>OX941089.1:1280000-2530000 GCA_954870635.1 Arctium minus | reverse complement strand
CACTCAACAGGTTGTATCTCAGTTGCTCAACATAGTATACTTCTTCAAAGGACATCTTACCTTTTGATACCATACCTTTTCCACTGATCTTACCTCCTTCTGGATTGTCACCAAATGCAACATGTCCTCCATCAAACTTTTTGAAGTTTTGAAGGCAGGCCATGTTACCTGTCATGTGCCTAGAGCAACCACTATCTACATGCCAGATGCTCTTCTTCTTGAGCTGTTGGTTACGCTGCACATATGATAAAACAGTTAGTTTCTGGAGGGAACCCAAGCCAAAGTGGTCTTGGGTTGGCCTTTCTCATCATCATATTTATAATCAGTAATTTTAGTCTGGATGAGATGATCAGAGTTAGGAATCGCATGGCTGGAATACTTTGTTAGAATTATAGGCTTGGCAGCATTAATACTGGTATCAGCACTATCCTTGTTAGCAGTACTAACTTGGTTAGCAGTACTAACTTGGTTAGCAGTACTAACTTGATTAGCAGTACTAACTTGGTTAGCAGAAGTATTGCTATCAGCAGCATTATTTCTGTTAGCAGTACTATTTGAGGTAGCAGTACTAACAGGTTTCTTGACTTTTGGAACCCAAACCTTGACAAAGTTGTTTGCTTTCTTGTTTTGTGAGTTACTCCTTGACTTGCTTGGAGTATTTTCTTTTGATTTAGCAAACTTATTCTGAATATGAGATTTTGTAGTCCCAGTTTTCATTGGTACTGTTCTCATATTAGCAGCCATGTGATTTCTTGATTGTTTCCTATAACCAAAAGAGTTTTGTGTTTGTCTTTGAAAAGTAACTCTTTGGTTAATAGGATTGAAATAACAGTATTTGGCAAGATGATTCAATTTGCCACAGATAAAACAGGGTTTTGGTCTATTGATTTTGCTTAGATCAATTCCCTGTTTTTGAGCCCACTGATTATTTCTGTTTCTCTGATTTCCCCTTATTTTATCGTGTTTATGGGGCTTGTTCTGTTGACAAGTACAGGGATTTATAACAGAGGTTTGCATGTAGTGAATTCCCTGTACATTTTCCTTTCCTTTCCTGGAGGTCTCAGCTTTCTCACTCTTAATAGTCTCTTTCTCTGTCTTGGACATCTCCACTTTATCACTTTTGATAAATGATTTTCCTCTCTTCTCATTTGTAAGAATGTGGTTTTCTAAGGGAATATCTTTATGGTCTTCCTCATTCTTACTCTCAGAGTCTTCTTCTTCAGAATCTGCCTCAACCACTACTTTGTCTAAAGGATCTACTTCTGTGGCTCTTGTAGGTAAGTCATCCTTATCCTGTCTTTCTAAGAGGTCTGAGGTGGGTGGAATGTAGTTATTGTTGTATGGTGGAGGGGTGATGTTGTAGCCTATTCCTCTTCTCAGTTTGTCATGAATTTGAGATTTAAGTAAATAGTCCATTGCTCTAGAAGCATTGGAATATTTCTCAATGTCTAGTTTGGCCTTCTCAAACTCACTCTTAACTTTTTCACACTCCTCTCTAGACTTCTCTAGCTTACTCTCTAACTCATTCTTCTCCCACTTCCAATAGTTGAGATCATAAGAATGTTGAAGTTCATTGGCTTGATATGCCTTTATTTGTTCTTCAAACTTCTCAACTATCAAAACATACTCTCTTCTATCTTTTTCTAACCTTTTAAGATCACCACACATGCTCTGATTGTGATCCCTGTACTTTTTAACAGTTTCAAGACAGGTTTTAGAGCAAAGGTTAGATTTTACCTCTGTGGGAAGTGCAGTGCTTGATGACTCTGAAACCTCTACCATCAATGCTTGGTTCTGATTGGCCTCCTCTGCTTAATCACTCAAATCAAAGCCCATTCCTTCTTGTGAGACAAGAGCTTGGGATGAATTCCTGTTATAGTTGGTGGACTTTGGTTGTTGATTATTGCTTCCATGCTGTTGGGCAGTTCCTCCTCTGCACTCTCTGGCAAAGTGTCCCAGATTATGGCATTTGTAGCATTCCACAGATTTGATTTATCAAATCCAACACCATCTTCTCTTTTCATGGCAAAATTGTTTCTACCTGTTCTTTTGATGAATCTTTTGACTCTCATGGTGAGCATTTCCATCTGCCACTTGATATCCATCTCTTCAAGATCATCAGCATTGATCTGCTCCAGATCATCATTGATAAGAGCAGATTTAGCATGACTAGCAAGGAATGCCTCCAAACAGAATCATTGGACCCATCCTGTTTAGTGCCATAAGCAGTACTAACTGATTCTGTATTAGCAGTAGAATCAGTAGTAGATGATAGGAGGGCAGCATTATGAGAGTATCCAGATGGCCTTTTCTTAGATTCAACTTCTGCTTCAAATATCCTTAGATCATTGTAGAGATCATCAAGCTCCTTATCCTCCAGATTATCATTCTATCTGAAGGATACAGTGTACATCACCCATTCTTCACCAAGAGATCTTAGAAATTTTATGTTGACATCATCCTGGTCCATCTTGACACCAACAGTGGCCAACTCTCCAATCAACTTGTTGAATCTATCAAAGGTTTGAGTCATGGACTCATTCTTTGTAGACATAAAATTCTCATATTGTTGTTTGAGAATTGCCTTCTGATTCCTCTTAGTGCTTTTAGTACCTGAAAATCTCTTATCCAATGCATTCCACAGAATTTGAGCATCAGAACAGTTGCAGAATTGATGTTGATACTTATTAGGAATTGCCAAGAGCAGAGTGCTCAAGGCTTTCATCTCTGTCTGCCTCATCTTTCTTTCTCCATCAGTCTTTGGTGGAGGTCTCTTGCCATCTGCGTCCATCTTTCCTCCATCAGAGGGACCATTCTCAATGATATCCCACATTGAGTAGTCTGTAAGAAGAATGTACTGCCTGATTCTGATTTTCCACATGTCAAACTCATTGGGTTTGAGCATGGGTACCTTTGAAACAAGAACACTGTCATGAGATCCGTTCATGATGATTTTTGATTTCTGAGTTGAAGGCTCTGATACCACTTGTCAAGATCGAAATTCTAAACAAGAATTTAATAATCACTCAGAAACTTATGTTAAAGAAGTCGCGGAAAAACACTTTAACAATAAATCAATCAAACAGTGTATAAACTCAAATCACAAGTTATATTGATTTAACTTAATGATTACAAACAAAACCTCAATCTGTTGAACAGGCTCAACAGACGTTCAATACTTCTCTATTGAAAGGACTTCTAAGAACCTTGAGGTTAATTCTCTCTAAAAACAAACGTATATCAAAAACTGTATCTCTATCAAAGACTTATAGACTATATATACAGAATTAATTACAAGATAATTATCAAAACAAAATTGATCTTCATTCCATAATTATCTTCATCTCTATCTCCAACTCCTATTCTTTCTCTTTAAGCATCCTTATCTTCATAAGCAGTATTAATCATCATCCTCATCCAGCAGCATTAATCTTCAACAGCATTAACATCCTCATCAGTACTAACTATGCTTGCAGTATTAACTCCTCTCTTGCAGTAGTAATCTTTAAGCAGTACTAACTACTAGCAGTACTAACTCTCCAAGCAGTACTAACTATTCTTCTAGCAGTACTAACTCTTCAAGCAGTAGTAATTCTACTAGCAGTAGTAATCTTTAACTAGCAGTACTAAATTGTAAGTAGCAGCATTAACCATACTTAGCATATTTCTGACCCAACACAGTTCGAGGAAGGTTTTAGTATTAGATTGTGAAACTATGAATGTTTATCGTTAATGTTTTGGTGATTGTATGAAATATCATGTGTGTTTGGTTGTTTATGATTATTGGAAATAATTGTAGCATGAGGATACTCAATTGATATTCCCCAGTCAAACCAAATACAGTAGAAGTGGAATGGTGATTGGTTTGGATAGACATAAATTATATAGAATGTTAGTTAATTTGGTATTTGTAATTATGCTAACACTGCAATTTGATTGGAGCAAATGTATGAAGTTCGTGAATCAATGATATTCCTAGTTATTAGCTAAACATGGGTGATCTCGTCTTTTAATCCAAAGTTCATTAAGTAGGATAACATGGTGGATGATGTTGTTAATTTCAAATGTAGTGTATTTGCTTTCTACAATGAGTTATGTGCAATCAACTAGTATATTGGCAAATAAAATTTTCTATTAGCTTCATCCTCTATAATTTTACAAATGATTTGTGCAACTTTCCTATTCTTATACTATATTGAACATGAATTGCAGATTTGCAGGTAGGATAGTAGCAACGCACTCTTCATACTTGTCGACACAAATTATCATCTAAGTTATATGGAAAAAGACGATGTTCGCCAACATGACTCATTCCAAGCATTTGATGAGGTATGCTCAAAAGAAGGTACCAACCCCTTTCTCTTCTTCCTTCCTTGCAACAACCCAACTTCTTGTCTAATTATCACATCTATAAGTTTGGAGTTTGTATGTATATTGCCCGAATGTGTTTCCATTCATTTTGACTTGATTCTTCTTCTAAATGATATTGTTCACCCATTGCTTTATGTTCATATAAGTACCTTCAAGTCTTAAAGGTCACCCAACATGTGTGATGTAACTTAGGTTTGTTGAAAATTTTAATTTAACTTTTTACACTTCATATTTTTTTTCTGCTCAACCTTTTATTATCAATGATGCTTAAGTAGTGTTGTTGTCTGTTTACCTTGGTAAGAGTGCAGGTTAGAAGAAATATTTATAGTGCACTTGTCATGTATGCTCTTCACATGTACATGTTTTTCTGCATAAACAACAAACTTCTACATAGTTTTTAAGGTGTACACGAAATTTATAGCGAAAGCCTTCGTTGTTGATGTTGATTTTAGTTTGTTGGCAATATTTTTTTTATATAACATGTTTATATATTTTAAGGATTAAAAATTAGCCTAACTTTCTCCAAACCTATCTATAACTCTTAAGTCTTACCTACCTGTTATCTTAATGCTTTTTCTACAAAATTATGTCTACTCAAACTTCTATACATATATGTAAATATGAGCATCTTGGCTATCGATGGAGTAATTCTAATTATTACTTATAACAAGTTGACTTGGCTTAAAAAAGATAAGGCACTCTCATCATTTGATCTTTATGATACATAATATTTGTGATTTGTAGTGTAGTGGCAGAAATAGTGGTCGTGTTGATCACTCTAACAACAACAATAGGCATGTTGTTTGGGGTTAGTTACTTGGGTTTCTTCCTTCATCCATTTAATTCAATTCATGAACTAATTATTACCCTGTTAGTCTATACATCCAAGCATGCAAAAGTTGAATTAAGGGAATTGACTATTGGAGTATGAGAGAAAGCAGGTTGTAGGAAAAGGAGACAAACCTTAAGAACATGGTGTTTGTAGTCATATGAATAATGATCC
Organism: Arctium minus; assembly: GCA_954870635.1. Taxonomy (NCBI): domain Eukaryota; kingdom Viridiplantae; phylum Streptophyta; class Magnoliopsida; order Asterales; family Asteraceae; genus Arctium; species Arctium minus. The sequence goes on along the minus strand of OX941089.1, from coordinate 2,524,626 downwards.
AAATAGCAATATATCTTAATTTCATTTTCATTTTCATGTTCAACGAATGTTATGTGGATGAGAAATTGAACACATGACTTGATTACTGTTACCAAATGCTGAGGAGAATTAACACATAGCAGGAAGGATCATGCGAGAAGTTAAACATTTTGCGAGAAGGCGAGAAGTGTTTAATCATATATGATACCATGGCCTGTGGGTGTGCTTAATCATATATGATTAAACGTCTATGTATTGCCAATATAACATGTGTTTAATCATATGTGATTAAGCTTGTGTATCATATATGATTAAACACTTCTCGCCTTCTCGTAAAATGTTTAACTTCTCGTTTGAACCTGCCCCTATATATATATATATAGGGGAAGTGGATATTCAGTTGTATGAGGTAGTGGGAGGGAAAATTGGATTCCTCTGTTTTTGGGAATGGAATTGAATACTGGAGATAGTTAGAAAACAAAAGAAAGGTAGTTTTCTTGCACAAAATAATGCTCTCTCTAATAGATGGGTAACAGAAGCTGGGTGGATACAATATTCATTTACAATAAAGAATAGACAATTATACCTTGGTTTTGATTGCTTCCATATACATCTTGGTATTTATTTTGATCACTTCTTTTTGAATTTTCAAATACCTGTGTGTGAATTTTTTTTTAAGTAGAGGGCCTACAGAGCACCATAGAAAGCCTACATAGTTGATGTGGTCCATTGATGTTTCATTGGTGTGGACAAAATCTAGCATCATCATCAGAAAGTCAACTAACACTGATCCAATGACTCTTGTTGCAACTTGGTGTTTCTCATTTTTATTGCTTATTCTTTGTTCAATCAATCTAATGTCTATATTTAATGTGTTTAGTAAAATGAAGTTAGATGATATAGTAGGTTGATTGAGAATACCACAAGTCAATGTTATGGGCTATCATGCTAGGTTTTTGTTTATTAAACACTTTCCAGGTAAGCATTTACTATGTCATTTACCTTACTGATTGAGTATGGTAAAGACCCAAAAGCTTACCCGATAAGAGTTAAAGCAAGGACCGAGAGTCTTACCCGGTAAGAGTCAAGGCAAGGACTGAGAGTCTTACCCGGTAATTGAGGAAAACGACTATTATCCTGTAAGTGCTTACCGGTTTGAGATGCTTAAATCCATTTTCATGGCCAATGATGTTACACAATAAGGTAAATAAAGGTGAATCTCTTGCCGGTAAACACTTATCCGGTAAGAATTTTGTAAATGGCCCCTTAGCGTGAGCACTCCTTCTATTATGTTGTTAATACATGTGCATTATGTAATATCCTCATTTTGTAAATTCTGTTCACTTTTCCAAACAATTTTTTTTTCAAAGTAAATACCTATGATTTGAGATCAATTGATTGTTGTTTAAGTGCTTACCGGGTAAGTGTAGTAATCGGTATTCTTGCTTATATTTATTCAATAGTTACAACCCGTTGCATTGCGAGGTACACAACTAGTATATATATACACACACACAATTCGACTATAATTCTTATGTATTTTCTGCAATCATGAACTAGAGACACTAAACTATTAGGTACAAAGTATATTACTAGTTATGTATATTGTGGCTCATTCTATAACTTCTCGATTTCAAATTTTGGGTGATTGACATTTCGAACCAATTGTAACATCCCAAAATTTTCGAATACCTCAATATATTGAAAATAGTATCCCAAGATCATCACTTACATTGCAGCGGAAATAAAATCTCTAACTTTACATTTTTGACGAACATACTTTTGCTCTATGTATAAGTGCCTTGATCTGCACATATCTTCTTCAAATATCGGTCCTTTGATCTTCTCTTCATTCCACTTTTCTTTCCAGTCTAATAAATGTCTGGGTTGCAACAATTTTAAAAGAGTTTGGGTGAGCCTAAGGCCCAGTGAATACACGGTTTTCATGCATGAATAATATCAATAATGAATTTCACAAAGCATCATAATTTATCATCCATGCGGTAAAATAATTTAAATCACAAAGCTAACGGCATATTGGGAGGTATTTTTTTCACACGAGCTATTGCCTTCTTCTTTCTCAATTGTTTTAAGATGTTGGAAATACTCTTAGAGATTTAAGGTATATTTTTGCTCCAACATCTATCATATGTAGAAATAAATAAAAGAACATATGTAGAGTAGAAATCTCTAAATTTAAATAAATCTCTAAAACTCCATATTTAGAAGAAAAAAAAAACTAATAATATTTAATTTTTTCTCAATAATATGAGATATTGAAATCAAGTATTTATTATATAGAAATAATATTTTATTAAATGTGTTGAATATATCTACATATTTTAATAATCTATATCTATATCTATATATCTATCTCTCTCTCTCTATATATATATATATCTATATATATATATAAAAACAAAACCCAAAAGTGATGATATGACCTTTTGAGAAGGCTTGATTAACTATTATCATTTTTCTCATGTTTTTGAATTTTTTTAATAAAAATTGCTAATAAATAAGTAACCTTTCATTTTCTCTTAAGTTTTTTAATATTTCTAAATATTAAATAATAATACTCTTATTCATTAATAAAATATTTTATTTATGTTTTTTGAATATCTCTGTGTATTAAATAATAAGACTTTTATTTATTAATATAATATTTTATTCATATTGGAAAAAACATATTCATATATATAATTTAAATTTCATTTTAATAAATGTGTCTATATATAAAGATAAAAAAAAGAATTAAACTTAGAAATTTTAAACACTTAAAAAACATATTAAAATTATTATATACAAAAATATCTATAATCAATACATAACCTATATATTTATATCTATTTTTATATATCTAAAAAAAATCTATCTTTATATATATAAAAGTAAGATCCAAAAACAATGAGGTGACACCTTCTAATGTTTAGAACCACTTCATCTTATTTTCTCAAATTTTGATTTTTTAAAATGATGATGAATATGCTAAAGACTTTATTATCATCATATTATAATTATTATATCATTAATATATATATATATATATATATATATATATTAAAGAAGAAACCACGTCCAATGACGTGCCATCTTCTCAAAGCTAGAAAATAGTCTATCTTTTCTCTTTTTTTCAAGCCATCTCAATATTTATTTTCCTCAAAAACCTTTCGTTTGTCTACTTTTCTCCAAAATCAAGTCACATAACTCCAAAATCATCCATCTTCTCCAACTATTGGTCTCCTTTTATATTAAAGTTACATAACTTTAACCATTCCTTTTTTAAGATGTTGACATTTGTTATTATTTATTATTTATATCGTTAGCAATGTTGAATTTTGTCATCATCTTCATAACATTCTTGAAACTGTTTATTATTTCGATTTAGTTATCTTTGGTGATCATCCATCGCACAATCAACAAGCATTGGGTGATGATAATAACACTCAAGAAGTTGATGATGGTTGTGTAGTAGCTATGGTGAAATTTTAATGAGGTACACATCAAAACTTTGTTCTTACATAAAACTCCAAGCATTCCGCTTTTAATATGTTGACATTTGTTATTATTTATTATTTATACTGTAACATCCCAAAATTTTTGAATACCTCAATATATTGAAAATAGTATCCCAAGATCATCACTTACATTGCAGCGGAAATAAAATCTCTAAATTTACATTTTTGACGAACATACTTTTGCTCTATGTATAAGTGCCTTGATCTGCACATACCTTCTTCAAATATCGGTCCTTCGATCTTCTCTTCATTCCACTTTTCTTTCCAGTCTAATAAATGTCTGAGTTGCAACAATTTTAAAAGAGTTTGGGTGAGCCTAAGGCCCAGTGAATACACGGTTTTCATGCATGTATAATATCAATAATGAATTTCACAAAGCATCATAATTTATCATCCATGCGGTAAAATAATTTAAATCACAAAGCTAACGGCATATTGGGAGGTATTTTATTCACACGAGCTATTGCCTTCTTCTTTCTCAATTGTTTTGTTTTTGTTTTTGCCCTATGCTTACAGGTTGCCCCTTATATACACAATAGGATCGTCGGTTTTTCTCGGCAAAGGAAATGATAAGGTTTCGTGGGTTTAATGAGCGGCGGTTTCAATCTGTTGATTTGCGTGGGAGTTTAATTCCATTGAATATGAAAAATCCTTTTATTTTCCTTCACGTCCAGATACATGGATTATTCTATTATTATAGTTTTTTTTTGTTTGTTTAATAATATATATTTTTATTTCCTCAAAACTAGAGTTATTACAAACTTCTCCCCTTAACAAAATTTCGCCCTCGAAATTTGCTCTATACAATTAAATGAGGGTACTTCAATCTCATCTCCTTCTCGGGTTCCCAAGTTGCTTTTCGCCCACTATGATGTCTCCATGCATTGAACTTTCACGAGAACAATCTCTTTGTTTCTCAGTTTCCTTACTTTTCAATCAACGATAGCTTTCGATTCTTCAATATTGCTCAAAATTTTGTCCACCTCTACATCCTTAAGAGTTACCTCGACACTTTCATCGGCCTAGACCTTCCTTAGATTATGTCATAATTTTCACTGTACCAACTCTTTTTTTGCTTGGAGCTCTAAGCTTCCTTTCCATTTTTGTAAATAACTCCTTTGCTTATCCTAGCAATCTTCAATCTATTGCTAACTTGATCAATATTTTCTAACAAATGAAGATATACTACCGATCCGTCTAGATGTCTCTTTTTTTTAATAGTAATTCGACAAACCGACTAGCATTTATCATATAATGTACTCTTCGAGTGGCTCTATTTGAATACCCTTTGATAATCATTAACTTAGGTGAATGCTTTCAACACTAAGTGGTTATTCCAGTTGTCATTAAAGGTTATCCCACATAAGTACCACCTTGTCCTTCTTATCCACAAAATATGGCAACATGCAAGACAACATTCATCTTATTCGTTGCAAATTCTTTCACAACTTAAGTATGCATCCAACATCAAACCTTTTTATATTCATGCACTTATGCATATATGTACTTATCTTTTCACACAAGATGACTTTAGCTATCGAGTATAGACTACACAATCCTTTCTGTAGATAATCCCTCAATTTTTTTTAGATTCACTACTATTGCTACTAATTTCAGGTCATCCATTTCCAATTACAATGACACACATACTATAACATTTTCCCTTTTGACCAATATACATCATAGTGCCAACATTGAAACATTATTGTATACAAAAAAAAATCCTTTGTCTAACCTAGCAGAGACACTTTAGGATCACTTCTTGGTCTTCATGGCATACTTCATTTACCTTTATGACTTCACATTTGTGTGATATGCTTAAACATCATAAGGTTCATCATTTGACTTGACCAAGTCACTGGTCGAGTACAAACCCTTGAGTTATTTTAATATTTTGCCAAATTCATACTCGAATTCATCCTGTAAGCGACCATAAAGTTTAACTTAACTCATCTTCCAAAAAGGAAAATCTTTATATCATGCATTGCGTTCATTCTAGAGTTTAGTCACAACTCTCCTTTGACGACAAATATGTACCATCAGCCGGCTTCACTACTTGTCCTACTAACTAATTAGTTAACTCTACTTTTACACCACACATGCCACCATTTGGTTCTCCTGAACCAATTCATATACTTATCATCAACTACACATCCTCAAACAAGGTTCTTGATATTGACCATTTACATCATCATTGATATTTGGGATATTATGTGTCATTCATATCATTGATGGTTCTAAGTGCACCACTTTATTTATTTCATCCTCTTAACTTGTATCGCATCTTACTTATCTTTCCCTAAATGAAGAACATCTCATGTATGTTTGTACTATCCTAGCACGATGCCTTTACAACAATGGGAACATTTCCATTGCCCCCTATTTATGGCTTAGAAGTCATACACTTGGATAAACCTTATTATTTTACCACAAAATATTTCTTCCGAACTACACGTGATACATAATTACAATCATAACACCTTTTTTTTTGTCTTCTCACCTTCTCGCTTTCATAACTTGCTCAAAGCAACACATGCTTACTAATAGTAGTTGATTTCATCAAATCAAAGAAGTTAATACCATCTCTCTAACCACACCATACATACATGGAGGATAATAGAACCCCAATTTTCCAACTAGAATACTAAACCAAAGTATCCTACATTCTAAGACCATCTCGCACATCGACCTGGTGTCTTTATTTTATGAAACTAATTTTGAGAAAACCCTTAGATCTTCTCATAACGTTTACATATGATCTCGACTACCCAACTCTTTATTGTAAAATCTTTCAATTAGTCGTGCATCCAATCATTAGTTCTTACCATAAATGTGTTGCCATTAATGATTATACTAATGACCTCATTGCTATTCTCATATCTGACTATTCTTCTCGCCAATTGATATAAGAAATGTTCCCCATCTCGCTCAATATCGGTTGAATCATCTACTTATATCATCAATACTATGAGTTCCTTTATTCTTAAAGCTTAACATATTTCTTCTTACTCCAGAACATTAGTGGGAGTTTATCACCAAACTTTATCCCTTAAAATTCTTTTTTATCTCTACCTTTTATTTTTATCTCATATTGCATGCACTTTTCATCAATTATAGTCAATCTCTACCAATGTCATTATATCCGATGGCATCAAGCCATCTAACGACTTCTCGACTTTGATCTACTTCAAGACTAGGTTTACAGACCCCAAGTTAACTTAAATCATTACTCTCATCACTATAAATCAATCTTTAGTTGCACATATGTCAAGAATAACATCTTCCAATCTCAGTTTAAGTCTAAGTTTAAATTAACCTAGTTCGCTTAAACTTTGCTCTGATACCACTTGTAACATCCCAAAATTTTCGAATACCTCAATATATTGAAAATAGTATCCCAAGATCATCACTTACATTGCAGCGGAAATAAAATCTCTAAATTTACATTTTTGACGAACATACTTTTGCTCTATGTATAAGTGCCTTGATCTGCACATATCTTCTTCAAATATCGGTCCTTCGATCTTCTCTTCATTCCACTTTTCTTTCCAGTCTAATAAATGTATGGGTTGCAACAATTTTAAAAGAGTTTGGGTGAGCCTAAGGCCCAGTGAATACACGGTTTTCATGCATGTATAATATCAATAATGAATTTCACAAAGCATCATAATTTATCATGCATTCGGTAAAATAATTTAAATCACAAAGCTAACGGCATATTGGGAGGTATTTTATTCACACAGCTTTACCTGGCGAACTCACACAGCATGTTCGCACTTACGGCTTAGACAAGCTCACATAGCATGCTCGCCTTACGGTCTGCACCATAATACACCCCCGTTGCCACACAGATTTCAAAACATATATCAGGGAAATATTTCACATTTCATGCATAACGACATTTAAAAATATCAATAAGCTTTTTAATAAAACATGCAACCATTTAAAACAAAAGTCACGTATAACTCACCTTACTAGCCGTAGCCCAAACCAAATCTCGAAGTTCCTCACGTCTTCCCTACAATTTTATGATCACATTTAATTCTAAGGTTCAACACCCAAAACTTCGAGTTAATCGATTTCGTTTCTAGGCTACTTTTACCAAACGCTTCTAGTAATCCTCTCCTATATATATTTTTGGTTTGAAAATACATAAATGTATACACACACACACACACACATATATATATATATATACATTTATATATATATGCATATATATATACATATATATATATATATATACGTTCGTAATATGTATATATACATATTTTCATGAAAACCTATATGGGTTAACTAGAAGCCGAATCCATAAATATATACATGTGTGTATATATATATGTTATATATATATACACTCATTTATATGCATACGTAAACACTATCATCATCACCATGAGCTTAATGTTAATTAGCTTTCTGTACCTACTGAATGCATCCCCATCACTCACGATATAATCATAGTTTCATATATATGTATATATATATACATGCATAACTCATTCCATGGCAACCCTTACACCCACGAGTCGTTTTTTTCTCTCTTTATAATAGTCTTCGACTTAACTTCCTCGACTTAAACGAAAACCATTTTTAACGCTAACTTGACTACCCAGAATATTCGATGAATATCCCACGTCTCAAATAAGAGCTTGTACCGGGTACACACAACGATAACATCGGTAGAACCGGTTGGAACGACGATCACGACCGGTGATCGAGACCGCCTTACCGAGACATCAATCATCTCGTCTAGGGTCCGAGACATCCATATACAATAAACATAACCGATCGAGTAAGGAAAAACACTTACCGGTGAGTATCTTAACCGTTGTGATTCACCGAACCGTCACCGTCCTTCTTTTCTTACACGAGCTATTGCCTTCTTCTTTCTCAATTGTTTTGTTTTTGTTTTTGCCCTATGCTTACAGGTTGCCCCTTATATACACAATAGGATCGTCGGTTTTTCTCGGCAAAGGAAATGATAAGGTTTCGTGGGTTTAATGAGCGGCGGTTTCAATCTGTTGATTTGCATGGGAGTTTAATTCCATTGAATATGAAAAATCCTTTTATTTTCCTTCACGTCCAGATACATGGATTATTCTATTATTATAGTTTTTTTTTTGTTTGTTTAATAATATATATTTTTTTCCCTCAAAACTAGAGTTATTACATATACTATTAGCAATGTTGAATTTTGTCATCATTTTCATGACATTCTTGAAGTTATTTATTATTTCGATTTGGTTATATTTGGTGATCATCCATAGCACAATCAACAAGCATTGGCTGATGATAACAACACTCAAAAAGTCGATGATGGTTGTGTAGTTAGTAGCTATGGAAAATTTTAATGAGGTACATATCAAAACTTTGTTCTTATATAATTCCAAGCATTCCTCTTTTAAGATGTTGGCATTTGTTATTATTTATTATTTATATCGTTAGCAATGTTGAATTTTGCCATCATCTTGATAACATTCTTGAAATTGTTTATTATTTCGATTTGGCTATGTTGGGTGATCATCCATTGCACATAAATGTCTCGAGTATATTATTTCGTTACATAATATACCATTTTCCTTTTGTTATAATAATTAACATATTTAATCATTAATATTAACTAATATTGTTTGTTTATAGTTACAGAACCTTGAAGTTAAATTATAATCCAAGTCGCACATTTCAATTGTGGAATTCATTTCGATGGTGCAAAATGACACTTTATGCCATATGATTCTAATTATTCACTTTATGTCAATTACAATACTACTTCATACTATTAATATTATTGTTATTTTGATGATTGAGTTGTATTGTTTTATTGTTACAAATGCTAATCCAATTTAAATTGGGTTTGATAATTTGTTACATTACATGACTTATCAATAGAACCACGTAATTGTGTGTTATTGTGGTGGATTATTGTATTAACAAAAGTGAAACGGTGATTTAAAAGAAGGGAGCAATGAGCATAGATGATAAAATGTAAATAAATATTAAAGGAGTTTGGCACCATGTATAAGGTGGTGTCTCCTCAAACCTAGAACTTTTCAATTACCCTTAGGTTTTGAGCTTAATGTTTTATTTCAATTTCTTTTGTTTCTCCACCTCTTCATCTATCCATTGGAATAAAAGATGGATGTACAAGAAAGGATGATACGATGTCATCCTGTCAACTCATTGGTTTTGATTCATAATGTTATCTTATTTGAATAATCACTATATTTGCAAAACCAATCTTATTATCAGAAAATAAAAATTACAAATGAATTGTGGTTGAGTTTCTAAATATCCCACATTGATAGGAGTATTATAAGTTGGCATTACAAGATTTGAGAATACTTAAATCTTGAAACGTGGTGTGTTTTGGTTACCCACATTAGTGAGAAGATGGTAGATTGGAAAAGAAATATGAATCTACAGAAAATTGAAAGATGTCTTTGAAATCATAACCATGATTGGAATCAAAACTAATTCCAACCCAACGATAAAAATCATCTTATAAAAAAACACGGTTAAAATTAATCATACTCAACGAAATGATAAAACTTATATCTGCAATATCTATTGTATATATTATAGTAAAAACTAGACAATGGTTCTATTAAGTTTTTATACACTTTTTGTCTTTTTTTCTTCTTATTTTGATTTATTTTTTAAAAACAACACAATAACTACTAAACCTTTTATTTTCTTGCATTTATAATTTCATTTTAATTTTCTTATAAATGATTCAATGAGAAGTTTTTAGACACATTTATCTTTTTTTTTCTTATTGTTTTTATTTATTTTTTAAAATAAACTAAACCTTTTATTTTATATTTTCAATTTCACTTTAGTTTTCTTATAAATGAAATTAGAATTCAAAAAATATATAAAACTATACATATTTTCAATTTATATAATAAAATACATTTCTAAATTATTTTGGTCATTAATTGGAAACCTATCATTTAATCTATAAAACATTAATAACTTTATTAATACTTTAATTATTTGTGATGTTATAATGAATATAATTAAATCGGTAGATGTACCGTCATCTATTAATTTCAAAATAAAAAAACTTCATATAATATGATCAATTATTTAAAAAATACACAAATTAGGCAAATCGTTCATTAATTATAGATCATTTATACTAATTAGATTCTAATGATTTTTTACAAATAATTTGTATACAGTTTGTTGATTATCGTATTTAATAATTAATATGTATTATATTGACAATCTACATATTACTACCAGAGTTACTCACGCTACCACGCAACACGCGGTTCAGGCACTAGTATGGTTAATAATAGAATTACTGAAATGGAATATCCGTTGGAACCAGGTGCAATTTCATAAAGATTCTAACTTTCGATATTCTATTATTATAACATAGTTGTTGTAGATACCCTAACCTTATATTTTCCACAAGGACAAAAAGTGTAATTTAATCTATTATCCAACTAAAAAGATTCAATATATTCTACCCCTTGTATATAATATATATATATATATATATATATATATATGTAAGTGTTCATCTTCAACCTCCGAAACACACACACAAACTTTTCCGGCGAGTTGCCGAAATGGATTCAAGAAATCTAATCCGATTTCTCTTCCTCTTTTTCATCACCGCCGTTGTCCTCCTCCTCACGCGCATCAACATCCCGTTTTCCGACAAGCCGGAAAACCTAACCGAAAACCGCTTCCTCCACAATCCAACCTCAAACAACCCTCCAAACCCACCACCACCGCCGCCGCCCACCGCCACGCCTCCGCCGTACCCCACCACCCCCTCGACCCCCTCACCGTCACCGAACTCCTCGACCTCCGTTCCACCCTCCTCTCCCACGCGCTCTTCCGAAACTCCAAGGATTTTACGCGATCCACTCCGCCGTCCTTGAGGAGCCCGAGAAGCCCGTCGTGATAATTTCTCGGGTCATGGGTCGGGACCCGGATAACGGGGAGATGAGAAATGTGATGTATAAAGGGTTTACTTCGGAGCTATTTGTTCCGTATATGGATCCTAGTGACGCTTGGTATTTTAAGACGTATATGGATGCGGGCGAATACGGGTTCGGGCTTCAGGCGATGCCGCTTGACCCGCTTAATGATTGCCCACGTAATGCGTATTACATGGACGGTGTGTTTGCTGCGGGTGACGGAAGGCCCTACGTCCGATCGATTATGGTTTGCGTTTTCGAGAGTTACGCTGGCGATATCGGGTGGCGGCATTTGGAGGGTCCGATCACCGGAATGGAGGTAAGATACTGGTTCCAAATCCCAGTTAATTTGTACGTTTGGGTAGAATCTTGAATTGATATGGCGCAAAATACGTCTCCGTCGTTACAAAATGATCTATAGCGTTTCTATAAGACGTGCTCAAGGCGCCATGGCAACAGTAGCACATGTTTTTTTTAAGACACGACTTTTTTTTTTCATTTTTTTCAAAAAAAAAATTATTTTTTTATCTTAATTTTGGGGTTTTACATTTTTAATTTTAGATTTTACACTTTTATAGATTTATCTAATCATAACACTCTTAGTTTCAGGAATTTATAAATGATATGGACTCGTGATTAAAATGGAGTTCTAAAAGTATTTTTCTAAGTTGTATTTTTAAATATTTAATCAAAAACTATTTTTGTAATAATAGTCTATATGACTTTTCTTCTTCTAATATGAATATACATTTTTTAATATCATTATCTGATTAGATAATATATAAAAAGCATATATGTATATGTATACATAATTCTATATATTACATATAAATTTGCAACTTTATATAACGCCTTGAAAAACGTCACATCCTTGCCGTGGTGTATAAAGCTTGATGCTTGATTTCGCCGTTACGTCACGCCTCACACCAATTTAAACCTTGGTTCAATTGATGATCAATGGTATCAGACGCCGTTGTCGGGATTATTGATTTTTGATCGGAATTTGCAGGTACGAGAGGTGAGACCAAAGGTGACACTGGTTGTGCGGATGGCAGCTTCCGTCGCAAATTACGATTATATTGTGGATTGGGAATTTCAAACCGATGGATTGATCCGGGTCAAGGTTAGTTTCCTCTTTTTCTTCATTATTATGTGAAAAAAGATGGTCTAGTAAATGAACCATCTGTCCCAAAATAAGTGTCCACAATTGAAATTATACAGTTTTATACATTCATAATTATTACGCCTTTTTATTAAACAAATAACAATATTATAAATCTTAAATATTTATGCATTCAGCATCAAGGGTATTATTTTTTAACATAGTTATCTATTTTTGAAATTATGCACTTATTTTTAAATAAAAATAAATAAAAATGTAGACACTTATTCTAAAACCAATTTAAAAAAAAATACAATTATAATTTAAATGTTTCCTTGATGTTACAAAACACCTTTCCCAAGAAAAATGGACAAGATTTTAAATTACTAGAAACCAATGAAATTTATAGTGATCAATCAATTCCATTTTTGATTTTATTCATAAAGAATCTTTGATCAATTTCATCATGATTTGAAGGTTGGATTGAGTGGTATCTTGATGGTGAAAGGCACTCGGTACATCAACATGAACCAAGTCAACTCGCCGGAAAATCTTCACGGCACCCTCTTGTCGGAAAATGTCATCGGCGTCATCCACGACCACTACGTCACCTTCTACCTCGATATGGATGTCGACGGCCCACAAAACTCTTTCGTTAAAGTCAACATCAAGCGGCAAGAAACGGCGGTCAGAGAGTCTCCGAGGCTAAGTTACTTGAAAGTCGTCAGAAACGTTGCGAAGACGGAGAAGGATGCACAAGTGAAGTTGAAGCTGTATGACACGTCCAAGTACCACGTGGTCAACCAGTCTAAAAAGACGCGAGTGGGAAACCCGGTCGGGTACAAGCTAATCCCTGGTGGGACCGCTGCCAGCTTGCTAGATCTTGATGAGCCGCCACAGAAGCGTGGTGCGTTCACGAATAATCAGATTTGGGTCACTCCGTATAATAGAAGTGAGGAGTGGGCCAGAGGATTGTTTACGTATCAGAGTAAAGGGGAAGACACGCTTGCGGTTTGGTCAGAAAGGTATGCGTTTCCCAGGATCTGATTTTTTTTTACCATTTTTTTTTTTACAATTGATCAAATCTAAAGTCTGAAAATAAGTATCGACGTTTTTATTTTTAGTTTGTCTTAAAAAAATGAACTTTTTCAAAAAAAAAAATATATACTTTCTAATTCTATTATTAATTATAAGATGAATAAATTCATTATTTTTATATATTGTTAAGGGTAAAATTGTCATTTACTTAATTTAAAAGGGTAAGAATTACATATTTTCAAAATTGCCACACTTTCATGTAATTGCAATTTAGTCCCCATGCTTTCATGTAATTGCATTTACATCCCTTAACTTTTATACATATGTGAATAGTACCCTTAAAAGCTCATATCATTTCTTTTCAGGGATCGAGCGATTGAAAATAAAGACATTGTAATGTGGTACACTTTAGGGTTCCATCACGTTCCGTGCCAAGAGGACTTCCCCATTGTCTACCCACCAAAAAAAATATCTTCGCATTTTCTCCAACTTGTTTATTACAGCTATCGGTGTTAATCCAAACCCTCTCAGTGATTTGATGATGACTCTTGTACTTTGTGAAAAATTACATTAACAAATATAATCATTTTTAGCCTCAACGATAAGCCACTAGTTTGTTCAGTGATCGCTGAGTACATCATATGTAAAGTGTTATATGTAATTCCTGAAGACAAAGCCTCAGTGCCTTACGCTGAAAGAAACTCATTAGCGGAAGTCAAAGATCAAATTGATATTAAAGACAGTCTACTTATGTTCTGAAGCGATACTCAGTGAAACCAAGATAAGTCTACAACGTGTGACAAATCAAGTTCAAGCTTCAACGATAGTTGATCATTAACCATCAACGATAGCTGATCATGAAGCTTGGGAAACAAGATTTGTTTGTCTTATCATCTACATAAATCGTACGAAGGTGCAAAAGCAAATATGCTTTTTGTTCATAGTCGTACACCCACTCTCTGTCACCACTGTTCATAGTTACGGCTAAAAGCATGGAAATGATAAAGTCAAAATCATGAAGCCTATAGCTAATGGACACGTGATTATACCTCGATAAGTTTCAAAACAAGACTATCACTATGCATCCTTTTTATGATCATGTTCTTTACATGTTACGTGATTAATTTTTTTCTCATTTTTGGTACTTTGATGTTGACGATTTATATAGAATTCGTTTCACAAGGATTAAAGTTGTTTTGTTATACAATTTCGGTCTAATAATTTATTGTAATGGGTGTATGAGTACAACTTTTAAAGGTGCATGTTTAAATTCATATAATTAACAGATAAACATTATAAAAAACATGATAAAAATCTAATTTTAAATATAAATAATATAAAATATACTTAATTATTATGTTTCTGAAAAAAAAATACATTTTTAAATATAAAATAAATTACATCGTTATTACACCTAAATTGAATTATAATAAAAAAAAATTGAATTAAACAAATTATACAAAAAAACAATAACTTCTAAATTATTAATGTGATAAATATCAATATACTTTCTTACAAATTTTTACCGGGTTTTTAAATTTATATTCTATTCAAATATAAAAGCACTATCGTTTTTTTAAAACCCCAAAAAATCGTATTATGAGATCGAGAAAAACAAAAAATTAAAATAATTAAAAGAAAAATATATCACGTTGCATTGTGCAAATACACTTCTAATCTATACTATATTATAAAGCACGGATAAAAAACTATTAAATACAAATTATTAGGCATAAAGTACCATCATTTTATGCAAGATTTTAAAAATATCTTAATTTACAAGTTTTAAATCGCAAGATACATATTACTACTGCAGACTTCTAACACCCACCAATTTGGTATGTGCATGATCTTCCTTTTACGCAGACCTTTCCATGTATCATTATTAATTAATATATTATATTACTATAAATTTGTTTTAATTATATTATTAAATATTTAATTGGTTATTTTTTCTCGTTGATTTCTTTTTTCTTTGCAAGTTATTTTTTCTATAAATTATACCTCTTATCTTAATTAAAAGATAGTTTTTTTTAATTTTATTTTCTAATTTTACTAAGTTATTTTTTGATTCGTTCTGATTCAAATCGTGACGAAATTATAAGTGTGATTTATAAATGGGTAATACAATGGATTAACGTTACACCCTTTTTACAGAATAATTAAATATACTTGTTAAAATTAATTCTTTATAAGATGAAATATATTAAAATTTGTACTTTAAACAGTACTACAAGGCATTGGATTGTTTGTTTAATGTTTAAGATCAAATGAACGAATTTATTTTAGGCAATGAAAACTAGTTTTCAATCGTGAGAATGTTTGGTTTTGGTTTCGGAAATGATTAATTTGTTTTTTCATCTTTTGATTAGTTATCATTTTAAGTATATAAATGGATTCGATCCACACAAGTAATAAATTTTGATTTATTGGATCATGTATCAAATCAATATATTCATCTAAGCATCATAAACTCATAATAGAATATTTTATAGGACTTAAGTTTATATTATTTAAATTATAAAAAATTATATATCTAAAAATGTTACAATAGGTTGGTAACGAAGACGCCTCTAGCATATAGCTCAGTTGGCAAAGGAGTGAGGCGATTTTGTCCAAATACAATACAGGTCCAGGGCTCGATCCTAGCCCCCTTACTAGCCTCAACCGTTGAGTGAACCAAAAAAATTCCCACTCACATTGTTGTCCTTGGAGGCGGGTTTCATGTGGGGTCGGTTGGGGTTGCCGGTAATTAACATTTTGCCCAAAGAGCTTTGTAAGACGCTTTTGAACATTTCAACAAGTTTTTTAGGACACTTTTAAAATAAAGTGTCGTGTCAGTTACTTTATAGGATATACATTTTATAGGTGTCCTATAAGCACATATTTTTAGATATGACAGTTTTTCAAATAGTGTTGTATGAAATAACTATTCAAGGCTTTAATTTAAAATTGTCTTAAAAACTTGTTAAGACACCCAAAATCGTATTATAAATCTATAGTAACACTTATCAATAGAGTTTTTTAGTCCTATATAGTTTAGTCATGTAAGGTATCCCATCATAACGTTCACATATTTTAGACATCCTATAAGCCCAATTTTATTGAAATAAAAGCTCCTAAACCATCTCCATACAATGCCCATGTTAGGGTGATTTAATAAATGTCATGGTTCTAGATATAAACATATGTGACCTAAATCCAAAAACCAAATGCGGAACAAATTATGATCTGATGGGTCAGTTCTACAAAACGGTCAGTCAAACATGTAATCATACATAATACTATAAAAGCAATAAATGATGCAAAAGTGAAGGGGATTGAGTTGGGTTATTATGTAAATACTTTTTAAGATGTTCAGAATTTTCAAATAACAGTAGTTGGATTGAGTAGTTTAAAACGCCTTTAAATCTGTCAACTCGACCTATGTTCATTCCTACTTCGACTTAGTGGAACTTGCTTGTTTGGTTCTTCGTATGCATGTGACTTGGTATAAATTGCGTAACAAGTTGCTTGCAGTGTACTGAGAGTTATCTCAGTATCTATTGCACTTGGTGCAAGTTGCTTACAACAATAGTAAAATAAAAAAAACTGATGTTTTTGTATCACAACATTCAACATTCAACAAACCCATCTACAAACATTGTATTTGTCTACATCAACCCAATTGTAGTTTTGAGCATTCATCGACAATATCAGAAAACGACACTTAACGTTTCTTATAATCAAAATGGATATATGTGAAATAGGAACCGCTTTAGAATAGTTAAATGGTCCATCAAGCAATAATTTCTACAAAATGTTTGTAGAATAGTTATGCGTTTAATTAGAATTTTCTACATGATGTTACTTGAATAGATGTTTATCAAATCCTTTTGGCTTTTTGACAAAATTAATTTTGTCAAAATTTACAAAAATGTTCTTTTATAAATTAGTGAACTATAAAAAAAGTTAATTAAAGGGAAAAGTTAAAAAAAAACTCAATAAACTATCCCATTTTGAATGATTAAAGTTCCTAAGCTATTTTTTTGAATGAAAAAACCATTAAACTTTTACATTTTGAATGATTAAAGTTCCTAAACTATTTTTTCGAATGAAAAAAACTATTAAACTTTCTAATTTTGAATGATTAAGTCCATAAACATTTTTTTTGAATAAATAAACCATCAAACTTCTAAAAATTGTTTACCTTTAAAAACAAGAAGGAATTACGATTATCATAAATACTCCTTTTTTTTAGGGAAACAAAAGAGAAAAGAAACCTAGGCAAACCATAAATGAAGGAATTACGATTATCATAAATCATAATTAAAATACAGTCAAATTCATTAATTTTTTTTTTGTTCTTGATCAATCAAAATCCATAAATTTAACTTTTTTTCTTGTAGCATAATTGATTAACATCTTTCTCTGTATTGTCTGTCGCATGTCTGCAAATATTTAAGATATTGTTTTAAGTTGAATTTCGTGGCTTCTGTCTCAAAAGAAATGATCAGTAAACTTATTAAAATGTTAAAAATGTTTTATCAATTTATTGTAAGACTTTTACATATGACATATTATTGTTTAGTTGATTAGTTCTGTAGATTTAATTAAGTCCAATAAAATAGTTTCTTAGATCATTTAGATATATTTGTTATTATATAAAATTGGTTTAGTTGTATTGAAGATTATAATTTAAATTTGTTCATTTATCTACTAGCTAGCAATCGATATATCATATATACAAAAAATCAAAATTATAAAGAGAAATGTTATAATTAATTAGAAGATTTATTTCTTGAACTAATGTATTTTAAAAGGATTTTTAACAATAGGTTTTATAAAGGACATAACATCTATGGTTGCCCATTTATTATATTTCTTTTATTTGTGGGCATGGAAACATAAAATGTCAATTTTAATGTAGTGATCATCATCTGATTGGTGGACATGAACAAGACGTGGAAATTCGGGACAACTGACTTTTATCCAATGATCAGAGGTAGAGGCTTGCATCTGATAATCTTGGAGAAGGTATAGCTATTAGTGGTTTCCTTTTCTTCATCACAATGCCGAACTCTTCAGAGAGGTCAAAATCTTCATCTTTTGGCAAGCTCCAGTCAAATGAATGCAAGAATGATGCAACTAAATACATCAACATCTTCTCCCCCAGAGGGGCTCCAGGGCATATTCTTCTTCCAGATCCAAACGGTAAAAACTTGAAATTATTTCCTTTGTAATCCCATTTATTGTTTAAGAATCTCTCTGGCTTAAACTCCAGTGGGTTGGGCCAATTCTTGGGATCTCGATGGATCGCCCAAGCGTTCATAAAGACGATAGCACCCTTTGGAATGGTGTAACCACCCACCGTGCAAGATTCAGTTGGGCATCTATGAATGAGGAGAGGAACTGCAGGGTGTAACCGGAATGTTTCCTTGATAACCGCGTCCAAATACGTTAATTTGGATAAATGAGATTCTTCAACGACATTATTCATACCGATAACGTCTGTTAATTCTTCCTGAACCTTTCTCATCACCTCCGGATTACTTAAAATCGCCGCCATAACCCATTCGACCATCGTTGATGTTGTGTCCGTTGTTGCAATCACCACATCCTGTTACAACAATTAATAGTAAGTTTGACGTTTCATAAATTAAAAATTAATAACAAAAAGCAAAAGCAAAAGCAAGTCAACTACAAAATGGTCGCCGGAAAAAATAAATTTCGGCAAATTTACCGGTGGATTTAACTTTTCTGGCGGCAAAAATCCGCCGGAATTTAAAAAAAATAGATTTTTTAATTTAATAATAAATTAATTATAATTACTTAATTTCTGGCGGATATTTCCGCCGAAAAATTAAATAAATTTTAACTTTTATTTGAAAATAAAATTAAATAAAAATTAAAATCTGTCGAAAATCCTTGAAAATTGTAATCAATTATAAAGTCGGCTGGAAATCCGTCGAAAATTCTTATATTTTATAAAATAAATTAGAAAAATATTTCCGGTGAATTTTCGACGAAAGCCAACGATGTTTGACTATCGTGTATTTCATCCAAAATCCGTCGAAAATTTTCCGTCAAAAAAATCCGCCGAAATTAATTGGTCTAGTAACGATCGGTTATTACCAATAGTAGAGCCTTTATTTGAGTGATATCAATTGATGATGTTGGATCATCTTTTTCATCTAGCAAGATCTGCAAAAAATCCTTCCTTTCATCTTTCACCATTTTTCTCGAGTTAGCATTGATTCTTCCGCGGATGACATTTTCAAAAATCCTATCAACATGTTCCTTCTGCTTCTGCATTTCTCGTTGCCTTCCCTGTAGATCGAACCGCGATAACATCGGTATGAAATCTGATATGTTCGGAGCCCCCAACAACTCCATAATCCTGAACGCAACCTCTCGAAACCCCTCTCCGACATCACTGATCGCATCATCACCGTCGACATTAACCCCTTTGCTACAACCCCACAACATGCTCGTCACCACGTTAATCTCGGTGTCGTACGCCACCTTGTTGATGTCGATCTCCGTCCCGACCCTACCGTAAACGTCACTCACCGTCCTCCTCACTTCGTTCGTCCGTAAGCTCCGAGAAGCCTCGAGGTTCGCGGTGCTCAACACCTGGCTCACCATGATCTTGCGCATGTCGCGCCAATGTTTCTGGCTGGAAAACGCGATATCGAGGCCGCCATAAGTGATGGTTAGGGCCGTGACCGGCGGATCACGGTTCGAGAACGTCTGGTCGAGGTCGCGAGCCACGACCTTTACGAGGTCCATGGTGTTGACCACAACATGAAGCTTGGTTCCGAGCCGGAGGCTGAAGATGGGTCCGTATTTTTGGGACATTTTGGTGAATGTTTGGTGCAAGTTAGGGTTAAGAAATGGGAGGTAGCCAACAAGGGGTAAGCCATAGGGGCCAGGAGGCAAAGTGGGTTTGGAAGTACTTGCGGAACTCCGTGTGTAGAATACAAGTAAAAGAAGTGTTGGAATTGAAATGATGAAAATGGTGATGATTGTGAGATCCATGTTTTCTCCAAGTTGTGATATCATTTTGTAATTTGTTGTGAAAAACGATATGTGTTACTTGGGAAGAACTTAACCCTAGTTGTTATATATATATAGAGGAGGAGTGATGGTTTGGAATTAGAGGTGCATGAATATAAAATATAAAATAAAAATAATATACCTGTAAAAAATAAGAAAATAATAAAATAATAAATCATGTGCATAATCGTATGTGATTTTACATTAACCAGAAAAAAGACGCGGACAACTTTGGCCGCGAATTAAGTCGCGGAGAAAGTATTGTGAATCATTTATGATTTTGTATTGATTCGGCTGTTATCGTGTTTTCTTAATAGATACCGTTTTCGTATGAATCCACCTCTATTCATAAAAATAATAATTGTTTATATTATATATATATATATATATATATATATATATGTGTGTGTGTGTGTGTGTGTTGGAGTGAGACTTTTTGTGCATATGGAACTATGGAAGGAAGTCTCATGATACGTCAAGTTAATACATAATAAAGAACATTATATATATGTAAATTATAATCTATAATATTTATATATAAAATTTATAAAATAATAGGGTCATATACAAAGGAGAATACCAGAAACAATCTAAACCACACATTGCATTGAAAAATATCACAAATAAAAATAAAAAATAATTTTATTATCTCTTTAATTTTTTTATTTTTTATTTTAAATAACATTAAATTCTTTTATTATGTTTTATATGATTTTTCATCACTATTCTTCAGATACATTTTTGATAAGATTAATTTTCACAAATTTTCGTCAAATATCGTATGTGATATCCAGGGGCGGAGCCACCAAGGCACCAGGAGGTGCAGTGGCTCCTCCCTAAAATTTTAATTTTTTTTATAAGTATAATAATAATTATTTATATAAAATGGTAGAAACTCATGGTTTAGATATCTAAATTAGATTTGGCTGCCTCTGACTTCTCATGCTTCCATAGCCTCTTTTATTTATTTATTATTATTTTTTTGTAACCGTGGGTTTCTGGGCCAGCTTACGCGCACCGACTAATTCAGAGCCTCTTTTAAATTTTAGGATATTTGTAGTTTCGATAGGATTATGCGGTTACCAGACGCTTAGGGGCCGTTTACCAAACGCTTACCCGGGTAAGCACTTATCAAGTCATATTACCTTACCAGATGAATATGGCAAGGATCAAGAATCTTACCCGGTAAGAGCTAAGGCAAGGACCGAGAGTCTAACCCGGTAAGTGAGGGAGAAGACTCTTACCACGGATAACGCTTACCGAAAAAATTGTTGCTTACGATACCGTTTTAGTGGACTAAAATCTTACCCGATAAGTAAGGGATAGGGTTGAATTTTAGAGGTAAGTGCTTACCCGGGTAAGCTTCTGGTACGACCCCTTAGTAAATGTTTACCGGCAAGAGCACTACTTAGTTGCCTTATCGGGTAATATTTTCAGCCATCAAAATATATTTTTGGTAAAACATCCTTTATTTATACGAGAACGTTATCAATTTAAGAAAACATGAAAACAACAAATCACATACAAAATCATATATAATTGTCGGCGACTTAAGTCGCGGCCAAAGTCGCTCGCGTCCACTTTTTTTTTGCCGTTATTGCCGAATCATATATGATTTTGCATATGATTTGTTGTCCTCGTGTTTATTAAATAGTTAACGTTCTCATTTGAACCTTTCTTTCTCTCTCAATATATATATATATATATATATATGCTCCTCCTAGACCCAAATCCTGGCTCCGCTCCTGGTGATATCCACAATTAATCTATTATCCGTTTCACCATTTTTCTCTATTTTTGGATCTATGTTTTGAATCACGGTGCGATTAGTTACGTTTCACATATGATCTGTTATGTATCATATATATGATATACTCTGTGAATTTTTATACATATCACTTGTGATAAAATAATGATAAAACATATATATGAATCCAATACCAATGATCACATATGATAAGATCAATGACACATGTGATAATATCAAATATCGTATGTGATAATCAGAAAAGGGAGAAGCAGTAGAACTGAGCTTGCATAGGAGATAACAATCTCATAATGCAATGATCCAAATAGATCAGATCTTCTTCTTTCATAATGAACATCTCCTCTTTCCCTTATATTCTTCTTCATGTATCTCTATTATTCTCCCTAAATATATTCAAAAATGTTTTGAATTGATTCACGATTAGATAATCACTTTGAATTGATTTATACCCTTTTTAATTTAACTTTTGATTATTTATTAAAGGCATTAATATAATGAGATAGGTGGTCTAGAATCCATCTCGCCTTCTCGCATGATCCTCCCTAAAACAATATATTATTATGTATAATATTCATATATAAATTTTAACAGGCTAGAAACGTTTCGCAATAACAAAATTGGGCTTATAGGATGCCAAAAATGTCTAAGTCTCCCAATAGACAACTTCATAATACTTAAATTTATAGGACTAAACAATAAAAATCATATTTAAGAGTGTTGCAATACGTTTATAAGATACTTTTTGGCATTTTAACAAGTTTTTTTTGGATATTTTTACAATAAAACGTCATATTAGTTATCTTTTTGTGTGGAAACGGCAACGCATTAACAAGCTAGCCAAAGACTAGAGAAAAGAAACAATAAGTTACAAAATCCTGAAATAACAAAAGGGAGAAATTCTCTAGACAACAACATTTTTCACACTCTCCTTATGCCTAGACACCATCCACCTAAACGTACTATCAATAATAGCGTCGAATAGATCTCTCCTATTA
This sequence comes from Arctium minus, assembly GCA_954870635.1. Lineage (NCBI taxonomy): Eukaryota > Viridiplantae > Streptophyta > Magnoliopsida > Asterales > Asteraceae > Arctium > Arctium minus. Next base: position 2,501,248 of record OX941089.1, on the reverse strand, counting down.
GGTGTCGTATTCTCAAACACCGTTCTGTTATGGCAACTCCAAATCAAGTAGCAAACCGCAAAAAAATAGCCTCCAAACATTTCCGTTGCAAAGAGGACGAATGAAACCTCCCAAAACCTTCCTAAGCCATTCCAAGAGATGTGTAAAGAAGAGAACGGATGTTGCCACCAACCTTCAATATTTCTCCAAACAGCCACAGACACTTCACAAGTGAATAAAACATGCTCAATTGACTTACAAAGAGGACAAATGACGCTGTCTAAGTTGATACCCATGTTAGCAATCCTCTCTTTGGCTGGAATTCAACACTGCATTGCCTTCCGACAAAAAATGTTGATTTTAGAAGAAATAAGATTATTCCAACTAGTAGACAAATTTTCGTTCCTGAACATAACAAGCTCGATTTTATCTCTAACGTTTTTAACGGAAAAGTCTCAATCGCTAGAGAGTCGCCATCTCCATCTATCAGTTGAGGAATTAAGGGAAATATTTCTCAGTTTCCCTAACAAGAGCAAAAGGTCTTCAAATTCTCTCCCACCTCGGATATCTCTTCGCCAATTCCATGTAAAAAAGCCATTTCCAACGCCACCATCGGGAACATGCTCTGATCTAACTCAAAAAGTATGTGATGACAATTATTTAATCTACCCTCCCCGATCCAGTTTTCGTTCCAAAAGGAAGTATCTTTGCCATCTCCAACCTGTTTATATATAAGATGGTCAATATGCATACCTTTCGCTTTCCACCATTTCATCGTCTTAAAGACATTAGACCAAGGATCGTGTCCACTGACACCTATCCCGTCATTTTTGAGACATCGAACCCGTGAATAACCTTCACCACATTCCCAAATGTTCACCGATTCTGTTTTAAATTTTCACACCATTTAGTAGGAAGCACAATATTAGCGGTAACGATACTCCCCAAAGCAAGACCGCTATTGTCGAAGCTTCTAACGGTTGAGCCCCACTTGATCCCCACTTGATCCATGCAATCTTCTTTTCCCCATTGCGTGCCCACCAAAAAAAATCTCTTCGCATTTTCTCCAACTTGTTTATTACAGCTACCGGTGTTGATCCAAACCCTCTCAGTGATTTGATGATGACTCTTGTACTTTGTGAAAAATTACATTAACAAATATAGTCATTTTTAGCATCAACGATAAGCCACTGAGTTTGTTTAGTGATCGTTGAGTACATCATATGTAAACTGTTATATGTAATTCCTGAAGACAAAGCCTCACGCTGAAAGAAACTCATTAGCAGAAGTCAAAGATCAAGTTGATGTTAAAGAAAAGTCTACTCATGTTCTGAAGCGGTACTCAGTGAAACCAAGATAAGTCTACAACGCTTGACAAATCAAGTTCAAGCTTCAACGATAGCTGATCATTAACCATCAGCGATAGAAGATCGTGTAACACCCGAGAATTCAGGTAAGTAAATGGTATTTATAAATTCTTCTATACATGAAATTATATGCTCATGAGTGTTTGTTGCAATGTATTTATATCATGAATTGTACTCCCTTCTTAGAATCTTGGTTGTAAGCCTAATCAACTCGAATTCCGGTAAGTTAGATCGAAAGTGTGGGCCTCGAGAATCTGGTGCGACAGTGACAAGCGACTGTGCCCATGGGCACAATCGCGAGTCACTATTGCATCGGGGCAAACAGAAGGGTGGGGGTGTGGCGCGACTTTGCCACCGCGACAATGCCCTTGGGCAAAGTCGCAGGGCATTGTCGCCCAGTGTGTACCGCGGGCCATGGTAGGGGTGCGACTATGTCGCTACGACAGTGCCAGTAGCATTGTCGTCGGGCACTGTTGTCGGCGTGCACTGAGGGAACATCACTTAGACCATTTTGACTTCATTTTCTCTTTTCAAACGTTTTGGAACCGGACTAGAACTCATTTGGACGATTTTCTTCCACCTTAAAACCCTCCAACATTTATTAAAACCCTAGTGTTAGTTGAGATCATTTATGGGTGGTTAAGAGAGCTAGAGGAGCATTCAAGTGAAGCATTCAAGGCACAATCAAGTCTTTACCTTCTCACCATCTCATCCAAGTTTTCTAGGGTTTTGTATAAAAGCCTAGATAGTGAGTTTATTCTAACCGTTTTTAAACGAGATACATATTTTGTGTGTTTATTTGTAAAATATTTCTCTCACATGTGGAAATCTGATCACCTGATAAGTTTGATCTAATTACTACTTTTGAGCTTATGGGAAATTTAGTAATGGTCCTTCATATGGACCTTGATAATGTTGTATTGATGTTATTAAATCATAGTTATGTGTTGTTTTGGTGAGCCATGGACATTATACTTGCACTTGTATATTTTAGAGTTTTGTACCTAAAAATATGTTTGGGACTATGAGAAGTTTTATACATGCCTTATACTACCATGGGTTATGTTGATGATGGAAATTGCATGTATGTTGGAGGAACTATGAGTAAACGCTAGGAGGATGTAGTCGAGGGTGCCACCTGAATGGTATGTGCCTAGACCTCCGCCATTTGAAGTAATGGCTGGGAGGTAGTCTTTAAATGTGTCGGGCCATCGGGATGTTGCTCAAACGAGTGAACATCAAGGTGCAATGACTTGAGGTGGAACTCAATAGTGTGATGGGTCTCCCCCATTGATTCCTGTATGGTCTTTACGTATATATAAATGATTTAACTGATTATGACATGCTTTTGTTCAACTCACTAAGCCCGTTTAGCCTAACACTTGTTTGGTTTGATATGTATCTCAGGTTCGAGCGGTGCGACCGCTAAGGAGCTTTAGCCGACCTTTAGATGTGAGCTTGGGAGCATTTTCGGGATGCCATTTTAGAAGACGATCATTTTTGGAAGTGGATGACAACTGATTGTAATCTTATTTCTAGTTAGATCTTAGATTAGGAGGTTTCCATCTATCATTGCTTACTATTACAAACTTGTAATTAAACAGACATTTATTATCCTCTTTTGGGTGAGCTCATGTTTTGGCATTAAAGTGAGTACCACATTTTCATTTTTCGGAAATTTTTGTTTGTCCCATTTTTGGGGTGTTACAGATCGTGAAGCTTGGGAAACAAGATTTGTTTGTCTTATCCTTTACACAAATCGTACGAAGGTACAAAAGCAAATATGTTTTTTGTCTATAGTTGTTGGAACACCCTAAATTCTGAAAATAGCAACTAATTTAAATTTTCTAAATACATCGTTAATTGCATCATCTACAATCACAATTTAATAATTAACCTCAATACACACGTTCAATCTATACATACAGTCTATAATAAGGACGGGTGCTACTAAAACCCAATAACGGTCACTATCTCAAATTTGCGGAAGACTTCACCAACTACTCACCCTTATGCCAAGCTAAGGCTCGACTCTTCATAGAACTGCTAGAACCAAACCCCCAACTAGAACCTGATGCACATGCCGACAAATAAAAAGGTTAGGCTTGACGCCTAGTGAGCTCAAGAGTTTTCAACATGTATATTAATCGTTTAGAAAGGAAGAATGCGAAAAAATTCATAATCTTTCAAAATGATATGCTTCACTTATGAAAACGACTCGTTTAACAACGACTATGCATTTTGTACGAAAGAGACACCGAGTTAGTCGTTAACCAAACCAAACTGTTTTAAAGGTGAGGATCTCAATATGAAACGTACTCTTGTAAATTGGGATTTAAACCAAAACTTGCTAAAAAGGAAAATAGAGAGGGGACTTCCAATTTTATAAAACGCGGGTAACATGTTATATCTCGAAATACCCAACACGGGTGGAACATGATACACAACTCATAAACCATAGATGAAAATCTATATAATTAAATATTGCCATGAACACGGGCATTAGACCCAAAACTCACACAACCATAAAATGAACTAAATTAAATACCGAAACGTGGAAAAGACGCGTTCCATTCAAACCTTAATATACGTGGGAAAATCCCAATATTAAGGTCATCATTTATCGTCGACCACACAAACCCGAGTTGATAAAATACGACATTAACATTTAAAATACCACGGGTCTACGACGGAGAGACCCGTATACAATGAGAATAGAGAAACACGCAAGTAGGCCGCCCATACAACTTCCTCGCGTATCATCTAAACGTTTCCATCTTGGGTGGCAAGAACACGTGAATGGGGCCACCCGTGATGTTATTGGATTTCACCACACATCCCGGTCCTAGTTCCCATGCCATACAAGACATCACAATCCTCGGACCTATTGTTGCCTCTTGCCATACTCCGTCGAGTTCCACTACAAGGTCTTACGAACATGAGTGCCTATCCAATCTAAACGAGTTTTAACTCAGTGACTCAAGCCACCTATTGCCTACTCGCTAGCAAACCCAAACGGTCACCACAGTAACCAAAAACTTAGGCTTTCCAAAACAGACAGACTTACGTGCCTATGGATCCATTACAACACTGTCTAACATTACATGACTCCAATTGAATGACCAAAGCACCCAAAACATGTAACTCACCAATGACATGAATTAATCGTCATCATACTCAAAACCCATGACGGTTATAAATCCGGACAAATGTCCACACGACTCTTTTAGTCAAAACCGAGCCACAAGCCCAACACTTTACGTAAATCTCCAACGGAAGTCTTTGTAAACATTAAAAACACGTTTAACCGACTGATGAAGACACAACGACCCAAAAGTATAATTAACTCAACACAACATTGGTTGACGCAAACCATTTTCCAAATGGACTCTTTATCCTTATATTCCCAAAATGCCTCATGACATGTTTATACACAATTTCCAAATAGTTGTAAGTACAAGATCATATAAATGACCTTTACATCAAATGGACTCCATTTACATATATATATATATATATACATCAAAGAAACATATCAAAATGATTTAATTGTCAAAATGCCCAAAATCACAAATATGCGTGTGGCACAAGTTTATAAAGTGAGATATAACCAAATACCCAAAACTTATCAGCAGTTGACAATTTGATGTAAAACACAAAACACTTTAAAATAACATTTTGGCATGTACACCTTTTTTCATAAATCATCTTGAACTCACCTTGCTAGGTTAAGTTAAACCTAAGTTTCAATCCCCAACCATTGGCCTCCAAAAGCATAGATCTCACCCAAGGCTTTCCGAAGACATCCATTCCAACTCTTCAACTCAAGCTTCCAAAACCTAAATCCACACATTTCCAACCATAAATATACTCATTCCACCATAAATAATTGTTCCCCAAACATAATACCCCAAGATCTCAACATATCACCAAAACCCTAATTTTGGTCTAATTCCACCAAAATCATTAAGTCTAAAATTAAGGGGTGCAACCACAAGGAGATCATCAAAAGAACATTTATAATCTATATAAATGTTTAGAAAAAGGATAATGGACTTACCAAGTGGGTATTGTGTAAAACCCTAAGAACTCCAAAAATCTCAAGGGTTGAAGATGAAAGCTTTGCCTTGAATCAAGAGGTGTACCCACTAGCATAGATGATGAAGAACTTTATGATTTTAGGAGAAGTAAACCCAAAATAAGCTAGGGTTCATGAGAGGGTGTGAGGGGTCGATTTTAGAGGGAGAGGAAGAAGAGTTGGAAATGAGAAATTTAGTGGAAAAGGGCTGAAATCAGGTTTTAATCGACCAGGGGCCGCCCGCGATTGTGCCCGACGATTGTGCCCAGGGCACTCTCGCCAGGGCACTCTCGCGGAGAGTGTACCGCGGGTGGTACCACCCCCGCGACATTGACACGGTGACAGTGGCACTTGTCACTGTCGCGGGCACTATCGCCCAGGCTCCCCCGGGCTCCGAAATTTGGCCTTTTCGACACCAAGACCCTCGACACTCTTGGGATTTTTGAATAATGATTTCCCAACGCGAATCCCAGCACTTTCAAGTTGCAAAGAGGTCCAGGTGGTCCTTACTTACCGAAAATCACGGGTGTTACAGTTGTACACCCACTCTCTGTCACCACTGTTCATAGTTACGACTAAAAGCATGGAAAGGATAAAGTCAAAATCATGAAGCCTATAGCTAATGGACACGTGATTATACCTTCTGGCATGCATTAAATGCATACGGTATAAATAGAAGTGAAACTCTTCATTTTGAAAAACCTCCACATCTCAATCTTCTTTCCAGAAACTCTCTTCTGCAAACTCTCTTCTCTCTATCTTCTAAGTGCAAGGTTATCTTAGTGATTCTTAGTTTGTTTAGATTAGGTTTACCTTATCTATTTCCACAACAAACTATAAATTGTGTTTTTGATTTTCTCAATAATCAATAAACAAATTTTAAAAAGATATAAAACTTGTGTTTGTATTCAACCCCCCCCCCCCTAACAAACTTAACGCTTGTAGAACTTCTTTGGGACTAACAACCGGTGCTTTAAAAACGGACATAACGTAATGGCTAGACTTCCCGAAAAAACGTGAGTTAGGACTCTCCTCCCACCAATTGACAATGCTTTAGCTTTCCATATTGTAAGTCTTGATTGAAATTTCTCCATGATATGATCCAAAACTTTAATGCTAGACATTCTTTCACCTAAAAGAACACCAAGATATTTACAAGGGAAATTCCCGATCCTACAATTAAGCTCATTGGCAGCCCATTGTACCCTTCCTTGATCCACACCAACACCGAAAACATTACTTTTCGCCAAATTTAATTTCAGTCCGGATGCCAAGAAAAATCATCTTAAAATGCGAATCATATTTTTTCCATCTTCAACCGACCATTTGTTTAAAAAAAGAACGTCATCGGCATAAAAAAAGGTGGGATATGTTGTACCTTTCCGGACCAATTTCCAGTCCTTTTAACAGGTTTTTGTCCCTCGCAGATTCCATTAATGAGTGTAAGCCTTCCATAATAGCAATGAAAAGAAACGACAATAAAGGGTCCCTTGTCGCAGCCATCTCCGTATACGGAACTCGTCAGCCGGAGAAACGTTGATGAGAACCGAAGAAAAGGAGGAATGAATACAAAATCCATCCTCTCCATTTACTTGAAAAACCCCATAGCTTCGAGAACATCCATCAAATATCCCCAGTCCACTGAGTCGTACGCCTTTTCAAAGTCAGCTTTGAATAATAAAACTTCTTTTTTCTTGATCTTCGCCCAATTAATAATCTCATTAGCGGAAAAAGCCCCATCTAAAATAAACCTTCTTTTCAGAAAAGCTGGATGCCAATCGGTAATAAGAGAATTAATAACTCTACTTCAGCGAATAGCTAAAAGCTTGGCAATCAATTTGTACATACAAAAAATATGATTAACTCGACTAGTTATTATATTATTTGAAAACATGTCGAATAAAAGATGTGTTTACATAACACTTCTCAAAAGTGTCATATTAAAGATCTAATACGACGGTTTATTCTAAAAATGTTCTAAAAAAATGTTAAGACACTAAAAAACGTATATTTATTGTTTAATCTTATAAACTTAAGTCTTATAATTAAGTGGTTTATTATGATGCTTAGACATTGTTGACGTCCCAAAAACCCAATTTTATTATAATATTTAAAAAGATAAAAACAAAAAAGTTTATTAAATATTTCTAATTTCTTTTTCTTCTTAAAAATGGTTTACAAGAGTTTTCATTTGTAGAGGGTTTGAAAGGGCTGGATGTTCTTAATTAGCATCTACTTTCCCAAATGTTTTTTTAAGGGTGTGTTAAGTGATGTCTAAACTAATCCCTTGACAAATTATAAGTGTAAACATACTTTCCCAAATGTTATTATATGAGGATTTTTAACAACAGTTTATACCAATCTTTTTTAAAATAAAGAAAAAATAAGTTAAAATCTTTAAAAATATTTTAACAAATTTAGTTTAGATATTTTAATATTAATTATATTACTAAATATTCAATAGTATAACAAAAGTAATTTCTTTCTCGTCTTCACTTTAATTTCATTGTTTGATTCGGAGATAAATATTATGAGAATAGCAAAATGGAGTTTTTGGAGAAGTCTCTGAATTTGGAGAAAAACACATCGTCTCTTCTATTTTCTCTATTTTGGAAGAATTTTTGAATAAGTTGCTAGAGCAAAACATCTTCGTTTTCTTTTCCAGTTTGGAAAGTATGTTGGGGATATATATATATATGTAGGGTTGGATTTTGGTGAGAAGTTAGTGGTTAACATGAGAATCATAAGGATTTATATAGAATTCGTTTCATAAGGATTAAACTTGTTTTGTTATACAATTTCGGTCTAATAATTTATTGTAATGTTTTTAGATGATACACAAGATTAATTATTGGTCGTATATAATTTTTAGAGTCCTATTAAGTTGCGTAATCTAATTAATTTATGTAGACTAGTCATGTTCAAATTCATTTATTGAAATTTCTATCAAGTAGCGTGAGAGGATTTTGTAGGCAATTCATGTGGTGTTTTAATTTCATTTAGGTTTTATTTTGGAGGATTTTTTTGAGTAACCGTTGGTGTTCCAATCAACTTGCACATTTAAATTATGATGTTTTGATTCCGTTTTCCTATCTTCCATAATCCTTATAAAAATAAGTTAACTCTTAGATCTGCTTCATATCAATATTAGATGGTGACACTTGAGTAACTTTGTATTGAAATAATTTTAAATCTAACAATTGTATCCACAAGCTATTATAAGCAGACAATAATGACTTATGTCACATAAACAACAAATAAAAAGAAACTTTTTTTTGACTACTATTCACCCAAAGCTTAAGTCAAGGGTATTTATATAGAAAAGTATTATTTTGACTAGAATTTTCTCTAACTGAACATTCATACATCATATAAATAAAACTAAAAATAAAGAAAAAGATGGCAAATAGGGTGACTTGGGGTGCATTAATGATAAAAAGACAAATTTATTTACTACAATAAAATAGGAAATTGGCAACAAATAATAACTGTAAAAAAGTCAAAATGCCCTTAATTTACAAGTCTTCGTTAATGTTGTTACATTCTGGGACCAAATCCATTGGGGTTTGCAAACCACAGAGACCAAAACAAGAACGAATTGCAAATTATAGTGATCATAAATGTAATAAATGAAGTTTAGGATCAAAAACCGAAGTTTCTAACATACCACATGAACCAAAACTATAGTGCATTTTTGGTCCATGTGGTTTGTTGATTTTCTTGGTTAGGGTCTAATAAGTGTTTATTGCCAAAATACTCTCATGGTACACAAAAATTCTTGGTTTTGGTGCCTCTTGTTAAAGATGGTTAATTCTATCTGCTAAGTAAGGGGTACTTTGATCTATTTCCATTTTGATTCATTTTCTTTTAAAAACCTGTAAACTGTTATAATTACTATATTAATAAACATTATATATATATATATGAAAATTGTAAACCTCAAGACCAAACTAAAGACCCCATAAAATTCACAAAATAATTAGTTTTTATATAATCAATATTATGTTCTATTTATATGTAGTGTGTTTTGACCCCCTAAAATTTTTAGCTTGATCCACAACTTTAGCATGATTCCAATCAATGCCCTTGGTACATAAACTTATAAAACATTTTTTTCTAAATTGTTGATTGGTCTAAATATATATATATATATATATATATATATATATATATATATATGTTTGATTTTAAAGTTACTTTATATATAATTATCTACATATTTATGTATAACATTTTATAAACTATTAGACAAAAGTCTGGTACTGTTTAGTAATGCATAATCCCTTATTTCAAGTTCGTATATAGAATTAATAAATTATTGCATACATACAATTTCTTAACGCTCTTTGAACTTTATACAACCAACCGACAAATTCATTCATATACAGAATAATATTTGAGTCATACTTATACGATAGAATACTACAATATAATCTTTAAAATTGAAATAAATTGCAATTTTATATTGACCTTTGAAATATTTGTTGCTAATTGTAAGAGTTAAAGTTAACTATTTGATGTCTAATTATTAAGTTTTTGTTAATTGTTTAGGGTTAAATGTTAATTTTTTTATCATAACGCTAGGAAAACAAAAAGATGTTTCAAAAGAAATTATTATATTAATATACTAGAAAAAACGAAAAGATTTTTGAAAAGAAAGATGTCTACATTCGAAACCGATATTAGTGGTAATAATTCTCGCAATATCATGTTACTTAAATTCCAACCTCCGTTACCAAAATTTCTGAATCCGTCACTACCCACAATCACCTTCCCTTTCACACAGTGTTCTCTCTCACTCGCTCTCTCACTAACTCCATACATCCCTTTCACTAACTGGAAGAGCACCGACCCTTCCCCATCTCCGGTGTTGGGTTCGAAATAAACTTATACTCAAAGAAAATCACTGCTAAGATGGTCGAGAATCGTAATGGGAAACTCGATGAAATTAGGGCCAAGGTTTCTTCAAGTGGCTAGGGTTTCGCTTTTGCTTGTAATAGAATCAAAGAGAGTCCTTCGCCGAATTATCAATTTGTAACACCCTAAAATTTAGAGTAATTTAAAATTTGAAAATTTGGCAATATAACGTTTGTATTTGGAATAAACCACCCTAAATGGGTAAATGTATAAGGCAATTACAAAAACCTGTGTACGGAAATGAAAATTGACAACAAACTAATCTAAACATAAACTATCTAGATTACATCGGTTGTCAACCCAAGTATCACCAAAAGATGGAACTAACTCAAATGCCTCAACCTCCAAACACTAGCCAACACAAAAATGCTTCAAAGCTATGCTCGTCACTCAAGCCCTTGGCAACCCGCCGCTAAAGGAACCTGTTATACATATCATTTGAGAAAAAGTGTTAGACTTAAAGTTTAGTGAGAACATACAGTTTATAGGTTAAAGAAATATAAGCATTTGAAATAAAAAGGAAATCTCGGTAAGATAATTGGATTTATAAATTAAGACTTTGCCAAGTAAGGACCGTTCGGTCCAAAAATTGATCTTGCGATGACGGGGGATACCCGATTTACCAAGGAGTGTAGCGGAACACCGAGTTATGAGCTAAATACTTGGAATCCATGGCCACGAACAACGCCGGTTCGTACTAAGATATGGGGGAGGGCACCCGAGGAAACCAAGTCATACTCGTTCACTAGGACTACATTATAATCCATGGCTAGTAACCGGTCCCACATAACCGTACCAAAGGCCTCCGAAGGTCAAATGCATCCATAGCTACAATGGGGAAAAACATCCCAAAATATATACATAAGCCGACTCAATACCTAGGGATCCACTAGTAATAGTCTAGACTTGTCACAATTACATATGTGACTAACCAAAGCTAAACATATAGCTTCCAACAACATTTACTTCCCAAAATGTATTTTTTTCCAAATTTAACTGCTGATAAGAAAGAAAATCATGAAATGAGATTTTACATATTCTTTCAAGTGCTACACCATAAATGTGAAAGATAAACCTTATTTTAACATATACAAAAATGGAACCTTTCATTTCAACAAAATCTAACAAGAACCCTAAAATCTCCCAAAAACTCAAGTTAGGTCAAATGTGATAATCATAAATTAAAACCAAGGAGATGTATAGGAGTTCAAAATCATGATTTTTGACATGTATAAACTTTAGAAAATGGTAGTAGGAACTCACCAAGTGGGTTTTTGAAGAAAACCCAAAACCCTAGCTTTTGCCTCTTTGAAGAAGATGACAATGGAGGAGATGATTGAAGCTCACTACTAGGACCCTTAGATGATAGAACCCTTGGAGACCAAGATGGATTTTCTTGAAGGATCTTGAAGAACAATAAATGCTCTAAAAATCGCCTAAGTGAGAGAGAGTTTGAGGTTGGTGAAGAGAGTTATGAGAAAAGAATGAGAAAGGAGTCATTTAACACACTGCACCCCGCTCGCGACCTTGCCATGCGATAGTGACAATGTTACTATCGCGAGGTACTCTCGCATGGAATGTACCGAGAGTTGGTACCTCTCCGGCGATTGTGCCACGCGATAGTGACACATGTCACTATCGCGAGTCACTCTCGCGCCGAATTTACCGAAGCCCAAAAATGCCACAAACTCGAGATTTTTGCATGGGTCGATTTAAGGTTCAAAACTACAACTCCTTTCACCCAAAAAGATAAACGGAAGACGGATATAAGACCAACGAAGGACGGATACTCCCATTGCGAAAATATCGGGTGTTACAATACTCCCCACTTGAAAAGGATTTCGTCCTCGAAATCTTGATCACACGAACAAGTGAGGGTATCTTCGCTTCATGTCCTCTTCGGCTTCCCATGTCATATTGTCCCCACGATGATGCCTCCACTGCACCTTGACCATAGTGACTTCCTTGTGACGCAACTTCTTAGACTTCTTTTCTAAGATAGCGTCGGGTTCTGTTAGACTGAAATTGTATTCAAGATTAAATGAGGGTCATTGTTGTATTTAGTGTTTGTGTGTGAGTTGTAAATGAGCTTAGAAGGTTTGACCTTGCTTGGTCATGTTGACCTATATATAAGCAAGTCTTTGTGTTGTTTCTAAGTAGACGTGTAATTAAGTGTGTGAAAGTAAAGGTGTAATTGTGGTGGTAATTGAGAGAGAGTAAGAACACATAGTTACACATTGAGTACACACACAAACACTCAATCTTAATTCGTTTATCACAAATAGGTATATGGCTTGATGTAATCTTTGTGATTAATAAACAAAAGTGTTTTGTGTAAATCTGTATGTGTTTATGCTAGTAATTATTGGGCCACAATTGGTATCAAAGCCAAATCCATTTCAAAATCAAGAAAGTTTTTGAGTCACTGTTACTGTTCACGAAGTCCAAATCGATTTTGAGTTTTAAATGAAAATTTCGAGTTGAAATCGATTAGGTTGTGTTCGGAGTGTGAAATCGATCGAGTCTGTATAGTTTGTTTCAAGAATTGCACTGTATTTGATTGGTAATTTTGATTTTAAAGAAGTTCTTGTTCACGAGTTTTCACGCACTGTTCTTGAATCAAATTGTCGATTTGTATGTTTTTAATTGAAATTTCTTGTTAGAATTGTGTTCTAAATGTGTAGGTGAGTAAATTGTCAAATTTTCAGATCGAAATTCGAGGTCTAGATGAGTTTTTGGTGAAGATTTAGTCGGTTTTAGTCGGTTTGCGTAAGATCTAAAGTTTGCGCAAGTTCTTCGTATGTTTGCGCATGTTCATCCTGGTTTGCGCAAGATTCATCGAGAATTTCTTAGTGATTGATCTGAACTTTGCGTATTCAACAACAAACACAAGTTGATCTTTGCGTATTCTTCTCGAAACGCAAAGTGTATTTTGCGTAAACAGCGTTTATCGTATATTCAGTGTTCGGATTCAATAGTTGCATAGTGTTTGCGTATCACGGCACATACGCAAAGTAAGATTCGCGTATCTCGGCATATACGCAAAGTAAGATTTGCGTATCACTCTTGTTACACTTTGCGTATCACACTAGTAACACAAAACAAGGTTTGCGTATCACACGGGTTACGCAAAGTCCGGATTGCGTACCTCACTTGACACGAGAAGTGTGGTTTGCGCAACAGCCTGATCTCGCACAATTTTATCTTGCGTTTCACACTGTATTGTACTTAAATTTTTTTCGAAAGTTTTCTTGATTTGTTGGATTTAAAGATCTTTACTAGCTAAAATTTTTTCATCTTAAATAGGTTTATACATCTTTCAAACATGGCAAATGAATTACTCTCTATGGGATCTCATCTGAAGCCTCCGGTCTTATCTATTGGAGATTATTCACAATGGAAAAAAAGGATGACTCAGTTCTTGAATCTAAAGAACAGAGATTATATGGATTCCATCATCCATGGTCCAACTGAGCCACAAACGCATGTACCTGGACAAGCAGCAATAACTACATCTCCAGAAATCCCAGATCGATATGTGCCGAAACCTTATCAATTCTTCAGTGATGCAGAAAAGGCAAGACACAAGATAGATGAAGAGGCACTTATCTATCTCACTATGGCAATCCCTAATGATATCTACAATCGCGTAGATAGTAGGGAATCTGCAAAAGCTTTATGGGATGAACTAGAAAGACAGTTTCAGGGAACAAAGAAGTCAATTCAGACAAAGTTGAATCAAAGTATAAATGCGTATGAAGGCTTCCATGCAAAAGAAGGAGAGACTTTGTTGGAGACATACAACTGTTTTAATGTGATATTGAATGATCTAAGGAGAAATGGAATGAACAAGTCAGAATCAGAGATCAATTATAAGTTCATTAAGAACTTGAACCCAGAATGGAAAAGCTATGCTATCAACATTCAGATGACTAAGGACATGGCACAAGAAGACGTCAATGATATCTTCACAACTTTATCTCAGCATGAGGATGAAGTAAAGCAGCTAAGTGCTGAAAAGAAGATGGTCAAAGACTCTCTAGCCTTAATGTCTGAACGTAAGAAAGGGTCAAGTTTCAAGTCCAGTTCTTCTTACAAGACAAAGTCAAGGAAATCCAGAGTTCTCCTCACTGAAGTCACTGATTCAAGTACTGATGAATCTTCTACTGAAAGTGAAGAAAATTCAGATGAGGATATTCAACGATTTGCTGAAAATCTGGCTCTCCTCACAAAGCAGTTTAAGAAAAGCTTTGGTAAGAACAGATACTCCAAGCTGAAAGATGAGAGTTTCAAGAAAGACAAGTACAAACCAAGATCTGAAAAGAAGTATGAGAAACGAGGAGAGAAAAGAGATGAAAAGCGAGAAGAGAAAAGAGAAGAGAAGAGAGAAGGAAAGAAAGAAGAGACTGAGCCGAAATATGGACGATGCTATAACTGTGGAAAACCAGGTCATTTTTCCAAAGACTGCAAGCAGAAGCGAATAAAGAATTCAGAATATTATACTCGGAAATCACTGATAGCAAAGAAGGTGGAAGATGGTCAAAACTTAATGGCGGAAGAAGAAAGTTGGTTCTACAAGAGTTCTGATGATGGACAAAGTGGATGAGGACATTGGATCATCTTCTGATCATTCCGACAGTGGTTCTGAGGTACGTATTCAATCTTTAAAAGCTTAAGTTCAATTCATGAAAGAAGAGTTTAAAACTTTGAAAGTCAAACTTAGTCATGAAAGACAAACAATGTTGAATTTTCGTGATGAAAATGCAATGTTGAAAGATGTTGTTAAGGAAAAAGAATCTGAAAAAGATTTAAAAAAAAAGACAAAGATGTTTTAAATTCAAAAATATCTGAGCTTGAAAGAGATCTTGTAAATTTAAATGCTGAAAAAGGTGATTTTAAAATAAAATTTGAAGCGTGTTTTCAAGAAAGAAACGAGTCATATTATAAAATCAAGCAACTGGAGGATTTAAATCTGAAAAGAGGACAGACTGAGCAAACATTAAATCTTTTAACAAACAAACTTCAAGATGTCCGATTTTATAATGTTAAAAAAGGTTTAGGTTTTAAACCAAATAATGTTTTGAAAAGAGCACCAGAAAATTTGTATAATTTTGATAAAATGGGCTCTACTCCTACAAAACCCGATATTTGTGATACTTTTGTAAAAGGCAAAGTCGTGAATGATGATGACACTTCATCTTGTGCTGATTCAATTTCAAGTTTAAAGTCTGTTGGTTTTGCTTATAAAGATTTGAATGAAAGTTACAAAACAAGAAAGATAGAATTTAGTGAATTTACGTCACTCTTTTCTCCTTGTTTACCAACAGAGTCAGCCAAGGTTGAAGCAAATAGTAATGAATCTCAGTGTCAGTATGATGAATCTGATTCAGAAACTGATGTTGAGAATCAAATTTCTTTATTTGATTCATTCACTTCTAATTCCTCAAAAGAATCAAAAGATGAAAATATCATGAATCAAAACCTTAATTCTGATTTTTCAAAAATTATGACTGAGGAGATCTTTACAGAAATGATGAATGCTCCAGATCCTGTTCCTATAATAGAAAAGATGGAATCAAACTCTGAGGTGAATCAAGCATCTAATTTTGAGAAACAAATCACAAATCTTCAAAAGACAATTGAAGAGTTAGAAGATGAGAACGTTGATCTCAAATTCAAACTTGACAAGTCTTTTGAAGAAAACAAAGAACTCTCTAGAGAGTTAAATGTTTTGAAAGATGACTTGTTTAAACAAAATCTAAAAGATAAAAAGATGTTTAAATCTCCAAACTGGAATGTTCATTCTAATCCAGAGTTTGAGACTATTAATTCTAAAACTTCAGTTGTTTATACTAATACTCCTGAATATCCTCCGAGTATTTTTGAAAAAGGAGAAGCTTCTTGTAATTCAAAGCCAAAATCATCTTCTTCAAAGAAAGCTAACAAGATTCTATTTCCTGTTTCAGATATAAAAAGGCAGAATGGTAAAGGAGAATGGATGAAGAATGTGAAGGAAAATAAAGTTGCTAAAAATAAATGTAATATCAGTGATAGTGATAGTTTGATGTGTAAAAATTCAAACGTTTCCAAATGTCAAAGTTGTATGAATGCTTGTACTTCATTGGATAAATCTAAGCTTTTGACATTTGCACGTAAGAATTTTATCTGCAAACACTGTCATGATAATGCATTTATCATTCATTCCATTTATTCTAAATCTAAAGATGCCAGAAAAACATCTTGTGTCAAATCTGTTTTCAAACCCTTAACACATCAGGCTAAAATTTTTCATGCTAAGATTGATCATTTTTCGAAAAAGAAAACATTTCATGAGCTTAATGTTAAAATGATATGGAAATGGGTACCTAAGCCTCGCTATGAGTGGCGAATTAAGGCTAAGGTAAATGATGTTGATGAATTGCAAAAAGCTAACAAGGAAGGACCCATATGGATATGGGTACCTAATCAGAAGTAATTTGCTCTTTTTGAAGGCCTCACATCTATGGTATATAGATTCAGGATGCTCGCGCCATATGACAGGATTTAAGCATCTACTTCACAATTATGTTGAGGAACCTGCCGGTACTGTAAGTTATGCAAATTCTGAGGTTACTGGATACATTCGAGGACACGGATCTTTAACAAATGGCATCGTGACAATCAAAAGAGTACTATACATAGAAGGACTTCATCAAAATCTTTTCAGTACAAGTCAATTCTGCGATAGTCAATTTCAAGTTTGGTTTACTGATAAATGTTGTTATATTGAAGATAAAGATGGTCGTGCATTTTTTAAAGCTAAGCGGAATGCAAATCTTTATTCTGTGAATTTTCCAACACTTTCTGCATCAAGACCTGTTTGTCTGATTGCAAAAGCTTCACGAGCTGAAAGTTGGATATGGCATCGGCGTCTGTCTCATCAAAACTTTGATGCGATTAATCAGTTGGCGATACAAGGTATTGTCAAAGGTCTACCAGAACTAAGGTTTGAGAAGAATTCTCTTTGTACCGCTTGTGAAATGGGAAAGATGAAGCGAACATCTCATAAAGCAAAGACATAATTCTCATCTTCAACACCTTTTGAATTGATACATATGGACCTTTGTGGCCCGATGAGGACTCAGTCTATCAACGGTAAGAAATATATTTTGGTCATGATAGATGAGTACTCCAGATATACTTGGCTGGAATTTTTAAGGAACAAATTAGATGCAACAGAGCTGATCATTGAGTTTATAAAGAAAATCCAGGTTCGACTATAATTGTCGGTTATATCTTTGAGAAGTGACAATGGCATGGAATTCAAGAATGAAAAGCTTCAGAGTTATCTCATATCTGTTGGGATCTCTCACAACTTTTCTGCTGCCTACACTCCTCAGCAAAACGGTGTAGTTGAAAGAAAGAATCGAACACTGGTGAAAGCTGCAAGGACTATGTTAGCCTATTCTGAGTTGCCAATGTTTCTGTGTGCTGAAGCCGTAGCCACTGCGTGTTT
This sequence comes from Arctium minus, assembly GCA_954870635.1. Lineage (NCBI taxonomy): Eukaryota > Viridiplantae > Streptophyta > Magnoliopsida > Asterales > Asteraceae > Arctium > Arctium minus. The sequence continues at coordinate 2,483,412 of OX941089.1, read as the reverse complement.
CACACAAAACCGCACGATTGTCATCAAAAGACATAAAAAGACAGCGTATGAACTTATTAATCGTCGAAAACCGAATATTAAATTTTTTCGTACTTTTGGTTGCAGGTGTTATATTCTCAATGATCGAGACAATCTTGGTAAATTTGACAAGAAGGCTGACGAAGGCTATTTCATTGGTTATTCGTTAACGTCTAAAGCCTATCGAATCTACAATAGACGAACCAAGACGATCATGGAGAGCATTAATGTGTCATTCGACGAATTATCAACGTTGACTTCTGATCACAACAGTTCAGAACTCAAGCTAAAGCAGAAAGTTTCTATTCAAGACGGAATAGAACCCGAAGTCAAACAGACTAAGTTTTCTAATTCAAATAAAATTACAGCTGAATTAGACTTATTATTTTTTGATGCTTTTATGGATATCTGTGCAGATTTTGAAAAATCAAGCATATCCGTATCAACTTCAGAGGTTCCAATTATAATAGCAGATATTTCAGGGCCTTCTGAAAATGTCATAATATCAACCACATCAGGTACATCTACACATATACATTCTGAAGGTACTAATGTTGATTCTGTGAATGCAGATCCAAATTCTGCAACAGAAGTTTCGAGTGATTCTTCTTTTGCTCCGGAAATTTTTACTTCAGAAGAGGCTGTACAAGATGTCCCGAGCACATCTGGGTTGATCAAGACTTACCTGCAGTATATGATGAATATGAGGAAGATAATACTCAAGCTGACATTCATCCGATTCCAAGTACCATGAAATAGACACGAGCTCACCCACTTCATAATATTATTGGTGATGCACAGTCTGGTGTACAAACGCGTGCAGCATCAGCTAATTTTTGTCTATATTCAAGTTTTTTAAGTTCTCTCGAGCCGAAGAAAGCTTCAGAAGCCTTGCGTGATCCAGATTGGATACTGGCGATGCAAGATGAACTTCTGCAAATTGAGAGGAACAAAGTTTGGCAACTTATACCACTTCCAGAAGGAAAATCTGTTATTGGAACAAAGTGGGTTTTCAGAAATAAGAGAGATGAATCTGGAGTTGTAGTTCGAAACAAAGCTCGCCTTGTTGCAAAGGGTTATTGTCAACAGGAGGGGATTGATTATGAAGAAACGTTTGCTCCTGTGGCACGACTGGAAGCTATACGAATCTTCTTATCTTATGCAGCGCACAAAAGTTTTACTGTCTTTCAAATGGACGTAAAATCTGCATTCTTAAATGGGATATTGCATGAAGAAGTATATGTTGCTCAACCAGAAGGATTCATTGATCCGAAGAACCCTGATCATGTCTATGTCTTAGACAAAGCTTTGTATGGACTCAAACAGGCACCAAGAGCTTGGTATGAAACTCTAACTCAATTCTTACTTGCTTCAGGATTCAAGAAAGGTACAATTGATACTACTCTCTTTCTAAAAAAGCAAGGTGATGATATGATTCTAATACAGATTTATGTAGATGACATAATTTTCGGTTCTACAAATCCAAAGTTTTGTAAATTTTTTTCAAGAATCATGGAATCTCGTTTTGAAATGTCAATGATGGGCGAACTGAATTTTTTCCTTGGTCTTCAAGTGAAACAGTTACCCGAAGGCATTTTCATTAATCAGTCAAAATATATTCGAGATATTTTAAATAAATTTAACATGAGTGACAGTTCAGTGATGAAAACACCAATGGCAACGGGCACACTTTTAGATGCAGATCTTTCTGGCAAATCAGTAGATCAAAAAGTGTACTGTAGCATGATTGGTTCACTGCTGTATTTAACTGTGAGTAGACCGGATATTATGTTTGCTACATGTTTCTGTGCTAGATATCAGGCTAACCCGAAGGAATCACATTTGGTCGCTGTAAAAAGGATTCTTAGGTATCTTAAAGGTACTACTGAGTTAGGCCTTTGGTACCCTAAGGGTTCGTCTTTTGATTTAACTGCCTATACTGATGCTGATCATGCAGAATGCAAACTGGATAGAAAGAGCACCTCTGGTTCTTGTCAGTTCTTAGGTGATAAGTTGGTTAGCTGGACATCTAAGAAACAAAATTGTGTTTCTACATCCACCGCCGAGGCTGAATACGTAGCTGCCGCAAGCTGCTGTTCACAAGTCCTCTGGATGAAAACACAGTTAAAAGATTTTGGATATACTTACTAACGAGTCCCTATCTACTGTGATTCTAAGAGTGCGATTGCGATAACAGCCAATCCAGTGCAGCATTCCAAGACGAAACACATCGACGTGCGTTATCATTTTATAAAGGATCATGTCGAGAAAGGCGATATCGAGAAGCATTTCGTGACTACAGACTACCAGTTGACTGACCTTTTCACCAAGTCGTTGGATGAAAAGAGGTTTAACTTTTTAGTTAGCAAACTTGGTATGTTAAACGCCACTTCATGATTCTAGGGGGAGTTTTCTAATCTTGTGCGTTATTTGCATATATTTTGGATATTTCATCATATGTTGACTGACTAAAGCGGAATCATTTGTATAATGATTACCAAAATCTTTTTCTTGCAGGATACTTTATGTGACTATGGCTTTTGGACAATTCAGTTCAAAACCCGTATTCAAATGTTTTCTTCTGAAGGATGCTTTCATGATTATATCTTTTCAGGAAGTTTTTCGTTTGAAAGGGAGTTTAGATATTATATTGCTATATCTTTTATAATAATATTTCTAAAAAGTTTGATGTTTTACATATATCAAGGGGGAGGATATCTATTGTTTGTCAATGATGCTTTAACTGCTATATTCATTCCAGGGGGAGTTATGGATTATGCAGTACAGGTATAAATTTCTAATCCTTATACTCTAACACTTGTGAAAGAAGAACAACTTTCATTTGTGAAAAATGTTTTAAAATGTTCAAACCACTTCAGGATCTTAAAATGTTTTTTGATTTGAGAAGTGTGAATTTTAAATGATTTTTGGATATTTGTGAATTTTATTGTCTATCTGACCGTGTGTTCTTTAAAGAATAATACTTGTGTATTTTCTTTTCTATATACTTTGTCAAGTATTCATACACACACTGGTTCAGTATTTTCAAATTGATTATGTTATTACCATGTATCAAATGATATATCTTTCTATGGTAATACTCCCGTTTGGTATTCACAGTTGTTTGAATCAAACGTCATTTCATTTTCAAATGTGCTTTTATTGAGAATATGTTTATATATTGTTCATATAAACAACTTACGTCTTTGAATTCCCAAATATTTTTCTTCATGATAATTTGATCTGATCTTAATCATTGTCAGATTCTCAAAACATTTCTATTTTTTTTCATTCATATAAAGTTTTGAGATATCTTAAATGTTTAAAATGCTCAAATTTCATTTCTGATTTTTGAATGAGCATACAAACACTGACATATGATTTCTTGTGCTTTACATGTCAAGAAAATCATTGAACAACATGTACTTTTAGGAACATGGGATTCAGTGTGAGTGCTTAATAGATCTTCCATGGATTAACGATAACCAGTGTTTCCTACCCCGGAAGAAATCCTTTGAGTGATTGAGGGGAGAGGGGTCTAAAAGAATTGAGTGTGGGAGTGAGCTGAGATAAAATGAAAATGAGATATTGGTTAGATGTGAGCTTATATGATTAAAAGAGAGAGGGTGAGAGAACAGAGTTAAAAGAATATTAGAACTCTGCACCAAACATATTTCTGAGTCGGGCAGCCACATTACTGATTGGTTCACATTTCTTTGGTGACCATCATTGAATTAGGCAAATAACCCATGCCATCTCTTGCATACAACCCCACAAGCTACTCATTCTTTTCTTAAAAAGAGAATGTTTCATATTTTCTGGGGAAGCAGCACATAATCTATCGGATCTTCACTTGGAAGATACTGATATTGAAAAAGAAGGAAAGTTGCCCCACCTTCGACCCTTTCTCATGCACGTTGAGTCCATGTATAATCATTGCTGTCTCAGTGATTTACATACTTTGAGCCTTATGAAACACAATCATTGTGCTAATTCTTTCAAACACAAGCACGAGCACAAAGAGAACTTGTTTTTTCTGTCAGAACATTCATAGAATTACCTTGTGTTCTTCAATGATTGAATGGAAGTCCTGGGGAGTCAACATCAAACAAGCTTGTCGGTCCAACAATAATACTAATATCAAGTTTTAGAAACAACACAATAACAATTACCAACCTGTATTGATATATAGAAATGGTTACAAGGTTGATCTGATTCAAGCTTGGATTTGTGTTCTCTATTTTTCTCTCTAATACACCTTTTAGTGTGTGTTTGTATATGTTCTAATATCTTATCACTAGAGAGTTAGAGTAAACACCTAAATCTATCATAGTGTGTTTTACACACTTCCTAAGATAATATCTAGATATTAAATCTAGATATTATTTCTAATATAACTAACTAAATACTAGAAACTAACTTTATCTAACTAAGTTAACTAAATCTAATATCTATTAGAAATAGATATTTAAACTAAGTTAACTATTACAATAACAAACAATTACATTGAATTACATTGACATTTATTACAAATAGACATAGACTTTAATATCGAGAGTCGACGTTTCGGCTTTAGCTTCAGATTGCGATCTTCAGATTGGATGATCTTGAATCCAATGAGACTGTGTCTTAACAAAGCTCCTTAAATTGTACATTCGTTGTACACAGTAACTTTGTGTTACTGACAGACATTTCTAACTGTTTCATATGTTGATTCAGGGTTACAACTCTTATTTTATTTGAATTTGAAAAGATTCAGATGAATACATTCATGATTCAACGGCTATTTCAGATCAGACGACAGATTTTATCACATCATGTTTTGGGGAGATTAATAATTTTCCTATCTGGGGGAGATTGTCTATTATCATAAGGGGGAGATGAAAGTTCATGAAGAATGTGCTTATCAGACGATGGGAAGTTCATTCAATGACAGATTTGACCTTGAAATGTTTTAATGATTTTGATTCTTACAAATCATTAAAAAGGGGGAGAATAATCAAAGATCAGATTGAAGTTTTAAAGATTTCATAGGTGATAAAGTTTTTCAAATGATCAAAGTCAAAGGTTAAAGAAAGCTTGTCAAAGAGAAGGTGAAAGAAAGTCAGAGTTTAGTCAAAAGCTAATTCAAAGGAAGAGACAAGTTTGAAGAATTGTCAAAGATCATACAAAGTGTAAAAAGACTTAAAGATATCAAAGTTATGAAAGAGCAAAAGCTAAAAATTGAAGACAATTCTGAAGATATGAAGACCTGAAGATTATTGCCAAAAAAATTTTAATCTTGAATCCAAAGGGGGAGATTGTTAGACTGAAATTGTATTCAAGATTAAATGAGGGTCATTGTTGTATTTAGTGTTTGTGTGTGAGTTGTAAATGAGCTTAGAAGGTTTGACCTTGCTTGGTCATGTTGACCTATATATAAGCAAGTCTTTGTGTTGTTTCTAAGTAGACGTGTAATTAAGTGTGTGAAAGTAAAGGTGTAATTGTGGTGGTAATTAAGAGAGAGTAAGAACACATAGTTACACATTGAGTACACACACAAACACTCAATCTTAATTCGTTTATCACAAATAGGTATATGGCTTGATGTAATCTTTGTGATTAATAAACAAAAGTGTTTTGAGTAAATCTGTATGTGTTTATGCTAGTAATTCTTGGGCCACAGGTTCTTCAACACAACGGTTACCTTCGTCCACTCTTAACTCGGAGAGAGGAATGACGCTTTCCTCGTCCGCCAAACATTTCCGAAGGTAACATATATGGAACGTGTTGTGGATTCTATTCAACTCCGGCGGTAGTTCCAATTGGTAGGCTTGCAAACCCACCCGCTTAAGCACTTTGAAAGGTCCGAGGAAATGGGGACTCAACTTTCCACGTTTTCCAAACCTGATAATGCCCTTCCATGGCGACACCTTAAGCATCAAGCGGTCACCCACTTGAAACTCCATCGGCCGCCTCTTTTTGTCGGCATAACTCTTTTGCCGATATTGGGCCGCTTTCAACCTTTCCCGAATCCCTTTAACTTTGTCGGTCGTTTCTTGCACAATTTCGGGTCCGACGAATTGCTTCTCTCCCGCTTCAAGCCAACATACGGGAGTTCTACACTTCCACCCGTATAAGGCCTCGAACGGAGCCATTTCGATGCTCGAGTGGTAGCTATTATTGTACGCAAACTCCACCAAGGGTAGGTGAGAGTCCCAACTACCCCCAAAGTTGATAACGCAAGACCTTAGCATGTATTCTAACGTTTGAATCGTTCTTTCGCTTTGTCCGTCGGTTTGAGGATGGTAGGTTGTACTCAACTTCACGCGCGTACCAAGCTCCTTCTGCAAACCATCCCAGAAATTGGAAGTGAACCGACTGTCACGATCCGAAACAATAGACAAGGGCACACCATGACTTGAAACCACCTCATCAATGTAAAGCTTCGCTAACTTGTCCATCGGTAGTGTTTCCCGCATAGCCAAGAAATGAGCGCTCTTGGTCAACCGGTCCACTATCACCCAAATGGTATCATGACCTCGAAGAGTTTTGGGCAACTTGGTCACGAAGTCCATGGTAATATGCTCCTATTTCCACTCGGGGATCTCCAAGGACTGAAGACTCTCGTACGGTCGTTGGTGTTCGGACTTTACTTGCAAGCATGTTACACAACGCTTCCCGTAACGCGCCACATCAAGTTTCATTACCGGCCACCAATAATGAAACTTCAAGTCCCGATACATCTTTGTACTCCCCGGATGAATGGAATACTTGGACTTATGGGCATCCTCAAGAAGTAGCTCACGATTACCCCCAACCTTGGGTACCCACACGCGACCATTAAACAGTTTTACCCCACGACTATCTTCCGTTAAGAGCAACCGTTGCTTGGTCATCACCTCATCCTTAAGATTCTTTTCCAACAAAGCCTCAACTTGAGATGTCTTGATCTTCTCAACAAGACTAGACACTAACTCGATTCTCGAAAGGGTAGCCCGAATACTTCCGCTATAGTCCTTCCGACTTAACGCATCAACCACTACGTTTTCCTTACCAGTATGGTAAAACAATTCACAATCGTAGTCTTTGAGTAACTCGAGCCACCGCCTCTGCCTCATGTTCAACTCCTTTTGATCAAAGACGTACTTCAAACTCTTATGATCAGTGTATAGAGTACACCTTGTGCCATAGAGGTAGTGTCGCCAAAGCTTCAAGGCGAACACCACCACCGCCAATTCCAAATCATGGGTAGGATAGTTCTTCTCGTAGATTTTGAGTTGCCTCGAGGCGTAAGCAATCACCTTACCCCGTTGCATCAAAACACATCCTAGTCCCATCTTCGAGGCATCGCTATAGACCACGAATTCTTCCGACCCTTCGGGTAGCGACAAGATTGGAGCTTCACACAACTTCCTTTGCAATGTCCGGAACGCTTTCTCTCGCGCTTCGGTCCATTCGAACTTCACATTCTTCCGTGTTAACGCCGTCAAGGAAGAAGCTATTTTCGAAAAGTCTTTAATAAATCTCCGGTAATAACCCGCCAAACCCAAAAAGCTTCGGATTTCGGACGGACTCTTAGGAGGCTCCCAATTTATCATGGCTTCGATCTTGGAGGGGTCCACTTTCACTACGTATCGAGTGACAACATGACCCAAGAATTGCACCTCTTCGAGCCAGAACTCGCATTTAGAGAATTTGGCGTACAATCTCTCTTTCCTCAATACCTCTTGAACTTCACGAAGGTGCTGCTCGTGTTCCAACTCGCTTTTGGAATACACGAGTATGTCATCAATGAATACGATTACCGACTTGTCGAGGAATGGTCGACACACCCTATTCATCAAGTCCATAAATATCGCCGGTGCTTTCGTTAGGCCAAACGGCATTACAAGAAATTCGTAATGGTTGTAACGCGTTCTAAAGGCCGTCTTCATGACGTCTTCCTCCCTTACCTTCACTTGGTGGTAACCCGAACGCAAGTCGATCTTGGAAAAACACCCTGCTCCTTGGAGTTGATCGAACAAGTTGTTTATCCTCGGAAGTGGGTACTTGTTCTTCACCGTTGCTTTGTTCAACTCACGATAATTGATGCACATCCTCATCGTGCTATCTTTCTTCTTGACGAACAAGACCGGGGCTCCCCAAGGCGACGAGCTCGGTCTTATGAAACCTTTCTCCAAAAGCTCTTGAAGTTGAGCCATCATCTCTTGCATCTCCGATGGCGCCAACCGGTAAGGGGCTCTAGCAATTGGAGCCGCTCCCGGCACGAGATCTATCTGGAACTCTACCCGGGCAAATCGTTCGGAAAGACATCGGGAAACACCCGCACAATCCTCACATCTTCAAGCTTTGATTTCTCCAACTTGGCGTTGATTACGTAGGCTAGGAAGGATGAGCATCCTTTCACCAAGCATTTGCGTGCTTTAGCCATGGTGATGATCGCTATATCACCTTTCCTTTTCTCGCCGTAAATCACAACGTCCCCATCGGGATTGGGAAGTCGGATTATTTTCTTGGAGCATACGATCTCGGCATGATTACTCGCCAACCAATCCATACCGACCACCACATCAAATCCCCCAATAATCATTGGCATTAAATCGATCAGGAACTCTCTCCCTTCAATTCCGAGAGTACACTTCAACAGAACATCGCGGATCAAAACTTGACTACCCTTTGCTATCTCTACCACTAATGCATTATCTAGACTATTAGTGGGTATGGCAAACTTTTGACGAAACGACTGAGATATAAAAGAGAAACTGGCACCCGAATCGAACAACACAAGAGCATGTACGGAGTTTAGAAGAAACGTATCCGATACCACGTCGGCGGATGCCTTGGCCTCATCAGTCGTCATCTGACAAGCTCGACCCGGAACCCTAGGTGGGTTCTCCCTTTTCTCCGACGCACCACCCGACTTGAGCTTCGGGCAATCTCTTCTCACATGCCCCGGTGCCTTGCACTCGAAGCAGATAAGCCCTATGATCGGGCAATCTTTGGTAGCGTGACCAAACTTGTCACACTTGCTGCAAGGTTGAGGAGTGGCGTTACAGTTACCATGATGCTTGGTCCAACACTTCTGGCACCATCTAGCTTCATTAAAATTGTTGGAATTTCGATTTCCAACAAAAGGTCGAGTTCTTTTGGGATGCCCGGAATTGCTCTATGTAACACCCTAAAATTCAGTGTAAAACTGAAAAATGGAAACTGGGAAAGAAGACATTTTAATTTGTTATAAACCTCCCAAAAAGGGGAAATGTACTAATCCTTTACAAAAACCTGCATACGGATATGGAATTCAACAACAAACTAGTCTAAACATAAACTATCTAGATTACATCGGTTGTTAATCCAACATCACCAAAATAATGGGACTTAAACAATTGCCCAACATCAAATACTAGTTATCTCAAAAAGCCCCCGAGACCAAGCTCGTCACTCAAGCCCTTGGCAACCCACCGCTAATGGGAACCTGTTATACACAACATTTGAGAAAAAGTGTTAGGCTTAAAGCCTAGTGAGAACATACAGTTTATAATTTCAAGAGATATAAACAATTGTATCAAAAGGAAATCTTTTCAATAAGTTTCGGTTTACAAAAGAAATCTTTTCCACATAAGGACTGATCGGTCCAAAAATTCATCTTGCGATGACGGGGGGAACCAGATTTACCAAGGATTGCGGCGGAACACAAAAATAGGCCACAATCCTAGTTGTGAACTAAATACTTGGAATCCATGGCCACGAACAACAAGGTCCGTACTAAGATGTGAGGGAGGGCCCTCGAGGAAACCAAGTCATACTCGTTCACTAGGACTACAATATGACCCATAGCTAGTAACCGATCTCACATAATCGTACCAAAATGACCCCCGATGATCATATGCATTCATAGCTACAGAAAGGGGAATATACATCCCAATAATAAAAGCTGACTAAAAACCTAGGGATCCACTAGTAATGGTACAGACTTGTCACAATAACATATGTGACCAACCATAGATAGTCATATGGTATAAAAACATTTTATAAACAAAATGCTTTCTTTCAAGTTTAACTGCTGGTAAGAATGAAAATCATAAAAATGAGGTATATACATTCTTTCAAATAATCCACATAAATGTGCAAGTAAAACCTCCTTTTACTTCAAATAAGATGGAACCCATCATTTTAGTCGAAAATGATCGGGAACCTTAAAATCTCCCAAAACTCAAGTTATGCTAAAACGTAGTAAAAGTAAATCCAAAACCATGGAGATATATAGGAGTTCAAAATGTAACATTTGACATGTATAAAGTTTATAAAAGGTAGTAGGAACTCACCAAATAGGTTTTAAACGAAAACCCAAAAACTAGATATCGACCCCTTCGAGAAGATGAAGCTTTCTATACCGAAACCTCGGATGATGCACTTAATACTAGCAACCAACGGTAGTTTGAAGGAACCTTGAATGGAAAGAAAAGAAAGAGAGAGAGACTTGAGAGAGTTTGAGATTTGAGATATTAAACCCAATGAGATATTTGTTGAAGACCCACCTTAAGTCGACCAGGTGATCTCGCGGGTTATGCCGCGACCTCAAGTCGTGGCATAACTCGTCCGCTTCCTCAAAACCCAAAACAAACAGAGCGTGTCGCGGGTTGGGCCGCGACCTCAAGTCGCGGTGCAACTCGTGTAGCTCACTGTGGTTTGTCCAAAACCACCAAAATCCAAACTCAGACTTCAAACCAAACGCGGTGCTAACGACAAAAGCTTATACAGAAGAATACCAGGATTACATAACGGAAATTCGGGGTGTTACAATCCTCCCCAACTTGGGAATGATTTCGTCCCCGAAATCCCATCTACTCGAAAAGATGAGGATATCTTCGCTTCATATCCTCCTCGGCTTCCCACGTCATGTTGGCTCCCCGATGATGCTTCCACTGCACCTTGACCATAGTGACCTCTTTGTGACGCAACTTCTTAGAATTTCTCTCTAAGATAGCGTCAGGTTCTTCTACACAACGGTTACCCTCGTCCACTCTTAACTCTGAGAGGGGAATGACGCTTTCTTCCTCCGCCAAACACTTCCGAAGGTAACAAATATGGAACGTGTTGTGGATTCTGCTCAACTCTGGCGGCAGTTCCAATTGGTAGGCTTGTAAACCCACCCGCTTAAGCACTTTGAAAGGTCCAAGGAAACGGGAACTCAACTTCCCACGTTTTCCGAACCTGATAATTCCCTTCCATGGTGACACCTTAAGCAACACACGATCGCCCACTTGAAACTCCATCGGCCGCCTCTTCTTATCGGCATAGCTCTTCTGCCGATCCTGAGCCGCTTTCAATCTTTCACGGATGCTTTTGACCTTATCGGCTGTTTCTTGCACGATCTCAGGTCCGGCGAATTACTTTTCTCTCGCTTCAAGCCAATACACGGGAGTTCGGCACTTCCGCCCGTACAACGCCTCAAATGGTGCCATTCCAATACTCGAGTGGTAGCTATTGTTGTAAGCAAACTCCACCAAAGGTAGGTGAGAGTCCCAACTACCCCCGAAATCAATGACACAAGACCTCAACATGTCTTCCAGCGTTTGGATCGTTCTCTCGGTTTGTCCGTCGGTTTGTGGATGGTAAGCCGTACTCAACTTTACTCGCGTACCAAGCTCTTTCTGAAACCCATCCCAAAAGTTCGAAGTGAAGCGACTGTCGCGATCCGACACGATCGATAAGGGTATTCCATGCCTCGAGACCATTTCATCGATGTAAAGCTTCGCTAACTTGTCCATCGGTAAAGTCTCGCGCATAGCCAAGAAGTGAGCGCTCTTAGTCAATCTATCGACTATTACCCAGATGGTATCGTGACCTCGAAGAGTTTTAGGCAACTTCGTCACGAAGTCCATGGTAATATGTTCCCACTTCCATTTGGGAATCTCTAAGGACTGAAGACTCCCATACGGTCGTTGATGTTCGGCCTTAACTTGTGAGCACGTCACACAACGCTCAACGTAACGCGCCACATCAAGCTTCATTACAGGCCACCAAAAATGCAGCCTCAAGTCCCTGTACATCTTTGTACTTCCCGGATGAATGGAATACTTGGACTTGTGAGCATCCTCGAGTAACAGATCACGGGTACCCCCAACTTTGGGCACCCACACACGACCGTTAAACAGTTTTACCCCGCGGCTATCTTCCGTTAAGAGCAAATGATGTTTTGTCATGACTTCCTCCTTGAGAATTTCTTTCAACAATGCTTCTACCTGCGATGTCTTGATCTTTTCAACAAGACTAGACACTAACTCGATTCTCGAATGGGTAGCCCGAATACTTCCGCTATAGTCCTTCCGACTTAACGCATCGGCTACCACGTTCGCCTTACCGGGATGGTAAAGCAATTCACAATCGTAATCCTTGAGCAACTCGAGCCACCGCCTTTGCCTCATATTCAACTCTTTTTGATCAAAGACATACTTTAGGCTCTTATGGTCCGTGTAGAGTGTACATCTTGTGCCATAGAGGTAATGTCGCCAAAGATTCAAGGCGAACACCACCGCTGCTAACTCCAAATCGTGGGTAGGATAGTTCTTCTCGTGTATTTTAAGTTGCCTCGAGGCGTAAGCGATTACCTTGCCTCTTTGCATCAACACACATCCCAATCCCATCTTCGAAGCGTCGCTATAGACCACGAACTCTTCCAACCCTTCAGGCAATGACAAGATTGGAGCTTCGCACAACTTCTTTTGTAGAATCCGGAACGCCTTCTCTTGTGTTTCGGTCCAGTCGAACTTCACATTCTTCCGAGTTAAAACTATCAAGGAAGAAGCGATCTTCGAAAAGTCCTGAATAAATCTCCGGTAGTACCCCGCCAGACCCAAGAAACTGCGGATCTCGGACGGACTCTTGGGAGGCTCCCAATTCATGATAGCTTCAATCTTGGAGGGGTTCACTTTCACTCCGTCTCGAGTGACAACGTGACCCAAGAATTGCACTTCTTCAGGCCAAAAGTCACATTTGGAAAACTTGGCGTACAATCTTTCTTTTCTCAGCACATCGAGAACTTCGCGTAGGTGTTGCTCGTGCTCTAACTCTCTCTTAGAGTACACGAGTATATCATCAATGAATACGATGACCGACTTGTCGAGGAATGGTCGGCACACCCATTTCATCAAATCCATAAATAATGCTGGTGCGTTCGTTAATCCAAAAGGCATTACAAGAAACTCATAATGGCCGTAACGCGTTCTGAAGGTTGTCTTCGGAACGTCTTCTTCTCTTACCTTCACTTGGTGGTAACCCGAACGTAGGTCAATCTTGGAAAAACACCCCGCTCCTTGGAGTTGATCGAACAAGTCGTCAATTCTTGGAAGCGGATACTTGTTCTTCACTGTAGCTTTGTTCAACTCACGATAATCGATGCACATTCTCATTGTGCCATCCTTCTTTTTAACAAACAAGACCGGAGCTCCCCAAGGCGACGAGCTCGGTCTTACGAAACCCTTCTCCAAAAGCTCTTGGAGTTATGCCATCATCTCCTGCATCTCCGATGGCGCTAACCGGTAAGGGGCTCTAGCAACAGGAGCCGCTCCCGGTACGAGATCAATCCGAAACTCCACTTGACGATAGGGTGGTAACCCGGGCAAGTCGTCCGGAAAGACGTCTGGAAACTCACACACAATCTTCACATCTTCAAGCTTTAACTTCTCTAGCTTGGTGTCGATCACGTAGGCTAGGAAAGACGAGCATCCTTTCACCAAACACTTGCGTGCTTTAGTCATGGTGATTATTGCTACCTCACTCTTCCTCTTCACACCATAGATCACAACAACTTCGCCACTGGGATTGGGAAGTCGAATTAATTTCTGGGAACACACAAACTCAGCATGATTGTTTGCTAACCAATCCATGCCGACCACCACATCAAAACCCCCGATTAACATCGGCAACAAATCGATTGGGAAATCTCTCCCTTCGATGCCGATAGTACACTTCTTCAGAACATCGCGAATCATAACTTGACTACCATCTGCTATCTCAACCACTAACACATCCTCAAGACTAGTAGTGGGCATATCAATCTTTTGACAGAACAACTGAGATATAAAAGAGAAACTGGCACCCGTATCAAATAAAACACGAGCAGGTACGGAGTTTATAAGAAATGTACCCGATACCACATCAGTGGATGCTTTGGCCTCCTTGGCCGTCATCTGAAACGCTCGACCAGGGACCCTAGATGGGTTCTCACTCTTCTCAGACACGCTACCCGACTTGAGCTTCGGGCAATCTCTCCTCACGTGCCCCGGTGCCTTGCACTCGAAGCAGATAAGCCCTCTGATCGGACAGTCACGGGAGATGTGGTCAGACTTCCCACACTTGCTGCAAGGTTGAGGAGCGGTGTTACAGTTACCGTGGTGCTTGGTTCGGCATCTCCGGCACCAACTAGCTTCTTGATAACCGCTGAAGCTTCGGTTTCCGACAAAAGGTCGGGTTCTCTTGGAAGGTACTGAACTGCTTTCCCACTTCCTCTTTTCAACAACCGTCACAGCCTTCTCCGCAATTGTCTTAATCCTCCGATGGCTTACATCGCGATCCTCGATCACTTTCAGCAGAAACTCCTGTTGTTTAGCCATAGCTTCATCCATCGCCAACATCATGTTGGCCATCAACTCGGATTGGGAATTCGCAGCCCTGACGACTGGGTGGGACGAAGCCAGGTCTACTTGTGGAATGACCTCTGGCCCCCCACCTAGTACTGGTTGAACAGATAGGCGTACAACGACTTCAACCCCAGCCGGTTGAACAGTGGTTGAGGTTGTTGCCTCGACACCATCCGCACGCGTACGCGGTCTACCGCGCGTACCCACCATTCTGATCTGCTACATAGGTTAGAGAAAGAGATACGAGAAGGGTAGGGTAAACACACAGGAAACGTACCACCATATTACCAATTGTTAGAGTAACAACAAATCAAGCACACTCACGTATAAATATTCTCATAATAACATTAGCTAAGTGAGATTATGAATATACAATACATAAAGGTTCTTAATACCGTCGCCACAACGTTCGATAACTATAATTTCTGTCGACTCTAAGAACAACCCATCTTAGAAGTTCTACCCAAACTCACGAATCAATGCTTAACATACTCAGTCTAAGTCTAGACATCTTACATTCATGCCTAGATCACTTAATCTAGAGCTCTGATACCAACTTGTAACACCCAAAAATTCAGTATAAAATTGAAAAACGGAAACTGGGAAAGAAGACATCTGAATTTGTTATAAACCTCCCAAAAAGGGGAAATGTACTAATCATTTACAAAAACCTGCATACGGATATGGAATTCAACAACAAACTAATCTAAACATAAAATATCTAGATTACATCGGTTGTTAATCCAACATCACAAAATTAATGGGACTTAAACAATTGCCCAACATCAAATACTAATTATCTCAAAAAGCCCCCGAGACCAAGGATTGCGGCGGAACACAAAAATAGGCCACAATCCGAGTTGTGAGCTAAATACTTGGAATCCATGGCCACGAACAACAAGGTCCATACTAAGATGTGAGGGAGGGCCCTCGAGGAAACCAATTCATACTCGTTCACTAGGACTACAATATGACCCATAGCTAGTAACCGATCTCACATAATCGTACCAAATGGCCCCCGAGGATCATATGCATCCATAGCTACAGAAAGGGGAATATACATCCCAATAATAAAAGCCGACTAAAAACCTAGGGATCCACTAGTAATGGTACAAACTTGTCACAATAACATATGTGACCAACCATAGATAGTCATATGGTATAAAAACATTTTATAAACAAAATGCTTTCTTTCAAGTTTAACTGCTGGTAAGAATGAAAACCATAAAAATGAGTTATATACATTCTTTCAAATAATCCACATAAATGTGCAAGTAAAACCTCCTTTTACTTCAAATAAGATGGAACCCATCATTTTAGTCGAAAATGATCGGGAACCTTAAAATCTCCCAAAACTCAAGTTATGCTAAAACGTAGTAAAAGTAAATCCAAAACCATGGAGATATATAGGAGTTCAAAATGTAACATTTGACATGTATAAAGTTTATAAAAGGTAGTAGGAACTCACCAAATAGGTTTTAAACGAAAACCCAAAAACTAGATATCGACCCCTTCGAGAAGATGAAGCTTTCTATACCAAAACCTCCGATGATGCACTTAATACTAGCAACCAACGGTAGTTTGAAGGAACCTTGAATGGAAAGAAAAGAAAGAGAGAGAGAGACTTGAGAGAGTTTGAGGTTTGAGATATTAAACCCAATGAGATATTTGTTGAAGACCCACCTTAAGTCGGCCAGGTGATCTCGCGGGTTATGCCGCGACCTCAAGTCGTGGCATAACTCGCCCGCTTCCTCAAAACCCAAAACAAACAGAGGGTGTCGCGGGTTGTGCCGTGACCTCAAGTTGCAGTGCAACTCGCGTAGCTCACTGTGGTTTGTCCAAAACCACCAAAATCCAAACTCAGACTTCAAACCAAACGCGGTGCTAACGACAAAAGCTTATACACAAAAATACCAGGATTACATAACTGAAATTTGGGGTGTTACAATCTCCCATTTTCTCTTGTCGACAACCGCTACTGCCTTCTCCGGTTTACCCTTCGCGTAAACCTCTTCCATGAACTAGGCTTCTTCGATCGTCTCTCGAAGATTAGAAGCCTTCGAGTTGTGGACCATGGACATCATGTCCGCCGGTAGACCCTTCAGATAGGCTTTTATCTTCTCTTTTTCAGTTGGGGCCACATGCCCCACTAACCCCAGCTTTTCCATGAATTGACGGGTGTACTCCCTCACCGTCAAGTTCCCTTTCTCAAGCGACCGAAACTCTGCTTCAATAAGGTCCATGAACCTCTCACTACATTACTCCTCCAGAAGCTTATTCTTGAACTCAGCCCAAGACAGCTGAGCTACCACAGTAGTGGAGAGGGTGGCCTGAGTGAAAGTCCACCATGAGAGTGTCGTATCCCTGAGTAGTTGAGAGCCGAATCTCACCTTCTGATCATCCCCACACTCGGAGGATCCAAAAGCTTGTTCGACTGCTTGGATCCATTTGACGCATGCAACCGGGTCATCAGAACCCGAGAACTCTGGTGGTCCACAACCAAGGAACGATTTGTAGGAACAACTCTTCCCACTTCTCGGAGCACCAACCACTCTGTGCTCCTCAGTCCTAACTCTGTTTCCTGTGCCTCCAGAACCAACCAACACATTCTCTTCCACTGCCTCATGCCTTCTGAGGCTCGCATCCCGTTCTTCCATCATCTTCAGAAACGCCTCTTGCTGCTTCTCCATAGCCGACGTCACCATCTGCATGACGCTGGCCATCATGTCAGCTTGAGGGTTTGCCTCACGAATAACCGGGTCCGTGGATGCCAAATCCACTCTTGGCACGTATTCCACTATCCCAGTAAAGATCGGCGGCATACCGGGAGGAACGACAGTTGGCACCCTAACCACCGGGATTGGGTTGGGCGAACTAACATCGCGAAGATCTCACCGTCGCCTAACTGGCGACTACGTGTATTCACCATAAGGATTAATGGCTGCAACACAAGCACGAGAAAGAGTAAGAGAGGGATTAACAAAACTAAACACGAAGGAAACGTACTATTACGTCTACCAATTGTCATAACATCAGCAACCCAAGTACACTCACGTATAATATCCTCATAATAACATTAGCTAAGTGAGATTATGAACATATAACACATAAGAGTTCTTGTTACCATCATCACAACGCTTGATGAACTCTAAGACTAACCCATCTTAGAAGTTCTACCCAAGTCACAAATCATTGCCTAACATACTCAGTCTAAGTCTAGACATCTTATATTCATGCCTAGTTCACTTAAACTAGGGCTTTGATACCAACTTGTAACACCCTAAAATTTAGAGTAATTTAAAATTTGAAAATTTGGCAATATAACGTTTGTATTTGGAATAAACCACCCTAAATGGGTAAATGTATAAGGCAATTACAAAAACTTGTGTACAAAAATGAAAATTGACAACAAACTAATCTAAACATAAACTATCTACATTACATCGGTTGTCAACCCAAGTATCACCAAAGGATGGAACTAACTCAAATGCCTCAACCTCCAAACACTAGCCAACACAAAAATGCTTCAAAGCTATGCTCGTCACTCAAGCCCTTGGCAACCCACCGCTAAAGGAACCTGTTATACATATCATTTGAGAAAAAGTGTTAGGCTTAAAGCCTAGTGAGAACATACAATTTATAGGTTAAAGAAATATAAGCATTTGGAATAAAAAGGAAATCTCGGTAAGATAATTGGGTTTATAAATTAAGACTTTGCCAAGTAAGGACCGTTCGGTCCAAAAATTTATCTTGCGATGACGGGGGATACCCGATTTACCAAGGAGTGTAGCGGAACACCGAGTAGGCTACAATACTGAGTTATGAGCTAAATACTTGGAATCCATGGCCACGAACAACGCAGGTCCGTACTAAGATGTGGGGGAGGGCACCCGAGGAAACCAAGTCATACTCGTTGACTAGGACTACATTATGATCCATGGCTAGTAACCGGTCCCACATAACCGTACCAAAGGCCTCCGAGGGTCAAATGCATCCATAGCTACAATGGGGAAAAACATCCCAAAATATATACATAAGCCGACTCAATACCTAGGGATCCACTAGTAATAGTCTAGACTTGTCACAATTACATATGTGACTAACCAAAGCTAAACATATAGCTTCCAACAACATTTACTTCCCAAAATGTATTTTTTTCCAAATTTAACTGCTGATAAGAAAGAAAATCATGAAATGAGATTTTACATATTCTTTCAAGCGCTACACCATAAATGTGCAAGATAAACCTTATTTTAACATATACAAAAATGGAACCTTTCATTTCAACAAAATCTAACAAGAACCCTAAAATCTCTCAAAAACTCAAGTTAGGTCAAATGTGATAATCATAAATTAAAACCAAGGAGATGTATAGGAGTTCAAAATCATGAGTTTTGACATGTATAAAGTTTAGAAAATGGTAGTAGGAACTCACCAACTGGGTTTTTGAAGAAAACCTAAAACCCTAGCTTTTGCCTCTTTGAAGAAGATGACAATGGAGGAGATGATTGAAGCTCACTACTAGGACCCTTAGATGATAGAACCCTTGGAGACCAAGATGGATTTGCTTGAAGGATCTTGAAGAACAATAAATGCTCTAAAAATCGCCTAAGTGAGAGAGAGTTTGAGGTTGGTGAAGAGAGTTATGAGAAAAGAATGAGAAATGAGTCATTTAACACTCTGCACCCCGCTCGCGACCTTGCCATGCGATAGTGACAGTGTCACTATCGCGAGGCACTCTCGCGTGGAATGTACCGAGAGTTGGTACCTCTCTGGCGATTGTGTCACGCGATAGTGACACATGTCACTATCGCGAGTCACTCTCGCGCCGAATGTACCGAAGCCCAAAAATGCCACAAACTCGAGATTTTCGCATGGGTCGATTTAAGGTTCGAAACTACAACTCCTTTCACCCAAAAAGATAAACGGAAGAAGGATATAAGACCAACGAAGGACGGATACTCACATTGTGAAAATACCGGGTGTTACACAATTATCGACATATCTTCATTACATGTCATCGCTTCTCTTGTTGCACTTCTCGTTCCACTAAGAACAATTACCAAAATTTTCTACCATTTTAAAACCCCTTGCTTTTGTTGTTGGGTTTTAAGATTTTGTATAGTGTGGGTTCTTGAAGGAATCATGAACAAGGGTTCTGATGGGTGTTAGATCTGTTTTTATAGTAATCATTGTATTTATTTTCTAGCTTTTACTGTGCTTAGTGTTCTTTTCAGTATTGTAAAGGCTTGGGGTATTTAAGTCCCCTTAGAGCCTTTGTTTTGTAACTTTGGAATTACATTTTCAATACTTCAGTAAACTTTGCGCTTGTTACTTTCTCTCTCTACTTTCTCTCTCTAAAGAATCAGTGATCTTGGACTCTCAATTGGTATCAGAGCAATCTGAATCTTGAGAGGATTGAGAGATTGTTTTTCTAAATATAAATTTGTGATTGAAATCGAAAATTTGATCGATTTTCTTGAATTTTTCAAGAAAATCTCGTTTTCTTGATTTCTCATAAAATTTGGATCTGTTTGTGATAGAATTTGTGTGAATTTGATTTTTCAGTTTCGTTTGTGATAATCGATTGTATTTGTTTCACAAAGTTTTCCTTAAAAAACATGTTTTGATTCTCAATTTAGTGATTTTGTGTTTTTCTGGAAAAAACGACGTTCTCGTTCTGTTCATTGTCGAATTTTTAGATTTTGTTGATTTTAATCGAAATTGTTTGATAAAATGTGTTAGAAAGTAGTTTTCGAACTTCAGTGTATGATTTTCTTGGTCAAATTTTGAAGTTGTATTTGTTCATGCGAAAATCTGTGAGTAGGTGAACTTTGCGTGTCATTCATGTGACTTTGCGTGTCATTCATGTGACTTTGCGTGTATTCATGTGACTTTGCGTGTCATTCATAGGTTGCATGAATTAGTAGTGTTCCTGATCTTTGTGTTTCATTCATGAGAATTTGCGTTTCATTCATGATAGTTTGCGTGTTATTAATATGAGTTTGCATATGATATATATACTTTGCGCCTCATTCTTTCATTTGTATCCTTTGCGTGTCTAACACGTGTTTTAGTAAAATTTTCAGGTTTGCGGTAATCTTTGGAAACGCAAAGCCAAGTTTCTTGGTTCTAGTCTGACACGCAAACCATCAGTTTGCGTTTCTCTCTTCAAGTGAAAAGTCTTTGTGCTTCAAACGCAAAGTATCTCATCCGCGAAGTTTCTCACCCGCGAAGTCTACAAACGCAAAGTCTCAGTTTGCGTTCTCTTCTTCAAACGCAAAGCTTAGTTTGCGTTTCCTTCTACAAACGCAAAGTCTCAATTTGTGTTCTCTTTTTCAAACGCAAAGCTTAGTTTGCGTTCCCTTCATCAAACGCAAAGTTCAGTTTGCGTTTCCCTCTGCAATCGCAAAGCCTTCTTTGCGCTCATCATTACAAACGCAAACCTCTAGTTTGCGGGTCTCTCTTACTTAGACAATTTTGCTGAATTTTCTGATTTTTTCACAAGATGTCTCTACAAGCACAACTTTACAAGAATGACCTCATGATGTCTTTGGGGTCCGATACTCGTCCACCAGTTCTCATCAATGAGAATGAATTCGAACAATGGTAGGATAGATTCATCAACTTTATTGAAAGGCAACCAAATGGGGAGAACATGATGAAATCACTGACTCAGGGTCCTATGGAAATTCCAAGGAAAGTGATCCCAGCTACTGCTACTACTCCAGCTACAACTGTTGAAAAAGCTTTAAGAGAATATGAAGCTGAAGAGGTCTTAAGATATCAAGCGGACAGTCAGGCTAAGTCAAATCTGATACTTGCTCTTCCCAACTCCATCTATAACATAATCGACTGTTTCAAACATAACCCAATGTTGATGTGGACACAACTTGAGAAGATCATGCTTGGTACTACAATGTCTACTCAGTTACGACAGACCAGGTACATGAACAACTTTGAAAAGTTCAAGGCCAAGGATGGGGAAAGTTTGAAAAATGTTTTTGATCGATTCTGGGCTGTTATCAATGATCTCTACAAGATTAAAGTTACCAAGACTGAGTTGGAGGCAAACTTGAAGTTTCTGAACGCTTTACAACCTGAGTGGAACAAGGCATGCCATCGAATGAGAAATGATGTTAGAATCTCAACTATGCCAATTCAGGAGTTATATGAAATCTTGATGTAACACCCCAAATTTTGTTATGTAACCTTGGTATTCTAGTGTTAAGCTTTTGTCGTTAGCACCGCGTTTGGTTCCAAGTTTGAGTTTGGCTTTTGGTGGTTTTGGACAAACCACATTGATCTACGCGAGTTGCACCGCGACTTGAGGTCGCGGCACAACCCGCGAAACCCTCTGGATAGGTTTGGTTTTGTGTAAGCGGGCGAGTTATGCCGCGAGTGGAAGTCGCGGCATAACCCGCGAAGTTCTCCTGGCCGACTTAAGGGTTTCAACCCAAAATATCTCATTATCTCAAATCTCTCTCTCTCTCTTCAAATCTCTCTCTCTCTAGTTGATTTTCTTTGGATCTTCAAGCTCCCGTAAGTTGCTAGTATTAAGTGCATTGCTCGGGGTTTCGAAGTTGAAAGCTTCGTCTTATCAAGGGGGTCGATATCTGGTTTTCGGGTTTTCGTATAAACCTGTTTGGTGAGTTCCTACTATCATTTTAAACTGTATACATATCAAAAGATGCCTTTTGGAACTTCTATATGTCTCCATGGCTTCAGATCTAAGTTTTCTACATATTTGATATAACTTGAGTTTTTGGAGATTTTAGGGTTCCCGGTCATTTTTGACTAAAATGATGGATTTCAACTGATTTGAAGTAAAATGATGTTTTACTTGCACATTATGTGGATATGTGAAAAGAATGCTTAAGAACTCATTTTAATGATTTTCATTCTTACCAGAAATTGAACTGGAAATGACATTTTGTTTATAAAATGTGTTTATACCATATGTTTATTTATGGTTGGTCACATATGTTGTTGTGACGAGTTTGTACCATTACTAGCGGATCCCTAGGTTTTGAGTCGACTGTTATTAATTGGAGATTACCATGTAAAGTAAATAAAGAGCTACATGTGCATTAAATTGTGAGGCTCTGGCCGTTAACAAATATAGAGCTACATGTGCATTAAATTGTGAGGCTCTGACCGTTAACAGATATAGAACTACATGTGCATTAAATTGTGAGGTTCTGGCCGTTAATAAATTATAGAACTACTTGTGCATTAAATGGTGAGGTTCTGGAAAGAAGGTTTATGACCTTATTTAAATGGATTTTATTCCTAACATTAGTTAACTTGGAAATGCTTGTTGGAAAGGTTTCCTTTTTGGATGCAAATGTTATATCCCTTGAAATTTATAAACTGTATGTTCTCACTAGGCTTTAAGCCTAACACTTTTTCTCAAATGATGTGTATAACAGGTTTCCCTTAGCGGTGGGTTGCACAGGGTCTTTGAGAGTCGAACGTGGACTCGAGGCATATTTTGAGACGTCTAGTATTTTGGTGTTGGGCATTGTTTAAGTCCCATCTTTTAGTGAATTTTGGTTCGTCAAGTGTTGTAGTCTAGACGGTTATGTTTAGATTAGTATGGTTGATAAATTCTATGTCCGTATGAGTTTTGTATAGTCTTAAGGACTGATCCCCTTTATGGGAAGTTTATATCATTACGGATGTCTTGTTGCCATATTTCCAGGTTTTATTTTACTCTGAATTTTAGAGCGTTACATGTTGGTATCAGAGCTCTAGTTTAAGCGAACTAGGCATGTATGTAAGATGTCTAGACTTAGACTGAGTTGATAGGCACGAATTGTGAGATTAGGTAGAACTTCTAAGATGGGTTAGTCTTAGAGTCGACGGAAGTTATGTTAATCAAGCGTTGTGATGATGGTAACAAGAACCCTTATGTGTTATATGTTCATAATCTCACTTAGCTAATGTGATTATGAGTATATTTTACGTGAGTGTAATTGGTTTGCTAATGTTATGACAATTGGTAGATGTAGCGGTACGTTTCTTTCGTGCGTGTTTCAGTTAAACTCTTCCTTACCCTTTCTCGTGCTTGTGTTTACCTGCTCTACCTTAGTATGTTGACCGTTAGAGTAGTGCGAAAAGTTTCTAAGCGAGTAAACTAAGGAATGATTGTTGTTTATAGCAAGGTCTCTTTGGGATGATGGTAAGTGCGTAGAACGCATTAAGTTAATCATCTTGAGCCAGATTCGTTGGTGGAATTAGAACTATATCTTGTTAGATCGATTCTATTTCGAGGAGATTTGTAAGTTAATTAATGGGATGGTTGCCCAAGGATGCCTGAAGCATCCGGTTGATTATAGTACGTTGGGATGTTGGGAAGCGTAGTATTAAGATGTGAGTGCCGACCGAATTCATGCGTTAAACTTATTTCTAAAATAAGGTTGCATAAATTGCTTTTCATAATCACCAACCATAAAGTAAATTACCTTATAACGTTTTGGCAAAAACATTTAGCACTCCGCATATTTTAAAACTATGGGCATAAGCATGCTTAAAAATGTTTTGTTGCATCTGATTGCAAATAGTTATCAAAACTCTCTTTATTCACGTCTTGTGTTTAAATGCTATTTTTGGATGTCTAAATATCTGTGTTTTAACGCTTTTTGAGTTAATGGGCAAGTAGCTGTGGAATTTTGACCTTGACATTGGATCTCTTCCACGTATGTCAATGATTTTAAAGGAAGAGTCATTCCCATGCTTTTGAGTCGAAGTCTCTTGGGAATTTTTAGTTGTGTGAGTTTTGTTGAATTTCTTGGAGTTTTGTTTTGCGGATTCTTCTGTCGCGTGCGTATATTTTGAGATGCGTGAGTTTAATTTCATTGCGTGCAAGTTATGGGTTCTTTGGGCGTCGGGTCTCATCAAAAATCTGGTCAAAATGGTCGCCTTACCTTGTGTTGCAAAATGTAAATTGGACACCACTTGATTTTAGCGTTAATGAATTTTATAAAATTCAGTTGGATTATGGTGTCTCATCTTACGACTTTTGTGTCGCGTAAATAATTTCAGGAACATGTGCATATGCATCATTGTATGCGTTAATTTCAGGGTTTTGTTAACATATGTCAACCGTCGTGTACTATGTGCATTGGATTTAAGTATAACGTTGGTGTGAATGATTCCATAAACGATTTATGTTATTTTTTTTAAAACAGGACTTTCATTCTGATCTTATTTCCATCATTAACTCTTACTGTTAAAATTTTCACAAAGCATTTAGTGAGTTAGCGGTATTTTGTCGTTGTAGTTTCTATTTTGTCAAATGTGTTTATCTTTACAACGTGAAGCTTTAAACTCGATTTGAAATTTTATTTGCATCCCCGTTATTTTACCGCCCTTTGGGGAATGAATTGTTGCATGTGGGGTGAGTTGAAAATTCTCTTGCTGCAACGCCTCTTGGTTATAGAGGAGGAATTTTAAAGATAAAATTGTGATTTTTCCTTTGGAGTTGTACAAACAATTGTTGCACATGTTGAAGTGCAAGAACGTATTTACACGTTTATAGTATAAACTATTGCGTATGTTTTACTCGGTATTTCTCAAGGTGCGAGTATTTTGTTAAGTTTTCGTATTCGGTAACTTGGTTTGTTTTAACATCATAAATTGCTCATGTTGAGCTTGAATATTTCAACAAGTAAATAGCGCGATTTACATATTCTGGGTGATTTTGTACACGTAAAATCAACATTATGATTTATGCATCTTTGTTGATTTTGTGCAAACAAAAGTCTATTTCATGACATATGCATCTTAGTATATTTGCATTCATAAAACCTTTGGAAAATCTTTGGTCCCAATATGTGTTGAGTTTTGAGAAAGCATGTCTTTGTGGTATGGGTTTTCATAAGCATTGTTTAAAGACATTTCATTATTTGGGGAAAACCGTTAAATGTCGGTTAAATGTGTTTTAAGGTTTACGAGGCTTTCGTTGGAAATTTACGTAAAGTGTCGGGCCTTTGGCTCGGGTTTTGACTGAATGAGTCGTGTGGACATTTGTCCGGATTTATAACCGCAATGAAAGATCTTAGTATGATGGAGTTTATTCGTGTTTTGGTGAGTTAAAGTTGATTTGTGAAAATAGTGTACATGCCAAAATGTTTATTTTTAAAGTGTTTGTGTTTTACATTAAATTGATTAACTGGTGATAAGTTTTGGTTATTTTGAAATGTTTACTTTTATGAACATGTGAGACACCCATTTTGGGATCTTTGGTTATTTTGGTAAATAAATCATGTTGAAGTGTTTCTTTGATGATTTTACATGTATAATTGGAGCTCAATTGATGTAAGTGTCATTTGGTGTATTTGATCTTATAAACCTTTTCAGAAAATGCATATTATTGTGTTATGAGGCATTTTGAAAACATAAGGGTATGAGTTCATTTGGAAAACGGTTTGTTTCAACCAACGATGAGATTTGAGTTAATTATACTTTTGGTCGTGTTTGCATAATAGTTGGTCAAACGTGTTTCAATATTTATATCGGCTTTCATTTGGGTATTTACGTAAACTGTTGGGTCGTTGGCTCAGTTTTGACTAAATGGAGTCTTGAGCACATTTGTACGGTTTAAAAACAGTTGTGAAATTTTTGGAGTATGATGGCGATTATTTCATGCCATTGGGAGTTACATGTTTTGGGAACTTTGTTTTTTCAGTTGGAGTCATGTAATGTTAGACAGTGCTGTAGATCTATAGACAGTCTGTCTGTTTTGTAAAGCCTGAGGTTTTAGGTTACACTTAGTGACCGCTCGGGTTGGCTAGCGAGTAGACATTAGGTGGCACGAGCTGCTGAGTTGGAACTCGTCTGGATTGGATAGGCACCCGTGTCCGTAAGCCCTTGAGGTGGAACTCGACGGGGTATGGCTAGAGGCAATAAACGGTTTGAAGTTGTGATGTCTGGTATGGCATGGGAACTAAGATCGGGATACGTGGTGAAATCCAATAACATCATGAGTGGCCCCATTCATTTGTTCTCGCCACCCAAGATGGAAACGTTTAGAGGTCATGCGAGGAAGTTGTATGGGCGGCCTACTTGCGTGTCCTTCTATTCTCTTTGTGTAAGGGTCTCTCCGTCGTAGTCCCGGGGTATTTTAAACACTAATATTATATTTTTACCAGCTTTGGTTATGTGGAGTCGACGGTAAATGATGGCTTTAATATTGGGTTCTCCCCACGTATATTAAGGTTTGAATGAAATGTGTTATTCCTGCATATTGATGTTTAGTTTTCTTTCGTTTTTGGTCGTGTGATTATTGGGCCTATTGTCCATGTTTTCGGACGTACGATGTGAATGGTGTTACTAATGTTTCATACTTCAAGTTAGTACAAGTCGTGTCAATTTATAAAGCATCGTTGAAATGAAGGATCCATCTTTGAAATTGCATAAACTTTGAAAAGGAGTTGTTCC
Source organism: Arctium minus (assembly GCA_954870635.1). Taxonomy (NCBI): domain Eukaryota; kingdom Viridiplantae; phylum Streptophyta; class Magnoliopsida; order Asterales; family Asteraceae; genus Arctium; species Arctium minus. Next base: position 2,456,326 of record OX941089.1, on the reverse strand, counting down.
ATGTTTTAAAATTCATTATTTGAAAGGTTCTGCTTTAAAAGAGAAGTTCATCAATTTAATTGCTTTTACCTATGTAAAACTCTTGAGCTCTCTAGGCGTTAAGCCTAATCTTTTTATTTTTCAGCATGTGCATCAGTTTCCTGTTGTGGGTTTTATTAGCGTCCGTCCTTTATAGTCCGAATGTATAGATTGGTGGTATGTTTAGAGGTTAATCTTTATAATGTGGTTGTAGACGAAGTATTTATGGAAGTATTAAGAAACTTGAATAAGGGCTACTTCCAGATTTGGAGTCGGATCGGAGTTGAGTGTTAACAGAATCTGTGTTAACCGATCGCCGGAAAGACACATTAGTGAGCCTTGTAAGAATATCTTTATCGATATTAGGAATGGATCAGTGAAATCTGAGAGTTTTGGGAAGATTAGCGTCGACCGTTGGCTTTGAGTTTGGAACCGTGCAGTTTGAAAGAAATTGGTATATGGAAAGTTGAGGTCGTTAATTTCCTGGAGGTAGTAATTGTCACCTAAGGTTGGGAGGCCACCGTAACCTTATGAGTAAAGGTTACTTTAGAGTGTTGAGTGCTCGTTCGATTAGGAGTGAATTGTGCCCAAGAAGGGTAGCTCATGTGGATGTCGGTATTAGGATCTCGTTAATGATTCTGGCATTTGGGTTTGTGACGATCTTCTCTGCGGGCAGTGTTCCATTGAGAAGAGTAGATTTCGAGGACGAAATCATTCTAAGGTTGGGAGGATTGTAACACCCCAAATTTCGTTATGTAACCTTGATATTCTAGTGTTAAGCTTTTGTCGTTAGCACCGCGTTTGGTTCCAAGTTTGAGTTTGGCTTTTGGTGGTTTTGGACAAACCACAGTGATCTACGCGAGTTGCACCGCGACTTGAGGTCGCGGCACAACCCGCAAAACCCTCTGGATAGGTTTGGTTTTGTGTAAGCGGGCGAGTTATGCCGCGAGTGGAAGTCGCGGCATAACCCGCGAAGTTCTCCTGGCCGACTTAAGGGTTTCAACCCAAAATATCTCATTATCTCAAATCTCTCTCTCTCTCTCTCTTCAAATCTCTCTCTCTAGTTGATTTTCTTTGGATCTTCAAGCTCCCGTAAGTTGCTAGTATTAAATGCATTGCTCGGGGTTTCGAAGTTGAAAGCTTCGTCTTATCAAGGGGGTCGATATCTGGTTTTCGGGTTTTCGTATAAACCTGTTTGGTGAGTTCCTACTATCATTTTAAACTGTATACATATCAAAAGATGCCTTTTGGAACTCCAATATGTCTCCATGGCTTCAGATCTAAGTTTTCTACATATTTGATATAACTTGAGTTTTGGGAGATTTTAGGGTTCCCGGTCATTTTTGACTAAAATGATGGATTTCAACTGATTTGAAGTAAAATGATGTTTTACTTGCACATTATGTGGATATGTGAAAAGAATGCTTAAGAACTCATTTTAATGATTTTCATTCTTACCAGAAATTGAACTGGAAATGACATTTTGTTTATAAAATGTGTTTATACCATATGTTTATTTATGGTTGGTCACATATGTTGTTGTGACGAGTTTGTACCATTACTAGCGGATCCCTAGGTTTTGAGTCGACTGTTATTAATTGGAGATTACCATGTAAAGTAAATAAAGAGCTACATGTGCATTAAATTGTGAGGCTCTGGCCGTTAACAAATATAGAGCTACATGTGCATTAAATTGTGAGGCTCTGACCGTTAACAGATATAGAACTACATGTGCATTAAATTGTGAGGTTCTGGCCGTTAATAAATTATAGAACTACTTGTGCATTAAATGGTGAGGTTCTATATGGTAATCAAAGCGAAGAACTACATGTGCATTAAATTGTGAGGTTCTGGAAAGAAGGTTTATGACCTTATTTAAATGGATTTTATTCCTAACATTAGTTAACTTGGAAATGCTTGTTGGAAAGGTTTCCTTTTTGGATGCAAATGTTATATCCCTTGAAATTTATAAACTGTATGTTCTCACTAGGCTTTAAGCCTAACACTTTTTCTCAAATGATGTGTATAACAGGTTTCCCTTAGCGGTGGGTTGCACAGGGTCTTTGAGAGTCGAGCGTGGACTCGAGGCATATTTTGAGACGTCTAGTATTTTGGTGTTGGGCATTGTTTAAGTCCCATCTTTTAGTGAATTTTGGTTCGTCAAGTGTTGTAGTCTAGACGGTTATGTTTAGATTAGTATGGTTGATAAATTCTATGTCCGTATGAGTTTTGTATAGTCTTAAGGACTGATCCCCTTTATGGGAAGTTTATATCATTACGGATGTCTTGTTGCCATATTTCCAGGTTTTATTTTACTCTAAATTTTAGAGCGTTACACTTGATGACAGATGAATCTTTGGTAATGAAGAAGAAGGGGAAAATGGATAAGAAGAACAAGCCTCTGTCAGTAGATCCCATTACTCTTATAGCTAGCCAACTGGCTGAGCAAGCTTTGACCGAATCAGCTTATGATGGCTCTACAGATGATGATGGCAAAGCGCTTGAAAAAGCCATGATTCTTTTGACTCAGCATTACAAGAAACAGTTCAAGCACAGATTTGGGTCGAACAACTTGCGGTTTACTTCTGGTTCTAAGAAGATAGAACCTGGTGCTCCTTCAAAACCATTCACCCCAAAGTATGAACCGGCTAAGGTTGTTGACCAAAAGAAAGATGACAAAAAGGTGATGAATTGTTTCAACTGTGGGAAGCTAGGACATATGATTAAGGATTGCAGAGTCAAGGTGGTAAAGGATGCTGGTTTTTATCGAAAGAAGTTGGCTTTAGCTGAAAAGAAGGAAAGTGGTACTATCCTGTTGGCCGAAGATGAATATTGGTTGGACCATTCGGACAACGAGGCCGAAAATGAGGAGAATGCGGCTATGTGCTTTATAGGTGATGACAATTCTGATGATGAGGAAGAGGATACCTCATCTGATGGTTCTGAGGTAATATCTGAGTTTAACTATAATTTCTTCTTATCTCAAATGAATGTTTTTATCACTGCTTTGCATGATATGCGCTCAAAGTTCGTTTCTGAAAAGGTTAAAAATCAAGAAAAGTCTGATTTAAATGATAAACTGCAAATTTCTTTAAAAGATGAAAAATCAATTTTAATTGATACAAAAGAGAAATTTCAAAAGCAGTTAGTTGATCTAGAAAATTCAAATCAAACTTATCGTGATTCATTGACTGAAATGACTTCTTCAAATCAAAATCTTTCTGAACAGATAATTGTTTTAGAACAGAAATTGTATAAAAGAGAACAGTCTGAGCAAACGATTTACATGAATAAACCAAGGAGTGAAGAAGCCATAAAAGAAAAGTGGGGACTTGGTTTTGAAAACCCGCATTTTTTAAATCATGCTAAAAATGAAGTTCCTACTTTATATGAATATGATTATTTTACTCTTGCAAGATATGCTCCTCAGTTTAAATTCTTTTGGAAAACTGAGAAACAAATTTTGGAAGAAGAAAATGTGAAGAGGATGAAAAATAAGAGGATGGAAATGCCATTTGTTTACACCTCTGAAAATGCAAAGTATTTTCCTGATCAATCTAAGAAATCCAGAAATTGTCAAAATCTTTTAAATATCAATTCTTCCAATAAATCTTCATTATCAACAGATTTTGTTGATATATTTGCTAACACTGATAAAGAAACTGTATCTCCGGTATCTTATGATACTAAGAGATACATTCCTCCATTAGTATTAGAAGGTAAGATTGTTGATCTTGAAGATAGATTGGAAGAACAAAATCTTCAAACTTGTTTACAAAACAATTTATTCCTTTTTATAATGAAAACAAGTTTTGAAGATAAAATTTCTTCTGGATTGTCAAAAGATTTTAAGGAAAATTCTAAAATTTTGAAAAATAATGGCCATTTGCGTTCCACATTGGAAACGCAAACTGAGACTTTGCGCATGGAGTTGGACACGCAAAGCTCAGTTTGCGCTTCCAATGGGAAACGCAAACCTCCTCCAAACTTGCGAAATTTTGATTTTTCTCACTCCAAGGCTAGTTCTTCAATGTCAAATGTTAAGACTGATTTCTTTGATAAAGTTTCTTTTTCTGATTCAATTATTGATAATTCTTTTCTGCTAAATGCTCAATTTTATAAAAAGAAGCGTAAAAGAAGGAGATCAAAGAAGTCAAAGAAACATGATACTGTTTTATCTGAAAATTCTAATGTTTATGATTTTTCTTCTTCAGATCGGACTGTGAGGAAATCAACAAGGCAGATATGGAGGATGAAACAACCAATTTTAGAATCTAAACTGTTAGGAGTTAATTGTGTAGACAATCTTTGTGATACTGATACATTTGTTACATGTAATAAAAACCCAAAATACTCTTTTCAGCAAATGTTTGATATATCAAAGAATATCTCATATGCTTCTTTTAGTTCTGATTCTGATAATTGTGTTTCATATTCTATTGATAATGACTTTCATTCTTGCATGAAAAATAAATCTGTGAGAAATAAAAGATATAAATCTAACAAGGGACCCATAAGCATATGGGTACTTAAAAAGGTGTAGTTTCTGTGTGTGCAGCTTAGTCAATTATGATATCTGGACTCGGGATGTTCAAAACATATGACTGGCAACAAATCACTTCTGTCTAATTTTAAAAATAAATGTTGCGGTCGTGTGAAATTTGGTAACTGTGAGACTGCTCCGATTCTTGGTTATGGTGATCTAGTTCAAGGTCACATAACTGTCAAAAGAGTAAGCTACGTCGAGGGTCTAAGTCACAATCTGTTCAGCATCGGCCAATTCTGCGATAAAGACCTTGAAGTTAGCTTCAAATCCAAAAAAGTTGCAGTGAAGAATGATAATGGCAAGGATCTTCTGGTAGGAAAAAGACAATCAAATTTGTATACCATTGATCTTTCTAAGATCAAAATTCTTTCAGATATCTGCTTGCTCTCTAAAGCTTCAGTTCAAGAAAGTTGGATTTGGCACAGACGTTTAGCTCACCTCAACTTCAAGTATATGGATCGCCTGGTCAAGAATGATTCTGTGAGAGGTCTTCCAATTCTCCGGTTCCAGAAAGACCATCTATGCCAGGATTGTGAGAAAGAAAAAATGAAGAAAGCTCCTCACAAGCCTAAACCTGAACACTGCACGTCGGCTATTCTTGATCTTTTGCATGTAGATTTGTGTGGTCCGATGAAGACGAAGAGTTTAGGACGTAAGAAATATGTTTTGGTGGTTGTTGATGACTACTCCAGATACACATGGGTAAAATTTCTGAAGTCAAAAGACGAGACTCCTGAAGTACTCATCAACCTCATCAAGTCAACTCAGACAAATAAGCAGAAGCAAGTGAAAGTGGTAAGATCTGACAATGGTACTGAATTCAAAAACAGTACTCTTCAGGCATTCTATGAATCTCAAGGAATACAGCAACAATTTTTTGTTGCTCGTACTCCGCAACAGAACGGCGTTGTTGAAAGAAGAAACAGAACGCTTGTTGAGTCTGCCAGATCAATGCTTGCTTATTCAGGTCTACCTTTGTCTTATTGAGCTGAAGTAGTGTCAACTTCCTGTCATACTCAGAACAGATCAATTCTGCATCGTCGCTTCAACAAAACACCGTATGAACTTATGAATGGGGTCAAACCGAACATCAAGTATTTCAAGTCATTCGGGTGTAAATGCTACGTTCTGAATGACAGGGAGAATCTCAACAAGTTTAGTCCCAAGGCAGACGAGGGTGTATTCGTGGGTTATTCTTCAAACTCTGCAGCTTATAGAGTTTTTCTAATCTCTGCAAGAAAGGTCATAGAGAGTGTCAATGTAAAATTTGACGAAGCTGCTGAATTGGTTTCTAGTCACTCAGGCTCAGAACCCGCTATCATTGGAAACTCAGTTTCTGAACAAATCAGTTCAGAACCTGCTCTTTCACCGGATAACCAGGATTCTTCTACTCCCTCTCCTAATCTTTCTGATCTTGATTGTCTGTTTGAAAATTTTTATGATGATGTGCCTAGATCTAACTCTATAAATATTTCTAATGATTTGAATCAGAAAACTGAGAGCTCATCTATTCCAAATTCCGCTGCATCTATCTCTGATAATGATGCTGCTCCAGTCCCTCCTGTTCAACAAGAACCGGCACAACAAGAACCTATTCAATCAGAAAATGTACAATCAGAAACTGTTCAAGAAGAACAACCTGTTCAAGAGGAATCAGTTCAGGAAGAAGTACAGAATGATGTTATTCAACAAACTGTTCCCGAATCTGATTCAGAGATTGTTGAGATACCTCCTCCTCAAGTGGAAACTATTTCTATCTCTTCATCTATTGTAGAAGTTTCTGAACCTCCCTCTCTTCAATTGGAAGTTGTTCAAGATGTAATTGATCCTCTCCCTCATACAACAAAATGGACAAGATCTCATCCCATTCATCAAATTATTGGAGATCCTCAAGCCAGTGTTTCTACACGCTCCAAGTTGGCTACTTCCAACGAATGTCTCTTCACTTGCTTCCTAAGCAAGATTGAACCTACAAAAGTTTCTGAAGCGTTAGAAGACCCGGATTGGATCATTGCTATGCAAGAGGAGATTAATCAATTTGATGCGCTCAAAGTGTGGAGACTTGTACCTAGGCCGAAAGGGAAAAGCATAATTGGTACAAAGTGGATATTCAAGAATAAAAAGGATAAAGATGGTATCGTCGTGCGAAACAAAGCAAGGTTGGTAGCCAAAGGATATCGACAAGAAGAAGGTATTGACTACGATGAAACGTTTGCACCCGTTGCCAGATTGGAAGCTATCAGAATGTTTCTTGCCTTCGCTGCTTATCGCAACTTCACAATATATCAAATGGACGTCAAGACGGCATTTCTCAATGGCAAGTTGAAAGAAGAAGTATATGTATCTCATCCAGAGGGATTTGTTGACAAAGATCGTCCAGATTATGTATATTTTCTCGATAAAGCACTGTATGGTTTGAAACAAGCTCCGCGGGCGTGGTATGACGAGTTGTCAGCTTTCTTGGTCAAATCCGGCTTCACCAAAGGGTCTATCGATACTACTCTTTTCATTTATAGAACTAATCTTGATATCTGCTTAGTACAAATATACGTAGATGATATTATTTTCGGTGCGACTAACAAATCTTTGTGTACTTGGTTTTCTGATTTAATGACCTCTAGATTTCAGATGAGCATGATGGGAGAAATCAACTTCTTCCTCGGCTTACAAGTGAAGCAGCTTCCTGATGGTATTTTCATCAATCAGTCCAAGTATATATTTGACATTTTGAAGAAATTCAAGATGGACAAATCTTCTTCAATCGGAACGCCGATGGCTCATGGTGCCAAACTCGGACTCGATCCAGATGGAAAAGCTGTGGATCAAAAGACATACAGAGGGATGATCGGATCACTGATGTATCTAACTCTCAGTCGCCCGGACATAATGTTCTCCACGTGCTTGTGTGCCCGATTTCAGGCTAAACCAAAAGAATCTCATCTTTTAGCAGTCAAACGCATTTTTAGATATATTAAAGGAACTCCTTATTTAGGTTTATGGTATCCTAAAAGTTCTGACTATAATTTGATTGCTTACTCAGATGCAGATTTTGGTGGTAATCAATTGGACAGGAAGAGTACTTCTGGTCATCTTTAGTTTTTAGGTGACAGACTGATAAGCTGGGCGTCGAAAAAGCAAAACTGCGTTTCAATTTCAACAGCCGAAGCTGAATACGTCGCTGCAACTAGTTGCTGTGCTCAAGTGCTCTGGATGAAAACGCAACTTCGGGATTACGGGATGCTGTACAAGACAGTGCCAATATATTGTGACAGCAAATCAGCAATTGCCATATCAGTCAATCTTGTCCAGCACACCAAGACTAAACACATAGACATGAGATACCATTTTATAAAGCATCATGTGGAAGAAGGTACTATTGAATTATATTTTGTACCAACTGAATATCAACTTGCTGATATCTTTACAAAAGCCTTAGATGAAAAACGTTTCAATTTTTTGCTTTCAAAATTAGGCATGTTGAATTTAAAAGTTTAAATCTTTACAAATTTTATTCTATAAAATAAAATTTTACAGATTTTCTTTCTTTTGAATAAAACGTATGTCAAGGATCATTTACAAGTTCTTTGTTAATATTAAAGTTTTATATGTTCAAATTTCAAGTCTTACAAAAGTCGAAAAGTCAGCAACATGTTTGTAGCTTTTAATACTACTTTAAGGATATGTAAGTCTTAATTTTTATAGTTTACTTTGCTTAGACTACCTAAATGATCAGAATTATAGATCGGAATGAAAATATGGGCTAAGCATTTAGACGTTGATCTGAGTAATTGAGATGAATAATAAATTCTTAAAAATACAGAAATCTCTGAGTTTAAAAGTTTGTACCTGTGACCTTTCTGGTTTGGGAAAGTAAGTTCCGAGGGATGCTAGACATCTGATCCCCTAAGGTCATTTGGTCTGGGAGTGATCGAACAGAAATCCTTCTATAGAATCAGATCGAAAGTCATGTTTTACTAGTATGAATGGGTTTAGAATATGTCGATGTAGCCTTTCTGATCCGGGAAAGTAAGTTCCAAGGGGTGCTTGACACCTAGTCCCCTAAGGCCAGCTGGTCTGGGAGCGGCTGACCCAAATCCTGCAATAGGGTCAGATAGAAAGTTACGTTTACGGCATGTTCTTTACTTAATAAACTTTTTGATCAAAAGATGCCAAAGTGCACACGCTTAAAAGATGACAAAGAGCACACTCATGTTAAGATGCCAATGTGCACACTGCTAAAAAGATGCCAATGAGCAAACATCTCATGATACTTGGTGATATGTTTGAGTTGTGATAAACCTATAAATTTGTGAAAGTCTTAATTTTTGATGACTTAGTGTCAGTACATGCAAAGTTTTCTATAATTATTTTAGAACTGCATTTTTCTTGAAGCTAATTGAAGTTCACATGCGAGGACACTGAATACACAAATGGAAGTTTTTGAAACTGAACATGTCTTAACTTGATATGCAATTATACTTGTTCTTGCATCCGACAATATATGCTTGATTTCAACTGATTGATAAATCTGTGAAATTTTACTAAGTAGACTTTAATTTGTTTAGTGTTTAAAATTTTATATGTTCAGTTGTTACAAAATTTCTATTCAATATGATCATCTTTCATACTGATGTCTTTATGTTTGAGTATCTGTATTTTGTATATGGTCTGTTCAATTTTCAAGGGGGAGAGCTAATCTGAAAAAGTTATCTGAACTTTTCTGTGGTTGAGGGGGAGTAAGGAAGAAAATTATCTGTGCTGATAAAAAAGTTAAACAGGTATGTTTTTCAGATTTTTTCTACACATTTGCTATATTAACAGTTTAATTTTTGTGCATTTGTGTAGGAGGAGCAAAAGGATTTCAGGTATATTTTTTTTACATATTTTTTTTATTTTTATGATTTTTTTTAGTTTTAGTTTTATTTTTGTTTTCTAGGTTAAATAGTGTTTTATTTTTCATTTTCAATTTTTCCCGCTTTCTGTTCTTTGCAATTTGTCTTTTCGGCTCACTCATTCTCTCTCGGTGCAATTCTCTCTTCTGCTAAAACCTAATCTGATTTCTTTCAGATTTTGATACTCGAACTCACGGTATGTTTTTGCTTTTCGTTTACTTTCATTCTTCGTTTTAGATTGTGTATGTTTTCTCGACTATCGAATGCTCTTAATCTGATTTTGTTCTAAATCTTCAGATTCGACTTGTTTTAGTTCGAATTGAGTATTGGGGTTTTGCTTAGATTTGTTAATCGATCATCAGGTATGTGTCCTTTTACTTTAATTTCGTTTTTTCTCGCTTTAATTTGAGTTTTTGTGCTTTTCGGGTCTGAGAATCGCGAACCCTAGGTTTTTGGTCAAGGATGATAGACCCGCAAAGTGACCTTTACGAGTCTAGTTAGAAACGCAAAGTATACTTTGCGTGTCTAACTAGAAACGCAAAGTGAACTTTGCGTGTCTAACTAGAAACGCAAAGTGAACTTTGCGAGTCTAGTTAGAAACGCAAAGTGAACTTTGCGTGTCTAACTAGAAACGCAAAGTCTACTTTGCGCTTCTATCTTGTGTAAAATTTTGTGTTTTCTTTCCAAGTATAGTTTACGTATCAACTAGGACACGCAAAGTGTACTTTGCGTCTCCTCTTTGATACACAAACTTTCTTTTTAGCTTTACTTCGTGTTTTGTTAAGGTTTTGGTATCAAGTATCTTTGACCCGCGAAGTGAACTTTGCGAGTCTAGTTAGAAACGCAAAGTGAATTTTGCGCGTCTAACTAGAAACGCAAAGTGACCTTTGCGCGTCTAGTTAGAAACGCAAAGTGAACTTTGCGCGTCTAACTAGAAACGCAAAGTGTACTTTGCACGTCTAACTAGAAACGCAAAGTCTACTTTGCGCTTCTAACTTAATACGCAAACCTTCCGTGTGATTTTGTGTGTTTGTTTTGTTTTTCTAAGTATAGTTTTCGGACCATGTTAGACACGCAAACTTTCCTTTGCATCTCATGTCTGAAACGCAAACCTTGGTTTGCGCTTCTAACTTGGCACGCAAACCATACTTAGATTTTTTTTATTTTTTGTCTAATTCTTTTTCTTTTGTTTTTCAGATCTATTATGTCTTCTAAAACCCATACTGGTCCAATGATTCAAGACGAGAATGCTATTCTCGATGATCCATCTGATCGAGCCTCTCATGATACTCCTATGCCGTCACATCCTTCTGTTGGGGCCGATCTTTCTGCTTCTCGTCGCACACCAAATGATGTGTTCCCAACCATCATGTATATGTCATACAAGCCAAACAACTATCACGTGGACTTTGATAGAATCAAGATTCATCCAGTGATACGAGCAATTCTCAAAGGACATCCACTTGCCCCTGCTCTTTCATACTGCGCAGATGTTCCTGAAGTGTATCTACAACAGGCTTGGAATACTATAACAAAGAATGAATTGGCTCGTCCGCACCGCTTTGAGCTTCAAGTAGATCAGTTTGGATCTTTCCTTTCCTACAAACGACTGAGAATGATACTGGAGCTTCCTGAGCCGAACTCCAGACCAGGCAGAACTACATATGACAGCTTTCCTTCTGAAGAGGAAGTTTATGAAGGGATACGGAATCTTGGATATGTTGGTACTTTGATCAAACCTACAGATTTTGACAAGTCCAATCTACCTCCAGTATGGTATGCACTGTTTTCAGTTCTCATCAGGTGTCTGACATCGAAGCATTCTGGCACTGACAGTGCGAGTCTACTGTATCTTCGATTGTTCCATGCAGTCGTCTATGACTTACATGTCGACTACACGTTTATCTTTTGGATCGAACTCTCGGAGGTGGTACATGACAAGTTCACCAACAAGAAACGAAAGTTCATTCCGTTTGTCAGATTTATGAAGCTTATTGTTCGAAGCATGCTCCATAGCAATCCATCTATTCCTCGCAGGTTATCTTGGCCTCAGGTTCCAGACTCGGAAATGTCTTACATTCAGAAGCAGAAGAAGACTTTCAACTATTCTATGACTATTCCATATGTTCTTATTGCCAACTACGCTGATGTTGCAAATGAGGATGTCATAGAATATTGTATGGAGAATGAGTTTGTGGAAGCTGTACAAGATGAGCCTTCTCATGAAAATCAAGCTGTTGAACAAGATGTTGAAGTTGAAGCAGCTGTTTCTGACAAAGAGCCTAAAGTTGAAAAAGAGGCTGGAGATGAGCAAGAAGTTGCTGTTATTATTGAAACAGAAGTAGTTCAAGAGGATGTTGCTTCTCAACAAATTGAGAATGTTATTGCTGATTTTGGTACTGCAGCAACTGATGATATTGCTTTTGATTTTGAAGATGAGGATGATACTACTGCTGATGTTATTCTTGCTAGTGATAAAGATGAGGACGAAAGTGATTCTGATGATGATGATAGTGATCATGCTGATCAACCGCGTATTCAAGTATATGAAAGGAAGTCCAAGACACCGGAAGTGGTTGTCTTAACAGAAGTTCTCTCTGAAGATGAATCTGTTCCAGTTAATCCTTCAGTTGCACATCTTCAAGTAGATGAATTAGATACAACTTTTGATCAAGCCACAACATCGGTTCAAAGTCAAGCTCCAGCAACTACACTTATAGCTATTCAGTCTACACCATCAGCTGTAGAGCTTACTTCTGATCAAGCTCGGGCTTCTACTAACAAATTCTCTACGTTGAATGATGTTATTCATCAGCTATCTGAAAGAATGGATGCAGAAAAGGAAGCTCAAATTCTGAAATTGAAGACTTTCTTCAAAGGAAAGATGTCGGAGATTGATACTTCAGTGATTCCTCCAGAGATTCCATTCAGAAGACCAACTGGAGTAGTTCTTCGTGAACCTTCTTCTGCTATGCCTACATCTACTTCTCCGGTTGTTTCTCTTCCATTTCCTTCAATGGTTTCTTTATCTGCGGGAATTTCTACATCTGCTCCTTCACGGTCTTCTCTTCACGATATTCCAGTTTCAGAGTTGACAGATCTGATCTATGCTCGGCTTCTCTCTATGTCGCCGCCTGAAGATCAAGATCAAGATCTTATCTCTCTTTTACGAAACTTCCAACCTACGCCGCCTCCAGTTCCTTCGTCTGAATCTGACAGGATCACTGCTTTATCTGATGAGTTTCATGAATTCAGATCAGAAGTTCGATCAAGTTTTGCTGATCTCAAATCGTTTATGTCTCAAGCCTTCTCTGATTTATCTTCAAGGCTTGATTCTCATGACCAAAGCTGCAGAACTGAGGCCGGCCCGTTTCTTAAAGGCCGACATGACCAAGATGATCCTGATCATCAAGGCCATGAGGGGGAGATGGCAAAGAGACCAAGAGTTGAAGGATCTTCTGAAGCAAGAGAAGATATTCAAGAAGAAGAGACTGGTGATAGAGGAAAGATTGGAGAATATGTTGAAGACTGCAACATTCAGGACTTAGTGAATATTATGATTGAGAATGTTGATATGTCTTCTTTGCATAATGAACTGAACATTTCTGAGAGCAATATTAATGATAATATGCAAATTGTTGTTTACATGGATTCAGATGTTTCTACAAGCGTTCATGAAGTTGAAGAATCTGAAGTTGCAAATGACATGAGGTCATTCTTTGCTAACTTCATCGAGATTAATTCTGATGATGATGAAGATGTCAGATTGGAAAAGATATGTCAAGTCAATGAAGAAGACTGTGATGACATCGTTATCATATCAGATACAGAAGATAACTCAGCATTCATGGATGCTAAGGATGAAGAGATAACAAATATGTTGTACAGAGATCTTCCTTCAATAGATGTCTTTCCTGAAGATTCTACTGCACCTGAAAAGACTTCTGTTCCTAAAGATACTACTGTTCCTAAAGAGACTTCTGTTCCTGAAAATTCTACTGTTCCTGAAGCTACTCCTGTTTATTCATCTCCTGTTGCTGCTAATGCTCCGACTACCTCTGCTCCTTCAGGTACATTTGAAGTAGGCCAGTCGTCTAGAGCACAAGCTGTTGATCCTCCTGCTAAACCTGTAATTTCTCCAAGTATTCTAGAAGAAGGACCAGCTTTGTCAAGACGGGAGAGACAAAGAAATTTACAACAACGTTATATGGCTTCACGACAAAGATCTGCCTTCCTTGAAGATTCTCAGAGCAATATTTTTGTTTCAAGAAGAAGACCGATCAACATCCATGCCATTCTTGGTGTAGAAAAGGAATCAGATGCCTATAAATATGAATATGTAATGCTTATCAGATGTCAACGTCGTGGAAGGGATTTGGTTTCTTCTCCTCATCTGATAGTTCGGATTATCAAAATTGAAATTCAGAGGTTGGTTAATATCTGGTATCCAGTTTTCGAGGTTGAAAGAAGAGACTGTAACCGTTATATCTTCTCAGAGTCTGACTTTAATGATTTATCCATTGACGACGTTGAGTTTCTGTACAATGAATTAAGGAATCAGTACTACAGGTCAAATGATATCTCTCAAGCTTTGTTTGTAATCAAAAGGTTTATAAGGCGCCAGATCAGGTTCTTCAGAGTTTTCGATTTTCAAATGGCAGCCGAAAGTTTTCAGCCTGTGGTGAATTTGCTAAGACCTAACTGTAGCCTGCCAGACATTGATTCTTACTCTTTATTCACTATTCTTCAGGATCCACATGGAGTTGTATACAGGAATGCATCAGGTCAAAAGTGCTTCCTCAGATTTGAAGAGATAAGTCATTACTCCGATGGAACTTTGAAAGTGATCAGGTTGCAGTTAGATCAAAGATTGAAAGATGTTGTTAGAAGATTTATGGAAACGCGAACAAGCAGGATTCAGATAACAAATGATGAGATTCAACTTTTACGGAATGCATTGGATAAAATCAATGAGAGGTTGAATTTCCGCTCTACTCTGCGACGATTAGAAGTGTTAATCGGGTTGAATAGACTACGTCAAAGAGAAGAGCGTCAGTAATTCTACAAAGTCGTCTGGTTGGTCTATGCTATTTTTGAATATTGTTTTTGAAGACCACGGCGCCAATGATTACTAAGGGGGAGATTGTTAGATCTGTTTTTATAGTAATCATTGTATTTATTTTCTAGCTTTTACTGTGCTTAGTATTCTTTTTAGTATTGTAAAGGCTTGGGGTATTTAAGTCCCCTTAGAGCCTTTATTTTGTAACTTTGGAATTACATTTTCAATACTTCAGTAAACTTTGCGCTTGTTACTTTCTCTCTCTACTTTCTCTCTCTAAAGAATCAGTGATCTTGGACTCTCAATGGGTATTGTTGATAGTAGTTACAACAAGAGACATGCGTAGTTGAGTTTAATGGCCATTTAAATTAGTAAAATCTTTATTTTGGATATTTTAAATTAATCATATCAATAAAATATTTAATATTATAACCAAAGTAATTTCTCTCTTCTTCTTCATTTTAATCTCATTGTTTGATTTTGTTGTTAAAATTTCGACATAATTTCTTGTATTTTCTCCATTTTCGAAGAATTTTGGATAAGTTATGTTGTTGGAGTAAAAAAAAACTTCATTTCTACTATGTTTTAAAAAATATGTTAGAGATGCTTTTATATATCTTTGACTCAGATTAATTATATCACATAATAAATCAAAGTCATAATACCATTAACAATCATAATTATTTTACATAACAACAAATAAGTTTGTTGGTAGCACAAAACCCACCAAATGGTTGATTTGGCCATAATGCATGCATATGACATTGAAAATGGACCTTGACCATGCACATATATAAGAGCATCAACACACGCCTTTCTAAGGCAATTGCAAACCCAATTGCAAAAAGATTTTAGATGCCACGTTGGATTATAATTGCAAATTTTGCAATTGCAATTGCAAGCCACCTCACAACCTCCACCTTTTCTTTTCTTCTTTTTATTTATTTAAGTAAATAAATATTTATATTAAACAATATATTTTATTAATTAAGTAATTGCATTAATTATTCTTGTTTAAAAAAAATATTTTATGTATGTATACATATTATTTTTTAAATAAAATATAAATACAATATAGTTAAATTTATTTAAAAATTAAAGTTTATAATTACCTAAGATGATAATTACACATATTAAGACATAGAATATTGATAAAATTACATATAATGCAATTTATAAAATTACATATAATATAATCTAATACGTGCGATTAATAAAATAACACAAATAAAAGATATAAATGTATATAATAATTAATAAAGTAATTAATAAATGTTGTAGTGGGACCATGTTAGGGCTATTTTGATAGTTAAATAGAAGTACAGGGTATAAAGTGTCATTTATTCTATCTTGTAAGCTTGTTGGGCCTAAAAGCCCATAAGCCCATTAGGCCTACGAGCCTACGTATTTAAAGTTAATTCTATTTCAGTTGTTAGTTAAGAAATTCATTATTCAGTTTACTAGTCATTAGGTTTACATATCCTAATCAGAAATTCTCTCTGTAAACCTTAACCCTTTGAAGTTATATCAATCATATGACTAGTTGCTGTGGCCTATAATCTGTTAATCATTGTTCATATTTACTTGTGATTGCACTGCACTAGGAGCTACAATTGGTATCAGAGCAGATAGGCAAAAATGTTTGATCCAGTAAAAAGGTTTGTCTGAAACCCTAAGATCAATTACTTGTGTTAATTGCTTTACTTGCATTAATTGATTGTTAGTGGTTTCTTTCTGTGTTATCTGTTTGATCGATATCTGATTAGTCAAGTTTTTTTTCTGTTTTTATTCGATCGAATATTTATTGGAAAAACAGTAAGATTTCTTTTCGGTCGATTAATTTTCTGGAAATTTTTTTTGTTCGGTCGAATATTATTAGGGTTAATTTTCTGTTCGGTCTATGTGTATTGATGCTTATCGGTCTATGGTCTAATTGTTACTGTTGATTGTTGATCGGTTGAATCGTTTTTGTTTGATTTTTTGTGTTTCTTTCGATCGAAGGATCCGGGTTTGAGTTCGGTCGAATCCCAGAAATTCTTCGGGTTCTTCGGTCAAACTCTTCGTGTTCTTCGGTCTTTAATGCTTAATCGATATTATCTGATATTTTTGTTTATCGTAATTAAAGTCTTTCGACCTGAGCATTCGACCGGACACTTGTACTCCGGTCTTGCACCTTCGACCGAATAAGAGTATTCCCCGGTCTTACCCATTTGACCGGACACTTGTACTCCGGTCTTGCACCTTCGACCGAATAAGAGTATTCCCCGGTCTTACCCATTTGACCGGACACCTGTACTCCGGTCTTGCTCCTTCGACCGGATACTTGGTTACTCCGGTCTTACCTTCGACCGGGTGGTTGTAACCTCCGGTCAAACCGTTCGACCGGGTACTTGCTATTCCGGTCTTTCCCTTCTACCGATATCTTGCATACTCCGGTCTTTTCGTTTGACTTAATATTCTGTTAGACCAAGTGTTTCTGTGTTTTTTTTTATTATATTTGGATCATCCTGCTTGCCTAACGATCATTATAGTGCTCTTAAGTTAAGAAGTAAAGATGAACTCAAGGGATGCTCTAGCTATTGGTTCTGACCAAAAGCCCCCGGTGCTCTTTCGGGGAGAGTACCCTCAGTGGCATGACCGATTTATGAACTTCATAGAAGCAAAATCCAACTATGAAAAAAATCTAAAAATGCCTGACTGAGGGTCCACAAGATTGGCCAATGAAAGTGGTACCGGGAAACCCAGCTGAAGGATGGCCAGAGCGACAGATTCGGAAATCTATTGGTGATTTTACTAAGGAGGAAAAGGAAATGTACGAGGCAGAAAAATTAGCAAAATCGTACCTTCTTCAAAGTCTACCGAATGACATCTATGCTTGTATAGATAGCTTCAAGGATTCATCGAAAAAGATGTGGGACCAAATAGAGAAGATGATGATGGGAAGTCACATCAATAACCAGCTAAAGGTGACCAACTGTATCACCAGATATGATGGGTTTAAAGCAAGAAAAGGAGAAACGCTGACGGAAACCTACGAGAGGTTTAATATGCTTCTGAATGATCTTCAGAAAAATAAGATCACAAAGACGAACACGGAAAACAACATAAAGTTTATGAACAACTTACAGCCTGCGTGGAAACCGTTCGTCTCCCATATACGCCACACACAGACCCTGGAGAAGCTGTACCTTCACGAACTCTATGAAATACTGCTCCAGGACGAAGACGAAGTGATGGAGCTTATTGGGAAAGCAGAGGAAAAGCCAGCAGCTGAACAATTAGCACTCGTATATGAGAGAAGAGGCAAGTCCGTCAGCCGATCATCTGGAAAAGAGCCCGTACTGAGTGATTCTGAACCTGAAGATCCCGATAGCGACTCGGATCCAGAACTTGCCAAGATGAAAGAAGCAATGGTGTTTCTCACTCAAGCATTTCAAAAGAGGAAGTTTTTTAACAAGTCCTCCAACAAGCAAAGAGTCTCTACTCGACGTGATCATCGAGAAAAGTCTGAAGGTAATAGTCGCTTTGAAGCTGTTAAGAAGTCTGACAAGAGAAATGAAGAAAATCCGAAAGACGAGCCGATCAAATGCTACAACTGTGGTCGGTTAGGTCATTTCGCCAAAGATTGTCGCAAGCCAATTGTGCGCAACGCCGACTACTACCGAGCCAAGCTGCTTCTTGCCAAAGAAAAGGAAGCCGGTAAAGCTCTAATGGCTGAAGACGATTACTGGTTACAAGTGTCGGATGAAGAACCTGAGGATGCTGAAGCTCATTTGTGTTTCACGGGCAACCATTCATCACCATCCGATACTGATGAAGAAGATCGCAATGCTCCTTGCCAGGTATGTGCCCCTTTTCATGAAGCTTTACTTGATCAAAGGAAACTCTCAATGCACAAACTTGACTCTTACAAGCTACGTTTAAAAGAAAAAGAACAACTTCTCTCATCTTTAGAAACCCGTGTCACTAAACAGTCTGAATTTATGGAAAAACAAAGCTTAGAAATTTCTAGCTACCTGTGCACGATTTCTAATTTAAGAGAAGAGAATGTGAGTTGTTCAACAGAGTCACAAAAGCTAATGACCAAAGTAGATGACCTGACCATTGAGCTACGTACGTCTGAGACCGAGAAAATTGATTTGTTAAATCAAAACGTGGTTTACAAAAATGAGAACATAAGGTTATCTAATCAGTTAAAGGAGATGGAAAAGAAGCTTTATAGACTTGGGAAATCTCAACAAACGTTACAGCTAATTACACCAAAAGAACCCAAGCATGCGAATAGGGGGATCGGTTATGATAACCCATATTATTAGAAAAAGGCCTTATCCCAAGTTCCTACGATGTACGCATCCGAATTTCTTGGTTTAGATAAGACCTATCCAGAATACAAAATCAATTGGACCAAACCAATTGAGGATGAGGATTGGGAAGAGGATGAGTTAAGAAGGGAGACCTCTACAAAAATGAAACTTCCTTTTGTTTATGATTCTTTAAATGCATCTTACAACGAGGAAAAACCTGTTTTTCTATCAAATGACTACTTTAGAAGCTATACTCAAGCTGAACTAGATACTAAAACCGTTCAAAATGAGAAGGAACAACCAGACCATAAAGTCTATGTTCCACCTCTGATTTTAGAAAGAAAAATTGTTCAGCTAGAAGAGTCGTTTGAACAAGAAAGAGACAGATTTCAAAAGGAAAAACAAGAACTTTTATCCCAAATTGAGTGCCTCTATTCCACTAAAGAGGAAAATGTGTCAGTTAAGGAGAAAGAATACTTTCAAACAGAAATAAAGAGGTTAAATTCACAACTGGCTGCCTTGGCAGCAGATCGCCTGAAAGAGAAATTTCACGAGGCTGAACCTCAAGCTAAGCCTTCAAATCTCCAATGTGACAATACTCATCTGTTTGAAAATTCTTATCCTGCCTCCGATACATCTTCCTGCAAAGCTTTTATAGGTGACTCGTCACCAATCATTTCAAATAAAGGAAAAGAGCCTCATGTTTTTGAAACAGATCAGTGTTCTGATTGTAAAAATGCTTCCGCAAATGATCCACTATTAACAAACTCTTCCGCTGTCCTGAACTCCTCAAGCGATAAGGTCCTTTCTGATGAGGAACTAGAATTTTCCACATTCTTGAATTCTGAGGTGTGTTTAGATAGCAATTTGCGTCAATTTGATTTTAATCCTTCTCTACCCAGCCATGTTGATTTTTTAAATGAGTCATGTGAGCCTCCGGCTAAATTTTATAAGGGTGAATGTTCCACATCTACCCCGCAAAAACCTTCTGTGAACAATTCTTCAAAATCTTCCAAGTCTAAAAGGCGTTCACAGAAGAAGAAAAAGACCGGTAGCTCTCAAAGGTCACAATCTTCAATTTTCAAATCCTCTGACTATGGGTTTAACGGCATTTCAGATACGTATGGTCGGCGGAAAGAAGTGAAATAAGCTTGGGTAGCTAAGAAGTCAAAAGAGAGCTCGGCAACATCAGAATTAGTTGATCCTGTCTTACAGTCTAGAAAGAACAATAACAATCATGATGTTTTTATTTCTAAACCTTTAGTTGAATGTAATGGAACTCTTCCTTTAAAAGTTTATTCAATTCCGCAATTACTTCAACTGTCTCATGATTGTCTGTGTTGTTCTTATTGTGGATCAAATGATTTTGTTGATAGTCGTTATGCATCTGATTGGTTTGGCTCATATCATATTGCTCATAATCATTCTCATTGTGATGTTTCCCGTGATAGACAAAGACCCAACTCTAAACGGGTCTCTAAGTCGGGTGTTAAATCTAACCCCAAAGGACCCATTTACGAATGGGTACCTAAAAAGAAATAACCTGTTTTGCAGGACTGTCATGTGTGGTATCTAGATACAGGTTTCTCCAAGCACATGACCGGAAGAAGGTAGCTTCTCACAAACTTCACCGAGAGGTTTTGTGGGAATGTGCGTTTCGGAAATGATCACTACTCTCCCATCAGGGGTTACGGGGATATTGTCAAAGATAACATCACGATCAAGAAAGTCTCCTATGTCGAAGGTCTCGGCCACAATCTCTTCAGTATCGGTCAATTCTGCGACAAGAATCTCGAGGTTACTTTCAAGGCTAAAAGGTGCAGCGTTCGAACTGAGGATGGTAAAGAAATACTTGCTGGAACGCGACGCACCAACCTCTATACGATTGACCTCTCGTCTTTGAAAGCTGACAAGGAAGTCTGTTTGTTGTCCAAAGCATCTGCTGAACAAAGCTGGCTATGGCACCGTCGTCTCTCGCACTTGAACTTCAAGAATATCAACAAGTTGGTGCTCGGTGGCCATGTCAAGGGTATGCCAGATCTAAAGTTTGCAAAAGAGCATCTGTGCGCTGCCTGCGAAAAGGTCAAGATGAAGAAGGCGTCCCACAAGCCTAAAGTCGTTCCTAGTATTTCTCGGTCCCTTGAGCTAATCCACATGGACTTATGTGGACCGATGCGCGTTCAAAGCATAAATCACAAGAAGTATGTCCTGGTGATGGTTGACGATTTCTCTCGTTACACTTGGGTCCGATTTCTCCGTTCAAAGGACGAAACTCCCGAGTTGATTATATCACTTCTGAAGAGCATTCAAGTCAGTCTCAAACCAAGTAGTTCAGACCATCAGGACGGACAACGGCACTGAGTTCAAGAATCAAATACTCACCGGTTATCTCACTTCAGTGGGTATCTCGCATACTTTCTCCGCCGCTCGTACTCCTCAGCAGAATGGGGTGGTAGAGCGTCGGAACAGAACTCTTGTTGAAGCAGCGCGCACGATGTTATCTCATTACAAGCTACCACTATTTCTTTGGGCATAAGTCGTTGCTACCGCTTGCTACACTCAAAATCGGTCTATCATAAACAAGTGGTTCAACAAGACACCGTACGAGGTCATCAACAAGCGTATCCCGAACATCAACTACTTTCATGCTTTCGGATGCACCTGCTTTGTCTTAAATGATAAGGATGATCTTGGAAAATTCAGTCCCAAAGCGGATGAAGGAGTGTTTATCGGCTACTCCCAGCACGCCAAAGCTTACCGTGTCTACAACAAACGGACGAAGACCGTCGTTGAGAGCGTAAACGTGACTTTTGATGAGACCGCTGATATGGCTTATGAACATCTCAGTTCAGAACCCGCGCTTACTGGTGTGTTAGCTTCTGGCCAATTCCGTTCAGAGGCTACACAATCCCCAGTAGATTCAAATCATGCGTCTACGTCAAGAGCACATCTTTCTGATTTGGATTTGCTGTTTCAATTCTTTTATGATGACTTATTTAATGTTAAGTCTAATACTATGTCGTGTGACAGGAATACTGCTCAAGCACCAGAAGTGACACAAGTTACTGGCCCTACCGACTCCGGTGGTCCATCCTCGCCTAGTGCTCCATCTTCTACTGCCAATGATCAAGCTTCCCCGAGCTCAAGTGATAAACATCCTCTTGCTCAAGTTCCTGATGACGGTGTTCCTGTACCGACTCCTGTTTCAGTTTTACTCCCTGAACCGACTCCTGTTGAAGGTGCTCCCGAAGCTACCTCTCCGGCAATCCCGGATCCTCTTATCGTTTCATCACCAGCTGAGTCGTCCTCTTCTCATTGTTCGACTCCCACTAAGGAGCTTCCACCTCACAGGCCGTCATCTCTCGAGGCAGTTCAGGATTTACCCCCCGGTGGGTATGTAGATGCTGACACTTCTCACCAGACATATCAACCTCATCCACACACCACCAAGTGGACTCGAGCACACCCCCTTCATCAGATCATCGGTGATCCCTCCACACCCGTTCAGACTCGATCCACCACCGCGAATGACTTCTTATTTTCCTCGTTCCTCAGCCGTATCGAACCTTCCACCGTCTCTGAAGCGCTGAATGATCCGGACTGGGTAATCGCTATGCAAGAGGAACTCAACCAATTTGAGAGCCTCAAAGTATGGCGCCTAGTTCCCCGACCTAAGCACAAGACGGTGATAGGGACTAAATGGATTTTTAAAAACAAGAAGGACGAAAACGGCATCATTGTTCGGAACAAAGCGCGTCTAGTGGCTAAAGGATATCGCCAGCAAGAAGGAATTGATTACGATGAGACATTCGCACCGGTTGCCCGCATTGAAGCGATACGCATGTTCCTCGCTTACGCCGCTCACAAGAATTTCATAGTCTTTCAAATGGACGTGAAATCCGCATTCCTCAACGGCGTTCTCAAGGAGGAAGTGTATGTCTCGCAACCCGAAGGCTTCGTGAGTTCGGAAAATCCGAATTACGTTTATTTTCTTGACAAGGCCCTATACGGTCTTAAGCAAGCGCCACGAGCCTGGTATGATGCACTCTCATCCTTCTTAGTCAAGTCTGGCTTCTCTAAAGGTAAAATTGACACTACTTTATTTATTAAAAGAGAGAAGAACGATATCATTCTTATACAAATCTATGTTGATGATATAATCTTTGGCTCCACGAACCCCAAGTATTGTCAGAACTTCTCTGCCTTAATGAGTAAACATTTTCAAATGAGCATGATGGGGCAAATGAATTTTTTCCTGGGTCTTCAAGTTAAACAATTACAAACAGGAATTTTCATTAATCAATCTAAGTACATCTCGGATATTCTTCGGAAATACCAGATGGAAAAATCTTCATCTATGAAAACCCCCATGTCCACTACTCTAAAGCTTCACTCCGATCCTGACGGTAAGGATGTGAATGCTACTATTTATAGAGGTATGATTGGCTCTCTAATGTACTTGACGGCTAGTCGGCCTGACATTATGTTCTCGACATTCTTGTGTGCAAGATTTCAGTCGAAACCTAAAGAGTCTCACTTAGCTGCGGTTAAGCGAATTTTTCGATATTTAAAAGGTACTGCTGATCTTGGTTTGTGGTACCCAAACGAGACAGGTTTTGAATTGACAGCCTACTCGGACGCTGACCATGCTGGAAACATGCTGGACCGGAAAAGCACGTCGGGTCATGTTCAGTTCTTGGGCGATCGTCTTGTCAGCTGGGCTTCCAAGAAGCAAAACTGCGTGTCCACCTCCACCGCCGAGGCGGAGTATGTCGCAGCCGCCAGTTGCTGCTCGCAGGTCATCTGGATGCGCACTCATCTCAAAGATTATGGATTTAATTACTCCAGGATTCCCATCTACTGCGACTCGAAGAGCGCTATAGCCATATCAAGCAATCTCGTCCAGCACACGAAGACGAAGCACATTGATGTGCGCTATCACTTTATAAAAGATCACGTGGAAAAAGGTACAATCGAACTCTATTTTGTTAATTCAGAGCATCAGTTAGCAGACCTATTTACCAAAGCCTTGGACGAAAAACAATTTAACTACCTTGTGTCCAAGCTAGGTATGCTAAATCTGAAAGTTTGATCCGCTCGCAACTCTCTACGAGTTTCATTCAATAACGAATGACTGTGACAACTGCACCAGTGCCTGTCTCTGGTTGCTATTATCCACACTCCTTGGTTATTGCATTTTACTCGTTCAGTTCTGTGTCAGTTACGAACTTCTGTATCAACAAAGTAGATTTCGTGTTTTCTAGTTTCTCTTGTGTTTTTGGTTTTGTCTTCGTGGTGTTCGTGATTCTTTGTGCAGTTCATTCTTTGTTCCCTGAAGAGAGTAAAGTGTTTGTGATGGATCTACAACCCGGTAATGTGTTCAGGGGGAGCACTAGCGTCAAATGGTTGGTAAGTCTCACGAGTCCTCCATTCGAGGGGGAGCAGGTAAGAGGGTTATGTGTTTGGACCTCCTCTTGGTAAGCATTCGAGGGGAGTTAAGTCTCGTGTCTTCGTTTTTATTTTTTTTTCTTTCTTTTTCCATAGGTTTCTATTTGTTCTTTTTTTTTCCCCTTAGGATTTTTTTAAGTTTTTTTATTTATATCACCGAAAAATACAAAAATATTTTTTTAAGGTTTGGGTTGTTTTAGTTTAATTTGTTCGGCGTTGATCCGGCCCAATGTTTACTCGCCCCCCCCCCCCCCACAAGCCCAAGCCCAAGCCCAAGGTTTCGGTGGTTTATAAACCCCGATCGAACGCATTGTCCTCATTCGATCGATTCTCTTTTCTCTCTTCGTCTTCATCTCTCTCGCCCGGAGCTCTATTCCACCGAAACCAAATTCGACCGAACACCTCGGTTCTGTTCTTCTTCGATCGACAAGGTAGGTTTCATCAGTTTTCGTTGTGTTCAGTTTGCATCGATCGATTGTAATCGATCGATTTTACGGTGTTCCCTGCTCTGGATTTTCCCCGAGGATGGAACTGTTGTCGATTTGTCTTCTCCGGGGGATTCCTCCGATCTAGAGTTACGCCCCGGTCGAACTCACCCCCAGTCGAATGCTCCGGTCTTTCCTATCCCCCGGTCAAAGCCTTTATCCGGTCTTAATAGACCTCCGGTCGAATTACCCCCGGTCTTAGTATATCCCCGGTTAAGTTACCTCCGGTCGAAGACCATATCCGGTCTTAGGTGACCTCCGGTCGAACACCCTATCCGCTCGAACATATATCCGGTCTTAGGTTACCTCCGGTCGAAGACCATATCCGGTCTTAGGTGACCTCCGGTCGAAGACCTTATCCGATCGAGCACTTATCCGGTCGAATCCTAGTTGATGATGCTTAAAGTTATAACTTTCCATATGTGTGTTTATGAGGGGATTTTTGGTGGTTCTATGTGCTGGTGCAGTTCTATGCGCCTTGGTGACTGACCCTAATTCACGAGTAGGGTTTGTTCTTCCATTTTTATTGGAGTTAGCATCAGTTGTGGTTTAAATCATGACTGTATAACTCCAACGGCTATTATCTTTTTCCAAACCTGCGTACTGATCGACTAATTCTTCACAGGTACAATGGCACAAAACCAGCCACCAGCGATTAATCCAATCGCAGATGCGGAACTGATTCCCGAGGATCAGTTCCTCCCTCTTACAGCCAATAACTACCATCTTGATGTAACCCAACATGCTATTCAATATCAGGTCATCATCGAGATACTCACGGGCCATCCACTCTCTTATGCTCTAACGGAAACTGCAACCGTACCAATCTTATACTTACAGCAGTTCTGGCGTTCTCTCCATGCGTTAGAGGCCGATGGCGAATTCCATCTTGAAGGTCGGATAGATCACACACCAGTGCTTCTCACATGTGATCTCCTCCGCCAATTCCTTCGGTTACCGACCGCCGGATCCGTTCCAGGCCGAGAAAGCTTCGACCCGATGGTCCCTGATGCTACTCTGTGCACCGACCTTCTCTCTTTAGGTTACGGCACAGAACTTCGCATTCCATCAACATTCAACCGCAAATACCTATCGACGATTTGGTACACGTTGTTCACCTACATCAATCGGTGCCTTTCATCTATAACGAAGGGCATTGATCAGACGAGCGCCCCGATTCTTCGCATATTTCACGCGGTGGCCTTCAATCGCCACGTGGACTTTGCCGACTTTATCTGGTTTGAACTCATTCAAAGAGTTCGTTCAACTGCATCTCGCCGATCAAATTTCATTCCTTTCATGCGGTTCCTACAGATCGTTATCCGGAACTACATGAACCTGTATCCCGAGATACAGCGCCGTTCTACGCACCCAACTTGCCCGCATCATCTGACACGTAAGATTCCTTCCCGCGCTGATCTGGAAGGTGTTGTCGCCCGACAAATCCCAGTCGGGGTACTAGACCATGCTCGTCCCACGGCACTGAGTGTGATAGCTTATAGGCACACACACAACATTCCAGCTCCTATGGTCCGGCCAGGACCGGTAGGACCTGCCCAGGGAGCAATACTTGAGCGACGTGAGGGTCCGCGTCCACGAACGAGAGGCGGGAGCGTCCGGATAGCTGGGGCTTCCGGACAGGGTGTGTCGAGAGCTATTATCGAGAGGGGACTGGCATGGGCAGTGCCGTTGGAACGAGCCAGCCTAGTTCTTCAAGACAACCATCTTCGCCGACGCCAACCGCGATTCAAATGGCAGAAGAGGAAACAGATTCTGAAGCCCTTCATGTTCAGTCCTCTTCTGTCGCCGCCACTGAGGAGACAACAGCGTATTCCGCCTCGGAGGAAGCTTCGGCCCAATCCGAGTCTGCGGCGGAATCAGGTTCAACCGATTCTGAGGAGATAGCCAATCCATCCGACAATGTATCGACATCAAATGAAGAGTCTTCTGACTCCGATGGTGACGATAATCAGCCCTCATCTGGAGAGATAAGGAGAGCGGAGGGAGTCTCAGTTGAAAATCAAGAAGTGAGCCGTGTGAGGGAAAGGCGGAGTAAATTACATTTTGAGAGTACACGAGTGACGGGACAACCTTCATCGGTTGTATCCCCCCCAGACACGTCTAGCCAGGTAGCCACATCTGCTACCCAGTCTCATGTGTTGGGAAAGGGTATTGAAGAAGCCGTCGTGGACCTAGCGGCGCATTTACACACCCCACCAAGCCACTCCACCATCTCTCAACAGATGGTGGTTTCACATTCTCACGGGGACTTCGCACATCCGCTATCGGGCTCTCACTTGGAGGTTGCCGATATTGAAACAAGAGAACAGTTGCCCCTGTTCTCGACTTCTTTGCAAGCACGGAGTCTAGAGCCATTTGTTATACATGCCATTCCTAGGACACAGATTCCTTTTTCGGCTATCGCCGGTAGCCTAAGTGGCCCGGCCGGAACATCCATAGTAAATCCGCCTTCGGGTAGTTTACGAGGATTGGTTGGAAGTCCTACCACGGATATCATCACGCCAACCGTGACCGTAGGCGGCTCGACTTCTACAGTCGTAGCTACAACGGGAAGTCTAAGTGACCCCGAAGTTACCCCAACCGAGTTCGTCTCAAGGGAATACATGGACGGTGCCCTAAAGGCTGTCCAATCTATGATGAGGGAAGAGATGGACAATATCAAACGTATGATCAAAGGCAAAGATCCTGCGACTGAGCCTGAGACCACACCTATTCCACCTTCCCTACCCGCCACGGATCTTTCTATACCTGAGCTCAAATCCATCCTTCTTGCCAAACTTCTAGCCCAGTCTCTAACCGAACCCACCCAGGATGCCGATTTGCTATCTCTACTTCGTTCTCAAGCATCCTCACCAATCCCACAAACCCCCCAGCCTAGTGTCTCTACCGAAGCCTTCCAGATCCAGCAAGCTATGCTTCAGTCACTTCAGCAAACCGTAGCTGTTTTGACTGAACGCCTATCAGCAGTGGAGGATACCTGCCGTAGCCAGGCAGATCGCCTCAAGCGCCGACATGATGATCAAGATGATCCTGATCACCATGAGGGGGAGAAGCGCCAACGCCTATCTGAGCCGAAGTCACTCATGGTGGAAACAGAACAGGTTGAACAGGGTACGGGTTCCGGTACTAGAACAGAGGGACAGAGACAGGAACAGGAACGGGAACCGGTGACAGACTTGGTACTATACGATCATCCGACGGTTGAAAAGCCTGAGGAATTTGAAGATGGTTCTCCGATAGTCCCTGAAGATTGGGCAATAATTCTAGATCCGTATGAAGAAGTGGACACGACAGAAGAATGTGCCAACACTGAAAGAGCTCTGGTGGTTATGCAAGAAGAAATTGATGAAATATTGCATCCAGATGATCAGTCTTCTGCCGTGATTCCTTTAATGACCTATCCAGTTAATCACCCTGACTTTACTTCTACAGTTTTTCCCGACAGATCTCCTCCAGCTTCACCAGTTAGAGAAATAGTTCATACTACTCCAGTTCGTCCATACAAGTGGGAAAGAGTCCGAATAAAAGTTCCTTTCCTCGAAGAAAGCCAGAAAAGGATCTTTGCCCACTGGATCAGAAAGTATGATGAAGTCGTTCTACATGGTCTACAGTCAGTGAAAAACAAAGAAAAACAGCGTGAACTTGTGTTCGTGTACAGAAAGTTCCAGCACAAGTACTCCAAGACGAAGCTCAGGATTGTATCAGTTGATAAGATTATACCTGCCTACTTCATGAAGGTTAGGTATACGGACTTTATGGTTACAAGAGAAGATGGTCAACAATACTGCTTTTCTGATGCTGAATTTCCATGTTTGGAGCCACAAGATCTGTTGTTCATCCTACGTGACTTAAAGACCAGAAACGTCAGACCCGGAGAAGTCATTGATGCACTAGAAACCGTAAAAAGATACATGAAGTGTGCAATGAAACTTGCTTCGGTGGAAGATTTTCAGATTGGGTTAGAAAGCGATCAACCAAAGATTAATCTGCTCAAGCCTGATCTGAGTGTTCCGTCTTATGCTCTAAATGTACCTGCATTCACAGTCATAAAAATTCCAGAGTTTGGTATGTCATATGTAAACAACAAAGGTGTTCTACGCTTTATCCGTTTTGATCAGATTGCCAGATTCTGTGATGGTACATTGATGCTTCTGAAAGACAAGTTGAAGCATGCGCTGAGTCAAGATGAAAAAGGAGTTCAGTTACTGGATTCTTCATACAAAGCACTTGTTCTTAAAGCGCTGAAAGTTATTGAAGAACGACTGGAGTATAGAACGCAAATCAGATATTTCGAGATCAGTTTTGGTTTTCGGAAGATTTATGTTCCTAACTGGCGTGAGTTTCAACTTCTATTTAAAGGGGAGATTGTTAGGGCTATTTTGATAGTTAAATAGAAGTACAGGATATAAAGTGTTATTTATTCTATCTTGTAAGCTTGTTGGGCCTAAAAGCCCATAAGCCCATTAGGCCTGCGAGCCTACGTATTTAAAGTTAATTCTATTTCAGTTGTTAGTTAAGAAATTCATTATTCAGTTTACTAGTCATTAGATTTACATATCCTAATCAGAAATTCTCTCTGTAAACCTTAACCCTTTGAAATTATATCAATCATATGACTAGTTGTTGTGGCCTATAATCTGTTAATCATTGTTCATATTTACTTGTGATTGCACTGCACTGGGATCTACAGACCACTTTTGAAAGTGTAGGTGAATTGCATGTGTGTAGAAGGTAATTGCAAAAGCTAATGTGACACAATTGAAAGTGTAAATGAATTGTAGGGTTGTAGATGGTCTAAGATTCAAACAAAACTATCACATCTCTAAGTACATTGTTTCAAATTGATTTCTCTGCAAGCTTTTTATGACCATTGTTCTTTACATGTTACATGATTACTTTTTTTCTCATTTTTTGGTATTTTGATGATGTTGACAATTTATTTAGAATTTGTTTCATAAAGATTAAACTTGTTCTGCTACATAATTTCGGTCTAACAATTTATTATGATGCTTATAGACACGACACAAATTATTGGTCATATGAATTTAAAAGGCCTATAAAGGTCTATATGAGAGAGGGAGGATATTTTGCAACCCTTTTAAAGGTTGCAACCCTTGCAACCTTGATCTGGACCGTCCGTTTAATCTAGATTGCTTTTAATTAATATATAATTAATTTTAAATTCTCAAGGGCATATCTGTCTTTTGCGTAATTGTATTTTTTTTATTTTTTATTTTGTAATTAATAGTGGTTACGGTTTCCTTAAAATTAGCAGTTATTAATGGCATTTTTCCTTAACCGGTTTTGTTTATTTTTTTAAATTATATTCATCAATCATTGACTTCTTCAAGTTTATCCAGTTTCCGTTTTTAGAGGATTTTTATGATTTTCGGTAATCGTTGTGAAGATTTTGATTGGAGTCGATTATAGGTGCTGCTTTAGAACAAGTTTCTTGTTTTTGTGCTGAATTTTCAATGGATAATGATAAAGAGATCGTCGGAAGTTGCATCGGAGGCGCTGTGTTGGAACCGTTGGAAGAGAGTTCGGGTATATCATCTAGCAGGGAGCACGGTGACTAGTTCTCCGTCATCAGTAGGGTGTTGAAAACGGCAGGTACAAAAATCCAATGCCTTTGGGGAGGTTAGGAAATTGATTACGTTAATTGATTTTCTTTTTTTTTTTAAAGTTTATTTTGTAATCTTTGACATGGTATTTAGTATTCAGGTGTGATTTAGTTTCTGTTTTTCCAATATTCAATTCTTTTCTTGTTTTAGGGTTTATGTTTTGGTCGCAGTCGATCTCAGTGGTTGTTTTTGAAGCAGGCGCGTGAACGTTAAATTTTTCTTCAATGGATTCTAAATCTGATATTTTCCCGAAGTGCATCGATGGAGTTGGGTTGGAACGCAATGATGGATGTCGATCGGCGGATGTTGATGTTGATGAATCTAACTGTGAAACTGCTCTCGGAGAAGATCGTCGGTTGTTGTCTGGATCGAAGGCTACCAAAGACGTCGTGTTGGCGTTTGATTCCCTTAAATGTAGTACTGTCGAGGTTTTGGATGGAGATTCGAAATCAGTCGAAGTTTTTCGCATCGAAGATTGTTTTGTAGATGATGAGGTTGTCGATGAAGGTGGAATTTTTTTTTGGTTTTTTGTGTTATATCGAAAACCTGTGTTTGTTGCAGGTTGAGAAATTATTTTTTGTTTATTGTAGTTTGATATTATAGGTTTCAGAATTATGTATCATGTATTGGTTTTCTTGTGTAATTTTTTCTCGTCCGAACAATGAATCTCGAATATGGTTCAATCTACGTGTGAACTATTAAAAGTTAATGTCTAGTAAAAGAAAAGCAGTATGTCTAATCTACAGCTAATAGAATATTTCTTCATGCAATCAGTAAAACTGTTTACTTTTCATGGATAGTAGAATGTATGTGGTGAATATTGAATCCTGATATAAGTTTCAAGAATGAGGTTGTATGAATACATAATCAAATCTAATCCCCTGTCATGGTGGGTTTCAAACACTTTTTTTACTGCATACTGCAATTCAAAGAATTGTTTTTGTTCTTGATTTGGATGTGACCAAATAGATAAGTTAGTTCATGAATTAAGTTTCATGATCTGTTGTTCATGACTCAAATTTCATGCATTATATTCTATATGAATTGCACTTCATGGTTGGCCTTAATTTTATGTTTTAAAAATGGGTATTGGTATATTGTGTCCTTTAAAGTGATCTATGATGAACATGATCAAATACATAATATTCACTATATAACCTGTTACGGGTTCATGTTATGCACAAGTGCATGTTCTTTAGGATTATCCTGTGATGTTATGCATAAGTGCATGTTATGCACAAGTGCATGCTATGCAGTAGTTTTTTTTTTTTTTTTGGAAAGGGTATCCTGGGCCTATGACCCAGACTAATCCCTGGCAATTAGGGCCTTTGGCCCAGCTGCTAAAGCGTGCATCCCTGAGTTTATCCTCAGTGGCCGCAAGTGCTGCTAGTGGGGCTCGAACCCGGGTTGAGCGCTATGAACTCCCCAAGCCTTTACCACCACACCACAGCCCTTGTGGTTATGCAGTAGTTCATGCTATGCACAAGTGCATGTTGTGAGCATGTTGTAAGAATCGTCTCACATGCACATCATACAACTCAATTTCCCATGTAGTAAAGGAAAAAAGCTAGTACACATGAACTTGTACCACACAAGCTTCTTGCTTAAAGAAGTTTATAAATAATTTGAAAAATACTATGTTGTAATAAAAAGAAATAAAAGTATTGTACTATAATAAAAATAAAAATATAAAGATAGTCTTGATATGTTTATCTCCACCTATCCAACCAAATAATCACTACAAGTAAATCATTGCATCACCAGAATACAAGCATTTAGAAGACAGACAAGCATAAGAAACAAAGTTTTCTTCCAAATAAACAGAGTTTCAGCTCATGACATCAGAATTTATATGTTGGTTTGGTGTCTTTACAAATGAAATGGAATCATATGAAAAAAGGGTCTTTTAGACCAACACATCAAAATTTTCTTCAATGTACATTAATCAAATATTATTATTAGATTTAAGCATATCCATTTGGTTGCTCCCCGCTCTTTGCAGATCTCTTCTATTGGTCTAGATCATAATGTGCAAACGCAACATCTAAAGCCTGCAACAACAATCTAATGCTATCAATGTTTTATGATGATTCATACCAACTTTGCTCAAAAACGGTACGAATGGAGTTAAAACAGATTCTTTGGTAGATATTATTTAACCTGTAACATTGGTTGAACAAGAAGGGAAACTTGATGCCTGGAATTTGACTGCACAGATTCTTTGATCTCCTGCAATTTCACAATTCAAATTTAACTCAATACTATCTAATCATACAATCATTAAAGTCATTTAGTGTACCATACACAATGAATGCCTTCAACTTAGAAAATTCCCAATTTGCTTCAAATTTCCCAATTATTAGTCCTTGTTAGGGAATTTGCTGTGTTTGAAAATTCTTTTAAAACTTTGTATTTCATCACATACTGATGATTGCTTTATACCAATCTCTAGATTCATGGGTGTGTTGAATCTAACAGAATATACTATGTTTTTATGTGTTTTAAAATGTCTATAATCGATTTCAATACAAAATCCCTGATGATTAAGAAATTCCTTTTTCGAAATGCTTTAAATTTAGTGCATATGAATGTCGTGATTTTTTTAAACTATTAATGGCAAAACAAATTTTTGGAAAAACATCACTATTCGATTCTTACCACAACAATTTTTAAGGGTTAGTACACATACCTTCGTTTTGGTTGACTACTCTCTCGTTTCCAGTCTGATCAACGACCATATCTTCCGTTTTGGCGTTCGATTGAACTTTTGGGTTGTCGGAGTCGACCGTCGGTGGCGTACTATCTTCGTCACATTCAATATCTATCAGAATCGGAGTTGAAGCAGTGTTCTTGAATCTTGAGAATGAGTATTTAGCATGATTCTCTGGCTTCTTTTTCGAACTGCAATTCAAGGAAAAAAACCCTAGTTATGGAGTATTCATCGAATCGTTAGTTAACCTTTATATGGATTATGCGCATACCTCTAATGTCGTCTGCCATTGTCGCCAATTTTGCGATGCAGTATATCGATTCCAAAATGAAAAACAGTTTCAGTAGAAACTGAATATCCCCTGTGCAATTTTTCTAGGATGCGATAGATGGAAAACCACGTTTCCATGATTATCAAAACTTTTGAAATTGTATTTTCTTCCAAATTTTCCCTTTAGCGGCTATTATTTTCATGAATTAAAAAATTGGAAATGTTGAATGAATCTCGACCGTTGCATATTAAATCAATGGTGATGAGATAAGTTGCAAGGGTTGCAACATTTTTTGGGATTCTATATTAAACCAACCCTATATATATACATATATATATACATACATACATACATACATACATACATACATATATATATATATGGTTGAGTTCCGGTGAGAAGTTGAGTTAACGGTGAGAAGCATGAAAAGTGGTTATCAACCGTTGGATGAGAAATTGACGCACATTAGGATGAGATGCACCAGATCAATTCTCTTCTAAGCCGCAATTCATGGGAGAGTTTGAGATTAAAAGAGATCAACGATTCAGATCCACTTCTCACACTTCTCACCATTAACTCAACTTCTCACACGATCTTTCGCCTATATATATATAGCAACTAAATTTAAAATTTTCTAAATATACCAATAAATGATTCATCTACAATCACAATTTAAGATTTAACCTTAATACACACATTTATTCTATACATACAGTCTATAATGAGGACGGGTACTACTAAAACCCAACCATGGCCGCTATCTCCAAACTGCTGAGGACTTCACCAAATACTTACACTTGTGAATAACTAAGCACATCTCTTCATATGACTGCTAGAACCAAACCCCCATTATGAACCTGATGCACATGCCGACAAATAAAAAAGGTTAGGCTTAACGCCTAATGAGCTCAAGAGTTTTAACATGAATGAATATATCATTAAAGAAAGTAATTCAGTTCAAATCTAAATCTTTCAAAATTGTTTACTTTAGAAATGGAATCGACTCGTTTTCCCCATAATATACATCTTTAAAGACAACGCTCTAAAACAGACATTCTTTATAAAAAGAGGCAGCCCATAACTCACCCAAAACGGGTTTATAATTCGACACCCAATTTGTAAAAACGTGTTCGACACTTCATATCCCAAAACACCCAAAACAAACATAATACTCGACCCATAAATAACAGAAAACAAACCATATAAATATGATACGTCATCGAAAGCATGGAACTGAAGCTTAATACTCACGCGACCATAAAATGGAATGAAATCCAAACATTTAGGTAAAGACAATTAAATATCCAAAATACTACGAGTCGACAGCGGGGGATACCCGTATCCATTGAGAGTGGAGGAACACAAAAGTATGCCACTCATACAACGTTAATCGTATGACACTTTACGACACACAAGCCCAAGTGTCCCTACGACTCCTTTCAAGCTTCACCAAAAGAGACAGCTGACCTTAGCGAATATTATCAAGAATATCACCAAAGGCTCGACACGGGGATACAACCATGGCATTGCCCCGACATGGCGAATGCCCCAAACGCCCATCATGACCTACCCATTGTCACGATAGCACAACCGGACTCACCCCCCTAGTGTACACTTGAAAGGACAAGGTCATAAGACATGAGTCCCGGAGTCCAACCCCGTACCACCCAATTGACCATCAAATAAGACTGACTTATGTGCCTATGGATCCAATGCAACACAGTCTAACATTACATGACTACACATGAATGACCAACGTACTCGAGCATGTAATTATCATAAATATGCAATAAAATGCATTAGTATGTAAATCGTAGATGGGACTCTACATCGAGCCATTAAAACCGGACAAATGTCCTCGAGACTCTTTTAAGTCAAAACCGAGCTAAAATGCTCAAAATCCATTTGACCAAATTTAACGGTCCCCCAAATAATGGAATGTCTTTAAACGGTATTTATGCAGACACATACCTCAAAGGTGTGATCAACTCAAAACTCATCACGTATTGGGACCAAGGATTTTCCAAATAGTTAATGAACTCAAATACCCCAAAATGTCATACGTCATAACTTAGACTTCACTTATACAAAAATCACCGAAGACGCATAAATCATAAAATGGACTTTATTTGTACAAAATCGTCAAGAATATGTAAAACATGATATTTACTTGTTGAAACATTCCAAACCCAATTGTGAGCATTTCATGGAACTAAACAACCCAAGTTTACCAAATATGAAAACTTATTAAAATACTCACACTTTGACAAATACCAAGTAAAATATATTTTTACTTCAAAATACACATTTTGGCATGTACATAGTTTTCATAAAACAACTTGAACTCACCTTGCTAGATTTAGGCTAAATCTAGACCTTTCCCCACTTTGAGCTCCTTTGAATAAACTTGAATCTTCAAGGTCAAAACTTCCATAACCTAGATCCACAAGCTTCCAACCATAAATAACCATATTCAAGTGTTTAGAATCATTCCCCAAACATCTTATATCCAAATCTCCGTTTTGGTCAAAAACCCTAGTTTGACATAACTTTTCTCAAAATCTTCCAAACCGAAATTGGAGAAATACAACACTATGTTGACATCAATAGACAATATATAACCCATAAAGAAGTTTTGAAGTAGAAGGGAGAAACTTACCATTTAGGTTTTGGTAAAAACCTAGAAAACCCCAAATTCTTGAAGATGAAGGTGATGATGATGAGTTCTTGACCCTTGCTTGCAATCCACCACCAAATACTCTTTAATCATCCCAAAACTAACAATCTAACCTTGAAAAGCTCTAAAAAAACGTAGCAACTTGAATCAACAAAATCGAAGTTAGGATGAAGAAAATATGAAGAAATGAAGTTCTAGGGCTGAAAATCGGGTTTTATGCTCGACCAGGGGATTTCGCGACTTATCACGCGACCTTAAGTCGCGGCACAAGTCGCGGCATAAGTCGCGAAATGCACTGTTCACCCGGTTTTTTTCTCGATCGCTGTTTTGGCCGTAACTTCTTCGTTATAGCTCCGATTTTGCCCCGGAAAGAACCGTTTGACTCGTAATTGAATCCTTCATCCATCAAGACTATAAAATATAGGATTCAAGTCCAAAATCCTATATCTTATTTTTCCCTTACAATTACCGATTTCTGAATTAACTTGAAACGATACTTTTCGAAGTCGGGGTGTTACAATCCTCCCAACCTTAAAAGAGATTTCATCCTCGAAATCTGGCACCAAGCAAGCACCCAACATCGCACTTGGAAAGATCGACTGATTTCCTGTCAAAAAGTAATGCCTTCATGAAACCTTACCTCATATACGAACCCGGTTACATCCCGGTTAAGGTTGTTACTGTACTTCTCGTAACGAGTCATCACAACTCCATCCCAAGGTTCGACATATCTCACTGATGACGGGATGAACATCAAGTCCTTGCTTAATCATTTTCTTAACCATTAAATCTCGGTTGCCTCCCAACCTTATGTTTCTCATATTACCTCAAGAGTAACTTACGACCTTATTCAGTCATTTCCACCGAGGCTACCCAAAAGCAAACTTTTCTCTTAGATACCTCTAATTACGACGTATCAAGGTTTCCTCAATAATCGATTTGTACTTAAAGTCTACCTCGACATTCTCACCAAATGTCTCAAATAATCATTACCACCAAAGAGTTATCGTCCTTCATCGAAATTTCCTAACAAGTAGATTGGGCTGATCCAATACAACCTTAGATTCGTTCCTCAAGTTGACACAGACACGATGACCTGCAAGGGATCCCAAACTTCCATAGACCCAAGCATTGGCCCGATGTTTCCTCCCGAAACATACCATTTCGCTCTACAGATAGTCGATTATCCCAAACCCCATGGTTACACAACTCCCATACTGCCTTCAATCATTGATCGACGAATCAACGAAAGTCTTAACGATTACCGAAACACCAATGGTTGATTCTTAATTATCAACATCTAATCCCTTCAGGGTTACCACCTGACCTGCAGACACACCAGGTCTAACGGAAGTGCACTGAAACACACCAACAACCATTGTCCTCAAAATCGAATGTCGACACCTACCCTCGGAATGGCCATTCTGCAAACGTGGGTATACTACCAAATATCTCGTTCCAGGGTTACTATGTCGAGAAGGTTGACACCTACCCAAGGAAATAAAACCTCAAATCAAACAACTTCACTAGCCAATCATAACCTCATCATTAGTCACAGATACTCATTAGGGTGATACACCAGAGACACATAGCATGTTGACATACCACTAACCCACAATTTCGAAGCCAAACTCACATATGCAACCACACATGGTTTTAACCCAAAGACTCAACGAAATGGGAAGATCATCACTTAATTAGCTAGGAGAAAGCACAAGCCTAACGTCCCCATTACTTCTGCGTGAGCCAATCCATGGAACCGAAGTCCCAAAATTCGGACTGACCACAAGTCGTCCCATCCGACGCTACAAATCCCCAAGGACGCCTCTAGTCCTTAATCTCAACCTTTACCACAAGAGGGCTTACATCTATAGTTCTACTGAGTTCAAGGTTTTTCAAGCTACTATGCCAATTTGAACTTTTATAAAACCTCTAAATGTAAAAGCTTTATAACGATTAATCATACAAATAAAATCTATTACCTTTTACTCGATAAGGGTACAAAGTGGTCACCACTGACACACATATAAAATCATTTAGAAAACTGTCTGATCATTATTCAAGCTAAAAATTACGATGAACAAGGATTTACAACAAGGTTTTCAAATGGACCACTATGGTCCGATCATGCATAAACTTACGCCATGGGTGGAAATAACTTTACGTACTAAAACAATGTATAACAAGACGTTTGTACAAGACTACAGGAGTGGAAATTCATAAAATCAAATTCTAGAAATGTTTGCATTAACCATATAATGTCAAGTAATAAAATTTCCCAACATGACTCACATACATCAGTTTATTCCCCAAAACTTAGTAACGACAGGTGCATGCGATTTAATAAATCGTAAGAATAATTTAGTTTGAATCCAAACTTTAGGCCGTACTGATAAAATGCTTGTAAAATCCAAAACAGAATTTTTCATGATATCAAACTCTCAAAGTTTTCTCTCTTTTAGCCATAACAAGGCACATAATAAGATCGCCCAACAAAACTTGCATGAAACAGTTCATTTCACAAAACTAGTGAGGTGATATGTGTACGCGTTTTGGTTAAAAACATAATAGTATGTGTCGGTTTTTAAGCTCAAAGTCAAATAAAATATGATCGTTCTAAAACGTTGGCTAAAACACCGTGACGGAAATTCCCAATAAAAATATGCATACATGCCATGTGCAACCAAACTGCCCACACAAAACTCAAGGAGAAAAACAATACAACCGGACGCCAATAAAATTTCCATATCAAATCAACAAAACCCCATAAAATAAAATTTTCAATAAAACTCAAACATCCCAATAATGGAAGGTAACTCTTCGTCCAAAACCTTAACATACGTGGAGGAGATCCAATGTTAAAGTCATAAATCGCAGTTACTTGTCCAAGACCCTAGACAATATCAAAATGCGCACATCGCAAATTTTGAAATAGCGTTGGACAAAAATGAGAGTAGAAAAATCTCAACAAAGTTTGCAACTTCATGCCATGAAATAATCTTATGCATGCTCAAAATCATGGTTTAAAGCTTTGTGTGTGCTAAAACATTGCTCCAAGATTTGTAATATAATCCACATGACGATTTAGAAGCATGAGAAATAATTAACGTAATTTATTTCAGAAATACATTTCGTGCATGAATTTGATCGGCACTCAACACCTCGAAACCACGCTCCTCGATTTCTTAGTTACACTATCGTCATACAAATGTTCAAAATCTTAAGGCGGAGATCAAGGATTTCATAGGTTCACCTCACAATTTCTCCTTGAAATAACATCAGTTCCAAGAGTCTATGGTTCTAATCCAACGAATCAATTCGACTCGAAACTGTCCACTTAATGCAATCACCATGCTTACCGTCACTCCAAATAACGAATGCTAAAATCATCAACTCCTTCTAACGGCTACCCATTTAGAAACTTCTTCACTACCCCAACGGTCGTCATACCAAGGCAGTTCAAGCATACACATGTGACTCGTAGGTTCACCATAACACTTGCCAGGTGCTATTATGAACGTAATGTACATGATCATCCTTGCTATTTTCGGCGTGATTCTTGTTCCTAGTGACTCCACTCACCTCGAATCGTCAAATCTTAAAGTGCCTAATTGTGCAATCTCACATTCAATCACTTAAAATTACGCTAGTTTGAGTTTAGGCATTCAAAATCAACACCTAAAATCTCTCAAACTTAAGCTCTGATACCAACTTGTGACACCCTCAAATCTGATAATAGCAACTAAATTAAAATTTTCTAAATATACCAATAAATGATTCATCTACAATCACAATTTAAGATTTAACCTTAATACACACATTTATTCTATACATACAGTCTATAATAAGGACGGGTACTACTAAAACCCAACCATGGTCGCTATCTCCAAACTGCTGAGGACTTCACCAAATACTTACACTTGTGAAAAACTAAGCACATCTCTTCATAGGAATGATAGAACCAAACCCCCATTAGAAACCTGCTGCACATGTCGACAAATAAAAAATGTTAGGCTTAACACCTAGTGAGCTCAAGAGTTTTAACATGAATGAATATATCAATAAAGAAAGGAATTCAGTTCAAATCTAAATCTTTCGAAATTGTTTACTTTAGAAATGGAAGCAACTCGTTTTCCCCATAATATACATCTTTAAAGACAACGCTTTAAATTAGACATTCTTTATAAAACGAGGCAGCCCATAACTCACCCAAAACGGGTTTTGTAACACCCCGATTTCGAAAAGCTATTGTTTCAAGTTAATACATAAATCGGTAATTTAGGGGGAAATAAGATATTGGATTTTGGACTTTAATCCTAGATTTTATAGTCTAGATGGATGAAGGATTCAATTACGAGTCCAACGGTTCTTTCCGAAGCGAAAACGGAGCTATAACGAAGAAGTTATGGCCAAAACAGTGAACGAGAAGAAAACCGGGCGAATAGTGCATCTCGCGACTTACGCCGCGACTTAGGATACATGACTCAACTTAGGAGTAAACGGGCGACTTGTTCCGCGACTTAAAGTCACGGCATAACCCGCGAAATCCACTGGTCGGGCATAAAATCCGATTTTCAGCCCTAGAACTTCATTTCTTCATAACTTTTGATCCACAACTCCGATTTGGGTGATTCAAGTTGCTACGGTTTCGTTTTTGAGATCTATTAAAGGATATAGAAAGAGATTGGAAGTCTATTGGAGTATACAAGAGTATTTTGTGGTGGTAAGCTCCTCATCTCTTCCTCTTCATCTTTTTCACCAAAGTTTTCTAGGGTTTCATCCACCCTTTGTTCTCCCTTTCGTAGATCGTAGGTTTGTAACCATTTTGGTGAACTAGAGGTGTTTTGGTTGGTGGATTCAAGCTTGAGTTAAGGTAATCTTCAATTCTCTTCATTTATGGAAGTTAGGGTTTCGGTATTCAGTTGAGGTATTCATGTTTAAGGTTGGGAAACGATTCTTTGTGGTGGAATATGTATATTTATGGTTAGAACCTTGTGGATCTATGTCTTGGAAGATTTGGTTTGAAGAATCAAGTTTCTTCAAGGAAAGCTCTAAATGGGTAAAATCTAGATTTAGCCTAAATCTAGCAAGGTGAGTTCAAGTTGCTTTGTGAAAACTATGTACATGCCAAAATGAGTATTTTGAAGTAAAAGTATGCTTTACTTAATAATTGTCAATGCGTTGGGTATTTTGATAAGTTTTCATATTGGATAAACTTGAGTCGTTTTAATCTCATAAAATGCCCTATTTGGGATTTGGATATCTTGATGAGTATTAGCATGGTTTATGCATCTTTGGTGATTTTGTACAAATGAAGTCTAATTCATAATATACGCATTTTGGTGTATTTGCATTCATAAACCCTTTGGAAAACCTTTGGTCCCAATACGTGTTGAGTTTTGGGTTAATCACGTCTTTGAGGTATGTGTCTTCATAAACGTTGTTTAAAGACATTTCATTAATTGTGGGGACGTTAATTGTCGGTCAAAGGAATTTTCGGGCATTTTGGCTCGGTGTTGACGTAAATGAGTATTGAGGACATTTGTCCAGTTTTAATGGCTCGACGTAGAGTCCAAATCGTGATTTACATCTTAATGCATTTTACTGCATATTATTGATAGTTACAGGCTCGAGTGCTGTAGTCATTCATGAGTAGTCGTGTAACTTTAGACTGTGTTGCATTGGATCCATAGGCACGTAAGTCAGTCTTATTTGTTGGTCAGTTGAGTGGTATGGGGTTGGACTCCGGGACTCATGGTTTATGACCTTGTCTTTTCGAGTAGACACTAGGAGGGCTGATTCCGGTTGAGCTATTATGACTATGGGTAGTCCTCTGATGGGCGTTTGGGACCTTCGCCATGTGGGGCAATGCCTTCGTTGTATCCCCCGTGGGCCGAGCCTTTGGCGGTAATTCACGTGGTGTTCGCTAAGGTCAGCTGTCTCTTTGGGTGAAACTCGTCAAGAGGTCGTAGGGGCACTTGGGCTTTCATGTCGTGAAGTGTCATACGATCAACGTTGTTGAGTGGCATACTTTTATGTTCCTCTGCTGTCAACGGATACAAGTATCCCCCGTCGTCGGCCCGCTGTATTTTGGATATTTAATTGTCCATGTTTTAATATTCGGATTTCATTCCATTTTATGGTCGCGTGAGTATGAAGTTTCAGTTCCATGTTTTAATGGCGTATCATATTTATATGGATTGTTTTCCGTTATTTAAGGGTCGAGTATTATGTTCCACCCGAGTTTTGGGTGTTTTGGGCTATGAAGTATTATTTACATTTTAGCACATTTGAGTATCGAACTATGACCCCGTTTTGGGTGAGTTACGGGTTGCATCGTTTTATAAGAAATGCATGTTTGGGAAGCATTGTCTTTAAAAGTATATATTAAGAGAAAATGTGTCGTTTCCATTTTGAAGTATAATATTTCGAAGGATCTTGCTTTAAAACTGATTTCCTGTCTTTTAAAGATATATTCATTCATGTTAAAACTCTTGAGCTCACTAGGCGTTAAGCCTAACCTTTTTATTTGTCGGCATGTGCATCAGGTTCCAGTTGGGGTTTCGGTTCTAGCAAGTGCTATGAGGATTGAGCCTTAGCTTTATATAAGAGTAAGTAGCTGGTGAAGTCTTCCGCAGATTGGAGATA
This sequence comes from Arctium minus, assembly GCA_954870635.1. Taxonomy (NCBI): domain Eukaryota; kingdom Viridiplantae; phylum Streptophyta; class Magnoliopsida; order Asterales; family Asteraceae; genus Arctium; species Arctium minus. The sequence continues at coordinate 2,413,623 of OX941089.1, read as the reverse complement.
GTGATTGTTATTGGGTTTAGTAACACTCGTCCTTTTCATAGGTGGTATGCATAGGACGAATGTGTGTATTGAGGTTAATTCTCAATTTGGGTCTGTAGTCAAAGTAATTATTGATGTATTTAGAAAAATTTTAATAAGTTGTTATCTTCAGATTTGAGGGTGTTACAAGTTGGTATCATAGATTAAGTTTGAGAGAATTAGGTGTTGATTTTTGAATGCCTAGACTCAAACTAGAGTTCTTATAAGTGATTGTAAGTGAAGTTGCATATTAGGTGCCTTGAGATAAGGTATCTTGAGATTGAGCGAGTCGCTAGAAACAGGAAACTTGTCAAGGGTCGCAAGGATGAGCATGTACGGTACGTTCATAATGGCACCTGGCCAGTGTCATGGTGAACCTACACGCTACATGGGTATACTTGAACTACATTGGTAGGATTACCGTTGGGGTAGTGAGAAAGTTTCTAAGCGAGTGATCTAAGGAAAGGTTGATGTTTATAGCAATGTCGTTTGGGAGCGATAGGTAAGTGCGAGGAATGCATTAAGTTGACCATCTTGGGTCAGAGTTATTGGTTGGAGTAAAACTATCAGTTTGACAGACCGATTCTGTTTCGAGGAAAATTGTAAGTTAACCAATTAGTGGGGTTGTTGCTCTAAGATGTTGGATGCATCCGAATGACGATAGTATGTCGGGAAAATGGAGGAGTGTAGTCCTAAGATGCTGAGCGCCGACCAAATTCATGCACGAAATTTATTTCTAAAATAAGTTTGCATCAATTATTTCCCATGTATTCGAAGCATAAAGTGTGTGATACTTTGTAGTCTTGGTAAAACATTTAGCACTCGTCAGATTTTAAACTGTGAGCTTAAGCACGCATGGAGTTGTTTGGTTGCAAGTTATTGCAATTTTTATGGAAAAATCTCCCCGTCCCTGTTTTGTGTTTAACGATATCTTTGGACATCTTAAGATCCGTGTTTTAATGCCATATGTGGTATTAGGCAAGTAACTGTAGAATTTTTAACCCTGACATTGGATCTCCTCCACGTATGTTAAGGTTCTAAAGGAAGAGTTGTCCCACTGTTTTTGAGTCTGAACTTTCTTGGGAATTTTAGTCTGTACGAGTCGCGTTGAATTTTATGGAATATTGTTTTACGACGGTTGTACGCGTGAGTGTATTTTGAGATGCGTGAGTTTTAATTTTATAGCGTATAATTTACGAGCTTTTTGGGCGCCGTGCCTCATTAGAGTTTTGTTAAAAAGAGTCATTTTATCGTACGTTATGGTCTTGGATTTTTAACATTCTCAGACTTATTGTTGTCTTATGTTTCATGTTGGCAAATGGAAATTTTGACGCCTCTTGGTTTTAGCATTTATTAGTTTTATGAAAGTTCAGTCGGATTTTATGGTATCATATCGTACGACTTTTACATCGCGTAATTAAATTTTGGAATTAGTGTACCTGCATTATTGCATGCATTAATTTAAGAATTTTGTTGGTGGATGTCACCCCATATATTATTTTGGTAGTTTCAAGGTCGTGTGGGTTCATTTTGAGTTTTATGTAAATGTAGCTCGTTGTGCACAACCTGGTGGGTGAGTTGATTTAAACTTTTAGTGTGAGTAAACTTACGAAAAACCTAGAATAGGTTTGTGTTGAACTTAGATTTTGAGCATTCCTTGATTGTCGTTTTATCTTTGTTGTATCACGCAATCCATCATATTGAGTTACTCGCATGCATGACATAATGGTCACTATTTTTGGGTCAAAGAACGTTTTATCAAGCACTTCTCGTTTTACTAAATTTGAGAAATAATTTGGTGCATGTAGGTCGTGTAGGAGATTTGACTCCACGTCATTTTGTGGGCAAATGGGAATTTTGGAACTTGATTACATAAATTTCTCCTTCCGGAGCTTATACAAACATTTGTTGCACTCCGCTTTAGTGCGGGGAATTATTTTACGTACACAACATAAAGTGATGCATATTCGGACCATTGTGGTCCATTTAAAAAGGTTGTTGCGCATATTTTATTATTGTCGTTATTAACGTAAGTAGTGATCAAATAATTTCGAAATATTTTCTTATCTATGTGACTTTGTGGTCACTTTGTACACCTACCGAGTAAAACGGTAATGGATTTTATTCGCATGTTTAATTGTTATTGTTGATCCAAACTCTCTCAGTGATTTGATAACGACCCTCTTTTATACTTAGTGAAAATTACGTTATTATATGTATTAGTGTTTCATCATCAGCGATCAGACTGAGTCTGTTTAGTTATCGCTGATGACCTTTCTGTAAACATTTAATATGTATGTGTTTCACTTTCAGCAATCAAACTGAGTCTGTTCAGTCATCGCTGATAGTTTCCCATGTAACACAGTTAACGTAATCCCTGAAGACAAGTCTCGCGTCAACATAGTTCATAGCTGAATCGAAGACGAAGCCACTGAACAATAGATAAGTCTACTAGTGACCTGATGCGGATATCAGCGAAGACCAGACGAATCTACTTACGCGAAGAAGCCTGAGGAAAAGCTTCAGCGATAGCTGAACTTCTTTATCTCTGAAAGAAGAGATACTCAGCGATCAACGATCACAAAGCTTATGCCTCAAGTTTCCTTTTGTCTTACCTTGCACAACCAGTACTATGTGTCAGAACGGACACGTCTCTGCCATAAATCGTACAACAACTCTGTCAACTACACTGTTCATAAAACGGCCAAAAGCATGTCTCCAAAAGTAAGACTCCCAAAGCCAATCTATGAACGCCACGTGTAAAGTGCCCTGCCATGCATTTAATGCATAGGGTATAAATAGGAAGCTCACCCCTTCATCTGAAGGAGTGCTCAATCCTTGAACTCCATAATAGAAACCCTTGTTTTCTATCTCTCTTAAATCCCACATTCTCTGAATTTCTTGTGCAACCATCTTAGTGTTTCTTAAGTTTGTTTAGATTGAGTCTGTCTTAATCTTATTCCGCAACAAACTTGTAAATTGTATTTTGATTTATCAATAAACAATTTATTAAACTTTAATTTCTGTGTTTGTATTCAACCCCCCCCCCCTTCTACAAACTTGTTTAGCACCTTCGGGACCAACAAGTGGTATCAGAGCAGTTTGTTTAATCTAATAAACAAGATCTTGCTGTATACTCTTCCTTGATATTCTAAAATGGCACTAAACACAAACACAAACTACTATGATAATGGTTCACTTTCTAAACCTCCTCGATTTAGCAGAGATAACTTTTCTCTATGGAAAAATCGAATGATGCTATTTCTTGAAGGTGCGGATCCTACTATACCGGAATATATAGAAAACGGACCCTATGAACCTGTTAGAATTATAGCTGCGGTTCCCGCTACTGCCACCACTGAAGCTGTCCCTGAACGATATGTCGTTAAGGAAATAAGACAGTGGAGTGATGAAGATAAAAAGAAGGTAGGCATAGATGCAAGAGCAAAGACCATTATATCAATGGCTCTGCCTGATGAAGTTTTCCATTCCATCATGCATCTAAAAACTTCTAAAGAAATGTGGGAAACCATATGTGTTCAATATGAGGGCACCACTGAAATCCAAGAGACCCGAAAGATTAACTTGGTAAGACAGTATGAAAGTTTTATCGCTGGTAAGAATGAATCTCTTTCTGACATTCATCAGCGGTTTAACTGCCTGATCATTGACCTAAGAACTGTTGGAAGGACCTATTCTAATTCTGAGGTCCTAACAAAATTCTTGGAAAGTCTTCCTGAAAGCTGGGACAGTTATTCAATATGTCTTAAGCTGACAAAAGACTTACATACTCTCTCTCTAAGCACTCTGTATGGAATATTGCTCAACTATGAGCAATCTAATCTCCTGAAGAAGAATCTTGTAAAAGACTCTAAAGACTCCAAAAGCACTGTTGTTGCTTTAGTCTCGTCAGAGATAATTCCATCCCAGCGATCTACTCTCACCATCACTGAGTTAGATTCTGAATCTGAGGATTTATCAGACCCTGATCTTTCAGAGTTTAATGAGTCCTTAGCACTCTTGACAAACTCTTTTAAGAGATTTGCAAGAAAGGGTAACTTCCGAAGAAGTAAACCTCTCTCTCTTACTGAAAAGCCAAAATCAACTCCAGTTGATAAGGCTACAGCTACTTGCTATAACTGCGAAAAAATTGGACATTTTGCTAGTGAGTGCAGGTCGAAAAAGGTCTTCAAACCTTCTACCTCAAGAAGATCCAGTGATGACAAATACCATAAGCTGAAGAACAAATATCAAAATCTGAAAAGCTATCAGCGAAAAGGTAAAGGTCTCATCGCTGAAGAACATGACTGGGCTGAATCAGAAGAATCATCTTCTGATGAAGAAGAAGTCGCTAATCTTTGCCTCATGGCTGAGATTAAAGAAGAAGTAGAAGAACCATCTGAACCTTCTATGAGCTACATATCATCTCAGGTATCTATCTCTACAAATCCCTCTCTGCCTGAAGCTGAGAGAAGTCGCGCTGTTGATGTGCTGACGATTGACCTTTATAATGCTCTAAACGACAAAACTCAAGCTGAAAATAAAAATGTTTATTTAACACAAGAGCTAGATACAAGTCATGAAAAGATCAGTGAACTAAATCTTTTAGAAGAAAAGCTGAAAGATCAAGTCATTATAAATGAAATCATCAGCATTGAACGCGAACAAGCCATCGCTGCTCTAAAAGCAGAAAAGGCTCATGTTGAAAAATGGTGCAAATCATCAACAAAGATCTCTGAGATAATAAATGCTCAAACTCCTGAAAGTGATAGAACTGGTCTTGGTTTTTGGACACCACAGGATGATCCTAAAGAAGAAAGTTCCTCGCTTAAGTTTGGAACTTTTGTCACATCTTTCTTTGACACTTCTTATAATCAATTCTATCCCTGTTCTTCTTCAAATCCCATCCCTGAGGAGATATCTGCAAGATCTAAGCCTGCAGATAAAGGAAAGGCTATTCTCCCTCCTCAGAAGGCTTCCAAGAAAACCAAACTGAAAGTTCCTTCCAAACCCTCAGTGGATAAACCTTCTATCTCAGTGACAGAAATCTTTGATATCTGTCCTCCAAAGCTGAAGGTTGATCTAAAGCCCATGAGACCTGAAGAAATAAAAATTCCTCCCAGATCTCGTGCTAAAGGCATTCTTGGAGCTGGACCTGCTCATCTTAAGTTTTCAAAACCTTTTGGTTATAAAACCACCATCAGATATAGAAAATGTTATCACTGTGGATTTACTGACCATATTGCGAGCAAGTGTCCAAATACCACCAAAGCTGATAAAACAGCTAAAGTGAAGAAAAATGCCTCTAAGGCAAATAAAGTCACCAAGGTTGAAAAATCAACCAAAGTGAAAAATACCACTAAGGTTAAGAAATTAACCAAAGTGAAGATTACCACTGAAGCTGAATCTTCATCAGCTGTGAAGACTGCTAAATCTTCCTTATCCACTAACTCTGAAGGACCCATTGAAAAGTGGGTACCAAACAACGCTTAATCTTCCTTATGTATGCAGGGATCAAAGGGCATCTGGTATCTCGATAGTGGATGTTCTCGTCATATGACTGGACAAAGAGACCTGCTCACTGAATACAAGGAAGAGAAAGGCCCCTCTGTTACCTTTGGTGGAAATGGAAAAGGATTTACCCGAGGGTTTGGTGTCCTCAGCAATGGGACAACTACCTTTCGAAGAGTCGCTTATGTAGATGGACTGAAGCACAATCTTCTAAGCATCAGTCAGCTATGTGACAAAGACTACGAAGTTCGCTTTTCTAAGAAAGCATGTTCAGTGGTAGATGAAAAAGGAAAACTTGCTCTCAGTGGTTATAGAAGAGAAAATGTCTATGTAATAGATATGGACTCTACTATCACTGAAAACTTATGTTTTCTCTCTAAGGCCTCTTCTGATGTCAACTGGCTATGGCATAAAAGGCTCTCTCATCTAAACTTCAAAACCCTGAATTCTCTCTCATCTAAGGAACTGGTTTCTGGTCTTCCTCAGAACTCATATGCTAAAGAATCTCTCTGCTCATCATGTGAAAAAGGAAAACAAACAAAAGCTAGTTTCAAGTCGAAACAAGTTTCCTCAGTGACAAGTCCTCTTCAGCTCTTGAATATGGATCTATTTGGCCCTGTCAACATCCAATCAATAGCTGGAAAGAAATATATGCTTGTCATTGTAGATGAATATTCTCGCTACACCTGGGTTATTTTTCTTCGCTGTAAGAGTGATACTCCAGAAGAACTAATATCTTTTGTCAAAAAGATGGAAGTGCTGAATAATCTTACTGTTCGTTCAATAAGAAGTGATCATGGAACTGAATTCAAAAATAGTTCTCTGGACAATTTCTTTGAGAACAAGGGAATCTCTCACAACTTCTCTTCAGTAAGAACACCTCAGCAAAATGGAGTCGCTGAAAGAAGAAACAGAACGATCATAGAAGCTGCTAGATCAATGCTCAGCGATTCTCACCTCCCTACTCAATTTTGGGCAGAAGCTGTAAACACTGCATGTTTTACTCAAAACAGATCGCTGATAATAAAGCGATTTGGGAAGACAGCTTATGAACTTTTTCTTGGAAGGAAGCCTTCTATTAGCTTTCTACATATCTTTGGTTGTCAGTGCTTTATCTTAAACAACAAAGATCAACTTGGAAAGTTCGACCCAAAAGCCGATGATGGAATATTTCTAGGATATTCCTCCATCTCCAAAGCCTACAGAGTTTTCAACAAGAGAAGACAAATCGTAGAAGAAACCATTCATGTCACGTTTGATGAAACGCGCTCAGCGAACTCTAAACCAATCGCGGACAATGAAGAACTGAATACTTGGATGCTCTCTCACTATAGAGGAACTGAACCTTTCTTCTCAAACCATCAGCACACTAAAACTCCAGCTGCTGATGAAGAACCAAGTATCATACCTCCCACCGCTGAATCCACCTCATGGGTTTCAGCTGAACCTCTAAACACATTACCACCATCAAATCTGCCTTCGTCTAGAAACCTCTCTAGTGAACCTACTCAACAGTTAATTGCTGATGAACCTCAAACGTCCTCATCAGTAAACATCCCAATTGTTGATCCAACCACTGAGTTAAGCGATCATGCTCCTGCTCAGCGATAGACAAGAGATCACCCAATAGATCAAATTCTCGGTGATCCAGATGCAGGTATTCATACACGACGAAGCTCAGGTAATATCTGTCTCTTTGTAAACTTTCTCTCCTTAATAGAACCAAAGAAGACTGATGATGCCCTCAGAGATCCAAACTGGGTCTGCGCTATGCAAGAAGAGCTGACTGAATTTTCTAGAAACAAAGTTTGGAATCTCGTTCCTAGACCATCTGATAAAACTGTAATAGGCACCAAATGGGTGTTTAGAAACAAGTTAGATGAACATGGAACTGTAACCCGCAACAAGGCTCGACTTGTTGCTCAGGGATACAGACAAGAGGAATGCATAGACTATGATGAAACCTTTGCCCCTGTGGCCAGGCTCGAAGCAATTCGACTATTCTTAGCTTATGCAGTCTATAAAGACTTCATCGTTTATCAAATGGACGTAAAATCAGCATTTCTGAATGGAAAGCTGAATGAAGAAGTTTATGTAGAACAACCACCAGGGTTCTATGACCCTAAGCATCCAAATTATGTTTATAAATTGGATAAGGGTCTCTATGGTCTAAAACAAGCCCCTCGTGCTTGGTATGACACTCTCTCATCTTTTCTTATCTCTGAAAATTTTGAACGTGGCAAGATTGATAATACGTTATTTTTCAGAAAGATAAAAGGTCATATAATTCTTGTACAAATATATGTCGATGACATAATATTTGGTTCTACTAACCCATCTCTATGTACTCGCTTCGCTGAAAAAATGAAGAAAGAATATAAAATGAGTATGATGGGTGAACTGACATATTTTCTTGGTCTTCAGATTAAACAATCTGACAAAGGTACTTTTATCTGCCAAGGTAAGTATGTTAAAGATATGTTAAAGAAGTTTGATCTCACACAAACTTCAGCGATGAAAACTCCTATGGCACCACCGCTGACACTTAACAAGGATCCATCTGGAAAACCTGTTAATGTCACTGCCTATAGAGGAATGATAGGCTCATTGCTGTATCTTACAGCGAGCCGACCTGACATCATGTACTCTACTTGTTTATGTGCACGCTATCAATCTGAACCCAAGGAATCCCATCTGATCGTTGTAAAGCGAATTTTCAGATATCTGAAAGGAACTCCTAACCTCGGTCTTTGGTATCCCAAAGACTCAGGGTTCGATCTAACTGGTTATTCTGATAGTGATTTTGCAGGCTGTAAACTCGACAGAAAGAGTACCACTGGTGGATGTCAACTCTTGGGAGGAAAGCTGGTAAGCTGGACAAGCAAGAAGCAAAATTCTGTGTCCACTTCCACAGCTGAAGCTGAATACGTAGCCGCTGGAAGTTGTTGTTCTCAAATCTTGTGGATGAGAAATCAACTTATAGATTATGACCTTCAGTTGTCAAAGATTCCTATCTATTGCGACAGCACTAGTGCTATCGCTATAGCAAATAATCCAGTGCTACATTCAAAAACGAAACACATAGAGATCAGATATCACTTTATCAGAGATCATGTGATGAATGGTGATATTGAACTTCACTTTATCCCTACTGACTTTCAGCTTGCTGATTTATTCACCAAACCTCTTGATGAGACAAGGTTCACCTTTCTCATCAGTGAGCTTGGAATGCTGAACATCGAAGAATAATTCTTCAGCGTTCATGTATTGTGTCAGTAATCAAAAGTTCCCCTTTCATCATTCTCTCTGATAAACATTCTGACTCAGGTATGTTCTCTCCTTTCCCTCAAAGATGTTTTTCTTCAAAATATAAACTTTAATCACTGAACTTTCTTTAAATGATTAAAAGCTTTTTGAAAAATACATTAATCACTGATATTTCTAGTCAGTGATCCTTTAAAAGGAAAATTTATCCCTATCTTTACTATCAGGGATACTTTTAAAAAGGAAAATCTATCACTAACCTTTTCTTCAGTGATCATTTCAAAACGGACAAATGTACAGTCTCTCTCTTCTATGACGTCATTTGAACCGACAATCCACGACATGCCTTTTCTGACACGTTCGTCCGTTGTCATTCTATCCAATCAACTTCGTGGAACGTGTCAATGTCATGATGATCCTTTCTTTTCCCGCTTATCTCTCTCTCTCTCTCCTCTCTCTTCGTATAAAAGGAATTCTTCTCTCCTTTATACGGTTTACGCTTTCAAAACTTTCAAAGCAAGAAACATTCTCTCAAGAACACTCAAGCAAGTAAACCCAGAATATTGAATCTGCAACTCTTTTTCTTCAAGATACACAGGTTTATTTCATGTTTATGTGCTTTGTTCTTATGTTTTTTATTCTTTTTAAAATCCTGCTCGTTTTCTATGGATTTTATAAAACGTTTTTTTTTGTCAAAAACTAAAGATCATTCTTTCTGATTTTATGTTTTTCAATAAAAACCTTTTGGTTTCAAAGTGTTCTTCATTCTTTCTACCCAGAACACTATTTTTCTACTCCTAAATCATTTCTTCTATTATGCCTCTTTCCATAACAGAAATGACACAGTCTTCAATCGTTGCTTCCAAGCATGTACGATTCGCTCTCACTGAAGTTGAGATTACTAAATGTAATCATTTGGCCAGACTCGAGTTCAAAGCTGACAAATACCCACATCTGGTGGAAGCTGCTGAATTCCTCAAGCAGTCATGTATAGCTTACGCGATCACTGTGGATCCTAAGCCTTCCAAGACTCTACTCCAGCAGTTCTGGTTCACTGCTGATGCAACTGAACTCACCAACAAGAAAGGTGAACGAGTCCCTGCTATCTCTTTCAGCACGGAATTGGGGCCAGGGAGCATGACCGCTCTTAGCCTCAGGAAATCTTTAAGATTCCCTGACAAACCAAAGAGTGGGTTCGACGCTCTCCCCACTGATGATGAGCTTATATCATTCCTGGACGCAATGGGCTATTGTTGGGAAAACAAACCGAGATCTTCTATTCCCAACAAGAAGCTCACCAAGATCCTCAAAGCTCAGATGCCATCACAACTGAACTTTATCTTCTCGCACATAATTCAGTGCATGAGTGAGAAGAGTGGTTCGCTGGATCAAGCCAGCAAAACACAACTGCAGATGGCCTACTCCGTTATCGCTGGTCAAAACTTTGACTACGCCACAGCCATCTTTGAAGACCTGAGGTCGAGATTAGAGAAGCCTGAACGAGATCCCAAGATCTCGTACGTACGTTTCATATGTACGTACATCAAGTTCCTCTATCCCAACACCTATCCCACCAAAGATGATGGCACCTTTGCCAGGGTAGGTACGATCACTGGAGGTAAAGCCACTCGCCGACGAGGTAAGTATCTCTCTCCTTCGCTCTCGTCTCTCTCTCCATTCTTCTTCATCTTCAGCGAACACGCAGACGGTTCCTTCGTCTGCTATCCCTGTCGCTACCACTACTTCTAAACGACCATCAGCTAGTCCGATTGGTCCTTCCAAAAAGGCCAAAAAGACTAAGGAAAGTACACCCTCTAGTACTATACCTGAGGGAGCTTCTCAACAAGCTACCTTAGATGCATTTGTGGGTCTTTCCTCCACAACTTCAGCAGTCACTCATACTGTCGTGTCAGCGATCTCGCTCGCTGTCACATCATCAGTAACCCCACCTACTTCTATCCCCAAAACTCTTCCTTTTTCTACTCATTTGGTCTCTGAACCCGCTACCTCTTCTTTCCCTATAGGACCTGAACATCAAACTTTTGAGGAATCTATGCAGTTCTACAAAATGTTTGATACGTCAGGTACACCTATAATCCTAAACACTTCTCTCCCCCCCTCTCCAAATAAGCCCATATCTGAACTAACATTATTTTCAGGTCCTAGCTTGGCGTATGTTGACACGCATGTCAACAGTCTGGGAGAAAAGGTGGACGCACTCACCAACACCGTAAATGAAACCACCAGCGCCGTCAATCAGGCTGGTGAGGAGCTGAAGAAGTTGACCGCCACTTGCTCATCTAAAGCTGAGAACTCACAACTTTCAGCTGTTGAAGAACAAGTCGTCCAACTCAGAGAGTCCTCTCAACTCTTTCAAGGGTGACTTAAGTCTCTTACCGCTGAAGTTCAGGGTCTCTCTTCAAAGGTTGACCTCTGCACGTCCCTTCTTCAGCAAATTTTACAGAAAGTGAATGCACCAGCTCCAGTGCTGCCTCCCTCCTTCACTGAAGATGATCGTACCAACCTCAACATCGCTGTGGAATTCATTCATGATGCCACGTGCGACATCCCTGCGGTTGAAGACCGGATTAAGCGTCTGGAGGCTGACGTCCAAGTGCTAAAAGCTTCAACAGCTACTCCAGCTGCTGAACAATCCCCTACCGCTGATAATGACAAAGTGGGGGAGAAAGCTGAAGAAACTTCTATTGCTGCTGCTGGGGAAGCTAAGACTCCAAAGGAACCTCCCTCTCAATCTGAGGGGGAGAAGGCAAAAGAATCCTCATCTATTCACTCTATTCTCTTTGAAGAGGATGAGGAAGAAGACGATGAAGAGGAAGATGATCTAGATCTTGATGATCAAGAAAAGGATCAGCCCTCCGATGACGACGACGACGATGAAGACCAATCTATGTGGTTCTCCAAGCCGAACGTTGCATTAGGTACAACTTCGCAAGAAGTTGTCAAAGCAGGGGTGAGAGGTGATACATCTTCAAGTGTTCCTTCGCAAAGCAAAGACAAGCAACCGATCGCTGAAGAATGCTTGAGGACTGGATCACAATCTGAGGGGGAGCATCCTTCTCAGGTATGTCTTTCAATTGTACCACTCTTCTACTCTTTCCAAACCCCTATTTCCTTCTAGCCTTTCTCTCTCTTTTTCTAAAAATACACTTATCCCTTCTTTCCTTCTTTTTCTATCCAGACAGTTCTCACCCCTGCTTAAGGGTTCTGAACTACAAATAATTCCAGCTTCTATCGCTGAAGAAATAATCCCAATCTCTATCACTGAGATTGATGAAGAAGAAGAAGAAGATTCCCTGACCCATCCAGGAAGGCCCTCTCGACCATCTCATTGGTCAGAGGAAATGGTGAAGAAAAGAGTTGAAATGATAGCTCAACTAGAAAGTCAACGGCTGAAAATTCCTCTTCAAACATCCTTCTCAGAGCTCGACTTCCTCACTAAAGCTGAACTAGAAGAATCTGCCAAAGCTGAGAAACTGATCGCTGAATGCAAACGAGATGCTCAACTCGCTTTAAAGATTCAATCTTCTCAAGTCAAGGACAAAAAGCTGAAAAGCAAACCTGTGGAAGTTCAAGCTGCACTGCTGAAAGAAATTGAAGAGGAACGCTCCAAAGAACAAGAGATCAACGATAGATCTATCGAATGGTGTAAACAGAAGATGGACTATCGTTCTGATCTTCTTCCAATATCAACCGTGACTATCTCTGGTCGCAAGAAGAAGGATCAACTCTCAGTGACCATGGAGATTACCAGAGAGGATGGAACCCAAAAAGCAATGTACGTATTCAAACTTGAGAGCTTCGGATTTACGGAATGGTTGGAGTTCTGGGATGCGCTGAAGAAATCCAAATCTACATACAGAGGCTACGTTGAAGGACTTCTTGAAGCCCTCATAAATAGAGTCACCTCTGTACTGAAGCTGCCATCTCCTCTTCCTCCCAAATCTTTGAAACTCAAGAGAAGAATTTGGTCCTCCTCCTCTGAAGACGTCGCCATCATCAGGAATGAAACTTCTATCAAATTTTCAAGAGATGCACTGTTTGGTCCTCCTCCCGATCTTTCAGTTCTGGATCTATCTCTGCCTCCTAGTGGTCCTTTCCAAGCTGGTCAAGTAATTGACAATCCTTATGGAATATTCTTCAGAGATGATGATGAGGAACTCAGATTTCAAAGAATCTCTGAGATTCCTATCTTTCCTCTGAATCATCTCAAGGATCTCTTATGCTTATGATGTGACTTCTTCCCTGCTGCTGAAAAAATTAAAGAAATTATCAGTCAAGAATCTTTGGAACGAAGACAGAAAGGAGAAGAAATACCTGAGTATATGATCAATCCTCCTAAATCTTCTTTTAATAGCTGATAGATTAGTTTCCTTCTCTGTAATCTGTTAGTTATACTTACAGTAGTTAGTTATTCACTCGTACTTGTAATTTTCATAGCTTGTAATTCGATCCCTGAATTAAATGAAAACTGCAGTGATGTACTTAACCCTATCAGTACTGTAAAAGATCCCTCAAAATAGTAATTGGGACATGCATTCTATGAGTCCTTTTTATTCCCATATTTTGAATTATAAAGTAATTTTCCTCAGTTACTTTGTCATTATCAAATAGGGGGAGATTGTTGATCCAAACTCTCTCAGTGATTTGATAACGACCCTCTTTTATACTTAGTGAAAATTACGCTATTATATGTATTAGTGTTTCATCATCAACGATCAGACTGAGTCTGTTTAGTTATCGCTGATGACCTTTCTGTAAACATTTAATATGTATGTGTTTCACTTTCAGCAATCAAACTGAGTCTGTTCAGTCATCGCTGATAGTTTCCCATGTAACACAGTTAACGTAATCCCTGAAGACAAGTCTCGCGTCAACATAGTTCATAGCTGAATCGAAGACGAAGCCACTCAACAATAGATAAGTCTACTAGTGACCTGATGCGGATATCAGCGAAGACCAGACGAATCTACTTACACGAAGAAGCCTGAGGAAAAGCTTCAGCGATAGCTGAACTTCTTTATCTCTGAAAGAAGAGATACTCAGCGATCAACGATCACAAAGCTTATGCCTCAAGTTTCCTTTTGTCTTACCTTGCACAACCAGTACGATGTGTCAGAACGGACACGTCTCTGCCACAAATCGTACAACAACTCTGTCAACTACACTGTTCATAAAACGGCCAAAAGCATGTCTCCAAAAGTAAGACTCCCAAAGCCAATCTATGAACGCCACGTGTAAAGTGCCCTGCCATGCATTTAATGCATAGGGTATAAATAGGAAGCTCACCCCTTCATCTGAAGGAGTGCTCAATCCTTGAACTCCATAATAGAAACCCTTGTTTTCTATCTCTCTTAAATCCCCCATTCTCTGAATTTCTTGTGCAACCATCTTAGTGTTTCTTAAGTTTGTTTAGATTGAGTCTGTCTTAATCTTATTCCGCAACAAATTTGTAAACTGTATTTTGATTTATCAATAAACAATTTATTAAACTTTAATTTCTGTGTTTGTATTCAACCCCCCCCCCCCTTCTACAAACTTGTTTAGCACCTTCGGGACCAACAGTTATAAAGCTTATGAACTTGGAAGTTTTATAAAATGTTAGATTGGCATTGTAGCTTGAAAAACCCTTGAACTCATTAGAGCCATAACTTTAAACCCTCTTTGTGAAAGGAGCGTCCGTGTGGTTTTGAAGCGTCGGATAAGGCGACCGGTGGTCAGTCCGGATTTTGGGATTTTGATTCTTGGATTGGCTCGCACAGAAGTAATGGGGGTGTTAGGCGTGTGCCTTACCCTATTTAATTAGGTGATGATCTTCCCATTTCGATAAGTCTTTGGGTTAGAACCATGTGTGGTTGCTTAGGTGTGTTTGGGTTTTGAATTCTGGATTAGTGGTACGTCAGCATGCTATGTGTCTATGGTGTATCACCTTAATTAGTATATGTGACTATTGATGATGTTATGGTTGACTAGTAAGGACGTTTGATTTGGACAATTATTTCCAAGAGTAGGTGTCAACTTCGTATCGGCATTGCTAATTGGGAATGGAATATTTGTTAGTATATCCGTATTTCATATAGTTGTGTTGAGGATAGGTGTTGACACTCGGTTTTGGGAAATAATCGTTAGTATGCCTCAGTGCACATCTGTTGAACCTGGTGTTGCAAGTTAAGTGATAACATTAAGGAATGTAGGTATTAATACCTAGGAATCAATAGTTAATAATCTTATAATCAACGAAGTGTCACGGATTCGGCAATCGATGTTAGAAGTGCTGAATCGGATCAAACTTGTTGATGGGAAATTTCGTGGAAGAAAGAACGATAAGCCTTTTTGGGTGTTGCTTATGGGGGATATTTAGTGAGGATATCGTTATGGACCTTAAATAGGAATCTCTTATTGAAAAGGCCTTGATTTGTTGAGATTATAAGAATCGTTTTGTAACAGCAGCAGATGATCGTCTCATCAGTTATATATATGGATTCAGTCGCCACTCGGGTAAATTCGTCATGGATGGGGTTACATGGAACTGAAAGGGGTATGGTTAATCAATAGTCGGGCCGTTTCTACAGGATTTGTGGTGTTCATAAAAGGCAAGAAAAGAGTGTAATGTGATTCAATGATGGGCGATTAGAGGTGTGTAAGGTCAAGTTCACTCTAGGGTACCATTGGGAGAGTGGTTAGCTCAGAGCCGTAAGCTATCTTGAGGTGTTATGTTCAATCTAAGGTTGGGAGGCAACCGAAAATTTATTGATGGGGGAATGAATTGATAAGGGCTCGATGCTCTTTCCGTCACCGGTAAGATGAATTGAACCTTAGAATTTGAGTTTATGACGGCTTGTTATGTGGAATTCAGTGACAACGTCAACCGGGATGTAATCGGGTTCATATATGAGGTAAGGTTTCGAGAAGGTATTTCTTTTTGGATAGAGAATCAATTGATCTTGCCAAAGGTGATGTTGGGTGCTTGGTTGGTGCCAGATTTCGAGGACGAAATCTCTTTTAAGGTTGGGAGGATTGTAACACCCCGATTTCGAAAAGCTATTGTTTCAAGTTAATACATAAATCGGTAATTTAGGGGGAAAATAAGATATTGGATTTTGGACTTGAATCCTATATTTTATAGTCTATATGGATGAAGGATTCAATTATGAGTCCAACGGTTCTTTCTGGAGCGAAAACGGAGCTATAACGAATAAGTTATGGCCAAAACAGTGAACGAGAAGAAAACCGGGCGAACAGTGCATCTCGCGACTTACGCCGTGACTTAGGGGTAAACGGGCGACTTGTGCCACGACTTAAAGTCGCGGCATAACCCGCGAAATCCACTTGTCGGGCATAAAACCCGATTTTCAGCCCTAGAACTTCATTTCTTCATAACTTTTGATCCACAACTCCGATTTGGGTGATTCAAGTTGCTACGGTTTCGTTTTTGAGATCTCTTCAAGGATCTAGCAAGAGATTGGAAGTCTATTGGAGTATACAAGAGTATTTTGTGGTGGTAAGCTCCTTATCTCTTCCTCTTCATCTTCTTCACCAAAGTTTTCTAGGGTTTCATCCACCCTTTGTTCTCCCTTTCGTAGATCGTAGGTTTGTAACCATTTTGGTGAACTAGAGGTGTTTTGGTTGGTGGATTCAAGCTTGAGTTAAAGTAATCTTCTATTCTCTTCATTTATGGAAGTTAGGGTTTGTAACGTCCTAAAATCCAGAGTAATTTAAAACTTCATAAATTAGGCAATATGACATCTGAATTGATATAAACTTCTCAAAAAGTGTATCAGTCCTTAAGACTGTACAAAAACCTGTACGGATTTAGAATTCATCAACAGACTAATCTAAACATAACTATCTAGATTACATCAGTTGACAATCCAAAATTCATCAAAAGAATGGGACTTAACAATACCCAACTATCAACACTTTAGTCATCACAAAATGCCTCGAGATCCAACTCGTCTCTCAAAACCCAGTGTATCCCACCGCTAAGGAAAACCTGTTATACATATCATTTGAGAAAAAATGTCAGGCTTAAATCCTGGTGAGAACATACAGTTTATAAAGCTCAAAAGATATAAACATTTGTATCATAAGATAATATTCCCAAAGAGGTTAAATCTTACAATTGAAACTTTTGCCACAACCGGGCTTTTCCGTTATAAACATGTCATCAAATGACCAACGATAAAACATTTTACCAAGGATTGTGGCGTAACACAAAGTAGGCCAAAATCCGAGTTATGAGCTAAACAATTGGAATCCAAGGATACGAACTCATAGGTCCGTGCTACAACGTGAGATCGCGCCCCCAAGCAAAACCAATGTATACTCCTTCACTAGGATCACTATGAACCATGGCTAGTATCTGGCCTCACATAACCGTACCAAGTTGCCCCTGAGAATCATATGCATCCATAGCTACAAAATGGGGAATATGACATCCCTATAATACAGTCGACTCAAAACCTAGGGATCCACTAGTAATGGTACAGACTCGTCACAACAACATATGCGACCAACCATAAATAATCATATGGTATAAAAACATTTTCATAAACAAAATGTTATATCCAGTTCAACTTCTGTTAAGAATGAAAATCATTAAAATGAGTTCATAAACTTTCTTTCACATATCCAACATAATGTGCAAGTAAAACATATTTTTACTTCAAATAAGATAGAATCCATCATAAAATGATTGGAACCCTAAAATCTCCCAAAACTCAATTTGTATCAAATATGTAGAAATCTTAAATCTGTAACCATGGGGATATATAGGAGTTCAAACTGTAACCATTTTGACATGTATAAAGTTTTAGAAAGGTAGTAGGAACTCACCCAATAGGTTTATACGAAAACCCGAAAAACCAGATATCGACCCTCTTGACAAGACGAAGCTTTCTACACCGGAACCTCGGATCGAAAACTAGATAATAATCACCAAACTCTAGAGAGATAAATATACTTAGAGAGAGAGAGAGAGATCTAGAGAGAGGATGAGAGAGTTTGAGATAAGAGATGAAAACCCAAAATGAGATATTTGTTTGGAAAAACCCTTAAGTCGGTCCAGGGGGTGTCGCGGGTTATGCCGCGACTTCAAGTCGCGGTGCAACTCGCCCGTGCCTTCAAACCCTAAAACCAACAGAGGCTTTCGCGACTAATGTCGCGACTACCACTCCCATGCAAGTCGCGAAACACGTAAACCGATAATCAACAGTGGACATCGCGACTTATGCCGCAACTCCAAGTCGCGAGCAAGTCGCGGAACTCACTGGAAGGATCCAACTTCACCGAACAACATAAATTCGAACGATAAACTAAATACGGTGATAACGACCAGAGTTATACACAAGATTTACAACGATACATGTATAATGAAAATCCAGGGTGTTACAATCCTCCCCAACTTGGGAATGATTTCATCCCCGAAATCCAAACTATACAAAAAGATGAGGATATCTTCGCTTCATATCCTCTTCGGATTCCCACGTCACATTTGCTCCCCGGTGATGCTTCCACTGCACCTTGACTAACGTGACTTCTTTGTGACGCAACTTCTTAGATTTTCTCTCCAAGATAGCGTTGGGTTCTTCCACACAACGGTTACCCTCGTCAACTGTCAATTCGGAGAGAGGAATAATGCTTTCCTCTCCCGCCAAACACTTCCGAAGGTAACAAATATGAAACGTGTTGTGGATTCTGCTCAACTCTGGTGGTAGTTCCAATTGGTAAGCTTGCAAACCTACCCGCTTGAGCACTTTGAAAGGTCCGAGGAAACGGGGAATCAGCTTCCCACGCTTTCCGAACCGTATAATACCTTTCCACTGCGATACCTTAAGCAACACACAATCGCCCACTTGGAATTCCATCGGCCGCTTCTTCTTATCGGCATAACTCTTCTGCCGATCCTGAGCCGCTTTCAATCTTTCACGAATACATTTGACCTTATCGACCGTCTCTTGCACGATTTCAGGTCCGGCGAACTGCTTTTCTCCCGCTTCAATCCAACACACGGGAGTTCGGCACTTTCGCCCGTACAATGCTTCAAAAGGTGCCATTCCAATACTCGAGTGATAGCTATTGTTGTAAGCGAACTCCACCAAAGGTAAGTGAGAGTCCCAACTACCCCCGAAATCGATGACACAAGACCTCAACATGTCTTCCAATGTCTGGATCGTTCTCTCGCTTTGCCCGTCGGTTTGTGGATGGTAAGTCGTACTCAACTTAACTCGTGTACCAAGATCTTTCTGAAACCCATCCCAAAAGTTCGAAGTGAACCGACTGTCGCGATCCGACACGATCGACAATGGTATGTCGTGTCTCGAGACCACCTCATCGATGTACAGTTTTGCTAGTTTGTCTATCGGTAATGTCTCGCGCATGGCCAAGAAGTGAGCGCTCTTTGTCAATCTATCAACTATCACCCAAATGGTATCGTGACCTCGAAGAGTTTTAGGTAACTTTGTCACGAAGTCCATAGTGATATGCTCCCACTTCCACTCGGGAATCTCTAGAGACTGAAGACTCCCATACGGTCGCTGATGTTCGGCCTTAACTTGCGAACACGTCACACAACGCTCAACGTAACGCGCCACGTCAAGTTTCATTACCGGCCACCAATAGTGCAGCTTCAAGTCCCTGTACATCTTTGTACTCCCCGGATGAATGGAATACTTGGACTTGTGTGCATCTTCAAGCAACAGATCACGGTTACCCCCAAGCTTGGGTACCCACACGCGACCGTTGAACAGTTTTACCCCACGGCTATCTTCCGTTAAGAGCAACCGTTGTTTTGTCATGACTTCCTCTTTGAGATTCTCTTCTAACAATGCTTCAACTTGCGATGCTTTGATCTTTTCAACAAGACTAGACACCAACTCGATTCTCGAATGGGTAGCCCGAATACAACCGCTATAGTCCTTCCGACTCAACGCATCGGCTACCACGTTTGCCTTACCAGGATGGTAAAGCAGCTCGCAATCGTAATCCTTTAGCAGCTCGAGCCACCGCTGTTGCCTCATATTCAATTCCTTTTGATCAAAGACATACTTTAGACTCTTGTGATCAGTATAGAGTGTACATTCGGTGTCATAGAGGTAATGTCGCCAAAGTTTCAGGGCGAACACCACCGCTGCTAACTCCAAATCGTGGGTAGGATAGTTCTTCTCGTGTATCTTAAGTTGCCTCAAGGCGTAAGCGATTACCTTGCCCCGCTGCATCAACACACAACCTAAACCCATCTTCGAAGCGTCTCTATAGACCACAAAGTCTTCTGACCCTTCAGGTAACGATAAAATCGGAGCATCATACAACTTCTTTTGAAGTATTCGGAACGCCTTCTCTTGTGTTTCGGTCCATTCAAACTTCACATTCTTCCGAGTCAAAACTGTCAAGGAAGAAGCGATTTTCGAAAAGTCTTGGATAAATCTTCGGTAGTACCCTGCCAGAGCCAAGAAACTTCGGATCTCTGACGGACTCTTGGGAGATTCCCAATTCATCATAGCTTCAACCTTAGAGGGATCCACTTTCACTCCGTCTCGAGTGATAACGTGACCCAGAAATTGTACCTCTTTAAGCCAAAAGTCACACTTGGAAAACTTGGCGTACAATCTTTCCTTTCTCAACACTTCAAGCACTTCCCGCAGATGTTGTTCGTGTTCTGACTCGCTCTTGGAGTACACGAGTAGGTCATCAATGAATACAATGACCGACTGGTCGAGGAATGGTCGGCACACTCTATTCATCAAGTCCATAAATATCGCCGGTGCGTTCGTTAGACCAAAAGGCATTACAAGAAACTCGTAATGGCCATAACGCGTTCTGAAAGTTGTTTTCGGAACGTCTTCTTCTCTCACCTTCACCTGATGATAACCCGAACGTAAGTCGATCTTGGAAAAACATCCCGCTCCTTGAAGTTGATCGAACAAGTCGTCTATTCTCGGAAGCGGATACCTTTTCTTTACTGTAGCTTTGTTCAACTCACGATAGTCAATGCATATTCTCATCGTTCCATCTTTCTTCTTGACGAACAGGACCGGAGCTCCCCAAGGTGACGAGCTCGGTCTGATGAAACCCTTCTCCAAAAGCTCTTGGAGTTGTGCCATCATCTCCTGCATCTCTGACGGCGCTAATCGGTAAGGAGCTCTAGCGATAGAAGCTGCTCCTAGCACGAGATCAATCCAGAACTCTACTTGACGATCAGGTGGTAACCCAGGCAAGTCGTCAGGAAAGACGTCTGGAAACTCGAGCACAATCTTTACATCAACCAGCTTTGACTTTTCTAACTTGGCGTCGATCACGTAGGCTAGGAAAGATGAACCTCCTTTTACTAAGCACTTGCGTGCCTTAGCCATTGTGATTATTGCCACATCACCTTTTCTCTTTTCACCATAGATCATAAGGACTTCGCCACAGGAATTGGGAAGTCGAATTAGTTTCTTAGAACACATGATCTCGGCATGATTGTTTGCCAACCAATTCATACCGACGACCACGTCGAAACCTCCGATTAACATCGGCAGCAAATCAATCGAGAATTCTTTCCCTTCGATTCCGAGAACACATTTCTTCAAGACATCACGGATCAGAACTTGACTACCATCAGCTATCTCTACTACTAATGCATCCTCGATACTAGTAGTGGGCATAGCAATCTTTTGACGGAACAACTCAGATATGAAAGAGAAACTGGCACCCGTATCGAATAAAACACGTGCATGTACAGAGTTTATAAGAAATGTACCCGATACCACATCAGCGGATGCCTTGGCCTCATCGGCCGTCATCTGAAATGCTCGATCCGGAACCCTAGGAGGGTTCTCCTTCCTTGCTGACGTGCTACCCGACACAAGCTTCGGGCAATCTCTTTTCACGTGCCCCGGTGTCTTGCACTCATAACAGACAAGTCCTCTGACCGGGCAATCTCTGACAGTGTGACCAGGCTTCCCACACTTATAACAAGTTTGAGAAGTTGTGTTACAGTCACCGTGGTGTTTAGTTCGACACTTGTGGCACCACCTAGCTTCTTGCTGATTGCTGAAATTTCGGTTTCCGCCAAAAGGTCGTGATCTCTTGGGATGAGTAGAACTGCTCTCCCACTTTCTCTTATCAGTCACCACCACAGCTTTCTCAACTTTGTTCCTCGCGAACATCTCTTCCATGTACTAAGCTTCTTCAACCATCTCGCGGAGGTTAGAAGCTTTAGAACTGTGGACCATAGATTGCATGTCCGCGGGTAGACCATTCCGATAGGCCTTCATCTTATCCTTCTCT
This sequence comes from Arctium minus, assembly GCA_954870635.1. Classification (NCBI taxonomy): domain Eukaryota; kingdom Viridiplantae; phylum Streptophyta; class Magnoliopsida; order Asterales; family Asteraceae; genus Arctium; species Arctium minus. Next base: position 2,391,543 of record OX941089.1, on the reverse strand, counting down.
GTTGGGGCAGCGTGCCCCACCACATCAAGCTTCTCCATGAACTGACGGGTGTACTCCCTCACCGTCAGGCTTCCTTTACCAGAGACCGGAATTCTTTCTCGATTCGGTCCATTGTTCTTTCATTGCAGAACTCTTCTAACAACTTTTTTCTTGAACTCGGCCCAAGACAACTGAGCCAACACAGCAGGAGATAGGATGGATTGAATGACATTCCACCAAATGAGCGCAGTATCCCTCAGCAGTTGGGTACCGAACCGTATTCTCTGATCATCTCCGCATTCGGAAGAGCCAAAAGCTTGCTCGACCGCTCGAATCCACTTCACACACATGATTGGGTCGTCGGAACCAGAGAACTCTGGTGGTCCGTACCCCAGAAAGGATTTGTAGGAACAACTTTTCCTATTTCCCGGAGCACCAACAATCCCGTGCTCCTCAGCCCTGACCCCTGTACCAGCGCCTCCAGGACCCGCTACAATGTTTTCCACAACCGTCTCACTCCTCCGATTGTTCACATCGCGGTCCTCAATCACTTTCAGCAGAAACTCTTGTTGTTTTGCCATCTCTTCCCTCATTGCCAACATCATGTTGGCCATCAACTCAGACGGAGAACTAGCATCCCTGATGACTGGGTGGGATGAAGCCAGGTCTACTCGCGGAATGACCTCTGGCCCCCCACCTAGCCCTTGCTGAACAAGTGGTCGCACAACAACCTCAACTCCCTCCGGCTGACCAGCGGTGGAGGTTGTCGCTTCCAGACCATCAACACGCGTACGCGGTCTACCACGCGTATTCACCATACCAAACTGCTTCACAGAACAGAGAAAGAGATTAGAGAGAGATGGAATAAACACAAAGGAAACGTACTACCACACTACCAATCGTCATAGCAATAGAAATTCAAGCACACTTACGTACGATATCCTCATAATAACATTAGCTAAGTGAGATTATGAACATATAACACATAAAGGTTCTCGTCACGATCGCCACAACGCCTGATAAACGTACTTTCCATTGTCTCAAAGACTAACCCATCTTAGAAGCACTACCCAATCTCACGGATCAATTCTTACCATACTCGGTCTAAGTCTAGACATCTTACATTCATGCCTAGTTCACTTAAACTAAGCTCTGATACCAACTTGTAACGTCCTAAAATTCAGAGTAATTTAAAACTTCATAAATTAGGCAATATGACATCTGAATTGATATAAACTTCTCAAAAAGTGTATCATTCCTTAAGGCTGTACAAAAACCTGTACGGATTTAGAATTCATCAACAGACTAATCTAAACATAACTATCTAGATTACATCAATTGACAATCCAAAATTCATCAAAAGAATGGGACTTAACAATGCCCAACTATCAACACTTTAGTCATCACAAAATGCCTCGAGACCCAACTCGTTTCTCAAAACCCAGTGCATCCCACCGCTAAGGAAAACCTGTTATACATATCATTTGAGAAAAAGTGTCAGGCTTAAAGCCTGGTGAGAACATACAATTTATAAAGCTCAAAAGATATAAACATTTGTATCATAAGATAATATTCCCAAAGAGGTTAAATCTTACAATTGAAACTTTTGCCACAACCGGGCTTTTCCGTTATAAACAAGTCATCAAATGACCAACGATAAAACATTTTACCAAGGATTGTGGCATAACACAAAGTATGCCAAAATCCGAGTTATGAGCTAAACAATTGGAATCCAAGGATACGAACTCATAGGTCCGTCCTACAACGTGAGATCGCGCCCCCAAGCAAAACCAATGTATACTCCTTCACTAGGATCACTATGAACCATGGCTAGTATCCGGCCTCACATAACCGTACCAAGTTGCCCCCAAGGATCATATGCATCCATAGCTACAAAATGGGGAATATGACATCCCAATAATACAGTCGACTCAAAATCTAGGGATCCACTAGTAATGGTACAGATTCGTCACAACAACATATGCGACCAACCATAAATAATCATATGGTATAAAAACATTTTCATAAACAAAATGTTATATCCAATTCAACTTCTGGTAAGAATGAAAATCATTAAAATGAGTTCATAAACTTTCTTTCACATATCCAACATAATGTGCAAGTAAAACATATTTTTACTTCAAATAAGATAGAATCCATCATAAAATGATCGGAACCCTAAAATCTCCCAAAACTCAACTTGTATCAAATATGTAGAAATCTTAAATCTGTAACCATGGGGATATATAGGAGTTCAAACTGTAACCATTTTGAAATGTATAATGTTTTAGAATGGTAGTAGGAACTCACCCAATAGGTTTATACGAAAACCCGAAGAACCAGATATCGACCCTCTTGACAAGACGAAGCTTTCTACACTGGAACCTCGGATCGAAAACTAGATAATAATCACCAAACTCTAGAGAGAGAAATATACTTAGTGAGAGAGAGAGAGAGAGATCTAGAGAGAGGATGAGAGAGCTTGAGATAAGAGATGAAAACCCAAAATGAGATATTTGTTTGGAAAAACCCTTAAGTCGGTCCAGGGGGTGTCGTGGGTTATGCCGCGACTTCAAGTCGCGGTGCAACTCGCCCGTGCCTTCAAATCCTAAAACCAACAGAGGCTTTCGCGACTAATGTCGCGACTACCACTCCCATGCAAGTCGTGAAGCACGTAAACCCATAATCAACAGTGGACAGCGCGACTTATGTCGCGACTCCAAGTCGCGAGCAAGTCGCGGAACTCACTGGAAGGATCCAACTTCACCGAACAACATAAATTCGAACGATAAACTAAATACGGTGATAACGACCAGAGTTATAAACAAGATTTTACAACGATACATGTATAATGAAAATCCAGGGTGTTACAGGGTTTCGGTATTCAGTTGAGGTATTCATGTTTAAGGTTGGGAAACGATTCTTTGTGGTGGAATATGTATATTTATGGTTGGAACCTTGTGGATCTAGGTCTTGAAAGATTTGGTTTGAAGAATCAAGTTTCTTCAAGGAAAGCTCTAAGTGGGTAAAATCTAGATTTAGCCTAAATCTAGCAAGGTGAGTTCAAGTTGCTTTGTGAAAACTATGTACATGCCAAAATGAGTATTTTGAAGTAAAAGTATGCGTTACTTAATAATTGTCAATGCGTTGGGTATTTTGATAAGTTTTCATATTGGATAAACTTGAGTCGTTTTAATCTCATAAAATTCCCCTATTTGGGATTTGGATATCTTGATGAGTATTAGCATGGTTTATGCATCTTTGGTGATTTTGTACAAATGAAGTCTAATTCATAATATACGCATTTTGGTGTATTTGCATTCATAAACCCTTTGGAAAACCTTTGGTCCCAATACGTGTTGAGTTTTGGGTTAATCACGTCTTTGAGGTATGTGTCTTCATAAACGTTGTTTAAAGACATTTCATTAATTGTGGGGACGTTAATTGTCGGTCAAAGGAATTTTCGGGCATTTTGGCTTGGTGTTGACGTAAATGAGTATTGAGGACATTTGTCCGGTTTTAATGGCTCGACGTAGAGTCCAAATCGTGATTTACGTCTTAATGCATTTTACTGCATATTATTGATAGTTTCAGGCTCGAGTGCTGTAGTCATTCATGAGTAGTCGTGTAACTTTAGACTGTGTTGCATTGGATCCATAGGCACGTAAGTCAGTCTTATTTGTTGGTCAGTTGAGTGGTACGGGGTTGGACTCCGGGACTTATGGTTTATGACCTTGTCTTTTCTAGTAGACACTAGGAGGGTTGAGTCCGGTTGAGCTATTATGACTATGGGTAGTCCTCTGATGGGCGTTTGGGACCTTCGCCATGTGAGGCAATGCCTTCGTTGTATCCCCCGTGGGCCGAGCCTTTGGCGGTAATTCACGTGGTGTTCGCTAAGGTCAGCTGTCTCTTTGGGTGAAACTCGTCAAGAGGTCGTAGGGGCACTTGGGCTTTCATGTCGTGAAGTGTCATACGATCAACGTTGTTGAGTGACATACTTTTGTGTTCCTCCGCTCTCAACGGATACGGGTATCCCCCGTCATCGGCCCGCTGTATTTTGGATATTTAATTGTCCATGTTTTAATATTCAGATTTCATTCCATTTTATGGTCGCGTGAGTATGAAGTTTCAGTTTCATGTTTTAATGGTGTATCATATTTATATTGATTGTTTTCCGTTATTTAAGGGTCGAGTATTATGTTCCACCCGAGTTTTGGGTGTTTTGGGCTATGAAGTATTATTTACATTTTAGCACATTTGAGTATCGAACTATGACCCCGTTTTGGGTGAGTTACGGGTTGCATCGTTTTATAAGAAATGCATGTTTGGGAAGCATTGTCTTTAAAAGTATATATTATGGGAAAATGTGTCGTTTCCATTTTGAAGTATAATATTTCGAAGGATCTTGCTTTAAAACTGATTTCCTGTCTTTTAAAGATATATTCATTCATGTTAAAACTCTTGAGCTCATTAGGCGTTAAGCCTAACCTTTTTATTTGTCGGCATGTGCATCAGGTTCCAGTTGGGGTTTCGGTTCTAGCAAATGCTATGAGGATTGAGCCTTAGCTTTATACAAGAGTAAGTAGATGGTGAAGTCTTCCGCAGATTGGAGATAGTGATTGTTATTGGGTTTAGTAACACCCGTCCTTTTCATAGGTGGTATGCATAGGACGAATGTGTGTATTGAGGTTAATTCTCAATTTGGGTCTGTAGTCAAAGTAATTATTGATGTATTTAGAAAAATTTTAATAAGTTGCTATTTTCAGATTTGAGGGTGTTACAGGTTTATAATTCGACACCCAATTTGTAAAAACGTGCTCGACACTTCATATCCCAAAACACCCAAAACGGGCATAATACTCGACCCATAAATAACAGAAAACAAACCATATAAATATGATACGTCATCGAAAGCATGGAACTGAAGCTTAATACTCACGCGACCATAAAATGGAATGAAATCCAAACATTTAGGTAAGGACAATTAAATATCTAAAATACTACGGGTCGACAGCGGGGGATACCCGTATCCGTTGATAGTGGAGGAACACAAAAGTATGTCACTCATACAACGTTAATCGTATGACACTTCACGACACACAAGCCCAAGTGTCCCTACGACTTATTTCAAGCTTCACCAAAAGAGACAGCTGACCTTAGCGAATATTATCAAGAATATCACCAAAGGCTCGACACGGGGATACAACCATGGCATTGCCCCGACATGGCAGAGGCCCCAAACGCCCATCATGACCTACCCATTGTCACGATAGCACAACCGGACTCAGCCCCCCTAGTGTACACTTGAAAGGACAAGGTCATAAGACATGAGTCCCGGAGTCCAACCCCGTACCACCCAATTGACCATCAAATAAGACTGACTTACGTGCCTATGGATCCAATGCAACACAGTCTAACATTACATGACTACACATGAATGACCAACGTACTCGAGCATGTAATTATCATAAATATGCAATAAAATGCATTAGTATGTAAATCGTAGATGGGACTCTACATCGAGCCATTAAAACCGGACAAATGTCCTCGAGACTCTTTTAAGTCAAAACCGAGCTAAAATGCTCAAAATCCATTTGACCAAATTTAACGGTCCCCCAAATAATGGAATGTCTTTAAACGGTATTTATGCAGACACATACCTCAAAGGTGTGATCAACTCAAAACTCATCACGTATTGGGACCAAGGATTTTCCAAATAGTTAATGAACTCAAATACCCCAAAATGTCGTACGTCATAACTTAGACTTCACTTATACAAAAATCACCGAAGATGCATTAATCATAAAATAGACTTTATTTGTACAAAATCGCCAAGAATGTGTAAAACATGATATTTACTTGTTGAAACATTCAAAACCCAATTATGAGCATTTCAGGGAACTAAACAACCCAAGTTTACCAAATATGAAAACTTATTAAAATACTCACACTTTGACAAATACCAAGTAAAATATATTTTTACTTCAAAATACACATTTTGGCATGTACATAGTTTTCATAAAGCAACTTGAACTCACCTTGCTAGATTTAGGCTAAATCTAGACTTTTCCCCACTTTGAGCTCCTTTGAAGAAACTTGAATCTTCAAGGTCAAAACTTCCATAACCTAGATCCACAAGCTTCCAACCATAAATAACCATATTCAAGTGTTTAGAATCATTCCCCAAACATTTTATATCCAAATCTCCGTTTTGGTCAAAAACCCTAGTTTGACCTAACTTTTCTCAAAATCTTCCAAACCGAAATTGGAGAAATACAACACTAGGTTGACATCAATAGACAATATATAACCCATAAAGAAGTTTTGAAGTAGAAGGGAGAAACTTACCATTTAGGTTTTGGAGAAAACCTAGAAAATCCCAAATTCTTGAAGATGAAGGTGATGATGATGAGCTCTTGACCCTTGCTTGCAATCCACCACCAAATACTCTTTAATCATCCTAAAACTAACAATCTAACCTTGAAAAGATCTAAAAAAAACGTAGCAACTTGAATCATCAAAATCGAAGTTAGGATGAAGAAAATATGAAGAAATGAAGTTCTAGGGCTGAAAATCGGGTTTTATGCTCGACCAGGGGATTTCGCGACTTATAACGCGACCTTAAGTCGCGTCATAAGTCGCCCGCTTCCCCTAAGTTGCGGCATAAGTCGCGAAATGCACTGTTCGCCCGGTTTTCTTCTCGATCGCTGTTTTGGCCGTAACTTCTTCGTTATAGCTCCGATTTTGCTTCGAAAAGAACCGTTTGACTCGTAATTGAATCCTTCATCCATCAAGACTATAAAATCTAGGATTCAAGTCCAAAATCCTATATCTTATTTTTCCCTTACAATTACCGATTTCTGAATTAACTTGAAATGATACTTTTCGAAGTCGGGGAGTTACATAAAGGTCGCTCGCATAGTCACGTGAATCATATATGATTTTATATGTATTTGGTTGTTCTCATGTTTTATTAATTAGATAATGTTCTCGTATGAACCCACCTCTCTCTCTACATATATATATATAGGGGTAGTTTAATGGCGCAGGACAAAAAACGGAATGAACTTGGATGGTTGTAAATTTACTGAAAAAACAATAATTTATATATTCAAATAATTCAATATATCAAGAACATAATTTCCAAGGTTACACAAGGTTTTATTTATATGCTACACTAACATGTAGGGCAAGCTAAGAAACACAATAAAAAAAATCAATGAGATAGATACTATCATAATTAGAGAAACTTATATAAAGAAAATTTAATCATAAATCAATTATTTATTAAAACTATAGAATTCTTGCAAAATTAAATTTTCAAATTACGGAGTTTTGTTTTTAATTTGGGTTTCATTTGATTCCGCCTTTTTCTTTTTAATCCTTATAAAAATGAGTTAACTCTTGGATTTATTTTGATGGTAACACTTGAGTCACTAAAATGAGGTGAAAGTAGGTCCCTTGTAATAAATAATTTTGAATGTAACAATTAATTATCCATCAGTATAGCTATATAAGCCGACAATAATGACTCATGTTACTAACAACAAATAAAAAGAAAAGATTTTTGACTACTATATGAAAAGTATTATTTTGACTAGGTCTAATTGAAAATTGTATAAATAAAATTAAAAATAAAGAAGAAAATAAAACAAATATATACCTAACATTAGAATATATAGAAACAACCATAAAAAAATCCCTAATTTTTTGTTATGATCTTATACTTTTGGTTATGTTTGCAATTTGCTTCGGTTTTTATCCTTTTTACTAACTAAGTTAAAAAATCCAGGTAAGACAGGGGTATTTTAGTCTTTTATATTTTCTCTCGTTTTCATTTTTTTTATAAATATGAACCTACCTTCCCCGACAAATGCCATATATAGGGCCGCCACTGTGATCACCTCTTCGGCGACCCAACATCTCCTAAGTCCTAAACCACCGTCCTTTGACCATACTTCTATGCCACCTCCTCCCTTCTCCTCTATTGTGAGCAACACCACTGTTGTGAGCACCAACGTCTACAATACAAACCACACTTTCCCATCGAACTCCATCTCTATCTAGCACTCGTGGATCTCTATTGAACATATATCGAGGTTATCATCAACTTTACGCTAAAATAAAGTAGAGAGGAGTCGAATCGATGAATTGGACATGTTGGTTTGGTGAGAAGATCGGGTGAAATTTTGCACCAACAATGTTTGGGATAGTCAGAGAAGAGAGCGAAAAAGCCATTGTCAAAGTTACGAAGAAGGGTACTTCAATTCTTCAGGGTTATAAGATTGGTGACGTTGGAGAAGGGTGGAGGGAAACGGGGAAGAAGATAGCGAATATGATGATGTGGGGTGCATTAACGAAAAAATGACAAAAATTTATTTACTTCAATAAAATAGAAAATCGGCAAACAAACAGTAAAAAGACCAAAAATGCCCTTAACTTACAACTATTCTAACAGGCGTTACATTCAAGGAGCAAATCCATAAGGATGCAAACCATAGGGACCAAAACAAGAACAAATTGCAAGCTATTATATACGATCGTTCCCTTTGGAATCAAGTATTCGCCCACCATGCAAGATTCATCTAGGCATCTCTAGATGAGGAGTGGTAATAGAGGATGTATCCTGAATGTCTCCTTGATGACTGTAACACCCGTAATTTCGGGTAAACTTCCTTTATTTTGATAATTCATTGGAGTGGTTATTGACCTTACCATAATGTTATGTTACTTGGTTTGTTATTCGGATTTGATCGTACGTTCCTCGTCGAAGAATCGGGACGTTTCGGGTCGAAAGCGCGCCAAAAGGGCCTTGGGCGACTATGCGCAGCGACTATGCCACAGGCCATAGTCTCAGGTGTCATAGTCGCAGGTGAGGGGGTGGTTCTCTGGAAAACAAACAGAAGGGGGTGTTGGGTGGTGACATTGCCCAGCGACTATGACCAGGGCATTGTCGCCAGGTCATAGTCGCCGGCGGGCACCTGGGGTATAAAAAACCCCATTTACGATATTTTATCGTTTGGTGCTGATTTTGGAAGCTGATTGAGGGTTTTCTCCTGCGTTTTTGGTAAGGATTCTTGCGTTTTTAATGATCTTCCATGAGCAGTAATGGTGATTTAAATGCATCTCTAGGTGTGGTTTTGGGAAGTTCTTAGCTAGTAGCAACTCTCAAGACCTCACTTCTCTACCTACCATTTCTAGGGTTTGATTTCTTGTAAGAAATCACTAAGGTGAGTGTATTTCTTGACTCTTCTACTTATATACATGCCTAATAATGTGTTGAAACAAATATATCCACCTTTTCTTATCTCTTGATTTGATTATGAGATGTTAACCTAAAATCTCATTTGTGGGTAAAGTCTCAAATGAAGAGTGTTAGAGAAAATACTTGATCTTAACATGTAATATGAGTTATATGAAACTAGTGAGTCATATGTTGGCCTTATTAGTAGCTTGAAGATGGGTTATAGTCTCGGTTGAGTGAATGTCATAAATAGACTAAAGACCCGGTTTGGGTTGATGTCTCAAATAGACTAAAGACTCGGTTTGAGTTGATTGTCGCATAGGCTAAAGACTCGGTTTGAGTTGATTGTCACATAGGCTAAAGACTCGGTTTGAGTTGATGTCACGAATAGGCAAAAGACCCGGTTAGGGTTGATGTCTTAAATAGACTAAAGACTTAGTTTGAGTTGAATGTCACATGGACTAAAGACTCGGTTTGAGTTGATGTCACGAATAGGCAAAAGACCCGGTTTGGGTTGATTGCCCGAATGGCTAAAGATCCAGTTTGGGTTGATGCTATCAAGCTAAATGTCTTGGGTAGATTTATAAATAGATTGATGAAATTATATTGTAATTTAATGTTTATTGACAGGCGAAGTACCTTGGTTGATGAATTATAAATACACGGATGTACATAAGTTGTTATTTCGTTACATTAATTATCATACAATTATATAGGGGTTGTTTAATTTGCAACCCTTAAAATTATAATAAATGAAAAACTAAAAAACATGTACCTTATCAACCGTTATATTAGATAATCTGATGGATATGATTAAACAGGCGGTTACAACAATGTTTTTTAAATTAAAAAAACCTGCACCCCGTATTTTTTATTCGAAAAAATACGAAAAATGAACAAAATTCGAACGAAATAAATTACACCAAATAAACGATCATATTTTTCTCGTTAATTTGACATCCATATTCATATACTTTTTCATTCGTTTTTTGGTGGTTTTTTCGGTTTTCCATTTATTTAGAGTTTTCTCCTGAACCTGATATATATATATATATATATATATATATATATTAAGTGCTAGAACTGTGTTCATTATTATTCATTTCATATTCGTCATTTTGGAGTTGTGTTTTTAATTAGATTCATTTGATTAACATTCAAAACCAGCTTTTACGTTTTTGGATTTTTATTTTAATCATATAAAAGTGAATCAACACCAATCCATATGGTTTTCATTTACAATCAACGAACAAATGATTTTCTCCTGTATTATTTGTTGTAGCTTCCAGAAAATTTGAAAAAAAAAAAGTTAAAAGAATTTGAACTTGCAACATGTGATATCAAAACCCTACCAATTAACTATAAAGCCACTTTTTTCCTTAAATTAGAGAAACACAAATCTATTTAAAATGGATACAATAACATGTAGATTTCTTTTTGCAAAGCCACAAGAGAAAGAAAAGGACACGTTAACCGAAAACAAAAACGTAGGGGAGAATCAATCGCAACACGGAAAACATAAAGACAGTGGGTCTAATCAACAAGCAAACTGTATATATATTATTTTTAACTTATATTCAAAAATAAAAGCTTTCATCAGATAACCTTTGAGAAGGTATAGCAATCAACGGTTTCCTTTTCTTCGTCACAAATCCAAACTCATCGGAAACATCAAAATCTTCATCTTCCGGTAACCTCCATTCGAAAGAATGTAAGAGAGATGCTAATATATAAACTAACATCTTCTCCCCTAATGGAATTCCAGGGCATATTCTTCTCCCGACTCCAAATGGCAAAAACTTTAAATTGTTTCCATTATAATCCCATTTGCCTTTCAAGAATCTCTCTGGCTTGAACTCCAATGGATCCGACCAGTTTTTGGGATCCCGATGGATTGCCCAAACGTTAATGAACACGATTGTTCCCTTTGGAATCGTGTATCCGCCCACCGTGCAAGATTCGTCTGGGGATCTCGGGATGAGGAGAGGGAGTGGAGGGTGGATCCTGAATGTCTCCTTGATCACTGCATCCAAATATGTCAATTTGGAAAGATGACATTCTTCAACAATCTTGGTACCAAAAACATGTGTTAATTCTTGTTGTATCTTTGTTTTTATTTCTGGGTGATGCAAAATCTCTGTCATCACCCATTCTACCATCGTTGAGGTTGTGTCCGTTGCAGCAGTCAAGATATCCTGTTATAACAATTTTGAAGTAAATTTGTAGTTTCAGACACTACAACATCGGGTTTGTAAGATGTCATTTATATATATATATATATATATATATATGTGTGTGTGTTTGTGTGTGTGTGTGTCTCTCTCTCTCTCTCTCTAAATGTCTTAATAGACTGTTATATAGGTGATTGGTCGTTAAGTTGTACTTTATTTTCTCGTCAATCACCCTCAATTAATGCATAAAAAAGGTAAAATCGAACTACATTGATGGGTTTTTATATTTTTATAGGTTCGGAATAATTTGGAGCGAAAAAGAACAAAACGATGATTTTTGACAGATTTGTACGATTATGGCGTTTCGAGCGTATCTCACTCGTCCGAGCTCCATTTAAGGTGATTCAAGATGATCTGGAAACCTAACAGACGGAACTACAACTTTGAAGTTTTGAGTTTCTGCAGATTCGGGCTGCATCTGAGCCAAAACTAACGACAAAGGCGAAAAAGAGCTGCTGGACAACAAAACAAGTAATGTACAAGAAACGAAGCATGAGGTACAAAACAACAAAATGGGAGAATCTATTATTAATTTAGGTGGATTAGAAAAAAGGAAAATAGGAAAGGATTTATGTTGAAAAAAAAATGAAGTTATTTCTTCCATTTTTTTGGGGTTTTAAAGGTGGTTTTAAAGCCTTGGCTGCTATTTTTTTTTTATATTTTTTATATGAAATACTCATTCAATTTTAAGGGTTGGAAACGATGATGGAAGATTTGAAGATTGTGATTTGTTAGTTGATGATTGGAGATTCGAGTAATGATTTTATTAGAGATGCAGTTAATTAGGTTTGAGATTTCTTTTTTAAGTATTGTTCTTTTAATAAATCATATTCATTAATTTCAGTTCCGTTTTAGAATTTGGTTTTTGCTATTGTTGGTTATTGAAAGTATTCGATTTTATTTTTCTCGAATAAAGTTTTGTAGTTTTTATTATTTATAATTGAGAACGTTAAATGGTTAGTGATTGTGATGATCTTGATGTTCTAGTTTTTAATAAAATTTTTACGAATTTTTCATTGCGAACGATATGTGATAGGTATTGTTAGCTTTGAATAATTTCGTTTTCGCGTTATTTTGTTAGTTATAAAATTTTAATTTTATTCGTTTAATTCAATTCTCAATCCAAACCTTTTGAATAATGTTATTTGTAATAATTAGATTTCGGTTTTTTAGTTAGATTATATTGAGCTTAATCGATAAACTGAGTAGTCAATCTTTGTGACACACGTGCATTCGGCTTTAACACAAATCGTTAGTTTAACCACTGACTTCCTGAGAAGAAAGATACCCTACTTACCCTATCATTAGGTTTGAGTTCGGTTTATAAATTTAAACATTGTTGTGCGTTTAACGATGCGTGCATCAATAGGATCAAACAATTACACGTCATATATAAAATGTTACATTAAGTTGATAAAATATTTTTGGTCAACGTAACAACTTTTTTATATATGATACCTTTGAAATAAAACATCGTATAACTCTTTTTTATATGATATTATTTGAAAAAACGTCTTATAAACTTATTAGAAAATCCAAATACGTCCTAACGTCTTAACTATTTTAACACTTTTTACATCAGAAACACAATTATTTTATCTTATAAAACAGTCTATTAAGACATTTAGACATATTTAACATCCTATAAAACCGATTTTATAATAAATTAATAGAATAACAAGTATAAGAAAACTTACAAATAGTAGGGCCTTTATTTGATCATTGTCGATTGATGTTGGACCATCTTTTTGATCTTTAAGCTCTAACAAGATTTGCACAAAATCCTTCCTTCCATCTCCATTAATCTTTTTGGAGTTACCATTGCTTCTTCCGCCGATGATGTTGTCGAAAATTCGATCAAGATGTTCTTTTATTTTCCGCATTTCTCGCTGCCTTCCCTGTAGATCGAACCATGATAACATCGGGATAAAATCTGATATATTTGGTGCTCCCAATAACTCAATAATCTTGAATTCAACTTCTCGAAACCCGTCTCCGATATAACTCGAATCGTTCCCTTCACTACACCCCCACAACATTCCCGTTACGACATTAAGCTCGGCATCGAAGGCCACTTTGTTAATGTCGATCTTCTCCCCGATCCTACCGTTAACATCTTTCACCACTTCTCTCACCTCATCGGTCCGAAACCCCGCACAAGCATCAAGATTCGCATTGCTCAAGACCTGGCTGACCAACAGTTTACGCATGTTACGCCAGTGTGCGTTGTTGTTGGACCACGCGATATCGAGCGCGCCGTAAGTGATGGTTAGGGCCGTGAGCGGAGGGCTACGGTTGGCGAAGGTTTGGTCCAGGTCACGAGCCACGGCCTTGGCTAGGTCCACGGAGTTGATCACGACGTGAAGCTTGCTTCCGAGCCGCAGACTGAAGATGGGGCCGAATCTATGACTCATGTGGGTGAATCTTTCGTGTAAGTTGGAGGACAGAAAAGGCAGATACCCTATGACCGGTAAGCCGTATGGGCCTGGCGGCAAGGGAGTTCTACTCTTTCTGATGTACAGTTCCGTTAATTGATACCATAAAAGTATCAGTAACGGAACTGAAATGGTCAGAACGGTGCGGGCGAGGTGGTCCTGGTGGTTGTCGACTTGCCACCACCAGGACCACCAGTTGATGATTGTGAGATATATCTTGGATATAGAATTTGGTGTCATTTTTTGTATAGAAGATATTGAGTTTATGAAGGTTTATATATATATATATATATATATACATAGAGAGAGAGAGAGAGAATCGTATACGACACCAAAAAGACACATGTTCCCTCACTACAAACTTTATGACTTTGAGGGTTTGCCAACGTTACACGCAATTAGGAAGCATTATGCGAGTAAATGAGACGAAATAACTTGTGAGCTATTCGAGATCGACTCGGTCAAAACTCAATTAATACTCAACTCGAATATGCTCGACTCGACATCCTAACGAGTCGAGAATCGAGCTACCTGATATACTCGACTCGGTAAGCTCGTGATATAGTCGAATATATTTTATATCTAATTAATTTTATATCTAATTAATTTTATAGTATAATTTATGAAATATAATGTGATTTCTTTTAAATATGTTAATTTAATATAATAAGATAATAACTAAAAAATTAAAATTAAAATAAAAGAAATCCCTTTTAAACGATTTTTATAAAAACTTTTACTGTGATATTAGGGTTTTGTCAAACGGTAGATATATAGTTAACAAAAACCTTTTACTTAACAAGAACCCAACTTTTTATATAGAAAACCTAATTTTTTTTGTTTTGTTTTTTGTTCCGTTATCATTTTCTAATATTCGGACACGTCTTGAAAAAACGTTGTGGTCTCACCGTAACTCGTAAGGCCATGAGACTTGACCCTGCCGTAATGCCAATATGATACGTATGGAAAAGATGCCATAAATCATAAGGCTGGCATCTAACAATCTTTCACACATTCAAATCAAAAACTTGTTAGTGATCAATCTATTTGATTTGCGAATTTGATGAAACATTCCCTCCATAGAAAGTATATACAATGCAGACCTTCGAGAAAGAAAAATCTAGCTTTTATCCGGCATCAATGTGTTGTATGTTATTTTGGGTTAAGTTTTGGTGATCAAGGGTTCGATTTAGGTTAATTTTAACGAGTGAGATTTGGATTTGGGTTGATTTGGTATGTGGGATGTGCTAATTTGTGTGTATTTCTTGTTGGAAAAAAGTTAGTAAAGTATATGGTTTTTACTAACTTTGGACACATTTTAATACATTTATATGTATTGTATATATCTAACTCTTAGTGGGTTTGTGTTCTCCTATATGAGAGCTTTGAAACGATATATTATGTGTTCAAAACGAAGTATGTGTGAATGAGACATCGATGCTCAAAGTTAAGTGTTTGGAATGAAATTTAGTAAAAATCAAATGGGTTTGGGATGTGTCCCACATAGGAAGGAAGAGTAAAATTGTTATGGTTTATAACCATGAAAGTGGGAGGGGCTTACAAGCTCCTTTGATTGGTTTTACTCCAACTACTATCCGTGTGCAATGGGGTGCTAATTGAGATTTTCATAAGCTTAAATGAGGGTGAACTTGTACGTGAGCACGACCTGCGGACACGATTGCAGCTCCGAAATCTTGTTTTTGTTTGTGTTTTCTTTCTTCATCAAATGCTTTTTACACTTGTACTAATGACATTTAACGGAAGATAAAAAAATATATTTCCGACGGATGGCCTATCCGTCGCAAATTTTATTTTTCCGTCGGTATTATGGTAATTATTTATATTCAAAAAAAACAGATCTATCATCAATTATAGATATTTTAAGAGTTGTGGAAAAACAAAATATCCATGAGAAGACAAATTAAATACAAACTCTTTAATTATTATAAATATGTAAACCGATCAATGCCATTGAATAATTATAATTTTTTATTATAAAAAGGAGTTTAACATGGAAAATGAGATATTTGACTTAATAATTATAATTAGAAAAGTTGGTTACAATAGTGTAAATCTCTCCCTTCTTGATATTTTCAGCAATTAACTATAATAAATTTATATATTTTAAAATAAAATAGAACGCTATTTTTTTTTTAATTTACAATACTTGAATTACAATTAAAAAAATAAACAAATAAATTATATAAAAAATGAGAATTTCGTTTTATTTAATTTGACACCAGTTGTATCATCATATATTTTTTAAGATTTTCTAACAATTACAAATTTCATATGACACTACAACAAAATTGAGTTTATAGGATGTCACAATTCTATAAGTTTCCTAACAGACTAATTTACATGACTTGGGTTTATAGAATCAAAGAGATATGTGTCATAAGTAAAATCGTTGCAATAAGTGTATAAGACGTTTTGACCTTCTTAAATATGTTTTAGAACACTTTTAAAATAAAGTGTCCAATTAACTTTTTCTCAAGACACTTTTGAGAGATGACTTTTATAAGACATTTGTGTTAATGTATAGAACATTTTTTTTTCAAATAATGTGATTTAAAAAAATTTATATCACATGTTATTTCAAAAAAGTCAATACCTATTACAACACTCTTACATATGACTCGTCTTGCTGAATCTTTCGTGCAAGTTGAAAGTCAGAAAGAGCAAGAGCAGATACCCTACAATCAGTAAGCCATAAGGGCCCAAAGGCAAGGGAGTTTTATCCTTTTTGGTATATACTGACACCATAAAAATATCAGTAATGAAATAGTAATCGTGAGGATGGTGCAAACGAAGTGGTCCTGGTGGTAGTAGACTGACAACTATCGGGACCAAAAGTTGTTGATTGTGAGATAAATCTTGGCTCCATAATTTGATGCCATTTTTGGTACAAAAGATATGGAGTTTATCTAGCTTTTAATATATAAAATCTCCAACCAACTTGTCACTTTGAAAGCCAAGCCTATACGATACGCAATTAAGAGCATCTCCAACCACCAGCTTCAATTAGAAAAAGGTTAATAATGGAGTTTTAGGGGCCGTTTACTAAACGCTTACCCGGGTAAGTGCTTACCACGCTTACCAAGTTATATTACATTAACCGATGAATATGACAATGGTCAATAATCTTACCCGGTAAGAGCGAAAGTTATGGTCGAGAGTCTTACCCGGTAAGTGTGGGAGACGACTCTTACCCGGTTAGCGCTTACCGGATATAATTTTGCCTACGATACCGTTTTAATGGACCAAAATATTACCCTATAAGGTAAGTGATAACGTCGAATTTAACCGATAAATGCTTACCGGGTAAGTGTTTGGGTAAACGGCCCCTTAATGTATGTTTTAACAATTTTATCAAAACTTTTTATACATGTCACTGTAAAAAAATTGACTTTATAAAATATCTAAAATGTCTAAGTATCCTAATAAAATACTTTACATAAGTATATAACTTAAGTATATAGGATCAAACCAAAAAAAATGTCTTATCTAAATGTGTTCCAATTGCTACCTTATTAGCCATCAGTTTGCTTATCAACTAGTTTGTCAAATGTAATCTTAACAATCATATTAAATCCAAAGAAAATAAGAGTGCCATGTTCATCGAATTGGGTTGCGTTCAAATGCCTGTAACCCAATTCCAATACAATACCTCTGGTTTGAAAATTTTACAACTCGTTATATATCGGGTGACTTCAGGTTAGATTTTCTCAAGGTTGAGTTGGTCGGATTAGCCGGGTTAACCGGGTTGGTCAGGTTTTTGTACACCCTAATCCACACGCAATCCACCTGGACTCTAGACTTCAGCCCGTTGTTTAAGTGGGCTATATTATTTTGTTGGGTTGATCTTTAATTTGTGGGCTAATTGTATAAGCCCACCTCCAATTCAAATAAGAGGGCTAATTGTTACCTTAGCAGCCATCAGTTTGCTTATTAGCTAGTTTGTCAAATGTAATATTAACAATCATATTAAATCCAAAGAAAATAAGAGTACCATGTTCATCAAATTGGGTTGCGTTCAAATGCCTGTAACCCAATTCCAATACAATACCTCTGGTTTGAAAATTTTACAACTCGTTATGTATCGGGTGACTTCAGGTTAGATTATCTCGGATTGGGTTGACCAGGTTAGTCGGATTAATCGGGTTGGTCGGGTTTTCGTACATCCTAATCCACGCCCAATCCAATTGGACTATGGACTTCAGCCAGATGTTTAAGTGGGCTTATTATTCTGTTGGGCTGATCTTTAATTAGTGGGCTAATTGTATAAGCCCAACTCCAATTCAAATTTGGGATATCATATTTTTAGTTTATTACGTTGTTAATTAATTTAATTTTACTCAGTTTTATTAATTATTTAATTGTCCCAAATTAATATGATCAAGTACAAATCAAATTAATTGATATTTATTTCGATGGGATTTCATAAAAAGACGAGAGCTTCTTCAAGTAATTAAAAATATAAATTTGATGGCTTCCAACTAATTTTAATTTATGGCAATTATTAGAATACTCTTGAGTTACGTATTATATTTTTTTTAATTGACTTGAATTATATTATTTTTGCATTAAGAATTTTACTAAAATACCCTTGAATTATTTGTTATTATGATTTTTCATTATTTACAAGTTCTCAAATGTTATTAATTGATGATTTGAATTTTGTTCGAACATAAAGTCAATAGAATTCATGAGATTGAAGTCTTCCTAACAGACGATTGTCTTTCAGTAAAAACAAAATATGAATTTGAACCCAATATACTTGGAATTTGCGAGAACCCCGTGACCACTACACTCCTTGGTTCACATGGTTCTCACTGAAGCCGACTTATGTTGGATTCCTGCATACCTTTGGCAAGCATCGAATCTTTTAGCATGTGCCATGTAATCAACTACCATAAGATCAATTCGGAGCTTGGAGCCAAAGCCCTCAACTTACTTACAGTGGGTCTAGGTTTGGCATTTTCCCCCCCCCCCCCCCTTAAAAAAACTAGCATCTCTTAGTTAGCTTATGAGCGAAGAGTATGAAAGTCGTTCGTAAGTTTCGGAACGAAGGTTTTGAAAGAACGAGCAAGTACGAGCTTGTTGGCAAAGAGAATGTTAGTGAGTCTTAGCCATGATAAGACGAATTAAAATAGACAATATAACTAATTATATTTATTGATGGATTACCGATGGAATTCACAACCCTTAGTATTCCATCAATAGTCTGTTGGTAATTATCAATGAATTATTGACGAAATATAGTTTGTCGATAATCCGTTAATAATCAGTCAGAGTTAGATCACAAATTTGTTGTTAACAAATTGAATGCAAATGCAAATCCGTTGAAAATATTTCAGGGCCCATTTGGTTTGCTGGATTTGGTAGGATCTGGAGGGACTTGGAATTGAAGCCCATCTTAATCATGTGTTTAGTTTGAAAGAATGTTTGGATTTGAAATTCCAGAATTTCAATGAAATCCACAACCAACGGATTTAGAAATCACTTAGGACGCGTTTGGTTTGCGGGATTAGAATGGATTTGGAGGGATTTGGATTTCAAATCCATTCCAATCCTGTGTTTGGTTTGCAGGAATGAAATTTGTTGACCGGATTTGAAATCTTTTGACCTTCTTAAAATCCTTAACTTGATGGATTTGGAATCCTTTACAATGGGCCAGGATTTCAAATCCCTCAAATCCAAATCCTTACTTGAAATTCAATCCATTCCCATAAACCAAACGCACCCTTAGAGATGGTTATCATTTCAAATCCAAATTACATTAATTTCAATTGTCTCCATCGCACCTCTACATTGCCTCTTTCATCAAATCTGCCCTAGTCTCTCCATCGACTCCAAACAAAAATGATTAAATACAAAACAAACAAATATATACAAAAAATTATATTTCATTCCAGATCCTACAAACCAAACAAGATTTTATAGAAGAATGAAAGTCAATTTCATTCCAAATCCTACAAACCAAATACACTAAAGATTCCAAATCCTTCTGCTTCCAAATTCATCTGATTCCAAAAAATCTTTCCAAACAAGATTTTTTGTTTTGTTTTTTGTTCCGTTATCATTTTCTAATATTCGGACACGCCTTGAAAAACGTCATGGTCCCACCGTAACTCGTAAGGCTTGAGACTTGACCTTGTCGCAATGCCAATATGATACGTATGGAAAAGATGCCATGAATCATAAGGCTGACATCTAACAATTAATCTTTCACACATTCAATTCAAATCAAAAACTTGTTAGTGATCAGTCTATTTGATCTGGGAATTTGATGAAACATTCCCTTCCCTCCATAGAAAGTATATACAATGCACCTTCGAGAAAGAAAAATCTAGCTTTCATCCAACATCAATGTGTTGTATGTTATTTTGGGTTAAGTTTTGGTGATCAAGGGTTCGATTTAGGTTAATTTTATTGAGTGAGATTTGGATTTGAGTTGATTTGGTATGTGTGTGATGTGTTAATTTGTGTGTATTTCTTGCACTATTTAGTGGCCTGAAAATGGGGTATTAGTGATTAGCCAGAAAAGATGACAGGAACTAGAGAC
Source organism: Arctium minus (assembly GCA_954870635.1). Lineage (NCBI taxonomy): Eukaryota > Viridiplantae > Streptophyta > Magnoliopsida > Asterales > Asteraceae > Arctium > Arctium minus. The sequence continues at coordinate 2,371,086 of OX941089.1, read as the reverse complement.
GAGTTGGGTTTGATATATCGATCGAGGTTTTTGTTTGTGTCTTTTCTTTCTTCATCAAATGTTTTTTACACTTGTACTAATAATGACATCTAACCATGTACAATAAAAAAAGTATTTAAAAAAATGATAAATTGACCATATTACCCTTGATTTAACGGAAGATAAAATTAACATAGTTGGGTCAAAGGACCCAATTTCTAACGGAAATGAGAACACGATAACCAAAGTTGTAATTAGTTCATTTCGGGGATCCAATCCATAATTTCCATATAACCACCGGAACGACATCTGTAATTAACTCTATTCATATATAGAAAAAATATATGAAGATGAGGTTTTTGTTAAAAACCTCTATTACAGATTTTGATTGAGATTTTTTCTTTTAAGGCGACATTGTATAACAAAAAAAAGTAGATTAATAAGGTTCTCTCTACTTTGCATACTCTAAAATCATATAGACAAATGTGATTGTCTGGTTTTTTTTTTTTCTTTTCATTCTTTTTTGTCCTAATAATTTATTTAAAACTATTTTAATTAAATGTAAAAAAAATATGAGATAAAAACTGTTTTTTACAAATTTTGAAGATTATTATTTAGACTGATTTTTTTTTCAATTTTTCAATAGAAAAACTTCACAACTTGCCAAGGAATTAAATGGACAATGCGAGTAATCTTTTTATATTATTAATATTTTAATAATAAATTAAATATTCAAATCTTTAAAACGAGAATCGGGTGCAATAATTCTGAGTGGTTTGAACTTTGAACTTTGAATTGTCACTTTTGGATCAAGTGTACGATAAAGGGATATTTATCAAGGTTCTAAATGGCATGATGTGTGGCGTGGCGGCGAGGTCAAGTCTCAAAACTTACGAGTTATGGCGAGACAATGACGTTTTCCAAGGCGTGGCTTAAGGCAGCAAATCTGTATATAATTTATATGTATATATGTGTGTGTTTTTAATTTACAATACCTGAATTACAAAAAAAAATGTAAACAAATAAATTATATAAAAAATGAGAATTTCGTTTTATTTAATTTGACACCAGCTGTATCATCATATATTATTTTAAATATTTTTTAATTTTTACAATTTTCATATGACACTACAACAAAATTGACTTCATAGGATGTCACAATTCTATAAGTTTCCTAATAAACTAATTTATATGACTTATGATTATAGAACCAAAGAGATGTGTGTGATAAGTAAGAGCATTGTAATAAGTTTATAAGACGTTTTGGTTGTCTTAAATATTTTTTAGAACACTTTTAAATAAAGTGCCCAATTAACTCTCTTAAAACACTTTTGAAAGGTGACTTTTATAGGACATTTGTGTTAATTTATAGAGCATTTTTTCAAATAATGTGATATAACAAAATTTATATCACGCATTATTTCAAAAAAAATCATATAAACCTATTGCAACCCTCTTACACTGTGATTTTTTTCAAAAAATTCATATAAAAAAATTAATATTACGCGTTTTTTCAAAAAATTAACTCATCTTGGTGAATCTTTCGTGCAAGTTGAAGGTCAAAAAGGGCAAGAGCAGGTACCCTACAACCGGGTAAGCCGTAAGGGCTAGAAGGCAAGGGAGTTTTATCCTTTCTGGTATACGTTTCATATACTGACACCATAAAAATATCAGTAATGAAACCGTAATAATGAGGATGGTGCAAGCAAAGTGGTCCTGGTGGTGGCAGACTGACAACCAACGACACCAAAAGTTGTTGATTGTGAAATAAATCTTGGCTCCATAATTTGATGTCATTTTCGGCACAAAAGATATGGAGTTTATCTAGCTTTTAATATATAAAATCTCCAACAAACTTGTCACTTTGAGAGCCAAGCCTATGCGATACGCAATTAAGAGCATCTCTAACCACCGGCTTCAATTAGAAAAATGTTAATTGTGGAGTTTTAATGTATGTTTTAACAAATTTATCAAAACTTTTTATACAAGTCGTTGCAAGGAAATTGACTTTATAGGATGTCTGAAATGTCTAAGCGTCATAATAAAATACTTTATATAACTTAAGTATATAGGATCAATCCAAAAGATGTCCTATCTAAATGTGTTTCAATAGCTACCTTAGCAGTCATCAGTTTGCTTATCAACTAGTTTGTCAAACGTATTTTAACAGTCATATTAAATCCAAAAAAAATAAGAGTACCATTGTTCATCGAATTGGGTTGCGTTCAAATGGATGTAACCCAATTCCAATCCAATACCTATGGTTTGAAAATTTTACAACTCGTTATGTATCGGGTGACTTTAGGTTGAATTAGTCGGGTTAGCCGAGTTAACCGGGTTGGTTAGGTTTTTGTGCACCACCCTAATCCATGCCCAATCCAACTAGACTCTGGACTTCAGCCCGTTGTTTAAGTGGGCTATATTATTCTGTTGGGCTGATCTTTAATTAATGGGCTAATTGTATAAGCCCAAGTCCAATTCAAATTTGGGTTATCGATATTTTTAGTTTATTACGTTGTTAAATAATTTAATTTTACTCAGTTTTATTAATTATTTAATTGTCCCAAAATTAATATGATTAAGTACTAATCAAATTAATTGATATTTATTTCGATGGGATTTCAAAAAAAGACGAGAGCTAGAGCTTCTTCAATTAATTAAAAATATAAATTTAATGGCTTCAATCTAATTTTAATTTATGGTAATTATTAGAATACTCTTGAGTTAGGTATTATATTTTTTAGGGAATTTAATTAAAATGCCCTAACATGAAAAATCAGTAACCAATATGCCCCAGATCTTGTCATTTTTGCCAAAATATCCCATATGTCCGCGTTTTTGGGCCTCGTTTTTTGAAAAAAAAAACGCGGGGTTGACTCTTTGGGTCCCCGTGTTGGTAGAAACGCGGGGTTGGTCCGCGGCAAAACAATTCAATTCATTGAATTGTTAATTTTTATTATATATTTACAGAGTATACCCCTATAATTATTTAGTTAGTTTACTTTATACCTTTTACTTTTCTATCATTCATTTTATATTTTTATCATATTAACACATATAATCATATATTAACTGAAATACGTTAAAAAAATACGTTTTAATTTTAACAAGTTATACCATTATAATCGTTTTTTCGATACCTTCGAAATGAGCCCAATATTGAATATTTTTGGATTTAATTATTTTATTATATCATATATATTAAAAATACGTTTTTATATATCATAAAATTATTTAACGTATTTTAATTAATATACGATTATATGTGTTAATATGATGAAAGTGTAAAATAAAAAATAGAAAAGTATAAAGTATAAAGTAAACTAACTAAATAATTATAGGTGTATAAAATTTTAATATATATGATATATAATTAAATAATTAAATCCAAAAAATATTCAATATTGGACTCATTTCGAAAGTATCGAAGAGACGATTATAATGGTATAACTTGTTAAAATTAAAACGTATTTTTTAACGTGTTTTAGTTAATATACGATTATATGTGTTAATATAATAAAAGTATAAAATGAAAAATAGAAAAGTAGAAGATATAAAGTAAACTAACTAAATAATTATAAGGGTATAAACTGTAAATATATAATAAAAATCAACAATTCAATTCAACCAAAACCGGTATGTCCGCGTTTTTTGTGTGGAACGAGGGGTATGTCCGCGTTTCAAGCCATACGCGGACCAAAATGCACTAACCCCGCGTTTTTTCAAAAACGAGGACTAAAAACGCAGACATATGGGGTATTTTGGCAAAAATGACAAGATTTGGTGCATATTGGGTACCGATTTTCATGTTACGGCATTTTAATTAAATTCCCTATTTTTTAATTGACTTGAATTATATTATTGCATTAAGAATTTTACTAAAATACCGTTGAATTATTTGTTATTATGATTTTTCATTATTTACAAGTTCTCAAATGTTATTAATTGATGATTTGAATTTTGTTCGAACATAAAATCAACAGACTTCATGAGATTGAATTCTTCCTAACAAATGATTGTCAGTAAAAAACAAAATATGAATTTGAACCCAATATACTTGGACTTTGCGAGAACCGCATGAATCACCACACTCCTTGGTTCACATGGTTCTCACTGAAGCCGACTTGTGTTGAATTCCTGCATACCTTTAGGAGGCATCGCAACTTTTAGTATGTGCTATGTAATTTGTTACCATAAGAGCAATTTGGAGCTTGGAGCCAAAGCCCCTTAACTTACTTGGAGTGGGTCTGGTTTTAGCAGATCCTCCTTTCCTTCCCCCCTCCCCCACCCCCCCCCCCCCCCCCCAAAAAAAAAAAAAAAAAAAAAATTAGCATCTATTAGTTAAGGAGTCTGGTTACAAACAATTCACACCAGATTGAAGGCATGCTCTTAGTTAGCTTATGAGCAAAAAGTATGAAAGTTGTTCGAAAGTATTGAAACAAAGGTTTTGAAGGAACGACCAAGTAGGGCCTGTTGGCAAAGAGAATGTTAGTGAGTCTTAGCCATGATCAAACGAATTAAAATAGACAATATAGTTAATGATATTTGTTGATGGATTACCATGGAATTCACAACCCTTAGTATTCCATCAATAGTCTGTTGGTAATTATCACCGAATTATTGACGAAATATAGTTTGTCGATAATCCGTTAATAATCAGTCATAGTTAGATCACTAATTTGTTGTTAACAAATTGAATTCAAATGCAAATCCATTGAAAATCTTTTAGGGTCCATTTGGTTTGCTGGATTCGATAGGATCTGGAGGAATTTGGAATTGAATTCCATCTTAATCATGTGTTTAGTTTGAAAGAATGTTTGTGTAACACCCTGAATTCTGGAAATAGCAACTTATTTAAAATTTTCTAAATACATCAATAAAGGAATTATCTACAACCACAAATTAAGATTTAACCTCAATACAAACATTCATTCTATACAAAAACCTATGATAATAACGGGTGCTACTAAAACCCCATAATAGTCACTATCTCCAAAATTGCGGAAGACTTCACCAACTACTTACATTTGCACAAAGCTAAGGCTCAACTCTTCATGGCTGCTAGAACCAAAACCCAACTGGAACTTGATGCACATGCCAACAAATAAAAAGGTTAGGCTTAACGCCTAGTGAGCTCAAGAGTTTTCAACATATATAAAGATGTCTGTGAAAATAGATAATGCAGTTTAATTCATAATCTTTCAAAAGGTATGCTTTGAATATGCAAACGACTCGTTTTCCAATAATATGCATTTTAGACGGAAAACACCAATTTGGACATTTTCCAAATCAAACTACTACAAAATGATGATACCAATGTAAACCGCCCCTTCATAAATTAGCTTTAACCCAAAACTCACTCAAAGCGTAAATATAAATTGGACTCTCCATTTAAGAAGGTACGGTTAAACCTTATATTTCAAAACACCCAAAACATGGGTGGGGCATAATACTCAACCCATAAATCAAGGGTAAAACCCAAATATATAAAAAGTCACCGAAAACTTGGATAATAAAACTCAATACCCAAAAACAACACCTTTCGGTGACGGGGGATTCCCGATTCCATAAAATGTGACGGTCCACAAAGTAAGCTCATTTTATGTTGTTATGGATAGTCATATAAACAAAAGTACACGCAAGAGATGTCAGGCTCAGTAGCTTTAAACGTACACCCACGGAAACTCGAGTTCAACCCTGTCGGGTTCCTATGTCGAGCCCCTCATCTAATATCGTAATATTTGAGCACAAAGGACTTATACCAACATCCGGTGCCTAACGTGCCTCGACGTGGAAAACTAATCGTCCCACGCCGGACAATAATTCCAAGCGCAAGGGATGTCAGGCTCAGTGGCTTTAAACGTACACCCACGGGATTTCGAGTTCAACCGCGAACGGTCCTTATGTCGAGTCCCTCATCCAATATCGCAACCAATGCTCTAAGTCGAGCTACCAAACTGGACAATTGTCCAAAGACTCCAAATCAAATAAAAATACCAAGCCGCAGGCTTAGCACCCATTGACCCATTGATAAATGAAGTAAAAATACGATAAAACGCACTCAACCAACGGTTATGCAAACACAACGACTAAAAGTAAGATTAATTCAAAACTCACATTAGTTGAGGTACCCATTTTCTAAGTGAACTTATACTCCCATATTTTCCAAATGCCTCATAACACATAATATGCATTTTCCAAATTTAATTGCTGATGAGAGTGAAAATCATGAAATGAAACTATACATGCTATTTCAAATGCCTCACCTAAAAGTGCAAGTAATACTTTATAAAACACTCCATTTCATGAATGATGCATGAGACTCGACAAACATTTAAAAGTGTATTTCTGTGACCAAAGATCTATTTATGAAATAAGACCTCAAAACATATTCATTTGTAACACATTTATCAAAATGCCCAAACATCCCAAATGTGGGTATTATACAAAGTTATAAAGTTAAATAATTCCAAAAATCAAATATTAGCAAATAACCCAACATTTGATAATTTCATGTAGAACACATAAACACTTTTAAAATAAATATTTTGGCATGTACAACGTTTTCACAAATCAACTTGAACTCACCTTGCTAGATTTAGGCTAAATCTAGATTTTACCCCGCTTTGAGCTCCTTTGAAGAAACTTGAATCTCCAAGTAAAACTTCCAAACCTAGATCCATAAGTTTCCAACCATCAAAACATATAACCAACCACATAGAAACATTCCCCAAACGCTTAATCATCCAAATCTCTGTTTTGGGCAAAACCCTAATTTTGACCCAAAACTCCCAAAATCTTTAAAACGAAATTAGAGGAATCAAACACTAGGTTGACATCAACCAATAAAAACACCTCTAGTTCACCAAAATGGTTACAAACCTCCAATCTATGAAAGGGAGAACAAATGGTGGATGAAACGCTGGAAAACTTTGGTGAAGAAGATGAATAGTGAGAGATGAGAAGCTTACCACCACAAAATACTCTAGTATACTTCAATAGATTTCCAATCTCTTGTTAGATCCTTGAATAGCTCTCAAAAACGAAACCATAGCAACTTGAATCACCTAAATCGAAGTTGTGGATCAAAAGATATGAAGAAATGAGGAAAAAGTCGGATTTAAGTGAAATTCACAGCGCAGATGCTCGCGGGCGCGCTCAATATTTTGCGCGGGCGCGAGCGATGGTACTTCCGACCAAAATATGCCCGAACACTGTTTTTGTCATAACTTCTTCATTATAGCTCCGTTTTTGCTCCGGAAAGAACCGTTGGGCTCGTAATTGAATCCTTCATCTATCAAGACTATAAAATCAAGGATTCAAGCCCAAAATCAAATATCTTATTTTTCCTTAATATACCGGTTTCTATATTAACTTGAAATGATATCTTTCAAGAATCGGGGTGTTACAGTTGGGTTTGAAATTCCAGGATTTCAATGAAATCCACAACCAACGGATTTAGAAAGAACTTAGAGATGATTGTCATTTCAAATCCAAATTACATAAATTTCAATTGTCTCCATCACACCTCTACATTGCCTCTTTCATCAAATCTGCCCTAGTCTCTCCATCGACTCCAAAGAAAAAAGATTATTTACAAAACAAACAAATATATACAAAAAATTGTATTCCATTTCAGATCCTACAAACCAAACAAGATTTTATAGAAGAATGAAAAAGTCCATTTCATTCCAAATCCTACAAACCAAATACACTAAAGATTCCAAATCCTTCTAATTCCAAATTCACCTTATTCCAATTCTTTCTAAAACTCCAAATTCTTCAAAAACATTCCGTCAAACCAAATAGACCCTCGAAAATTACCGAAATCCAGTTCATCGGTAAGATCCGTCCCTAATACCTTTCTTTTTAGTATATATGTATATACACACTTTAGATTTACATATTTACAAAAGGCCCCTTTAACTTCTTGATGGTTGACAATTGTTTCCATCTTTAGAATTATTTTCCATGTAGCCATGCATTCTTTTGGACTTGGTTTTGTATATTATCTAATTGATGGTGAGAAACCATTGATAAATCAAGTTCTCTTCTACCATCAAATTACATTTAGGACTTTTATAACATTAATTTAATATATAAAAAACATCATTAACAACCTACACTTTTACTAGACATGATACTTAGTAACATGTGAGATGTATAACAACTAGGGTTTTATTTACCCTTTTTCAATATTTTGCTAATTCCTTTAATTCATCTGGTTTTTAGGACATGATTTGTGTTGTTTTATAAAGTCATTGGGCATGCAAAGATGTTTGTGTTGACAAACAAGGTCATAAAACAACACATATCGGCTCCCTTAAACCAAGATATGCATCTTTCTCGTTAGTTGTTTTCTGTATTTAAGATGTTGATGTCAACGTCATTGAAAGAATCCAATCCGAAATCATGAACACCAAAATCTTGACAGTCCAATAGCCATGTAGCACAGTCTTCCCATGCGGTGAAATTATTAGCACAGTGGTGGAAGCTTGGTCCGTTGTCTGATAACTCCCAAGCTGATGTGTCGATCAACGGAGGTTCCTCTTCATTTAAGAGGTGACTTAATAACTCCTCGTCTTCACAAAGGCTTTCAAACAGAGTTTTAGTATCATGATCATCAATGGACATGGACTTCTCTGATTGTGCAAAACTTGAGTTCTCTACAGAGCTGCCAAGGGTATTTGCACTTCCATCTGGCAATGAATGATAGTGCTTTTCAGATCCTGACAAATGTTTTTCAGGGGAGGATGATGTCTTGATAGCTTCGGTTTTGTTTTGAAGAGGTCCATGAGTAACCGGATCAATGCCCATTTTTAAGAGCTTTTTCTTGATATGGGTGTTCCAATGATTCTTTATTTCATTGTCTGTTCGTCCTGGCATCCTTGCTGCTATTTTTGACCACCTAACAAATAAGAACACCGATAATAAATTATAAATACCAATATAACATAATCAATATTTTCCAAAGTAAAGACTCTCAAAATCAAATATTGTTTTTACTTTAAATTAACAAAAATAATCTTATTATTGAGAAGACCTATAATATATCACTCCGTACAATTGGAAAGTATTTTTAAGTTACGAAATCAAGAATATAAATTTGAAAAATAATAACATGAACAAAAACAAATACAAAGAATCCCTTGATAATTTGTCGGAAAATGTGTCATGTCAGTAACAGCCCGTTGGAATAAGTTGTCAGTAATATGTAGTCCAATAAGTACTTGGACACCAAATAATATGACGAAGGAACGTTAGTATTCCGCCAGAAATACTACCAATCAAAATTTTGTAGGTAAAACGTTGTTAAAAATCGTTGTTGTCTTATCGATGTTCCCACAGACAAAACATATAAATAACTTTGACCTTTTTATTTTATATGTCAATAAATAAAAGCTAATAAAACATTTATTGTATTATTTTAAATATATAGAAAAATGAATATTATGGCCACGAAAAATATAAACGAATATAAAAAAGATAAAAATGAAAGTATAACTTAAACGTCTTTCAATAGTTTTGGCATGAAACGTGTTAGAGTATATGAATATGGCATGATTTATTCTTGTCCTTGGATTGGGAAATTTTGTTGAGATGTCATTTACAAAATGATTATAACTTGTAATTTATTGGACATATAACTTCTATTTTTTTATTTAATTATATAATAAAAATATACTTTTTGAACTATGGACTGTGTGCATTTTGTACACCGATATAAGATGACAGAACAAAACTTGGATCATTGTTTCATGTTTGACGTAACTTAATTTTATGTGGAACAGATAAACAGGCTTGTTCCATCCTCACCCCATGAAACAAGATAGAATAAACCTATATATTACCAATATAGTCTCTATATAAAATAAAATATGATTCTCTTTTAAAACATTAAATACATCTCTTTTTTTACGTTTTATCCATTCTTTAAATTTTATTTATTGTATTTTATTATTTTTAAACTTTCAATTTATTGTCCTCAAAATTCCGCTTTTATATGTTTTCAATATTTTAGTTGATTTATGTAATTTATTAAATATTAGTAATAAAAAAACATATTATAAAAAATGTATAAAATAAAAATTGGAAATTCCATAAACTTCGTATTTGTCATTTAATCATATTGATGAAAACTTTTTAATGATATAGTTTGTTATAAAAATATTTATTTTATTATAATATTTAGTAAATTTCATAAAGTAATCAAGATATAGAAAATATATATAAACAAATAAGAAATGAAGTAAAACAAAAGTTTAAGATAATAAAATATTAATGAATTTTAGGTATTTTGGATTTTATTAATAAGATATAAAATAAGAAATGTTTAGATTTGCTTTTATGAATGCGAGATTTTTAATCAATACTTATCTATACATATAATAAATAAGTAACTAGAAGGGCACGTGTCGCCTTCTGGTGAGCCCATTTTTTCATTTTCCCGCCTAAACATGTATCTGGACGCATTTTACATTATAAGCTCATTTAGCACATCCACATTCATTTCTTCTTAAATCTTTTCTTAATTCAATTTTTTAAGTTATACCTTATATTTACTACCCTTATAATTAGATATATGTAGTTTACTTTTAATCACTTACTTTTTTATTTTTCATTTTAAACTCTTATCATATAAACATAAATAATATATATGAACTAAAATGCATTAAAAAAACATTTTTATTTTTTACAAATTATACCATTGTAATCGTTTCGTCAATACCTTCGAAATGAGTCCAATATTGAATACTTTTGGATTTAATTACATTATTAAATATCATAAATATATATGAATTAATGTGTCATGATTAGCAGTGACGGCCCCATGATTTTAGGTTAACGGGTGCACAAACAAAAAGCTCTTAAGAAATTGTTGTCGATGTGTTTTTAGCCGAATTCCCATATTGGGGGACTTTTTATGTTTTTGGTTGATTTCGAGGAATTTTTTAAGCTTATGTGTTAATTCGATGAGTTTTTTTTTTTTTTTGTTGTTGATTTGAGGGAATTTTTGTGTTTTTTTTATTGATTTCAAGAGATTTTTTTGATTTTTTGGTTAATTTCGAGAGTAAATTTTGGTTTCTTTTGGACTTTTGCACCTTTCACCCCTCAAAAACGTGTATATCACGGAACACCCCTTGTAGTTGATCAGCGGATGCACCTTACGTATCGAAAAAAATTGTCCTTGCAAAACGAACTTGAGCGGGTGCACAGGACCCCCCCTTGGGAAAGGTAGGTCCGCCCCTGGTGATTAGTATGAGATTTGTTAAAATTAGTATGAGATTTGATACAAATAATCATTAAATTGTCGTGATTTTCTTTTTGCAATTTCATATCAATTTTAACTATGTACTTTCCCATAATTTCATTTACGTTCTATTATAAATTTTGTTTTATAAATTTTAATATTTATTCATATTTTTTATTAATTTTTTGCAAAACATCATTTGTGAAAACTGCTTAAAACAAGGTCATTTTGTAACTAACTGCAAAAAAACAACTCTTAAGGGGAAAAAAACTTGGAAAAATAACATCGTATTTTCGATGATCATTCATATCTGTAAGATAAGTTTTCTGGCATGATTTAATTTTTTTAATTACCCCGTGTAATACACGGGGTCGAACCTAGTATATATATATATATATATATATATATATATATATTAGATGTTTTTGTAATTTTTTAAATATTATTTGTTAATTTTCATTTAAATTGATTATTTGGTAAAAAAAACATTAAACAACTCATTACAGGTAAATTGGTTATTTAAATTACGAGTCATGTTCTGTCAAATCATGTCTTATCAAATACTGAACAACTGTCATGTCATGTTCTGTCTTGTTTAGGTACCAAGCACACCATAAAACGACAGGGTCCATTCAAAAATTGGGTGGGATAAAATTGAAACCAATTAAGGTCAAACTAGTCGGACTAAATCAGTTATAAAATACTTCAAGCAGACGGTTCCATCAAAGATCACGTTTATTAATGGTAATGTTATAAAATTAATATTACCAAAGAGTAATAGTACTTGGTTACCAATCAAATTGTAACCTTTCGCAAGGTTAAGTGTTCAAATCATATGAAATATGATAAGTGTATGTTAACTTTTCTGTATGTAACTATTATATATTTCAATAAATATAATAGTTAATATAAAAAATAATTAATATTTTATAGAAACAATAGTTACTATTAAAAAAAGACCGGTTTGGTGGATTGGTCCTAAAGGATTAGTTTGAACATCTCTAACACATGTTTTAAACTAGAAATTGTTTTTCTTTTACATTTTTCAGGAGGGGGTTAAATATATTATTATTTCTATATAAAATTTATTAATATATTATATATTTTGAATATTTTAATAATTAATATAATTACTTTTGCAATATTTAAAAATAAGAACTCTCCAAATTGGATGATTTTCTTGTATATTTGACTTTTAATTCTTTAGTTTTTAAATATAGAATATGATAGTAGATGTTCTTAACTGTGTGATCGATCATGATTAAAGCTAGTATTTTCTCTTAAAGATCAGTTCGGACAAGAACTGGTTAAGTACGTAATTTGAAGGTCGGAACCGGCCCTATAGTTAACTAAAATGACCATTTCTATATATAATCATATACTAATAACTATAATAATATTAAAAAAATCAATCACATCTACTATCCTCTTCCTATCTTTATCGTTACGTACATGGAAATGACAATATTCTTTAATTATATATGTAATTTTTAACATTCGTGCATGTATAAAATAATATGGATAAACGTATATATGATCATTTTTAAATATAAACAAGTCGTAAATTTTGTATGCATTTTTTTTCTTTGGAAGACAATATATATATATATATATATATAGAGAGAGAGAGAGAGAGTTAAAGTGGAGATCAAACGAGAAAATGATTAAAATAAGAAAATAAAAAACTGTCAAATCTCACGTGATTTTCCATGTGATTACGAAACAGTGTTAACACAAGGATGAGCGAACGACCTAATAATTAAACTCACGTTGTGGCCAAAGTAGGGTAAAATCATATCTAATACGGTTTTTCTAATATTTTTTAATTTAATTATTATTCTCGTATAAATAAATTAATATTATTATATCATTATTCACATGTTAAAATTCTTAAAAAAATAAACTTAATCATAATTATTCATTTCTAACACAACTTAAACCGATAATTATTATATCTATTTTATTCAAATTTCTTGAATATTATTTCCATCATAAAAAATAAAAGCTTGTTAATTAATAATAATAAATTTCAAAAAAAAAATAAAAATAAAAACCAAACAAAATTGACCTACCGGTTACCAAGGCGAGCATGAAGATCAATAACCAGTTGTTCCTCTGACTCATTTAGCAGTCCACGCTTCAAGTCCGGTCGGAGGTAATTAGTCCACCGGAGCCGGCAACTCTTGCCGCAACGGCGGAGTCCGGCAAGCTTAGGTACAGCACGCCAACAACATTGGCCATTAGTAAGAATAAAATTGATGAGTTTCTTATCTTCCTCCGCCGTCCACGGCCCTTTCTTCACTCCTAGTTTATCACAACACGGTTGTCTTCCCATATTCTTTACCCTTGCCCCACCACCGCCGACCACCGCAAACCACAGCAAAATGAAATAAAAATGTTAACAAGATTTTGAGGTTTATGATATGCAAATGCTATTAAGACCCTTTAATTAAACACACTTACTCAAATTTAGGGTTGCCACCACCAACCTTTAAATATAGACATATGAGAGAGAGAGAGAGAGGTGGGGTCCACCAGTGATCCATGAAAGATACAGGTGAACTGCAATCCGATTCAGGTGGTAAAAGTTGGAAGTGAAAAGGAATGATGATGGGTGACACAGACAAAAGGCAAACCCTAAAAAAAGTTGGTTAATTTTCAATTAACACCCTTCTACTTATGTGATAGTTTCATTTTTAGTCCTGTGTGTGACTTATGAATGATGGTTGAGGATGAGGTTAGAGAAACTCTACCTACATGTTAGATAAACCCATCCTACCAATTTCATACTAGGGTTGGGTTTGCTGAGAAGTTGTTGAAAGCGTGGGAAACGGTTATCAACCGTTGGATGCAAATTAGGATGGGTTGCACCGAAGATCAATTCCCTTATGAAGTGCGATTCATGGGTGAGTTTGAGATTATAAGTGATCAAGGATTTAGATCTACTTCTCACGCTTCTCACGTTAACTCAACTTCTCACACGATCATTCGCCCTTCATATTAACCCATGTTAAACCTAAATTTACATTTTTAATGTTATGATTTACTTGAAATGATTATTAAAATGACAATGCCTAGTATTGCAACCTTGTAGCATGTGTATTGGGACTAGCTGAAGCCCCAACTTATACAACTCATGAGAAATAAATAAATTGTAGCTGGTTGATTACTTCAATCTTGAGGTCAGTTTGTGTCACATATAAATCGATCTTAAGTTAATTATGTGTGCTATCTTCTTATTGACTGACTTCAATATCAATTATGTGAACACTAGCATAGTAATTCTGTTTATGGTAATATATAGATAAAGTTCTTATAACTGTTTTGGATTGTTTCTTGACGAGATACACCTAAATTTAGATGATTGTATTCTATCTATTTCCTACCATATAATATTTTTTATATTAAATAAGACAATTGATTATAATTGCCAACAAGCAATCAATTATTGTGGGCTAATTAAGTTTCTAATCAATTAGAATTGGACTCATGAACCAACTACAAATATAACTAATAACAAACAAAAGACCCAAATAATGAACATGTTTGATACAAGAATGAATCTTTTTATAGACATTAATTATCAATTGGCAAGCCTAGTTCTTTTAAACATTCTGGTTTATTTATTGCTTAAATCTACCTCGTCTAAGTGGTTAGAGAGCAACGATCAATCAGAAAGGAAAAATTGTGCATAGTTTAGTCATCTACAAGAGTGGTAGAGGTCATCCTTGATCATCATATTCAACAATGAACTCTCATCATCGACTTACATGTTAATCGTGTTGGATTTCACTCAATATGTCAGTTTAATATCATATAAGACTCTATAAGATAAGTACATAATCTATATATGTAAGTTTTTAGATAACCAATAAATTAACATATTGATGTCTCTAAAGATATTTAAGCTAATAAAAAAAGGCTTATAAAAATCTCCTAATATCTTTCAGTCAAATGACATGTATGTATCACTACTAAATGGAAGACGTTTACCTATAGAATTTTTCTACAATTTTCATCACTAAAGGGGTGATTCGTCACAAAAGCTGGTGGGTAAATTGTCCGTAGGTAAATTGTTGGTGGAAAACTCAAATCAGTGACAAATTACCCACAAGCTTGATTTATTTATTTCCTTGAAAAATATCGGATTCTACCACAGGTCCACAACCATTGGTATTTTGTGGGTACTGATCCGTTATTAATCACCGACATAAATTTCTCTGGATGACTTTTGTGAGTAAAAGTCATTTCTTTTGTAGAGTATTATGTATATATCATATGAACAACACGGTTGTTCGATAACATTGAAGTATTATTATATAACATAGGGATACGAAAGTGAATTATATAAATATATGGGGTTGAAGTTGCAATTGAACCAAAGAAATGTACTTCCCATTTTCCTACACAAAAGTATTTGTGAATGCACTCTTACTCCAACATAACATCACTAGTTTCGTCATGACTACGTTTACATGTTCTTTGTGTCGAAGGTTAACTAATGGATTTCCTTTTAAATGAATTAATTATAATATGTTATAGTTTTAATTTGTTTAAAAAAGTACAATTTTTATATATAAAACAATTCATTGCAAATTGAAAACGTGAAATTGATTATAGTTTATATATAAGTTTGATTTATAATTAGAAGTAATTATATATATTTTATATAAAAAATATATTTTTTAAATGGAAAATAACATCATAGTTTGTGATGAGAAAAAACTGTGATGGATAATGTATGTCAATCATGATGTTTGTGTTAATGTCTTTATTTATTTATTCAAAATTATTTATTTTTTATAAATGATTGCATTTGAATTCTATATACAAATGATGGTTTTGTTTACCCAAAACAACACATTTGATGAATCTTTTTTTTGTGAAGATAACTTTTTTAGT
This sequence comes from Arctium minus, assembly GCA_954870635.1. Taxonomy (NCBI): domain Eukaryota; kingdom Viridiplantae; phylum Streptophyta; class Magnoliopsida; order Asterales; family Asteraceae; genus Arctium; species Arctium minus. The sequence continues at coordinate 2,354,954 of OX941089.1, read as the reverse complement.
TTAATTTAGACGTGTTAAAATGTTTAGGATGGTTGAGTTAATAACGGATTAAAATGTGTTTATGTTAAAATATATCTATACTATATTATAAAAATGACATAAAAACTCTTAATTACAACATTTTAAGCACAAGGTACAACTAATTAAAGTCAATTACTTAATTTACAATTTCTTAATGTTTTGGTACAACCTTTTCAAGCACAGTATCTCACATAATCATCTATTTGTGGAATGGATACTCATTTATTAATATAAATATTTGTTTTTTTGGTGGAGGATTTTATAAAATAGATTTTATATTAGCATAATCTATTTTAAATGTAGATTTTACATTTAAATCTATATTAATGAGATGTAATATAAAATCTTTTTTCTTCCGTATTTTTTTATATTACATCTCATAATGATTTTTCCATATTTTATTTTATAAAATCTTTTTTCATATTTTATTTTATAAAATCTTTTTACATAATCAGATGTAATATAAACTCTTTTTTCTTCCGTATTTTTTTTGCTAATATAAAATCTATTTTATTTTATAAAATCTACACGTATTTTATATTAGCATAATATAAAATCTACACGTATTTTTTTTCACGAGCATTAAAAGAAAAAAAAGAAGGTTGATATGAATTAAAAATAAAAAATAACGAGATACACTAATAAATTATCGTATTCTTTAAAATAAAAAAATTCCGCAATACTTTCCAAATTAACCAAGTGTAAAGAAAATAAAATATAAACGATGTAGATATAAAAATATTCTTTCATATTTTTAATATATTTACATTTAAATGTAAAATCGAAAATGAAAATAAAAGATTTTAAAATATTCTCTACTTTCACTATAAATATATTTTAAAATCTATTTTATTTTATAAAATCTACACGTATTTTATATTAGAATAATATAAAATCTACACGTATTTTTTTTGCTAATATAAAATCTACACGTATTTTTTTCACGAGCATAAAAAGAAGAAAAAAGAAGGTTGATATGAATTAAAAATAAAAAATAACGAGATACACTAATAAATTATCGTATTCTTTAAAATAAAAATGTTCCGCAATACTTTCCAAATTAACCAAGTGTAAAGAAAATAAAATAGAAACGATGTAGATATAAAAATATTCTTCCATATTTTTAATATATTTACATTTAAATGTAAAATCGAAAATGAAAATAAAAGATTTAAAATATTCTCTACATTCACTATAAATATATATAGCTTCTCCATGTATCATCCGAGTACAAGAAGAAGACGAACGGTCGGGTGTCAATGGCAGAACCTGCAACTGAACAAAAGGTATTTCACTATATTTTTGTTTCTTTGAAAAACTACTATATTTTATTTTATTTACTGAGGATTTGTTTATATTTTTCAAAACCCACAATCATATTTTTCGAAGTAGGGGAATAAGATATATATACATATCTTTATTTTTATTGACTAATACTATGAGGTCTTGAAGTCAATAGTCAGATAAATTTTCAAGTGGTACTGAGTGAATTTGAATTATACCAGTTGAGTTGCCAGTTACAAAAGATAGAACGTTCAAAGTGATTGTCAAGTGTTGTCGAGCAGGTTTCAGAAAAATTGCAAAATCTGTAAAAACGTATGTTCATATTTATAATTATTTCAATAATAGTGATATGTTGTGAGACATGTCGTTTGAGTTTTAAATAATATAATACAAAACTATTACCAATATTATTGCACAAACTCATAACAACAAACGATTAAGAATATATGCAAGTTAACCACTTATGAAAATACATTCGTTTTTCACATTGTATTTCATTAACTGTTAACAGAGAAATTACGTTTCATTTTAACTCGGTTCAATATTCCAACAAAAAATTTATCCTCCCGTGCAATGCACGGGCCCAACACTAGTTATTTTTAATACGAGTTAAAACTAGTCGGGTACGTTGATTTGATAACATTTTCTTTAATAAATATTTTCTAGAAATAATTAATATATTAAGTATAATTATATAAATTATATTATTAATTACTAATCTATGTTTTTAAAAGAAGTTTAGATCGATCGAATGTTGCATACGACTATTTTACCCATCTAAACCTATTTTCTTTTTATTTGATTTTTTAGTTTATTTATTTGATTTGGTAGAAATAAAAATACAATTTTATCCATTTTAAGTAAATTAATAGAAAAGGGTGTTGTTATCCCTACCCCCTCCTCACTCACAAAACCCCCCATACCCCCCTCTATCTTACTCATATACCTCCTCCTACCTCACTCACATACCCCTATAGGAGGGGGTATGAATAGAATTCACCAATAGAAAATGGGTGTTACTAACCCTACTCCCTATAAAACTCATACCCCCTCTTAACCCCCTATCTTTCTCACAATCTCGACAACAACAATCCAAAATGTGATTTTTAATTAATTTTTAATATATATTTACATTTTATACCCCTATAATTATTTAGTTAATTTACTTTATACCTTTATTTTTCTAATTTTCATTTTGTACCATCACCATATTAACACATATAATGGTATATTAACTAAAATAAGTTAAAAAATACGTTTTAATTTTAACAAATTACATCATTATAATCGTCTCTTCAATACCTTCGAAATGAGCCCAATATTGAATATTTTTGGAGTTAATTATTTTATTATATATCATAAATATATAATAGTAGAACTTGTTAAAAAAATCAATTAACCAATGTACAGTATATGACATATAATAATATAATTAAATCAAAAAATATTCAATATTGAGTTCATTTTGAAGGTATCGACGAGACGATTATAATAGTGGAACTTGTTAAATTAAAAAGTATTTTTTAACGTATTTTAGTTAATATACAATTATATGTGTTAATATGATAAAAATGTAAAATAAAAAATATAAAACTAAAAGGTATAAAGTAAATCAATTAAAAGAGTTCAGGGACCAAAAATGTAGTTATGAAATTAAAAACAATAAAAAAAGTGATGTGAGGGAGAGGGGGTGGGGTGGGGTTTTTTGCAGGGGGTAAGGAAAGAATTCCCCTAGAAAATTGTCACTTTTATTTAATTTTATAAAATGATTTATTTGATTAAAAATACAAAATATAAGGTCTTTTTTTAATATATTTAAAGTCAATCACTCGTGTATATTATATTAAGAACCACAAGTTTGTTTGCAAAAAAACATGCATGAAGTACAATATTTTAAAACTTCAATTAATCTATTTTTATTATCATCAAAATTAATTACAACATTTGATTTGCTCGTTTTATCGTATAGTAAATGTAATAAAAATCTTATTGTCTCCAAAGGAATTTTTTGCACGATTATCAAAATTTATAAAGCCTTTGAAATATTATTTGTTTGTATAGGAAATTCCTCAATCATATTCTTTTTTAAGTTCATTTTAGATTTATCTTATTAATAAGTCTTGCATAATATATAATTATATTACAAAGTATTCAGCCAAAAAATTTAAAAACGAATCATAATGCATAAGGTACAGATCATTTTTAATGTACATTGCTCAAAATTCAAGATTATATGCCAATAATACATTGGTACAAGTTCATAAAGCTTCATACAAATTAATCATTGTTTACCCATAATGATCTATTCAATTGATGCTTATATCAAGCCTTCTCTTTTTTCCCCAAGTAATCGTTTCTCAATATCTCGTGAATCAACACCATATACGTATTCGCAACCAATTACAAGTTTTCTTAAGTTGTTCTCTTTTAATTTTCACATGAGTAATGCTAATGATTCTGTTTTAGGTCAAGTGGATGTCCAAAGATGAAGAAGACGATGCAAAGGAGATGCCACATTAAGGAGTTGTTCGTTGTTGATGGAGGATATTATTAGATGAGTTTTTCTTATACCAGGAGAAATCATTCGCCTACTTATAAAACCCACCAGAATCATATTGAGCATGACTCCGTTACAAAGATGCAAATAAAGCTTTTACATCAAGAAAAACAAATCAAACTGATGTCTATATTCATTAAAATTTATTAGTATATATATAGAGAGAGAGATAGGTTCATACGAGAATGATAACGATTTAAAGGAATAAAGGGACAATTCTGGACCAATCATAATTATTAAACAAATAATTCATTTTTTAAATAAAGAAATTTATAAAAGGGTATTTTGGTCTTTTTTTACTCTTGATTATTTTAGGATAATCTTCAACTTTCCTAATTATTAGCTCTCTTTCTCTCTATATCTCTCTCTCTCTCGATTTAATCATCATTCAATTTTCATATGGATAATCTTCAACAGTTTCATATGGTTCCTTCAAATCTTTGATTGCCAAAAGATTTTGGCTGGAAAACGCATCCATTCCACCAAACGCCTCCCTCCTTCCACCGTAAGTTATTCATTTTACATTTTATCTGCACAATGTCGAGTCGAGTCGGAGTCGATACGAAAGCCGGAGTTTTTTGGAGAGCTACGAAAGGCAGAACCACCGCAACACGTGGTGGAAATGCCGGAAAGTCTAGAAAGTTCTCAGTCATCTCCGCCGGAGAATGACACCGGACATCCGATAGCAACGCCGACGAAATCTACGCCATTGATTCCGGTGACTGAGATAAAAGACGGAACGCAAAAGAGTAAACCGTCGGTTATTGAGGGCGATGATAACAAGCAACGGCGATCCCCAGCGTCATTGCGAAACTCATGGGACTCGAGCCATTATCGCCATCGTCGCCACCGTCGACATTGTCATCTTCCAATCAAAAAAGTCCAAAAACCACCGCCGGAAACCGGCGATAAAGAGATATGCTTCAGAATCCAGAGTTTCAAGATATATGTTTCACTCGAAATACATCGACGGCAACAATTTCCAAGTGAAACAACCGAAGCAAACCGTGGAACATATTGTTGGAGATGAAGGAAGAGATTTAAGCAACAAAGGGTTTGCAAATGGTAGAACCTTGAAATCGATGAGATACGGATCAGAAAATTAATCATGGTCATTTGTTTTTTAGTTTTGATTATTTATGATATTATTTGGATGAGCACATATGATTTAAAGTTGTAAACCTAATAGAAACATTTTGTCTAAGTATTTAGAACAAAATCACATATGATTTTGGTGTTAAGTATTATAGCCAAGTTATTTAGTACAAAATCACATATGATTTTTGGTGTTAGTATGAATTTGGTGTTAAGTATTTAGTACAAAATCATATATGATTTTGGTGTAAGTATGATTTTGGTGTTAAGGATTTAGAACAAAATCACATGTGATTTTGGTGTTAAGTATTATAGCCAAGTTATTTAGTACGAAATCATATATGATTTTGGTGTTAATTATTAATTTGGTGTTAAGTATTTAGAACAAAATCACATGTGATTTTGGTGTCAAATATTATATCCAAATTATTTAGTACGAAATCACTTGTGATTAACATGATAAACCAATTTTGATTTCATTATAGCAGCTAATCACTTATGATTACCATGATAAACGAAGTTTGAATTTTATAGCAGCAGATCAATTGTGATTAACATGATAAACCAAATTTGAATTCATTATAGCAGCGAATCACTTGTGCTTACCATGATAAACGAATTTTGAATTTATTTTCAGAAAAAATGGGGAGAGATTGAGACGTGTTGAGATAAATTAGGAAGAGATTTCTTTTTTTATTTGAATTAAATATTATAATCCTTTTTTTTGAAGTTAATAATGTCCTAAATTATCCATAACGTAATATGACTTTATTGCCCTTTTACTCTTAATTTTAGAAACTATTATTTTTGGAATTAATTTAAAAAATGATTGGCTGAGAATTGTCTCTTTATTCTTTTAAACACACTATGTTCTCGTTTGAACCCACCCCTATATATATATAGGAAATCAAATTTCATTGGAAATCAAATTTCATTGGAAACTTTGGAAACTAAATTTCAACTATTGATTTTTTTAATCAATGGTTAAGATTCATTTGAATTATATATGCTAATAAACTAATTAATTTATTAATAAAAAATAATAATAATATGTCAAAAGGGTAAATGTGTCTTTTTCTTTTGTGTTTCAAATTTGGCAACAAAGATGGAATATGATAATAAATTAATTAATTTATTAATAAAAGATAATAATTATATATGATAATAAATTAATTAATTTATTAATAAAAGATAATAATTATATATGGTAATAAATTAATTAATTTATTAATAAAAGATAATAACAATATATCAAGACTACCTTTTTATTACCTGTTCATCAATATACAGTATGTAAAAACCCAATTAAGTTTCATTACTATTATTGTTTCATTATCTTTTCATTATGTTTCACTATATTAAATATGTTTCACTATATCAAATCTGTTTCATCAGGTTTCACTATATTAATATTTTGTTTCACTATATCAGGTTTCACTATATTAATATTTTGCTTCATTACCTCTCCATTATGTTTCACTATATCAAATCTGTTTCATCAGGTTTTACTATATTAACATTTTATGTTTCATCAGGTTTTACTATATTAATATTTTGTTTCACTATATTAATATTTTGTGCCTAAAGATAATTTCATATGAATACTTGAAAAATTAAATATTTATTTTTTATATAAAATTTTAATCAATCAATGATTCATCAGAATCAAAAATAAAGGATCCGTATGATTAAAATTTGTTTTTCTAAATTAAATATCTCATTTTTACATTAATAAATGACTAACATTACCATATATAAAATAAATTAAAAATAAATTATTATTAATATAATAATAACAACAATTACCATATATATTATGAAATTATGTAAAAGACTAAAATAATCTTATCAATTAAAAATAAAATTAAAAAAAACGAAATTCAATGATTGGTTGATTTCGGTTTCCAAAATTTTCAATGTAATACTGGTTTTCAATTGATCCATCCCCTATATATATATATATATATTAATGAATATGTATCAGGTCCTTATAATTCTCAATTTTTATGGTTTTCAAATGAGCCGCCCCGTATATATTGTAAATGCATTTTTGCAAAATCACATTAATATGGTAAATTAACTAAGATGTGGCCCTCAAAACCACAAGATAAGATGTCATTTTTCATATTGTTGGTTGTTGTGGTCTTATCGTTTTCATAAAAAATGTTTGTTATTGTACACCCAATCATATATATATATATATATATAAAATAAAAGTTACAATAAAAAAGTGCAAACAAACCTTTATATACATTAAATATGCCTTCATTTGTATTCAACAACCTTTATTTACCTATTTTTATCATTAAGACAAAACGTTTTAACAAATTTATGCATATAAAAGTGATTAAATGTATGTATATAATTCGTGAATGTGGCTTAAAAGTGACGATAAATTTGAAGATAAAGATGGATGAATATAGTTGAAGGTAATTAAAAGTACTAAAAGTAGTTGACGAAAAATTAAGTTAGATTAAAAAGTCAATTCATCCAAGAGCTTGAAAACGTTCTCAACTCTTATTTTCACATTATCCATCGTGGATGTATGCATGCTTAATTTCATGCCATGGTCAAGTTCTTACTTTGTTTATATGTATATTCATTAATGGCTTCAATTCAAACATATATAATCTCAAACATCATTCCATTTCAAGAGAATCATCGCATTTTAAAGGAAATTTTGTGACAAAAGTCATCCTCATAAAGTTTTAGTTTTTTGGATATTTGCAAGTGAAATACGATTGATTTCATTTTTTTCTTAACAAGAAAATTTAGAAAAATTATTCAACTTTACAAGGGAGATTAAAACAATTGTCAAAAAAAAAACTAACACTTCCATAAAAAAATACGGTATCTTGTAAATACGTATACGTGTGTATATATATTTATTGATGTCGAAGTTATATTTGGCTACCTTTACTTGATAAAAGCAAAAAGAAAAAAGTCGGGTCAAATTTATTTGGTTCAATTAACCTTTTTTTGCAGTTATTTATGATCTCCAAACCACAAGATGTCGAATTTTTTCTTTATTTAGCGGTTTTCCTTTGTTCATGGAGAAGGTAATTTCATACACAAACGCAACTGCAAACTTCAATGGTAGATTCTTATAAACAAAAATGGAGCTCTTATAAGTCATTAATTTATTATTATGAAGAGTTCTTAGAAGTAATTCATATTTTTTTGAGTTATTATATAGGAATCTTGGTTTTTTTTTCCTTTATTTTTGTGTGGAATATTATTTTATTTAACTAAAAAGATATAATAAAAATTAACGGTGAAAAGAATATATAGGACCCACAAAGAAATGGTTCATGTAAACCACTTTTATTGTAGGGTTTTATGGAGGTTTTTAATTTGGTAAGTTGATAATAATGTACCCAAAAAAATATATACAAAAGGTGGGTTTTTATAAGGCACTTCATTGAAGATGCCTTAATGTTAAAGCTTAGACATACCAATCGGGAAGAAGATCTATAAAGATCGTGTGCTTTAAATGCGGTCATAGTTTTCTATAAGAAAAACGTTTATATCCCAAAGACAGATCTTGCAAGAAAAATAACTCTTATTTATAGAAAATGTTTTAAAATAAGATTTATTTTTGAAAAAAACGAATTAATTTCCGACGGAAAATAATTTAATTTTAAACTAAATTAGTTTCCGTCGGAAATCAATGAAATTATATTATAATTTGTCTTGTTAGTTACTAATTTATTTAATTAAGTAATTTAATCTCATTTAAACAAATATCCGTCACAATATTAAAGAGAATATAAGTTTTTTTTTTGTAAAATTTCAGTGACGGATTTGTGGCGGATTTTCGACGGATTTAAGACAATGTTGACTTTTATTGACTTTTCTGGAATCCGTCGGAAACGTCCGTCGGTGATAGCTCTTTTTCTAGTAGTGTAAAGTTTTTAATGCTATGATCGTTTGAACATCAATTTGTTAGGATGTTTTAATCACCGGTAGGATATTACGTCTCTTCTTCACAAGAGACACCGCAAGAAAAAATATGATTTATAACTTATAAGATGTCAAAAAAATGTTTAAATGTCTTAATTGTTTGGGAAATTAATTAAACTAGTCATTTCAGAAAATCGGCTTTATCTCCTAACCAATCTCTCTCTCAATTTATTAAAATAACCCATAAGTTCGTGAAAGGTGTTCGTATATACGAACACATCCCTAAATCTGATAAATTTGACATATGTTCGTATATACGAACATAATTTAAAAACTCAACAATTTTTATTAACTTCGTGAAATGGGTTCCTGGGAAATGAAATCGGTTTAAAAAAATTACATTTATGGTCCCTGTTCGTATTTCACGAACCAAACTTACTTTTTTGACCATCGTGTGAGCTAAAGAAATATTATAAATTTACAATTTTAGCCCCTGTTCGTATATATCATGTGAGTGATACGAATATACCGAATTACAAGTTTGGCCCCTGGTTCGTGTATATTATGTGATACGAAGTAAATGGTTTAAATAAAAAAGCAAGTTACAATTGTGGCCCCTCATCTTTGAAACATTAATCAAATTATTTTCAATTTTGGCCCTAGTTCGTATCATATGTTCGTGTATCACGAACATAGATTTCCAAATTAAAGGAAAGTTACAATTATGGCCCCTTAACTTTGGCCCAATAATCAAAGTATTTTGACCCTAATACTTTGATTATTGGGCCAAAGTTGAGGGGCCATAATTGTAAATATCCTTTAATTTGGAAATCTATGTTCGTGATACACGAACATATGATACGAACTAGGGCCAAAATTGAAAATAATTTGATTAATGTTTCAAAGATGAGGGGCCATAATTGTAACTTTCTTTTTTATTTAAATCATTTACTTCGTATCACATAATATATACGAACCAGGGGCCAAACTTGTAATTCGGTATATTCGTATCACTCACATGATATATACGAACAGGGGCTAAAATTATAAATTTGTAATATTTCTTTAATTCACATGATGGTAAAAAAGGCAAGTTTGGTTCGTGAAATACGAACAGGGGCCATAAATATAACTTTTTTTTTAAACTGATTTCATTTCCCAGGAACCCATTTCACGAAGTTAATAAAAATTGTTGAGTTTTTTTTTAAATTATGTTCGTATATACGAACATATATTACGAACATATGTCAAATTTATCAGATTTAGGGATGTGTTCGTATATACGAACACCTTTCACGAACTTATGGGCTATTTTAATAAATTGAGGGAGAGATTGGTTAGAAGATAAAGTCGATTTTCTGAAATGGCTAGTTTAATTAATTTCCCTAATTGTTTTATAGAATTTAAATTTATAGGACCAAACAATTGTGCCTTCTATGTAAAAGCGTTGCAATAAATTATAAAATTTTTTGGACGTCTTAACAAATTTTACAGGACACCTCTAAATAAAAGTGCGTATTAGTTTTTTCCAAGACAAATGTCTTACAAAAGACACATCTTTTTATACAACAATTATTCAAATAACCAAAAGGGTGTTAGCCTAGTGGTAAGGCATGTGGACTAGCTAGTAGCGGTCTCATGTTCGAACCCTGGGGGACGCATCCTGGAGGTACGGGGGCTTCGACCCCGGGCTGCATGCTTTAGCAGTCGGGCTTCGGCCCATATTGCCAGGGATTAGTCTGAGCCCAATGTAGTCTGGGATACCCTCTCCAAAAAAAAAAATTATTCAAATAATATCATATAAATTTATATGACAATTTGTTCCAAAAGTATCTTAAAAACTTGTTAAAACGTCCAAAATCATCATAATTGTAACGCTTTAACTTTATATAAAACACATAATTATTTGGCTCTATAATTTTAGTCGATAAAACAATCTATTAAGACATTTAGACATTTTTTACGTCATATAAAGTGACTTGTGTTGTAGTGAGAGTTTCGTCAAAATTAAGGGAAAGTAGAAACAATTTATTTAGGTTTTATTTGTTTCGTATATCCCTTTTGTTTTTTACCTCCAAACCATAAGATTAATTGCATCATTTGCTTATTACTAAAGGTTTAAAAGACAAAGGTAATTTTATTCGTCTTGAAGTTTTTTAACGTACGATGATATTAACTTGTAGTTTATATTACTTTTCTAAATTTTTACATTTTACATAATTTCTTTGAGTAACTGTGTATCTGGGTCGTCTTACATGAATATCGACTAATTTTATATGGCCACAAAGTTAGCAATAGACAAACAAACCCTCCAATAATCCTACAAAGGCATTGTTTGGCAAACTAGCTTATAAGCTAGTTTTTTAAAACGCTACTATGAGTAGCTTTTCAATAAGCTAGTTTATGGTCATCCAAACATATACCAGAAAAAAAAAATTAGTTTATAAGCTAACTTTTTTTGCCAAACATAGCCAAAGAACTTGAATGGATGACATGTGATTAATAAAACCAATTATGTCTTACATATTTAATAGTGCATACAATTATGTTTTCACATTTCACAGAGAAATTTGTCATGATAGATAACTTTAAGGGAAATTGGTCCAAATAGCCAAAACATGGGCTTGGATTGGCCTCTTAGCCAAATCTCTCCCCGGTTTACTGAAATAGCCCTAAGGACGCAATAGAGCCCAAAGACGCAATGGAGCCCTGGGGTGCAATTGCGCCCCAGGACTCCATTGCGTCCCTGGGTACGTGTCAAGCCCAGGTGTTACCTATTACTGAAAACAAGTCATTTTTTTTTACTGAAAACAAGTAGGGGCGCAATGGAGCCCATTGCGCCCTGGGCTCCATTGCGTCCCTTGGGACATTTTTGTAAGTCAGGAAGAGGGATGACTAAGAGACCAATCCCTCTTCGTGATTTGGCCATTTGGGTCAATTTCCCTAACTTTAAAGTTTTCCATTTCCTTAATTCCGTAGAATTTTTAATAAGATTTAAAATTTTTATCGTTTTATAAAGTTTAAATGTAAATATTTCTAAAAAGTTTTACATATACAATATTAAATTGTAAATTTAAATTATAAAATGGTTTTGAGAATATAAACTAAATGTTTTATAATATAATATCACACGGTTTGTATATTAACTATATAAATAATCAACAAATGATTAATAATTCGGAAAAATTAATCAACTAATGATTTTTAAGCAATCGATAAAGGTAATAGAAACAGAAGTTGAGGCTCGTGTTACACACGATTCCCTTAAATAGATTCGCCGTCTGTTCTCATGGTACAATACGGTTGAATTGGGAGTTGCATTTGCATTCGTGTTCGCAGGTCACGCTCACGCACAAGTTCGCCGATTTAGCCTACGAAAATCTCAATCGGCACCCCCCCTGGGCGCGGGTAGGAGTTGGAGTAAAACCAATCAAAAGAGCTTGTAAGCCCCTCTCACATCCATGGTTATAAACCATTATAGTTTTTACTCTTCCTTCCTATGTGGGACACTTTCCACACCTACTTGATTTTTACTGATTTCATTCCAAACATTCAACTTTGAGCATCAATATTTCATTCACACATATTCCGTCTTGGACACACGATATATCGTTTCGAATCTCTCATATAGGAGAACACAAACCCACTAAGAGTTAATTATAAACAATACATATACATGTATTTAGATGTGTCTAAAGTTAATAAAAAACATATTTTTACTAAAATTTTCCAACAAATTGATCAATAAATATATTTTATTTTATTTCTGTTTTTGTGGAGATAAAGAGAATTTATATACAAAATCGTCAAAAAAACAAGAAAATAAAAAGTAAGTCCACCACTGAAATTCTTTTGTCGGCTAACCAATATTCGCATGTGTTTCACATGTGAAACTGCTTTGGTTTTACATATACAATGCGTAAATAATTTGTTGAAACTTTTTTTTTTGAACGGCAAGTTAACAAACGCACACGTTCCCGGGGTATCCGGGCTCCCACTTAAGGGTGTCACCCGACTAATCCCCGTCGATCACGACCCAGCCCAATTAAGGGTACCACTATGTGGCAGACCCATGATCATGGATGTCACAGGATGTTCACCACGGGGTTCGAACCTGGGTAGTCAGGGATACCATCCACTGACCCCCCAGGATGTTACCTTACCACTGAGCTACAACATGAAGGACTTTGTTCAAACTTTTTAGTTCAGGATTTTAATCAATATAACAACATTCATTCACATATAAATCCTTAATGTTTTTTGATATACTAGCATTAATTCATAGGATTTTTTTTTAAATTTGATTGTCATAAGATGACAACTAGGATCGAATTAAGGGATAACAACTTGCAAAGAGAAACGATTACAATATCTCATCAACTAAATAAATTACCACGTTATTTTTTTGCTTTTAAAATTCGAAAATTATCCATCAGTCTCACCATGTTAATCAAGTTCATCTACAAAAAAAATTATATTGTTTGCAATATCATTTTATTTTGTTCCATTATGTTGTAAGCATGATATCATGCTTGTTTTTTTCACTCTAAAAGCGTCTTTTAAATGTTGGTGCGTCGACAATAGACCGATGCTATGATGCTTGCAAGAAGTGGAAAGTAGAGAATAGTTTGGCAGTTAAAGTTGTGAGTTTAATAAGAAGGTAAAAACGACCATTGTCCAAACATTTTGAACACGGACCAACTTTAATTTGTATTTAAATTAAATTATTATATAAAAGGTTTAAATGTAGGTCAAACATTTCCCATTTACAAGATTCCTCATTTTAAAAAGGGAAAAAACACATTTAATATATGAAACAATGTGTGAATGTGTTGGGGGGAAATGTTTTATTCTATAAGTAACAATCAATCAATAAATAAATGTGATAGTATTATGTCTTGTACTTATAATCGTTACGTGATAGACTTAGCAACATATAAGTGAAACAAAAAAATTCTTGAAGTATTTAATGCACTATAATAAAATTGGGTTTATAAGATGCTTATAGTGTTTAAATGTCCTAATAGAGTGTTTTATAAGACTTTAGTTTATAGGACGAAAGAATATATAGTGCAATATCTAAAAGTGTTATAATAAGTTTATAGAACGTTTTTTGGTATCATAACATCTTTTTAGGACATTTTTAAAATAAAGTGTCGTATTAACTATTTAATATAACACTAATTGATTAAATGTCCTATAAACACATGGGTTTATATACATTTCTCAAAAGTCTTATAAAATAGTTAATACAATACTTTACGAAAAAAAAGGTCATAAAAAACTTGTTATGACGCCAAAAATGTTCTATAAACTTATTGTAACACTTTTATATATGACAATTTATTCGTCGTTTCTATAAACTGAAGTCTTATAAAACACTCTATTAGGACATTTAAACACTGTAAATGTCCTATAAACCCGATTTTTTTGTAGTGATAGTCAATATATTATCTTTTTAGTATGAAATGGATTGTCAGTAAGCATTTTACCAAATGTTTACCAACCAGAGTCAACACAGTCGCTTACCCTATCCGGTAACGTTCTCGACCATCAAAATGGATTGTTAGTATATGCATCTTTTATCCGGTAAACGTTTACCGGGTAAGAGTCTTCTACCTTATTTACTGGATAAGATTATTGGTCCTTGTTATGCCTCTTACTAGGTAAGATTCTAGGTTCTTATCATGCTCACCCAATGAAATAAGCGGCATCTGATAAATGTTTATCTAGTAAACGTTTAGTAAACAGTCCTTAATGTATCTTACAAAGAAATGAACAAAGAAAAGATGGTGATGTATATATATTTTCAATGATAGATGTATATATCTGTAATTATTATCTTAAGTTGTATAAAGAAAATAGGTTTGTTGGTTCTATTTTTAGCTAAAACGTAAACGTAATTTACAAATTTATTTGATTTTCAAAATTTTGGAACATGTTTGCTGGTACATTTTCATTTTTCAATTTTGAATCTAATTTCAGATAATAAAATAAGTAAAAGTAATTATAAATAAAGAATAGGAAAATTTTCAAAAAAATCTATCAAACTTTTTTTTAAATGATCAGGTTTTTGAACTTTTTTTAAATAAAAAAAATATAACTGAACTTTCTCATTTTCAATGACTATTTTCCTAAACATTTTTTTAATAAATAAATTATCAAACTTTTAGAAATTGGTTATCTACATCATTTTAACCAAAAAAGTTAATTGTAACCGACTGAAAGGTTTTAAAGTAAGAAAACCCTAGATTAATATTATTCCCCAAACCCTACATGTAACATCCCAGGCTAACCGTACCAGATATTGTCCGCTTTGTCCACATACCTGGACTCACGGTTTAAAAACCCGTCTGATAGAGGATGTATCAAATCCCTTGTAAGACAACCTTTGTTCCCCTCCCCAACCAATGTGGGATCTTACAATCCACCCCCCCCCCCCTTGAGAGCCCAGCGTCCTCGCTGGCATACTAGTTTGGTTCCCGACTTTGATACCATATGTAACATCTCAGGCTAACTGTACCAGATATTGTCCGATTTATCTACACTCCTGGACTTACGGGTTTAAAACGCGTCTGATAGAGGAGGTATCAAGTCCCTTATAAGGAAACATTTGTTCCCCTCTCCAACCAATGTGGGATCTTACAATGTAACATCTTGAGCCAACCGTACCAAATATTGTTCGCTTTGTCCACACAATTGGACTCATGGTTTTAAAACACGTCTGGTAGATGAGGTATCCAGTCCCTTATAAGGCAACTTTCGTTCTTCTCCCCAATCAATGTGGGATCTTACAATCCACCCCCCTTGGGAGCCCGGTGTCCTCGCTGGCACACTAGTCCGGCTCCCGGCTCTTATACCATCTATAACAACCCAGGCTAACCGTATCGGCTACTGTCCGCTTTGTCCACACATCTGGACTCACGATTTTAAAACGCGTCTTATCTGTAACATCCTAAGCCAACCATACCAGATATTGTCCGCTTTGTCCACACACTTGGACTCACGATTTTAAAACGCGTCTAGTAGAGGAGGTATCCAGTCCCTTATAAGGCAACTTTCGTTTTCCTCCCCAACCAATGTGGGATCTTACAATCCACCCCCTTTGGGAGCCCGCGTCCTCGCTGGCACACTAGTCTGGCTCACGACTCTAATACCATCTATAACATCCCGAGCCAACCGTACCAGATATTGTCCGCTTTGTGCACACACTTGGACTAATAGTTTTAAAACGCATCTGGTAGAGGAGGTATCCAGTCCCTTATAAGAAAACTTTTGTTCTCCTCTCCAACCAATGTAGGATCTTACACTACACCATTCAAACCCCTCCCATCCCCAACGACATCGCAACATCGCTCCTCGCCACCCCATCGTCATCCGCTCCCCATTATCATCGTTGCCCCTTGCCATTGATCTTCCTATTTTTAATCTATTTTTTGTCTTTCAATTCTCCCTTTTTTCAAACAATTTTATTAAGTACATATAGACAAATCAAAAAGAGGGAGAATTGAAAAACACAAAAAATAAATTAAAAGAGGGAGATCGATTGCAGGGCAACAATGGTGATAGCCCGTACGTGATGGAGAGCAGAAAACGACGGGGCAATGAGGGTGGCGAGGGAGAGCAATGTAACACCCGCAAATTTCTATCTGTGTAAGCCAATCCTTTGAGGAATCCTTGAGTTCCGATCTCAGAATTTCATCCCCTACGCCTTATCTTTTAGCCTTATTGCATCGTGGGCACTCCGGGCGAAAAATAGAGGAAATCGGGGCTAGGTACACTCTGGGCGATAGTGCCCTGGCGAGAGTGCCCTGGGCACAATTTCCGGGCATAATCGCCAGCGGTGTGGTGCCAGCGGTACAGATTGGGCGATAGTGCCCTGGCGAGAGTGCCCTGGGCACAATCGCCGACGACCCCTGGTCGTTTTAAAATCGATTTTTGAGCAACCTTCCCCATTATTTTTTCAACCATTTCACCCTTTTCTCTCTAGAAACCGAACCCAAACCCTAAAATCGGTTTCTATGCATCCAAGTCACCAAACCTATCATGTTCCAAGTGTTCTCCTCCAACCAACAAAGATTAGAAGCTTCATCTTCCTCATCAAGTTCAACGGTTGGGAGTTCGGGTTGAAGTGTTGGATTGGGTGATCTAGGAAGTCTCATCGTCTTCAAGGGTAAGTTTTCTTGTATTAAGGTTATAAATGCTCCATTGTTGGTTTCTTAGTGTTTGGTTTCTCAATCTCGGATTTGGTAAGTTTTGGAGAAAACTAGGATTTTGATCTCGTTTGGGGTTTTTGGTATATTGTTTGGGGGAAATGCTTCTAGATGGTTGAGTATGGGTATTTATGGTTTGAAATGTATGGATCTAGGTTGTTGGATGCTTGAGTTGAAGAGTTGGAATGGATGTCTTCGGAAAGCTTTGGGTGGGAGCTATGCTTGGAAGGCCAATGGTTGTGGATTGAAAACTAGGTTTAACGTAACCTAGCAAGGTGAGTTCAAGTTGATTTGTGAAAACGGTGTACATGCCAAAATGGTTATTTTTAAAATGTTTATGTTTTACACCAAATTGTTAATTGCTGATAAGTTTGAGTATTTGGTTATATTTATCTTTATAAACTCATGAAACATGCATCTTGGTGATTTTAAGCATGTTGACAAATAGAACTTATTGACATGTTTCTTGGACGTATTTTATATAAATGGAGTCCATTTGATGTAAATGTCATTTACATGATTTTGTTCTTACGTCTAGTTGGAAAATGTGCATAACTGTGTCACGAAGTATTTTGGGAAATAAGAGTAAAGAGTTTATTTGGGAAAATGGTTTGTCTCAAACAATGTTGAGTTTGTGTTATTTTACACTTTTGGGTCGTGTCTTCGTTAGTCGGTTAAACGTGTTTTTTAATGCTTACAAAGGCTTCGTTGGTGATTTACGTAAAGTGTTGGGCCTTTGGCTCGGTTTTGACTAAATGAGTCGCGTGGACATTTGTCCGGATTTATAACCGTCGTGGGTTTTAAGTGTTGACGATTAATTCGTGTCATTGGTGAGTTACATGCTTTGGGTGCTTTGGTCATTCTTTTGGAGTCATGTAATGTTAGATAGTGTCGTAACGGATCCATAGGCACGTAAGTCTGTCGGTTGTGTAAGGCCTGAGGTTTTGGGTTACTTTTAGTGACCGCTTGGGTTTGCTAGCGAGTAGGAATATGTGGTTTGAGCCGCAGAGTTGGAACTCGTCTAGATTGGATTAGGCACCCGGTTGCTCGTAAGACCGCGGGGCGGAACTCGACGGAGTATGGCAAGGGGCAGCAACTGGTTCGAGGATTGTGATGTCTGTTATGGCATGGGAACTAGAACCGGGGCACGTTGGTGAAATCCAATAACATCGTGGGTGGCCCCATTCACTTGTTCTCGCCACCCCCAAGATGGAAACGTTTAGATGACATACAAGGAAGTCGCGTGAACGGCCTACTTGCGTGTTACTCTATTCTAAGTGTATACGGGTCTTTTCATCGTTGATTCGTGGTATTTTATATGGTAATGTCGTATTTTACCAGATTGGGTTTTTATGTGGTCGATGATAAATGATGACTTTAATATTGGGTTTCCCCCACGTATATTAAGGCTTGAATGGAATGCGTCATTCCTACGTTTTCCGTATTTGGTTTCCTTTCATTTTATGGTTGCGTGAGTTTTGGGTTAAATATAAGTTTACGAAAGACTTTTTATATTGGAATCTTTCTGTAAAACATCTTGGTTTGGTTAGCGATCAACATGGTGTCTCTTTCGTTTAAAATGCATGTTTATTGGTAAATGAGTCGTTTCATAAGCAAAGCATATCATTTTGGAAAGATTACGACCTTAATTGCATTCTTACATTTTTAAACGATTTATTTATATATATATATTGAAAACTCTTGAGCTCACTAGGCGTTAAGCCTAACCTTTTTATTTGTCGGCATGTGCATCAAGATTCCAGTTGGGGGTTGGGTTCTAGCAATGCTTTGAAGATGGAGAGTCTTAGCTAGACGCAAGAGTAAGTAATTGGTGAAGTCTTCCGCAAGTTGTAGATAGCGATTGTTATTGGGTATTAGTAGCATCCGTTCTTTTTAGTCTGTATGTATAGATTGTGTGCGTGTATTGAGGTTGAATCTAAATATGTGGTTGTAGATGATCCAGTTATCGATTTATTTAGAAAATTTTAATTAAGTTGCTATTTCCAGAATTTAGGGTGTTACAAGCAATGACTTTAGGTAAATGGAAATGGAAAAATCTTTTCCTAAAAAGATATGAAAAACCCTAACGTATAAATATAGCAATGAACTTTCGCATTTCGAACAAGTTCTCGAACATTTTTTGAATGAATAAATCTCTAATATATATATATATATATATATACTCTCTTATCATGTATCAACAAGCAAAGTACACATATATAATCAATAAAGCGAGAAAAAAAATCCATCATTAACCATTCATTATTTATTTTTCAGATTCAATTAACAATCACAAGATTATAACAAATGACAATCTTAGACGTTTGTGTATAATCATGTGATTGTCATTTAAATATGAAAAATTAATAATTTTTAGCATCTCTTATGATTATAATGGATAATGTTAATGGTCTACAATCATTTTATTTATTTGTTTATTGTACTTTATTACTAACATATTGATATATCCATAGAGAATTGGTATATTCTTTATTTTATTTTTATTTTTTTGGAAAGGGTGTCCTAGGCTATGAATAGACTAATCCCTTGGGACATTAGAGCATCTCCAACAACTATTCTAAAATAGAAAAAGTGAGATTTTAGCAATTTTTTACTCCAACAACTATGCTATATCATATGCTAAAATAGAGAAAAGATGAGAGAGAAGGTAAAAATCTCCAAATTTAGAGAAATCTCTAATTAAACCCCATATTGAAGAGAGAGAAATAATATTTAATTTTTTTCTATCAATAGGAGACATTGAAATTGTATGTTTAGGAGAGAGAAATAATATTTTATTAATATAATTGATGATAGAATTGCTAAAATAGAGTAGCTGTTGGAGTTGGTTGTAATTTTTTTAGAGATTTCAACTTTTTATACTCTATTTTAGAAAATTATAGCATAGTTGTTGGAGATGCTCTTATGACTGTAAGACATCAGCCCTGATTAAACCATAGTGGTCACAATTGTTGTGTATGCCTGGATTCGAACCTTGGGCAGATGTGATATTCTACCACATCCCCCAGGGCTTTAACCAATACGCCACAACCCTTGTGGTTATATATTCTTTATTTTATAAGTGTAAAGATTTATCTGTTCAAAATATGTCTAAGACTTAATCGTATAAAATTTATTTATTTAAAAAAATCAAGAACTTAATCAAAAAAAAGTATGTTGATTTTTCTTTTGGACTTTTCTCTTTTGAAAATACTGAATTTAAATTTATATGTTCATCACAAATTCGAAGTCCAGTGTTTTCGACTTTCAATAGGCATACGTTCACATTTCAAATCATTGAAAAAGATTGTCAAACACTGTTTTCTTGACTGTTCTTTTAAACGTGAAATAATGTATTAATTAATAATTGTACAAAATTATTTTTATTGAAATAAACATAACTTTTCTTAAATTAATGTATTGTGTAAAGTAATAATATGGTCATTAAGTAATTAATTACGCCAAAGCAACAAAGATTAGTATTGTTTTAAGATAATTGAGGGGGCTAATGTGTAGACATTGAGAACTCGAGGGGCTTTGCCTAAACCTTACTCTGTCTCCGACAAATTGTCGGCATCATACTTATATATGCATATTTGGATCTGATATATGGTCCAAATCAAACTTTATGTTTAACAAATATAGCAAATATAAATAAACATGTTGTACAGTTTCATTAATGAAATTTTACGAGCTTTTATTTGTTGTTATAAGCTAATTAGACTTTAAGTTTGTTCATAGTCACTTTAATTTCATCGATATTTTGTGTACAAAGCACCTTCATGCTTTGGTAAAGCTTTATTGTTCCTATTCATTTTTATATATGATGTTCGAATACTGTATTTTAATTATATCATACTTTCTTAACTAGTTTCAGTCTACTAAGGACTATTGGCTCAAACCAATAGTAGCTAGAACTTACACTGACCATGGTATCTAATAAGTTTTTGTACCCATTTTCATAGTTAGGCCAGTCAAACCACCTTTCATACGAGCTATAGACGGTTGGTTCATATGACCGTAAACTGGAGCTACTTTCAATTTTTCCTAACCGGTAGACAGTTCCTCCCTCCCCCCGGGATCAATGAATGTGCAAAAATCTCTACAGACTTGAAACATCTGCAAATGACCATTTAATACAATATATATATATATGGATATATATATATATATATATTTAGAGAGAGACAAATTCATGTGAGAACAGTGACCAAATAAGAAAACGGTCGAATTACATGTGATTTTATACTTAAATCGCGTGTAAAATCACATGTGATTCATACGTCTTTGGTCGCGACCTGAGGTCGTGGGATCCGTCACCTGCACACCATTGCGTTGACCATTAATGTAAAATCACATGTGAGTTTGTACGTGATTTGGACATTTTCGTGTTCTCTTATTTGGTTACTGTTCTTGCTTGAACCTCCTCTCTCTCTCTCTCTATATATATATATATACATATATATCGTTACACGATATATTTACAATAGAATTGTTTTGACCCTTTGAGTACTACATCCGCCCAACACTTTCAAACAAACACTACAAGGCAACAAACTTGAAGCATCGTATTGTTGTAATATACTTCTACTTAATCAGATATACGTCTTGTTACTTCTTCCTTATTGGGTGATTAATATTTTTAGTTTGATTTATTAATGATAATTTGACATTTAAGTATTATATTCTTACTAGTGTTTGAATTTAGGGTTTCAACTCCATGATCAATGGTGAGGTTAATGTCCGAAGACTTTGTTTAACCATGATGTGATGTTAAGCAGTACTTTAAACAAACATTGAAAAGACAGAGAGTTTGGTGAACAATATATGAAATGGTTAACAATTTTCAAGATAATGAATCATATGTCAAGATTTAGGCTTTGTGGGTCCTTTTGAAATTTGATATTTCTACAAAAACATTTTTTTTTTCTCTCTTCATTATAGTTTAGGTTTCATTGGATGATTCCATATGCATCATGGTAACTCAATAGGCATGCCCCAACATATAAATACTTAAAAATCATACACTAAAAATTATTCAACAAGAATGTTATTTTTGAGTCATTTTTAGTTCTATTTGGTGTGGCCAACCATGATTCTTATCCAAATTCTTTTGTTTTCATATTGGTCTTTATCCCTAATGCCAAATTAGCCGAGTGTACCCATACAATCAGGTGCTAAACCAGTAACCCAATTTAAAAACTCGTTCAAAATTTTATTATCAAACGGTACCTTTAATGATTCAATCTAATAGTTCAAAAAACAATTGAAAAATAAAATGATATTGTTACAACAAACGACTCAGTTCTACCTCTTTTTGGGCATATTCCCACACTTAAAACTTTATAAAAATTTGAACTCGCATCAAGAAATATGTCATAACACTTAAATTCCACATGTATTAGTACTTTAGTAGAGATAGCCAAAATTGGTCCCTGGCCGGGATGGACTAGTACAAAATCGGTCCATTCAAAACAGATTGACCGGTCTTGTTCCCGATCTCAACCAAAAATCCTATGACCAAACTTTTTTATTAAAAAAACCTTTTATAATCTTTTTACACAAAAATGTTATACATGTTTTTATAACTACTATTTTTGAAACTTAGTTTTAATATACATTTTTAATTATACATTTAAGTAGATAAAATGTTAAGAAACTTAAAAAAAAACTTAGAAAAACTTGAAAAAACGACATTTTTATAAAAGAACTTCAAAATCTTGTAATTTTTATAAAAACTTAATTTCCTGTTTGAAGAACTGGACATATACATAACCGGTCTCGATCCGGTAACCGATCTCGTGCCAGACCTTGAAATCCAAAAAATGTGTAATCGGTTCCAGACCGTCGGGCTTACCGCCACCAGTTCCATTTGGTCCCGATCCAATTTAACCATCTCTATATGTTACAATATTAATGTCGACTTATTTATAATTTTCATTATTATTTGGCAAATAATAAGGCCCGTTTCAGGGCTGGACCCAAACCGGCCCCACTTAATTTAAAAAAAATGATTTTTAACTTATAAAAAATATTTTTGAAGAATTTGGTTAATCAAATACACTAACAAATACATTTTTATTATGATTTGGTCAATCAAATACACTAACAAATAGATTTTTATTTAAAAATAGTTAAAAATATATTTAAAATGAAATTTTAAACAAAAAATCGGACCAATCCCATACCTAATATTGAGCCGGACGGGGCCTTGTTTTTGGATGAAAACCATAACCGGTTATGGACCAGCTGGCCCAGACCAGTCCCAAACGGGCTCGGGCCATGCCGGTCTCAAGCCGGTTCCGTTCTGGCCCATTTGGCCATCACACATTTATTATTATTTTCTTATATGCTTTTATAGCCCACATTTGGGCTCGGCCCATATATTTAGGCCCAATAAATGAGGGCTCCGTCCGTTTTTGTCTAACGGTCCAATGGATTCGTTTCTGCGCGCATTCTCACCGGATTACCGCCGGCGACCGGCGCTACGCTCATTCTGCATCGCCGTCGCCGTCGCGTAAACTATCCTCCGAGACCGTAACAGGCGATCGTAGCAGAACTTTCACTGATTTCAGAACCGAAATTCACAGCACAGGTATACGCAGATTCTCTGTGATTCGTACCATTAGTTACTTTTTTGATTCGTATTTCGTTTTCCTTTTAATTGAAACGCATTTAACAGCGTAGATGAAGAATCGAAGAGTATGATAAGGTCACGAAAAGCTTAGGTCGTTCTGCTAAAAGTGAGTTCAAAGGATGCCGATTCCGAGAAGAGATGGAGCGCCGCCGCGCTTTGCCTCAGGTGAACTCTGTCTTCATTTTCTGGATTTGTATGGTTCGATCGGTTATGATTTAGTTTCAAATACGACGTACGCTATATGTATATGAGTTTGATCACTGTTAATATGCCTGCCACATGTTTGAGTTATTGCTTCTTTGGTTTGTTATTATTACTTCATTGTTCACAACAGTCACGATCTCAGATCAATGAAAAGTACTTTGCCAGTTGCAATAAGGTCTTCATTTTGATGTGCCTTTCTTGCTAGATCTGGATTTGATTTTTGAGGTCTGTTGGGGGTAGTCTAGGAGATCTTTGTGCTTGTCTTATCTCGTTGCTTCAATAGTTATCTTTAGATTTGATTGTTTCTTAATTACATCAATGAGTGCGCTCAGCCAGTTGAGGTTTTGAAGTTACTGAAAGCACACAATTCCTACGCACTTGCAAACAATGTGATTTAGTTGTTGAAATTATGAAATTAAGTACTTAATCAGCTTCACCTTGTTGACTTACTGCCCTATTTGCATAATTTAATGCCACTAACTCCCTGAAATTATATAAGTTTTTATGTATTTTACCTTGCTTAGATCATAGTTGGGTGATTTAATACGATAGAGAGATCACAAACACCAAATCGTGGACTTGGGATATTATTATATCTCCCACTTGGAATTGAGTTTTTATTTCATGAAAAAGTCAAGAACCAACCAAATGGTCATTAGCTAATAGTTACCGGTAGATCTCAACCTTTATGGAGGTCAAGGGTTAAATACTCATCAAAGATGAGGAGTGTGCGAGTGTGTGTATATATAAGGCATAGAACCATAAAAAGGATGAGAATCGTGAGAACCATTGACAATGTGTTGTTTCACATTGTTAAACAAAACATACTAAAAAGAAACATTACAAAATTTCACATTGTGAAACAAGTAATAACACTGTATTTTCACATCCATTGTTTCACAATATGATACAACACATGAAAACTGATTCTTAAGGTTCTCAACCTTTTTGTGTTCTTATTTCATTATATATATATATATATATATATGTATGTATGTGTGTGTGTATATATATAGAGAGGGGACTAATCAAATGAGAAAACACAAAAAGGTTACAAGCCCGTGAGAACCGATATGAAAATATTTTTTACATAATTTTTTTCATCAAAGGCTATGATTTTTTTTCTTTTTGGTTCACATAGTAAAATGAAAAATCACGTAAAAGAGTTTCACATTTTGAAACAATTACATGTGAAACTATCACATTATGAAACATTTATATGTGAAATAATACTTTAAATCCTAGCATTTGATGAGAAAAAAAAACTTTTGTAATAAGTCTCACAGGTTATTAATCTTTATAGTTTATATGGTTCTCATTTGATTTATCCCATATATATGTATGTTTATTTTCTTTTGCTTTGCTTAGTATCTAACACCGACCATTTTTTATTATGTCTATTGCTTGTTCTAGATTTGTGACATTTGCACATGAACAGCTATTTAAACAACCATTTATTGTTAGTTTCCATTAGAATGTAGACCTTTGACTAGTATTCAACACTTGCCTCACTTCTTGGTGATTTCCTTCCCAAAGTTTTACGGTTACTTCTATTTTGTTATTGCTGATGTGTGGATATATATCTCCTGTCCCAAATTCTCACGTTCAACAATCACATGAGTACACATCATCATCGAAGAGAGAATGTGAACTTTAATTAAATAAATTTAAAATATATAAATTTCGATGTGTCTTAATTTTACTGGTGGGACAGGGATGAGACGTGGGAACTTGGGACAACATATTTTTATCCCATAAACAGGTTAGGTATTAAAAGTGATCTAATTTTTCAAATGTTTTTAGATCCATCACCATAATTAAGCAAATTTTGATAAATATCCCAAGGCAATAAGAGTTTAGAAATCATTTAAAGATTGATGATTAAAAAAGGGGACCTGGAGGATAGAAGGTGACGAGGGGCGAGGAGGAAGGGTAGGCCGAGCAGGACAAGGAAATGAGCAGTTGAGGTTAGACATGGCGGCTTTAGGCATATCCGATGACATGATCTCTGATAGGAGTTATTGGAGACGTAAGACTAGGGTAGTAGATTAGAGGTGAAGAATCTATAGCTAGCATAGAAGGGAGCTAGAGAGGTAGACGGTGGGTGTAGGGTTAACGAGCGGGTAGTTAGGTTACCAGAGTCCTAAGGTAGCCACTCTACTCCATGGAGGTAGAGGTTAGGTTTGCGTATATCCACCCCCAAACCCAGCTCAGGGTGGGATATGCTGAGATCATTTGATTTTGTTTAGTTAAAAAAAGAACCACGTTTGTACTTCCTGATTCAATCTCATGAATACTTTATATCTTCCTAAACTTTAATTGAACTGCACACTTCCAAGGGTTGAATATGACAACCTTTTGACCGAGTATATAAAGCCACTAACCCCTCCATATTTCTTCATCCAAATCCATTTCATTATTCATATCTGCCAATCTTCTACGTACCCACAAAGCCCTTTAAAGTTTGCAACATATTTCTTATCCTTTAGCCATGGATAAACTCCTGTTTTACTTGCTAACTCTCCTGATCACTGTCCAATACACCATGGGTGCTGTTACCAAAACCACCCCCTTAGACTTCATCAAAACCTCATGCAAAACCACCCTCTACCCAGCTCTCTGTGTCAACTCTCTCTCAAGTTACGCCGGTTCCATCAACGGACACGATCAGCAGCTCGCGAAATCAGCCGTTTTGGTCAGCTTGAACAATGCCAAGTCTTTGACCACGTTCCTTTCCAAACTTGCTGCAACTTCGAAAACTAAACCAAGGGAGTCCCAGGCCCTGAAAGACTGTATCAACAGCATGGCCAGCTGTGTGGCAAGTCTAACCCAATCGGTTCAGGAGCTTGGGACGATGGCTCGGTTTAAGGGCCAGAATCTTGTTTGGCACATGAACAATGTCGAAACTTGGGTTAGTTCTGCCCTTACAAACCAAAACATTTGTGCTGGAGGATTCTCCGATCGTTCGATGAGTGGAAAAGTGAAGGATGCTGTTCATAAAAAGATGACTTCTGCAGCACAAGTCACCAGCAATGCACTTGCTTTGGTGAATGGGTTTGCTATGAGGCATAAAAAGGTTGCTCATATGCCTTAAAGGGTTCATATGTGAAGGATTACAAGATTGACACCTGCTATAGTGACCTTTTGGTAGTATTATTGTGTGCCATAAGTTTTTCGTTATCCTTGAAGGATTGTTTTTTGACTGGTCTATGTTGCTGGTTTCCTTGTAAAATGTTTAGTTTCCATGGCTAAGGTTATGCCCTTGTCTGTTTTTGTTAGCCTTACGGTTAATGTTATATATAACTTGTATCTAATGCAATAAAGATGGCACCTTGTAAGATGATTTTTGTCTTCCTGTATAATTATAGGGTACTTTTTGTTATTTTTTTCTAGTTCAATTCGCAAGAATGATCTTCAAACTGTTTTCCCAATCCTATCATTCTGGAGCCACTTGATTGTTTCATGCTGCGTTTGGTACATGAGATGGGACTAGACAGGATAGGACAAAATTCACTGTCAGATGTTTGGCGCGACATGAGATAGTACTAAAACTCAATGTTCCACGTTTAGCACGACATGAGACTGGGACCGGGGGGGGGGGGGGGGGCGGATGGAACAAAAAAGCGTTTTTTTTTGTTCTACCAAAATAGGTGGAACAAGAATGTGACAACACTAAAAAGTTACCAGTCTACCCTTATTTGATATAACCCTAGGCAGAACAAAAAGTTACCAATCTACCCTTATTTGATATAACCCTAATATGATATTTGGAAAGATTTTTGGTGCAGACTCTAACCAAGTTTACGAGCATCATATGGTTGGTATAAGATTGTTTAAGAAGTTGTTTTATTTATTTATTTTTTTTTTTTGAGAGGGTATCCCAGACCACATTGGGCCCAGACTAATCCCTGGCAATATGGGCCGAAGCCCGACTGCTAAAGCATGCAGCCCGGGGTCGAAGCCCCCGTACCTCCAGGATGCGTCCCCCAGGGTTCGAACATGAGACCGCTACTAGCTAGTCCACATGCCTTACCACTAGGCTAACACCCTTTTGGTAAGAAGTTGTTTTATTGCTATCTAATAAACTTCACATTAGGAGCAACATGATCTTAGTCTTGGACAGAATTACCAATGGAAATCTTTATCTTAATCTTGGACATAATTACTATTAGACATGGAAATTGTTAGGATTCGTGGAACTTTGAATCTATCTCTTAAAATAGCTCCTATAGAGAGAATGGAGGCTCTTATATACAAGTTTGGTGGTCAGTGTCTAGCTGATGTGAGACTCCAACATCTCCCTCAAATGGAGGCTAAACCGTACCCCCTAGAAAATGGAGGCAAAAGAGTATGTCGTGTTCTAGATGTGGTTGACAACGGCTTTGATACCATGTTGGGATATGTAGAACCCTTTTGAATCTCTCTCTAAAAGGGCTCTTCTAGACAGAAGGAAGGTTCCTATATATATATATATATATATATAGAGAGAGAGAGAGAGAGAGGGGTAGGTTCATACGAGAATGGTAACGATTTAAAGGAATAAAGGAATGAATATGAGCCAATCATAATAATTAAAGTAATTTCTTTTTTTTTTTTCCTTTTTTTGGTCGACCATAAGGATAGTTAAGTCATTTTCACACATCTGAATATTTTTGGATAGTGATCATCTCCCAAAATCTAAGCGATATTATCTGAATCCTCTTCTCTATTGATGTCGATCAAAAAACAATCCAATATTATCTCAATCTTCTTCTTCTCTCTCTCTCTCTCTATCCCTCTCTCTATGGATATCGATCAAATCCATGGTTATTTCTTCTTCTTCTTCTTCCTTTCTTTGATCACGATGATTTTCTGGAGAAGATGTATCCGTGATTGTTTCTTCTTCTTCTTCCTTTCTTTGATCACGATGATTTTTTGGAGAAGACGTACTAGAGGAGCACATATACTTGTTTTTTATAGAAGATTCAAATCATCCGATTATAACCATGGGAAGCAGCGACTCGATGAATGTAATGGATTTCCATCAGACAATTGATGTCGACATCAGTGATAAGCAAGACAAATCAGAGATGAATGTCGAAGATACTGTATTAGAAGATGTCCCTGGTTTGAATGTATTTTAGGGTTGATTTTTCAGAAATAAATTGCCACCCTGTTTTTGTTTGATTTCACTTAAGTGGGTTTTCTATTCAGTGTGTTTTAATTTGTACATTCCACATAAAATTAAGTTTCATGGAATTGTTAATTTCTCAAATGGTTTTAGTTGTGTTTTGTTCATTCTTATAATCATATATTTAAGTTGATTGAAGTTTTGCAGACATTTCATGTCTTCTAGATTTCATATGGTTATTATTAATAAGATCACCTATTGTTGTATTGTACATTCATGGTAATTACTTATTTTAGTATGTCTTCATTCTGATGCATTAAATTTACAATGATAATACGAGCAGATCACTTGTGATTACCATGATAAACCAATTTTGAATTCATTATACCAGGGATCACTTGTGATTACCATGATAAACGAATTTTGAATTCATTATACTAGCAGATCACTTGTGATTAACATGATAAACCAATTTTGAATTCATTATAGCAGCGAATCAATTGTGATTACCATGATAAACGAATTTTGAATTCATTATACCAGCAGATCACTTGTGATTAACATGATAAACCAATTTTGAATTTGTTATAGCAGCGAATCACTTGTGATTACCATGATAAACGAATTTTGAATTTATTTTCAGAAAAATCATGATTTCGGGGGGGGGAGATTGAGACGTGTTGAGATAAATTAGGAAGGGATTTCTTTTTTGATTTGATATGATCATCACATCCCTAAAAAAATCGCCTCCTTGATATCATTAAAAAAATACCAATTTTGCCCCTAAAGTCATTTACCAACGTATTTTAAAGGGTATTTTGTTGTCATTAATTACATAAAATGCCATGATTAATTTCAACCACTGATTTAATCTAATCAAGAGCCGAGATCTATCCCTTCATTCTTTTAAATACACTATGTTCTCGTTTGAACCCACCCTTATATATATATATATATATATAAGGGCTAAATCAAATGAAAACCACAAATATGTTACAAACATGTGAGAACCGATATAAAAATATTTTTTTACATGATATATTTTCACCAAATGCTTGGATTTAAAATATTGTTTCATATATATTTGTTTCATAATATGATAGTTTCACATGTATTTGTTTCATCACATGAATATTTTTTACCTGTATTTTTCATTTCACTAGGTGAATCAAAAATCAAATTTCACGTGCAATCATTTCACAAGGTGAACAAAAATATAGGTGAAACAATATCTTAAATTATAGGTTTTGATGAAAAAAAATCATGTAAAAAAATATTTTTATATCGGTTCTCAAGGGTTTGTAACATATTTTTGGTTTTTATTTGATTATTGGCCTATATATATATATAGGTTTATTTTGTAATTTTCATGGAGGAATAAATTTTTAATATGAAGGGAACTAAAAATGTTGGTGAAGGTTGAAGCAAAGCTTGCATCACTATGCTTACCAAACTTGGATCTGGAGCTCGTGCAATGTGAAACTAATTAATTCATTGGAGTCTTTAAGTATGTTGATAATATTATTCTTTCCAACAGCTCTTATACTTCTGTATTAAGCCTAATGGTCGGTTTCCTTGCAATTCTTTATTTCTTTATAGGCGGGGTTGTGCCTCGGGTATACCAATGTGAGATATGAAACAGGGGCCCCAAAAATTATGTTTTAGCATTTTTACCGGATTATACAAGTTTTAACCTGTAGTAGTCCAATTATAATGTTTTACCCCAATTTTATGTTTTAGGCTTTTACTCTTTAGCCAATTTGGGAATTCCCGATTCCGCTGCAATCTCTTCTCCCTAGCTCTCTTGTCTCTATTGTAATTTCTTTGATTCCATCTATCAATTATTGTAATTCTTTATATTTTGTTTATTTATTACTTGTCTAGTCGATCTATAGTACAAGTGTAACAAGACCTTCAAAAATATTGGAACGATCATGTTTATAGGGTAATATGGTGTCTTTTACTTGTTTCTTTCAAATTTGTTTTTGGAAGCAACTGATAAGTGATAACCATCCTTAACTATTGTAATCATCAAATTGCATGGCGTATCTTCTCATTCTAGGTGTGCTACCCCTGACTCATGTGTGGCTAGGGTGCACAATCAGAAATTTGTACCGAAGCAATTTAAACTGATCCAAGTCTTGACCTCACGGCTAAGGGTAACGAGTCTAGGTCTGGTTGTGTACTGCTCCTTTACACATTCCTCTGACCTGGGGATAGCAAACTTGGTGGCTGAGCTGCTGTGCGACTTGGTCGCACGATATGTCACAGATCGTGGGCTAGGTCACGGACACAAAGGGTTGTACAACATACCAGATTTCTACGATTTGGATAACCGAAAGCACACAATTTGTGAACCTGCACCAAAAATTGCAGGTCATGTACTTGTTACCTAGGTCACTCTCTTCTCTGCTCCAAACTAAACAAACCCAGTAAATCTCACGTAAGAGTAGGGATTTATGCCAACATTTTATCTATCCCAAAGGGAGAGGGGTTGTTTCTGTGAAAATTCTATTTCATTCCCTTGTACGTTTTGGATGCGTGACAGGATGAACTTGTCATCCCTCGTTTGGCGCGATATTAGACTGAGACATGACAACACTGTGTAAAACGAAAATGCACCTTTTTTGTCCCACCAAAAATAAGTGGAACAAAAATTAGGTAGACGAGACAAAATTGACGAACTACTAAACTACTCATATCAAGTTAAAACCTCAAAACCTTCCGTGTACATCATTCTCATCCGCCTGGGACAGTCCAGTCCAGTTACGTTCACATACCAAATGCATCCACATGGAGTTCTGCATAGAAACTAAGGGGCTGCTTACCGGGTCACTTGCCTTACCGGGTGAGCATGACAAAAACCGATAATCTTACATGCCTCACTGGCCCAATAAGTGAGGGGAAGACTCTTGTTTCGTTAGTGCTTACAGGGTAAGAGACGCTTACAAATAATTCATTTTTATGGCCGAAAATGTTACTCGACAAGGTAAGTGAGGGCGTAACTCTTGCCGCTAAGCATTCACTCGGTAAGTAGACCTTGATGATTAGGAGGGAAGGAAGAGATTTGAATTGTTTATGGTAGCCTTGGATAGAACCTAAGCGTGGACTTTACACCCCCACATCATGGAGTATTTAAATGTCAACGCTTGTCTCCCCTATGACTTAGTATTCAGTACCTACCACTTCTGGTCAATCTAGTATTACTATGCGTAGTTTAAACTTCTCACAGCTGTTTACACTACAATATATATATATATATATATCATTAATGATCCATTTTATATACATATATATCTTTTTGATTTATTTCTCATATTTCTTCTATTTGAAGTTATTTTTATATTGTTAACACGGTTGAGTTGACCACAAAGGTTCCTTCTTGGTAGGACACCGACAAACTCTTCAACTTTACCTCTTGTTTGGTAGATAGATGAGATTGGACACGATTGGACAATTAGTGAGGTAGGGGGTGAGATATTTTTGGAAGATTTCAGAGTAATATGACATGGGTACTTTAGTAATTTGACAATCTTTTTGTTCTATCTATTTTGATTTTGATGTCTCACTCAAGACCTATCTTGACATGGGATTGGACCGAACTGTATTGGACGGGCGAGAATGATGTAGACGGGTGAAAGAATTGTTGAAGGTTTTGGGGTTTTAATTTGACATGGGTAGTTTAGTAATTTATTAATCCCAAATGGAATTGGAAAGTGGTAAGTTATATGGAGTTGTCTTATAAGCTGTCAAGTAGTCAGGGAACGCGTTCCGCGAAGGAACTTAGGAGCTGAGAAGGGGGCACAAATTGAGGAATGGACTGGACGGGTAGTGAGGGTGGCGAGTGAGAATTCTCGAAGGTTTTAAATAATTTGACATGGGTACTTAAGTAATTTGTCAGTCTTATCTCATCTCTTTGATTTTTGTTCTACTTATTTTGGTGGAACGGAAAAAATAAACATTTTTGTCTCACTCAAATCCTGTCTTGTCCCGGTCTAATGCCGCGCCAAACACGGGACACCAATTTTTTGTATTGTCATGTCTCGTCATGTCCTGTCTTACATACCAAACTCACCCTTTGAACAGCTCAACTTGGTGATTTAAATATCGGTTTTAGGTGCATTATCACTACAAATAGGTTAAATCTTGATATATATATCCCAAAGTCAAAACATCCTTAGACATAGATATTAAAGAAGAGCACGTGACTGCCTGTCTACCCTTTTGAATAGATCTCATGGCTAGTTTAGTATTCATCTCAAAGAGCACGTGACTACCCCCTGATTTCAATCTAATTCACACTTCTATATTCATCTAAAACCTTCACTCAACTGCAAATCTTTAATGATATATAAACCCTTCACTACCCATCTCATTTTCTTCATCCAAATTCCAAACCCACTTCATTTATTCACATCTGAATAATCATTCTACGGTTACTACCTTCATTATGAATAAGCTACAGTTTTACTTGCTAGTTCTCCTAATCATCCTCCAATCTACAACCGGCAATGCCGCCAACGCCACCGATCCCGCCGCCACGAACTACGTCACCGCCTCATGTAAAACCACCCGCTACCCATCTCTCTGTGTCCGTTGTCTCTCCACTTACGCACGCTCCATCCAAGGAAACGATCAGCTTCTAGCTAAAGCCGCCATTTCTGTCAGCCTCAACAATGCCAAGTCCGCAGCCGCGTACGTCACCAAACTGTCTCGGTCACCGGGACTGAAAGCGCGAGAGTTTCAAGCCGTGAAAGACTGTGTCAACGGCATGAACAGCTGCGTGCCGAGTCTGAACCAGTCGGTTCAGGAGCTCGGGAAGATGGCTCGGTTGAAGGGTCAGAGTTTCGATTGGCACATGAGCAATGTGGAGACTTGGGTTAGTTCTGCACTCACAAATCAAAACACTTGTGCTAGAGGATTCTCTGATGGTTCCATGAATGGGCCTGTGAAGGATGCTGTGATTAGGAGGATGAGTTATGTTGCTCAACTCACTAGTAATGCACTTGCTTTAGTGAATAGGTTTGCTTTGAGGCATAAAGCAGGTACCCACAAGGCCACAAGCCTTAAAAGGATTTATGGTTAATTTCTAGCACTAAATACCACATAGATCAGGGTTTTTTTATGGAAACAACTGCTTTATATTTTAGGGTAGAGAACAGGTTTGCATACATCTCATCTGTCTGGCCTTACTTCGGAACGAGATATACTGAATTAGTTTGATTTGGTTTAGTTATGATATAGATCAAGTTATTCACTTAGATCAACACACTTATGTAATCACTTGTATAAGTTTTCTGGGTTTTTTTCACTAGTTTGTATTACTAGTTTTCATGCAAAATGGTTACCAAGTTTTCTAGAGTAAATTACATTATTGGTCCCTGTGGTATACGAAATATTTAGATACTGCCCCTCAAACACATTAATTACATTCTTGATTGGCCACCATTTGTATTTCATTACAAATTTGGTCCCACTAGATAACTCTTCTAACAAGATTATGTTAGGTAAAGGGTATTTTGGTCTTTTTCCATATTTTTATCCTTTTTGGGTACCCCACCCCTCCATCCCCATCTCGCCGTGACTCCATCTCCTTACCCTCCAATCTTCATCCCCATCTCGCCGTGGCTCCATGTCCTCACCCTCCATCCCCATCAAGTGCGGATTTTTATCTTGGGGAGTACGGTGGCATGTCGAGTGGAAAAACATTTACGTTTTTGGAGGGTGTTATATTTTATGTTTTGTTGTGTGTCCCCTATATTTTATAAAACGAAACTTATGACAAAAGTTTATGATGGTTGAGATGGTGTAAATCATCGGATTAAGGTGTGTTATTTGAAAGGGCCTTTTTGGGTTTGAATCCTGTTTTTAGCGAATTTCCAGTTGCTCACCTTTTAGTTTTCGGTTTCTATACCTTTTCCAAAAAAAAAATGGAGAAAAGCAACTTGGAAAAGGGTCAAAGGATAGCAACCAACCAATTAATCTACCATGATTTTGTGGAAATTTTCGATAGTTTTAACTCTTATGGTAAAATGATGTCACCGTTCAGGGGTCCGCCTCTATTCCCATCTTGCCGTTAGTCGATGACATCAAGACCCACTTCGAGTCTCTCCATCTCCAAGCCCACGTCAAGACCCACTTCCATATTCGCATCTTCAAACTCACGTCACCAAAAGATGTAATTAAAGTAAGAAATTGAACTAAAAGTTCCAAAAATTAGTTGGATGAGAAGGTGGCTTTTGATGAAAGACGAATCTTTTTATTTTGATGAAGACGACGAAATTCGCAGTTGGGTTTTGTGTTTGGCCTCTTCGTTCTAGACATGAAATCATATAAAATTGTAGCAAAGGACAGAAGGGTGGTGTTGAACGGTGGTGGGTGTGATCCACCATCGGAGAAGATGATCAGCGGTGGGTGGTGTTGGTCCTTTAGTCACGAGGAAAAAGAAGGGGAGGGGGGAGGGAGACACATGTCATAATCTAAATTGTTAAGCAAGGGGTATTTTGGTCTTTTTACCTTAATTACTGGACTTTTTAATGGTTGTTATCTTGATGGACGAAGTCCATAATGAAATGCAAATCCAATTGACCACAAATGTATTTAACCCGTTTGAGGGAGGATATCTAGATTTTTGGTATATACCCCGAGACCGAATATGCTATTTACTCTCTAAATGCTATTATCCATTCGTGCATTTTGTGTTATAAGAATACAAATCGGTGAGCATTTGGACCGAGGTCCGTCAGATTGGATTGGATAAAGATCAGGTTGGAACAATTTAGAATTTTTATCGAACTGTATTGACCGAGCTTAAATCAAACTGAATTTTTTCTAAACCATTATATTAATGCCCTTCTTTTTCGCATAAAGATAAAATAAGACTATTTATACACAAAGATAAAGTATACGAATAACATTTATTTTCTTTCTCGTCCTCTTTAAATGATTAATGCACTTCTTTGTTGTATTTATTAATATTGACTCATTTACTAAATTATGTGAATTATTTTATTATCATAAGAAAAGGCTCATCAAAAGGTTGTTGATACATTTTCTTTTTCTATATTAAGTTAATATTATGGGTGTTGTTATCCGTACCCCCTCCTCACTCACAAACCTCCTCATACCCCCCTTTTATCTCACTCATATACCCCTCCTACCTCACTCACATAACCCCTATATGAGGGGGTATGGATAGAATTCACCAATATTATTATGTGGTTGCCTCTCATGTATATAACTCAATTGGGAAATAAGTGGGACGACTTTATTCAAATACAAGATAGGTTATGGATTCGATCCCAGGTACCCTGCTAACTCAACCATTGAATAAGGGGTTGTTTGGCAGTTGCTGAATAAGTGGTCTGTATGATTAAGAGGTTTTTATGATATAGTGTAAAATGAAATATGGTTGTTTGTTAATTGTTCATAATGAAATCAGGGTTCTTAATGGTTAAGGGAGGGTCAGGATACAAAATAATTAAGAGGATTTTGGAACCATTAAGAGACAGTCTTTTTTTTTGTCAAACAAGATTTACCTCTTAGCGATTCAGAAGTTGCCTCTTACTGGAATCATTAAGAGGTAAACAAACAACCCCTAAGTCAAAAAATGTCTCCTTACACTGATATCTTTAAAAGCAGGTTTCGAATAGAATCAATTAGAATTGTCGATAATCAACCTTCCCCCAAATATTATTATTTGATTATCGTATTATAAGTAGGTGGCGTATTAATTAATGTACTTGTTGGCTCATTTGATTGCCAGATAATAATTAAAAATAAATAAAAATTCTAAAAGTAGTCGGCATAGATCTTTAAGATAGAATAATTCTTTTCTTTAATGTGTGTTTAATTTTATATATAATTTAATTAAAAAAATTATAAAGTAGTCGACATATTTTGTACTCTTGACCGACGAATAAGCAACTTTGGATTTACCAATTTCATGTTCACTTGGAGATAATTAATAATGACAAAAATATATTAATTTATCTGTTTTATTATGTCATAAATCTAGGCCTTTCATCTATTAAGTATTGGTATAAATTGAAAACTGTTTCTAAGACTTTATAAACAGTAAATATAATAATGATAATTTTAAGGAAAGATATAAGATCTTGTTTTTTTTTTCTTTTTATAGAAATTAAGACGAGCGAATAGGATGCAATAATGGTGGGATAAGGTGGGGAATCGATACGTAGATGTGACAAGAACCCGTCGGTGCTTCTGAATAAAAAAAAACGTGTAATAAAAATTCCAAAAAGAACGAAAACATAAATGAATACGCGAATAACACTGTTGAACTTTAATTATTGAATAAAAATAGTATTATTTAACATATTATAATTTACCGTAAATGTATAACCATGAACTAATGACGATAAAATTCACCATAATCGTTTCCAGTCAGTTTCATTAGTGTATCGCTTTAATAGTAAACCAAAATAAATAAAAGAGTAAATTAAATTTTTTGTCCCTGTGGTTTGTTAAAACTTGTGATTTTCATCCTTGTGGTTTAGAAATTACGGTTTTCATCCCTATGATTTTTATTTCATTGCTTTTTTTGTCCTTAGGATTTACAATATATTGTTGTTTCGGTCTCTATTTACAATTCTTTACTGTTTTAATCTCTTATACTTACAGGTAGAAATTAGCTTACTGATAAAACTAACAATAAATTGCAAATCATAGGGATGAAAATCACAGTTTTAAAACCACAAGGATGAAAATCGAAATTATTAACAAACCGCAGGGACGGAAACCATAATTTACTCTAAATAAAACAATCGTGATAAATATATATTAAATTTAGTTGAGATGCAGGACCACGGGTTATTATCTTTAATGCGTAGGACGATTAGAATACTAGTTTACTATTTCTTTCGTGTAAAAACGTATAATAATTTAATTTATATTTAAATAATAATCATTATAAAATATCAACAACATTAATACATTTTATATAATTGAATTTAATAAATATTATATAGATTAATTATTTAAATCAAACCTATGCACCCAATCACAAGTTTAGAATTTTATTACACAAAATGTATATGGCTACAAGACATGATGGAGATTGTAACATAAGATATGGTACCCACAACTATAATGTATGCAATCTTTTGCCCATATATTGCACCCCATTCCTCACTTATCTTCATTCCTCTAGAGAGAGAAACAAGAGGAGAGAGAGTGTATGTGTGTGTGTGTGTGACAGAGAGAGAGATATGGGGTATGCCATTTTAACATTGCTCATATTCTTCCTAGCCATAAGCCCAACAAGATCCAACATCAATTTCATCCACAAATCATGCAAGACCACATTGTACCCTGTGCTTTGTAATTTGCACCTCTCGCGTTTCTCAACAAGAGTCGGAACCAGCCCAAGACTCTTGGCACAGACTGCAATGGCCGCTGCCCTCAGTGCCAGTCGAAAAACTTCAACGAAACTGATAACGTATTCGAAAACCCACAAATTGACAAAGAGAGAAACGTCTGCAATGAACGACTGCATTGAAGAGATCAGTGACTCCGGCTACGAGATCCATAAGTCCATGGTGGAAATGACTAAGGTCCATATCGGCTCCGGATTCGCATTTGATATGAACAGTATAGAAACTTGGGTCAGTGCAGCATTAACAGACGACGACACATGCACAGATGGGTTTTCCGGCCAATATATGAATGGAGAGGTCAAAACTATGGTTCGTAAAGAAGTTCTTAAAATTGCACATTTGGCTAGCATCGCTTTGACTTTCGTCAACAACTTTGGGAACGGATAAACTACTTCAGCCATAAAATTTATTTATGTACTCAAGCTTACAGATTTTTCCTTATTATATTATGTCGTTGTCAAATAATTGATACATTCGTAATATTATCATTAAGAGTATACAATTTCCAAACATATCTTGTCAAACACTTGTCAAATATTACGTTTATGTTTGTTATATGTGTTTTGTATCTTGATAAAAGATTTTGCCTATAAATAAAACCGTTGTCTTTCAACAAAATTATAACAACCGAAGGCATAATCACTATTTGTCATGACAATGACAAAGCAAGATGTTAATAAGTATGGCCGACCCCTTCTGATCTTTGCAGTTAATAGCACGTTAAATTTTATGGTAGAAAATCATAAACTAAAAACCGAAAACAAAAAATTGCAAGTAATTCAAAATTTTCAATATTTTTATATAAATTATCTGATTCAGTTACTGTAACATGACATACATAATTCTTAAAATTAATTGTTTATAAGCATATTATAAACTTAAAAGTCTTTAAATATGGAGAAGGAAAACATCTTGTAAAATACACGTTTTTGGAAAATAATATAAAAATAAATATGTGCTTTATTTTTATTATTATTATTATTATTATTATTATTATTTTCTAAAAGTATTAGGTAAAATAATATATATAATAAATGGCCATAATTGGGAGGGACATACTAGTTGTCGTTTTTTAAACATTAAAGATGTGGGTCATGAAATGTGCCAACTTTACCCTCCAAACAAATAAATGTCCATGTCTATTTTTATGAAAAATAAAAATTAGAGTAAACTACAAATTTAGTTCTTGTGTTTTGTCGATTGTAACAGTTTTCGTCTCTATAGTTTTGAAACTACAGGTTGATCACCGTGGTTCGTAAAAGCCCTTATATTTGATCGTCATCAAGTGAAGGACATTTTTTTTTCTTATTTTCTCTTTTTTTTTTTATACCAAAAGGATGGTAAAGAGAAGAGCTTTATAAAAGAAATCCACATTGAGACCGGGAATGTGAATAAAAATAATATTATTATTTAATGTAAAGAATATATTATTTTATTCTAATATCTATACTATATTATAAAACAGAGATAAAAAACTCTTAAATACAAATTATTAGGCACAAGGTACCATCATCTTATGCAAGATTTTTAAAATCTCTTAATTTACAAGTATCAAAGCATAAGATACATATTACTACTGCAGACTTCTAACACCCACCAATTTGGTATGTGCAAGACTTTCCTTTTATGCAGACATTTCTATGTATCAATATTAATTAATATAATATATTACTATAAATTTGTTTTAATTATATTATTAAATATGTAATTGGTTATTTTTTCTATATGTCATTAAAATATATAAGATAATCATTGAATTATAACAAAATACTTAATTTTTTTATATAAAAAACATTATATTATTAAGCCTAAATTAAACAAATTTATAAAAAAACATTATCAATTTCTCAAAACCATCCAAAATTGTACTATAAATCGACAAAAAAATAAAATAAAACATTAAAATCGTGATGTATTTCGCTGCATTGCGCGAGTACACTTCTAGTATATATATAGAGAGAGAGATATATATACTATTATATAAAAATTCTAAAACGGAATCTTTTGTACAATAACATTTACCACTCTTACAATGTTACATTTATCACCCTTACACTTACTTATTTAATTTACTTTATATCCCTTGTTTTTTCATTTTTCATTTTACACCATTATCATATTAACACAAATAATTGTATATGAACAAAAATACAATGAAAAAATACGTTTTTTTTACAAATTATACCATTATAATCGTTTCGTTAATACCTTCAAAACGAGCATAATATTGAATATTTTTTATTTTAACTGTATTATTAAATATCATGAATATCTAAAAGTAAGTTTAAGCGACGCGCCTTTAGTGACGAAATGTTTCAGCTATAAGCTATAGCGACGACATGTCGTCTCTATAAACCGTTTGTGATGATAAATGGACTTTTAGCGACAACAAAAGTCGTTGCTAAAACCACTGTTTCTTGTGGTGCCAATTAATTTGTTTTCTATCCATACGTTTTATTTTTTTCCGCCGTTAGCACATAAAAAATACATAATCGTATAATACGTTTCATTCTTATTATAAATTATATCATTGTAATTTTTTCCGTCAATAATTGTAATCTATACTACTATATAAAAATTCTAAAACGGTTATTGTGCAATCTTTTGTACAATAACATTTACTACCCTTACAA
Source organism: Arctium minus (assembly GCA_954870635.1). Taxonomy (NCBI): domain Eukaryota; kingdom Viridiplantae; phylum Streptophyta; class Magnoliopsida; order Asterales; family Asteraceae; genus Arctium; species Arctium minus. Next base: position 2,313,899 of record OX941089.1, on the reverse strand, counting down.
TTACTTATTTAATTTACTTTATATTTCTTACTTTTTCATTTTTTATTTTACATCATTACCATGCATATTAACACAAATAATCGTATATGAACAAAAATAAAATGAAAAAATACGTTCCATTTTCTACAAATTATACCATTATAATCGTCTCGTCAATACCTTCAAAACGAGCTCAATATTGAATATTTTTTAATTTAACCGTACTATTAAATATCATGAATATCTACGAATTAAATTGTTTTATATCCATACGTTTTATTTTTTTTTACCGTTAGCACATTAAAAATACATAATCATAAAATATATTAAAAATACGTTTCATTCTTGTTATAAATTATATCACTATAATATCTACTATATTAAAAAAAAATTAATACAGTTTTTTACAAACCTTTGAAAGCCAAAATTTTCTCCCTCATGTTCACTTTCTAATTCAATTAATGTTACGTTTATCACCCTTACAATTAGTTATTTAATTTATTTTATATCCCTTGTTTTCTTATTTTCCATTTTATACCCTTATCATGTTAACATAAATAATCGTATACGAACAAGCTCAATATTGAATATTTTTTTATTTAACCATACTATTAAGTATCATGAATATCTACAAATAAGATTGTTTTATATCCTTACACTTTATTTTATTTTCACCTTTAGCATATTAAAAATAAGTAAACCAACAAAAATATATTAAAAACACGTTTCATCAATTCATTTTATTTTGAAAAAGTTACATTGTAACACACATAACAAATTATTGAAATAGTTCACATAAATCACCAACTAGCGAATTCCGTATAGCGAAGTGATATTTGTTATCCTTGATTTGATTATACTATAAACATGAAATTATTGGAATTTATGTCTATCTTCAACTGCCCCTTTTGCCCTTTATTTAACTTTTTAAATAAATTTGGAAGATAAAAATAAACTTTTACACCCGCCGCATTGCACGGACATATAACTATATGTATATATATATATATTTGTAAAACTTGATAAATTGTTTTATATAATTTTTTTTTTGATAAAATTGTTTCATATATTTGTGTTTTTATGTGAAAATGAAAAGGTTTCATCAGATTGAGAAAATGCATGAAACAATTTTATTAGAATGAGAAAATACATGAAACAATTTCATTTTTACATAAAAAAACACAAATATATAAAACAATTTCATCAACAAAAGAATTATATAACACAATTTCATCAAATTAAATAATTTCATGAACCAATTTCATTAATTTAACCAGTGAAATCGATGGTTTACACGGTTTGCAAAATTAGAGTGATTTCTATTTGATCTCTCCCATATATATATATCTAGAGGAAAGTTCAAATGAAAACTCATTTTTCATTGTGCACGTGAGGACAAATATCAGTCACTCGATCTATTTTGATCCAACAACTCATATTAAAAAGAGTTTTTAATTTTAAAATGCTTAGGGGTAAAAATGGAAGAAAATTTAAGCACACGCCTACCATATTTGACTTTTTATTTTCTTTTTTAATTAAATTTTTTGTATCCAATTAAAGTTTAAAATAAATTATCTTAAAAATTACTAATATTTTAATCAAACAAATTACATCAAAAAAACAAGAATTTCGTGTTCTTCGATATATGACATTCATCTCGATATAGTTTTTTTTTTGTCGTTTTAACCGTTTTTTATGTGAAATGTTATATATGTGTTATATTCATTATGAATATTTATGTACGTTCAAGTTTGTACAATACCTCGACACCGTAAGTATGTAACTCGACATCACCTTCTTCAACACTTTCTTCAACGCCGTAAGGTATCACGTTTCTTCAGCACCGTAACCCAACACCCATCAAGACGAATCGAGAGCCTATCGAGTAATTTTGTTGTGAATCGGGGAACAAAAGAGAGTGTGTCACGTCTCCACATCTCTACAGGTCATTCATGTGTTATTCATCATGAATAATGTATCATTCAGGATGGATAATACAACATTCATGGTGAATAATTCACGATTCATGAATTCGTGTATTATTCGTCATGAATGTTGTGTAATTCATTCTGAATACTATATTATTCATCATGAATAATGAATGAATGTTCACATTTGTTATTTATACTGAATGTGGGACATCTGGGGATGCACATACATATTCATAATGAATTAAACCAAACTTCGGTTGTGAATTGTGAAACAAAAGAGAGTGTGTCATGTGTCTACACCTTCACGGGTCATTCATATATTATTCATCATGAATTATACAACATTTAGGATGAATAATACAACATTCAGGGTGAATAATTCACGATTCATGATAAATAATACATAAATCATGGATTCATGTATTATTCATCCTGAATATGTATTATTCATTCTGAGTATTGTATTATTCATCATGAATAGTGAATGAACGTTCACCTTTGTTATTCATACTGAATATGGACACCCGAGGACGTGCATGCATATTCATAATGAATATAACACATAATTATAATTTTTTATAAACTAATTATTTAATATCTTTATGGGTTTAGGGTTTCATAAATTGTGATTCTTAGGTCATGGTTGATTGTTGATGACATGTCTATAAGGAAGTAACATTAATTGTTCGTTCTTTACTTACATTCCGCTGCATTGCGCGGGTATATGCCTAGTATATATATATATATATGTGTGTGTGTGTGTGTATGCACTTCGAACGTTGCCACATCTCTTCTTTGGTGAACTTCATTGAAATCCCACATTCGGTCATTTTTTCTGGCCAAACCTCAAACACACATATACAAACCTGAGAGCACACCTACTAAAAACTCAAAATGAAACCAAAACCCCTAATCAAAACATCAAAAGTCAAAATCAAATCCAAATCCTAATTATTTCAAACAACAATCTAAATCATAGAATCACTGAACATCACCATACAAATGAGTTTGTTTCAAATTACAATTAAAGTAAAACTTCAATCCATATATAAAAAAACTCAAATCTAAATAGAACTTCAAGGTTTGTGAAGATCTGGTAAGTGAAATAAGATGGTTTGTGAAGATCTAGTTCCTATGGATTTAGATTCTTTAACAAGATTGTTCGTGAATATCCAATTCCTACAGATTCGGTTCATGACTAGATGGTTCGTGAAGATCTATTACCAGAGAGGGGAATCAGACAAGTTGGAGGAACTGAGGGGGACATCGGAGACAATGGCAAGGGTTTCACGGAGGCTAGCATGGGATATAGAAGATAAGGGTGTTGTTGGTTTGATAGATTGTAGGGAGAAGACGAGGAAGAGAAGAGATGGAATGCGAAGAGGCAGCCTAACGCCGAAGTTTAAAGTTGCTTCTGGTGCATGTGGCAGATTGGCACAGGAAGGGGAAGGGGAGGGGGAGGGAGAAGGGAGAAAGTACCATGTTGTGTGTGTGCATATATATATATATATAGAGAGAGAGAGAGAGAGGGTCATTCATTTGCTAACCAATCTATTAGTGTTAACCATGCTAACCCATTTTCGGCCAATCAGAATGCTCCTAGAGATTAGATAATGATTTTGTTTATTTTAAACTTACAAGGGTAATAAAGAAATTTATATAAAATTGGAATATTCAAATTAAGTAATCATTATCGCTATTTAATGTGTACCATAATTATAGTAATGTTTGTTATGGTAATGATATACCATATTAAATATAACAGTTTGAAATTTTAAATTATTCAAGATTATCTTAAATCTTAATATATCCTTTACATATATTTTTCATTATATCACAACTAGAAGTGTACTCGCGTAATGCAGCTAGATACTTCACAATTTTAATGTTTTATTTTATTTTCTGTTTTTTGTCGATTTACACTATATTTTGGATGGTTGTGAGAGAGTGATAATGTTTTTTTATATAAATTTGTTTAATTTAGACTTAATAATATAATGTAATTTATTTTGGTTTCATAATATAATTTTTTTATAAAATATTATGTTAGATTTTTTTAATTATATTTTATATTTTTTATATTTAAAATTTGATTTTTATTCTATATTTAATTATGCTGAGAGTTATTTTAGGGAAGTCAAAGTTAGAAATGATTTTAGGAGAGTTAAAATGGTTAGATATAATGATTGAAAATTAATAAATAGCATTAAATGTAGTACATATAGTTTTAATGGTTGTTTTTTTAAGTAATTAACATTAAATAGCGGTACATTAAGCTTTAAGACTTGTTTTTAAGAGTTTTTTATGCCTTATTTATAATATAGGGGGTGTTTGGGATTGCTTATTTGAGGTGCTTATTAACTTATTGCGTTTTCAAACAGCAAATAAGCTGTTTTGAGTGTTTGGATTGAAAACTGCTTATGACTTCTCCACTCCGCTAATAAGCAGTTTTTGATAAGCTATTATCAACTGACTTATTTGAAACTCCTTATTAACTTATTTAACCAAATTACAATTTTTCCTCTTCTTTCTATAAGTTAATAAGCACTTTACAAATAACCATAAGTTAATAAGTATTTTTGCAAATAAGCATAAGTTGTTTTAAATAAGCAATCCCAAACACCCCCATAGTATAGATGAGCGATATATATGGATTTTATGTTATAAAAAGTTAAATCTAATATTTTTAAACGTAACTTTGATATTGTTCCAGATTTTATGTTATTAAGCTTGCACATATGCATATGTGCATATCTTAAACCATTTTTCATATGCATATACAAAAGGCTCATAGTGTACATAAAAACTTATTAATATGAACAATGCACGTATGCACTGAAAGAGCAAATAATTTAATCATTTTGATATGCATATTCAAATTGCACATATGCACATCAAGACTTATTATTGTAGACAATGCACATATGTACAACACATAAATCATGCACATATGTATTTTTGAAAATGTACATTAAGAATTATTAGTTTAAAAAATTCACATATTTACTTGACAATGAACAAATGTCCAAGTGAACACATATGCATTTTCCGGATTTTATGCTATTAAGTTTGCACATATGCATATGTGCATATCTTAAACCATTTTCCGTATTTATATACAAAAGGCTCATAGTGTACATCAAAACTTATTAACGTGAACAATGCACATATTCACTGAAAGAGCAAATAATCTAATCATTTTGATTTGCATATTTAAAATTGTACATATGCACATCAAGACTTATTAGTGTAGACAATGCTCATATGCACAACACAAAAATCATGCACATATGTTTGTTTTGAAAATGTACATTAGGAATTATTAGTTTAAAAAATGCACATATTCACATAAATAGCAAACACTTTAAAATGTGTGGGCCTCTTTTTTTTTCTTTTGGTTTAAAAACAAGAATTATTAGTTTAAAAAATCCCTACTTTTGCTCCTCTTTTTTTTGGTAACGTGTTAATATGATTTTGGAAGGCTATTTGCATTTTTACATTTTTAACTCTATGCTCTTATGCACCGTAATTTCCTAGCCTTTTAGTTTAATATTTCTAAAATTAAAATTTTAATTAATTGTGAACCACTGATCTAAATAACCAACGGTCCAAATTGGTTAGCACGGTTAACACCAATGCCGTGGTTAGCAAATGAAGGGGACCCTATATATATATATATATATATATATATATATATATATATATATATAATATGATTAATACAAATATTAGTTAAATTTATTTTTGTAAAGAAAAATGACAGTAATATATTCCTATACCTAACGAGTTTCTTAATGACCATTAGTAGGAAAGACCAAACCCCTAGCGTTTTTGCAAACTACGATGGCTAACATGTAGTTTCAAAACTATAAGGATAAAAACTATTATAATCGACAAACGACATGGACCAAAGTTAGTTTACTCTTAAAAGTTATATGTTTTTTTTTTCTTTTTGGAATTTCATGCACAACTGATCATGAAAATGAATAACAAATCATGTCTAGCTCAGTTAGTTTCCCCAAAAGCGGTAACATCTTGGGGGGGTTGTGAATGGTATCCCAACCTACCCGAGTTCGAATCCAAGGGGAGTCAATTTGAGGGCATGAGGAGTACCCAATCCTTGGGCCGGTCCAGTCATTAACTGGGCTACCCCCCAGCCCAATCTTAGACTGTGGTTGGGCTCTAGGTTTAAACTTAGACTGGGTCGGGACAGCGGCGGATTAGTGGGTTGCCCGTGGATGTCCGATACCGTCGGGGAGGCGTGTGTGAGTTTGTGGTAGTCGTTCGATGCCGCTATGCCTTCAAAAAAAAATGAATAAAATAATTTGTTTTCTTTAAGTCTAAATGAAATTTTTTAACGGGTCAAATGGGTTAACTTATGTGGAAATTATCGATATAAATTCTACTTTATTTTTTTAAAAATAAATAAATAAATCAATTTAAAATTAAATCGGTCGAATATTTAAAAATTTTAAATAAGAAATTTGAATTATTATTCTTTATGATTATTTTTTATAATCATATTAAATATTTATAAAATTAAAAAATAGACAAAAAAGAAATTGACGAATCAATCAAATTCGACCAAACTTATTTATTTTAATTTGTTACATGATTCGTTCAATTTACGATTTTTATCGCCTTTGCTAATTTGTAATAATCATAACACATTATTCTTTTTGTTTTAGTTTTTGAGTCTAACTTTATCTTTAAGATTAAGCATTTAAAATCTCTTTATACACCTAATTAATAATCATAATAAAACCAATAAAAGATTATAAGTATAAATATATAAATTGGTTTTATTTATTAGATATAAAAAGAAAAGACAACATCAGTTTTAAATATCATCTACATCGGCTTCATTATTAAGAATTAACGTTTCTTGATCGGAGGGGCCGCCCCCCTCTGTATCAAAAAAAAGAATTAACGTACTTCACCATTAATATAGTGAAAATGGAGGACACCCTTTCGTATTTTGAAATAAAAAATGTTTTTTTTTATAGAAATGTGTTATATGAGATAGGATTTAACTGATTTTCGATATTAAAATGGTTGTTTTTGTGATGGATTTTGAAGAAGATAATGATAAAATGACAACTTTGTCCTTTAATTAACACCGGCAAACCACAAATCTTTTTGTTTGAACTATTTTTATAGCAAATATATATGTTTTTTTATCTTGATACCCTCTTTCATCTATGGTTTTCTCCCATTTCTGGTTTCCATTAAATTTCGTTGTTGTCTTCTATTTTTTATTTTTCATCGTATTTCTTAGGGCACCTTGGGGGGGGGGGGTTGATTTGCACAATAAAAATCGTTTTCAAAATTTATTCACTTTACATATAAACATAGACGCAGAGATATAAAAGTTTGAGGCAAGAGGGGAAACAAACATGTCGATGTAGAATGGTTCATCAGCTTGTCTTCTCTATTTTTCTCGGGCCCACCTTTAGACACATCAATATTAATCAGGTATTATATTTATTATGCTAGAACAAAACTGTTGTACAATGTTAAAACAAAAATGTTGTATGATGTCTAATCAGTGCACCAATTTTCTTTTGGCAATAGCTTTTGATGGATACAAATAATATGAATATCAATGGAATAACACATTTGATTTGGATATCAAATTGGATGAGTGTTTTGTGTATTGAAATATTTCAAAACATGATGAAATTTGAGAAGAATTTGTGAAAAGGAATTGAGTTGCAAATCTTTTTGAAGTGTTGACAAAGTCGTATATCTATGCTCTGAGGAAAAACAAGTTCTAGGCTATGTTTGGATCAACTAGCTTATAAGCTAACTTTTTTTCCTGGTACATGTTTGGATAACCATAAACTTGCTTATTGAAAAACTACTCATAGTAGCGTTTTGAAAAGTTAGCTTATCAGCTACCAGCTAGCTTATAAGCTAGTTTGCCAAACAATGCCCTAAAAGGTTGCAGACGTCCAAACTCTTATGTTTATGTATATTTGTCCGTTAAACGGTAGACATTCGGTATCAGAGATTGTGGTTTGGGATGCCTAGACCACATATAGACAAAACATATGAAAACGTACTCCAAGAAAACTAGACGATCTTTTACACATTAAATCTCGAAAAATTGAACATACCTCTTATAAAAATCCAGAATTTTCAAAGTCTCCCAGTTAATTTTATCAAAATGGTTAAAAGATAAACCTTCCATACAAAATTTTAACTTTGTATTAAAAATATGAATTCCTTTTGAAACAAAAATAAATAAATTATATATTATAAAATTTGTAAAAATACTTTAAATAAACATAAAACGCATCCGCTTTTTTTAATTATCCCAAAACATGTTCTACTTTTAATATTTCAATTTGAATACAAGACTTGATATTTCTTGACTCTAATTTAATTATACGTTGAACTTCATCGTGACATGAATCGCATGAAATATTTTCTTTAAGTTCTGGATCGATGCACTTCTCGATTCAGTTTGCGATTTTTTGATACCCAAGCTTTTTCTTTTTGTGACACATAGAAAAACAAAATTTTGTACCATATACAAATATATTTGATAATCTTGTATTGTTGATTACATGTTAATGATTGTTATTGATTATTGATGGGTGTTGCTATTCTTTTGCACTAGATTGATATTGGATTTGTTGAAAGTGATCATGAGATGTTTGACTTGACAACAACAACCTTGAAATAAACCCACATTTTGTGATTATTGTTTAATAAAAAAGAATAAAAAATATTTAATAATTAATAATTTTAAATAATTTACTAACCATGCATAAAAATGAGGTTTTAATAAAGTGCTAGTATAAAACAATTTAATAACATTAATTTTTTTTTATTAAATGTAAAATTTGATTAAATTTACAAGATTAAAATTAAATATATGTTAACTAATGCTCATTTATTAATAATATTTTAAATAAGAAAGTTCTAATTCTTTGTATGAAATTAAAAGGTTTTGTGACACCTTTTTAAGTTTTTTGACCAATAATTGTGTCTCTTATATAATAGTGTTGTAATAAATTGTTAATGAAGTTATGCTACCTAACAATTTTTATTGACAAAGTTGAACAATATAATATAACACGATAAATAAATTGTTTTATTTTTTGTAACCATGTGTGTTCATACCAGTTTGTGTGCACCTCAACTAATCATAAGAGACCCTGAAGAAAACAGTTAGAGAAATTCCTAATTGTCCTGAATATACTCGAACTACGACCTATGAAGAAAAGCCTCAAGGTCTGGCTTTGATTTACCAACATTTCTATGACGCTTTCGAAAAATGTCATATTTTGTGATAAAAACTTGTTAGATCGTCTAACGTCATCCTTTATGTACAAATTTGTATGTCTTTCATGTGATGCACAATTGTTGGTCTTATAAACTCAAGTTCTATGTAATTTATTGGATCATCATAAAGTGGCTATGCATTTATTTGAATTAAAAAAAACTTATTAACGATGAAAGGAATTACAAATATTGTTCAAGGATTCAATTAACTAACTAGGAGGGGCCTCAAATGTAGTCGACAAAACGTAGAACTGTGATTGCTCTTGCTAACACGTGGGCAACAATATCTCTCCAAATAAATTCGACTTTAATTGTAAAACGGGTTGGATTGTAACAGGTGAAGACATTGTTCTATAATAAATCAAATAACTATAAATTAATAAAAGTAAAACAAAAAATTGAAAAAAATAAGCTATTGAGATGGAGTGAAAAATAGACAAATATAAATCAATAGAATTATCAAAGAGGTGTTAGCCTAGTGGTAAGGCCCTGGGGGATAGTGCATGGTATGCCTATCTACCAGGGTTCGAATCCTGTGGGATGCACTTCGGCGATACCCAGACCTTGGGTCGGCCTTCGGGTCGGTTCGGGTCAGGTTTACGGGCATACCAGTCTATGGGTATGCGGGTTCGGTCTTGACCGGGCATAGTCATACCTGGGCGGGTCCAGTCGATTTTGCTGGGTCGGGTCGCCACGGATTAGTCGGTGCTGCCCAATTGGATGCCCGGATACCGCGGGTGCGTGTGTGTGTGGGCATAGCCCAAGTTACCGTACAAAAAAAAAATCAATAGAATTAAAAACAAAATATTAAAAATTAAAAAAGGAACACAAGAAATTACAAAAGTGAGGAAAATAAAAGGAAATGAAAAGGTGTGGTGTGTGTTCAATAAGAAAAACATTTTTGTCAAGATAAACTATACTCCCATTTAATTATTGAAGTTATAAAAAAAGTGATGATTTTGTGTTTGAAAGTACAAATTTCATAAACAATAGTTATAAATCGTAGTTTAAATTCACGACAATTAGGTTTTAGTGTTTGAGTAATTGATTATAATTATGATTTTTATTTATTTAGGATCAAAATAATCACGTTCGGATAATTAAGTAAAAAGCCGTTGTCACCATAAGGTAGCGTTTGGTACGCAGACTGGATGGGACAGGACAGGACGGGACTAATTGTCTGTCCCACGTTTGGTACGACTAGAACAGGACAGGACTAATTGTTTGTCCCACGTTTGGTAAGCTGGACAGGACAGGACAAAACTGTTAAAATGACCAGATTGCCCTTATATGCTGTTTTATGTTATTTTATATCAAATAATGATTGTAAATGACATAAATCAACTAAATTTTATTTAAATAATTTTATCTATGATAGTTATACTATTATATATCATATAATCATTCCAACACAACAATTATAAGTACATACAAAATTTTAAAACTTCCAAAAACAACAACGCTAAATTCATACATAATCTTGGTTTCTTCTTCTTCCACTAGAAGAAGAAACTTCCAAAAACAACAACGCAAAATTTCATACAAAATTTTAAAACTTCCATAATCTTGGTTTCTTCCACTAGCTTAGATATCCCGGTTGTCCTTTTCCTCTTCTTACTTGTTCCTTCTCCTTCATTTGGAATGGGGGAATGTGAAGTTGTATTTGAATGACTTGGAACGGGGGGAACATTAACTTCAGTCACAAAATCATCATCATTCTCTATGTCCATATTCTCCAACGCGTCTGTAGCAGATTCGGCCATGCTTCCCGTCGCGCGGTCTTTCTCGAACACCATCTTCAACCGCTCGTAAGCTGGGAATGGCTTATTAGCCGTGTAGTTCTTGTTGGGATGTTTCTACGACAACAAACAAACAAATAAATAATTATAAATAAAAAAGTGACTAAAAACATAAGAAACCCATAATATCTAACTCCGAACCTTTAAATATTCTTCCAAAATCTCAGGAGCTTCAACAGTCACACATTGATTTGCATCATTCCACCCAAATCCGCTTGTATTTAGCATATCATAAGCAGCGGAATATTTATCTTTTAGACGTTTTATTTTATTTTGCACGTGTTTTGCCGTTATGCTAATACCGGGAATTCTTTCCCGCATCTTTGAAACAACAACCTCATACGTACCTGACCTGATACTTCCATTATCACCTCTACCACCATTTATTACAATGTCTTGAAGAATTGTGATCAACAAGTCTTCCTCATCCGTCGTCCACCCACGACGGTCTGCCATTATTTATAAATCTACATAACAAAAAAAAATACGAAGACAAACAAATATGATTCCATAAGAAACAACAAAAATGACAAACATCAATCTATTTAAAACATGAAGATTCCGTTACAAACATCAATCCATTACAAATACAAAATAAAAAAACAATTTAAAACAATTATCTTAATTACGGTTTAACATCCAAGATTCAAACATTTCTTGGGCTAAATCATCTCTCCATTGAGACCACTCATTACTTGCTTCAACAACATCAATGGACTCGGACGGTAAAGATTGGTCTTCCCCAATAGGCATATCTTCAATAGTGATCGGTGAATTTTCATGCGGATCAATGGTCATGTATATCCTAATAAAATTATGCAGCAAAGCACACGCTAAAATCATTCGGCCTTGATATTTTATCGGATAGAAAGAAGGACTTCGTAATATAGCCCAACGCTTCTTCATAATGCCAAAACACCTCTCGATAATATTTCTAGCATGTGAGTGCTTCATATTAAAGTATTCCTCTTTATTAGTAGGTGCACGACTAGCGTCTTCCCACTCTCGTAAATGATACCTTGTGCCCCTATATGGTGCCAAAAAACCTTCACCATTGATATATCCTGCATCGGCCAAGTAGTAGTTACCGGGTGTGACTTTCAATCCATTTTGTCTAGTAACTGCATCTCGTAGAACTCTAGAGTCGGTAGCCGAACCTTCCCAACCAGCTAAAACGTAGACAAATTTCAGATCACGAGTGCACACACCTAATACATTGGTCGCAATATGTCCCTTTCTTGTTCGGTACCTTGGTTTATCAGACTCTGGTACAGTTACTTCAATATAAGTTCCATCTATTGCTCCTAGACAACCCTATAAAAAAAGGTTTTAGCTAAAAAAATGGACGTTATATTATGAATTGTATTAAAAGTGTTATAATAATTACCTTAAACCATTTCCATCGTGAATTCGTACAATCATCTTCTATAGGAGTTGGTTTGACAAGCAACACGTCTTCCAAATGCAATAAAGCTCGCAACACTCGATGAACATACCGACTAATTGTTTCCCCCGACCTATAGAACCTAACTTGTATAGTTCTATTCTTAGTGTGGTGTGCTAATATATTTATAAATATAGCAACTTGCTCCTCGATTGTCATATTACCGTCATCTACTAATCCACCACGAATTTTAAGCAAATCACACAAAAGTGCAAAAGCATTTCTATCCATTCGCAACTCATTGATACAATTGACATCACTTTCACGTGTAATACGTTGTATTTCGGTTGATCTAACTTGAAGTCTAGTGAAAGTTTTTTGGCCCAAATTTTCCCTTTCATTATTTCTATTCTCCAATTCAATTAACCAAATCATAAGGGAAAACAAATACATAATCATTTGAATGTAAGTATTCCATACGGTGACGAGTACAACCAAGTGATTCCGATTCATCACTACAAATTTCATAAAACAAAGTGACAAGCAATAGTAAAAAAATTTAGCTAAAAAAATCGAAAATCGAAAATCGAAACAGTCAACAGTAACCACATATACATATTTATCTAAAAAAGTGACAAGCAATAGTCAACAGTAACCACATAAAAAAAATTTAGCTAAAAATCGAAACTAAAAAAAGATTTTGTATCAAAACCAAAAAAAGTTGAGAAACAAATTCAACAGTAACCACATCAAAACCACATCCTCTAAGATTTTGTAAATGCACATCAGAAACAAAGATTTTACAAAAAAGGAGACACAAATTCAACAGTAACCATATATATTTTTATCAGAAATCGAAATAAAAAAAGTTGAGAAACATGGATGATGAAGAACATGGAATCGCACAACCATAGAAATCGAAACCACAAAACCACATATTGAAGAGAAATCGCACAAGAAGAGAAATCGACGATGAAGAACATGGTTTGTAACTATAGAAATCGCACAATAGAAATCGCTAGCTGTGAAATCGACGATGAAGAACATGGATTGTAACCACATAAATCGCACAATAGAAATCGCATAGCTGTGAAATCGACTGAAGAAATCGCACAAGAAGAAATCGATGAAGAAGAAATCAATGAAGAACATGGAAATACCTGTGGAGATCGATGAAGATGGAGAGGATGTACTCTGGTTTCACGTATCAGATAGATGGAGGCGTGATTGAAAAAATTAGGTTTAGGTCGTGTACTCATATATCAGATCGATGGTTTAAAAGAAAAAGGGTAGTTTAGTAATCTTTCAGTTTAGTACCATGTTGTTCCACCTATTTTGGTGGAACAAAAAAAATGAAGTTTTGTCCCATGAAATTAACATTTTGTCCCATGTTGTCCTATGTGGTTTTTGTCCCATGGCATGCCAAACATAGGACTATTTTTTTTTGTCCCGTCCCGTCCCATGCAGTCTGCGTACCAAACGGTCCCTAACTATAGTTTACGTTTTACTTTGAAAATGGTTCATATCACCAATTTTATTATTTGGGGACTGTTGGTTAAGTGAGTGACACTTCTTTTACCCATAAAAAATAAGAAAATATTATTATATATTACTCCCTCTGCCCCAAAATAAATGTCCACAATGAAAACGACACACAGTTTTAGAAATGTGCAATTATTACACTTTTTAAATAACCAAAGAACAATTTTACCCTTGATAATAGATAGATAAATTTTTTCCACCTTATAATTAAGGGTAAATTGGGAAATTGGAAACTTACTTTTGAAAGTAGACCTTTAATTTGGGACAAAATAAAATAGTAATTTGGGACGGAGGGAGTACATTATATAGACGCACATCGCATCATAACATCGATTTACCCATCCTTGTCGCCCTAATTCCGGCAATAATTACATGAACTATATCTATATTTAACTGAGTATAAAAATTTAAGGGGTTGTTTACTAAACATTTACTAGGTAAACGTTTACCAATATTACTTACCTAACTAATTGGGCTTGACAAGACCGATAATCTTATCCGGTAAAAGGCACAACAAGAATTGAGAGTCTTACCTAGTAAGTGAGAGAAGATATTCTTACTCAGTAAACGCTTACCGAATTTAAGATGCTTACCAAGATTTCATTTTGATGGTTGGGGATGTTATACAATAAGGTCAATAATGGTGATGTCTCTTGCCGATAAGTGCTTACCGATTAAACATTTTATAAACGACCCCTTAATTATATTTTTTGACATATCGAATAGACCGAAAGGGTATTTTAGTCTTTTCACTTTCAAAATCGTTTACACAAATAGAGGTGTGAGGGGTTTTGATAGGTTGGGGCCTAGTCCACGTGTGATGGTCTTTCCACCACTCAATATTTTTATTGGTTCAAAACCCCATATCGTGGACTTCCTTAAACCCCTCATATCTCTACTGTTTTTATCCGGACATCTCCGACAGTTATGTTAAAGTATAGAATTATAAAAATTTAAAAATTGTTTTTGCTCCGATAGCTATGTTAAACAGTAAACAGTATGTTAAAACAAAGAAAAGAAGAGAGATAAGGTGAAAATCTCTAAATTTGGATAAATCTTTAAAACTCTGTAGATGATAGAGTTAATGTTAGAATTGTTAAAATAAAGTAGCTATTGGAGTTGGATATAAATTCTTTATAAAGATTTTGATTTTTCATACTTTATTATAGAAAAATTATAGCATATATAGCTGTTAGGATGCTCTTATACTACTTGATTGCACGTAGATTTATTTTATTTTATTCGAGGTGTTTGAGTTAGTTTGTGCATATTTCTACTATTTTTATAGGGTCTTAAGATAACAGACAAAAAACTTGTTATGGACTTACGAATACTGGAAGTCTGGAATTGGCAACCTATGGAGAGGAATGCCAAGTCAAGTCTTTATTTGTCGGTCGAGTTGATTTTTATGGTCAAAGATATGTAAAAAATTATCGTAAATTGAGAATGAAAGTTAATGCTATTCTTCATTAAAAAAAATCTAAAAATTATGTTTGAACATAATAAAAATTATAATCATGTGTAATAATGTCTATCTGTACATAAATGATGACTAAAAAATGTTAAGAACCTCCATAAATAACATAGATTATGTGAAAAGTTATTATAATTACACTGGATTCATTTTACAGGCATGACGTCCACTTTGGCCTTGTTACTCCACATAATGTGAGACATTTTCTCAACGAAAAATTCTCAACAAATTTAAGAAATTTACTTGATGTTTATAGGGTGTTTGGGTTCCGATGAGAACTCCTCATCTCTATTAGAATTGTAAGAACCACTTTGTGGTCCTCAATTGCGTTTTTCGAGAGTTGATATCAAACTTTGGTCCTAACCGCGCGACAAAGGTCAACAAGATAGTTATTGGTATCAAGTATCAACCACGATTGAACTACAACATGGTTTTTGTTCTATATTAAGTTATCAATAGAATATATTTAGAAGATAGAAGTGGCAAAATGGTCACAGGGTCAAACAAATTGGGTAACGCAAAATTGGTTTGCGTTAAAACGAGTCATTTGAAACATGAGTTAAAACGAGTCAAAGGAGTTGTGTCGAGCTGATATGCCATTGCTGTATCAAGATAAAATACTATTGATTTAAATAAATGTATCAACATTGGTATTTCATTGTATATTCGTAATACGTACGACCCCATCACCTTACTTTAACTTCTCAATTATTATATCTGGTTCATCTACGATGAACTCGTCGCCGTCCAAGTAATCGAGAGTTTTATTATCTGTTTAGTACTATTGTCATGCTTACAAAGTAGTTGTTAAAATGAGAATAATTAATGCCTCTAATTTTGTGGCATAAAACATGACTTGTTTTATACCCATGCTATAATATCATATGCTGAAAAGACAAAAGTGATACATAATTGTCGCTTAAGGATGCAAAAATCTGTATTTCTTTCAATAGAATTTAAACGTTAATTTATTTTGATTGGTACACTATTAATATTTTCACAAATTTTAACTTTTCTATGGAGAATGATATGACTTTTCGATTTTGAGTAATTAAGTTTTTAAATAAGTTTTTCGAACAACTAAATCCCTGGACTTTCTAAAACTGATTAAATAAATCATTTTGACCTGTAAAACCAACAAATGTGATAAAATATTAGGAAAATATTGAAAAAAACCATATAGGGTATTCACATTTTGCCATAAATCCTTAGACATTTTTTAACAAATAAATATCTGAACTTTCTAAAACCGATTAACTAGATCTTTAAATAGAAACAATAAATAAAAATATACAATTTTCATTAGCTATTCCAAAACATATAAAAGTTGTGTGTCCAAATCAATAATAGATGCACACAAAAGTTGTGCAACGGACGGATTATGCAACTTCAAATTTAGGTCAAGTTTTGATGCCCCCCTTTTTTCCAATTTTCTTTTACTTTAAAATATATTTACCCATATAACTGGTTACATGACAGTTTTATAGGTCAAAATGACATATTTAATAGGTTTTGAAATCTCATAAATTTATTTGTGTGGTCAAAATTTAATAAACGAAAGCAATTATGATGAAATTATAAAACTTAAAAGTTTGTGGAACACTACAAAATCAATCCGAGTAAAAGCTAAAAAATTATTACTTAAAGATGATGTAAACGTAATAAAAATATTACCTTATTCATATTAAAAGGGTTCTGATAATTCGTCTATCACCACATTTTGATGGAAAAAAAATACAACTATTGGTAGTATCAGTGTAAGTTAAATAAAATAAATAATTTTAGCACTATGATGGTCGAGGCTTTAGGTGTAACACCCCGATTTCGAAATGTATCGTTTCAAGTTAATTCGGAAATCGGTAATCTTAAGGGGAAAATAAGATATAAGATTTTGGGCTTGAATCCTAGATTTCATAGTCTTGATGGATGGGGGATTCAATTACGAGTCCAACGGTTCTTTCCGGAGCGAAAACGGAGCTATAACGAAGAAGTTACGGCCGAAACAGTGAACGGGTGGAAAACCGGGGAAACAGTGCATTACGCGAGTTGTGTCGCGACTTAGGGCCAACCTCGCGACTTGAGAAGACACGGGCGACTTATGTCGCGACTTTAAGTCGCGGTATAACCCGCGAAACCCACTGTCAGGTCAAAACACGATTTTCAACCCTTCAAGCCTCATTTCTCTCAACCAAACCCTAACTCTCTCCCCCTTTCTCTCCCAAACCGAACCCCAAACCCCAAAGTCGAACCTTAACCAATATTGAGGGTTTTTCCTCCTTAAACCACATGAATCTTCATCATCTAACTAGTTGAGATCATGAACCACCTTCATCTTCATCTTCTTCACCATGTTCTTGGGGGTTTCGTCTAAACCTTTCACCATTTGAAGATTGGAAGCTTATAGTTCGTTTTGGAGGTCTACAAGTGTTTTGGTTGGTGATTCAAACTATGGGTTAAGGTAATCTTCTATCCTCTTCAGTTATGGAAGTTAGGGTTTCGGTATCAGTTGAGGTATTCATGTTTAAGGTTTGGGAAACGATTATTTATGGTTGAATATGTATGGATCTAGGTTTTTGGAGATTTTGGCTTGATGATTCAAGTTTCTTCAAGGAAGCTTAAAGTGGGGTAAAATCTAGATTTAACCTAAATCTAGCAAGGTGAGTTCAAGTTGATTTGTGAAGACGTTGTACATTCCAAAATGTTCATTTTAAAGCATTTATGTGTTTGACATGAAATTATTAACTGTTGGGTTATTTGGTAACTTTTGATTATTTGAAGCGTTTTAGCTTATTAAACCTTGTAAAACACCACATTTGGGATTTTTGGGATATTTTGATAAATGTGTCACAAAGGATCATGTTTTGGTGATTTATTACATAAATAGGTATTTGCTCAGAAATGCACTTTTAAGTGTTTGTCGGGTTTTATGCATCATTCATGAAATGAGATATTTTGAAAAGTATGAAGGTGTGAGCCCTTTGGTTTTGGGTCATTCTCGACTTTGGGAAAACTTTTCAGAAATGGAATATCTTTTTGGGCTTTGGGCCGAAGGCCAATGGTGATTTGAGAAATAAAGATTTTGGGGAAAGATTTAATTTGGTTTATATAACCATATTGGCTCTCGTATTTTAGCCAAACGTTCATTATGCCTTTTGGGGATTGGTTTACACTCAAACGAGTCTTTGGAACATTTGTTCAGTTTTGGTAGCTCGTTAAGGAGCCTTGGAAGTATGGTGTACTTAGTTGCATCTTATTTGAGAGTTACATGTTTTGAATGTGTTAGTTCATTCTTTTGAGTCATGTAACGTTTTAGACTGTAATGCATTGGATCCATAGGCATATGAGTCAGTTGGTTAGTGGGGACTTTATCCCCGTTTTGGGACTGGATATTGTTATGGCCAACGGGAGGACTCGAGGTAGATATCGTGGGTGGTTGAACTCGATGCCCGTTTGTAATCCAGTCCGGTTACTCATCGTGGAATTTAGTGTCCGCGTTTGAATTCTAGTGAGTGGTCCCCAAGTCATGTTTTTGATTATGTAAGCTTGCGGTGGTGCTCTGTAGAGCCGTATACGGAGCTAAGTCTTGCGGTGGTGCCCAGTGTGAGCCGGATACGGGGACTTGTGGCTTTGGTTGTGACACTCATTAGAGGTCGAGTAGACACTAGGATCAGTGGTGTCTTGCGGTGGTAGCTCAGAGGAGCCGTATACGGGGAACCATGGTCTTATGTGAAGCTCGAGAACATCGATACATGGCTTAACTTTGTGTGCCCGCCACATTCGATGGAATTCGGGTATCCCCCGTCACCGAAAGGTGTTGTTTTTGGGTATTGAGTTTTATTATCCAAGTTTTCGGTGGCGCCTTGTGTAAATGGATATTATCCTTGATTTATGGGTTGAGTATTATGCCCCACCCGTGTTTTGGGTGTTTCGGGATGTAAAGTTTTAACCGTATTTTCATAAATGGAGAGTTTGATTTCTATTCACGTTTTGAGTAAGTGTTGGATTGCATTACTTCACGAAATAACGTTTGGCGTTGAGTCGTCCATTTATAAATTGCATAATATTGGAAACGGGTCGTCCTCACATTTAAAGCAAGTCATTTTAAAGGATCATGATTTAAGTTGCATTATTTCCGTTTAATGGTTTTTATAATCATGATGAAAACTCTTGAATTCACTAGGCGTTAGCCTAACCTTTTTATTTGTCGGCATGTGCAACAGGTTCCGGTTGGGAATAGCTCTAGTGACACTGTGTATAGAGGAGTGCTAGTCGTATGCTCGAGAGGTGGTTATCTTAGTGAAGTCTTCCGCACTTGTTTCGGGAAGAGCAACTTGTGTTCGAGGATTAAGTAGCACCCGACTTGATTTAGTCTTCGTGTATTATTTGAGAGTTTGAATTTGTTTAAGATTAAATAGAAGTTTTATTTTGGAGATTTACCTTTTAATTGATGTATTATCGAAATTTTAATTAGTTGCTCTTACCAAATTTTGAGGGTGTTACATTAGGTCTTTTCGATGCATGTATGTTGAGCTATCGATCGAAGTACTATCAACTTTGCATCGAGAAACTATCAAACACATCCACATTAATCAAGAACTTATTGATGGTGCTCGATGGTTGTTTCACGATACATTCATACATTGTAAATTATATAAGATTTAAAAAATATCTGTTCACTTATAAAAATATGAATAATGACTTGACATTTTCATCCATCTTCATCATATCCACACATATGTAGCCATGGATGGATATGTTAAAGATAGTAGGAAACGTTGATTACTCCAACTGTAAGATATTCATTCAAATGAGTTTTATATGACCAGAAAACGAGACGTTTCGAGAACAAAGTTTTGAGGCTTGAACTTTTGAAGCAAAAAAATGAGGGAGGTGTCGGATTATTTGACGGGGTTTTAGACAAGAAGCGACATTTTAAAAAGAAACTACAATTTAAAACAAAAAATTTCAATAATGTTGTTTAGTACACATAATAAAACTGGACTGGACAATGTAAAAACTTGTTGTCTTATATTTGAAACGACATTAGACCGGGAGAAAAGACACAAATTGAGTTGGAGAAGCAACAAAAATCAGGGAAACAAACAAGACCGGTAAATTACTAAACTATTCTGTCAAATTAAAATCCTAAAACGTTCAACAATTCTTTCACTTGTATACCCCACTCTTGCTTGTCCGATCCAGTCTAGCCTAGTATAATCCACTCCAGTCCACAGTCTAATACAATCAATTCCAGTCCAGCCTGGTCCTATTCCGTCTCCTATCCTGTGTATTTATGATAAGAAAGGGCATTTTGGTCATAGTTACTCAAATTTCCCAATCCAAAACCCAATGTCCTATCAGTCCGATACAACCCAGTCCAACACAGTCCAATCCTATCCTATCCTATCCTATCCTATTATGTACTGTCTCCTATTCGATGTATTTATGATAAGAGTGGGCATTTTGGTCATAGTTACTCAAATTTCCCAATCCAAAAACCCAGTGTCCCATCAGTCCGGTACAATCCAGTCCAATCTTATCCTATCCTGTCCCGTCTCTTGTCCGACATATTTATGATAATAGATGGCATTTTGGTCATAGTTACTCAAATTTCCCAATCTAAAAACACATTGTCCTATTAGTCCTATACAATATAATCCTATCCTATCCTATCCTATCCTATCCTATCCTATCCTGTCCTATCCTGTTCAGTCTGCTGTCCTATATATTTCTGATAAGAGAGGGCATTTTGGTCATAGTTACACAAATTCCCCAAATCCAAAAAAAACCCCTAAACTCTATCATATGTTGTTAATTTTCAAGCCACATAACAATTATCCCTCTTTTTCTTCCTATCCAAAACCCCAAAACCCCAAAACACCATATATTCTCTAGTTTGAAGATGGCGTTATCCTCTTCCACCATTACCAGAACCTTCTTCTAGTTGCATTTGCACCTCTCTCTTCACCATGGCAGCAGAAGCTGTTGCCCTGTCATCAAACTCCGCCGCCGCCGCTTCACTCTGCAATTTCTCCGGTACTACTACCACTAATGGCGGTGGTTCCTCCACCACGCCGATCGGTCGTCGTTTCCTCCTCTCTCCGGCTACCTCCCTCCGTCGCCACCTCCACCAACAACGACACCGTGGTCTTACCTCTTCTTCTTTCTTCGGAACGCAACGGATTACTCAAAACAAGTCGATTTCTCAGTTTCGAAAGAGGAATTTGTCGGTGTTTGCTATGGCTGCTGCTCCGGAAGGTTTGTTTGATTTGAATGAATTACGTGAATTTTGATTAGATTACGTGTGTGTTGTTTAATTTGAGTGAGTTACATGAATTTTGATGCGATTACATATGTATTGTTTTTAGTTCCAACGAATTACATGAATTTGATGCAATTACATATGTATTGTTTTTAATTCGAGTGAATTGCATGAACTTTGATGCGATTACGTATGTATTGTTTTTAATTCGAGTGAATTACATGAATTTTGATGCAATTACATATGTATTGTTTAATTCGAGCGAGTTACATGAATTTGATGCAATTACATGTGTGTTGTTTAATTCGACTGAAGTACATGAATTTTGATGCGATTACGTATGAAATTGATTGAAAATTTCTGATGACAGTGGAAATTAGGGGGTTTAGGGTTTGATTTTTGTAGTTATTGAGTTATAGCTATGCTCAATTTGCTTACTTGATGAAATTTATTTGCAATTGGATTATTGATTTGAGTATAAACCCTTGTTCTTCCCTCTTATTGTTCATATATGATTCATATCTTCTGGTTATCACATCATCTATGGTTTAAGTTGTTGATGAATTGCGGAAGGTTAATTTGTTAAGGCTAGTTTAGTAAATTTACCAATCTTGTTTTGTCTCCTTGGTTTTTGTTCCACTTATTTTAGTGGGACAGACAAAAATGCAGAAAAAATGCATTTTTTTTTGTCCCACAGTATGTTGTTGTCCCAAACATGGGACAACAGGTAATTTCAGGTTTATTATGTTTCTGAAAACTTTTGGGATAAAAGACTCGAACACATAATCTCACATACGAAAAACAAGGAACTAACCAACAGATAATTGATAATTTTGTAAAAAAAAAATTCATAGCTTCGTTTTTATAGTCAAATAGTGCCACTAGTTAACAAAATTTCTAGGTCCGCTTCTGAACTTGTTTTCAATTTTACGTTCGTATTTTCCAGATGGAAAGCGGGAGGTTCCTTTGAAGGACTATCGTAATATTGGCATTATGGCTCACATAGATGCCGGAAAAACTACTACTACCGAACGTGTCCTTTTCTACACCGGTCGGAATTACAAAATCGGTGAGGTACATGAAGGTACCGCGACAATGGACTGGATGGAGCAAGAACAAGAGAGAGGGATCACGATAACTTCGGCTGCAACCACCACATTCTGGAACAAACATCGGATTAACATCATCGATACTCCCGGGCACGTGGACTTCACACTCGAAGTCGAGCGTGCTCTTCGGGTTCTTGATGGTGCCATTTGCTTGTTTGATAGTGTTGCTGGTGTCGAGCCCCAGTCCGAGACCGTCTGGAGGCAGGCTGATAAGTACGGGGTGCCAAGAATTTGTTTCGTTAACAAAATGGACCGGCTTGGGGCGAACTTTTTTAGAACACGTGACATGATAATTTCAAATTTGGGTGCAAAACCACTTGTGCTCCAAATTCCGATCGGGGCAGAGGAGGTTTTCAAAGGGGTTGTCGATCTTGTGAGGATGAAAGCGATAGTCTGGTCCGGAGAAGAATTGGGTGCCAAGTTTTCGTATGAGGATATTCCTTCCGATCTTCAAGATTTAGCGGAAGAATATCGGGCGTTAATGATCGAGACGATTATCGAATTGGATGACGAGGTTATGGAGGGGTATCTTGAAGGGGTTGAGCCAGATGAGGAAACCGTTAAGAAGTTAATCCGGAAAGGAACCATTGGAGGTAGTTTTGTACCGGTTTTATGTGGCTCGGCTTTTAAGAACAAAGGGGTTCAACCGTTGCTTGATGCCGTTGTCGACTATTTACCCTCTCCACTCGACGTGCCACCGATGAAGGGTACTGACCCGGAAAACCCAGAAATCGAAATCGCAAGACTCCCAAGTGACGAAGAACCGTTTGCCGGGCTCGCTTTCAAGATCATGAACGACCCGTTTGTAGGATCGCTTACGTTTGTAAGGATATATGCAGGGAAGCTTGCTGCGGGATCTTACGTAATAAATGCAAACAAAGGAAAGAAAGAAAGAATCGGGAGATTACTTGAAATGCACGCGAATAGTAGAGAAGACGTTAAAGTAGCGTTGGCTGGTGATATCGTTGCTCTTGCAGGGTTGAAAGATACGATTACTGGTGAGACGTTATGTGATCCCGAGAATCCGATTGTGCTCGAGAGGATGGACTTCCCTGATCCCGTTATCAAAGTTGCTATTGAACCCAAGACCAAAGCAGATGTCGATAAGATGGCAAACGGTTTAATCAAGCTTGCTCAAGAAGATCCGTCTTTCCACTTTTCACGCGATGAAGAAATTAACCAAACTGTCATCGAAGGGATGGGAGAATTGCATCTCGAGATTATCGTTGATAGGCTCAAGAGGGAATTTAAGGTTCGTTTATTTGATATAGTTTACACGCTTTCAATATATGTTTGTTCTACAAGTCAGGGTCTTCACGGAAACAGCCTCTCTACCCCTCAGGGTAGACTTAAGGTCTGCATACATCTTAGGGGCTGTTTGGTTGCTTTTCCACTAAGCCTGTACGGATAAAGTTGTCTGTATGGATTAATCTGTCTGTATAGATTGGGATGGGAAGGGTTTTGTTTGGAAGGGTTTTATCATAAATTGAAAGAGCTTGTATTTTAATTGGGAGGGGCAGGTTAGGAAAAAAACTTGGCTTTATGCATAAAGCTCCCCTATAAGCTTACTGAATAAGTCACTTTCTAAATCATTAAGCTCACCGAATAAGTTGTTAGTCTCATTAAGCTCATTAACCTGCTAACGAATAGGTCCTACTTTACGATTTACTGGGTCCATTACAACATTCATAACGTCCGATTGCATGCAAATTATCAGGTAGAAGCGAACGTAGGCGCACCACAAGTGAACTACCGTGAAAGCATTTCTCGGGTAGCAGAAGTGAAGTATGTCCACAAGAAACAGTCGGGTGGGCAAGGACAGTTTGCGGATATAACCGTGAGGTTCGAGCCATTGGAGGCCGGTACTGGATACGAGTTCAAGAGCGAGATTAAGGGCGGTGCAGTCCCAAGAGAATACATCCCCGGTGTGATGAAAGGGCTGGAAGAGTCCATGTCTAACGGAGTGGTTGCGGGCTTCCCCGTTGTTGACCTTCGAGCAGTTTTAACCGATGGGTCCTACCACGATGTCGACTCGAGCGTCCTAGCGTTCCAGCTGGCGGCACGAGGAGCTTTCCGTGAAGGAATTAGGAAAGCGGCTCCCAAGATTTTGGAACCGATAATGAGAGTTGAAGTTATCACACCTGAAGAGCATTTGGGAGATGTAATTGGTGATCTTAATTCCAGAAGAGGACAGATTAATAGCTTTGGTGACAAACCTGGTGGACTCAAGGTATGCTAACTCATTTCATTTCCCCCTTATTTAACAAAATCGGCTTTATAGGACACCAAATATGTCTAAATGTTCTAATAAACTGCTTTATAATACTTAACTTTATAGGACTAAACAATCGTGCGTAGTTGTATGTAAGGGTGTTTGCAACAAGCTGGAAGGTGGTTTTGAAATAAAATACTTATATGACATTATTTGAAGAAGTGTCCTACAAAAGACTTGTTCGTAGGACATTTTTTAATAGTGTCTTGTAAAAAAGTTAAAAAACTAATAGAACACTTTATTAAAATGAAAATAGAACCTAAATTTTGTCATTTTGGCTATGTTTGGCAAGCTAGCCAATAAATTAGCTGTCAGTTGATAAGTTAGTTGGTAAATTAGTCAAGTTTGGTAAAAACTAGCCGATAAACTAGTCATGTTTGGTAAAAATTAGCTTATAAACTAGTCATGTTTGGTGAAAACTAGCTGATAAGCTAGATAACAATGTTACATGACCTAAAATATTGAACAAATAATTGAAAATATATAAAAGGGCATAAGTGGAAAAAAAGCTCCCGGAGCTTAATGAAATGCTAGTTGAAGTAACTTTCAAACAACTAGCTTATTGCTAACCAAACAGGGCTTTTTCAATAAACTCAAAAAATAAGTCAGCTTATGGTTGTCGAACATTTATGAAATCATATGTGTTGTTTTGCATTGCAGGTGGTGGACTCGCTAGTGCCGCTAGCGGAAATGTTCCAATACGTGAGTACGCTAAGGGGAATGACGAAGGGTCGAGCATCGTACACGATGCAACTAGCAAAATTCGATGTCGTACCTCAACACATCCAGAACCAACTTTCTGCTGCTAAAGAAGAAGCAGTGGCAGCTTAAATTGATTCCCTAGCTTTCTTCTTCTTGTGGGTAATGTAATTCTTGATTTGATATAGGGAATTTTTCATCAAAAATTATACATGTTTAATTTTCCATTCATAATTTTGTGCCTATCTTATTCATGTTGTGATTTTTAATTTCATAATAGATATTCTTGCTTTTTTAGTTAGTTTTATTTTATTTTTCTGCCCGAACTTTTTGTAAGTCGGGGTTTCGTAGAAAACTGCTCGTTAGGGTAGAGGACAAGTT
This sequence comes from Arctium minus, assembly GCA_954870635.1. NCBI lineage: Eukaryota > Viridiplantae > Streptophyta > Magnoliopsida > Asterales > Asteraceae > Arctium > Arctium minus. The sequence continues at coordinate 2,287,774 of OX941089.1, read as the reverse complement.
TGCATACATCTATCCGATGGCCGAAATGGGCTGGGCTCGGTGAGGACCTGAACCAGCCACGTAACCGGTGGACACCGGTTAGGGCCCGGTCAAGGATTTGTACATGAAACCGGTTAGAGCATCTCTCTAATAGATTCTCTAATCATTTGAGAACTCACAAAATTGTAAGAACCCTAAGAATCGCTGTATCGGTGTATCATGTGTTATTTCATATTTTTTTTTATTTTTTTTTTATTTTTATCTAAGGTTAGGATTTAAGGTAACATATATTGGTTTCACAATGTAAAACTTTTTGGTGTGTGAAAAAAATACACGTAAAAAGTTTCATATTGTGAACCGAATACATATGAAACAAATACATTGTGAAACAAACATATGTTAACCAATACATTAAACACTAGTTTTAGATAGAAAATGAATCATGTAAGACAATACCTTAAAAATAAAAGTTCTTAAAAGTTCTTACAGTTATCACAACATATGAAATTTTCATCTGATTAAGCTTAATGAGCTGTATAACTCATATAGCTTATTCGCACAACCATATCTAGCTGTTCGGTAGGAGCTTATTCGCTCAGCCGATGACTGATTCGCTCAGGTAGAAAATCCATCTCCTATACACTCAGCCATTAATTTTCATATATTTTCCCCAACTACCCTTCTTCCTCTTCCTGATGCCCTTCCTCCACTGCACTTCCCATTTCTCTTCTTCCCTTCCACCCAACACCTCTTCTTCCCTCCCACCCCTGCACGTGCCCTTTCTTCTGCAGAACTTAAAAGAATCAAACCCATTTCTGTCAACAAAGAAAGAAAGAAAAAGAATCATCAGGTTTTTATATTCTAAACCTTTCTATCAAAAAGGAAAATCAAATCTTCTATTCTAAACCTTTTGATTATGTCCTAAGCATTACTATAGACTTGGGGTTTCGTGGACCAAACTCATCTTCTGTTCTAAGCTTTTTGAGAGAGAGAGAAAATGGGAGGGGTTCCAGGTGGAGAGAAAGATGAATAGGAAAAAGAGGGGTTCATGGATGATTAAAAAAATATTTAATGTAAATAAAAAAGAAAATTATCTTTACTAACATGTAGATATTTCATGTTAAAATCTTAATATATAAAATATAAAATATAATTTTTTAAATAAACGTTTAAATTATATTATTATGGTAAATCAAATAATTTTTATTTAACAAAGATTTAAATTGATATTTTTTTTATAATTAAAAGTTATTTATTCAATATTATTATTAAACATTTGATTTATATAAAGAAAAAAATATACTGAGGGCAAAATGGTAATTTTTAATATCCAGACTGTTTATTCAACACAACAACCGAACAAGAACTTATCTGTTATCTAACATACAACTTTATCCATACAGGTCTTAATGAAAAACGAACCGAACAACCCCTAACTCATTTTAAGGCCTAGCTCTCTCATTGTTTTTGCCATACTTTGCAAATAACATGTTTATTAATCTCTTAAAATCAAAATTATTACTTCTATTGAAGCATTAATCTCTAATTGATGCAAAAAAATTTCTCTGTTTATCTTAAAGCAACATAGTTGATAATTCTTACCCAAATGAAACCGTACAAAGTGGTTGATACGATCCACCCTGTTGTGTTGGACCCAACCAACACAGGCCCAACTCAGACTATAACCCAAGCAAGTAAAGAATTGAGCCCAGAAGAGAAACGGCCCACCCAATCTGCCACCAACCCAAGATGGGTCCGCACGCGTCCTCAATGGATGAACGATTATGTGCAGTAAACCAACTCTTTGACATTCGCTCGAAGAGTGTTTTATGGCCTAATATTGCAGGAATTAGGCGTATCAGTGGTGGCACACGTTAGAACTTTTTTTTCTTCCCGTTAATCGTGTTTAGGACAGTTTATGTGCACTACAACAAAATTAAGTTTATAGGACGCCAAAATTTTCTAAGCGTCCTAATAGACCGCTTTATATGACTTAATTTATAAGACTAAAAAATAAAGTGTACTATGTAAAAGGCATTGTAACAAGTTTTTTAAGACCTTTTTATCAAAAAAATGTTGTATTAGCTATTTTATAAGACACAATTTGAAAAGTATCCTATAAAAACACATGTCCTATAAAAAGACATCCCAAAACTTGTTAAGACATCCCAAAACGTCCGATAAACTTATTACAACGCCTTTACATATATAGAACGCTTTAGTTTTTGGTCCTAACAAATGAAGTCTTATAAAGTCTATTAAAACGCTTAGAAATTGGTAGTCTACTATAAACCCAATTTTGTTGCAGCGTGAGCTAACCGCAACAGGCCTAAAGCACATGTTGGAACTTGGTTACAAATAGAAACTACAAAAACTTTGCAGATATTGAAATCATCGTATGAAATAAACATTATCTTTCTTCCATACAAAGTTATTGTTGTTTTGTTTTGTTTTTGCATGTCTGAAAACCCTAAGCACGTTATGAGACAGCTAAAAACCTTTGTTTTCTTGTTCGAGTAAACCTAAGCGATTTAAAGATTCCTACAGGACTGCAAGGTACAACGTAGTATATATATGTGTGTGTATATATATAGATGTGAAACGATTTGTAAGTCATCACTTGATTCGTTCTTTGATAATATATATGGCTGTTTCTTCCGAATTCTTTGGCTTGTTACTTCTAACTCTGCTTGTTGTACCGTTCACCGAAGCTACTCGGAATAGCTTGTTTGGTTCGAGTAGGGATGATGTTCAACTTGCCAATAGCACGACATGGGCCGTTCTTGTAGCAGGTTCAAGCAATTACTTTAACTATCGTCATCAGGTGCGTATTTATAGTTAGAATATGTGGAACCCTTTTGAAATCTCTCTAAAAATAACTCTTATAAGGAGGGGGGACGTTATATATATAAACCTGTTTTATGGTTTGTGTCTTGCTGATGTGAGACTCTAATACGTTCCTCAAAGAGGAAGAGTGTGGTCTAGTCTCTTTAAGACTGATATATAGAGCACACCTTTGGAATCTCTCTAAAGTATGCTTATAGGGAAAGTTCCTTCAAATATATATATATATATAGAGAGAGAGGGGGGAGGTTCAGGGGAAAACCCTAAAAAAATGAAAAATCTAGAAACACCCTATAGTCATTTACATGGATGTTATGCATATGTGCCTACAAGTACTTGAAGTTGTTTTTTGGTTTTTATGCACGTGTGCATGTTACAAATTACTAGTATGCACATGTGCATACCGTCCAGATGAATGGTTACCACGGTGTTTCTCTGTTTTTCATTTTTTTTCCGGTTTTCCCTGAACCTGACCATGAATATGGACGTAAAAAAATATGATTGTTTTTTTTTGGTGTAATTTGTTTTGTTTGAATTTTGATCATATTTCGTATTTTTCGATTTAAAAAACAGGGGTGATAATTTTTTATTTATTTAAAAGTAAAGTTGTTATTGCCTCTATAATCATATCCATTTGATCGGTTAATCTATCGGTTGATAAAGTATTTTTCATTTTTCATTTATTTAGCATTTTCCTATAACTCCCCCTCTCTATATGGGTTTGATGGTTCTTATTTCACTACAAAACATATGCTTATCACCGACGGACAAATCCGTCGGTAAAAGTAAAATCCGTCGGTATAGCAGTGGTCATTACCGACGGATCTTATCGACAGATCACCGACGGCTCACTTTTCCGACGGATCTTATCGACAGATCACCGACGGCTCACTTTTCCGACGGATCAAGCAATACATATGTATACAATACATCTACAAACAATATACACTACATATACATACAAGCAATACATATGTATACAATACATCTATAGACATACATACATATATAGACACAAACATAGACATATATACATACACACACACATGACATAGACATGATCTATAGACATACATACTACATATCACATACATACATACATACATGATCACATGATACGTACATACATACTATACATGATGTACATACATACATGATCACATACGTACGTACATACATACTATACATAATGTACATACATACATACATGATCACATACATATTACATACATGATCACATACGTACATACATATACATACATACATGATGTACATACATACATACACAAACATTATTACCGACGAATTTCTATATGCCGTCGGTAATTCGTCGGTAATTTCCGACGGATCACCGACGGACATCAGGAAAAAATTATTTTTTATTAAATTATTAAAATTACCGACGGATTTCCGACGGATTTAAATATTAAAAAAAATAAAAAAAATAATTTTATATTTGTCGGTGATTCGTCAGAAATATATATATATATATTTACCGACGGATCACCGACGGATGGTCTATCCGTCGCAAATTTTATTTTTCCGTCGGTGTTCCGTCGGTAATTACCGACGAATAAGGTCCGTCGGAAATTGTTGATATGATGCATAGAAACAAGGAATCTTTACTCTATTCATAGCTTATAAAAGAGAGAGATAAAATGAAAGCAATAATAATATAGATGAATATATATGTTCTTAAGTTTTATGATTTATCGATGCAGGCAGATGTTTGTCATGCGTATCAAATACTGAAACGAGGAGGGATGAAAGATGAGAATATAATCGTCTTCATGTACGATGACATCGCCAATAACACGATGAATCCAAGGCCTGGCGTCATAATTAACAGTCCCAACGGCTCAGATGTTTATGCCGGTGTGCCGAAGGTATCCTAACTACCTCGTTACAATTCGTCACATAAGTGTTCTTTTACGACAAATGGTTCGCTGATAACTCCATCGTTCGCTAAATTTGATCAAACCAACGGTTTTTGATTCAAAGAACGTTAAATTGTTGTAGGATTACACCGGTGAATCTGTGACAGCGGCCAATTTCTACGCCGTGCTTCTTGGTAACGTCTCGGGCGTGCAAGGTGGAAGCGGGAAAGTTGTTGCGAGCAATCCTAACGATAAGATCTTTGTGTATTTCACCGATCATGGCGGCCCCGGACTTCTTTGTATTGTGTTAATTTCCCTAATTTGCATTTTCGTTATTGATCAAACGCCGAAGTTTAGATTTTTGGTTACTTGATCGCTAACATAATTCTCGTGTTAATTACCATAGGCATGCCGAACGTGCCTTACATTTACGCGAATGATTTCATCCAAGTTTTGAAAACAAAGCACGCGAGTGGTAGCTACAGTGAGATGGTACGAAAGATTAATTTTGGCGTAACATTTATTATCATACGATATTCATCGATCGTGACAACAAAAATAATCATTCGAGTGTTCATGTAGGTGCTATACGTTGAAGCGTGCGAAAGTGGAAGTATTTTCGAAGGTCTTTTACCAGAAGATCTAAACATCTACGTGACAACGGCATCGAATGCGAACGAGAGTAGCTGGGCTACGTATTGTCCCGGAATGGACCCTCCCCCACCTCCGGGGTTCGACACTTGCTTAGGTGACTTGTACAGTGTTTCATGGCTGGAAGACAGGTATTTTTCGCACGGTCTAGTTTTTCGCGACATATTTTCTTTATTAGCGACAAAAATAACTATCCTTCTTTTTTGTTACTTTTGGCTCCTAGTGACTCGGAAGATTTGAATACTGAAACTTTGGAACAACAATACTTGAAGGTTGGTATTAGGGTTTTCCTTTTCGATTCCGATTACAAGTATCTGCCGTATATAAATATCTAGAGGACATGTATATATATATAGGAAGGTTCAAACGAGAACGCTAACTATTTAAGAAAACAAGAAAACAACAAAAAAACAGCAAATCATGTGCAAAATAATATGTGATTTTACATTAACCCGAAAAAGACGGACGCGGGCAACTTTGGGCGTGACCTAAAGTCGCGTGAATCACATATGATTTTGTATGTACTCGGTTGTTCTCGTGTTTTCTTAAATATATGTTCTCGTATGAACCCACATCTCTCTCTATATATACATATATAAAATACAGAAACAACTTGAAGTTAGAAATAGTTTGTATATGTGTGCATGTGGACATGCAGTGTTTGTTTCATAGATGAAACGTCAATAAATGTTTAAAAGCATTACAATAAGTTTATACATGAAACACCCACTAAGCTCGTACTCATACACAAAAACAAAACATGTGAAACAATATGAATCATGGCTTGAAATCAAACTCTATAAGATGGTTTTGGTTGATTTTTTTTCATGAGTTCAACTTAATTTCACATGTGTTGTTTCATCTATGAAACTGGTTTTCCACAATTTCCATCTTTTAGACGGGTTCTATATGATTTCCAGTATTCCAAAAAAAAAAAAATATCTGAATCAAAATCACACAAATGTTTGTAGGTGAAGACAAGGACTTACAATAACAACTCTTCTGAGGGATCTCATGTGATGCAATATGGTACTCTAAGCATAAGCAATGAAACTGTTTCGGTATATCAAGGTTCCGCTTCCGGGAACTCCTCCATGAATCCGGTTCAATCGTTCGACTCCATGGGTGTTGTCGATCAAAGAGATGCAGATGTTTATTCCATGTGGCAAACGGTATATATGTATATAGTCGAATTCATACACGATAATGAACAAAAATCATAGTTCTAATTACAATTTCCGCTGCCAATTTCTAATAGAACCACGTACCAAAACCACTTGGGTTGTGGCGCACTGGTAAAACCTTTAGGGGGGATGTAGTGGAAAATTTCATCTACCTAGGTTCACAGGCGCTGCCAAAGCCCTTGTGGCCATGGAGGTTCATCTGCGATGATTCTAGGCCATTTGTGGTCGCCCGGGGATTAGTGGGTGCGCGTAAGTTGGCTCGGAAACCCACGGTTACCAAAAAAAGGTCGCTACCTACTAAATCTTTTATGTGAATTTTATGTTTTGCAGTACAAGAGATTAACGGAAGGATCACAAGAGAAAGAGGAACTACTCAAGAACATCAAGGAAATAACAGCACATAGGGCGCATTTGGATAGCAGTGTCGATGCGATCAAAGGCTATTTATTAGGCGTCGGACATGGATCAGGGAGATATGAAGGATCGGCCCTTGTCGATGATTGGGATTGTCTTAAATCCATGGTAAAAAAAACCTTGATCTTTTTCGTGTTCAATTTATGATGGTTTCGCTTAGTTTTTTTTTTTTCTTGTTTATTAACTTTTTGAACATTTGATTGATGAAGATTCAAACATTTGAGACACATTGCGGATCATTAACTCAGTATGGGATGAAACACACACGAACATTCGCTAACGTGTGCAACAACGGTGTGGCTAATGAAGCCATGGAAAAAGTTTTAAAGGCGACATGTAGCTCGTATAACATGGGGCAATGGAATCCCGCGATTGTTGGTTATAGCGCGTGATCTATATAAAATGGAGCCGATGAAAGAAGGAATTGAAGAAGGGTTTTAATTTGTTTCGTTTTTATTTTAGAAATTTTCATTTGCAATAATTAATAGTTAAGTGATCCAATTGAAACCTATGCTTGATCAAACGGCATGGTTTCTTGTTTCTTGTTCCTTAACCTTATCTATCTTTGTAATCTTGATCATACAATATTCATAATGAATAAGAGGGAAATAAAAACAAAGGGTATTGATCAAAATATTCAATATTATATATGTGTAATAGTTGTTGGAGATGATCTAATTGACTAGTTCTTAAAACTAATACGGTTACTTGCCTTATCAAGATGACACAAATGTAACAGAAAAAAATAGAACAATAAAGTTCTTACAAGAACCTCTAGAGTATCTCGATTCTTTAAAATGGAGATGTTGAGAAATTTTACTTCAATAGATACTTTAAATGGAGAAATTAGAAAAAAGAGAATGAATTCTCCTTTTTTAGAGAACTTCTAAAAAGTGATTGCTCAAGAAAGTATAATTAAAACTTAGAAGACCGAAATAATATTTATAAACTATTATAAAATATTTTAATAATATAATTCGTATTATAATCTTTGAAATAAAGAAACAAGATGAACTTAATTTATTTATGGAGATTGATTTTTAATTCTTAATTTTAAAAAATCTATTAATTCTCAATTTTAAAAAATCGTTAAAACTTTTCAAAATTGACTCACTTAAGGGAATTTTTACAACTTCTATATAATGAATGGAAAAAAAATAGACTGAAAAAGCTTTTAGAAAATTTATCTATAATAGAAACTTTTAAACCATCCTCCAAAATAGAAAATGTTGGAAAATTCAGAATTTGACAAGTACAGTTAATACTGCTAGAAGAACTTGGTTACTACTTCTGAAGTTACTACTTCTGAAGTTAATGCTGCTGAACAAAATTAATGCTGCTAAGTCAAGGTTAATACTGCTAGAGGAGATTACTACTGCTAAGCAATTTTAGTACTGCTAGTAGTTAGTACTGCTGAATGTTAATACTGCTCAAAGTATTAATACTGCTGAAGACTTAGTGCTGCTTATGAGATAATCAAGATTCGTGCAGATCAAGTTTGAAGAGTATGGAAAGCTGGAAGATAAAGATGGAAGATTATTTTGAAGATCTTTTGTAATTATCTTTTATCTTCAGTATATATAGAATAGTTTAGACTTGATAGAAAACAATTTTTTTTCTAGCATTATGAGTTTTTGTTTTTGATAGAGAGAATCAACCTCAAGGTTTGTAATCCTAATTCTAGAGAAGTAGAATTCGTATTGGTGAGCCTGTTCATCAATATTGAGGTTGTGTGTTGAATCTTGTAACTTTATAATCATTTAATAAAGTTTGCAAGTTCTTATTCTGATTTACTGTGTTTCATTAATTATTGAATATCAAAGTGTTATTCCGCAAACTCCTTTGATATTGTTTCTGAGTGTTTATTCTTGTTTAGAATTAAGATCCTGACAAGTGGTATCAGAGCAAGTATTCTCAGAAATCTCATTCATCATGGAAAACACAGCTGAATCCAACAGTACTCTGGTCTCAAAGGTTCCAATGCTCAGATCCAATGAATTTGACATGTAGAAGATCAGAATCAAGCAATATATTCTCCTCACAGATTACTCTATGTGGGACATCATTGAGAATGGCCCATCTGATGCAAGAAAGATTGGTGAAGATGGCAAAAGAACCCCTCCAAAGACGGATGCAGACAGAAAGACAAGGCAAACAGAGATGAAAGCCTTGAGCATTCTGCTCTTGGCCATTCCAAATGAATATCAACACCAATTCTGTAATTGCACTGATGCACAGATGCTCTGGAATGCTCTAGAGAAGAGATTCTCTGGTACCAAAAGTACCAAGAGAAATCAAAAGGCAATCCTGAAACAACAGTATGAAAACTTTATGTCAACCAAGAATGAGTCCATGACTCAAACTTTTGACAGGTTTAACAAACTGATTGGTGAACTGGCTACTATGGGAGTACAGATTGATCAAGATGACGTAAACAGAAAATTCTTAAGGTCCCTTGGAGATGAGTGGACCATGTACACTGTTTCATTCAGACAGAATGATCAGTTGGAAGAGAAAGAACTTGATGATCTGTACAATGATCTTAGAGTATTTGAAGCTGAGGTGGAGGCAAAGAAGAAGCCTTCTGGATATATTCATAATGCTGCACTCCTATCAGCATCCATTGATTCTACTGCTAACCCTGAATCAGTGAATGCTGCTAATGGAGCAAATCAAGAAAAAGGCACTGATTCTGTGTTTGAAGCCTTTCTTGCCAGTCATGGGGATTCCTCCTTAATCAATGATGATTTGGAACAACTTCATCCTGATGATCTGGAAGAGATGGATATTAAATGGCAGATGGCCATGCTTTCCATGAGGGTAAAGAAGTTCATAAAGAGGACTGGGAGGAACAACTTCTCCCAAAGAAGAGAAGATGGAGCGGGATTTGATAAATCAAAGGTGGAATGCTACAAATGCCATCTGAAGGGACACTTTGCAAGGGAGTGCAGAAGTGGAGTGTCTCACAACAACAACCACCAACAAGCTCAATCTGGAAGCTTCAATAACAACAGAAACTCTGCTCAAGCCCTTGTTTCTCAACAAAGAATGGGGTTTGATTGGAGTGATCAAGCAGAAGAGGCTATCCAGAATCAAGCTCTTATGGCTGAAGTATCTGATCTCCCATCTGAGGTAAATTCTAATCTCTGTTCTAAAACTTTCATAGACACTGTTATAAGGTACAGGGATCACAATCAGAAGATGAGTGATGACCTTAAGAGATTAGAAAAGGATATCAAAGATTATGTGAGAATTGTTGAGAGGTTTGAGGAACAGATTAAAGGTTTTCAGGCCAATGAACTCCAACACTCATATGACACCAATTACTGGAAGTGGGAGAAAAAGGATCTAGAGCTTAAACTGACCAAATCTAAAGAGGAGAGTGAGAAATTGAGAGATGAACTAACCAAGGTCAAGCTTGATGTAGAAAAGTTTTCCAATGCTTCTAAAGCAATGGACTCTTTACTACAAACTCAGATTCATGATAAGCTGAGAAGAGGAATTGGATACAATGCCACACCTCCACCATATAACAACAATTACATCCCTCCTACTTCAGACCTATTAGACACCAAAGATAGGAAGGACTTGCCTGAGGGAGCCACTGAAGTAGATCCCTTAGATGAGGTAGTTGTTGAGGATAAGACTGAGAAAGAGGTTGGCAAGAGTAAGGAGAACAAGGTGAGTGGTGAGATTCCTCTAGAGAATAACATTATCACCAATGAGGACTGTGGAAGGGCTTGGATCAAATCTAAGGACATAGAGAAGACAGAGGGAAAGTCTGGTAAGGTCCATTACAAACAGACCACAGTTGTAAATCCAGGTCCTTGCAAACAGTGTGCATGTAAGAAGATTGAGCCCCTAAAACATGATAAAAAGAGGGGAAATCAAAGAAACTGGAATAATCAGTGGGCACAAAAACAAGGGGTTGATCTGAGTAAAATCAATAGACCAAAACCTTGTTTTATCTGTGGCAAATTGAATCATCTTGCCAAATACTGTTATTTCAATCCTATGAACCAAATGATGAATTTTCAAAGATCCATGCAAAAACCCTTTGGTTATAGGAAGATTGAAAAGAACCATGCGGCTAAGAAATCTGTTAAAACTAAAAGCCACATGAAGAAAAAGTCTGTTAAAGAAAGTGTCAATATGTGGGTTCCTAAAAGCACTAAAAATGATAGTGCTGCTAGAAGTAATACTACTGCTAACAATGTTAGTACTGCTGACATTGTTAGTACTTCTTCAAAAGTTAATACTGCTAACCCTGTTAGTGCTGCTAACAAGGTTAGTACTGCTAAACCTGTTAGTACTGCTAACTCTGTTAGTACTGCTAAGGTTTGTACTGCTTCTAGTGTTTGTACTGCTAAGCCAATCATATTGACAAAGTACTCTAATAAAGAGTGCTTTGAGTTTAAAAACCTCACCAAAAAGGAATGTAAATACTTTGATGAGAAAGGGAGACCCAAGACCACTTTGGCTTGGGTCCCCAATCAATACTAATTGTTTAATCTTATGTGCAGGGCAACCAACAGCTCAAGGGGAAGAGCATCTGACATGTTGATAGTGGTTGCTCTAGGCACATGACAGGGAACATGTCATGCCTCAAGAATTTCAAGAAAATTGATGGTGGACATGTTGCCTTTGGTAATACTCCAGATGGAGGTAAGATAAGTGGTAAGGGGGATGTTTCCAAAGGTAAAATGACCTTTGAAGATGTATTCTATGTTGAGCAGTTAAGGTACAACCTGTTAAGTGTATCACAGGTTTGTGAAAAGCAACATAGTATATTATTTACAAATTCTGAATGTATTATCCTTGCTCATGGATTCAAGGTAGTTGATGAAAAGATGATACTACTAAGAACTCCCATAAAGGATAATGTTTATTGCTTAGATATGGAAAGTGTTTCAACTGATTCATCCCTAAACTGTCTTGTGTCAAAAGCCTCTTTGGATGAATCGTCACTTTGGCACAGAAGGATGTGTCACATGAACTTTAAAACAATGAATAAACTTGTTAAAAACAACCTTGTAAGAGGTTTACCTTCCAAAGTCTTTTCATGTGATGATCATTGTGTTGCTTGTCTCAAAGGCAAACAACACAAAACTTCTCATAAGACCAAAGAGTTGAACACAATCTCTAATTCTCTTCAGTTGTTGCATTTGGATCTGTTTGGTCCTACAAATGTTATGAGTATTGGTAAGAAATCATACTGCCTAGTTATTGTTGATGATTACTCTAGATTTACTGGGGTATATTTTCTAAGAACTAAGGATGAGACAAGTGGACTGATCAAATCCTTTATTCTAAGAATTGAAAACCAAACTAATCAAAAGGTAAAAGTCATTAGGTCAGACAATGGTACTGAATTTAAAAATCATGACCTAAACACCTTTTGTGAGGAAAAAGGAATTGAGAGGCAATACAGTGCTCCTAGGACTCCACAACAAAATGGTGTTGCTGAGAGAAGGAATAGGACACTGATTGAAGCTGCTATATCTTTGTTGGTAGATTCAAAACTTCCAATTACTTTATGGGCTGAAGCAGTTAATACTGCTTGCTATGTCTAAAACAGAGTTTTAGTAGTTAAGCCTAAAAACAAGACACCCTATGAGCTTTTAAATAATAGAAAACCTTTTATAGGATTTTTCAAACCATTTGGGTGTCCTTTTACCATACTCAATACCAAAACTCACTTAGGAAAGTTTGATAGCAAGGCAGAAGATGGTTTTCTAGTTGGTTACTCATCTCAGAGTAAGGCTTACAGAGTTTTTAATACTTCTTCTAGAATAATGAGGAAAGTGACAATGTCAAGTGCAATGAGAACACACCAAATCCTATTGGGTCTGGTCCTCAGTGGTTATTTGACATTGATTCACTAACTAACTCTTTGGGTTTCAGTAGTGATTACAATGCAGGTTCAGGAAGTGGAGGATCAGGAGATGAACAAGTACAAGTACAAGTATAAGATATTATTCCTCAGTCTGTGATCTTTCCCAGTCCTACAATAGAGCCTGTTGATGTATATGAAAAAGAGACTGCTGCTGAACCAATTCAGAGTGAAGAAGAAGGAAGAGATGAGGAGACTCATGTACATGATGAACCAGAAGCAGCTGATGAGATTCCCTCAGCTGACTTAAATGATTCCAATCTGGATGTGGGAATCACTGAAGAACCTAGTCATCAGACTAGAACTCAAAAGAATCATCCTCCAGAGCTAGTCATAGGAGACATCTCTTCTCCTATGATAACAAGGAATCAAAGCAGACTTCAAGAGCTGCAGGATCAGCAACACACAGTTCTCTCCTGTTTTCTATCTCAGATTGAACCTAAGAAGGTTTTTGAAGCAATGAAAGATTCCAGTTGGATATAAGCTATGCAAGAAGAGTTACTGCAGTTCAAGTTGCAAGAAGTTTGGGACTTGGTGGACCTTCCAAAAGGTCATAGAGCTATAGGCACCAAGTGGATTTTCAGGAACAAAAAGGATGAGAGAGGCATTGTGATAAGAAACAAAGCAAGGCTGGTGGCACAAGGGTACACTAAAAAAGAAGGCATTGACTATGAAGAAGTGTTTGCTCCAGTGGCAAGGGTAGAGGCAATTAGGCTATTTCTAGCCTATGCCTCATACATGAAGTTCAAGGTATACCAAATGGATGTGAAGAGTGCCTTTCTTTATGGTACAATTGATGAAGAAGTATATGTCTGTCAGCCCCCTGGATTTGAAAATCCATCATATCCAGACAGAGTATACAAACTGAAGAAAGCACTGTATGGTCTTCATCAAGCCCCAAGAGCATGGTATGATACTCTGTCTACCTATCTCTTGAAGAATGAGTTTGAAAGAGGTATAATTGACAAGACCCTCTTCATTAAAAGAAGTAAGAAGGACATCCTATTGGTTCAGATTTATGTAGATGATATCATCTTTGGATCCACAAAAGATTAAATGTGTAGAGACTTTGAAAAGTTGATGCACAAGAGCTTTAAAATGAGTTCAATGGGTGAAATTACCTTCTTCCTTGGGCTTCAAGTGAAACAAAAGAAAGATGGGATCTTCATAAGCCAATCAAAATATGTGAAAGACATCCTGGACAAATATGGTTTATCAGACTCAAAGCCAGCAAGCACACCTATGGAGACTCATAAACAGATCACTGCTGATCTTGAGGGGGAGGATGTTGATGTCCATCTATACAGATCAATGATTGGATCACTCATGTATCTCACAGCCTCAAGACCAGACATCATGTTTCCTGTGTGTCTGTGTGCCAGATTCCAAGTCAAGCCAAAGCAATCACATCTGCAAGCTGTTAAAAGGATTTTCAGATACTTAAGAAGGCAACCTAGATTAGGTCTTTGGTATCCGTATGAATCCAACTTTGACTTGATTTCTTATTCAGATAGTGACTTGGGTGGTGCTAACATGGACAGAAAGTCTACTTCAGGTGAATGTCAACTTTTGGGTGCAAGACTAGTATCTTGGCAGTGTAAGAAACAAACCACAGTGTCCTTATCAACAACAGAAGCTGAGTATATTGCTGCTGCAAGTTGCTGTTCTCAGGTTCTATGGATTTAAAATCAGATGCTGGACTATGGGGTAACCTTTCTTCACACTCCAATCTTCATTGACAATAGCAGTGCTATAAGCATTGTTAACAATCCAGTCAAGCACTCCAAAACTAAGCACATTGAGATCATGTATCACTTTATCAGAGATTTTAATGAAAAGAAGCTAATTCAAGTTGCTAAAGTTCATATTGACAATCAGTTTGCTGATCTATTCACTAAAGCTTTTGATGTGGGTAGATTCACTTTCTTGGTCACAAGTGTGGGCATGATCAACTCTGAATAAGCTCATTTGGTTTAAAAAGTGTTTTCATACCTGTTATTGGTTTATTTTTTGGTACTACTAACATCTTTTCCAGGAAGCTATTACCTTGCATAGAGTACCACAAAGCTTCACAAAGTGTAAGTATAGTTAATGCTGCCAGTGCAGTTTTAATACTGCCAGTGCTCAGTTAATACTGCTAGTTAGTTAATACTGCTAGTAGTTAATACTGCTCTCAGTTAATACTGCTAGTTAGTTAATACTGCTAGTGGTTAATACTGCTCTCAGTTAATACTGCTAGTTACTTAATACTGCTAGTAGTTAATACTGCTCTCAGTTAGTACTGCTAGTTAGTTAATACTGCTAGTAGTTAATACTGCTTATGTCCCGAACCGTATAAATACTTTTTTTTGCCCGCCCAAAAGTTCATAACGACTCTTTGCTTTCTATTCATCTGCTCTCTAACCCTGTTTCTCTCAAGAACCAAGTGTTTCAGTACAGATTACTCAAGCACAATGGCGTCTATGGCATTTATTGACGAGCACAATGAAATCGCGATACTACAAAAGCCAAAGCAAGCTGCAGGATTTCATCAGATAGTGGATTTTCTGAAGTCTAGCCATATCGCCTATGCTCTGACAGTGTCTCCATCAATCTATATCGAGCACCAACAACAATTTTGGGCTAATGCCACCATTGTTGCTGAGAATGGTGTGCACGTGATCAAGACAAGGGTGTGTGGCAAACCCTTGACAATTACTGAAGAGGTAATTCGCATCAGTCTACGTCTAGACGATGCCTCTGGTATCTCATCTATCTCTAATGATGAACTGTTTTCCACTCTTACAAGAATGGGGTATGGAGGCCCATTGAGTGTTTTCAAGTTCTCAAAAGCTAAATTTTCACCCCAATGGCGTTTCCTTGTACATACCCTTATGCATTGTATTTCCAAAAAGACTACTGGCTGGAGTGAGTTCAGTAGCACCATTGCTTATGCTTTGGTGTGCTTGGCCACTGCCAGAAAGTACAATTTTTCTAAAATGATTTTTAGTGATCTTGTATCAAACTTGGGAAGCAAAAAGAGTTTTTACATGTACCCCAGGTTTGTTCAGGAAGTTATAACCCATGAATTGACGGATATGCCTCACTTTGATGAGGTATATGTACCAAAAATCCCCAAAGGTAAGGTCTTTTCAAACATGAAAAAATCTCCATTGGACTCGGAAGGAGTTGACACCCCATTGTTCTCTACAATGATGGTGGTGTCCCACAATGAATAAGGTATGGCAGCAGGGTCAAGGCCCTCATTAGACCATCCCACTGCTAGCCAATCCCAACCTTCACCCTCCATATCAATCCCTCAGTCCCTACTTCAAAAGCCAAATTCTCCAATCACCCAAACTTACATAAGGAAAAAGGTAAAGAAGGCTCCTTCCCTTCTTGTACCATCACCCACAAAGCCTATAAGACCTCTAATGGAGAATTCTCCATTAGAGAATATCTACAGGGAAACCACAGGGGTGTCTCCCAACCCCAAGGAGGTGCTCACTGAGGAGATGTTTGAGCATATGGGTGCTAAGGCTGCCACTACTGCTGCTAGCACAGAGGAGGTCAGTGGTAACATAAATAAGACCTTCCCCATGGCAACTTTGAATGAGAAATCATTCAAAGGTCCCTGGTGCCAAGAACCCAAGGGGGTGGAGAGTACTTCTGTTAGGCAGAAGGCTCCCACTACAAAAAGATCCCATGATCCTTCAAAAGAGGGTAACACTTCTGGAGAAGGTGAGGACATATATAACTATCAAGAATTGATGGATGCTATGGGTAACATAAACATGGATGTCATCAAGAAGGGGAAAGACATTGAAGAGATGAAAATGGTGATTTTGTCTCAACAAGTACAGATCACCAAACTAAAGAAAATGGTGACAAAATTGGTACAGAAAAAGAGGAGAAGGCAATTTGTGTTAAAGAAGAGGAAAGGTGATAAAGATGCTTCCAACAAGGGGGAGAATCAAGAGGGTGAAACAGAAAATAAAAGTACAGCTGAGAGGGAACTTGATGTTGAGGGGGAGAAAGAAACATAATCAATAGCAGCAGAAACAGAAACAATAGCAGCAGAAACTGTTAATGCTGCTGAGGTAAAAGAAGCAGCAGTAACAGGGCTTTCTGTAGAAGAATTGGAAATTGCAGAAACGTTGGTCAAAGCCAAGAATGACACTCCTAAGGCTTCTCAAAAGGCCAAGGGGAGTGGTCATAGATGAAGGAGGCCTTCAAAAGAAGAGAAAAGAAAGAAGTGAGGCTGGTTTGAAGGATACAAAAGGAAAAGGAAAGATGGTTGAACCTGAACAACCTTTAAAGAAGAAAAGTCAGATTGAGTTAGATGAAGAAGTGACAAAAGAGCTTCAAGCTGAGATGGAAAAAGAGGAACTGCTACAATCTGAGAAAGATAGAGAGCTTGCACTGAATATGGCCAGAAAACTAAATGAAGAGTATCAGAAGAGCATGAAAACAGCAGCTCAGGCCAAGAAAGTACCAGTCAAAAGAATGCCACTCAAAAAGCAGAAAAGACAACCTTCTAAGACCTTTTTGGCCAATCAGGAAAGGAGAAAAATGATAAATTTTCTGAAAGGTTCAATTGGTGTCAAAGGAGAGATGTTTACTAATATGGCATACAGTCAAGTAGAGGAGCTGTATAAGAAAGAAATGGCTAAGCTTCAAGGGGACTCCTCACAAAGGGAAGAGGCTGAAAGAAGGATGAAGGAGAGATATGATCTCAACATTCAGCAACCATTCCCTGAGGAAGTCACATCTACAAAAGAAAATAAGGAAGAGCCAGAGAATGTTGGTGTGGAAGCTAAATCTGCAAAGAGGGTGAAGACCATAGCTTCAAAGAAACTGTTTAAGAAGCAAAGGGTTGAAGAAGCTGAAAAAGAGGCAGAACCTTCAGTTACACCTTCAGCAGAATCTGTGCAGAACCCAGAACAGTCCAATAAGCAATCTAATGTGCATCTTGAGCTTTATATGACTATAACAGATGATGAACCAGTTCAAGCTGATCCCATTTCTATGAAAGCACCAGAAGTCATCTTTTGGGATATTCTGGAAGAACAAAGAAAGAAATACTTCAGGCTTAAGAGAGTGGGAGATATATATGAAGTGTACTCTACTTGGGGTAGACTCATCAGAAGCTGTTCAAGATCAGATTTAGAAGAGATGTTTAAAGTTGGATTGGGTCTATATGAAAAGGAGCTGACAGGAGAAGGAATAAGCTTAATCAGATTAGCCATGGAGTACTTGTGCATGATGTTTGATCCTAGCAAAGTTCAACATGTGATCAGAGATTTGCATCTACAGAATAAATTCCAAAGAATAGAAAACTGGATGATATTTGAAAGGTGTGGAGTTTATGTCATCACTGTAGACAGAGCTTATCATGAGTACTACTTGGTTGATAAAATCTATGATCACAGCAAGGGTAAACTGCAAGAAATGTTGAATGCCAAGCTTACATGTTCAAAAGATTCAGAAATGGCAAAGATTGTGGTAAGCAGAACAATCAATCAAAGTCTGGGTCTGGATCCGAATTTGGGCAACTAAGCTGCAGTGTTGAAAGCATCTTGAAGACTAAAATTGAAGAACTTGACTTCTCTTCCTAAAAGTCAAGTTAGGGGGAGATTGTTGGAAAATTCAGAATTTGACAAGTACAGTTAATACTGCTAGAAGAACTTGGTTACCACTTCTGAAGTTACTACTTCTGAAGTTAATGCTGCTGAACAAAATTAATGCTGCTAAGTCAAGGTTAATACTGCTAGAGGAGATTACTACTGCTAAGCAATTTTAGTACTGCTAGTAGTTAGTACTGCTGAATGTTAATACTGCTCAAAGTATTAATACTGCTGAAGACTTAGTGCTGCTTATGAGATAATCAAGATTCGTGCAGATCAAGTTTGAAGAGTATGGAAAGCTGGAAGATAAAGATGGAAGATTATTTTGAAGATCTTTTGTAATTATCTTTTATCTTCAGTATATATAGAATAGTTTAGACTTGATAGAAAACAATTTTTTTTCTAGCATTATGAGTTTTTGTTTTTGATAGAGAGAATCAACCTCAAGGTTTGTAATCCTAATTCTAGAGAAGTAGAATTCGTATTGGTGAGCCTGTTCATCAATATTGAGGTTGTGTGTTGAATCTTGTAACTTTATAATCATTCAATAAAGTTTGTAAGTTCTTATTCTGATTTATTGTGTTTCATTAATTATTGAATATCAAAGTGTTATTCCGCAAACTCCTTTGATATTGTTTCTGAGTGTTTATTCTTGTTTAGAATTAAAATCCTGACAGAAAAAAAGGAAAAAAATAAAATAAAATCCACCTTTGCAATATTGCAACTTATTAATTAGATTTTTATTTTGTAAATATATTAATTAGATTTTTGTTTATTTCTTTATCTGTTTTTCAAAAAAGAAAAAGATTATTTAAGGAAAGCTTGTCACTAATTTTTTATTATTTCTTTATTTCTAAATTTGTTGAGTTACTAATTAAATGCATTATTTTTTTTACTATATGATAAAAAATTGCCATTATTTTATTTCATTTCTTTATATAATCATATTTTTTTATTTTCTTTATTTATAAGTTTGTTGGGTATTAAATACATTAATTTTTTATTAAATAATGAAACAAAGTGCCGTTATATATTTTTATTTCTTTATTCATAAATTTGTTAATATATTAAATGCATCAAATATTTTTTACTATATAATTAGAGTGGTACAATTCATTGAAACCAACTTCAACCAATATTGAATCATCATTAAATCTTCCCCATTTCAATCGAAATGGCACATTGGCCAACGATTTTCCAACTCTACTTGATGCTACTAATTGTACATGTGGTACAATTCTCCGAAGCTAGCCGGCCTAGTCCTCGCTTGTTTAATTTTTTTGGTAAGGATCAACAAACAGAAGATATTGGCACGACATGGGCAGTCCTTATAGCTGGGTCAAAAGGGTACTTTAATTACCGTCATCAGGTGATTATTTCCTCGATTTTTCGTTTTTTGAGTTAGGGATTATTTATGTGTTAAAAGACCTAAATGAATATAATATATCATCTTATATATGTGTATCACTTCAGGCAGATATTTGTCATGCGTATCAAATACTGAAAAGAGGAGGACTAAATGATGAAAATATAATTGTGTTCATGTATGATGATATTGCGAATGATCCATTGAACCCAATCCCTGGTGTCATAATTAATAATCCCAAAGGCTTAGATGTGTATGCGGATGTGCCAAAGGTATGTAACTATTCCTTTAATTTTTAAATAAAAAACTATCAATTTAAGCTATGCTTCGTCAATTTCATGTTTTTAAACATTCCATCACAAAATCGTGAGAACATTTTCAATAGTTATTATTATTCTATAAAAATCCCAAACAAAGGAAATTCAAAATTTAAAATGTTTTGCATAAAACTCCAAGAGTAGTTATATTATTAATTAAAAACATACATTTAATACTCGTTAAACTTTTCAATAAACTATTTATATTTATAAAATTGTAATTTCCAAATTTTTTTTGCATTAATATTCCTTCCCCCTTGTTCAAAAAAAAAAAAAAAAAAAAAGAAAAAAGAAAAAAAAGAATTAACTTACATTATATTTCCTTAATAAAATGTAAAACAATTAATGCACTTTCTTCTTAAAAATAAATTTTGGAGATTTGTAAAAAGTATTTCTCTTCTCCCTTTGGGGGATGATTGAAACAACTTCTATAAGAAAAAAATCAAAATCTCTAGATGCAACATTTTGAAGATTCAAATGGAATTGTTTTTAGTTTTATGCCAAATATAGTTTTTCTGAAGTTGACAAATTAATGACATAAACATCAAACAAGATACAACAAATGCATAAGTTAAACTTCATTGAATTGAATCAAACAACGATGATTTTTAAGTTGGGCATTGAAATAATGTTAGGATTATACGGGTGAAAATGTGACGGCAGTCAATTTCCACGCTGTGATTCTTGGCAACAAAGAAGGTGTGCAAGGTGGAAGCGGAAAAGTTGTAGCAAGTAAACCTAACGATAAAATCTTCATATATTATGCTGATCATGGTGGCCCTGGAGTTCTTGGTATCGTGTTTCTGCCTTCAATTTGCTTTTGTTGATAAATGAAAATGAAAATATTAAATTGTGATTTACTAACATAATTACCATGTTAATCACCATAGGGATGCCGAACTTGCCTTACCTATATGCAGATGATATCATCCAAGTTTTGAAATTTAAGCATGAGAGTCGTACCTATAATGAGATGGTAAGCAAGACAAACTTTGGTATAGTTTAATTTATAATATGATATTTCTCTAGAAGAGTAAGAGAAGATAAGTTGCATACACACTCTCATTTTACAAAACCACTATTTTACTATAGCCATAGGGTGCTCTAGAGTTTGAGAACATAAATTCATTGAATACCCGGTAGACCAACTATTCATGATAAGTCACACTAGATAATGAAAATTATTCATGATTAATATCGTGATAGATATTAATGACAAAAATAATTCATAAAGAAAGTACATGATATTAGTTGTTATTCAGTGTCATTCATCATGAATACTTGGTTTTCGCGTTTTCAATGAATTAGAGGTTCCCAATGGAACCCACCTCTATATGTGTGTGTGTATATATATAGGGAGAGGTTCATTTGAGAAATGATAAATATATGAGAAATAGAGAAGTAATCTTAGCCATTCATCTGGTCAACATTTGCGACTTTGACTGCGAAGCACCGGATAATTCCTTGTGTGGTCTATAGAAGGTAGAGGGGTAATTTCGTAAAATACACGGGATGAGTTCATATATGAATTTGTATGAATCACAAAGATTAATATATGAATCTGTTAATTAGTTCAACTGATTCATATATGAATCTTTGTGATTCATACAGATTCACATATGAATCACAAAGGTTCATATATGAATCTGTTAGTTAGTTCAACTGATTCATATATGAATCACAAAGGTTCATATATGAATCAGTTAAAAGAGTTCAGTTGTGAATTGCACTAGTTCATATATGAACATATAGTTTATATGTGAATTATACATGTTCATATATGAACACAACCCGTGTGTTTTGTAAAATTTACGAAATTGTTCTTCTATTTTTGGGATAGTCGCAACTTTTGACCAGTCAAAGCCGCAACTTTTGACCGGTCAAAGCTGCAATATTTGACTAGTCAAATCCGATCTTGACCATATGAATGGCTAGGATTACTTCTCTATTTCTCATATATTTACCATTTCTCAAATGAACCAAACACTATATATATATATGTGTGTGTGTGTGTGTGTGTATGTTTGTCAGTTGACAATTTCCTCGTCTAGTCAATGTGAGACTCCAACACATCGATCAAGACACTGATTAAATCATTTAAATATTAATGTAGGTCATATACGTTGAAGCAAGTGAAAACGGAAGTATTTTCCAAGGTATGTTGCCTATGGATTGGAACATTTATGTGACGACTTCAACAAATATGTACCAAACTAGTTATGCAACGTATTGTCCCGGTACGAACCCTCCCCCACCTGCGGGATTCGACGTTTGCATAGGTGACTTATACAGTATTTCATGGCTGGAAGACAGGTACTTTTTGCAAAGTCTAGTTTTATTGAAGTATTTACTATAACAAATTTACAGCAACCCAAATGACTTTCAGTTTATAGTACTTGATGATGCCTGTTGATCTAGTCACTTACTATCCTTTTTCGTGACTTTTTGGCTCTAATTAGTGAATCGGAAGATTTGCGTAATGAGACTTTGAGACAAAAATACTTGAAGGTTGGTATTAGGGGTTTCTTTTCATTTTCTTCATTTAATCTCTTGTTTACCTCTTAATAGTTCTATTAAGAGGCAACCTCTGAATCGCTAAGAGGTAAATCTTGTTTGGCAAAAAAAAAAGTCCGTCTCTTAATGGTTCCAAAACCCTACGAATAATTTTGTATCTTGGGCCTCCTTTAACCATTCAACGCCCCAATTTCATGTTGAACAATTACCAAACAACCATATTTCATTTTGCACTATATCATAAGAATCTTTTAATCATTCTGTCCACTTAATCATTCTGTCCACTTAATCATTCTGCACCAAATCATTCAACAACTACCAAACAACCCTAAGTCTTTTTGAGAGCTTAACTATTAAGATCACAAGTATCTGAATCAAAATCACACAAAATGTTTGCAGGTGAAGATGAGGACTTACAATAACCATTCTTCTCATGGATCTCAAGTGATGCAATATGGTACTCTACACATAAGCAATGAAACTGTCTCGGAATATCAAGGTTCGTTACCTTGGAACTTGAACACGAAATTAGCTCAATCTTTTGAACCCATGGGTGTTGTCAACCAAGGAGACGCGGATCTCTATTCCATGTGGCAAACGGTATGTACATAGTATATAGTTGAATTCAGAGGGTGTTTGAGATTGCTTATTTAAACTCCTTATTGACTAATTGTGTTTTGTCACCGCTAATAAGATATTTATAGTGTTTGGATTTGGGGAAAGAACTGTTTATAACTTCTTGGCACCGCTAATAAGGAGTTTTTGAGAAGTTAGTCAATAATGCCTTATCAACTTATTTGAAACAACTTATGACTTTTTTTTGGTTATTTACATGTATAAGCAATCCTAAACACTCCCAAATAACAACTTATTAGCTTATTACGTTTTAGTACCACAATAAACTAATCCAAACATTTTTTATAAAACTCTTTTTTGTCACCACATAAGTTGATAAGCACTTTAAAAAAAGCATAAGTTGTTTTAAATAAGCAATCCCAAACAACCCCTCATACAAGATACCCAACATAAATCATCGATGTAATTATCATTTCTGCTACCAATTGCTGATAGAACTAGTACCAAAACTAAAATTAAAGTACTATCGAAAATATTTTGTGTGAATTTCATGTTGTGCAGTACAATAAATCAACAAAAGAAACACAATGGAAGGAGGAACTACTTGAAGAAATCAAGGAAATAACGACACATAGGTAACATTTGGACAACAGTGTCGATGTGATCAAAGGCTATTTATTAGGCAAGGGACACGAACTGGTTAGAAGTGAAGGAGCAACCCTTGTAGATGATTGGAAATGTCTTAAATATATGGTACTAAAAAACTTAATCTTTCACATTCATTTTATCATGGTTTTGATTTTTTTTCTTCTTGTTTATTAACTATTTTGAACTTTTGTTTGATGAAGATTCGAACATTTGAGACACATTGCGGATCATTAACTCAGTATGGCATGAAACATACACGAACATTCGCAAACATATGCAACAACGGTGTTACCACAGAAGCCATGGACAAAGCTTCAAAATTGGCGTGTAGCAAATATAAGTTGGGCGAGCAATGGAATCCTGCATTTGTCGGTTACAACGCTTGATCTATATATATTATAAGTAAGGAAGAAAGTGTTTTTATTTCAAAGTTGTTTCCTTTGCGTTGATTGTAAAACGAGTTGAGACCTAATTATAAGTTAAACAACATGACTTTTGGTTGCATAAATTAACCAATTTTATAATTGATCATGCTTGACAAAAAAAAAAAATCAATGGCATCTAAATTGTGATCAATATATGATTTGCAACAGTGCAAGGGTTTCTTTTTTCGTTTAAATAAGGTGATATATATCAATTGTTATAAATGTACGAACTAGAGTTTTAACCAGGTCGATAACCGGTCCTAACGGGTCTGGGAAATTGGGCCCAATGTGTAACACCCCGATTTCGAAAAGGTATCGTTTCAAGTTAATACATAAATCGGTATCTTAAGAGAAAAATAAGATATGGGATTTTGGACTTGAATCCTAGATTTTATAGTCTTGATGGATGAAGGATTCAATTACGATTCCAACGGTTCTTTCCGGAGCAAAATCGGAGCTATAACGAAGAAGTTACGGCCAAAACAGTGAACGAGAAGAAAACCAGGGGAAGCAGGCGACTTATGCCGCGACTTAAGGTCGCGAGGTAAGTCGCGAAACCCTCTGGTCGAGCTTAAAACCCGATTTTCAGCCACCAAACTTCATTTCTTCATATCTTCTTCATCATAACTCCGATTTTGGTGATTCAAGTTGCCATGGTTTCGTTTTTGAGAGCTCTTCAAGGATTTAGCAAGAGATTGGAAGTCTATTGGAGTATACATGAGTATTTTGTGGTGGTAAGCTTCTCTCTCTCTCAATGTTAAGCTAGGGTTTGATGGTTTCACCATTTTTCCTTTCCTCCTTCATCTTGGGTTTGATTTTGTTGACTTGTGTGGTGAAGATGATCTTGTAGATGTGTTGGATCTAGGATCTAGGGAGGTTTCTTGGTGGTTCAAGCTTTCATCAATGGTGATTCAAGTTTTTGGGGTAAAACCTAGATTTAGCCTAAATCTAGCAAGGTGAGTTCAAGTTGATTTGTGAAAATGTTATACATGCCAAAATGTCTATTTTAAAGTGTTTATGTGTTTTACATGAAATTATCAAATGTTGGGTTAGTTGGTAATCTTTGATTAATTGAAGTATTTAACTTTATAAACTTTGTAAAACACCCACATTTGGGATTTTTGGGCATTTCGATAAATGTGTCATAAATGAATGAGTTTTGATGATTTATTGCATAAATGGGTCTTTGGTCGAAAATACACTTTTAAGTGTTTGTCGGGTTTATGCATCATTCATGAAAGGGGATGTTTTATAAATTATTACTTGCACATTTATGTGAGGTACACGAAAGAATGTATATAGTCTCATTTTATGATTTTCATTCTTATCAGCAGTTAACCAACAAAATGTGATTTGGGAACTATATGGAAATATGAACTATATGTTTGATTATAGTTGGTCACAAGTGTATTGTGACGAGTCTAGACTATTACTATTGGATCCATAGGTATTTAGTTGACTTATTATTTGGGGGTAACTCTCGTATGTAGATAGTTGAGACATTGGACCCTAGAGGGCAACTTGGTACGGTTATGTGGGACCGGTTACTAGCCGTGGGTTGTAAATGTAAATCCTAGCGAATGAGTATGACTAGGATCATTGGGTGCCATCCCCCCACATCTTTATTCGAGCCGGCGTGTTCGCGGCCTTGATCCTAGTATGGTGAGCTCAATAACTTGGAATGTGGCGTGTTCCACCACTAGCCTTGGAATTCGGGATTCCCCCGTCACCGAGAGGTGTTGTTTTGGGGTATTTAATTTTATCCTTGTTTTCAGTCACGCTTTGAGTTTGAGTTATGTCCCTTATGCTACAATCTTGGAGACTTGAGTTTACTCATATTTTCGGTCGTTTGTTTTATAAAGTTATTCAAATGTCATTATTTGAGCATTACCATTATCCTCATTTTGAGTAAGCGTTGGGTTGCATTATTTCATGAAAGAATGTTTTGGCGTTGAGACGTCCATCTATAAAATGCATATTATTGGAGAATGAGTTGTTCTCTTATTTTAAAATAAATCATTTTAAAGGATCATGATTATAAGTTACAATGCTTCCGTTTTACGTTTTCCTGTATAATCATGATATAAAACTCTTGAACTCAGTAGGCGTTAGCCTAACCTTTTTATTTGTCGGCATGTGCAACAGGTTCCGGTTGGGAATAGTTCTAGTGATACTGTGAAGCGATGAGTGCTAGTTGTGTGCTCGAAGAGGTGATTAGCTTGATGAAGTTTTCCGCATTTATATTTGGAGATAGCGATTGTTATTGGATTATAGTAACACTCGACTTTAGTTAGTCTTTATGTAAGACTTTAGTTATATGTTGATGGTTCAACCTAGAATTGTATTTCAATTATGGACTTTTAGTAAGAGACTTTATTACCCTTTAAGGTATTTTTGAAAGTTTTGAAAGTATTTTTGAAAGTTTTTAGTAAGAGACTATTTTGAACTTTTGTTTGATGAAGATTCGAACATTTGAGACACATTGCGGATCATTAACTCAGTATGGCATGAAACATACACGAACATTCGCAAACATATGCAACAACGGTGTTACCACAAAAGCCGTGGACAAAGCTTCAAAATTGGCATGTAGCAAATATAAGTTGGGCGCGCAATGGAATCCTGCATTTGTCGGTTACAGCGCTTGATCTATATATATTATAAGTAAGGAAGAAAGCGTTTTTATTTCAAAGTTGTTTCCTTTGCGTTGATTGTAAAACGAGTTGAGACCTAATTATAAGTTAAACAACATGACTTTTGGTTGCATAAATTAACCAATTTTGTAATTGATCATGCTTGACAAAAAAAAATCAATGGCATCTAAATTGTGATCAATATATGATGTGCAACAGTGCAAGGGTTTCTTTTTTCGTTTAAATAAGGTGATATATATAAATTGTTATAAATGTACGAACTAGAGTTTTAACCAGGTCGATAACCGGTCCTAACGGGTCTGGGAACTTGGGCTCAACGGCTATAACTGGATCTTAAGTAATCGGTCTCCAACAGAGCCTAATGGTAATCCGTAATTTTAATTTTTTTAGAAAATAATATGTATGTGTATGTAAAAAGGGCTATGTTTGACAATACAAAATATTTTTTGAACCATAAGCCAATCATAGTTGATGGGTGTTGAGTCCAACAAATAAAATAAATTGTGTTTGTGAACAAATTTAAATTATTCTATCTGTAGCTCTAAATATATAAATAGTATACATAGGAAATACGTATTTTAAAATTTATTATTTTAAAAGAAACTTAAAATTTTCGACATAAATCCATCAAAAATCACATGAAAAATCTTTCGAAGATGGTCTATTATGGTTGACCAAGTTCCATAAAAAATCACATGAAAATATATTCCGTCGAATATATCTCAAAAGTTAAAATCCATAGGAATCCCATGAAAATATATTCCGTCGGAAATCTCTCGACAAATAAAATTTGTAGAAAATCTCGTGAAAGAATATGATTTCCGTCGAAAATCTCTCGAAGAATGCCCTCGAAAGTCCGTCAAAAATCCTACCAAATGGTCAACTATAATTGACCAAATTCCATCGAAAATCCCTTGCAATTATCCTCGATTCTTTGATGGATCTTTACCATCCAAAACCCACATTTTCGACCAAATTGTTATCGTCAAGAGTTTTTGTTGAAAATTCTTCAAAAACCCACATTTTTGGCGGAATTTTTCATCTAAAACGCCCATTTATTTTTGTAGTGATATATTTAAATGCTTAATTTACAAGTGTAACAATTGTGGGAAAAATATCCTCTAAATCATCATGGGTGTAATAACCGCGTTTAAAATAGAGAATTTTAAACTTTGGGAAAAAGGAGGTTAAGTCCAAAAGTTTGAGGGGCTAAGTGTAAATGTCATGATTAAGGGTTTTATACCTAAGGAATTTTTTCATTTCTACCTGTTGGCGGTTGGAGAAAAGGGATAGGCAAGGTGCTTGGGGTGCGTATTGGGGAAGAAGAAGGATTGGAAGTTCTACAAATTGATTTCTCTCAAGCTAAAACTCTAAGCCTTCTTCTCTAGCAAGCTTAGTATTGCAGATGGTGTATTGTTTCTCTCAATAGTTAAGTTTGATTCTGTGAGTCTGGGTCTGCATCCCCATCGGACACCCCTCGATCGATTAATGTTTTCTTGATTAGAGGTTTGATTTTAATGGTTGGGTTTTATTATGCTTTACTCTAAATCTTTGGGTTTAGGAGTTGTGTTTTTTGTTAGAGGATTCGTAATGATTCTGGATTGTTGCTTCCGATTGAAAACCCAAAAATTGCCCTCGGTCGGGGTGGGGGACCGGTGGACCTCGGTCGAGTGAGGCCCCGGTCTAAGGTAGACCTCGGTTGAGTGACACCCCGGTCTAAAGTGGACCTCGGTCGGGTAAGACTCCGGTCGAAGGTGAAGTCCGGTCGGACAGAAGGTGAGTTTTCTAAACTGAAACCTCGTAAGTTATGAAGTTATTTGTACATATGATCCTTTTATGAAAATGCTTGTGGTGTTTTAACTGCATAAGACATGAAGAAGTTATTTTAAAGTATATTTTTACTTACGCGAGCTTTATATACGTGAGTTCTTTTAAATGCGGTATATGTTTTATTTATGGTTAAATGTATGCATACATTGTTGTGAGCGGCCAAAGTCGGGGTGTGTGGCCCGCCTGTGCTCATACCGGGGGGTGTGTCCCGTTTATGCAATATGGGGGTGTGTCCCATCTAAGGCAGTATGAGTCAGACACACTATCACTTTTAGTGACGGTAGTGTGTGCTGGAAGTGAGTTTATAAACGTGGTTTATATTTATAAAGCTGAATGGGTTGATTTGTTCTAATTTCAAATCTTTCTGTAAATTGTGGTTGAACTATCTTTTGAGGGATCTCACTAAACCTTCGGACTAACCCTCGCTCTTTCCAAAAAAATTTAAAACCCTTTTCAGGTACTCATGAGTTAGGCAACGTTTGCAAGGGTAAAAGGAAGGTTTGACCGGGAGCTGGTGTAGAAGACTTCCATTAGAATGTTGTGTAACACCCTAAAAATTTGCGGAAATAAAATTCGAAAATTCTGCAATAGACTAAGCCTGTGAAATAGATAAAACCAAACCAAGATACAAAATATCTCAAACGGAGTATAGGGTATACATAATATGGTCAATAATGAAGCATAAGACGACAACCTACTAATCTACAATTGATTAACTAGATTAGGGTCAGGTGTCGCTATCCTTCAAAAATGTGTATCTTCAAAAATCACTGTACGATGGTCACTAGATATCCTCAAAAATACCACTCACGTCCCCAAGGTCGTTCTCTCAGTCCTGGCGTGCCCCACTGCTAAGATGACCTGCCAACATGACAACCAAGAGCAAGTGTTAGGCTAAAGCCTAGTGAGAACAAGCCAATTAAAAAGGGAGTACTAAACCCAAATCGATGTCACGCGGTGAGTATAGCCATGAGCTAAGTCAAGAAATCAAATAAACCATTAGTGATTAAACATGGTACAAATAACACCAAATCACATAACGAGCTCAACCCCTCTAGGTGTATCGCTCAAAGCATCAAGTCAACCCCTCTGGATCTATTCTTGAGAGTTCCAAAACAGGGGAACTCAGCACACAATGGAATTACACCTTACTGCACCATGAGACGTTGCCCGACCATATAGTCCCACACCTTACTTATCATGGCAACCCGATGCCTATTCCGTGCTAAAACGTAAACCAAATGCCCAAAACGGGGACATAGGAACACCGTGCCTATGGATCCATTGCACTAAGACTCAAAGCCAGAGCATGTCATTTTATATCATACTAACATTAAATCAAGCATATAAGCAATTCATATGAACAATGGTTCCATTCAATAAATCTTGATTCTTGTAAAGAAAGTTGTAAGTGATGGAATTTAGAAAACATTATCCGACAACAATATACCATACCAAAATCGTGATCCACCATAGTTCAACAAATACATTCATCACATAGCTGTTATAATATAGACGAATTTATTTTAAAAGACTCACCTCAGAATTCTTCCTGTTTAAAGGCCCGGTTTCTAACGATCGCTACCTACGATAACACCGATAAAATCGATAAGTCGAAACCTAGATAACTCTGATAACAGAAGCCAACATCGTCGAATACACACCAGTCGAATGCAACACCGGTTGAATGCAACACCGGTCGAATGCAACACCGGTCGAATGCATATCGGTCGAATGCAGTCCGGTCGAATGCATACTGGTCGAATGCTATATACAGGTCGAATGATATATACAGGTCGAATGCTATATACAGGTCGAATTCTATATACCGGTCGAATGCTATATACAGGTCGAATGTTCACCAAGAACACGCCGGAGATACATAACCCAGATCCAAACCGAAACACTCAAAACTCAAAATGGAACGGTTAAAAACCTTAACAACGAGATTCTATACGGCAGATAACACTCAGATCAAAGCTTTAAGCTAGAATCGTACCTTGATTTGAACGAAACGAACGATCACTTCTTCACCCTGCTTCCTTCTCTTTCTCTCTCTCAGATCTCAAAAATATCAGGAAATGAGATATTTAGAAAATATCTAAAGGTTATTTATCTTTATATAACCCAAGTTACATTTGACCCCCTTGAACTTTGGGTAAAGGTCAACTTTTCCCCCAACTCCAAAATTAAATAAATTTTGGATCCGGATATTACAATATCCCCCCCCCAAGAGAATTCCGTCCCCGGAATTCCATTGTCGAAAAGATGGGGATACTGAGATCTCATATCAGCCTCTACTTCCCACGTCGACTCCTGTCCCTTATGAAACTTCCACTGAACTTTCACCAGTCGAATCTCCTTGTTCCTTAACTTCTTTACCTTGAGATCCGAAATGGCTATCGGTTCCTCAACATAGTTCAATTTCTCATCTACTTGGATGTCGTCTAAAGAGATCACCACATCTGCTTCTGCCAAGCACTTTTTCAAGTTTGACACATGAAAGGTGGGATGGATCCCACGCAAGTCCTCGGGTAGGTCAAGCTTGTAGGACACTTCACCAACACATGCTACAATTTTGAATGGTCCAACGAATCTCGGTCTCAACTTTCCTTTCTTTTCGAAGCGGACTACCCCTTTCTAGGGCGAGACTTTTAACATAACTTTGTCTCCCACTTGAAACACTATCGGTTTCCTCCGCTTATTTGCATACATCCTCTGACGATCTTGAGATACTTTTAACCTTTCTCGAATCTGGTTGACCTTGTAGGCAGTCACTTGTATGATTTCGGGTCCGGTAAACTGTTTCTCCCCCGCTTCGAGCCAACACACGGGAGTTCGACACTTGCGTCCATATAAAGCCTCAAATGGTGCCATTCCAATACTTGAGTGGTAGCTATTGTTGTACGCGAACTCTACCAAAGGCAGGTGCGTATCCCAACTACCCCCAAAATCGATCACACACGATCTCAACATGTCTTCCAGAGTCTGTATTGTCCTCTCACTTTGGCCGTCAGTTTGATGATGGTAGGCCGTGCTCAACTTCACACGTGTACCCAATTCCTTTTGTAAACCGTCCCAAAAATGCGATGTGAACCGACTATCCCGATCAGAGACAATAGATAGCGGCACACCATGTCGGGATATTACTTCATCGATGTACAACTTCGCCAATTTATCCATAGGTAAGGTCTCCCACATGGCCAAGAAATGAGCGCTTTTGGTCAAGCGGTCTACTATGACCCAAATGGCGTCGTGACCTTTCAAGGTCCTTGGCAGTTTCGTCACGAAATCCATTGTGATGTGTTCCCATTTCCATTCCGGAATTTCCAAGGATTGCAAATTTTCGTAAGGTCTTTGGTGTTCAACCTTTACTTGTAAGCAAGTTACACACTGCTCCACATAGTGCGCCACATCAAGCTTCATGATTGGCCACCAATAATGCAATTTCAAATCTCGATACATTTTCGTGCTTCCCGGGTGAATAGAGTATTTTGACTTGTGGGCATCCTCGAGAAGAAGTTCTCTAATACCCCCAATCTTAGGCACCCAAATTCGCCCATTGAAAAGTTTCACCCCTCAACTATCTTCAGTCAACAAAAGGTGTTGTTTTGCCATGACTTCTCCTTTGAGATTTTCTTCTAGCAAGGCTTCGACTTGCGATTCCTTGATTCTGTCAATGAGTGTTGAAGTTATTTCAATCCGTGCAAAGGTAGCACGAGAATTTCCTCCGCAGACTTTCCGACTCAAGGCGTCGGCAACAACGTTTGCCTTACCCATATGGTAGAGCAACTCGCAGTCATAATCCTTCAACAACTCCAACCATCTCCGCTGCTTCATGTTTAGCTCTTTCTGATCAAAGATATGCTTCAAACTCTTGTGATCGGTGTAAAGAGTGCATTTCGTACCGTAAAGGTAGTGTCACCACAATTTCAGTGCAAACACCACCGCTGCCAATTCCAAGTCATGAGTAGGGTAGTTGACTTCGTGCACTTTTAGTTGTCTTGATGCGTAAGCGATCACCTTCCCTCTTTGCATCAGGACACAACCCAAATCCATCTTTGACGCATCACTGTACACCACAAAATCTTCCGTCCCGTCGGGTAAGGATAGGATAGGAGCTTCGCAAAGCTTATTTTGTAAGGTGCGGAACGCCTCTTCTTGCCTCTCAGTCCACACAAATTTCACATTCTTTCGGGTCAAGGCCGTCAGTGACGAGGCTATCTTCGAGAAGTCTTGTATGAATCTCCGATAGTACCCTGCCAAGCCTAGGAACTTCGGATTTCAGACGGACTCTTGGGAGGTTCCCAATTCGTCATCGCCTCAATCTTTGCGGGATCCACTTTTACTCCTTCCTTTGAAACCACATGCCCCAAAAACTGTACCTCTGGGAGCCAAAAGTCGCACTTTGAAAACTTCGCGTAAAGTCTTTCTCGCCTTAACACATCCAACACTTCACGGAGATGTTGCTCATGCTCTTCTTCATTCTTGGAGTAAACTAGGATGTCGTCGATGAACACGATTATCGACTTGTCAAGGAACGGTCGGCACACACGGTGATGCTGATCCTGCAGCTCTTGAAGTCTGCTTTGATTCCTTGTTATCATAGGAGAAGAGATATCTCCTATGACCAGCTCTGGAGGATGGTTCTTTTGAGTTCTAGTCTGATGACTAGGTTCTTCATTGATTCCAAATTCTAAATTGGACTCATTTAAGTCAGCTGAGGTGATCTCATCAGCTGCTTCTGGCTCTTCATGCACTTGATTCTCCTCATCTCTTCTTTCTTCTTCACTCTGAATTGGTTCAGTCATAGTCTCTTTTTCACATAAATCAACAGGTTCCATTGTAGGAATGGGAAAGATCACAGACTGAGGAATAATGTCTTGTACTTGTACTTGTTCATCCCCTGATCCTCCACTTCCTGAACCTGCATGATTATCACTACTGAAACCCAAAGAGTTAGTTAGTGAATCAATGTCAAACAACCATTGAGGACCTGAACCAATAGGATTTGGTGTGTTCTCATTGCATTTGACATTGTCACTTTCCTCAATTATTCTAGAAGAAGAATTAAACACTCTGTAAGCCTTACTCTGAGATGAGTAACCAACAAGAAAACCATCATCTGCCTTGCTATCAAACTTTCCTAGGTGAGTTTTGGTATTGAGAATGGTACAAGGACACCCAAAAGGTTTGAAAAATCCAATAAATGGTTTTCTTTTATTTAAAAGCTCATAAGGTGTCTTGTTTTTAGGCTTGACTACTAGAACTCTGTTTTGGACATAGCAAGCAGTATTAACTGCTTCAGCCCAGAAAGTAATTGGTAGTTTTGAATCAACTAACAGAGATCTAGCAGCTTCAATCAGTGTCCTATTCCTTCTCTCAGCAACACCATTTTGTTGTGGAGTCCTAGGAGCACTGTATTGCCTCTCAATTCCTTTTTCCTCACAAAAGGTGTTTAGGTCATGATTTTTAAATTCAGTACCATTGTCTGACCTAATGACTTTTACCTTTTGATTTGTTTGGTTTTCAATTCTTAGAATAAAGGATTTGATCAGTCAACTTAGAAAATATACCCAAGTAAATCTAGAGTAATCATCAACAATAACTAAGCAGTATGATTTCTTGCCTATACTCATAACATTTGTAGGACCAAACAGATCCAGATGCAACAACTGAAGAGAATTAGAGATAGTGTTCAACTCTTTGGACTTATGAGAAGTTTTGTGTTGTTTGCCTTTGAGACATGCAACACAATGATCATCACATGAAAAGACTTTTGAAGGCAAACCTCTTACAAGGTTGTTTTTAACAAGTTTATTCATAGTTTTAAAGTTCATGTGACACATCCTTCTGTGCCAAAGTGATGATTCATCCAAAGATGCTTTTGAAACAAGACAGTTTAGGGATGAATCAGTTGAAACACTTTCCATATCTAAGCAATAAACATTATCCTTTCTGGGATTTCTTAGTAGTATCATCTTTTCATCAACTACCTTGAATCCAGGAGCAAGGATAATGCATTTAGAATCTGTAAATAATATACTATGCTTTTTGTCACAAACCTGTGATACACTTAACAGGTTGTACCTTAATTGCTCAACATAGAATACATCTTCAAAGGTCATTTTACCTTTGGTTACATCACACTTACCATTGATCTTACCTCCATCTGGAGTATTACCAAAAGCAACATGCCCACCATCAATGTTCTTGAAATTCTTGAGGCAAGACATGTTCCCTGTCATGTACCTAGAGCAACCACTATCAACATGCCAGATGCTCTTCCCCTTGAGCTTCTGGTTGCCCTACACATAAGATAAAACAATTAGTATTGATTGGGAACCCAAGCCAAAGTGGTCTTGGGTCTCCCTTTCTCATCAAAGTATTTACATTCCTTTTTGATGAGATTTTTAAACTCTGAGCACTCTTTACTAGAGTACTTTGTCAAGATGATTGGTTTAGCAGCACAAACATTAGAATTAGAAGCAGTACTAACCTTAGAAGTACTAACAGAGTTAGCAACACTAACAGGTTTATCAATACTAACCTTGTTAGAAGTACTAACAGAGTTAGCAGTATTAACATTAGAAGAAGTACTAACAATGTTAGTTTTAGCAGTACTAATACTCTTAGCAACACTAACATTGGTAGCAGTAGTAATGCTTCTAGCAGCACTATCATTGTCAGCAGTACTATTTGTGGTAGCAGTACTAACAATTTTAGTGCTTTTAGGAATCCACATCTTGACACTTTCCACAACAGTATTTTTCTTCATGTGGCTTTTAGATTTAACAGATTTCTTAGCCATATGGTTCCTTTCATTCTTCCTATAACCAAAGGGTTTTTGCACAGATCTTTGAAAACGCATCCTTTGGTTTATAGGATTGAAATAACAGTATTTAGCAATATGATTGAGCTTTCCACATATAAAATAAGGTTTTGGTCTATTGATTTTACTCAGATCAACCCCTTGTTTTTGTGCCCACTGATTATTCCAGTTTCTTTGATTACCCCTCCTTTTATCATGTTTTAGGGGCTCAAATTTAGTATAAGCACACTGTTTGCAAGGAACAGGATTCACAACTGTGGTCTGCTTGTAATGGACCTTACTAGACTTTCCCTCAGTCTTCTCTATGTCCTTAGATTTTACCCAAATCTTTCCACACCCCTCATTGGTAACAATGTGGTTTTCTAGAGGAATCTCATCACTCACAGTGTTCTCCTTACTCTTACCAACCTCTTTCTCAGCCTTGTCCTCAACAACTACCTCATCTAAGGGATCTATCTTAGTGGCTCCCTTAGGCAAGTCCTTCCTATCTTTGGTTTCTAGAAAGTCTGATGTAGGAGGAATGTAGTTGTTGTTGTATGGTGGTGGTGTGGTATTGTACCCAATTCCTCTTCTCAGCTTGTCATGAATCTGAGTTTGTAGTAAAGAGTTCATTGCTTTAGAAGCATTGGAAAACTTTTCTACATCTAGCTTAACTTTGGCTAGCTCCCCTCTCAACTTTTCACTCTCCTCTTTAGACTTTGTCAGTTGGAGTTCTAGATTCTTTTTCTCCCACTTCCAGTAGTTTGTGTCATATGAGTGTTGAAGTTCATTGGCTTGGAAACCTTTAATTTGTTCCTCAAACCTCTCAACAATTCTCACATAGTCTTTTATATCTTTTGCTAACCTCTTAAGGTCATCACTCATATTCTGGTTGTGATCCCTGTACCTTTTAACAGTGTCTATGCAAGTTTTAGAACAGAGATTAGAACCTACCTCAGTTGGGAGATCAGATACCTCTGCCATGAGATCTTGATTTTGAATAGCCTCTTCTGCTTGATCACTCCAGTCAAACCCCATTCCTTGTTGAGAAACAAGGGCTTGAGCAGAGTTTTTGTTCTGGTTAAAGCTACCAGTCTGAGCTTGTTGGTGGTTATTGTGAGGCACTCAACTTCTGCATTCCCTGACAAAGTGTCCCTTCATATGACATTTATAGCATTCTACCTTTGACTTGTCAAAACCTGCTCCATCTTCTCTTCTTTGGGAGAAGTTATTCCTCCCAGTCCTCTTGATGAACTTCTTTACCCTCATGGAAAGCATGGCCATCTGCCATTTAATATCCATCTCTTCAAGATCATCAGGATGAAGTTGTTCCAAGTCATCATTGATTAAAGAAGAGTTTCCATGGCTGGATAGAAAGGCTTCAAAAACAGATTCAGTGCCTTTTTCTTGATTTGCTCCATTGGCAGCATTAACTGATTCAGGGTTAGCAATAGAATCAATTGATGCTAATAGGAGTGCAGCATTATGAACATATCCAGAAGGCTTCTTCTTTGCCTCCACCTCAGCTTCAAATACTCTAAGGTCATTGTATAGATCATCAAGTTCTTTTTCTTCCAATTGTTCATTATGTCTGAATGAAACAGTATACATGGTCCATTCATCTCCAAGGGACCTTAAAAACTTTCTGTTTACATCATCTTGATCAATCTGTACTTCTATAGTAGCTAGTTCACCAATCAGCTTGTTAAACCTGTCAAAAGTTTGAGTCATGGACTCATTCTTAGTTGACATAAAGTTTTCATACAATTGCTTCAGTATTGCCTTCTGATTTCTCTTGGTACTTTTGGTACCAGAGAATCTTTTCTCTAGAGCATTCCAAAGCATCTGTGCATCAGTGCAATTGCAGAATTGGTGTTGATATTCATTGGGAATAGCCAAGAGCAGCGTACTCAAAGCTTTCATCTCTGTCTGCCTTATCTTCTTTTCTGCATCAGTCTTTGGTGGAGTTCTTTTTCCATCTGCACCAATTTTTCCTTCATCAGATGGGTCATTCTCAATGATGTCCCACATAGAGTAATCTGTGAGGAGAATGTATTGCTTGATCCTTATCTTCCACATGTCATACTCATTAGATCTGAGCATTGGAACCTTTGAGACAAGAGTACTGTTTGATTCAACTGTGTTTTCCATGATGAATGAAGGTTTCTGAGAATACTAGCTCTGATACCACTTGTCAGGATCTGATTCTTAACAAGAATAATGAACTCAGAAACAATATTAAAGGAGTTTGCGGAATAACACTTTAATATTCAGAATATCAATGAAACAGTGAATCATAAATCACAAATTGTAAACTTTATTGAATGATTTAAAGCTACAAGATTTCACACACAACCTCAATATTGATGAACAGGCTCACCAATACGAATTCTACTTCTCTAGAACTAGGATTATAAATCTTGAGGTTGATTCTATCTATGAAAGTAAAAACTCAGAATATTGTCTAACTTCTTATTCTAAACTATTCACAATAATTCTATACATATACTAAAGATAAAAGATAATTACAAAATATAAAAGATCTTCAGTATAATCTTCCATAGTTATCTCCAAGCTTTCCATGATTATCTTCATTCTTGATCTGCACGTATCTTGATTATCTCTTAAGCAGTATTAAGTTGTAGCAGTATTAACACTCTGAGCAATATTAATCTTCTCCAGCAGTAGTAACTGTGCTCAGCAGTATTAACTATACTTGTGCAATTCTGAATTCCCAACATTCGAAGACCAAGCATATAGATGTACGCTATCACTTCATCAAGGATCATGTAGAAAAAGGTGACATTGAAATGCACTTTGTTCAAACTGACTTCCAGTTAGCTGATCTTTTCACCAAGCCGTTGGATGAAAAAAGGTTCCAATTTCTAATCAGCAAACTTGGTATGTTGAACATGTCTTAGACCTTACTCATGATTTAAGGGGGAGCTATATTGAGTTTCAATTTTGTGTTTTCTATATTTTTCAACTGTTGCTAACAATCGAGGAATCATTTTCACAAATGATTACCATGATTTATTTTATATGCAGGTTTGTTCAAGTGACTATGGCTTCTAATCACTTCGGATTAGAACCCGCACTTCAGTGCTTTATCTTTTTGCTTTATGTTAAAAAAATTCTTCAGTTGAGGGGGAGTTTCATAGAAAAAGAGCTTAATCGTCTATAAGCTTAATTGAAAAACTCCTTAAGAGCTTAAACTGTCAAACTCTTTTTAGTTTGAGGGGGAGAATTGCATCGTCAAACACAACTGTTTTGACTTCTCCAAATTTTATTCTTCACGTAACTGTATTCCTTTTGTGCTTTCATGTACAAAAAAAAATTGTTGAACAACACGTTCTTTTAGGAAAATACAAGGGATTCAGTGTGAGAACTTAACAGAACTTCCATGGATTCACGATAACCAGTGTTTCCTACCCAGGAAGTATTCCCTGAGTGATTGAGGGGAGAGGGGTCAAAAGAATTGAGTGATGGTGTGTGCAGAGGTAAAATGGAAAAGAGAGATTGGTTAGAAGTGAGCATTAAAAGAAAGAGGGTGAGAGATCAGAGTAAAAGAATATTAAACTCTGCACCAAACTTCTTTCTGAGCCGGGCATCCACATTATCTGATTGGTTCACATTCTTTGGTGACCATCATTGAAATAGGCAACTAGCCCATGGCATCTCTTGCATTCAACCCCACCAGCTACTCATTCTTTTCTCAAAAAGAGAATGTTTCACATTTTCTGGGGACGCAACACATACGCTATTGGTTCTTCATTTGGAAGATACTAATATTGAAAAAGAAGGAAAGTTGCCCCACCTTCAAACCCTTTCTCATGCACATTGAGTCTTTGTATAATTTGTTGCTGTCTCAAAAAGTTTACATACTTTGAGCCTTTATTGAAAAGCAATCATCTATGCTTAATTCTTTCATACACATGCACAAGCACACATAAATTTGTTTTCTGTCAGAACATTCATAGATAACCATGTGTTATTCGATGATTGAATGGAAGACCTGGGGAGTCTACATCAAACCAACTCCTTATATAGTAACTTCGTGTTACTCAGTAGCTTTGTGTTACTGACAGACATTCTAACTGAGTCATTTGTTGATTCAGGGTTACCACATTTTTAATTATTTGAATCTGAAAAGATTGAAATAATCACTCTTTTCATTTGGAGAGACTGCTCTTATTTCCACACAGGGATCCGTACATGAAGACATTGCTTAATTGGAGTCTATAAAGACAAGGGGGAGATTGTTTTGGTATATTTTGATGATGCTGATTCTCACCAATCATCAAAAAGGGAGAATAATCAAAGAAGGAGAATAAAAAGAAGATTTCAAGAAGTTTGAAATAAAGGTTGTTGAAGACTTCAAAGTTAAAGAAAGAGAAAGATGAAGACTGTAAAGCTACAAGACTTGAATACTGTAAAGCTACAAGACTTGAAGATGTCAACGTCATATCTACTACAGTTTTCAAGAAAAGTGAAGACAAGTGAAGACCCGAAGACAATTCCAAATTTTTTTTAATCTTGAATCCAAAGGGGGAGATTGTTGGATCATAAATTGTATTCAAGATTAAAGTTACAGTTAAGGGTTTAAACTGTAATTGTGTTAAAGTTAGTTAGAGGGTTTATTTTGTAATAAGCTAATAGTTTTATTATTAGTTGGACCCAAGCCCATTAGGCATTAGGCCTGGGTATTTAATGTTTTGATTAGTTTAGTTTTAGGGTTAATCCTCTCATTATTCTTAATCATAATAATCATATTAGAGAGAGGTAGTTGTTTTCTCACTAATACTACATTCAAGGTATCAAGAACACACAAGGTTTTCATTGATTATTCAAGGGATTGGTATGTTATTCTAATCTTTATATCTCTTGATATATTATTGTGTTGTGTTTAATTATCAACTAGATTAAACTGGTTTAACAGGGACAACTTCCTACACTACTTGATTTCCACCAAATTCATTCCAATCACCCAACTTTGAGCATCGATATCTCATTCACACATATTCCGTTTTGGACACATAATATATCGTTTCGAAGCTCTCATATAGAAGAACACAAACCCACGAAGAGTTAGATATATACAATACATATACATGTATTTAATTGTGTCCAAAGTTAGTAAAAATCACATTTTTACTAAAATTTTTCCAACACTTATGTATGCAAAATATGCAAGGAACTACAACTTGTAATGTGATTGATATCAGGAAGAACAAAAAAATAAGGTTCGATGAGCTTTTCAACACAATTGATCGATCTTCCCATGCATTGCAGCCAACATCAATAGAGTTTGACACCCAATTTTGAAATTAAACAGAACTAGTCAAACCACTATAGGAGGAAATAGTAGTTATCAAAGGACAACATTTTTCACAAGACCACAATCAGACTTAACATTAGATCCCAATTTTTTTTACGGCAAAATTTATTAACGCGAAACTATAGCAAGACGCTAGCGCAAAGGGAGCACATTAGATCCCAATTACTAACCCATGTAACATTAGCGAAATATGAAACACATATAAGTCTTAATTAGCCACAAAAAAGAGAAGAAAGAACAAACTCGCACCACTTTCTTTCTTCATCATCGTTCATTTAATTATTTGAGAGCGCTCACGAAGATTTTACAAGATTGATCATGTTCCTCTCTACATCATCATTTGAGGGTGCTTCTCAAAGGAGATAAATATTTAGCTACAACAGAACTTTCTAAATCATTCTCCAAAATGAGAAAATGAGGGGAGTGAATATGATATCATCCACATTACTTTAGAGTATCTCGAACAGATTCTTCAAAATGGAGATGTTGAAGATTTTTATTTCAATAGATACTTTAAATGGAGAAAGTAGAAAAAAGAGGATGAATTCTCCAAATTTAGAGAACTTCTAGAAAGTGTGTTCAAGAAAGAGAAATGATTTTTTTATCTTTTCTAATAATGAGAATCTTTAAAATTAAATTTAAAAAACAAGAAATAATATTTTATAAAATATTTTAATAATATAATTCATATTATAATCTTTGAAATAAAGAAACAAGAATAAACTTAATTTAATTTTGGAGATTGGCTTTTAATTCTTAACTTTAAACAATCTATTAATTCTCAATTTTAAAAGACTAGAAGCGTACTCGCGCAATGCAACGAGATACATCACGATTTTAATGTTTCATTTTATTTTTTGTTTTTTTTGTCGATTTACAATACGATTTTGGATGGTTTTGAGAAAGTGATAATGTTTTTTTTTAAATTTGTTTAATTTAAGCTTAATAATATAATGTTTTTTATATAAAAAAAATTAAGTATTTTGTTAGAATTTAATGATTATCTTATATATTTTAATGACATCTAGAAAAAAAAATAACCAATTACATGTTTAATAATATAATTAAAACAAATTTATAGTAATATAATATATTAATTAATAGTGATACATGTAAAAGTCTACATAAAAGGAAGACTCTGCACATACTAAATTGGTGGGTGTTAGAAGTCTGCAGTAGTAATATGTATCTTGTGCTTTGATACTTGTAAATTAAGAGATTTTTAAAATCTTGCATAAAATGATGGTACCTTATGCCTAATAATTTGTATTTAAGAGTTTTTTATCCGTGATTTATAATATAGTATAGATAAAAACTTTTCAAAATTGACACACTTAAGAGAATTTTTACACTTCTATATAATGAATGGAAAAAATAGAATAAAAAAGCTTTTAAAAAATTTAGCTACAATAGAAACTTTTAAACCATCCTCCAAAATAGAAAAGGAAAAGGGATATCCACCTTTGCAATCTTGCAACTTAATAGTTAGATTTTTATTTTGAAAATATATTAATTAGATTTTTATTTTGTAATAATCGGGCTTAAATCTATATTATAAAAGTTTTGGGTAAGAAAGTAAAAAGGACCATAAGGGAGGGGTCTAGAGTGAATAAGGGATAAAAGTGAGATTTTAACCCTAGGAATCAGTATTGTTGTTGGCGGCTGGTAAGTTTTGAGGATAGAGAAGGCTTGAGGGTGATTCGATCGAGAGGAAGCGAAATAAGCGGTGAATCAGTATTCTTCGATTTTATAAGGTAAATTCTAAATCCTAATCTTCTTATTAGTAAGAGTTTAACAATTATTTACAAATCTGTTAATGGGAGATTGATTCTAAAGTCAGTTTCCTGGAGTTGGAATTTCTGGGTTGAGTTGAGAACTTGAAATAATTAAAACCTGTTATAGAAATAAATGTGGTTAGTGGATTGTTCAATGAAATAGAATTTTTGCATCTATTTGTGGGTTATTGGATTGTTTGTTGTCGATTTTGGGGATTAAAATGCGAACTCTGTCACTTTATTCGAGTTCTGGGGTTTTTCCGTTCGATAATCCGATCACTGGGTTGCTTGGACCGATCGAAGTTATGGCACCAGTCAAAGAGGTTTGGCACCGGTCGACAATCGATATTATAATCGACACCGGTTAGGGGGGGGGGGACACCGGTCGACCTTCATCCGGTCAGTCCCACATTCCGGTCGTAAGGAAAGCCCCGGTCGAATAGCAGACACCGATCGGTGGACTTTGGTCCCGGTCCCTAGTTTGTACAGTGGACCGAAGCCCAATTTTTATTGGGTGGGTCGATTCAAGTAAGGTAAGCCTAATTCAAGTTTAATTGAAGTTTAGTTATTTAGAGTTGGGCTTTATCGTGTGGTCTGGTCCGATTTCGATGCGTTATGCTAGAATAATAAAAGGAGGTCTTGAATTAGATTGTTTCGAGCCGGGTTTTCTTATTAAAAAGAGACTGTAAGATTGTAGGAATTAAGGCCATTGTGGTTAAATAAGAAGTATCGAACATTTACCAAGCAATACCTTGTTTTATAGGTTCCAGTTTGGATTATTAAAAGTAAGCGTAAGATTTAAGCTAAGGACGTCAGGTGAGTTTTTCTGAACTAAAATCCTTTTTGGTAACAGAAGCATGTAAAGTTTACTGTTTAAACTTTGAATTTAATTGCGATGGGATGATACTTATGAAATGTTTTTAAGTATGTTTTAAATCGTTGTTGTTTAAATGTATGCATACATTCTATGTGGAGATTTTGACCTAAGTCGGGGAGTGTGGCCCGCCTACTCGTGCCGGGGAGTGTGGCCCGTTTATGCCGTCGGGGGTGTGTCCCGACATTAAGGTAGTGCGAGTTAGACACATCGTCTTTGACGGTCGTGTGGTCAGTAGCGTGTTTTATCCTCGTGTGTTTATTAAATGTTGTTTAAAATGCTGGAAAGTTATATTTTTATTGCTCATCTGTTAGAGGGGACTCACTAGACCTTCGGTCTAACCCTCACTCTTTTAAAACTAAAAATCTTTTCAGGCAAGCGAGTTCTAGAAAGGGCAGATAAAGGAAAGGAGAAGATGTAGCGGGAAAGTTAGAAGACTGTCATTTTTAGAGATTTATCTATAGAATCTCAGTTGTGAATAGGTTGCCAATGTGTAGATCCCAGTGCAGTGCAAATCAGAATAACAGCAATCAAAGATGAACATATTATAGGCCACAACAACTAGTCATATGATTGATATTACTTCAAAGGGTTTAGGTTTACAGAGAGAATTTCTGATAAGAGTTTGTAAACCTAATGACTAGAAAACTGAATAATGAACTTCTGACCTTACAAATGAAATAGAAATCAACTTTAAATACTTAGGCACGCAGGCCTGACGGGCTTATGGGCTTTTAGGCCCAACAAGCTTACAACTATGAATAAATGACAGTTTATACCCTAAACTTCTATTTAACAAACAAAATAGCCCTAACAAACTCCCCCTTTAAATAGAAGTTGAAACTCGCGCCAGTTAGGAACATATATCTTCCGAAAACCAAAACTGATCTCGAAATATCGGATTTGCGTTATGTACTCCAGTCGTTCTTCGATAACTCTCAGTGCTTTAAGAACCAGTGCTTTGTATGAAGAATCCAGTATC
Source organism: Arctium minus (assembly GCA_954870635.1). Taxonomy (NCBI): domain Eukaryota; kingdom Viridiplantae; phylum Streptophyta; class Magnoliopsida; order Asterales; family Asteraceae; genus Arctium; species Arctium minus. Next base: position 2,243,216 of record OX941089.1, on the reverse strand, counting down.
TGAACTCCTTTTTCATCTTGACTCAGCGCACGCTTCAACTTGTCTTTCAGCAGCATCAATGTACCATCACAGAATCTGGCAATCTGATCAAAACGGATAAATTGTAGAACACCTTTGTTATTCACATATGACATACCAAACTCTGGAATATTTATAACTGTGAATGCTGGTACGCTTAGAGCATCAGACGGAACACTCAGATCAGGCTTGAGCAGGTTAATCTTCGGTTGATTGCTTTCTAACCCAATCTAAAAATCTTCCACCGAAGCAAGTTTCATTGCGCACTTCATGTATCTTTTCACGGTTTCTAGTGCATCAATGACTTCTCCGGGTCTGACAGTTCTGGTCTTTAAGTCACGTAGTATGAACAGCAGATCTTGTGGCTCCAGACATGGAAAATCAGCATCAGAAAAGCAGTACTGTTGACCATCTTCTCTTGTAACCATGAAGTCCGTATACTTAACCTTCATGAAGTAGGCAGGTATAATCTTATCAACTGATACAATCCTGAGCTTCGTCTTGGAGTACTTGTGCTGGAACTTTCTGTATACGAACACAAGCTCACGCTGTTTTTCTTTGTTTTTCACTGACTGTAGACCATGGAGAACGACTTCATCATACTTTCTGATCCAGTGGGAAAAGATCTTTTTCTGGATTTCTTCGAGGAAAGGAACTTTTATTCTGACTCTTTCCTACTTGGATGGACGAACTGGAGGAGTATGTACTGGTTCTCTAACTGGTGAAGCTGGAGGAGATCTCTCGGGAAAAAACTGTAGAAGAGAAGTCAGGGTGATTAACTGGATAGGTCAATAAAGGAACCACGGCAGAAGACTGATCATCTGGATGCAGTATTTCATCAATTTCTTCTTGCATAACCACCAGAGCTCTTTCAGTATTAGCACATTCTTCTGTCGTGTCCGCCACTTCATACGGATCTAATATTATTGCCCAATCTTCAGGAACTATCGGAGAACCATCTTCAAATTCCTCAGGCTTTTCAACCGTCGGATAGTCATATATTACCAAGTCTATCACCTGTTCCCGTTCCTGTTCCTGTCTCTGTCCCTCTGTTCTTGTACCGAAACCCGTACCCTGTTCAACCTGTTCTGATTCCACCATATGTGTCTTCGGATCAGATAGACGTTGGCGCTTCTCCCCCTCATGGTGATCAGGATCATCCTGATCATCATGTTGGCGCTTGAGCCGTTCTGCCTGGCTACGGCAGGTATCCTCCACTACTGATAGACGTTCAGTCAAAACAGCTACGGTTTGCTGAAGTGACTGAAGCATAACTTGCTGGATCTGGAAGGCTTTAGGAGAGACAATAGGCTGGGGGGTTGGTGTGGTAGGTGTGGATGCTTGAGAACGAAGCAGTGATAACAAATCGGCATCCTGGGTGGGTTCGGTTAGAGACTGGGCTAGTAGTTTGGCAAGAAGAATGGATTTCAGCTCAGGGATAGATAGATCCGTAGCGGGTAGGGAAGGTGGAATAGGTGTGGGCTTAGGCTCAGTCGCAGGACCTTTGCCTTTGATCATGCGTTTGAGGTTGTCCACCTCTTCCCTCATCATAGATTGGACAGCCTTTAGGGCGCCGTCCATGTATTCCCTTGAGACAAACTCAGTTGGGGTAACTCCGGGGTCACTCAGACTTCCCGTTGTAGCTACGACTGTAGAAGTCGAGCTGCCTACGTTCATGGTTGGCGTGATGATAGCCCTGGTAGGACTTCCACCCAATCCTCGTAAACTACCCGAAGGTGGAGTTACTATGGGTGTTCCGGCCGGGCCACTTAGGCTACCGGCGATGGCCGAAATGGAATCTGTGTCCTAGGAATGGCATGTATAACAAATGGCTCTAGACTCCGTGCATGCAAAGATGTCGAGAACGGGGGCAGCTGTTCTCTTGTTTCAATATCGGCACCCTCCAAGTGAGAGCCCGATAGCGAATGTGCTAAATCCCCGTGAAAATGTGAAACCACCATCTGTTGAGAGATAGTGGAGTGGCTTGGTGGGGTGTGCAAATGCGCCGCTAGGTCCACGACGGCTTCTTCAATACCCTGTCTCAACACATGCGACTGGGTAGCAGATGTGGTTACCTGGCTGGATGTGGCTAGGGGGGATATAACCGTTGATGGTTGTCCCGTCACTCGTGTACTTTCAGCGTCATATTTTCTCTTTCTTTCCCTCTCTCGGCTCACTAGAATATCATCTTCAACTAAAACTCCCTCCGCTCTCCTTATCTCTCCAAGTGAGGGCTGATTATCGTCACCATCAGAGTCAGATGACTCTTCATTTGATGCCGATACGGTAGTGGCTGGGTCCGACTCACTGTCGGGTTCATCGGCTGCCTCCTCAGTGTCGGTTGCAGCTTCCGACTGAGAGTCGGGTGAACCTGATTCCACCGCAGGCTCGGATTGGGCCGAAGCTTCCTCTGAGGTGGAATGCACTGTTGTCTCTTCTGCTGTTTGAGTCTCTATTTGCGTCGGCGAAGATGGTTATCTAGAATAACTAGGCTGGCTCGTTCCAACGACACTACCCACGTCAGATCCCCTCACGATTATTTCTCTTGACACACCCTGTCCGGAAGCCCCAGCTATCCGGACGCTCCCGCCTCTCGTTCGTGGACGGGGACCCTCACGCCGCTCAGGTCGTGCTCCCTGGGCAGGTCCTGCCGGTCCTGGCCGGACCATAGGAGCTGGAATGTTGTGTGTGTGCCTATAAGCTATCACACTCAGTGTCGTAGGACGAGCATGGTCTAGTACCCCGACTGGGATTTGTTGGGCGACAACACCTTCTAGATAAGCGCGGGAAGGTATCTTGCGCGTCGGATGTTGTGGGCATGTTGGGTGCGTAGAGCGGCGCTGTATCTCGGGATACAGGTTCATGAAGTTCCGGATAACAATCTGTAAGAACCGCATGAATGGAATGAAATTCGATCGGCGAGATGCAGTAGAACGAACTCTCTGAACGAGTTCAAACCAAAGAGAGTCAGCAATGTCCATGTGGCGATTGAAGGCCACCGCGTGAAAGATGCGAAGAATCGGGGCACTCGTCTGATCAATGCCCTTCGTTATAGCCGAAAGGCACCGATTTATGTAGGTGAACATCGTGTACCAGATCGTCGAGAGGTACTTGCGGTTAAAGGTTGATGGAATGCGAAGTTCTGCGCCGTATCCTAATGAGAGAAGTTCGGTGCACAGTGAAGCATCAGAAACCATCGGGTCGAAGCTTTCTCGGCCTGGAACGGATCCGGCAGTCGGTAACCGAAGGAATTGTCGGAAGAGATCACATGTGAGAAGCACTGGAGTATGATCTATCCGACCTTCAAGGTGGAATTCGCCGTCGGCCTCTAACGCACGGAGAGAGGGCCAAAACTGCTGTAAGTATAGTACTGGAACGGTCGCAGTTTCCGTGACAGCATAGGAGATTGGATGTCCCTTTAGAATCTCGATGATGACCTGATATTGAAGAGCAGGTTGGGTTACATCGAGGTGGTAATTATTGGCTGTAAGAGGGAGGAACTGATCCTCGGGAATCAGTTCCGCATCTGCGATTGGATCAATCGTTGGTGGTTGGTTTTGTGCCATTGTACCTGATCGATCGAATGTGAAGCAAAACGATGTTCGGGCGATTCGAGTTCGGTCGAACAGTGCTCCGGGCGAGAGAGAGATGGAGGAGATGAGAAAGAGATGAAAGTATCGATCGAATGAGGGCTGAAAGGTTCGATCGGGGTTTTTAAACCCCCGATATTGATTTGGGCTTGGGCCGGGGCCGGGCCCACACAAGGCAAACCAAAACAAACCAAAAAGGAAAAGAAAAAGAAAATATTTTTGGGATTTTCTTAAGTAGAGAAAAAAAATTACTAAAAATAAAGAAAATATTTTTGACTTTTTGGAATAAGAAAATATACCTAAAAAAAAACTAAGGGAGAAAGAAAAATTTTAAGAAACCTATGGGGAAAAAAAATAAAATAAAAAACCGAAGGCACAAACAAAAAAAATAAAAAATAAAAGCTCCCCCTCAAAAAAAATTGAGAAACTCACGAGACTTAACTCCCGCTCGAATGATTACCATGAGGAGAACAAACCACATTATCCACTTACCTGCTCCCCCTCGAACAGAGGACTCGTGAGACTTACCAACAAACTGACAAGAGTGCTCCCCCTGAACACAGTACCGGCTTGTAGATCCACCACAATCAACTTACACTTTTCAGGGAACAAGGAATGAACTGCACAAAGAATCACGAAAACAAAAAACACGAACACAAGAGAAGCGAGAAAAACACGAAATCTACTTTGTTGATACAGAAGTTCGTAACTGACACAGAACTGAACGAGTAACATGCAATAACCAAGGAGTGTGGATAATAGCAACCAGATATAGGTCACTGGTGCAGTTGTCACAGTCATTCGTTATTGAACGAAACTCGTAGAGAGCTGCGAACGGATCAAACTTTCAGATTTAGCATACCTAGCTTGGACACAAGGTAATTAAATTGCTTTTCGTCCAAGGCTTTGGTAAATAGGTCTGCTAACTGATGCTCTAAATTAACAAAATAGAGTTCGATAGTACCTTTTTGCACGTGATCTTTTATAAAATGATAGCGCACATCAATGTGTTTCGTCTTCGTGTGCTGGACGGGATTGTTTGATATGGCTATAGCGCTCTTCGAGTCGCAATAGATGGGAATCCTGGAGTAATTAAACCCATAATCTTTGAGCTGGGTGCGCATCCAGATGACCTGCGAGCAGCAACTGGCGGCTGCTACATACTCCGCCTCGGCGGTGGAGGTGGACACGCAATTTTGCTTCTTGGACGCCCAGCTGACAAGACGATCGCCCAAGAACTGAACATGACCCGACGTGCTTTTCCGGTCCAGCATATTTCCAACATGGTCAGCGTCCGAGTAGGTTGTCAATTCAAAACTTGTCTCTTTTGGATACCACAAACCAAGATCAGCAGTACCTTTTAAATATCGAAAAATTCGCTTAACCGCAGCTAAGTGAGACTCTTTAGGTTTCGATTGAAATCTTGCACACAAGAATGTCGAGAACATAATGTCAGGCCGACTAGCCGTCAAGTACATCAGAGAGCCAATCATGCCTCTATAAATAGTAGCATTCACATCCTTACCGTCAGGATCAGAGTGAAGCTTTAGAGTAGTGGACATGGGGGTTTTCATAGGTGAAGATTTTTCCATCTGGTATTTCCGAAGAATATCCGAGATGTACTTAGATTGATTAATGAAAATTCCCCGTTTGTAATTGTTTTACTTGAAGACCCAGGAAAAAATTCATTTGCCCCATCATGCTCATTTGAAAATGTTTACTCATTAAGGCAGAGAAGTTCTGACAGTACTTGGGGTTCGTGGAGCCAAAGATTATATCATCAACATAAATTTGTACAAGAATGATATCTTTCTTCTCTCTTTTAATAAATAAAGTAGTGTCAATTTTACCTTTAGAGAAGCCAGACTTGACTAAGAAGGATGAGAGTGCATCATACCAGGCTCGTGGCGCTTGCTTAAGACCGTATAGGGCCTTGTCAAGAAAATAAACGTAATTTGGATTTTCAGAACTCACGAAGCCTTCGGGTTGCGAGACATACACTTCCTCCTTGAGAACGCCATTGAGGAACGCGGATTTCACGTCCATTTGAAAGACGATGAAATTCTTGTGAGCGGCAAAGGCGAGGAACATGCGGATCGCTTCAATGCGGGCAACCGGTGCGAACGTCTCATCGTAATCAATTCCTTCTTGCTGGCGATATCCTTTAGCCACTAGACGCGCTTTGTTCCGAAGAATGATGTCGTTTTCGTCCTTCTTGTTCTTAAAAATCCATTTAGTCCCTATCACCGTCTTGTTCTTATGTCGAGGAACTAGGCGCCATACTTTGAGGCTCTCAAATTGGTTGAGTTCCTCTTGCATAGCGATTACCCAGTCCGGATCATTCAGCGCTTCAGAGACGGTGGAAGGTTCGATACGGCTGAGGAACGAGGAAAATAAGCAGTCGTTCGTGGTGGCGAAACGAGTTTGAACTGGTGTGGAGGGATCACCGATGATCTGATGAAGGGGGTGAGCTCGAGTCCACTTGGTGGTGTGTGGATGAGGTTGATATGTCTGGTGGGAGGTGTCGAAATCCACATGACCACCGGGGGGTAAATCTTGAACTGCCTCGAGGGATGACGGCCTGTGAGGTGGAAGCTCCTTAGTGGGAGTCGAGCAAGGAGTGGAGGACGACTCAGCAGGTGAAGAATCGATAGGAGGATCCGGGATTGCCGGAGAGGTAGCTTCAGGAGCACCTTCAACAGGAGTCGGTTCAGGGAGTAAAGCTGAAGGTTGCACTCCATCAGGAACTTGAGCGAGAGGATGTCTATCACTTGAGATCGGGGAAGCTTGATCATTGGCAGTAGAAGATGGAGCACCAGGCGAGGATGGACCACCGGAGTCGGTTGGACCAGTGACTTGTGTCACTTCTGGTGCTTGATCAGTATTCCTGTCACAAGACGTAGTATTAGACTTAACATTAAATAAGTCATTATAAAAGAATTCAAACAGCAAATCCAAATCAGAAAGATGTGCTCTAGACGTGGACGCTTGATTTGGATTGACTGAAGATTGTGTAGCTTCTGAACGGAATTGTCCAGAAGCTAACACACCAGTAAGCGCGGGTTCTGGACTGAGATGTTCAGAAGCCATATCAGCGGCCTCGTCAAAAGTCACGTGTACGCTCTCAACGACGGTCTTCGTCCGTTTGTTGTAAACACGGTAGGCTTTGGCGTGTTGGGAGTAGCCGATGAACACTCCTTCATCAGCTTTGGGACTGAATTTTCCAAGATCATCCTTATCATTTAAGACAAAGCAGGTGCATCCGAAAGCATGAAAGTAGTTGATGTTCGGGACGCGCTTGTTGATGATCTCGTACGGTGTCTTGTTGAACCGCTTGTTGATGATAGATCGATTTTGAGTGTAGCAAGCGGTAGCAACGACTTCTGCCCAAAGAAATAGTGGTAGCTTGTAATGAGATAACATCGTGCGTGCTGCTTCAACAAGAGTTCTGTTTCGACGCTCTACCACCCCATTCTGCTGAGGAGTACGAGCAGCTGAGAAAGTATGCGAGATACCCACTGAAGTGAGATAACCGGTGAGTATTTGATTCTTGAACTCAGTGCCGTTGTCCGTCCTGATGGTCTGAACTACTTGGTTGAGACTGACTTGAATGCTCTTCAGAAGTGATATTATCAATTCAGGAGTTTCGTCCTTTGAACGGAGAAATCGGACCCAAGTGTAACGTGAGAAATCGTCAACCATCACCAGGACATACTTCTTGTGATTTATGCTTTGAACGCGCATCGGTCCACATAAGTCCATGTGGATTAGCTCAAGGGACCGAGAAGTACTAGGAACGGCTTTAGGCTTGTGAGACGCCTTCTTCATCTTGCCCTTTTCGCAGGCAGCGCACAGATGCTCTTTGGCAAACTTTAGATCTGGCATACCTTTGACATGGCCACCGAGCACCAACTTGTTGAGATTCTTGAAGTTCAAGTGTGAGAGACGGCGATGCCATAGCCAGCTTTGTTCAGCAGACGCTTTAGACAACAAACAGACTTCCTTGTCGGGTTTCAAGGACGAGAGGTCAATCGTATAGAGGTTGGTGCGACGCGTTCCAGCAAGTATCTCTTTTCCATCATCAGTCCGAACGCTGCACCTTTTAGCCTTGAAAGTAACCTCGAGATTCTTGTCGCAGAATTGACCGATACTAAAGAGATTGTGACCGAGACCGAGACCTTCGACATAGGAGACTTTCTTTATCGTGATGTTATCTTTGACAATATCCCCGTAACCCCTGATAGGAGAGTAGTGATCATTTCCGAAACACACATTCCCACAAAATCTCTCGGTGAAGTTTGTGAGAAGCTCCCTTCTTCTGGTCATGTGTTTGGAGCAACCTGAATCTAGATACCACACATGACCGTCCTGCAAAATAGGTTATATCTTTTTAGGTACCCATTCGTAAATGGGTCCTTTGGGGTTAGATTTAACACCCGACTTAGAGACCCGTTTAGATTTTGGTCTTTGTCTATCACGGGAAATATCACAATGAGAATGATTATGAGCAATATGATATGAGCCAAACCAATCAGATGCAAAACGATAATCAACAAAATCATTTGATCCACAATAAGAGCAACACAGACAATCATGAGACAGTTGAAGTAATTGCGGAATTGAATAAACTTTTAAAGGAAGAGTTCCATTACATTCAACTAAAGGTTTAGAAATAAAAACATCATGATTGTTATTGTTCTTTCTAGACTTTAAGACAGGATCAACTAATTCTGATGTTGCCGAGCTCTCTTTTGACTTCTTAGCTACCCAAGCATATTTCACTTCTTTCCGCCGACCATACGTATCTGAAATGCCGTTAAACCCATAGTCAGAGGATTTGAAAATTGAAGATTGTGACCTTTGAGAGCGATCGGTCTTGTTCTTCTTCTGTGAACGCCTTTTAGATTTAGACTTTGAAGATTTTGAAGAATTGTTCATAGAAGGTTTTTGTGGGGTAGATGTGGAACATTCACCCTTATAAAATTTAACCGGAGGCTCACATGACTCATTTATAAAATCAACATGGCTAGGTAGAGAAGGATTAAAATCAAATTTGCTCAAATCACTATCTAAACACACCTCAGAATTCAAGAATGCGGAAAATTCTAGTTCCTCATCAGAAAGGCCCTTATCACTTGTGGAGTTCAGGACATCGGAAGAGTTAGTTGAGAGCGGATCATTTACGGAAGCATTTATACAATCAGAACATTGATCCGTTTTAAAAACATGAGGCTCTTTTCCCTTATTTGAAATAATTGGTGACGAGTCACCCATAAAAGCTTTGCAGGAAGATGTATCGGAGGCAGGATAAGAATTTTCAAACAGATTAGTATTCTCACTTTAGAGATTTGAAGGCTTAGCTTGAGGTTCAGCCTTGTGAAGTTGCTCTTTCAGACGATCTGCTGCCAAAGCAGCCAGTTGTGAATTTAACTTCTTTATTTCTGTCTGAATGTATTCTTTCTCCTTAACGGACACATTTTCCTCTTTAGTGGAATAGAGGCACTCAATTTGGGATAAAAGCTCTTGTTTTTCCTTTTGAAATCTGTCTCTTTCTTGTTCAAACAACTCTTCTAGCTGAACAATTTTTCTTTCTAAAATCAGAGGTGGAACATAGACTTTATGGTCTGATTGTTCCTCCTCATTTTGAACGGTTTTAGTATCTAGTTCAGCTGGAGTATAGCTTCTAAAATAGTCATTTGATAGAAAAACAGGTTTGTCCTCGTTGTAAGAAGCATTTAAAGAATCATAAACAAAAGGAAGTTTCATTTTGGTAGAGGTCTCCCTTCTTAACTCATCCTCTTCCCAATCCTCATCCTCAATTGGTTTGGTCCAATTGATTTTGTATTCAGGATAGGTCTTGTCTAATCCAATAAATTCGGACGCGTACATCGTAGGAACTTGGGATAAGGCCTTTTTCAGATAATATGGGTTATCGTAACCGATACCCCTATTCGCATACTTGGGTTCTTTTGGTGTAATTAGATTTAACGTTTGTTGAGATTGCCCAAGTTTATAAAGCTTCTTTTCCATCTCCTTTAATTGATTAGATAATCTTTGGTTTTCATTTGAATAAGCCACGTTTTGAGACACAATATCAATTTTCTCATTTTCGGACATGCGTAGCTCATTGGTCAGATCATCTACTTTGGTCTTTAGCTTTTGTGACTCTGTTGAACAACTCTCATTCTCTTCTCTTAAATTAGAAATCGTGCACAGGTAGCTAGAAATTTCTAAGCTTTGTTTTTCCATAAATTCAGACTATTTAGTGACACGGTTTTCTAAAGATGAGAGAAGTTGTTCTTTTTCTTTTAAGAGTAGCTTGTAAGAGTCAAGTTTATGCATTGAGAGTTGCATTTGATCAAGTAAAGCTTCTTGAAAAGGGGCACATACCTGGCATGGAGCAGTGCGATTTTCATCTTCAGTGTCAGATGGTGATGAATGGTTGCCCATGAAACACAAATGATCTTCAGCATCCTCAGGTTCTTCATTTGACACTTGCAACCAGTAATCGTCTTCAGCCATTAGAGCTTTACCAGCTTCCTTTTCTTTGGCAAGAAGCAGCTTGGCTCGGTAGTAGTCGGCGTTGCGCACAACTGGTTTGCGACAATCCTTGGCGAAATGACCTAACCGACCACAGTTGTAGCATTTGATCGGTTCGTCTTTCGGCTTTACTTCATTTCTCTTGTCAGACTGCTTACCAACTTCAAAGCGTCTATTACCTTCAGACTTTTCTCGATGATCACGTCGAGTAGAGACTCTTTGCTTGTTGGAGGACTTGTTAAAAAACTTCCTCTTTTGAAATGCTTGAGTGAGAAACACCATTGCTTCTTTCATCTTGGCAAGTTCTGGATCCGAGTCGCTATCAGGATCTTCAGGTTTAGAATCACTCAGCACGGGCTCTTTTCCAGATGATCGGCTGACGGACTTGCCTCTTCTTTCAGATACGAGTGCTAATGGATCAGCTGCTGGATTTTCCTCTACTTTCTGATTCCCAATAAGCTTCATCACTTCCTCTTCGTCCTGGAGCAGCATTTCATAGAGTTCGTGAAGGTACAGCTTCTCCAGGGTCTGAGTGTGGCGTATATGGGAGACGAACGGTTTCCACTCAGCCTGTAAGTTGTTCATAAACTTTATATTGTTTTCCGTGTTCGTCTTTGTGATCTTATTCTTCTGAAGATCATTCAGAAGCATATTAAACCTCTCGTAGGTTTCCGTCAGCGTTTCACCTTTTCTCGCTTTAAACCCATCATATCTGGTGATACAGTTGGTCACCTTTAGCTGGTTGTTGATGTGGCTTCCCATCATCATCTTCTCTATTTGGTCCCACATCTTTTTCGATGAATCTTTGAAGCTATCTATACAATCATAGATGTCATTTGGTAGACTTTGAAGAAGGTACGATTTGGCTAGCTTTTCTGCATCGTATATTTCCTTTTCATCCTTAGTAAAATCACCAATAGATTTCCGAATCTGTCGCTCTGGCCTTCCTTTAGCTGGGTTTCCTGGTACACTTTCATTGGCCAATCTTGTGGACCCTCAGTCAGGCATTTGTATATTTCTTCATAGTTGGATTTTGCTTCTATGAAGTTCATAAATCGGTCATGCCACTGAGGGTACTCTCCCCGAAAGAGCACCGGGGGTTTTTGGTCAGAACCGATGGCTAAAGCTTCCCTTGAGTTCATCTTTACTTCTTAACTTAAGAGCACTGTAATGATCGTTAGGCAAGCAGGATGATCCAAATATACTAATAAATTGAAAGAAACACAGAAACACACGGACACGGTCTAACCGGATATCTATCTAAAGAAAGACCGGAGAGTGCACAGTACCGGTCGAAGCAAACACCGGAGTAAACAAGCACCCGGTTGAAGGTGCAAGACCGGGGATTACAAGTATCCGGTCGAAGGCAAGACCGGGGAATCCACGTATCCGGTCGAAGGTGTAAGACCGGGGAATACAAGTATCCGGTCGAATGCAAGACCGGGAATACAAGTATCCGGTCGAATGCAAGACCGGATTGAGAAAGTACCCGGTCGAATGCTCAGGTCGAATGACTATAAATGCGATAAACACAATTAACATATAAGGCCGATAAACACGATGAATCGACCGAAGAACACGATGAGTTTCTGGGATTCGATCGAACCCAAACCCAGAAACTTCGATCCTTCGATCGAATGAAACACACAATAAATCAACAGAAATCAATTCAACCGATCAACAATCAACAGTAACACTTAGACTCAATACACATAGACCGATAAGCATCAATAACAATCGACCGAAAAAAATTGTTTTCCAAAAAATTAATCGACCGATAAAATATTTACTGAAAATTCGATCGAAAACCAGATGAACAGTAAATGATTCAAGCAGATTAAACAGATACTCGATTAGGGATGTTAGACAAACCTTTTTACTGGATCAAACCTTTTTGCCTATCTGCTCTGATACCAATTGTAGATCCCAGTGCAGTGCAAATCAGAATAACAACAATCAAAGATGAACAGATTATAGGCCACAACAACTAGTCATATGATTGATATTACTTCAAAGGGTTTAGGTTTACAGAGAGAATTTATGATAAGAGTTTGTAAACCTAATGACTAGAAAACTGAATAATGAACTTCTGACCTTACAAATGAAATAGAAATCAACTTTAAATACTTAGGCACGCAGGCCTGACGGGCTTATGGGCTTTTAGGCCCAACAAGCTTATAACTATGAATAAATGACAGTTTATACCCTGAACTTCTATTTAACAAACAAAATAGCCCTAACACAATGCAAACCTTGAAACTATATTGCATGCTTGGGGCCGTTTTGGCATTATTAATTTGGAGATTAAATTGTTATCTTGTTATTCTCTGGATGGGTTGTTACAGTTGGTATCAGAGTCATAGTTTAAGGGATCTAGGTGACCAGACGAGCCTAGACTTAAACTTAGAGAGTGAATCACAACTGATATTATAGGATGACCGTAGGAAGTCGAGTGATAGAGTAGTGAGGACTAGCATGTAAGGTAAATTTAAAATTACATCTGGCCAGTGTAATTATAAATTTACAGGTACATGTGTGTGCTTTATTGCTTTGGGGTTTACCTTAATGCAGTTGTCTGTTGGTGCTTTATTTGTAGCTACGTCAGAAAGAGTAACTAGGAGCAGATCAGTTCCAGCAATAGAGGTGGCACCTGTTAATGAAATCATTGAGAATGGACCAGTTGCTCCTCCTCATGCATCTGCTATTCGAGGGAAGGGTCGCGGCCGACCTAAAGGGAAGACAACAAAGAAAGCGACCACACAAGTAAATGAGCCAACTACGGGAGCAAGAGGTGGGAAGATGACTCGTGTTGTGCGTCGAGCCAGGTGTGTGGAGGCGAGACCTGATCAGGAAACCTCTCTTCAAAAAAGTTCAGCTTCGCTAAGGGGTCGAAGACAAGTAAGGAACCGTGGTGGGGGGCGAACGCAGGGGTTTGTTACGCAAGAAACCTTTGCGGCTAAAATGGGGAAACTGCAAGAAACTCTGAATGCGTTGTTGGCTCAATGAACTAATGAGGTATCAGCAGACAAAGAAAAAAGTGGGAATAAAGAGGTAACTGAAATAGTTGATTCACCGGTGAATGTGGTGGGGAGCCACACACATTCGACTCCTGCAGTGATGACCTGGTTGAAAGAGGATGTAGCTTCAAGGAGTTTGCTGCTTGCAAACCTCCTACCTACAAGGGCGAGTGCGATCCTGTTCTGGAAATGAAATGGGTAAAAGGGATGGAGTTGGCTTTCGATACCAGCAAGTGTTCGGAAGGGGACAGGGTTGTATACACATTCGCTATGTTGAAGGATGAGGCAGTTATGTGGTGGGACGTGGAGTCTGGTGGACAGGGTTCGGCAGCAGCTAGAGAAATGTCTTGGAATGAGTTCGTGAAGAGATTCAAGGCTCAGTTTTGCCTTCTGGCAGCAATTAAAAAGTTAGAAGAGGAATTTCTGAGTTTGGAATAGAGAGATATGTCGGTTCGAGAATATACGACCAAGTTCATAGAGAAATCCATATTTGCAGAAATTTATGTGTCGAATGAAGAAAGGTGAGTAGAGCATTTCATCTTTGGATTAAGAAATAACATTCGGGAGTTTGTCTCGAATAGAGAAGGAAAAGAATCGTCAAGCTTTAGAAAGGAGTGGGGACAAGCGGAAGTGGTAAGGGACTGGCCGTGATTCCAGATCATTCAAATCCGCTAAATCTGATCAGCGAGTGGTTTCCAAGAATGAGAATAAGTCGTGCAACAAATGTAACATAATGCATAAAGAAGAGTGTCTGATAGATCGAGAAGGGTGTTTTAAATGTGGAAAGACTGGGCATATGGCTCGTGACTGTCGCGGGTCGAGATCTTGTTATCAATGTGGGTCCCCTGATCATATCAGGACAGACTGCCCACAGTTGAAGAAGGGCGTTGTTGGAGGTTATGGAGAAAAGGGAGGCGAGAAGAAGGTGGAGCCAGCTTGAGCGAGAGCTAGGGCTTTTAATATGACAACTGAGGAGGCGATTGAGACACCAGATGTGGTAACAGGTACCTTTCCCATAGACTCGATTTTTGCTAAAGTATTGTTTGACTCAGGCGCAAATCGTTCATTTGTGTCACCGAATTTCGTGCACAAGTTGCTTGTGAAACCCAAGAAGCTTAGTCAAGGTTTGAGGTAGAAGTAGCAGATGATAGTCGAGTCATAGTGGGAGAAGTATATGACGGGTGTAGTATAGACATTGACGGTCATACCTTCCTATTGCGGTTATACCCGATGGGCATGGGGGAATTTGACGTCATTGTGAGGATGGATTGGTTAGCGTCTTACGATGCCAGTATTGTTTGTAATAAGAAGCTAATCCAGATAGATTTGCCGGATCAGAAGGACGTTATAGTGTATGGGGATCGTCGGGATAGAAAGTCGTGCTTGATCTCGATGATCAAGGCTAGGCGTTGCTTAGTAAAAGGGTGTGTGGGGTTCTTAGCGTATGTGGTAGATGCTAATAAAGAGAAGAAGGGATTAGAATATGTTTCGATAGTGTGTGAGTACCCGGAGGTGTTTCTGGAAGACTTAACCACTTTGCCACAAGATAGGCAAGTGGAGTTCAGAATAGATTTGATGCCGGGAGCGGCACCTATAGCAAGGGCTCCTTATCGTTTGGCGCCGACCGAAATGAAGGAGATGATGACTCAACTGCAAGAGTTGTTGGATAAAGGTTTTATCCGTCCTAGCACGTCACCGTGGGGAACACCGGTGTTATTCGTCAAGAAGAAAGACGGGTCTATGAGAATGTGTATAGACTACCGAGAGCTCAACAAGTTAACAATTAAGAATAAGTATCCGCTTCCCAGGATTGATGATCTTTTTGATCAGTTGCAAGGAACGAGTTACTTATCGAATATAGATCTGCATTCGGGTTATCATCAGCTGAAGGTGAGAGAGGAGGATGTACTCAAGACTGCTTTTCACACGAGGTGTGGACACTTCAATTTCCTAGTCATGCCATTTGGGCTGACGAACGCAACGACAACATTCATGGATCTGATGAATAGAGTATGCAGTCCCTTCTTGGACAAGTGTGTCATTGTCTTCATCGATGACATACTGATTTATTCACAGTCCATGAGCGACCATGAAGTGCATTTGCGAGCTGTGTTGGAGTTGCTTAAGCGGGAGAAGTTGTAAGCCAAATTCTCGAAATGCGAATTTTGGCTAAGAGAAGTGCAGTTCTTAGGTCACGTGGTGTCGGAAGATGGGATCAAGGTGGATCCAGCGAAGATTAAGGCGATCGAAGAGTGGGAGGTGCCAAAGTCGTCGTCTGAAGTGAGAAGTTTCCTTGGATTGGCAGGCTACTATCGAAGGTTTATCCAGGACTTCTCGAGGATAGCCACGCCATTAACGACTCTAATGAGGAAAAATGTTAAGTTTGCATGGAAGGAAACTCAGAAGGATGCGTTCAGCGAATTGAAGAAAAGATTGAGTATTGCACCGATTCCGTCGTTACCCAAAGGTACAGAAGAATTTGTGATTTACAGCGATGCTTCAAAGTTTGGTCTAGGGTGCGTGTTGATGCAAGATGGAAAGGTAATAACTTACGCGTCTCGGCAATTGAAAGAGCATGAGAGGAATTATCCGACGCACGATCTGGAACTGGCAGCGGTGGTGTTCGCGTTGAAGATCTGGAGGCATTACTTGTACGGGGTTAGGTGCTAAATTTATACCGATCATAAAAGTCTTCAGCATCTATTCAACCAGAAGGAATTAAACATGAGGCAGCGAAGGTGGATGGAGTTGATGAGTGATTATGATTGTGAGATCCTGTACCACCCGGGTAAAGCTAATGTGGTGGCGGACGCCTTGAGTCAGAAAAAGCAGAGTGCGGTATCTAAGGTGGTAGCATATAGGGTGGAGGTAACTTCTAGCTTTTTAGAAGAAGTCAAGAAATACCAAGAGGAAGCAGTGTTGGATGAAAACTTAAAAGGCGAAAGAATCGTTGGAATTGTTGACTTGTTGACCGTTGACAATCGTGGGGTTAGATGTTGTGAGAAAAGAGTGTGGATTCCAAAGCGGGGAGATTTTCGAAAGAGAGTGTTGGAAGAAGCTCATAAGTCTCGATACTCGATACATCCGAGAACCAATAAGATGTATCAGGACTTGAAGCAGAGTTATTGGTGGCCAGGCTTGAAGAAAGACATAGCTTATTTGGTGGAGAGATGTCTAACGTGTCTGAAGGTGAAAGCGGAGCATCAAAGGCCGTACGGGAAATTGCAGCCGTTGGAAATACCGGTATGGAAGTGGGATGATATAACAATGGATTTCGTTACGGGATTGTCGCGATCACCTAAGGGGCACGATGCTATTTGGGTGATAGTGGATCGACTCACAAAATCTGCTTACTTTCTACCGATCAAGGAGACGTACCCGTTAGAGAAGTTGGCTAAACTGTATATTGATGAGATTGTATCCAAACATGGAGTGCCGTCTTGTATCGTGTCAGATCGGGATGCTCGTTTCACGTCGACGTTTTGGAGAAGTCTTTAAAGAGAGTTGGGTTCACAACTCAAGTTGAGCACAGCGTATCACCCTCAGACGGACGACCAGAGTGAAAGAACTATTCAGACGTTAGAAGATATGCTTCGAGCGTGTGCTATCGAATTCAAGGGTTCATGGGAGACTCATCTGCCTTTGATAGAGTTCTCTTATAACAATAGTTATCATGCTAGTATTCGTGTCGCTCCGTTTGAAGCGTTGTATGGTCGAAAATGTAGAACACCGTTATGTTGGAATGAGGTGGGTGAAAAGCAGTTAGCAAGACCATAAATTGTGCAAGTAACGGCTGATAAAGTCAACCAAATACGAGAAAGATTAAAGGTGTCTCAAGATCGCTAGAAGATGTATGCAAATAAGCGAAGGAAGCCGATAGAGTTCCAAATGGGAGACTTAGTGATGCTAAAAGTTTCGCCTTGGAAAGGAGTTGTTCGTTTCGTCAAGAAGGGCAAGTTAAGGCCGAGATTTGTGGGACCGTTTCCCATTATGGAGCGTGTTGGTGAGGTAGCTTACAAATTGAAATTTCCCGTGGATTTGTGTGAAGTGCATCCCGTTTTCGACGTATCAAACCTGAAGAAATGTCTAGCAGAAAGTGATGTTGTTATACCTTTAGAGGATGTCCAATTAGATGAGAAGATAAGCTATGTGGAAGAACCGGTAGCAATTCTGGATCGTAAAGTGAATAAATTAAGAAATAAGGAGATTCAACTGGTGAAAGTTCAGTGGCGATTCCATAAGGGTCAAGAAGCGACTTGGGAATTAGAGTCGGATACGAGAAGCCAATATCCCAGTTTGTTCGACGAAGGAATTCCGGGAACAGAATTCTTTTGGGGGGGGGGGGATATTGTAATAATCGGGTTTAAAGCTAAATTATAAAAGTTTTGGGTAAGAAAGTAAAAAGGACCATAAGGGAGGGGTCTAGAGTGAATAGGGGAGAAAAGTGAGATTTTAACCCTAGGAATCAGTATTGTTGTTGGCGGCTGGTAAGTTTTGGGGATAGAGAAGGCTTGAGGGCGATTCGATCGAGAGGAAGCGAAAGAAGCGGTGAATCAGTATTCTTCGATTTTATAAGGTAAATTCTAAATCATAATCTTCTTATTAGTAAGAGTTTAGCAATTATTTACAAATCTGTTAATGGGAGTTTGATTCTAAAGTCAGTTTCCAGGAGTTGGAATTTCTGGGTTGAGTTGAGAACTTGAAATAATTAGAACCTGTTATAGAAATAAATGTGGTTAGTGGATTGTTCAATGAAATAGAATTTTTGCATCTATTTGTGGGTTATTGGATTGTTTGTTGTCGATTTCGGGGATTAAAATGCGAACAGTGTCACTTTATTCGAGTTCTGGGGTTTTTCCGTTCGATAATCTGGTCACCGGGTTGCTTGGACCGGTCGAAGTTATGGCACCGGTCAAAGAGGTTTGGCACCGATCAAAGAGGTTTGGCATCGGTCGACAATCGATATCATAATCGACACCGGTCAAGGGGGGGACATTGGTCGACCCTCATCCGGTCAGTCCCACACCCCGGTCGTAAGGCCGCCCCGGTCGTAAGGCAAGCCCCGGTCGAAAGGGTAGCAGACACCGGTCGGTGGACTTTGGTCCCGGTCCCCGGTTTGTGCAGTGGGCCGAAGCCCAATTTTTATAGGGTGGGCCGATTTAAGTAAGGTAAGCCTAATTCAAGTTTAATTGAAGTTTAGTTATTTAGAGTTGGGCTTTATCGTGTGGTTTGGTCCGATTCCGATGCGTTATGCTAGAATAATAAAAGGAGGTCTTGAATTAGATTGTTTCGAGCCGGGTTTTCTTATTAAAGAGAGATTGTAAGATTGTAGGAATTAAGGCCATTGTGGTTAAATAAGAAGTATCGAACATTTACCAAGCAATACCTTGTTTTATAGGTTCCAGTTTGGATTATTAAAAGTAAGCACAAGATTTAAGCTAAGGACGTCAGGTGAGTTTTTTTGAACTAAAATCCTTTTTGGTAACAGAAGCACGTAAAGTTTACTGTTTAAACTTTGAATTTAATTGCGATGGGATGATACTTATGAAATGTTTTTAAGTATGTTTTAAATCGTTGTTGTTTAAATGTATGCATACATTCTATGTGGAGATTTTAACCTAAGTCGGGGAGCGTGGCCGTCCGCCTACTCGTGCCGGGGAGTGTGGCCCGTTTATGCCGTCGGGGGGTGTGTCCCGACATTAAGGCAGTGCGAGTTAGACACATCATCTTTGACGGTCGTGTGGTCAGTAGTGTGTTTTATCCTCATGTGTTTATTAAATGTTGTTTAAAATGCTGGAAAGTTATATTTTTATTGCTCATCTGTTAGAGGGGACTCACTAGACCTTCGGTCTAACCCTCACTTTTTTAAAACTAAAAATCTTTTCAGGCAAGCGAGTTCTAGAAATGTCAGATAAAGGAAAGGAGAAGATGTAGCGGGAAAGTTAGAAGACTGTCATTTTTAGACATTTATCTATAGAATCTCAGTTGTGAATAGGTTGCCAATGCAAACCTTGAAACTATATTGTACGCTTGAGGCCGTTTTGGCATTATTAATTTGGAGATTAAATTGTTATCTTGTTATTCTCTGGATGGATTGTTACATATTTAATTCTTTATCTGTTTTTAAAAAAAATCATTTGTTGCAACAAATTCTTTTAACAAAAGAAAGCTTGTCACTATTTTTTTTTT
Source organism: Arctium minus (assembly GCA_954870635.1). Lineage (NCBI taxonomy): Eukaryota > Viridiplantae > Streptophyta > Magnoliopsida > Asterales > Asteraceae > Arctium > Arctium minus. The sequence continues at coordinate 2,223,862 of OX941089.1, read as the reverse complement.
AATTTCTTAATTTCTTAATTTGTTGAGTTACTAAATGCATTAATTTTTTACTATATGATAAAAACATTGCCATTAATTTATGGGAGAAGTTCATAAAAACCCAACAAACTATTCCATTTTAAATGGTTAAGTCCATGAACTAATTTTTTGAATGAAAAACCATTAAACTTTCTCATTTTGAATGATTAAGTCACTGAACTATTTTTTTTAATAAAAAAACCATTAAACTTTCTCATTTTGAATGATTAAGTTTCTGAACTATTTTTTTGAATAAAAAAACCCTTAAACTTTCTCATTTTGAACGAAAAAACCATTAAATTTTTTCATTTTGAATGATTGAGTTCCTGAATATTTTTTTTCAATAAATTAAATCATCGAACTTCTAAAAATTGGTTACTTATATCTTTTTAACCCAAAAAAATACATGTAATCGATTATCTTTTGATTCTTCCCTTTTTTTTTGAAATATGATTCTTTCTCTTTTTATAGATAAAAAAATAAATCAAAAAGAGGGAGATCGATGGTAGGGACAACAACGTGTTAGGCGATATGGAGAACGGACAACGTTAGGGAAACGGGGAGTAGCAAGGCGAAGCGATACGATTGTCTGTGAGAGGTTTTAATGGCGTATAGTTTGAGAACGGTAAAACTGATTTAGATTTGTTTTTACTTTAAAACCTTTATAGTCAGTTCCAGTTACCTTTAAAAAACCGTAACCAATTTTTAGAAGTTTGATGGTTTATTTATTAAAAAAAATGTTTAGGATTCAATCATTCAAAATTAAAAGTTTAATGGTTTTTTCATTCGAAAAAATAGTTGATGAACTTAATCATTCAAAATGAGAAAGTTTAATGGCTTTTTCATTCAAAAAAATAATTCAGGGACTTAATCAATCAAAATATAATAGTTTATTGAGTTTTTTTGAACTTTTCCTTAATTCATTTTATTTCTTTATTTATAATCATATTTTTTTAATTTCTTTATTTATAAGTTTGTTGGGTATTAAATACAATAATTTTTTTTATTAAATAATGAAAAAATATGCCGTTATATTTTTTTATTCATAAGTTTGTTGAGGCATTAATTAAATATTTTTACTATATAATTGAAGTGGTACAGTTCCTTGAAACCAACTTCAGCTATATTGATAATCATCATTTCCATTCAATCGATATGGCACATTGGCCAACGATTTTCCAACTCTACTTGATATTACTAATTGTACATGTGGTACAATTCTCCGATGCTAGCCGGCATAGTCCTCGTTTGTTTAATTTGTTTGGTTCAACGACTAAGGATCAACAAACAGAAGATACTGGCACGACATGGGCAGTCCTTATAGCTGGGTCGAAAGGGTACTTTAATTATCGTCATCAGGTGATTATTTCCTTGATTTTTTGTTTTACGAGTTTAGGATTATTGAATTCTCATAATTATGTGATAAAATACCTAAATGATTATAATATATCATCTTATATGTGTATCAATTCAGGCAGATATTTGTCATGCGTATCAACTACTGAAAAAGGGAGGATTGAATGATGAAAATATAATTGTGTTTATGTATGATGATATTGCGAATGATCCTTTGAACCCAATCCCTGGTGTCATAATTAACAATCCCAGAGGCTTAGATGTGTATGCGGATGTGCCAAAGGTATGCTAATTATTCCTTTAATTTTTAAATAAAAAAACTACTACTTTAATCTATGCTTCGTCAATTTCATGTTTTTAAACATTCCATCACAAATATCGTGAGGGTGCGTTTGGTTTGCGGGATTAGAATGGATTTGGAGAGATTTGGATTTCAAATCCATTTCAAATTTCCTATCCTGCGTTTGGTTTGCAGGAAAGGATTTCATTGACCATATTTCAAATCCGTTGACCATTTTAAAATCCTTCATATGATGGATTTGGAAATTCTTGGCATTGGGCTTGGATTTGAAACCCAAATCCGATGGATTCTAAAGCGTGATCCATACTTCAAATTGTATCGATCTAAATTCGACGTTTACCAATAAAAATAAATTCTTTATAAAACAAACAAATAATAAAAAAAAAAACTCAATCCAAATCCTACAAACCAAGCAAGACTTGTGAAGGAAGGAATGGATTTGAAATCCATTCCAAATCATACAAACCAAACAAATGAAGGGATTTCAAATCCCCCGAATCTAAATCCCTCCTTAAAATCCAATCCATTCCGTTCCATTCCAATCCCGCATACCAAATGCGCCCTGAGAGTATTTTCAATAGTTATTCCTTATAATATAAAAATTTTCCCAAACAAAGGAAATTCAAAAATTTTAAAAAATTTACATAAAACTTTAATACCCGTTAAACTTTAAAATAAACTATTTATAAAATTGTAATTTTCAAAATTTTTTTTGCACATTAATATTCCTTCACCCTTATTCAAAAGAAAAAGAAAAAAAAGCATTAACTTACATTATATTCCCTTCAATAAAATGTAAAACAATTAATGCAACTACTATCAATTCATAGAAATAATTTTGGAATTTATAAAAAAATATGAAGAATTTTCTTTCACCTCTCTTCTCCATTTTGGAGGATGATTGAAACAACTTTTATAAAAAAACTCAAAATCTATAGATGCAACATTTTAAAGATTCAAATCGAATTGTTTTTAGTATCATGTAAATATAGTTTTTTTGAAGTTGACAAATGACATAAACATGAAACAAGATACACCAAATGCATAAGTTAAACTTCATTGAATTGAATCAAAAAGCAATTAAATTGGGCATATGAAATCATGTTAGGATTATACGGGTGAAAGTGTGACGGCAGTCAATTTCCACGCTGTGCTTCTTGGCAACAAAGAAGGTGTGCAAGGTGGAAGTGGAAAAGTGGTAGCAAGTAAACCTAATGATAAAATCTTCATATATTATGCTGATCATGGTGGCCCTGGAGTTCTTGGTATCATGTTTCCGTCTTCAATTTACTTTTGCTGATTAGATGAAAATGAAAATATTAAATTGTGATTTACTAACATAATTACCATGTTAATCACCATAGGGATGCCGAACTTGCCTTACCTATATGCAGATGATATCATCCAAGTTTTGAAATTTAAGTACGAGAGTCGTACCTATAATGAGATGGTTAGCAAGACATACTTTGGTCTAGATTAATTTATCATTGATCATCTTGTTAAGAAATATAATATTTCTCTAGTAGAGTTAGAGAAGATAAGTTCTCTATCTCTCTCACACACGTATGTATATATATATATATATATATATATATATAATATTTAAACGAGGACACTATCATTTTACAAAAGCACCCTTTTACTATAGTCATAGGGTGTTTTGCATTTGAGAACATACGTTCATTGAATATATGATGGACCAACTATTCATGATAAATCACACTAGATAGTAAAAATATAGATATTCATGACAAAGATAGTTCATAATGAAAATAGATATTTATGATATAAAAATGCATTAAATTGTAAATAATGAAAATAAATGATAGTAATGATTATTCATCATGAATAGTTGGTTCTCGTGTTTTCAATGAATCAGAGGTTCCCAATGGAACCCACCTCTCTCTATATATATATATGTATATACGTGGGTGAGTGTGTGTGTATATATATATATATATGTTTCCCGCTCGACAATTCCGTGTCTAGTCAATGTGAGACCCCAACACATCGATCATGACAATGATATGATTGAATCATTTGAATATTAATGTAGGTAATATACGTTGAAGCAAGTGAAAGCGGAAGTATTTTCCAAGGTATGTTGCCTACAGATTGGAACATTTATGTGACAACTTCAACAAATATGTACCAAACTAGTTGGGCAACGTACTGTCCCGGTACGAACCCTCCCCCACCTGCGGGATTCGGCACTTGCTTAGGTGACTTATACAGTATTTCATGGCTGGAAGATAGGTAATTTTTGCAAAATCTAGTTTTAAGTGAAGTATTTACTATAACAAAATTACAGCAACCCAAATTAAATGACTTTCGTTTGTAGTACTTGATGATGCCTGTTGATCGATCTAATGACTTACTATCCTTTTTCGTGACTTTTTGGCTCTAATTAGTGAATCGGAAGATTTGCGTAATGAGACTTTGAGACAACAATACTTGAAGGTTGGTATTAGGGGTTTCTTTTCGTTTTTCTTCATTTAATCTCTAAAAGGCTTTTTGAGAGCTTAATTATTTAGATCAAAAGTATCTGAATCAAAAGCACACAAAATGTTTGCAGGTGAAGATGAGGACTTACAATAACCATTCTTCTCATGGATCTCAAGTGATGCAATATGGTACCCTACACATAAGCAATGAAACTGTCTCGGAATATCAAGGTTCGTTACCTTGGAACTTGAACACGAAATCAGCTCAATCTTCTGAACCCATGGGTGTTGTCGACCAAAGAGATGCGGATCTCTATTCCATGTGGCAAACGGTATGTACGTAGAATAGTTGAATTCACACACGATACCCAACAGAAATCATGCTTCTAACTATAATTTCTGCTACCAATTGCTGATAGAACTAGTACCAAAACTAAAATTAAAGTACTATAAAAAAATCTTTTGTGTAAATTTCATGTTCTGCAGTACAATAAATCAACAAAAGAAACACAACAGAAGGAAGAACTACTTGAAGAAATCAAGGAAATAACGGCACATAGGGCACATTTGGATAGCAGTGTCGATGTGATCAAAGGCGATTTATTAGGCAAGGGACATGAAACAGTTAGAAATGAAGGAGCAGCCCTTGTAGATGATTGGAAATGTCTTAAATCTATGGTACTAAAAACTTGATCTTTCACATTCATTTTATCATGGTTTTGCTTTTTTTTTTCTTGTTTATTAACTATTGTGAACTTTTGATTGATTAAGATTCGAACATTTGAGACACATTGCGGATCATTAACTCAGTATGGCATAAAACATACACGAATATTCGCAAACATATGCAACAACGGTGTTTCCACAGAAGCCATGGACAAAGCTTCAAAGTTGGCGTGTGGCAAATATAAGTTGGGCGCGCAATGGAATCCTGCATTTGTCGGTTACAGCGCTTGATCTATATATATTATAAGCAAGGAAGGAAGAAAGCGTTTTTATTTCAAAGTTTTTTCCTTTGCGATGATTGTAAAACCAGTTGAGACCTAATTATAAGTTAAACAACATGAATTTTGGTTGCATAAATTATCCAATTTTGTAATTGATCATGCTTGACAAAATAAAATAAAATCAAAGGCATCTAAATTGTGATCAATATATATATATTTTTTTGAACGGCGGAATTTTATAGAACTAGCAAGAAGCTAGAAAAAGAAACAATTACATAATTGTGATCAATATATGACGTGCAATAGTGCAATGGGTTTCTTTTTTCGTTTAAATGAGGTGCTATATATATACAAATTGTTATGAATGTATGAACTTGAGTTTTAACCAGGTCGATAACCGGTTCTAACGAGTCTGGGGACTTTGGCCCAACGGCTATAACTGGACCTTAAGTAATCGGTCTCCAACAAAGCCTAACGGTGACTAATCCGTAATTTTAATTTTTTTTAGAAAATGTTTTATATGTATGTGTGTGTAAAAAGGACAATGTTCATTTGACAACACAAAATATTTTTTGAACCATAAGCCAATCATTAGTTGATGGGTGTTGTGTTGAGACCAACAAATGAAATAAATTGTGTATGGACAATTTTAAATTATTCTATCAGTAGTTCTAAATACATAAATAGTATATACAAAAAACATACGAAAAAAATTATTATTTTAAAAAATACTTAAAATTTTTGACGGCTTTTCGATAGAAATCCGTAAAAAATCACATGAAAATCTGTCGAAGATGGTCGACTACGGTTAATCAAGTTCCGTTTAAAATCCTACGAAAATATATTCCGTCGAAAATATCTCGAAAATTAAAATCTGTTGGAAATCCCATGACAATAATTCCGTCGGAAATCTCTTGAAAATTAATTTGTCAAAAATCTCGTGAAAAACATGATTTCCATCAAAAATCTCTCGAAAAACGCCCTCGAAATTTTGTCGAAAATCCTGCCAAATGGTCAACTACAATTGACCAAGTTCTATTGAAAATCCCTTGCAATTATCATGGATTCTTCAACGGATCTTTACCGTCGAATATCCATTGAAAACCTATACTTTCGACCAAATTGTTTTCGTCAAGAGTTTTTGTCGAAAATCCGTCAAAAACCCAATTTTCCATCTAAAACGCCCATTTATTTTGTAGTGATATATTTAAATGCTTAATTTACAAGTGTAACAGTTGTGGGGAAAAATCCTCTAAATCAGCATGGGAAAGGTTATTTAGCACTTGGAGTTTTTCATCAACATCCCAACAATTCAATTATGACAAACAAATTGCAGTCTCAAGTAAGATGAATGATTTCGAGGCTGCATATTGACACATTTCCTAAAGTTCTCTCCATATCCTCCTTGATTACATGCCAAAATCAGGCAATCAGCAGCAGTGAGATAACAACAAATGTACAAGCATAAACTATAATTTGTTGCCATTTTAATTTATCACAAGAAACCAAGAGGCCAATGGAAATTAATAAACATGCACATATAAATATGTGAGATTGAGGCTCTAATTCGTGTTTTTTTTGGAAACGGCAATTCATGAAGCAAGCCAGATGCTAGCGAAAGGAATTACAGAGGATTAAAACATTGAGGCTCTAATTCGTACATAACACAAAACCTCGGTTGGCAAAAACAGTTTTCCAGTTTCTAAAATTTTCGAAAGAAGAACTGAAAACTTGTCATTAAAACCATTGACCTTTAGCTCTAACTTGTCAATGGCAAGTGATATAGAGGTTTCAAACTTAACCACACTTAATTAGGCTCCATATACAAAATAATACTAATAATGAATCAAAAGAATGAGAACATAAAACCCATTTGAAGAGACCTGGAAACACGAAAAAGAAAAAAAACTATACATCTATAAAACCAAAAAATCAATTGTACAGGAGTACATATATACTTATGTATGCAAAAGATGCAAGGAACTACAACTTGTAATGTGATTGATATCCGGAAGAACAAAATAATAAGTTTCGATGAGCTTTTCAACACAATCGATCGATCTTCCCCTGCGTTGCAGCCAATATCAATGGAGTTTGACACCCAATTTTGAAATTAAACAAAACTAGAAAAACCATTATAGGAGGAAATGGTAGTTTTTAAAGGGCAACATTTTTCACAAGATCACAAACAGACTTAACATTAGATCCCAATTTTTTTTATGGCGAAATTTATTAACGTGAAACTAGCAAGACGCTAGACGCAATGGGAGCACATATTAGATCCCAATTACTAATCCATGTAACATTAGCGGAATATGAAACAAATATAAGTCTTACACTACTAGACAAAGGGGCTTTTCTGACGTACGTTTTCGGCGGAAATCATACAGTTCAAACCCCGTTTGAAATAAATAAATAAATAATAATTAAAAGAGTAAATTACATGATTGGTCATGTGGTTTACACAAAATTGCACTGTGCGTCCCTATTTTGAAATAATTATGGAAAACGTCCATGTGGTTTACATTTTCACGCGCCTTTGGTCCCTTTACCCTAACACCGTTAGAGACATCTGTTAAGTAGGTAAAATGGAAGGGCATTTCAGACATTTCTCAAATTTTTATTTAAAAAGATATACATATTATTTTCATAAACCAATTTGATGCGTGTCTTATTCCTTTGACCCATGCCCTTAGGGTCGTCTTCTCCGACCCTGACACTACAAAAAAAATCCTGATTAGTGACAAAAAGATTTTGGTCACTAACAACCTAAAATTGGTCACTAAGGTCGTTTAGTGACCAAAATTTCGGTGGTCAATTTTCGTCACTAAAGGTCCGTCACTGATTTATAATAGTGACCAAATACAAAAATGGTCACTAATTACTGACCAAATTGAAGTGGTCACTATATTTGTGACGACTAATTTAGTCACTAAATATCGTCACTAAATCGCTAAAGTCATCACTAATTTTTTAAGATAACGGCTCCGTTAATCTCCGTTAACTTCTATTAGTGACCAAAAAAAGTGGTCACTAATTTAAAAAAAATATGAAAAAAAATTGAAAAAATATATATATATATATATATATATATATATTAATTTCTACTATAATTGTTATTACAATAACCTTAAGTCCCTGCAATACGAATCTAGTAAGAGATGATGAACGCATAAATCTTGGTTTTTGAATATGGAATAATTGTATAAGGTCGCTTTTACAAAATGACAAGTGCATGCATGAGTCTAATTACAGAAGGTTTTGGTTTAAAAGTTTAGTTTTTAAAATACACTTAAATACGCAAAACCAAACGAGTCCAGTAAATTCAACAAAGATATAGCAAATTGATCATAAAATAGTCAAAGAAAGACTTACAATGTAGTAACTTGTAGGAAACCGATGTTGAATGGTATCTTTCTGGTTAATTTTTTTGTACAAAAGGTCCCTAACGATAAAGCAACGGTTAACCAAAACAAACCATGCTCGATATTTCCATAAATGTTAATCAAAACGGACCCAGGAAATCACTCTCCAAAGTAGATCTAGAGGTTAAGATTAAAGGTTAAGATGTAATCTTAACCTCACCTTTACCCAAAAGAGCAAAGTGCTTGTTTCCATTAAATGTACTTTCTCAAGTCGGGGTACTTACAAGACATGGAAACCGGTGCAATTGTCGATATCGGAAGGAATTGTGCCACTTAAATATTGTTCCGCGCATCGCTGTATAAGTGATCTGTGCATTAAAAAAAAGATTACAAACTTAAAACCACACCAAAGATACCCTGTGTGCTACTCCAATTATGTACAAAATGATAATCCAAGTAAAACTAGAACTTACAAATACCACAAGCCCTCTTCAGCTGACAAATATTGGAAGAGAGCTCGCCGACCAAATTGTTGCTCCTAAATCTCTGCGTTAACCGATCATATTTCGGTCAAATTTTGTAAATAGTTTTCGAAAGGATCGAGTTTTAGAAACTTACAGATACTGTCAAACCTCATTCCAGTATACAAGCCTCGGTATTTCACCGCTCTGCCGATTTTGTGCCAGTAACCAAAATGATGACCAAGACGATACAAAAACACTTACAAAATCTTCAAATTTGGAATCTACGACAATGTCGAAGGGATCGAACCGATCAATTGATTTTTTGTCAAGATTGTGTAAGTAATAATACCAATGGGAATGGTGTCATCAATTTAGCCCAAAACTTACAACATAAAACCAAATACTCAGCCTACGATAGGTATGAAACTTACAGGATCTCGAGCTGCTTTAACTTTCGATATCGAAAACAGTATGTCTCCGGATAACATATTAAACGATAAATCCCTAATAAACACAATTCAATTAGAATTTAAGCTACATTATAAACAAAAATTCTATAATTCACAAAAACTAAGTTGAATTCCAAGTTCTTACAAGTTGGCACTTCAATCACCAATTTCATCTGGGATTTGACCAGATAATTGATTTCCATGAAGATCAGTGTTGAATAATGATTCAAAAATAGATTAAAAACTAAACTTTTAAACCAAAAAGATGAACCCATTTGAGAATTAGATCAAGGAAAAAAAACAGTACATGGAGAGTAAACCTTTGAGCTCTCCAATACTTGATGAGAGTTCACCATCAAGATTCAAACTTGAAAGATTACTGAATAACGTGTGTGTGTGTGTGTGTGTGTGAATACAGGAGGGTAGCGTGCAAGTAGGACCATGGGGAAGTACGGGGGAGCTTACCCTTATGAATTTTCCTCTGGTAATCATCCGGACTTTTCATGAGTTTTTGCAATATTCATATGTATAACAAAGCTAATATTAAGTACATGTTTGTTGTTAACCTTCCCACATCCTCATATGTATGACAAAGCTCATATTCAGTAATTTTTAGATCACATTTGTGATCAACTTGTATTTTTCTGCTCATTCACTTGGCAGAAAAAATATATTTAAATTTTGATTTGATAGTCAAATGATTCAAATGTGTACTTTCCGCTTCTGTTACATGGAGAGGGAAGAGTATATGAGGTCTCACCTCAAAGACTGAATTCTAGTATAGATATTTATTATAGAAGAAAATGACTTATACCTTAACATATTATAATCAAGTGACCTGGCAGCAGAACTTCCTGAGTTTGCAATGAATCAGGGTTTTCTGGTACAGAGGTTTGATCAATAAAAGAAAAAAGCTTATGCACCATGAAGTTGGTAAAAACATATGTCAGTACTTTCAAAGCCAAGAAATCCCATCCCTCACTCACAAATTGAACAAAGTAAAAACATGAAATAGGAAAGTTGCTGGAACAAAGTTAAGGTCATGCATAGTTGCTATGAAAGATATTGTAACACCCTCAAATTTGGAAAGAGCGACTATTTAAAAAATTTCAAAAACACCTTAAAGGATAATAAAATCTCTTACTAATAACCTATAATTGAAATACAATTCTTGGTTGAACTATCAACAAGAAATTAAAGTCTTACATAAAGACTAACTAAAGTCGGGTGTTACTATAACCCAATAATAGTCGCTATCTCTAATATAAGCGCGAAAGACTTCATCAAGCTAAACATTTCTCGAGCACACAAGTAGCACTCTTCTCTTCACAGTGTCACTAGAACTATTCCCAACTAGAACCTATTGCACATGCCGACAAAATAAAAAGGTTAGGCTAACTCCTAGTGAGTTCAAGAGTTTTATATCATGATTATAAAGGAAAACGTAAAATGGAAATATTTCAACTTATAATCATGATCCTTTAAAATGATAGAACAACTCATTTACCAAATAAACGCATTTTATAGATGGACTCCTCAACGCCAAAACATTCTTTCATGAAATAATGCAATCCAACACTTACTCAAACGAGAATAATGGAACACAAAAGTAGGCCACATTCCAAGTTACTGAGCTCACCATATTAGGAACCCATGGCCACAAGCTCGCCGACTCGTACTAAGATGTGGGGAAGGGCCCCCGAGGATTCCTAATCATGCTCATTCGCTAGGATTACATTTACGGTCCATGGCTAGTAACCGGTCCCACATAACCGTACCAAAGGCCCCCGAGGACCCAATGTCTCGACTAGCTACAAATGGGAAGTGACTATCCCATAAAAACAGGCTCAAAAATTAACTCGCGGATACAGGTCCGGTTATTGGACTCCAAGAGCCCTCACCGACAAGTCCTCAAAATCCCAAGACTAATTCTGACACCAACATATAAATAATAGCCCTTTTTCCTTTTTAAAATAATAATGACCGACTCATATGCCTATGGATCCACTACATTACAGTCTAAACAGTACATGACTCCAATTGAATGACCAACACACTCAAAACATGTAATTCTCAAATGATGCGCATTAACCGCCATCATACTCGGTATTTCACAACGGGCTATTAAACCGGACAAATGTCCTCAAGACTCATTTATTTTCAAATATGCATTTCCAAATTTAATTGCTGATAAGAATGGAAATCATAAAATGAGACTATACACATTCTTTCAAGTACCTCACATAAATGAGCAAGTAATAGTTCATAAAACATCCCCTTTCATGAATGATGCATAAACCCAACAAACACTTAAAAGTGTATCTTCGACCAAAGACCCATTTATGCAATAAATCATCAAAAACCCATTCATTTGTGATCCTTTATCAAAATACCTAAAATCCCAAATGTGGGTGATTTACAAGTTTAATAAGCTAAACATTTCAATAATCAAAAGTTACCGAAATCCGATAGTTGATAATTTCATGTAAAACACATAAACACTTTAAAATAGACATTTTGGCATGTACAACGTTTTCACAAATCAACTTGAACTCACCTTGCTAGATTTAGACTAAATCTAGATTTTACCCCCAAAACTTGAATCTCCAAAGATGAATGCTTGAATCTCCAAGAAACTTCTCTAGATCTTAGATCTGACACACCTACAAGGTTTCCTTCAACATACAAGTCACCAAAATCAAACCCAAGATGGAAGATGAAAGGAAAAAAGATGAAATCTTCAAATCCTAGCTTAACATTGAGAGAGATGAAGAGCTTACCACCACAAATACTCTTGTATACTCCAATAGACTTCCATATCTCTTGCCAAATCCTTGAAGAGCTCTCAAAAACGAAACCATGGCAACTTGAATCACCAAAATCAGAGTTGTGATGCAAAAGTTATGAAGGAATGAAGTTTTAGGGTGAAAATGGAGTTAGGGGCCGATTTTTCCCCTTTTTGTGCGCCCAGCGGCTCCGCGTGGGTGGCCACGCGGGTCCATTTGCGCGGAGCACCGCCCCCCAAATTTTGCCCGAACACAGTTTTGGTCATAACTTCTTCGTTATAGCTCCGTTTTCGCTCCGGAAAGAACTGTTGGACTCGTAATTGAATCCTTCATCTATCAAGACTATAAAATCAAGGATTCAAGTCCAAAATCAAATATCTTAATTTTCCTTAATATATCGGTTTCTGTATTAACTTGAAATGATACCTTTCGAAAATCAGGGTGTTACAATCCTCCCAACCTTAAAAGAGATTTCGTCTTCGAAATCTGGAACCACCAAGTACCCAACATCACACTTGGAAAGATCGATTGATTTCCTATCCAAAAGGAATGCCTTCATGAAACCTCACCTCATATACGGACCCAATTACATCCCTGTCAAGGTTGTTACTGAATTCCTCATAACAAGCCACCATGCACCCGTTCTCAAAGTTCGGTTTACTTTACCGATGACGAAATGAATATCGAGTCCTTAATAAATCATTTCCTAATCGTAAAAATTCCGATTGCCTCCTAACCTTATGTTGATCATATTACCTCAAAAGCAACTTACGACCTTATCTAGCCATTTCCACCAAGAATACCCCAAAACAAACTTTTCCCTTAGATACCTCTAAATACGACGCAACAAGGTCTCCTCAATAATCGATTTGTAATTAAAGTCTACCTCGACATTCTCACCAAATGTCTCCAATAAACATTACCACCAAAGAGTTATCGTCCTTCGACGAAATTTTCTAACGACTAGTTTGGTCTGAACCAACACAACCTTAAATCCGTTCCTCAAAGCTAACATATATACGATGTCTGCAAGGGATCCCAAACTCCAAGGTTACACAACTCCCGCCATGCACTCAAGCATCGATTGCCAAATCAGCGAAAGTCTTGACAATTATCGAAACACCAATGATTGATTCTTAATTAACAACATCTAATTTCCTTAAGGTTACCACTTGTCCTGCAGACACACCAGATCTAACGGAAGTACACTAAAGCACACCAACAGTTATTGTCCTCAAAATAGAGTGTCGACACCTATCCTCGGAATGACTATACTGCCACGTGAGTATACTACCAAATATTCCATTCCCGATTAGCAATGTCGATTCGAGGTTGACGCCTACTCTTGGAAATAATCACCCAAATCAAACATCCTTACTAGCCAACCATAACACCATCATTATTCACCGATACCCATTAAGGTACGTGATACGCCATAGCCATATAACATGTCGTCGTACCATTAACCCACAAATTCAAAACCCAAACACCTAAGCAACCACACATGGTTTTAACCCAAAGACTTATCGAAATGGGAAGATCGTCACCTAATTAACTAGGAGAAGGCACAAGCCTAACATCTCCATTACTTCTGCGCGAGCCAATCTAAGAAACCAAAATCCCAAAATTCGGACTGACCACAGGTCGTCTCATCCGACGCTTCAAATCCCCAAGGACGCCTCTAGTCCTTATTAACAAGTCTTTTCACAAAGAGGGTTCAAAGCTATGGTTCTAATGAGTTCAAGGGTTTTTCAAGCTAAAATGCCAAATTAACATTTTATAACACTTCCAAGTTCATAAGCTTTATATTAATTAAACATACGAGTAAAATCCACTACCGTTTACTCGGTAGGTGTACAAAGTGGTCACTACGTCACACAGATAAGAAAATATTTCGAAATCATTTGATCACTACTTACGCTAATAACGACAATAATAAAATGTGCGTAACAACCTTTTAAAATGGACCGCTATGGTCCGAATATGCATCAATTTATGTTATATACGTAAAATAATTTCCCGCACTAAAGCGGAGTGCAACAAATGTTTGTATAAGTTCCGGAAGGAAAATTTTTACGTAATCAAACTCCAAAATTTCCCATTTAACCATAAAATGACGTGGAGTCAAAACTCCTATACGACCCACATACACCAGTTTATTTCTCAAACTTAGTAAAACGAAAGGTGCATGCAATTTGTCCAAACATAAAATAATTTGAATCGACTTCAGTTTTAGCCGCTCGGATAAAACGCTCTTTGGCCCAAAAATAGTGACTATTATGCCATGCATGCGAGTAAATCAATATATCGGATTGCGTGATACAACAATGATAAAACGACAGTCAAAGAATGCTCAAAGCCTCAGTTCAACACGAACCCATTCTGGGTTTTTCGTAAGTTTACTCACACTAAAAGTTTAAATCAACTCACCCACTAAGTTGTACACAACGTGCTACATTTGCATAAAACTCAAAAATGAACCCACAAATACTCCATAAAACTTAACAAAACTCACACGGAATATAATTCCTAAGAAAACCCAAACACTAAAATAGAGGAAGACCACACTTCGTCCAAGGCCTTAACATACGTGGAGGAGATCCAATATTAAGGTCATAAGCCGTAGTTACTTATCCAAGACTCTACGCAGCGTCAAAATACGAACATTACCATATTCGAAAATAGCGTTGGACAAAAAAAATGAGAGTAGGAAAATCTCAACAAAGTTTGCAACTTCATGCCATGAAATAATCTTATGCGTGCTCGAAATCATGGTTTATAACTTTGTGTGTGCTAAAACATTGCTCCAAGATTTGTAATATAATCCACATGACGATTTAGAAACATGAGAAATAATTAATGTAATTTATTTCAGAAATACATTTCGTGCATAAATTTGATCGGCACTCAACACCTCGACACCACGCTCCTCGATTTCTTAGTTACACTATCGTCATCCAGATGCTCAACATTTTAAGGCGAAGATCAAAGATTTCATAGGTTCACCTCATAATTTCTCCTTGAAATATCATCGGTTCCAAAAGTCTATGGTTCTAATCCAACCAATCAATCCGACTCGAAACTGTCCACCTAATGCAATCACCATGCTTACCGCCACTCCAAGTAACGAATACTAAAATCATCAACTCCTTCTAATGGCTACTCATTTAGAACTTCTTCACTACCCCATCGGTCATCATATCAAAGTAGTCCAAGTATACACATGTAGATCGTAGGTTCACCACAACACTGGCCAGGTGCAATTATGAACGTACTGTACATGATCATCCTTGTTACTCTCGACGTGATTCCCGCTCCTAGTGACTCCAATATCCTAAAAACATCCAATCTTATAGTGCCTATTGGTGCAATCTCGCTTTCAATCACTTAAAAGTACGCTAGTTTGAGTCTAGGCATCCAAAATCAATACCTAATTCTCTCAAACTTAAGCTATGATACCAACTTGTAACACCCTCAAATTTGGAAAGAGCGACTATTTAAAAACTTTCAAAAACACCTTAAAGGATAATAAAATCTCTTACTTATAACCCATAATTGAAATACAATTCTTGGTTGAACCATCAACAAGAAATTAAAGTCTTACATAAAGACTAACTAAAGTCGGGTGTTACTATAACCCAATAACAATCGCTATCTCCAATATAAGCGCGGAAGACTTCATCAAGCTAAACATTTCTCGAGCACACAAGTAGCACTCTTCTCTTCACGGTGTCACTAGAACTATTCCCAACTGGAACCTGTTGCACATGCCGACAAAATAAAAAGGTTAGGCTAACGCCTAGTGAGTTCAAGAGTTTTATATCATGATTATAAAGGAAAACGTAAAATGGAAATATTGCAACTTATAATCATGATCCTTTAAAATGATTTACTTTAAAATGATAGAACAACTCATTTACCAAATAAACGCATTTTATAGATGGACTCCTCAACGCCAAAACATTCTTTCATGAAATAATGCAATCCACCACTTACTCAAACGAGAATAATGGTAATGCTCGAATAATGAAATTTGAGTAACTTTATAAAACAAACGACCAACATATGAGTAAACTCAAGTCTCCAAAATAAAAGCATAAGAGAGATAACTCAAACTCAAAGCGTCACTGAAAACGAGGATAAAACTAAATAGCTCAAAACAACACCTCTCGGTGACGGGGGGATCCCGAATTCCAAGGCTAGTGGCGGAACACAAAAGTAGGCCACATTCCAAGTTACTGAGCTCACTATACTAGGAACCCATGGCCACGAGCTCGCCGACTCGTACTAAGATGTGGGGAAGGGCCCCCGAGGATTCCTAATCATGCTCATTCGCTAGGATTACATTTACGGTCCATGGCTAGTAACCGGTCCCACATAACCGTACCAAAGGCCCCGAGGACCCAATGTCTCGACTAGATACAAATGGGAAGTGACTATCCCATAAAAACAGGCTCAGAAATTAACTCGCGGATGCATGTCCGGTTATTGGATTTTTCCTTTTTAAAATAATAATGACCGACTCATATGCCTATGGATCCACTACATTACAGTCTAAACAATACATGACTACAATTAAATGACCAACGCACTCAAAACGGTTGTTATCAAGATGGACCAATACGAATTCTCTTAAACCAACATCAGCAACCTACAAAGAAAGAAGTTGAAGTAAGCTTACAAAGAAGGAAAGTTATATCACAAAATCGACGGAATGATAGATCAGAAACAGATAATTAAGGAAAGATAAATAAACATATACAGAGAGTCCTAAAGGTCTTTGTCAAGATATCTGTAACATTATTTACATCTTTTGTATCAATGCACATATAGATAACTAAACCTCTTACAGAAGTAGTAGTAAAACTTACAGCAGAGTGACTTTCATTTTCCATGCCATCCATGAAAGGTTTAAAGTACTCTCCTGATCAAAGCGAGAAAAAGTAGAATGGAGTTTATGCATCTAATTTGAGTAAACTATGAAGTATGAATAGGAATAGATGGTGATAACAGAATAACAATTACCAATGTAATGCAGGCACTGAATGCGAGTAAAAAGAGACAGATCTCTAACTTCATTAAGAATGATTTTTGCATTATAACATTATAACTCATTCGGAAAAAAAAAATCCACCATGAACAACACAAATATAAACAAGAGCTTTCCTATTTCATTCATGATTCTCACAAATAGTATTTTTACAAATATGTATTAAATAAATCAACTTACACTTTGAAGGAACCTAAATATCAAATTCTGCAATTAACAAATGGCATTAGCCATTAAATAAGATAAAATAGAAAAAGAGGGAATTCAATTAGGGTTCCGAGGGGGTTGGGGAAGCAAAAGACAAAAAATCAACATACTTGTAAATTGTAAGCACATTCAATTTAGATGTGTATAGAACCGAACTTTGCTCCTCCCTGCAGATCGAGAAAGAAATACAGGGAAGCATGATCGAAAGTCTTCAATTTGAGTGGTCGTCGTTGTCATCGGGGACAGATGAGGAGAAAGTTACGGCGGCCGAAGGCCGGTGCAAATGACCGAAGGAAATTGTTGGTGCCGTCAAGAGCTTGGGTCTAGGGTTTGTATCGGGTTGAGAGGAAAGATTATTGTGATCCACATGAGAAAAATCGGGCAGAACATGATTTATATATTCCGGTTATTGAGATGGTAGATCCGTTTACGTTTTTATTGTAAGGTTACAGACTTAGCCCCTATATTTTTATTTGTTTTATATTTCAGACCATAGTAGTAATTTATGTTCAAAGACAACCTTAGTAACCACTATTTTTGGTCATTAAAACATTTAGTTTAGTGACCATCATTTTTAGGTCACTAATCCATCAACTCAACACAATCTTATAACTAATGAGTATCATGTTGTGACAATTATTTTTTAGTCACTAACACTTTCGAATTAGTAACCACTATTTTTTGGTCACTAACGTTTTTAATTTAGTGACCACCTTTCTTTGTCACTAAGTCATCCAACTTAATTACAATTTACAACTAATGAATCCAACTTAGTGGTCACTATTTTTTGGTCACTAACACAATTAATTTAGTGACTATCATTTTTTTTGTCACTAACCCTTCCAACCCTATGACTACTACGTATCATTTAGTGACTACCTTTCTTTGATCACTAACACTTTCAATTTAGTGACAACATTTTATTGTCACTAACCTATCCAATTCAATTACAACTAATGAACCCAACTTAGTGACTACTATTTTTTCGTCACTAACACTTTTAATTTAGCGACCACCTTTTTTTGTCATTAATCCATCCAACTCAATACAATCCTCAATGAACTAATCTTACTTAGTGACCACTATTCCTTGGTTACAAACACATTCAATTTAGTGACCGTTATTTTTTGGTCCCTACTCCTTTCAATGTGATTGCCACTACTTTTGTGACAAAACACAATATCACAAAAGAAATTCCGTGAGAAATAGTGACCACTTAGTGACTAAATTTATATTTTGTCACTAAAATTTATATTTGTGACCAAAAATTAGTGACAACCTTTGTTCTCGTCACTAACGTCATAGTTAGTGACCAAAATATAAGTTGTCACTAAAATTTTGGTTACTAACTGAACTTTTTCTTATAGTGTGATCACCATGGCCAGCGACCCATCACCGATCATCTTCTCCGATGAGCAACCAACACCATCCTCTGCCAACAATAGGCATCTCTAGCCGTTTTTCTCTCTCTCTCTCTATATGTGTATGTTTCACGCACATACATCGATATCCTCCATGGCACACAATCAAGTTAAAACACAGTTCCAGAATCGATTTAGTTTAAAACCGAGTTAAAAAAATGCAGTGAAGGTGCTGTAAATCTAGAGGCGACATGAAAATCATAAACAAAACATAAATATGCCCAGGTTTGGCAACCACTCCACTACTCCAACATCCTCAAGAACGAGAAAACACAAATAAAACAAGAACTTGAAACCCACCTAAACCACTTTCCTTTAATTACATGGTACAAAAATTTCATGCATTTGTACCAAAAATATGAAGAATACGTTGTAAAAGGCCAATATAAATAAAATTCCTGTTCAATCAAAAGCTTTGTGATACAAAATCAAAATAAATAAAAAACCCTAAATTGAATTCAAAGAAAAAAACCTGGATCGAAATCAAACAAAAATTGAAACTAATCTTGGTCTTCTTTATGCTCCATATGCTTTGATTAACCATATATTTGAATGAAGATGGCCCCCTGGTCTCATATGGTAGGTTTAGTGGTCTGGATCTACATCCCACATAGTGGGTCTGGTGATCATCGGAGACATTGAGAAGGGGGAGTTGAGACGGAGTTGAGGAGGGAGATAGTTCGTTGTGGTGGTTTTACCGGAGAAGAGGAGTCCATAGTGGGGATAAAGTTGTTGTAGAGTGGAGGTCGTGGGAGGGGGCGTTGTTTCACTGGGTAAAGGTCGGGTAAAGGGGGAAACATGGGCGATGAGGGTTGTCATAAAAAATTGAGACACACGATGGTAGCTTCATCTTTAACCATGGAAACAGATGGTGGTGGTTTAGTCGGAGAACGGAAGGAGGGGAGGAGGCAGGATTTGCTTCACCGAGAGAGTAAATTACACGGTTATGGTGATGGTCATGGTGAGTAAATCACACGGTGGTGGTAGGTGATGGTGAGTAAGTTACATTCTTGGTTCCTAGGGTTTTTAAATCAAAATATAAGTTTGTATAAAAAGACCAAAATACCCTCTAAGTTAAACTATTTTAAAAATGTCTCTAACGGTGTTCGGGTAAAGGGACCAAAGGGGTGTGAAAATGTAAACCACATGGACGTTTTCCATAATTATTTCAAAATAAGGACGCACGGTGCAATTTTGTGTAAACCACAGGGACCAATCATGTAATTTACTCTAATTAAAATAAATAAATAAATTATTTTTGACGGAAAAGTTCACCCGCTATCTCAAAAGCAGACAACTCCTGAAAATAGCAATCGATTAAATCGGAAGCCTAAAAAAATCGAACAATTCATTAAATTGAATGGCTGACTGGGATTAGTTTTATGGTTGTAAAATATTTGGTACATTTCTTTGAAAGAAACTAAAATTTGGCACATGCTCGATTGGAGAATTGGTTTAGGACTGCTGGTCTTAATCATTACAACTTTCGATGAAGGGACCGGTTATAGCCATTGGGCCAAAGGTCACAGACCAGTTATGGCTTGGCCCCGTTAAAACTCAATTATGTGCATCTCTATGATTTATATAAGCACTTTAGAGCTCTCCAACAAAATTTTCAAAATGAAGATTTTGGGTAATTTTTTTGTTTCAACCGACTTTCCAAACTTTATTCAAATTACATTTCTCACTTTAACTTGTAACACCATCAAATCTGGAAAGAGCAACTAAATTAAAATTTCCAATAATGCCTCAAAAATAGATAAGATCGCTTACAACGAGTTCAATGCTTGAAATATTAAACTAGGTCTAACCATCAATGAAGATCGATAAATTCTTACACAAAGACTAATTAGAGGTCGGGTGATACTAAAACCCAAATACAAGTTGCTATTCCCAAGCCAAGACGAGAGACTTCACCAAACTACCCGCCCTCGAGTATACGTCTAGCACCTCTCTCTCCAAGATGTCTCTAGAACAAATCCCCAAAAGAACTTGTTGCACATATCGACAAATAAAAAAGTTAGGCTAACGCCTAGTGAGTTCAAAAGTTTTACATAAACAAATATATCTTTATAGGAATGAATCCCCAATAAAAATCGTGATCTTTCAAATGGTTTACTTCAAACTCGAAGACGACTCTTTTCCAATTTCATGCATTTTTCAAAGGTGGACACCCCACTACAAAACATTATTTATAAAACGTTGCATCCCAAAACACCCAAACACGAGTGGGGTAAAATACTCAACCAACACTACGTGGTTAAAACTTGCATGTACAATACGTAACACCCTAAAAATAGGGGAAATTTAAAACTTAAAATTTTGGCAATATGACGCCTGTAAATCGATAAAAACCTGTTGCACAAAACCTGCCAACGAATCCCAAAGTATCATCCCAACAGGGGAATATAATATTATGTATACAACCCAGCGAATGAAGAATAATAAACGACAACCTAAATAATCTAGGTTGCTCTAATAGATTACAGTCGGGTGTCGCTATTCTTCCAAAATGTAGACTATTCATCGTGGATACCGGTCTCTAGATTTCCCAAAAGGACCGCTCGCGATCACACGATCGACCACTCATTCTCGAAGGTTCCCGCCACTAGGATTTCCTATCATACATGACAGCCAAAGAAACAAGTGTTAGACTTAAGTCTAGTGAGTAGCAATATTCGAAAAGTATTTAGCGAAATAAAGTTATACTACGCGGGGTCATCCACATTGATATGGTATCAACACCAAGTTACTTCACCTGTCACCAAAGATTAGTTTACAATATCATTTCACCATTGACGATCATAAGTCCAACAAGCCATGTACTTGATAGCATCAACCCAAACGAGATCTTTAGCTATTAGAGACATCAACTCAAACCGAGTCTTTAGTCTAGTAAGGACATCAACTCAAACCGATTCTTTAGTCTAGTAGGGACATCAACTCAAACCGAGTCTTTAGTCTAGTAGGGACATCAACTCAAACCGAGTATTTAGTCTAGTAGGGACATCAACTCAAACCGAATCTTTAGTCTAGTAGGGACATCAACTCAAACCGAGTCTTTAGTCTACTAGGGACATCAACTCAAACCGAGTCTTCAGTCTAGTAGGGACATCAACTCAAACCGAGTCTTTAGTCCGATGAATGTAAAGCCACCAACAAGCTATAAATAATACCAATACATGTTATGGTAGTTCACTTAACCCTTATTACACGATACGCTCAACTTTCTCTTCAAATGTTCTCCTTTAAAACCTTACCCCAAAATAGGATTTTTAGGTTAACTTTCCTTTAAACCACTCCAAGAACAAAGAGATTGAAATAATCATTAGTACATAAATAGGCATGTAAATATGTAGGAAGGTCAAGAAACACCCTCACCTTGGTGATTTCCTACAAGAAATCAAACCCTAGAAGTGGTAGATAAGAAGTTGGAGACTTAAGGAGTTGGTACAAGCTAGCACTCTTCCAAAATCGCACCTAAGCAAGCATTTACTCCCCCATTAATACTACTAGAAGATCATTAAATGAAGTGGTTGAAGTTGGGGTAGAAACCTTACCAAAATCGCTGGAGCAAAACCTTCTATCAGTTTCCAAGATTAGCCCTAAATGAAGAAATCCCGAAAATGAGGTATTTAAACCCCTGTTGCCCGACGGCGATTGTGCCCCGGCGATTGTGACATCCGTCACTATCGCAGGCAATGTCGCGAGGGTTCCCCACCCCGAACTACAGATGGGGCGATTGTGCCCCGGAGATTGTGACCTATGTCACTATCGCGGGCATAGTCGCGAAGGCTGTACCGAAACTTAAAATGTTCCAGATTTGATCCTTTCCACTCTCGATGCTCAAAAACAGATAAAATTGGTATTTACTAAAAATTCCCAATATTCAGAAAGTTCCCAAAATACGAAGAAGGTTACATGGGTTTTCAGAACTCGGGGTGTTACACAATATGATACCAAAAACACGGACGCTAGGCCGAATACTCACGTGACCATAAATTGAAAGGAATTCCAAACACCCAAATGTGGGGCGACATATATCATTCAAACCTTAATATACGTGGATGAAGGTCCAATATTAAGGTCCTCATTTACTTTCGACCACATAAGACCAAATATGATAAAGTGAAATATCCTTATATTTAAAATGCTGATAGCCGACAACGGGGGAGACCCGTATCCGTTGAGGGTGGAGGAACACAAAAGTATGTGTAACACCCCTAAAATTCGAAAATAGCAGACAAAATAAAACTTCCAAAAACTCTTAAATACAACGCTTTGAAATAACAAACATCTAAAGTTACAAGGAACTATCTAATCCCACAAACAGGGACAACATAAATTGGGTGTTACTAAACCACCAAAGCTGCTATCTTCACCAAACCGGATGACGTCACTAAAGCCATCCTACCGGAACTTCTACCAAGCTCCACTCGCCACTCAGATCCATCTAAGACCTGATATACATGTCGAAAAGAAAAAGTGTTAGGCTTAACGCCTAGTGAGTTAAAGCAGTTTCCATCATATAAATCATAAAACATTTAAAATGAACATTTTACTCTGAATAAGGCCATTTTAGAAATACTGATTATAAAGAGACTTTATTGGCATATCTAGTTCCTTCAGATTTCCAATCACCCATTTTAAATAGATAATCGACGCCCAAATTTCCCAAAACACAGCCACACGGTATTTCACCAAAAGACTCATTGTGTAAAGAAAATGGTACGTTTTAACATCAAAGACATGGATAAGGGAATACCCAAGATAATACCTTTTGGTGACGGGGGAAACCCGATTCCATCGAATGTGGCGGGCATACAAAGTTAAGCCACGTATCGACGTTCTCGAGTTTCACATAAAACCATGGTTCCCCGTATCTGGCTCATCTGAGCTACCACCGCAAGACACCACTGATCTTAGTGTCTACTCGACCTCTAGATGAGTCTCACCACAAAGTCACAAGTCCCCGTATCCGACTCACTGTAGGCACCACCGCAAGACTTAGCTCCGTATACGGCTCCTCCAGAGCACCACCGCAAGCTTACATAATCAACATCACTTGGGGACCACTCACTAGACTCAAACATGGACATTAAAACTCCATGATGAACATAACGAGTCATATGCCTATGGACCCAATGCATTACAGTCTAAACATTACATGACTCCATATGAATGAACTAACACATTCAAATATGTAATAACCAATATTGGTATAATAGTTGTATTTTCATAAGGCACTCCATAAGAAGCTGTTTAAACCGGACAACGTCCCAAAACTCGTTAGCGTACGATTCAAGCCGATAGGCTTCATAAAACATTTGATACTCAAATAGAGCCAATATGGCTATATAATCCTATTACAACTTTACCAAATATTACCAAATTAAAAGGTATCCGATCCAACAACTCACACTTTTAAAGTCAAGGGAGTTAAAGTTTTCAAATATAAAACCCGTAGGTTGAGTAAAACCCCAAATGACCATATTTCAGTAACCGCTCCTTAAAATCTCCAACACACACTAAAATCCCATTTAAAACCATTTGTACTCCAAATCTTCCCATAATAGGAACCAAAGCAACATAATACCCACGTTCATCAAATAGTTCGAGAAACATGAATGGTAGATTAAAATCCCCTTTTTGATGACTCCAACATCTCATATATTATTGTAAACCATTTTCAAATATTTGAAACCCAAATATGTGCAAGTGTACAAATGTTTACAAAACTTCTCAAAATGAAGCAAACTCATGGATATACTTTTAAAACCCAAAATATGTGCATTTTGACATGTATATAGTTTTTCAAAGCAACTAGAACTCACCTTGCTAGATTTAGACTAAATCTAGGTTTTACCCACAACCTTGAGTTCCTTAGAAGAGAAGATCTTGGATCCTTTCACTAGCTCCAAGCTTTCTACAGATCTACTACCACAAACATTCCCAAGGTTATACCAAACCCTAACTTTAGAGATGGGTAGATTACCTTGGTTACCAACTCTTGGATTCCCCCAATAACTTCAATCTACTTATTTCTCTACTTGAAAAGCTCCAAAAGACGAAACCCTAGGTTCAAGAATCCCTCAAATCGGGTTTGGGAGAAAGAAGTTATGAGAATAATGAGGTTGGATCCCTAAAATTGCGACTAAAAACCTCAGACAGAATCCGCGACTTTGCCGCGACTTGCAAGTCGCAGCGTAAGTCGCCCGTTTCTTGAAAAACTCACGTCCAGTGAGGTACACGGCTTGTGCCGTGACCCAGAGTCGCGGACCAACCCAGGACAACCCAAAATGTGATTTCTCGCGTTCTTTGCGCCTGATTCGATTCCCCATGGTTCCATTTTGAAACTTACTTGATTTCCCGATACTTTTACGACCCAAGGGCCAAACGACTCCGGTAACACGGTTGATGATAAATCCTGAAATTACGGGTGTTACAGTATGCCACCCATGCAACGTTAATCGCATGACACCTCACGACATCACATGCAGGTGTCCCTACGACTTCTTTAACAAGCTTCACCCCAAGTCAGTTGACCTTGATGAAACATTCCGAAGAACTCCATCTCGAAGGACCGACACACTTAAAGACTACCTCCCAGACATTACTTCAAGCGGCGGAGGTCCTAGCGCCTACTTCCCCGGTAGCACTAACAGACTCAACCCTCCTAGCGATCACTTGTAAAGTTTCCAGTCATAAAACATGGGTACCGGAGTTTAACGCCGCAGTACCCAATTGACCACCCAAAACAGACTGACTTACGTGCCTATGGATCCAATGCAACACAGTCTAACATTACATGCCTAACTCTAAATGACCAACACACTCTAACATGTAACCAACACCAAAATGCAACAAGGTATATTAGTACGTACGTCATGATGGGGCTACTTGAGCCATTCAAAACCGGACAAGTGTCCTCAAGTGTTGGGAACTAAAGATGTGAACAAGTCTTTAATGCTGCTAGTTCAGAGTTAGTAATGCCAGAGGATCTCAAAGTTAATACTGCTAGGTATTACTACTTCTAGTAGAATTAATACTGCTAGTCAAAGTTAGTGCTGCTTGAACAAAGTTAGTACTGCTTAGCTAGTTAGTACTGCTAGTGGCTAGTGCTGCTTAGTAGTTAATGCTGCCAAGACTCAGTTAATGCTTCCAAGGTGATCAAGGTGATTAATGCTGCTTCTAAGATAATTTGAAGATAATGTTGAAGAGATAGAATCTGGAGATAAACATGGAAAACTTGAAGATAATTATGAAGATTATTTTGAAGATCTTTTTATGTTTAGTAATTATCTTTTATTCTTCAATATATATATATATATATAGATTTGTTTAGAATAACGAAGTAATTTTCTTAGTGAGAATAATTCTGAGTTTTTGAGATAGAGAGAGAATCAACCTCAAGGCATCGTTCCTAATTCTAGAGAAGTAGAATTCGTCTTGAAAGAGCCTGTTCTTCAAGATTGAGGTTGTGAGTGAAAAGCTTGTAACTTGAATCATTAAATAAAGTTTACAAGTTGATTGTGATTCACTGTTTCATTGTTTTTCTGTTTATTGAATATTAAAGTGTTTTTCCGCAACTTCTTTAATATTGTTTCTGAGTATTCATAATTCTTGTTGAGAATTCGATCCTGACAAGTGGTATCAGAGCCCTGTTCTCTCAGAAACATTCATTCATTCATCATGGAAAACTTTGCAGAATCAAACAGTACTCTTGTCTCTAAGGTTCCAATGCTCAAACCCAATGAGTTTGACATGTGGAAGATCAGAATCAGACAATACATTCTCCTCATTGACTACTCAATGTGGGATGTCATTGAGAATGGCCCCTCTACTGAAGGCCAGATTGGACCAGATGGGAAAAGATCTCCACCAAAGACAGATGGTGAGAGGAAGATCAGGCAGACAGAGATGAAGGCCTTGAGCACTCTTCTCTTGGCCATCCCCAATGAATATCAGCATCAATTCTGCAACTGCACTGATGCTTAGATTCTCTGGAATGCTCTAGAGAAAAGATTTGCTGGAACTAAGAGCACCAAAAGAAATCAAAGGGATGTTCTGAAGCAGCAGTATGAGAACTTCACTTCTTCAAAGAATGAGTCTATGACTCAAACTTTTGACAGGTTCAACAAGCTTATTGGTGAACTGGCTACTGTTGGAGTGAAGATGGAGCAAGATGATATCAACAGGAAGTTCCTCAGATCTCTTGGGGATGAATGGACTATGTACACTGTCTCATATAGACAGAGTGACAAACTAGAAGAGAAGGAACTAGATGATATGTATAATGATCTAAGAGTTTTTGAATCTGAGGTAGAAGCTAAGAAGAAGCCCACTGGGTATATTCATAATGCAGCACTTCTATCAGCATCTACTGATACTACTGCCAACCCTGAAGCAGTTAGTGCTGCTAGTGCAACAACTCCTTGATTAATGATGATCTGGAACAACTTCACCCTGATGATCTAGAGGAGATGGACATTAAATGGCAGATGGCCATGTTATCTATGAGGGTGAAGAAGTTTATTAAAAGAAGTGGGAGGAATAATTTCTCTCAAAGAAGAGAAGATGGAGCTGGTTTTGACAAGACAAAGGTGGAATGCTATAAGTGCCACATGAAGGGACACTTTGCTAGAGAGTGCAGAAGTGGTGTGCCAAATAACAATCACCAACAAGCTCAGAATGGAGGCTACAATCAAAACAAGAACTCTGCTCAAGCCCTTGTTTCTCAACAAGGAATGGGGTTTGACTGGAGTGACCAAGCTGAGGAAGCCATTCAGAATCAAGCTCTTATGGCAGAGGTGTCTGATCTCCCCACTGAGGTAATTTCTAATCTTTGTACTCAATCTTGCATAGACACTGTCAAAAGGTACAGGGATCACAACCAAAACATGTGTGATGACCTCAAAAGATTAGAAAAGGACAGAAGAGATTATGTGTTGATAGTTGAGAGGTTTAAAGAAAAAATCAGAGGCTTCCAAGCCAATGAACTTCAACACTCTTATGACACAAACTACTGGAAGTGGGAAAAGAATGAGTTAGAGACCAAACTGTCTAAGTCCAAAGAAGAGAATGATAAGTTGAAAGAAGAACTAGCTAAAGTTAAGCTTGATATAGAAAAGTTTGCATATGCTTCAAAAGCAATGGATTCTCTTCTAAAGGCTCAGATTCATGATAAAATGAAGCCTGGTGTTGGATACAACAACACACCCCCTCCTTACAACAACAACTACATCCCTCCTACATCAGACTTGTTAGAGACCAAGGAGAAAAAGGACTTGTCTGAGGAAGCCTTTAAGATAGATCCTTTGGATGAGGTGGTTGTTGAGGATATGACTGAGAAAGAAGCCAGTGAGAATGGGAACAATGCTGTGAGTAAAGAGATACCCTTAGAAAACAACATTATCACCAATGAGGGATGTGGAAAAACTTGGGTCAAGTCTAAAGAGATAGATAAGACCAAAGGAAAGGCCAACAAGGTCCATTACAAACATACCACTGTTGTGAATCCTGGCCCTTGTAAACAGTGTGCTTGCAATAAACTGAGAGCCTAAATTCTGGTAAAAAGAGAGGTAATCAAAGAAACTGGAATAATCAATGGGCTCAGAAACAAGGAGTTGATCTGAGTAAGATAATCAGACCAAAACCTTGTTTCATATGTGGCAAGTTGAATCATTTGGCTAAGCATTGTTTCTTTAACCCTATTAACCAAAAGATGAACTTTCAAAGATTTATGCAAAAACCTGTTGGTTATAGGAAGGCTGGAAAGAAACATGTGGCTAAGAAATCTGTTGAAACCAAAGGCCAAATGAAGAAAAAGGTTTTAAAAGAGAGTATTAAAATGTGGGTGCCTAGAAGCACTAAAACTGTTAGTACTGCTACATCAAATAGTACTGCTGACAGGGATAGTGCTGCCAGAAGAAATACTGCTGCTACCAGTGTTAGTACTGCTGAGAATATTAATACTTCTAACACTGTTAGTACTTCTTCAAAGGTTACTACTGCTAACACAGTTACTGCTGCTGACACAGTTACTACTTCTAACAAGGTTAGTACTGCTAAGCATGCAAGTGCTGCTAATGCAGTTAGTTCTTCTAAAACCAGTACTGCTTCTAGCAAATGTGCAGCCAAACCCATTATTGTGACAAAGTACTCCAGCAATGAGGAGTCAAAGTTTAAAAATCTTGTCAAGAAGGAATGCAAATATTTTGATGAGAAAGGGGTACCCAAGACCACTTTGGCTTGGGTTCCTAATCAATACTAACTGATTTATCTTATGTGCAGGGAAACCAACAGCTTAAGGGGAAGAGCATTTGGCATGTGGATAGTGGTTGCTCTAGGCACATGACAGGCAACATGTCATGCCTTCAGGATTTCAAGCATATTAATGGAGGACATGTTGCATTTGGAGACAATCTTGTAAGTGGAAAAGGTAATGTTACGAAATGTAAGATGACATTTGAGAAGTCTACTATGTTGATCAGTTAAAGTACAACCTGTTGAGTGTATCACAGGTTTGTGACAAACAACATAGTATATTATTTACCAATACAGAATGTATGATCCTTGCTCCAGGATTCAAGGTAGTTGATGAAAGCATGATACTACTTAGAACTCCAAGAAAGGACAATGTTTATTGTCTCGACATGGACAATGTTTCAAGTGATTCATCCCTGAACTGTCTTGTTTCAAAAGCTTCTGTGGATGAATCCTCTCTTTGGCACAGAAGAATGTGTCACATGAACTTCAAGACAATGAACAAACTTGTTAAAAACAACCTTGTAAGAGGTTTACCATCAAAAGTCTTTTCATGTGATGATCATTGTGTTGCTTGTCTTAAAGGCAAACAACACAAAACTTCTCATAAGTCCAAAGAGTTAAATACAATTTCTTCTTGTCTCCAGTTATTACATATGGATCTGTTTGGTCCTACAAATGTGATGAGCATAGGGAAGAAATCATATTGCCTAGTTATTGTTGATGATTACTCTAGATTTACTTGGGTATATTTTCTAAGGACTAAGGATGAGACAAGTGGACTGATCAATTCCTTTATTCTAAGAATTCAAAACCAAACTAATCAAAAAGTAAAAGTCATTAGATCAGACAATGGAACTGAATTTAAAAATCTTGATCTAAACACCTTTTGTGAAGAAAAAGGCATTGAGAGACAATATAGTGCCCCTAGGACTCCTCAACAGAATGGAGTTGCTGAGAGGAGGAATAGAACACTAATAGAGGCTGCTAGATCTCTGTTGGCTGATTCAAAACTGCCAATTACTTTCTGGGCTGAAGCAGTTAATACTGCCTGTTATGTCCAAAACAGAGTTCTAGTGGTCAAGTCAAAGAACAAGACACCTTATGAGCTCTTAAATAAAAGAAAACCCTTTATTGGATTTTTTAAACCATTTGGATGTCCTTGTACAATTCTCAATACCAAATCTCACTTAGGAAAGTTTGATAGCAAGGCAGATGATGGATTTCTTGTGGGTTACTCATCTCAAAGTAAGGCCTACAGAGTTTTTAATACTTCTTCTAGAATAATTGAGGAAAGTGACAATGTCAAATGCAATGAGAACACACCAAATCCTATTGGGTCTGGTCCTCAGTGGCTGTTTGACATTGATTCACTAACTAACTCTTTTGGTTTCCTTAGTGATGATTATGCAGGTTCAAGCAGTGGAGGATCAGGGACTACACAAGTTCAAGACAACATACCTCAGTCTGTGATTTTTCCCATACCTACAGTGGATCCTGTTGAAGACTGTGAAAAGGAGCCATCTACTGAACCAAATCAGAGTGAAGAAGAAAGAAGAGATGAGGAGAGTCAAGAAAATAAAGAACCAGAAGTAGCTGCTGAAATCACTTCAGTTGAGTTGAATGACACCAATCTAGAGGTGGGACTCAATGAAGAACCTAGTCATCAAACAAGAACACAAAAGAATCATCCTCCTCAGCTGGTAATAGGAGATATCTCTTCTCCTATGATGACTAGAAATCAAAGCAGGCTGCAAGATATGCAAGACCAACAACATACAGTGCTTTCTTGCTTTCTATCCCAGCTTGAGCCTAAGAAGGCTTGTGATGCTATGAAAGATTCCAGTTGGATTGAAGCCATGCAAGAAGAGCTGTTACAATTCAAGCTGCAAGATGTTTGGAATCTGGTAGACCTTCCTAAAGGTCAAAGAGCAATAGGCACAAAATGGGTCTTCAGGAATAAGAGAGATGAGAGAGGAATAGTAATAAAGAACAAAGAAAGGTTGGTGGCACAAGGGTATACACAAGAAGAATTATGAAGAAGTATTTGCACCAGTGGCTAGGATAGAAGCAATTAGACTGTTCCTGGCCTATGCTTCTTATATGAAGTTCAAAGTCTATCAAATGGATGTAAAAAGTGCATTTCTATATGGCTCAATTGAAGAAGAAGTATATGTCTGTCAACCACCAGGGTTTGAAAACCCAAGCTATCCAGACAGAGTATACAAACTGAAGAAAGCACTTTATGGACTGCATCAAGCACCAAGAGCATGGTATGACACTCTGTCATCCTATCTCTTGGAAAATGGCTTTGAAATAGGAGTCATTGATAAAACTCTGTTCATCAAGAGAAAGAAGAAGGACATCTTGCTGGTCCAAATCTATGTGAATGATATCATCTTTGGATCCACAAGAGACAATATGTGCAAGGAGTTTAAGGACCTAATGCATCAAAGGTTCAAAATGAGTTCCATGGGGGAGCTTACTTTCTTCCTTGGACTCCAAGTCCAACAGAAGTCAGATGGTATTTTTATTTGTCAGTCCAAGTATGTGCAGGACATTCTAACCAAGTTTGGTTTCTCAGACTCAAAGCCTGCCAGCACACCTATGGAGACACACAAGCAGATAACAGCAGATCTTGAGGGGGAGGATATGGATGTTCATCACTATAGATCCATGATTGGCTCTCTCATGTATCTTACAGCCTCTAGGCCAGATATAATGTTTCCAGTCTGTGTGTGTGCTAGATTTCAAGTTAGGCCAAAGCAATCACACTATCAAGCTGTTAAGAGGATATTCAGATATCTCAAAGGGCAACCTAGATTGGGACTTTGGTATCCTTATGACTCATCATTTGACCTACTTGCATACTCAGACAGTGACCTAGGTGGAGCAAACTTGGACAGAAAATCCACTTCTGGAGGATGCCAGTTTTTGGGTGCAAGACTAGTATCATGGCAGTGCAAGAAACAAACCACAATATCCACATCTACAACAGAAGCAGAGTACATAGCAGCTGCAAGTTGCTGTTCTCAAGTCTTATGGATTCAGAATCAAATGTTGGACTATGGGGTAACCTTTCTACACACTCCAATCTTTATTGATAATAGCAGTGCTATTAGCATTGTTAATAATCCTGTCAAGCACTCAAAGACAAAGCACATTGAGATCAGGTATCACTTTATAAGAGACTGCAATGAAAAGAAGCTTATTCAAGTTGTAAAAGTTCATACTGATAATCAGTTTGTTGATCTATTCACCAAAGCTTTTGATGTGGGTAGATTCACTTACTTGGTAACAAGTGTGGGAATGATCACCTTTGAATAAGCTCCTACTTAAAAAGTGATTCAATACCTGTATATAGTTTATGCTTGGTGTTACTAATCTTCTTTCTCAGGAAATGTATAGCAGTACTCAGTTCATCACAAGCTTAAAAGTGTAAGTATGGTTAATACTGCCAGTGCAATGTTAATACTGCTCTCAGTTAATACTGCTAGTTAGTTAATACTGCTTGTGGTTAATACTGCTCTCAGTTAATACTGCTTTCAGTTAATACTGCTAGTTAGTTAATATTGCTAGTGGTTAATATTGCTCTCAGTTAATACTGCTAGTTAGTTAATACTGCTAGTGGTTAATACTGCTTTCAGTTAATACTGCTTTCAGTTAATACTGCTAGTTAGTTAATACTGCTAGTGGTTAATACTGCTTTCAGTTAATACTACTTTCAGTTAATACTGCGAGTTAGTTAATACTGCTAGTGGTTAATACTGCTTTCAGTTAATACTGCTTTCAGTTAATACTGCTCTGTTAATACTGCTTTCACTAAATTTTTAGGGTTAATACTGCTTATAATCCACAAGCTATAAATACCCTTTCCCCGCCTAAACGATCATAACGACTCTTTGTCTACTGTTCATCTTCTCTCTCACTCTTTTCTCTCAAGTACCAAGTGCTCGCTATGCAAGAATCCTTGCGTACAGATGGCTTCAATGGCGTTTATTGATGAGCACAACGAGATAGCAATGCTCCAAAAGCCAAAACAAGCCGAAGGTTTTCACCAGATAGTCGCTTTCCTGAGGTCAAGCCACATCGCTCATGCTCTCACGGTGTCTCCTACCATCTACGTAGAGCATCAAAGGCAATTCTGGGCCAATGCCACTACTAGCACTGAAAACGGAGTGTCGTGCATCAAAACAAGGGTTCGTGACAAACCCTTGACAGTTACTGAGGAGACCATTCGCATCTGTCTACGTCTAGACGATGCTTCAGGTATATCTTCTATTCCAAATGAGGATTTGTTTTCAAACCTCACCAGAATGGGGTATGAAGGCCAAATGGGGATTTTCAAGTTTTTCAAAGCTCAATTTTCACCCCAATGGAGGTTCTTTGTTCATACCCTGATGCACTGTGTTTCTAAGAAAACTACTGGCTGGAGCCAATTCAGCAGTCCCATTGCCTATGCTTTGGTATGTTTATCTACTGCTAGAAAATATAACTTTTCTTTGATGATCTTCAATGATCTTGTCTCAAACCTGGACAACAAGAAGACTTTCTTCATGTATCCCAGGTTTGTACAGGCAGTTATAACCAACGAATTGACGGATATACCTCACTTTGATAAGGTATATGTACCTAAACCCCCTAAAGGCAAGGTCTTCTCAAACATGAGAAGATCTGCTAGGGACTCGGAAGGAGTTGACACCCCCTTGTTCTCAACAATGATGGTGGTGTCCCAACCACAAGAAGGTATGGCCTCAGGGTCAAGGCCCTCATTAGACCAACCAACTGAGAGCCAATCCCAACCTTCCCTCTCTCAAATTTGTCATCAGTCCTTTGCTACTAAACCCACTCCTATGATAAACAAGACTTATGTCAAGAGAAAGGTACACAAGGCTCCTTCCCTTGTTGTCCCTACTATTAACCAAGAGCCTCAAAGCCCTCTATTGGAGCATTCTCCAATAGAGAATATCCAAAAGGAATCCAATAGGGTGTCTCCCAACCCTGAGGAGGTGCTCTCTAAGGATATGGATGAGCATATGGGTGAGAAGGCTGCCACTACTTCTGCTAGCACAGAGAAGGACAGTGGTAACATCTCTAAGACCTTCCCCATGGCAACTTTGGGTGAGAAATCAACCAAAGGACCCCGGTGCCAAGAAACCAAGGGGGTAGTTGGTGTTTTTGCTAGGCAGAAGGCCACTACTACAAGATCCAAGGATCCCTCAAGGATAGGCAAAACATCCGAAAAGGGTGAGGACAAATCTGAAACTGATGAATTGATGGCAAACTGTTCCAAGGATCCTTCAAGGGTGGGTAAAACACCTATAGAAGGTGAGGATAGTTATACTTACTTGGAATTGATGGAAACAATAGCCAACATCAATGTTGATGTGGTTAATCAAGGAAAGGAAATCAAGGCATTGCAGCAAGTGGTCATCTCCCAACAACAGCAGATTTCAAAACTCAAGCAACTGGTGAGAAAGCTCATTGCCAAGAAAAGAGGAAAACAGTTTGTTCTAAGGAGGAGAAAGGGGGCAACCAAAAAGGAAAATGAGAATGCTTCCAAAAAGGGGGAGAGTTCAAGCTCAGAAAAGTTAGATCAACAGATTGAAGGGGAGTTTGTTGAAGCACAGGGAGAGTTTGTTGAAGAAAAAGCTGAAGGTGTAATAGAAATAGAAAGTGCCAAAGCAGCAGAAACAACCCCAGCAGCAGAAACTGTTAGTGCTGCTGAAACTACACAAGCAGCAGTAACAGGGTTAACACCTGAAGAGGTTGAGGTAGCTGTGATGCTTGTAAAAGCAAAGAATGACACTCCCAAAGCAAAGGGAGTGTTCATAAATGAAGGGGGAGCAAAGATAACAGAAAAGAAAGACATGGATGCAGATGCAAAGAGAAAAGGGAAAGAAAAGATGATAGAATCTGATCAACCAACCAAAAAGCAAAAGATGGTTGAGTCAGATGAAGCATTAGCCAAGAAACTGCAAGAAGAGTTAGATCAAGCAGAGAAAGAGCAGGTTGAGAAGGACAGAGAGATAGCCAGAGCACTAGCCAATGAATTAAATGAAGCATTTCAGAAAGGGTTGGAAACAGAGAAAGCAAAGCAAAGAGCAACGAGCTTGAGAAAGGCTATGATGGCCAGATCAAGTGCAAAGAAGAAAAGGCCTTCACAGACTTACCTTGCAACTCAGGAAAGAAACAAGATGATAACTTTCTTGAGGAGTACAATTGGTGTGAAGAAAGAAATGTTTGTAAAAATGACTTTTGATCAAGTCAAGGGCTTATATGAGAAAGAAATGGGAAAACTGAAGAGTAATGAAAAGGACAGAGTGGAGTTTGAAAAGAAAGCCAAGGAGAGACATGATGTGAACATTAATCAATCCTTCCCTGAAAGTGAAGAGGGAACTCCTACAAAAGAAAAGGTAGAGATAAAGGAAGAAAAGAAGAAGGAAGCTACTATAGGGCAAAGTCAAAGGATTCTGAAGAGAACCAAGATGATGGCTAAAAGAAAGAAAACTGACAAGAAGCCCAGAGTAGAAGAAGAGAAAAAGGTTGCTGAAGAAGAAGAGGCACCAAAGAATGAAGAAAAGAGAGTTGAATCTCAGGAAGTACCACAGAGTTCAGATGTAAATATGTACATGGTGGTAATGGATAAAATTCCAAAGCCTATCACAGCTGAACCTGTTGGAGTCAAACCTCCTGAAGTCATGCACTGGATATTATGATGGTGGATGGTAAAGAGTATATCAGATTGAAAAGAAAGGATGAGAAGTACTATGTGTTTTCAACATGGAACAAAATTGTCAGAGAATGTTCAAGATCTGATTTAGAGGAGATGTATGAAGTTGGTATGAAGTTACATGCAGATCAGCTGAAAACTCCAGGGTTACCAATTGTGAAGCTGGTTATGGAGTATTTGTGCATGTTATTCAATCCAGAAGCAGTAAAGCATTTAATCAGAGATGTGTTTAAAACTGTTAGAGGATGGACTCTTATGAAAGGAGTGGAGTCTATGAATTGGCCTTGGATACTTTTCACATGGAATATTACTTGGTGGATGGGGTCTACAATCA
Source organism: Arctium minus (assembly GCA_954870635.1). Classification (NCBI taxonomy): domain Eukaryota; kingdom Viridiplantae; phylum Streptophyta; class Magnoliopsida; order Asterales; family Asteraceae; genus Arctium; species Arctium minus. The sequence continues at coordinate 2,187,721 of OX941089.1, read as the reverse complement.
CACACGTCTAAAGCTTCATGCCATGTTAAAGAAGAAGCTGGGTTGTGCACCAAATTCAGAAATGGCAAAGTACCTAATTCAGAGAACTATCAATCAGAGTATGGGACTGGATCCTAACCTTGGATTGAATCAATGAAAGTTTTGGAAGCATCTGAAGAACTTGACTTCTCTTTCTAAAAGTCAAGTTAGGGGGAGATTGTTGGGAACTGAAGATGTGAACAAGTCTTTAATGCTGCTAGTTCAGAGTTAGTACTGCCAGAGGATCTCAAAGTTAATACTGCTAGGTATTACTACTTCTAGTAGAATTAATACTACTAGTCAAAGTTAGTGCTGCTTGAACAAAGTTAGTACTGCTTAGCTAGTTAGTACTGCTAGTGGTTAGTGCTGCTTAGTAGTTAATGCTGCCAAGACTCAGTTAATGCTTCCAAGGTGATCAAGGTGATTAATGCTGCTTCTAAGATAATTTGAAGATAATGTTGAAGAGATAGCATCTGGAGATAAACATGGAAAGCTTGAAGATAATTATGAAGATAATTTTGAAGATCTTTTTATGTTTAGTAATTATCTTTTATTCTTCAATATATATATATAGATTTGTTTAGAATAGCGAAGTAATTTTCTTAGTGAGAATAATTCTGAGTTTTTGAGATAGAGAGAGAATCAACCTCAAGGCATCGTTCCTAATTCTAGAGAAGTAGAATTCGTCTTGAAAGAGCCTGTTCTTCAAGATTGAGGTTGTGAGTGAAAAGCTTGTAACTTGAATCATTAAATAAAGTTTACAAGTTGATTGTGATTCATTGTTTCATTGTTTTTCTGTTTATTGAATATTAAAGTGTTTTTCCCAACTTCTTTAATATTGTTTCTGAGTATTCATAATTCTTGTTGAGAATTTGATCCTGACATCAAGACTCATTTAAGTCGACACGGAGCCAAAATGCTCAAACCTTCTTTTGTGACCAACGATTAACGACTCCCCAAAAGAATAACATAGTTGACTCACTTCATGCAGACACACTCCCAAAATACGTATGCAAACTCCAATGCAGTTTAAATTGGGACAAATTACTTTCTAAATGATTTTATGCCATTTACTTCTTCAAGACGACCCATAACAAGAAATTACGCATTTCTCCAAAACAAACCCTAAAATGCCTTTTTAACCAAATAATCTCACTTGTGCAATAAATCACCAAACACACCCATTTATGACTCATTTATCAAAATGCCCAAAAATCCCCAATATGGGTGTTTTACAAGGTTTAAAAACCAAACTTCTCAAATAACCAAAACCCATCAAGTAACTCCACAAATGATAATTTCATGTTAAACACATAAATACTTTAAAATAAACATTTTGGCATGTACAACATTTTCAAAAATCAATTTGAACTCACCTTGCTAGGTTAAGTTAAACTTAGGTTCCAAATCCAACCATTAACCTCCAGAAGTGTAGATTCCACCATTTCCAAGCTATCACCAACAAAAGCTAGTGTCAGGATCGAATTCTTAACAAGGATTATAAATACTCAGAAACAATATCAAAGAAGTTTGCGGAATAACACTTTGATATTTAATGAAACAGTAAACAAACAGTAAATCTGATGAATAACTTGCAAACTTGTATTGAATGATTGAAGTTACAAGATTACACACCCAACCTCAATCTTGAAGAACAGACTCTTTCAAGACGAATTCTACTTCTCTAGAATTAGGAACTATGCCTTGAGGTTGATTCTCTCTAAGACAAAAAAACTCAGAATTAAAGTTCTATCTAACTATTCTAAGCAATTATATATATACTGAATAATCAAAGATAATTACAAAACTTAAAAAGATCTTCAAGATAATCTTCATAATTATCTTCAAGCTTTCCATGTATATCTTCAGACGCGGTCTCTTCAATATTATCTTCAGTTTATCTCAGAAGCAGTATTAATTACCTTGGAAGTATTAACTGAATCTTGGCAGCATTAACTACTAAGCAGCACTAACCTCTAGCAGTACTAACTAGCTAAGCAACACTAACTTTGACTAGCAGTATTAATTCTACTAGAAGTAGTAATACCTAGCAGTATTAATCTTTGAAATCCTCTGGCAGCACTAACTCTGAACTGGCAGCATTAATGACTTAGTCACATCTTCAGTTCCCAACAATCTCCCCCTAACTTGACTTTTAGAAGAGAAGTCAAGTTCTTCAGATGCTTCCAAAACCATCAGTGATTCAAATTCCAGTGTTTGCATCTAACCCCAAACTCTGATTGATTGTTCTTTGGATCAAATACTTAGCCATTTCTGAATTTTCAACACATCCAAGCTTCTTCTTCAACATTGAATGAAGTTTCAATTTGCTATGGTTGTATACTTTATCCACTAGGAAGTATTCTATGTGATTTCTATCCAAAGTCACAGAATATACTCCACTAGTTTCATATAAAGTCCAACTGGTAACTGCTTGAAAAACATTCCTTATTATCTCCTCCACTTCATCAGATTTGAACATCATACACAGATACTCCATCACCAGTTTTGTAATTGAAATCCCTGGAGCTTTTAACTTATTTGTGTACAACTTCATCCCTATATCAAACATTTCTTCAATATCTGATCTTGAGCATGTTCTGACAATTTTAGCCCAAGTACTGTAGACTTCATATTTTTCATCTTTCCTCTTCAGCCTAATGTACTCTTTTCCATCTACCTCTAGTACATCCCAATGAATGACTTCAGGAGGTTTAACTCCTACTGGTTCTGCTGAAATTGGTTCAGGCACTTTGTCCATCACAACCATGTACATCTTTACATCCTCAGTGCTCAACTGCTCTTTCTTTTCTGATGGTTCAGGTGCCTCTTCTTCTCCAGCAACCTTTTTCTCTTCTTCTATTCTGGGCTTCTTTACAGTTTTCTTTCTTCTAGCCATCATCTTAGTTCTTTTCAGAATCCTTTGACTTTCCCTAGAGTAGCTTCCTTCTTCTTTTCTACCTTTTCTTTTGTAGGAGTTCCCTCTTCACTTTCAGGGAAGGGTTGATTGATATTCACATCATGTCTCTCCTTGGCTTTCTTTTCAAATTCTACTCTATCCTTTTCATTACTCTTCAGCTTTCCCATTTCTTTCTCATAGAGATCCTTGATTTGATCAAAAGTCATCTTCACAAACATTTCTTTCTTTACACCAATTGCACTCCTCAATAAAGTTATCATCTTGTTTCTTTCCTGAGTGGCAAGGTAAGTTTGTGAAGGTCTTCTCTTCTTTGCACTTGATCTGGCCATCATAGCCTTTCTCATGCTTATAGCTCTTTGCTTTGCTTTTTCTGTTTCCATCCCTTTCTGAAAAGCTTCATTTAGTTCATTTGCAAGTGCTCTGGCTATTTCTCTGTCTTTCTCAACCTGCTCTTTTTCTGCTTGATTTATCTCTTCTTGCAGTTTCTTAGCTAATGCTTCATCTGACTCAACCATCTTTTGCTTTTTGGATGGTTGATCAGATTCTATCATCTTTTCTTTTCCCTTTTTCTTTGCATCTGCAGCCATTTCTTTCTTTTCTGTTTTCTTTGCTCCCCCTTCATTTATTACTACTCCCTTTGCTTTGGGAGTGTCATTCTTTGCTTTGACAAGCATTTCTGCTACTTCAATCTCTGCTGGTGTTAACCCTGTTACTGCTGCTTTTGAAGTTTCAGCAGCACTAACAGTTTCTGCTGCTGGGGTTGTTACTGCTGCTGGTGTTGTTACTGCTTCTTTAGCAGTTTCTGCTGCTAGTACACCTTCAGCTTTTTCTTCATCAAACTCTCTTTGTACTTCAACAAACTCCCCTTCAATCTGTTGATCTGACTTTTCTGAGCTTGAACTCTCCCCCTTTTTGGAAGCATTGTCAGTTTCCTTTTTGGTTGCCTCCTTTCTCCTCCTTAGAACAAATTTACTTCTTCTTTTCTTGGCCATGAGCTTTCCCACCAGATGCTTGAGTTTGGAAATCTGCTGTTGTTGGGAGATGACCACTTGCTTCAAGGCTTTGATTTCTTTTCCTTGATTAACCACATCAACATTGATGTTGGCTATTGTTTCTATCAATTCTAAGTAAGTATAGTTGTCCTCACCTTCTTTAGGTGTTTTACCCACCCCTTGAAGGATCATTGGAATCTTTTTCCATCAATCCATCAGTTTCAGATCTGTCCTCACCCTTTTGGGATGTTTTGCCCATCCTTGAGGGATCCTTGGATCTTGTAGTAGTAGCAGAAGCACCAACTACCCCCTTGGTTTCTTGGCACCGGGGTCCTTTGGTTGATTTCTCAGCCAAAGTTGCCATGGGGAAGGTCTTAGAGATGTTACCACTATCCTTCTCTGTGCTAGCAGAAGTAGTGGCAGCCTTCTCACCCATATGCTCCTCCATCTCCTTAGAGAGCACCTCCTCAGGGTTGGGAGACACCCTATGGGATTCCCTTTGGATATTCTCTATTGGAGAATGCTCCAATAGAGGGCTTAAAGGTGCAGTGGGTGATGGTACAAGAAGGGAAGGAGCCTTCTTTACCTGTTTCCTTGTATAGGTTTGGGTAATAGGAGAAGTGGGTTTATGAAGTAGGGACTGTGGTATAGATATAGAGTGGGAAGGTTGGGATTGGCTAGCAGTGGGATGGTCTGAGGAGGGCCTTGACCCTGCTGCCATACCTTCATCAGTGTGGGACACCACCATCATTGTAGAGAACAATGGGGTGTCAACTCCTTCCGAGTCCCTAGCATATCTTCTCATATTTGAGAAAACCTTGCCTTTAGGGGGTTTAGGTACATATACCCCATCAAAGTGAGGTATATCCGTCAATTCATTTGTGATAACTGCCTATACAAACCTGGGATACATGAAGAAACTCTTCTTGTTGTCCAGGTTTGAGACAAGATCATTGAAGATCATCAGAGAAAAATTATATTTTCTAGCAGTAGATAAACAAACCAAAGCATATGCAATGGGACTGCTAAATTGGCTCCAGCCAGTGGTTTTCTTGGAAATACACTGCATCAGGGTATGAACAAAGAACCTCCATTGGGGTGAAAATTGTGCTTTAAAAAACTTGAAAATCCCTAATTGGCCTTCATACCCCATTCTGGTGAGGTTTGAAAACAAATCCTCATTTGGAATAGAAGATATACCTGAAGCATCGTCTAGACGTAGACAGATGCGAATGGTCTCCTCAGTAACTGTCAAGGGTTTGTCACACACCCTTGTTTTGATGCACGACACTCCATTTTCAGAGCTAGTAGTGGCATTGGCCCAGAACTGCCTTTGATGTTCTATGTAGATGGTAGGAGACACAGTGAGAGCATGAGCGATGTGGCTGGACTTCAGAAAGTCGACTATCTGGTGAAAACCTTCAGCTTGTTTTGGCTTTTGAAGCATGGCGATCTCGTTGTGCTCATCGATAAATGCCATTGAAGCCATCTGTATGCAAGGATTCTTGACTATCGAGCACTGGATACTTGAGAAACAAGAGTGAGAGAGAAGATGAACAGTAGACAAATAGTCGTTATGATCTTTTAGGCGGGGAAAGGGTATTTATAGCTTTTGGATTAGAAGCAGTATTAACCTTAAAAAGATACTGAAAGCAGTATTAACAGTGAGCAGTATTAACTACTAGCAGTATTAACTGAGAGCAGTATTAACTACTTAGCATTATTAACTAACTAGTAGTATTAACTGAGAGCAGTATTAACCACTAGCAGTATTAACTAACTAGCAATATTAACTGAGAGCAGTATTAACCACTAGCAGTATTAACTAACTAGCAGTATTAACTAAGAGCAGTATTAACCACTAGCAGTATTAACTAACTAGCAGTATTAACTGAGAGCAGTATTAACCACTAGCAGTATTAACTAACTAGCAGTATTAACTGAGAGTAGTATTAACCACTAGCAGTATTAACTAACTAGCAGTATTAACTGAGAGCAGTATTAACCACTAGCAGTATTAACTAACTAGCAGTATTAATTGAGAGCAGTATTAACACTGTACTGGTAGTACTAAAACTGTACTGGCAGTGTTAACCATACTTACACTTTTAAGCTTGTGATAAACTGAGTACTGCTATACATTTCCTGAGAAAGAAAGTTAGTAACACCAAGAATAACCAATATACAGGTATTTGAACCACATTTTAAGTAGGATCTTATTCAGAGTTGATCATTCCCACACTTGTTACCAAGAAAGTGAATCTACCCACATCAAAGGCTTTGGTGAATAGATCAGCAAACTGGTTATCAGTATGAACTTTTACAACTTGAATAAGCTTCTTTTCATTGCAATCTCTTATAAAGTGATACCTGATCTCAATGTGCTTTGTCTTTGAGTGCTTGACAGGATTATTAACAATGCTAATAGCACTGCTATTATCAATAAAGATTGGAGTGTGTAGAAAGGTTACCCCATAGTCCAGCATTTGATTCTGAATCCATAAGACTTGAGAACAGCAACTTGCAGCTGTTATGTACTCTGCTTCTGTTGTAGATGTGGACACTGTGGTTTGTTTCTTGCACTGCCATGAAACTAGTCTTGCACCCAAAAACTGGCATCCTCCAGAAGTAGATTTTCTGTCCAAGTTTGCTCCACCTAAGTCACTGTCTGAGTACGCGAGTAGGTCAAATGATGAGTCACAAGGATACCAAAGTCCCAATCTAGGTTGCCCTTTGAGATATCTGAATATCCTCTTAACAGCTTGATAGTGTGATTGCTTTGGCCTAACTTGAAATCTTGCACACACACAGACTGGAAACATTATATCTGGCCTAGAGGCTGTAAGATACATAAGAGAGCCAATCATGGATCTATAGTGATGAACATCCATATTCTCCCCCTCAAGATCTGCTGTTATCTGCTTGTGTGTCTCCATAGGTGTGTTGGCAGGCTTTATGTCTGAGAAACCAAACTTGTTTAGAATGTCCTGCACATACTTGGATTGACAAATAAAAATACCATCTGACTTCTGTTGGACTCGGAGTCCAAGGAAGAAAGTAAGTTCCCCCATGGAACTCATTTTGAACCTTTGATGCATGAGATCCTCAAACTCCTTGCACATATTGTCTCTTGTGGATCCAAAGATGATATCATCTACATAGATTTGGACCATCAAGATGTCCTTCTTCTTTCTCTTGATGAACAGAGTCTTATCAATGACTCCTCTTTCAAAGCCATTTTCCAAGAGATAGGATGACAGAGTGTCATACCATGCTCTTGGTGCTTGATGCAGTCCATAAAGTGTTTTCTTCAGTTTGTATACTCTGTCTGGATAGTTTGGATTTTCAAACCCTGGTGGTTGACAGACATATACTTTTTCTTCAATTGATCCATATAAAAATGCACTTTTTACATCCATTTGATAGACTTTGAACTTCATATAAGAAGCATAGGCCAGGAACAATCTAATTGCTTCTATCCTAGCCACTGGTGCAAATACTTCTTCATAATCTATTCCTTCTTCTTGTGTATACCCTTGAGCCACCAACCTTGCTTTGTTCTTTATTACTATTCCTCTCTTATCTATCTTATTTCTGAAGACCCATTTTGTGCCTATTGCTCTTTGACCTTTAGGAAGGTCTACCAGATCCCAAACATCTTGCAGCTTGAATTGGAGCAGCTCTTCTTGCATAGCTTCTATCCAACTGGAATCTTTCATAGCATCATGAGCCTTCTTAGGCTCAAGCTGGGATAGAAAGCAAGAGAGCACTGTATGCTGTTGGTCTTGCATATCTTGCAGCCTGCTTTGATTTCTAGTCATCATAGGAGAAGAGATATCTCCTATTACCAGCTGAGGAGGATGATTCTTTTGTGTTCTTGTTTGATGACTAGGTTCTTCATTTAGTCCCACCTCTAGATTGGAGCCATTCAACTCAACTGAGGTGATGTCAGCAGCTACTTCTGGTTCTTTATTCTCTTGATTCTCTTGATTCTCCTCATCTCTCCTTTCTTCTTCACTCTGATTTGGTTCAGTAGATGGCTCCTTTTCACAGTCTTCAATAGGATCCACTGTAGGTATGGGAAAAATTACCGACTGAGGTATATTTTCTTGAACTTGTGTAGTCCCTGATCCTCCACTACCTGGTCCTGCATAATCATCACTACTAAAACCAAAAGAGTTAGTTAGTGAATCAATGTCAAACAGCCACTGAGGACCAGACCCAATAGGATTTGGTGTGTTCTCATTGCATTTGACATTGTCACTTTCCTCAATTATTCTAGAAGAAGAATTAAATACTCTGTAGGCTTTACTTTGAGATGAGTAACCCACAAGGAATCCATCATCTGCCTTGCTATCAAACTTTCCTAAGTGAGATTTAGTATTGAGAATTGTACAAGGACACCCAAATGGTTTAAAAAATCCAATAAAGGGTTTTCTTTTATTTAAGAGCTCATAAGGTGTCTTGTTATTTGGCTTGACCACTAGCACTCTGTTTTGGACATAACATGCAGTATTAACTGCTTCAGCCGAGAAAGTAATTGGCAGTTTTGAATCAGCTAACAGAGATCTAGCAGCCTCAATTAGTGTCCTATTCCTTCTCTCAGCAACCCCATTTTGTTGTGGAGTCCTAGGAGCACTATATTGTCTCTCAATGCCTTTTTCTTCACAAAAGTTGTTTAGATCAAGATTTTTAAATTCAGTTCCATTGTCTGATCTAATGACTTTTACTTTTTGATTAGTTTGGTTTTCAATTCTTAGAATAAAGGATTTGATCAGTCCACTTGTCTCATCCTTAGTCCTTAGAAAATATACCCAAGTAAATCTGGAGTAATCATCAACAATAACTAGGCAATATGATTACTTCCCTATGCTCATCACATTTATAGGGCCAAACAGATCCATATGTAATAACTGGAGACAAGAAGAAATTGTATTTAACTCTTTGGTCTTATGAGAAGTTTTGTGTTGTTTGCCTTTAAGACAAGCAACACAATGATCATCACATGAAAAGACTTTTGATGGAAAACCTCTTACAAGGTTGTTTTTAACAAGTTTGTTCATTGTCTTGAAGTTCATGTGACACATCCTTCTGTGCCAAAGAGAGGATTCATCCACAGAAGCTTTTGAAACAAGACAGTTTAGGGATGAATCACTTGAAACATTGTCCTTTCTTGGAGTTCTAAGTAGTATCATGTTTTCATCAACTACCTTGAATCCTGGATCAAGGATCATACATTATGTATTTGTAAATAATATACTATGTTGTTTGTCACAAACCTGTGATACACTTAACAGGTTGTACTTTAACTGATCAACATAGTAGACATCCTCAAATGTCATCTTACCTTTTGTGACATTACCTTTTCCACTTATTTTTCCCCCTGCAAGATTGTCTCCAAATGCAACATGTCCTCCATTGATATGCTTGAAATCCTGAAGGCATGACATGTTGCCTGTCATGTGCCTAGAGCAACCACTATCCACATGCCAGATGCTCTTCCCCTTGAGCTTTTGGTTGCCCTGCACATAAGATAAATCAGTTAGTATGGATTAGGAACCCAAGCCAAAGTGGTCTTGGGTACCCCTTTCTCATCAAAATATTTGCATTCCTTTTTGACAAGATTTTTAAACTTTGACTCCTCATTGCTGGAGTACTTTGTCACAATAATGGGTTTTGCAGCACATTTGCTAGAAGCAGTACTGGTTTTAGAAGAACTAACTGCATTAGCAGTACTTGCATGCTTAGCAGTATTAATCTTGTTAGAAGTAGTAACTGCATCAGCAGCAGTAACTGTGTTAGCAGTAGTAACCTTTGAAGAAGTACTAACAGTATTAGAAGCATTAATCTTCTCAGCAGTACTAACACTGGTAGCAGCAGTATTGCTCCTGGCAGCACTATCCCTGTCAACAGTATTATTGGATGTAGCAGTACTAACAGTTTTAGTGCTTCTGGTCACCCACATTTTAATACTCTCTTTTAAAACCTTTTTCTTCATTTGGCCTTTGGTTTCAACAGATTTCTTAGCCACATGTTTCTTTCCAGCCTTCCTATAACCAAAAGGTTTTTGCAAACATCTTTGAAAGCTCATTCTTTGGTTAATAGGATTAAAGAAACAGTACTTAGCCAAATGATTTAACTTGCCACATATGAAACATGGTTTTGGTCTGATTATCTTACTCAGATCAACTCCTTGTTTCTGAGCCCATTGATTATTCCAGTTTCTTTGATTACCTCTCTTTGTACCAGAATTTGGGCTCTCAGTTTTATTGCAAGCACACTTTTTACAAGGGCCAGGATTCACAACCATGGTTTGTTTGTAATGGACCTTGTTAGCCTTTCCTTTGGTCTTCTCTATCTCTTTAGACTTGACCCAGATTTTTTCACATCCCTCATTGGTGATAATGTTGTTTTCTAAGGGTATCTCTTTACTCACAGCATTATTCCTATTCTCACTAGCTTCTTTTTCAGTCAGATCCTTAACCACCACCTCATCCAAAGGATCTATCTTAAATGCTTTCTCAGACAAGTCCTTTTTCTCCTTGGTCTCTAACAGGTCTGATGTAGGAGGGATATAGTTGTTGTTATAAGGAGGAGGTGTGTTGTTGTATCCAACACCAGGCTTCATCTTATCATGAATCTGAGCCTTTAGAAGAGAATCCATTGCTTTTGAGGCATATGAAACTTTTCTATATCAAGCTTAACCTTAGCTAATTCTTCTTTCAACTTATCATTCTCTTCTTTGGACTTAGACAGTTTGGTCTCTAACTCATTCTTTTCCCACTTCCAGTAGTTTGTGTCATAAGAGTGTTGAAGTTCATTGGCTTGAAAGCCTTTGATTTGTTCTTCAAACCTCTCCACTATCAACACATAATCTCTTCTGTCCTTTTCTAATCTTTTGAGGTCATCACACATGTTTTGGTTGTAATCCCTGTACCTTTTGACAGTATCTATGCAAGATTGAGTACAAAGATTAGAACTTACCTCAGAGGGAAGATCAGATACCTCTGCCATAAGAGCTTGATTCTGAATGGCTTCCTCAGGTTGGTCACTCCAGTCAAACCCCATTCCTTGTTGAGAAACAAGGGCCTGAGCATTCTCTAGCAAAGTGTCCCTTCATGTGGCACTTATAACATTCCACCTTTGTCTTGTCAAAACCAGCACCATCTTCTCTTCTTTGAGAGAAGTTGTTCCTCCCAGTTCTTTTAATAAACTTCTTCACCCTCATAGATAACATGGCCATCTGCCATTTAATGTCCATCTCCTCCAAGTCATCAGGGTGAATTTGTTCCAGATCATCATTAATCAAAGAGTTGTTGCTATGACTTGACAAAAAGGCTTCAAAGACAGTTTCAGTGCCTTTTTCTGAATTCACTCCACTAGCAGCACTAACTGCTTCAAAGTTGGCAGTAGTATCAGCAGATGCTGATAGAAGTGTTGCATTATGAATATACCCAGTGGGCTTCTTCTTAGTTTCTACCTCTGATTCAAAAACTCTTAGATCATTATACTGATCATCTAGTTCCTTCTCTTCCAGATTGTCACTCTGTCTATATGAGACAGTGTACATAGTCCATTCTTCTCCAAGAGATCTGAGGAATTTCCTGTTGATATCATCTTGCTCCATCTTCACTCCCACATTAGCCAGTTCACCAATAAGCTTGTTAAACCTGTCAAAAGTTTGAGTCATGGACTCATTCTTTGAAGAAGTGAAGTTCTCATACTGCTGCTTCAGAACATCCCTTTGATTTCTTTTGGTGCTTTTAGTTCCAGCAAATCTTTTCTCTAAAGCATTCCAGAGAATCTGAGCATCTGTGCAGTTACAGAATTGATGATGATATTCATTGGGGATGGCCAAGAGCAGTGTGCTCAAGGCCTTCATCTCTGTCTGTCTAATCTTCCTCTCACCATCTGTCTTTGGTGGAGATCTTTTACCATCTGGTCCAATCTGACCTTCAGTAGAGGGGCCATTCTCAATGACATCCCACATTGAGTAGTCAGTAAGGAGAATGTATTGCCTGATTCTGATCTTCCACATGTCAAACTCATTGGGTTTGAGCATTGGAACCTTAGAGACAAGAGTACTGTTTGATTCTGCAAAGTTTTCCATGATGAATGAATGAATGTTTCTGAGAGAACCTGCTTTGATACCACTTTTCAGGATCGAATTCTTAACAAGGATTATAAATACTCAGAAACAATATCAAAGAAGTTTGCGGAATAACACTTTGATATTTAATGAAACAGTAAACAAACAGTAAATCTGATGAATAACTTGCAAACTTGTATTGAATGATTGAAGTTACAAGATTACACACCCAACCTCAATCTTGAAGAACAGACTTTTTCAAGACGAATTCTACTTCTCTAGAATTAGGAACTATGCCTTGAGGTTGATTCTCTCTAAGACAAAAAAACTCAGAATTAAAGTTCTATCTAACTATTCTAAGCAATTATATATATACTGAATAATCAAAGATAATTACAAAACTTAAAAAGATCTTCAAGATAATCTTCATAATTATCTTCAAGCTTTCCATGTATATCTTCAGACGCGGTCTCTTCAATATTATCTTCAGTTTATCTCAGAAGCAGTATTAATTACCTTGGAAGTATTAACTGAATCTTGGCAGCATTAACTACTAAGAAGCACTAACCTCTAGCAGTACTAACTAGCTAAGCAGTACTAACTTTGTTCAAGCAGCACTAACTTTGACTAGCAGTATTAATTCTACTAGAAGTAGTAATACCTAGCAGTATTAATCTTTGAAATCCTCTGGCAGCACTAACTCTGAACTAGCAGCATTAATGACTTAGTCACATCTTCAGTTCCCAACAACTAGAGTTTCCAAATAACCCATTTCTTCAAGTCTAGAATAACCAACAACAAGTAAGACTTTTAGATCTACAAATATCCTTATACTAAAGCTTAGAGTACAAGGAAATCCATCCAACTCTTCAACCCGAGCTTCCAACTACCGAACCCTTATGTGACTTTAGGATAGATCCACCATGGATGCTCCAAAATACTACCCTCAAGCTCCCAAAATCGCCCAAGGAGAGAAGTGAGGAGAGGGAGTGAAATGAGAGAAGTGGGAAGGGGTGGTGGAAATGAGAAAACCCTAGAAATGGGTATTAAATCGATCAGACCATTCCCGCGGCCTAGGCCACGACCTTGAAGTCGCGGGCCAAGTCGCGCGTGCTACCTAGCTGCACACAAACAGTGGGTTGCGCGGGTTTAGCCGCGGCTTTAAAGTCGCGGCCAAGCCGCGCGTGTCCCTGGTGCACCTTCTCGCCTTTCGTGCTAAACCGCTCCCCGATCATTTCTCTCGGTCGATCGCTGACTGTTTTCCTTAGCTGGTCATAAACTGTTCTTTAGGAAATTACAGGTGTTACATAACTCCTATTCTCACACGATCTTTCGTCTATAGTTATATATATATATACATATATATATATATATACATATATATATATATATATTTGAGTAAACTACATTTGTAGTCCCTATGGTTTGTTGAAAATTTCTAGTTGTGTCCTTATGGTTTTGAAATTATAACTTTCATCCCTATGGTTTATAATCTTTACCTCTTTCGTCCTTATAATTTAAATTTTATTGCTTTTTTCATCCCTATGGTTTACAATTCATTTCCATTTTAGTCCTTCATACTTAAAACTAGTGTTTTAGCCTCAAGAACGGAAATAGAAATGAATTACAAACCATAAGGACGAAAACCGAAATTTAAAACCATAGGGACGAAATCCGAAATTTTCAACAAACCACAGGGACGAAAAACATAGTTTACTCTATATACTTATTAGATATAATATAATAATTATAACTATAATATAATAATATGTTTATTTAATTGTAATTTAAATAAATGTTAAAAACCAATATATCTGCTTTTTAACTGTAGTTAGATAGATGGACCAAATCCGAAATAATTAAAGTGACAACCATAATGATTGAAAATATAATTAGTTCAATACAACGAGACTTGATAGCGAGTGACAACAACATACATCAAAATTAAGTGTAATTTACTCTATAATTAATCTTGTAATCTAAAAAATTGAGAAGGTTTTTTTTTTAGTTGAATGTAATTTTTTAGTGATTTTGAAGAATACGTTAAAGATGTTCTTATCGAAACGATAAAAAAGAACCCCTTGAACATCATATTGACTATTTAGATGACGTTTAGTTTTTTGTCAAGCATGATCAAAATAAGAAACATTGGTTTTGCGACCAGAAGTCATGTCATTTAACTTCTCAACTACCATTGTTGCAAAGGTAACAACTTTGAAATAAAAACATTTTCTTCCATACTTATAGCAGTGGTTACAATACATACATATATATATATAGATCATGAACTATAACCGACAATTGTAGGATTCCATTGCCCCATGTTATATCTGCTACATGCCACCTTTGAAGCTTTCTCCATGGCTTCTATAGTAGCACCCTTGTTGCATATGTTTGCAAATGTACGTGTATGTTGCATACCATACTAAGTCAATGATTCACAATGTGTCTCAAATGTCCGAATCTTCATCAATCAAAAGTTTAAGAAGTTAAAAAACAAGAAAGAAAACTAAGCAAAACCACAATAAAATGAATGCGAAAGATTAATTTTTTTTTTACCACTGATTTAAGACATCCCCAATCATCCACAAGGGGTGATCCTTCATCTGTCACTAATTCATATCCCTTGCCTAATAATAAGCCTTTAATCGCATCGACACTACTATCCAAATGTGCCCTATGTGTCGTTATTTCCTTGATTTTCTTGAGTAGTTCCTCCTTCTGTTGTGATTCTTTTGTTGATTTCTTGTACTAAAAAACATGAAATTCATACAAAAGATTTTCAATAATTTACTTTTGGTTTTGATACAAGTTTCTATCAGCAATTGGTAGCATAAGTTATAATTAGAACTATGATTACTATTCTATACTCTTTTCGTCCCAAAATAAATGTCTACGTTTCTATTTATATTTGTTCAAAAATAAGTGTATACTTTCAAAGTAGATAACTAAATTCTCAGATTTACCCTTAATTAATGCACAAATATTAAGAGTTGTGAAAAGAGAAATATTAAATAAGGGTAAAAATACCATTTGGTTAACAGAAAATATAGTAATTATACATGTCTAAAGTTGTGTGTTATTTCAACTATGGACATTTATTTTGGGACGAAGGAAGTATACTATAATTACCGTTTGCCACATGGAATAGAGATTTGTGTCTCTTTGGTCGACAACACCCATGGGTTTGTAAGATTGAATTGAATTCTTGAACGAGAACTGACAAGATCTGTAACCTTGAAATGCTGAAACGGTTTCATTGCTTATGCTTAGATCACCATATTGCATCACCTGAGATCCCCTTCGGAGGAGTGGTTATGGTAAGTCCTCATCTTCACCTGCAAACATTTTGTGTTATTTTGATTTAGATACTTGTGATCTTAATTAATAAGCTCTCAAATAGCCTTAGGATTCGTTTGGTTTGTAGGCATGTAATGAAATGGATTGGATTTCATATAGGGATTTGGATTTGGAGAGATTTGGATTTGAGAGGATTTAGAATCCTAATGTGTGTTTGATTTGTAGGATTGGAATGGATTTGAATTCCATTATTTATAAAAAAATCATTAATTTTTTTTTTGAAAAAATATAAAAGTAATTAAATTATCTTTTATTTAATTGATTATTAGAAAAACAAGTGTTTGTAACATATTTTTGAACATTATTATATACAAATCCCTTGAAATCCTAGCCATCGCTTTGGGATTTCAAAAACCTATATTAGAGGGATTTCAAAGAAATCTTATGATTTCAAATCCGGACAATCCTGCAAACCAAACACGGGATTGGAATGGATTTGTAATCCAAATCCCTGCAATTGCAATCCATTTCGGCAAACCAAACGCGCCCTAAGGTTCCGTTTGGTTTGCAGGAATGGAATGGATTTGGGGGGATTTGGATTTCAAATCCATTTCAATCCCGTATTTGGTTTGCAGGATTGTCCGGATATTTGAAATCCCTCAAACATAGGATTTTGAAATCTCAAGGGGTTGCTAGGATTTCAAGGGATTTCGTAGGATTTGGATATAATTATGTTTAAAAATAAGTTAAAAATATTTGTTTTTGTTATAGGAAAACCATGAAAGAACAACAGTAAAGAGAGAATGAAATATGTAGTTCTCATTAATCATAAGCCCTTTAAATAGGGAGAAGTTTACAAAGAAAAAGAAACATTCATTATGGTAAATTCTAATACTAGAAAAATATTATATCAATCACTTCCTTTTGATGATGACACATAATCCTACAACACTCCCCCTTGTGTCGAGTAAAAGGAGTGATGGTGCACAATTGTTGCCTCGTTAAAAACTTACGCCAAAATAAAACCCAGTGGGATAAAAAAATAGGACGAATGAAAGAGTACAACGCACCAGTTTCTTTGCAATATATAGACTTTTCCTTCAGTCTAGTTTTCTCTTAGATTCGTACATTAATCATGATGGTATATAAACATTTGTCTCATTAAAACCTTACACCAAGGAACAAAACCCAATGGGGAAAATAAAACCTTGGTTGAAGGAAAGAGCACAACATACCAATATCACAAATATAGTAGACTCCCCCTTTTGTCTATTACTCCCCCTGGTTCGTGCATTAATCAAGGGAGTTTGGAAACATTTGCACTTATTTTCTACATGTTTCCCAATATATGGTTTTAGGTAATGATTTGGTAAAATGTATAATGTTCTCTTGATTGAATCTCGATGAGAGTTTTCTTATTGCTGATTGTATAAGACTTAAGCAGAATATTTGATGTATCTTATGTTAATTTCTTCGATACATGATGCATTATTTCCATATATGCAAGTAGGACACTGGTTGAACCCAAAATTACTAGCTCCTCTATAATATGTAATGATAGTCCTTAATCATATACATTATTTAATTATCATGGGGAGTAATATTCTTGGATTAGTTCAAGGGGGTAGTTACAAAGGATTGCTTAATTCACTTCCAAGCAATCGACGTGTTCCTTGTGGTAATTCTTTATCCAGTTTGGGAACAACCTTTGTATGGGTCAGACAAATATCTAATATCAACAAAGACATACCAAGACATTGTTTGGTGTTTTTCTATAAGAGCTAGTACTTTTGTTGCTTACATTCTAAGTAGGTATTGAAGTTTCATTATTAACCCCATTTTTCTTTCTATAGGGAAAGTATAAGCCTATGTTAATGGTTTCAAAAGATTAATTTGATATCATTCCAATGATGTTGCGTTGGCGTTGAGCTAAATCTAGCTAACAAATTCACTGAGAAATACAATATACGGTCAAGTGTATTGTGCTAAGTACAATAATGCGCATATTGTACTTAGATAGGGAATTCCAACTCCCAACATTTTTTGTCATCATCCTTTTAGACGAAATGAATCTTTCCTTATATCCGACGTTTCGACCGATCATGGGAGTGCTAACCGGATGCGCTTTGTCCATATTAAATTGCCTGATTATTTTCTGGACATATGCGATCGGTGAATTAATATTTAATAAACTCGGTGTCCTAGCTCAAATATCTATACAAAACCAAGTTTTCCCAAGATATTTCCTCTCAAAATCAGATTTCAAGTAGCTTGTGGTTCCTCTTATTTCATCAAGAGTGCCTATTATGTTCATAACATTGACATATAGAGCTACTTTGAAAATCTGAAACTTGTTTTCCATAATAAATACGCAAGGGAACAGTTCATAATTCCTATATATCCTTTCCCAATCAAGTATTCCATTAGTTCTTATATATCCTTTATAGATTGTTTTAATCTATAAAGTGGGCGTTTAAATTTTATTGCAAACACATTTCGTGGTTTAGAGTTACTTGATTTTGGTAATGTAATATCATCAAGCACTTTTATATATCTCTAAATCTAGATCCCCGTAGAGATATGTGGTAACCAAATTTATGAGATGCATTTGCAGTCCTTCGGAAACTACTAGGCTAATTAATTAGCATAACGTTATAACGTCCATCACGGGAGAGTAAGTCTTCTCGTGGTCAATCCAGGGCGTTGTGAGAAACCTTGCGCCAAAGGAGAGTCTCATACATTATGACTTAATTATTCTCATTACGCTTTACGACAAATGATTTATCTATGTCTTACAGGCTTTACACTTGGTGGGTTAGCACTACCAAACCAAATACCTGCTCATTTGTCAAATAATATGATTCTCCTGGATTGCTTATTTAGGCCAATTTGCTCTTTATTGATATTTTTCAACTGAGCATGGTTCGATGTCAATGTGCTCTATCATCTCATAAGCAACAATATATGTGAAATATATCATCAACGAGTATGTATGATTTGTTCATCGACTCATATGCACTCTCATACTTCATTTGAGATTTCTTTAATCTCTGGAATCAATATTAACTTTGGAGCGTCCTCCAGTAATGATTCATAGACATAGTTTAATCAGAAACAATCTCATGAGAGGTTTATGTATTGATGACAAATAATTATGCCTTACTCTTCTCTTCCTTTAGATGAGTATCTATCGAACCAAGTAGCTTCCCCCCATTTCCGTTTGGGAGCTATGACCTCAACCACACCTCCACCATGTGTGATTGCAACGCACTTTCCAGCGACGTTGTGCCCTTGTTTGGGGACTTTAACCTTGCGAGTATATTTGCAGCTCGTATATGTGATCTTGTCACTTCTGGAATAACATTAAATGTATCATGTATCGAGTCTGATTCGTTTGACTTCAACATTACGCTTTGAAGTTTTGGGGATCAAAATGAGACAGAGTGGGAATATTCAATGACACTTCCTATCGTCCCATGGAAAATCCTTTTTCATATCTCCCCCTAACGACGGGAAGACTGTCTCATGAAAGTGATAACCCGCAAATCTAGCGGTAAATAGATCACTAGTCAAATATTCTGATTAGCGGATAATTGTTGGGGATTCTTACCCAACATATACCAAATCGTCTTTAAGGACCCATTTCGATGCGCTGTGGGGGCGCAATTGGCACATATATTCAAACATGCGTAAATGTAAAGTATCAGGCTTATATCCAGTTACCAACTAGTACGCATGAGGTTGGTTAGCAAGCAGTTGGTCTAAAAACGAAAAAAAAAACTGCATATAATAATTGCATAACCCCAGGTAGATGTGGATAAATTGGTGCGCATTACTAATACCCTAGATGTCATCATATTCTTTTGATAACAACTTCTATGAGACCGTTTTATATATACACATGGGGTATAGGAAACTCTACATTGATCCTCATACATATGCAATTAACATTAAATCCTTATGATGTAAGTTCTCCAGTATTACAAGTCATGTAGACTTGATGAAATAATCAGGGTGGTGAGCCCTTAAACATATAGCTAGTTCTAGGAGTGCAATATTTCATGTGCACAATAATACGACATGCGTTCATCGTGTCGAAACCAGAACCATAAAGTTTTAATGGCCCACATTCTGGATGTTTATGTCCATAAATATCACCTTGTATTCGTTGTAATAATGAAATATTTTTGTATTATGTCCTTAGCTTTAGGATGATCTCATTCATGTCTTGGCTAAGAATTAGGGTATATACAAAATTTTTAGGTATTCGAGAGGGCATATTATGATGTCAATGTTGTTTCTTATGTTGCAGAAGTCAACTGTTGCAATTTTCCTCGTTTTGCCTATCACTCGAAAGAGAATGTGTCTATGTGTATTTTGCAATACACGGATCACTATGTCATAACCATGGTGTCCCACATGGTCATGTCGAAACATATATGTGTCATTTCTCTAAAGTTCTTTATTGATGACAAAAATGTTTCGATGACTCAATAATCTACTAGTTAGTTTGACACATAGTTTCCATGATATATGTTTACTTTCAAATTCATTAGAACTTATGTATATATGCTCATTATAATTTCCATTTGATACGAATATCTTTACAAGGTTCCTATTGATCTTGTACTAACAAGAAAATGACAGTTCATCGTCTAAGTATTTCGATTGAATGAATTATAAAATAAGTATTTGTCTATCATTTTAGATTGTGTGGAATATTCTACAAAAACTCAAGTTCTCCTCGATACATTCCTATATGGAACGGAGAATATTGATAGTTTTGTTATTTATTTATTTAGATGTATTTCTTTACATCTATAATGGTTACATATTCGGTTTTACTTAAGCAAAATAAATTAATTAAAATGCTATAAAATAAATTTCAAAAAAAACTATACTTTATCATTCTTAAATTAATATGATATAGTTCATTTTTAACCTGTTTCCTTTTCGACAGGAACACTCTTTAGTGCATTTCTTATTTGATTGTCCATTTTCACCTGGGGCGGTAATTGTATCTCTACTCTAGATGTTGAAAAATCATTCCCGACTCTTACCGAGATCCTGACCCCATTCTAGGGTTTCGTCCACATAGTGCATAAATGTCACATGTGTGAAATTGTTTTTAACTCTCTGTTCTTTGGAGTTGTTTCCACCTTTAATGTTTTCATTATTGATCTCGAGAATTTTCTTTGTCTCGACATAGGTGGTGTTGTTATTCGAATGAACCTTGTTATGTCTCTCAACCACTTGCAGTAGGTTGATGAGTTTGTCTAAATGTTACTTTCCAACTTATATTAGTTCATTAATATTTTTGATATATGAAAGGTGGAAATAATGTTACGAATCATGTCATCTTCTGTGAGTTCCTTGCCACAGAGATTGAGACGCGTTTTGGATATAACATTTCTTTGTTGAAATCATTTACCTTTTTGTAATCGAGTAAGTGAGTTTCATTCCACTGTACGATTAGTTCGGGAAGTACATATTCATGACTACTCCCTATTATCCCTTTTGGGACATCCCACATTTCTTTGGGGGTTTCTAGTAAAGGTATTCCTATGAAACTTAGGATTTATATGCCGTCTCAAAACATGATGGTATTTGTTTGTACCTTTTCAAGAGGTTGGTTTTAGAGTCAATTGGGGAGTTGATGGACTTTAGGTATTTTCTTGTACCTTTTCAAAAGGAGGTTTATTTACTCATTTATGATACTCAGATTCTTTTGAGTTTACGACGTTGATTTTAGGATGAGTTGTTTCAACCATTTACATATATAAAGGATAATATATGATTTTCTTTTTGATAAGAAAATGGATTATGGTTATGAAATTTCATTATCATAACAATATTGGATTTTTGTATGCTTACATTTTCTTGATAATACTTCATCAATATTTCAATTTGCTAAAACAAATAACTCAATCTATTGGATTTCCAGGTAGTAGGGGAATCATATGGATTTCTTAAGTCCCTACAAATCTTAGGGCTATTTACACCTGTTTAACAAAATCCAATCGATATTTTGAGATTTATTTAATTTGAAGATAACATTATTAATTATAGAGCTTTTGGCATATGGCCAAAATGAATATGAGTTTGACATATGAAGCAAAATTTAGTGTTTTAATACCTTCATATTATTTTAGAAGATTTTGTCATTAGACAAATAAATATTGGTTTTGACATAAAGTCAAATTCAAAATTTTAACATATTACTAATATTTTTGGAGCTTTTGGTATAAAACAAACCCAAAATATATGAGGATTGGAAGTGTACCTTCTAAAATATTAGTTATAAGATTATGATATGTAATTAAGATATAACATTTAAATATTATGTGGGGAAATCAATTAAATACTAAATCGATAATCAAATTTATAAATATTTATTGTCTCGTATAATTAAATTAAAAATGGCAAGCCAAGTTAAATAAATTAACTATCATATCTAAATAATAATTAATTAATCATTAAATAAATATTTAAAGGAAAAAGATAACATATAACAGTAATAATAATAATAAAGCTACCGTCCAAGAAAGAACAATTTATAAGCATGAACACATATAAAAAAATCAAGACTTGATAATCAAGATTTTAAAATAGATCGGTTTTCATCAGCTTCTTTGTTTTTTTTTTCTCGTGATACACCTTAAAGGAAATTATTTTTAATTTAAAAGGTGGATTAAATGTAATATCAATTAAGTTTTTGTGTGAAACTACATATATGCAACAATATATTTTTAACGGTTCAGGGTATCAAATTTCATTAGGATAAATATGAAAGAACCGAAAAGATACCTAATTTAATTGACAGAACTATAGCGTACACGAGATCATCTCGTAACAGAAACAACGGTTTAGGTTTGGTGTCAGGTTTGATAAAACATTCAATGTCAAAATGAATAAACTATAAAACATTTTAACAATTATATCATTATATGATCCTAAATCGCAAATACGACTACTAAGAATTCAAGGGACTTCAAATATGCTTAAATATTAATATAATATTTAAATATTACAATATAAATGATAGGAACGTATTTAGATTTACATATCGATATATAGTTGGTTTAAAATAGCAACTAGAATATTAAATAATTTATATCATTGAATCAATTAATAAATTATCATATCTTAAATTAACTTGTTATAAAACAATACATGTATGATAAAATTATATATTTTAAGAATATTTAAACAAATCTATAAATTATTTGATCAACCAAAATAAAACACCATAAAAGTTAAAACATATTGATTTTGGATTCTCTCTCTTTTTTTTCGCCAAGATCAATTGAACAAAAAAATAAAGTTTTTTTTTAATCCGTTAGGTGTTTAATCACAAAACAAATAAATTAAAATTTTCAAACGAAGTAGTAGATATTTCACAATATTAATTAAGCATGTACTTTAAACATGAAATCATAGATGTGTAATAACATGATGTTAATCGGTTTATCAGGGTATCAAAGTTCATTACGATACTAAATGTAAAAGAATCGAAACTATACCTAATTTAATTGAAGGAGCAGTAGCATAAAAAGGCAATATTTTGGTGTCGGGTTTGATAATATTCATAGAACATACGTGTAACACCCTGGATTTTCATTATATATATACCGTTGTATTCTTGTGTTAAGTTGTTGTCGTTAGCACCGCGTTTGATTTGAAGTTCGAGTTTAGTTTTGAGAGCTTTGGGCAAACAAACAGTGAACTACGCGAGTTGCACCGCGAGTGAAGGTCGCGGCACAACCCGCGTAACCCCCTGGATGTTTTGGGTTTTAAGAACCACGCGATTTGCACCGCGACTTGAGGTCGCAGCACAACCCGCGTAACCCACTGGATGATATTCGGGTTTTGGACACGGGCGAGTTATGCCGCGAGTTGAGGTCGCGGCATAACCCGCGTAAGACCCTGGCCGACATAAAAGGGTTCTCACCCCAAAATATCTGAATTTAGTGTAAATCTCTCTCTCTCTCTCTCTCTTCAAATCTCTCTCTCTAAGTTTTTCTTTGGATCTTCAAGCTCCCGTAAGTTGCTAGTATTAAGTGCATTGCACGGGGTTTCGGTGTAGAAAGCTTCGTCTTATAAAGGGGGTCGATATCTGGTTTTCCGGGTTTATTCTAAAACCTGTTTGGTGAGTTCTTACTACCTTTTTATAAACTTTATACATGTCAAAACTTACATTTTGAACTTCTATATATCTCTATGGTTTCAGATCTAAGTTTACTACATTTTGACATAACTTGAGTTTTGGGAGATTTTAGAGTTCTTGATCATTTTCGATTAAAATGACGGGCTTCATCTTATTTGAAGTAAAAGGATGTTTTACTTGCACATTTATGTGGGTTACTTGAAAGAATGTTTAAAGTTCATTTTTGATGATTTTCATTCTTACCAGAAGTTAAACATGAAAATGCATTTTTGTTTATAAATGTTATTTTATACCATATGTTTATCTATGGTTGGTCACATATGTTGTTGTGACGAGTCTGTACCATTACTAGTAGATCCCTAGGTATTGAGTCGACTTATATTTGGGATGTCTTTTCCCCTCTTTGTAAAAATGGATGAATATGATCCTCGAGGGCCATTTGGTAAGGTTATGCAAGACCGGTTACTAGCCAAAGATCATATTTCCCTTATTTGTAGCTATGGATGCATATGATCCTCGGGGGCAATTTGGTACGATTATGTGAGATCGGTTACTAGCTAAGGGTCATATGGCAGTCCTAGTGAACGAGTTTGACTTGGTTTCCTCGAGGGCCCTACCTCACATTGTAGTATGGACCTGTGTGTTCGTGGCCATGGATTCCAAGTGTTTAGCTCATAACTCGGATTGTGGCCTACTTTGTGTTACGCCACAATACTTGGTAAAATGGTTATCTTTGGTCATTTGATGACGAGTTTTGTATCGAAAAGGCCCGGTTGTGGCAAAGGTTTCATTTCTAAAATTAAACCTTATTGGAAAGATTATCTTATGATACAATTGTTTATATCTCTTGAAATTTATAAATTGTATGTTCTTACTAGGCTTTAAGCCTAACACTTTTTCTCAAATGATATGTATATCAGGTTCTCGTTAGTGGCGGGTTGCCAAGGGATTGAGTGCCGGGATTGATCTCGTGGGTTTTTTAGATGATTAGTATTGGATTGTTGGGCATTTGTTAAGTCCCATATTTTTGGATGATTCTGGATCAACAACTGATGTAATCTAGATAGTATATGTTTAGATTAGTTTCTTGTTAGAATCCTTATCTGTATTCTGGCTTTTGTAAAGGTTAAGTACAGTTCCCCTTTTTGGGAGGTTTATACCTATTGATGATGCTTAATTGTATAGTTTCCGCAGTTTTAAATTCACCCTGGTTTCTAGGGCGTTACAAGTTGGTATCAGAGCTCTAGTTTAAGTGATCTAGGCATGAATGTAAGATGTCTAGACTTAGACTGAGTATGTTAAGCATTGATTCGTGAGTATTGGGTAGAACTACTAAGATGAGTTGGTCTTAGAGTTGACGGAAATTGTAGTTATCAAACGTTGTGGCGATGGTATCAAGAACCATTATGTATTGTATGTTCATAATATCACTTAGCTAATGTTATTATGAGAATATTTATACATGATTGTGCCTGAATTACCGTTATTATGACATTTGGTACTGTAATATTACGTTCTTTCGTGTTTATTCTCTCGATCTGTCTCTTACTTTTCTCGTAATTGTGTGGCAACCATTTTTAGGATGGTGAATACACGCAGTCGACCGTTAGTCGATGGAGATTTGCGTGACGATAGTTCGCCCGAGCGAGACCCAGTGGTTAGGGCGGCGAACGTCATTCCTTCGGGCATGCCACCGTTACTTACTGGGGAAGTGGAGCTAGGACCAAGAGTGGTTCTGACATCCACCAGTCCCGTTGCTCAGTTAGTTAGCCCTCAAGCTAATATGATGGCCAGCGTCATGCAAATGGTGACGTCGGCCATGGAATACCGAGACGCGAGCCTCAGAAGGCATGGGGCAGTGGAAGAGAATATGTTGACTGGCTCTGGGGGCTCTGGGAGCGGAGTCAGAACTGAAGAGCACAGGGTTGTTGGTGCTCCGAGAGGTAGGAAGAGTTGTTCCTACAAATCTTTTCTGGGTTGCGGACCACCAGAGTTCTCTGGTTCCGAAGACCCAGTTGCATGTGTTAAATGGATCCGAGCGGTCGAGCAGGCTTTCGGTTCATCCGAGTGTGGGGATGACCAAAGGGTGAGATTCGTTACGCAACTGCTCAGGGATACGGCGCTGACGTGGTGGAATGTTATCCAGTCCACTCTCTCTCCTATTGTTCTGGCACAACTGACTTGGGGCGAGTTCAAGGTGAAATTATTGGAGGAATACTGTAATGAGAGAGCAATGGATCGGATCGAGACTGAGTTCCGAGCACTGGAGAAAGGGAATCTGACGGTGAGAGAATATACCCGTCAATTCATGGAAAAGCTGGGTTTAGTGGGGAATGTGGCCTCATCTGAGAAGGAAAAGATTAAGACCTATCTGAAGGGTCTACCGTCAGACATGATGACTATGGTCCGAAACTCGAAGGCTTCTAACCTTCGGGAAACGATTGAGGAAGCGCAGTTTATGGAAGAGGTTTACGCGAAGAGTAAACCGGAGAAGGTCGTGGCAGTAGTTGATAAGAGAAAGTGGGAGAGCAATTCTACTCATCCCAAGAGATCCCGACCTTTTGTCGGAAACCGAAGCTTCAACAGTCAGCAGGAAGCTAGATGGTACCACAAGTGTCGAACCAAGCACCACGGTAACTGTAACTCCACTTCTCAAACTTGTTATAAGTGTGGGAAGCCTGATCACACCACCAAAGATTGCTCGATCAGAGGACTTATCTGCTATGAGTGCAAGGCACCGGGGCACATGAGAAGAGATTGCCCGAAGCTTATGACGGGTAGCGCAGCGGCAAAGAAGGAGAACCCTCCTAGGGTTCCGGGTCGAGCGTTTCAGATGACGGCCGAAGAGGCCAAGGCATCCGCTGATGTGGTATAGGGTACATTTCTTATAAACTCTGTACCTGCTCGTGTTTTATTCGATACGAGTGCCAGTTTCTCTTTCATATCTGAGTTGTTCCGTCAAAAGATTGTTATGCCCACTACTAGTCTTGAGGATGCGTTAGTAGTAGATATAGCTGATGGTAGTCAAGTTCTGATCCGTGATGTTTTCAAGAAGTGTGCTCTCGGAATCGAAGGGAGGGAATTGTCGATTGATTTACTGCCAATGATAATCGGAGGTTTTGACGTGGTAGTCGGTATGGATTGGTTGGCGAACAATCATACCGAGATCATGTGTTCTAAGAAGTTAATTCGACTTCCCAATCCCTGTGGCGAAGTCGTTGTGATCTATGGTGAGAAGAGAAAAGGTGAAGTGGCAATAATCACAATGGCAAAGTCACGCAAGTGCTTAGTAAAAGGATGTTCATCTTTCCTAGCCTACGTGATCGACGCCAAGTTAGAAAAGTCAAAGCTGGTTGATGTGAAGATTGTGCGCGAGTTTCCAGACGTCTTTCCTGACGACTTGCCTGGGTTACCACCTGATCGTCAAATAGAGTTTCGGATTGATCTCGTGCCGGGAGAAGCTCCTATTGCTAGAGCTCCTTACCGATTAGCGCCATCAGAGATGCAAAAGATGATGGCACAACTCCAAGAGCTTTTGGAGAAGGGTTTCGTCAGACCGAGCTCGTCATCTTGGGGAGCTCCGGTCCTATTCGTCAAGAAGAAGGATGGCACAATGACAATGTGCATTGATTATCGTGAGTTGAACAAAGCGACAGTGAAGAACAAATATCTGCTTCCGAGAATAGACGACTTGTTCGATCAACTTCAAGGAGTGGGGTGTTTTTCCAAGATTGACTTACGTTCGGTTTATCACTAAGTGAAGGTAAGAGAAGAAGACGTTCCGAAGACAGCCTTTAGAACGCGTTACGGTCATTACGAGTTTCTTGTAATGCCTTTTGGACTGACGAATGCACCAGCGGTATTTATGGATTTGATGAATAGGGTGTGCCGACCATTCCTCGACAAGTCGGTCATCGTGTTCATTGATGACATACTCGTGTACTCTAAAAGCGAGTTGGAACACGAGCAACACCTTCGCGAAGTTCTCGATGTGCTAAGAAAAGAAAGATTGTACGCCAAGTTTTCCAAGTGTGACTTTTGGCTTCAAGAGGTACAGTTTATGGGTCACGTTGTCACTCAAGACGGAGTGAAAGTGGATCCCTCCAAGATTGAAGCCATGATGAATTGGGAGCCTCCCAAGAATTCGTCCGAGATCCGAAGTTTCTTGGGTCTGGCGGGATACTACCGGAGATTTATTCAAGACTTTTCAAAGATCGCTTCTTCCTTGACAGTTCTAACTCGGAAGAATGCGAAATTTGATTGGACTGAAAAACAAGAGAAGGCATTCCGAATCCTTCAAAAGAAATTATGTGAAGCTCCGATCTTATCGTTACCTGAAGGGTCAGAAGATTTCGTGGTCTATAGCGATGCTTCGAATATGGGTTTAGGTTGTGTGTTGATGCAACGGGGCAAGGTAATCGCTTACGCCTCGAGGTACAGTTTAGCAGCGATGGTGTTCGCCCTGAAGCTTTAGCGACATTATCTCTATGGCACGAAGTGTACACTCTTCACAGATCATAAGAGCCTGAAGTATGTATTTGATCAGAAAGAGTTGAATATGAGACAAAGACGGTGGCTCGAGTTACTCAAAGATTACGACTGTGAGTTTCTTTACCATCCTGGTAAGGTGAACGTGGTAGCTGATGCGTTAAGTCGGAAGGACTATAGCGGATGTATTCGGGCTACCCATTCGAGAATCGATCTGGTGTCTAGTCTTGTTGAAAAGATCAAGACGTCGCAAGTTGAAGCATTGTTAGAAGAGAATCTCAAAGAGGAAGTCATGACGAAGCAGTGGTTGCTCTTAACGGAAGATAGCCGAGGGGTAAAACTGTTCAGCGGTCGTGTGTGGGTACCCAAAGTTGGGGGTAACCGTGATCTTTTGCTTGAAGATGCTCATAAGTCCAAGTATTCCATTCATCCGGGAAGTACGAAGATGTACAAGGACTTGAAGTTGCATTATTGTTGGCCGGTAATGAAGCTTGATGTGGCGCGTTATGTGGAGCGTTGTGTTACGTGCTCGCAAGTTAAGGCCGAACATCAACGACCGTATGGGAGTCTTCAGTCTTTAGAGATTCCTGAGTGGAAGTGGGAGCATATCACCATGGATTTCGTGACGAAGTTGCCTAAAACTCTTCGAGGTCACAATCCCATTTGGGTGATAGTTGATAGATTGACAAAGAGCGCTCTCTTCTTGGCCATGCGCGAGACATTACCGATGGACAAGCTAGCAAAACTGTACATCGATGAAGTGGTCCCGAGGAACGGTATACCATTGTCGATCGTGTCGGATCGCGACAGTCTGTTCACTTCGAACTTTTGGGCTGGGTTTCAGAAAGAGCTTGGTACACGAGTTAAGTTGAGTACGACTTACCATCCACAAACCGACGGGCAAAGCGAGAGAACGATCCAAACGTTGGAAGACATATTGAGGTCTTGTGTCATCGATTTCGGGGGCAGTTGGGACTCTCACTTACCTTTGGTGGAGTTTGCTTACAACAATAGCTACCACTCGAGTATTGGAATGGCACCTTTTGAGGCATTGTACAGGCGAAAATGCCGAACTCCCGTGTGTTGGCTTGAAGCGGGAGAAAAGCAGTTCGCCGGACCTGAAATCGTGCAAGAGACGGCCGATAAGGTCAAGAGCATTCGTGAAAGATTGAAAGCTATTAGCGCAAAGATCTATTGGATTCAAGATCATCCAATCTGAAGATCCAATCTGAAGCTAAATCCCGAAAAGTCGCTCTCGATATAAGTCTAATGTCAGTTTGTAATAAATGTCAAAGTTGTTTTTAGTATTTTATTATTATCCTAAATATCTAGATATTATAATTTAGATATTTAGTTAGTTTAATTAGTTTAGATATTATTTAGTTTTAATATTATTATTTGTTATCAAGTGGTTGAGTTAGTGTGTTAGAGAAGCTAACACATTATCAGATATCACAATCTCTCACACACAGAACACATATCTAAGATATTGACCAAGAACAGATTAGAGAGAAAGTGAGCTTCAAAGTGTAAACATCAACCCTGTAATCCGTGTTTGTATTCAATCAGGTTGGTAATCTATATCTTTGTTTGTGTTTGATTATCTGGTAACGATCACGGACTCACAATGGGTATCAGAGCCCATACCAGATCAAAATCAAAATTTTAAAAGTCTCTGTGTTCTTCATTTTTCATACGCACTGTGCCATCAATCAATCCTTCGAAAACAGTGCTTGTTTTCGAAATCAAAGTGTAGTAACCTGTTGTAGTTGGTAAGTCGATTGTTTTGTCAAAGTTTGGGGCTGTAAAACGTATTCCAGATTGGTCAATTTGGGATTTACATGGCCGTTTATCGGAGAAGAAACGATACCGGTCGAAGATTTCATACCGGTCGACCGATATCAAAACCCAGTTCTGGTCGAGAATCTTACCGGTCATCACCCAATCGGTTCCTCATTTTAAAAAGAATACCAGTTCAAAATTATACCGGTCCACTACACTCTCATTCCTTACCGGTCAAGAAAAGCTAGTACCGGTCGGTCACACTCATCAATTACCGGTCAATACCCACAACCCTGGTCGAACTCCATCGGTCCAAAGCATCCATATTACCGGTCCATAAACTTCTTCCCGGTCCTTGCATAGTACCGGTCCAAGCATCAGGTCCGGTCCTAGAAATTGCATATTACCGGTCGAAGAAATTGTTTTACACTGTACCGGTCGAGATAAGGCAAGTACTGGTCGAAGCAAAAAGGCATATCGGTCGAGAAAAGGTAGGTACCGGTCATACACTTAATACCGGTCCTACAAGGTACCGGTCGATATTGCTCAACACTACCGGTCAAGGCATTTTTCCGGTCGAGGAGAATCATTTGGTCCGGTCGAAAGAACTCCTCACATTATATCGGCCGAGCTTAGCATTTTATCGGTCGTGGAAACTCAATACCGGTCATACATTATACCGGTCATTGTTCTCACCCTGGTATATACCTGATCACTTCAATATCGGTCCTTACAAGGAACCGGTCATACTATTCATCTGTTCAACATCATACCGGTCGACTCCACTTTTGCGCCAGTACCTGACTTGGTCATTTATGAATTATTTTAATCTGTATTCATTTTATCTGAACTAACAATCCGAATCAGTTTTTTTATTTCACATTATCGAAAAGAATGACTTCCAGATAAGCCCTCGCTATCGGAACCGATTCAAAACCACCAGTAATCTTCAGGGGAGAGTATGAGCAGTGGAAGGATCGGTTCATAGACTTCATTGAACGACATGAATTGGGAGTATTCATCAGGAAATCGATAGAAGAAGGACTTATGCCACCAGTTCTGGAGACTCGTACAGAGGGAACTGTGGTTACAGAATTTGAACTGAAGTATCATGAGCTAGAAGGTGAAAACCTCAAAAGAGCAAAAGGTGATAGATTAGCTAAGTCTTACATTCTTCAGGGCATTCCAAACGAAATTTATGTGAAGATAGACAGCTATAAAGCCTCTGGCAAACAGATGTGGGATCAACTAGAGAAGATGATGCTAGGTTCAAAGGTTGGGAACCAGCTGAAAATATCCAACTGCCTAAACAATTATGAAGAATTTAATTGTTATAATATTTGTTATTACATTTTTCTGGTAAAACCAAATAAATCTTACAAAACTGAATAAAGTCCAATAAAACCTAATAGAAGTCTTTAAATCTCAGTAAAGCCCATTAAAGCTCGATTGGATCCATTAAAGCCCGATTAGATCCATTTAAGCCAAATTGGATCCGTTAAAGCCCAGTAGATCCGTTAAAGCTCAATTGATCCATTGAAGCACAACCGATCCATTAAAGCCCAAATGGATCCATTAAAACCCGAATCGATCCATAAATGCCCATTTGGATCCGTTAAAGCCTAACCGATCCATTAGAGGCCAATTTGTTCCATTAAAACCTAAATGGATCTGTTAAAGCCCCAATAGATCCGGTAAAACTCAATCGATCCATTGAAGCACAACCGATCCACTAAAGCCTAAGTGGATCCATTAAAGCCCGAACCAATCTATAAATGCCCATTTGGATCATTTAAAGCCCAACCGATCCATTAAAGCTCAATTTGTTCCATTAAAGCCTAAATGGATCTGTTAAAGCTCAATCGATCCATTAAAGCACAACCGATCCATTAAAGCCTAAGTGGATCTATTAAATCCCGAACCGATCCATAAATTTCCATTTGGATCCTTTAAAGCCTAACTGATCCATTAAAGTCCAATTTGTTCAATCAAAGCCCAAATGGGTCATTTAAAGCTTAATCGATCCATTAATGCCTAAGTGGATCCATTAAAGCCCAATCAATCCATAAATGCCCATGTGGATCCATTAAAGCCCAACTGATCCATTAAAGCCTCCATTTGGATCCATTATATCCCAATCGATCCATTAAAGCCCAACCAATTCATTAAAGCCCAAATGAATCCATTAGATCCCAAGTAGATCCATTAAAGCGCAAATAGGTCTATTAAAACCTAGTGGATCCATTAAAGCCTAATTTGATTAAAGCCCAAGTGGATCTATTAAATCCCAAGTCCCAACCGATACATTAAAACCCAAATGGGTCTATTAAAGCCCAACAGATCCATTAAAGTCCAAATAGATCCATTAAATCCCAATCGATGTATTAAAGCCCAAGTGGTTCCATTAAAGTCCAGCCGATCTATAAGCGCCTACGTGGATCCATTAAACCCCAACGGATCCATTAAAGTCCAAATTGATCCAATAAAGCCCAATCGATCCATTGAAGCCCAGCCCATCCCTTAAAGCGCAATTGGATACATTAAAGCCCAAACGGGTCAATTAAAGCCCAAATGGGTCCATTAAAGTCCAAATGGATCCATTAAAGCCTAAATGGGTCCATTGGAGTCGTTTGGTTTTCTGTCGCCGGTAATGTCTATCCGTCGGAAATCCGTCGGTAAGTCTTTTTTTATTATTATAATATTATTATTATATTTTTATATTATTATAATATTATTATGTTATTATAATATTATTATTATATTTTTATATTATTATTATTATTATAATATTATTATATTATTGTTATATTATCCATTAAATCCCGTTACGGTTATTTAAAACCCAACACGGTCAATTAAAGCCTAAAGCGGTTGATTAAAGCTCAATAAGGTCCATTAAACCTGAACATGTCCATTAAAGCTCAAAGCGGGCTATTAAAGCTGAACAAAACCCATCAAAGCCCAAAACGGTTCATGAAAGCCGAAACAATCCATTAAAACCCAAAACAGTACATTAAAGCCCAAAATGGATCACAAAAGCCCAAAATGGTCCATTGAAGCCCAAACCAGTCCATTAAAGTCCGATTGGATTCATTAAAGTCCAAAACGGTCCATTAAAGCCCCCAAGTTGATCCATTATAGCCCAATCGATTCAATAAAGCCTAACTAGATCCATTAAAGCCTAAATGAATCCCTTAATCTTGATCGATCCGTTACAGTGCAGGTGGATCCATTAAAGCCTAACTGGATCCATTACAACCTAAATGGGTCCATTAAAGCCCAAGTGGATCCATTAAAACCCAAATGGATCCATTAAAGTCCAACTGATCCATAAACGCCCATGTGGATTCGTTAGAGCCTAACTGATCCATTAAAGCCCAAGTGGATCCATTAAAGTCTAATTGATCCATTAAAGCCCAAATGGATCCATTAAAGCCCAACCGATCCATTACAGTGCAAGTGGATCCATTAAAGCCCCCAACTTGATTCATTACAGCCCAAATGGGTCTATTAAAGCCCAAGTGGACCTATTAAAGCCCAACTGATCCATAAACACCCATGTGGATTCATTAAAGCCCAACCGATCCATTAAAGCCCAAATGGATCCATTAAAGCCTAAATGGATCCCTTAAAGCCCAAATGGATCCCTTATAGCCCAAATGGATCCCTTAAAGCTCAAATGAATCCATTAAAGCCCAATTGATCAATTATAGCGCAACTGGATCTATTAAAGCCCAACTGAATCCATTACAGCCCAAGTGGATCCATTAAAAACCAAATAGATCCATTAAAGCCCAGTCGATCCATAAACGCCCATATGGATTCATTAAAGCCCAACCAATCTATTAAGCCCAATTGGATCCATTAAAACTCAATTGATCTATTAAACCCCAAATGAATCAATTAAAGCCCGACATAATAAATAAAATAGGATTTTCTATAAATTTGCCCATCATTGTAAATAAAAAGGTATAGAAAATCATATTTTATTACACATTTATTTTTTTGAAATGTTAACGAGATATATTGTGATTTATAATTTTTTTTAAATATTGTTATATTATTTAATAGAGTAAATTACAAATTTTGCCCCTGTATCATGACAAATTTTGGATTGGGTCCTCAAATCCTCAACTATCATTGTATCATGACAACCGATGAGGTAAATTTCTCAAAACCGTCACTGAATCATGACATTTAGTGATGTAACTTTATCAAAATTGTCATTATAAAATGACATATGGTGACAGTTATCATTCAAAACCGTCACCGTAACATTAGATACCGTGAGTAAATTTCTTAAATTCATCGCTACATGACATACGTTGACATAAATTTATCAAAAATGTCACCATAACATGTCATACGGTGATGTTAATCAGTCAAAACTCACTTTATCCTTCCACACTGTCACTCTAGTATGACAAATGGTGAAGTTTATTTTTCAAAACATTCACAGTAATTTGACATATAATGATGTTTATTATTCAAAATTGTCACCTTCGCATAACTTATAGTGACATTTATTATTCAGAAGCATCACCATAACTTAACATACGGTGACATAAATTTATCAAAATTGTCATTGCATTATGATGTACGGTGACATAACTTTATCAATATTGTCACTGTAACATGACATACAGTGACGTTCATCATTCAAAACTGTCACCGTAACATCAACATACTGTGACGTTTTCCATTCAACACCGTTATCATAACATGACATATGGTAACATTTAGATTTCAAGACCGTTACAGTAGAATGTCATAGGGAGATGTTTATTTTTCAAACCCATCACCATAAGATAACATACGATGATGTTCCTTATTTAAAATCATCATTTTAACATGACATACATCGATGTTTATTATTTGAAAACGTCACAATAGCATGACATAGGGTGACTCATTTCTTTTTTTTGTCAAAATTGTCAGCCTTGCATAACATATGATAACGTTTATGTTTCAAAACCGTCACCATAACATGACGTGCATTGACATTTATTTTTCTAAACCGTCACCGTAGCATAACAAAAGGTGACGTAATTTTTTCGAAACCGTCATTGTAGCATGACATGCAATGACGTTTATTTTTCAAAACTGTCACCGTAGCATGAGGTACATTGTCGTTTATCTTTCATAATCGTCATTGTAACATGATGTACGATGACATTTATTATTCAAAATCGTCACGGTAGGATGACGTACGCTGATGCTTATTATTTAAAATTATCACCATAACATTACATGTGGTCACATTTATTATACAAAATCGTCATCGTAGCATGACTTACGTGAATGTTCATTATTATAACTGTCACCATATCATGATATATAATGACATTTATCATACGAAACCATCACCATTGAGACATATAATATTTTAAAACCATCACCATAGCATAACATATGGTGACATTTATTTTTCAAATCGTTACCGTAGAATGACATATGGTAACATACTCAAAACCGTCACCATAACATGACATATTGTGACTTAATTATTAGAAACCGTCAACGTAACTTGAGATATTGTGATGTAAATGTTTTATTGCCGTTACCAAAGCATGACATATGATGACGTAATTTTTTTCAAAAACCCTTGCCATACACCAACTTTTGGTGACACAAATTTTGCAAAACCGTTGCCATATAACTTGGTGACTTTTGGAAACGGTTTTTAAATAAGCGTTGCTATACATATTTTTCTTTTCCGTAACGCTTTTTAAAACCGTTACGACATAAAGCAACGATTTAGATATAAACCGTTACTAAAACGTCTTATATGCCAACGGTTTTTAAAAACCGTCACAACATAAAGCAACGGTTTTACGAAACCGTCTGAAACCGTTACGTTAGGGAACATTTTATTACGTTTTTATCTAAAACGTTGCTTTATGTTTCTATGTTTTTTGTAATAGTAACATTTCTTTATTAAAACTGTTACTAAAACAATTCTCTAACTTTTTATGTGACCTTTTGTAACGGTTTTTTATCAAACCGTTACAAACCTATTTTTCAAAACCGTCACAAAAAGTCATTTTTGTACTAGTGCAACAGTGTTTCTGATAAATTCTATTTTATATCAAGCGTCACTGGTTTATAATTTTTTTGTAGTTGTCTTTTGTAAAATACTTAAATATATATATATATATATATATATATATATATATATATATATATATATATATATTATAAGAAAGGAGAGGGGTTTAGGCTGCTCTTCTCTTCCTCATGCGCACCCAACCTTGGTTCGGTTCAGGGTTATACTTCAGAACGAGATCGTGAGGTCAAAATCAGTATCAATGGCATCGGGATGGGGGATAACAGGGATCAAGGGGAGGTGCTACGATTTCTGGATGGATTTCAGTGAGTGTATGTCTCGTTGCAGAGAACCCAAGGACTGCTCTCTTCTTCGTGAGGACTATCTCGAGTGTCTTCACCACTCCAAAGAGGTACAATCTATTTGAATCGAATCGAACCGAATCGAAACCCCCTCTGTATGTTTATGTTTCGCAAATGTATTTACACATTGGATTGAATGATGTTGAGGTCAGTATATCATCGATGCTAATACAAGTGTAATGTTCTAGGCCATTCTAAACCCTAATTTCATCAATTTTATTGTTTAGGGTTTTTAGTTTTTGATTCAATGGTGTTCACAAATTTATGTTACCAAATTCCATTTTTAGATCTTGAAGAAACACATTCAATCTCCTGTTGTATCAATTGTGCACCCCACTAATCGGGATTTAGGGATTGGATTCCACCTGCTCGACGACGACGTCTATTTGTGGGATTATATTCAATACCCACATGTCGAAAATGATGAATTCAAACAGGAACGATTGAATTTCGAATACCCACATCTCCGTTTGAAATTGGGGAGAATCTTTAAAATTTTTGAGGAATTGAAGGCCAATTCGTTTGAAATTTCAAATTTGAAATTGGGGGTTTTGTTCCTATTATACAGATCTGATTTTTATGTGTGTATGTATATATAGATCGATGTTCATGGTTCAGTTTTTATGCTTGATTAACTCGTGTTTGTTTAATCAGTTGTAAGTTTAAGTGTTTTGCTTTTGAGTTTTTTTTAGAGATTTAGATGTAACATGACTTTAAATCGGGAGTTTGTCTAGATCGGTATGGATTTATGAACTCTAGAAATTTTGTGTGCGTGTTTTTTTTAATTTTATTTTTATAAATCTGAGTATTGGATGTCATGCGCGTTGATGTTATACTTGATTAATTAACCGGTGGAATTTTTGGCGGAGTGAAGGTGAGGTTTTCTCTTTGTTGTTCGAGTTATGGATTAGTTTTGGTACTCTGTTAGGACTAATAAATAAACTGATTATTGAAAAATAGTGATGGACTTGATTGATGTTGATATTTTTGTAAAGAAATCTTAAAAAAAGATTTGAATATTTTGTAGAAATAGATCAATGATATCTTGTGCTTCTTCTACTGCTTCTTTGAATCTTTTCTTCAGATTTTGAAATATTTGGAGCTCATGTAGGTGATGATGATGTTGATGGATATTTGAAAAGGTTTGTAGGATGGAGCCAAGCTCTTGATAAAGCCGTTGGAATTGAGGTATTTGAGATAAAATTGATGGATCATTGTTGATGGTTGGATCATGATTGCCATGGATGAGCTGCTTCAAGGTGTCCATGAACATGTGGAGACCTGTGTATGCCATCTTGATTTGATTTCCTCTGAAGAACAATAGTATGAAGTTGTTATTAGGTTTGATCCAAATAAAGCATTGGTTGACTTTTTCCTCAAAAAAAGTATTGGTTGATTTCGATTCATTATCTGGAAGCATATTAATTCTCTTGTAGCACCGAGTATTACATTTTTTTTGAACATTATATTCTAACAATGAGGGTTGGTCACCTAGCTTGTGACTGGGTGACGTGGTTATCTAATCCTAGGTTGTGATTGGAAGTCTAGTGTGGAAGCATGAGAAGAGTTGGAATGGATTGCTACAAGATGAAGTGTTTTGTGGGGTGCAGGCCGAATATAATTTGCACGTCAATGAGGAATACATGTATGTTATCAATTGTCGCAGAAGAGATTCGAGAAGGGCTATTGTGGCTCAGGTGCAGCGAAGCATGGTGCGGGACTGCGGACACCACAAGGGAGGGTTTGGTTCGGGGAGGTAGTGGTCTAGAATTATTAAGGGGCCGTTTAGGTGGATCTGGTGCAGGACTGATGGTGGAATGGGTTCGGGTCACTGGTTCGCTTCAGTGATGCAGATCTGTTATGCGATGGTTGGCGGGTCTTAGAAGCCCCGGGTACTCATTGGTTCCCATACACAGATACCCAGGTACAGAGCTCGTGGATTGCGTAGGTGGGTAGTCGGTTCGACAGTTTAATCGCAAGCGTCTTCTATAGTGCAGTGGGTTGAAGTGAAACTTAGTGACAAGGATGGAAAGGTCACGTAGAGGCAGACCTGCAGAAGGGAGATCGGGATGCTGCTGATTATTGTATAAAATGTCAAAGTTGGGGCTGTCGAGAATCGTTGGGTGTCTTTAAGTTTGTTTCTCACAAACTTTACTTTTGTAATTTGCTTAGCTTTGGTGATTGCTTGCTCAAGCATAATTCTCTGTGATTTAGTAGCAAAGTGTGTAGAGTCTGTTGAGAAACTGTGGGTTGGGGCTTTATGCTTTGAGCCTTTTCTTTGTATTGGTACCTATTAATCTTTTTTGGTAATAAAGGTGAGATTGTTGTTCAAAAAAAATTATATTCTAACAAATTCATACTAAATACATTCAACTTGTTATAACTATTATTATTTTCTTTCAGGTTGTATGGAGTTTTGGTTGACTTCAATCAAGTTGTGTGGGTGGCTATGGCGACAGTTGAACTCGCAGATCATTGTTTGTAAGTATTTCTCCTCTAGAATATGATTGTATCTTTTTTCTATTCATACGTATATACGTATATCCGTGAGTGTGTATTTGTCAGGATCGAATTCTCAACAAGAATTATGAATACTCAGAAACAATATCAAAGAAGTTTGCGGAATAACACTTTGATATTCAATGTAACAGTAAACAAACAGTGTATATGATTACCAACTTGTAAACTTGTATTGAATGATTAATATCACAAGATTACACACTCAACCTCAATCTTGAAGAACAGACTCTTTCAAGACGAATTCTACTTCTCTAGAATTAGGAATTATGCCTTGAGGTTGATTTTCTTTCTAGAACAAAACTTAGAAAAACTAATATATTTCTAAACTATTCTATCAATTCTATACATATACTGAAGATTACAGATAATTACAATTAATAAAATATCTTCAGAATATCTTCCATAATATCTTCAGTATATCCAGCTGTCACTCTTGTAATTCTGATCTCCATCTCATAAGCAGCATTAATCATCTTGGAAGTATTAACTCAGTCTTGGCAGCATTAACCACTAACATTAATCTCACTAAGCAGCACTAACCTCTAGCAGTACTAACTAGCTAAGCAGTACTAACTTTGATCAAGCAGCACTAACTTTGACTAGCAGTATTAATTCTACTAGAAGTAGTAATACCTAGCAGTATTAACTTTTGAAGTCCTCTAGCAGTAGTAATTCTGAACTAGCAGCATTAACCATACTTAAGCTTTTCTTCAGTTCACAACAATCTCCCCCTAACTTGACTTTTAGGAAGAGATGTCAAGTTCTTCAGATCTTCTTCAAGATGCTCCCAAAACTTCATCATGGCCTAAATTCCAGTATTTGCATCCAACCCCAAACTCTGATTTATTGTTCTTTGGATCAAATATTTAGCCATTTCTGAATCTGGAATACATCCTAGCTTCTTCTTCAGCATGGCATGAAGCTTTAATCTGCTATGGTTATACACTCTATCCACTAGAAAGTATTCAGTGTGATTCAAATCCAAAGTCACTGCATATACTCCACTAGTTTCATATAGAGTCCAACTGTTGACTGATTTGAACACATTCCTTATGATCTCCTCCACTTCATCAGGCTTGAACATCATATACAGATACTCCATTATCAGCTTTGTAATTGAAATCACTGGAGCTTTTAGTTCATCTGCATATAACTTCATCCCTATCTCAAACATTTCTTCAATATCAGATCTTGAGCAGGTTCTGACAATCTTGTTCCAAGTGTTGTACACTTCATACTTCTCATCCTTTCTCTTTAATCTGATATATTCCTTTCCATCCACTTCCAATACATCCCAGTGAATGACTTCAGGAGGTTTAACCCCTACAGGTTCTGCTGAAATTGGTTCAGGCACTTTGTCCATCACTACCATGTACATTTTAACATCCTCAGTACTTGCAGGTTCTTGTATTGTAGATGACTCAGGTGCCTCTTCTTCTTCAACAACCTTTTCAGCCTCTTCTTCCATTAATCTAGGCTTCTTTGTAGGCTTTCTCCTGGCAATCATCTTAGTTCTTTTCAAAGTCCTTAGACTTTCACCAATTGTTGCTTCCTTTTCTGGAGTTTCTTGCTCATCAGGGAATGGTTTTTGTAAGAAATCATTGCTCTCTTTCATTCTTTTCTCCATTTCAACCCTTGCAATATCATCCCCTTGAAGCTTTGTCATCTCAGCATCATACATCTTCTTGAGTTTATCAAAAGACATTTTTGAAAACATCTCTACCTTTACACCTACTGCACCTTTGAGGAAAGTAATCATTTTCTTTCTCTCTTGAGCACCCAGGTATGTCTTTGATGGTTGTCTTTTCCTTGCAGCCATTTTGATCTTGGTAGGCTTCTTAACAAATGTGGCTTTCTGCTTGGCTTGCTCAGTTGCTAAGCTCTGTTGATAGGCTTTGTTTAACTCTGCAACCATTGCTTTAGCTATTTCTCTATCCTTTGCCACTTGCACAGTTTCTGTTTCTTCAAGTTCAGCCTGTATTTTCCTAGCCAGAGCTTCATCTGCTTCAATCAACTTCTGCTTTTTCTTTGGTTGATCAGATTCAACTAGCTTTGCCTTACCCTTTTCTTTGCTTATCACCTTCTCTTCTACATTTGTTTTCTTGATCAATTCCCCTTTTTCTTTGATGACTACTCCTTTGGTCTTTGAGGTGAGTATCATGCTTGGCTTTAAGCAAGGTTTCTGCAATCTCCAGCCCTGTTAGAACTTCTTTCACTGTTTCTGCTGCTTTGATTATTTCAGCAGTACTAACCATTTCTGCTGCTTTACTTGAACTAGCAGCATTAATGGTTTCTGTTGCTTGCTCTGTTACTGCTGCTTTCTCCCCCTCAACATCAAGTTTCTCTCCCTTTTCTGGAGCATCTTCCCTGTTGACATCAGCTTCTAACTCCCCCTTTTTGGGAGCATCAGTCACTGGTTCCCTCCTTTTAAGCACAAATTGCCTCCTCTTCTTTTTCTGGAGCAATCTCTTTACCATATTCTGCAGTTTGGAAATCTGAGCTTGTTGAGACAGGACTATTAGTTTCAGCTCTTCGATGTCTTTTCCTTGGTTGATCACATCCCTGTTGATGTTGGCCATTGTGTCCATCAATTCAAGATAGTCATATATGTCCTCACCTTCTTCAGGAGTGTTACCCCCTTTTGAAGGATCATGGGATCTTTTAGTAGTGGAAGCCTTCTGCCTAGCAGAAGCACTTTCCACCCCCGTGGTTTCTTGGCACCTGGGACCTTTGAATGAT
Organism: Arctium minus; assembly: GCA_954870635.1. Lineage (NCBI taxonomy): Eukaryota > Viridiplantae > Streptophyta > Magnoliopsida > Asterales > Asteraceae > Arctium > Arctium minus. The sequence goes on along the minus strand of OX941089.1, from coordinate 2,146,298 downwards.
TGCTCATTCAAAGTGGCCATGGGGGAGGTCTTATTTATGTTACCACTGTCCTTCTCTGTGCTAGCAGAAGTAGTGGCAGCCGCAGTACCCATATACTCAACCCTCTCCTCAGTGAGCACCTCCTTGGGGTTGGGATACACCCCTGTGGTTTCCCTGTGGATATTCTCTAATGGAGAATTCTCCATTAGAGGGCTTAAAGGCTCAATGGGTGATGGTACAAGAAGGGAAGGAGCCTTCTTTACCTGTTTCCTTTTGTAAGTTTGGATAATTGGAGAAGTTGGTTTGTCAAGAAGAGACTGAGGAATTGATTTAGAGTAGGAAGGTTGGGATTGGTTAGCAGTGGGATGGTCTAATAGGGGCCTTGGCCCTGCTGCCATACCTTCATCAGTGTGGGACACCACCATCATTGTAGAGAACAATGGGGTGTCAACTCCTTCCGAGTCCAATGGAGATCTTTTCATGTTTGAAAAGACCTTACCTTTGGGGATTTTTGGTACATATACCCCATCAAAATGAGGCATATCCGTCAATTCGTGGGTGATAACTTCTTGGACAAACCTGGGGTACATATAAAAGCTCTTTTTGCTTCCCAAGTTTGAGACAAGATAATTGAAAATCATTTTAGAAAAATTGTACTTTCTGGCAGTGGCCAAGCACACCAAAGTATAAGCAATGGTGCTACTGAACTCACTCCAACCAGTAGTCTTTTTGGAGATACAATGCATAAGAGTATGGACAAAGAAACGCCATTGGGGTGAAAATTTAGCTTTGGAGAACTTGAACACACCCAATGGGCCTCCATACCCCATTCTTGTAAGAGTAGAAAACAGTTCATCATTAGAGATAGATGAGATACCAGTGGCATCATCTAGACGTAGACTGATGCGGATTACCTCTTCAGTAACTGTCAACGGTTTTTCACAGACCCTTGTCTTGATCATTTGCACACCATTCTCAGCAACAATGGTGGCATTTGCCCAGAATTGCCTTTGATGCTCGATGTAGATTGATGGCGAGACAGTGAGAGCATGGGCAATATGGCTTGTCTTGAGGAAATCCACAATCTGGTGGAAACCAGCGGCCTGTTTGGGCTTCTTTAACATCGCGATTTCATTGTGCTCGTCTATGAATGCCATTGATGCCATTAATCTTGAAGGTCCTGCCTGAAAACTTGGAACTTGAGAAAGAAAGGGTTTAGAGCGCAAGTGAACAATATGCAAAGAGTCGTTATGAACTTTTTAGGCGGGCAAAGGGTATTTATAGTATTCGGGACATAAACAGTATTAACCTAGAGCAGTAGTAACTAACAGCAGTATTAACCACTAGCAGTATTAACTAACTAGCAGTATTAACTGAGAGCAGTATTAACCACTAGCAGTATTAACTAACTAGCAGTATTAACTAAGAGCAGTATTAACCACTAGCAGTATTAAAACTGTACTGGCAGTATTAACCATACTTACTCTTTTAAGCTTGTGATGAACTGAGTACTGCTATATATTCCCTGAAAAGGAAGATTAGTAACACCAAGAATAAACAATATACAGGTATTTAACCACTTTTTGATAAGGTGCTTATTCAAAGTTGATCATTCCCACACTTGTTACTAAGTAAGTGAATCTACCCACATCAAAGGCTTTGGTGAACAGATCAGCAAACTGGTTATCAGTATGAACTTTTACAACTTGAATAAGTTTCTTTTCATTGCAGTCTCTTTTGAAGTGATACCTGATCTCAATGTGCTTTGTCTTTGAGTGCTTGACAGGATTATTTACAATGCTAATAGCACTGCTATTATCAATAAAAATTGGAGTGTGTAGAAAGGTTACCCCATAGTCCAGCATTTGATTCTGAATCCATAAGATTTGAGAACAGCAACTTGCAGCTGCTATGTACTCTGCCTCTGTTGTAGATGTGGACACTGTGGTTTGTTTCTTGCACTGCCATGAAACTAGTCTTGCACCCAAAAACTGACATCCTCCAGAAGTAGATTTTCTGTCCAAGTTTGCTCCACCTAGATCACTGTCTGAGTATGCAAGCAAGTCAAAAGATGAGTCATGAGGATACCAAAGTCCCAATCTGGGTTGCCCTTTGAGATATCTGAATATCCTCTTAACAGCTTGATAGTGAGATTGCTTTGGCCTAACTTGGAATCTTGCACATACACAGACTGGAAACATTATATTTGGCCTAGAGGCTGTAAGATACATGAGAGAGCCAATCATGGATCTATAATGATGAACATCCATATCCTCCCCCTCAAGATCTGCTGTTATCTGCTCGTGTGTCTCCATAGGCGTGCTGGCAGGTTTTGAATCTGAGAAACCAAACTTGATTAGAATATCCTGCACATACTTGGACTGACTGATAAAAATACCATCTGACTTCTGTTGAACTTGGAGTCCAAGGAAGAAAGTAAGTTCCCCCATGGAACTCATTTTGAATCTTTGATGCATTAGTTCCTCAAACTCCTTGCACATATTGTCTTTTGTGGATCCAAAGATAATATCATCAACATATATTTGGACCAGCAAGATATCCTTCTTCTTTCTCTTGATGAATAGAGTCTTATCAATGACTCCTCTTTCAAAGCCATTTTCCAAGAGATAGGATGACAGAGTGTCATACCATGCTCTTGGTGCTTGATGCAGTCCATAAAGTGCTTTCTTTAGTTTGTATACTTTGTCTGGATAGCTTGGGTTCTCAAACCCTGGTGGTTGACAGACATATACTTCTTCTTCAATTGATCCATATAGAAATGCACTTTTGACATCCATTTGATAGACTTTGAATTTCATATAAGAAGCATAAGCCAGGAATAATCTAATTGCTTCTATCCTGGCTACAGGAGCAAATACTTCTTCATAATCTATTCCCTCTTCTTGTGTATACCCTTGAGACACCAACCTTGCTTTATTCCTTATTACTATGCCTCTTTCATCCCTCTTATTCCTGAAGACCCATTTTGTTCCTATTGCTCTTTGGCCTTTAGGGAGGTCTACCAGATCCCAAACATCTTGCAGCTTGAATTGCAGTAGCTCTTATTGCATGGCTTCTATCCAACTGGACTCTTTCATAGCATCATGTGCCTTCTTAGGCTCAAGCTGGGATAAAAAACAAGAGAGCACTGTATGCTGTTGGTCTTGCATTTCTTGCAGCCTGCTTTGATTTCTAGTCATCATAGGAGAAGAGATATCTCCTATTATCATCTGAGGAGGATGATTCTTTTGAGTTCTGGTGTGATGACTAGTCTCTTCATTGAGTCCAACCTCTAGATTTGAGTCATTTAACTCAACTGAGGTGATTTCAGCAGCTACTTCAGGTTCTTTATTTTCTTCACTCTCCTCAGCTCTTCTTTCTTCTTCACTCTGATTTGGTTCAGTAGATGGCTCCTTTTCACAGTCTTCAACAGGATCCACTGTAGGTATGGGAAAGATCACAGATTGAGATATGTTGTCTTGAACTTGTGTAGTCCCTGATCCTCCACTCCCTGAACCTGCATAATCATCACTACTGAAACCAAAAGAGTTAGTCAGTGAATCAATGTCAAACAGCCACTGAGGACCAGACCCAATAGGATTTGGTGTGTTCTCATTGCATTTGACATTGTCACTTTCTTCAATTATTCTAGAAGAAGAGTTAAAAACTCTGTAAGCCTTACTCTGAGATGAGTAACCAACAAGAAATCCATCATCTGCTTTGCTATCAAACTTACCTAAGTGAGATTTGGTATTGAGAATTGTACAAGGACACCCAAAAGGTTTGAAAAATCCAATAAAGGGTTTTCTTTTATTTAAAAGCTCATATGGGGTCTTGTTCTTTGGCTTGACCACTAGAAATCTGTTTTGGACATAACAGGCAGTATTAACTGCTTCAGCCCAGAAGGTAATTGGCAGTTTTGAATCAGCCAACAGAGATCTAGCAGCCTCTATTAGTGTCCTATTTCTCCTCTCAACAACTCCATTCTGTTGAGGAGTCCTAGTGGCACTATATTGTCTCTCAATGCCTTTCTCTTCACAAAAGGTGTTTAGATCAAGATTTTTAAATTCAGTCCCATTGTCTGATCTAATGACTTTTACTTTTTGATTAGTTTGGTTTTCAATTCTTAGGATAAAGGATTTGATCAGTCCAGTTGTCTCATCCTTAGTCCTTAGAAAATATACCCAGGTAAATCTAGAGTAATCATCAACAATAACTAAGCAGTAAGATTTCTTGCCTATACTCATAACATTTGTAGGACCAAACAGATCCATATGTAATAACTGGAGACAAGAAGAAATAGTATTTAACTCTTTGGTCTTATGAGAGGTTTTGTGCTGTTTGCCTTTAAGACAAGCGGGATGGCCAAAAGCAGAGTGCTTAAGGCTTTCATCTCCAATTGTCTCACTTTCTTCTCAGCATCAGTTTTTGGAGGTGGTCTTCTTCCATCTTGTCCAATTTTACCTTCAGCAGAGGGACCATTCTCAACAATGTCCCACATAGAAAAGTCTGTAAGGAGGATGTACTGCTTGATCCTAATTTTCCACATGTCAAACTCATTGGGTTTGAGCATGGGAACCTTTGAAACAAGAGTACTGGTTGATTCAACTGTGTTGTCCATGATGAATGAAGGTTTCTGAGAATACTAGGCTCTGATACCACTTGTCAGGATCTGATTCTTAACAAAAATAATAAAACTCAGAAACAATATTACAGAAGTTGCGGAATAACACTTTAATATTCAAAATATCAATGTAACAGTAAAATATGAACCACAACTTGTAAACTTTATTGAATGATTAAAGTTACAAGCTTTCAAACAAAACCTCAATCTTGATGAACAGGCTCACCAAGACGAATTCTACTTCTCTAGAATTAGGATTGTAAACCTTGAGGTTAATTCTCTCTCTAAAACAAAAACTTAGAAATCTCGTATTGAAACTATTCTGACTACATCTATACATATACTGAAAATAAAAGATAATTACAAAACTTAAAAGATCTTCAGTATATTCTTTCATAGTTATCTTCAACCTTCCATGATTATCTTTAAGCTTTGATCTGCGCATATCTTGACTATCAAATAAGCAGTATTAAGTCACAGCAGCATTAACACTCTGAGTAGTATTAATCTTCACCAGCAACACTAACTATGCTTAGCAGTATTAATTTCTTCAAGCAGTATTAATCTGGCTCAGCAGTAGTAACTTATCTCAACAGTAGTAATCATGAAAGCCTGGCATTATTAAACACTTAGACACATCTTCAGTTCCCAACAATTCTTAATATTTAAACATCCCCAGGTTAAATGTCAATAAGGATTTTAACCTATTAATAATTGATTTTAACCTATTAACAATAGAACAACTTGCATAAAACTAATGAAGTTTTATTCATGGGAATTCAGTTAAATTCTTAGGTACTAGTTATTTAATTTGATTTATATATCTAGAAAGTAGCTCCTTATAATATTATGTGTTCAATGTTTCTGTTTTGGTACAAATCAGCAGCAACTGCAGATCTTCTGTTTTGCAGATTTGAATCTGCATATGTTGATGGACTATAAATTTTCGAATGAGCAGCAATAATCTGAAATCAGTTCGAATCTGCTGCTGCTATTTTGATATTCACAGATCTGAAATTGTTCAAAATCTACATATGCTACCAAATAATATGATCACTTAAAGGTAACTTCTAATTAAATTATGGATAGCCTTTGACAACATAGAATTGAATTTTGCTGCACTTTTCGAAATATGTTTCATAATTTTGCACATATTAAATGGTCTTCCGCTGCATTTTTTCGACGGACAAGTCAGATTCATCTTGAATTTCTTTCAACAATGAATCAACAGCAACAACAGAAAACACTTTCAACACTCATGCACATACTAGATTTTCACAACAAATAACAGATCACAGCTGATTTACATTCGAAATCTGCACACATCTGCCTGAACTCATTGATCACAGCAACAAACATCATAGATTTAATCATTCTGAATCTATTAATCTAATTCACACTTCGATAACTGTCATTGAGAATTTGTACATGACTCTGATTATTTTACCAAAAACAGAATCACAGGACCTGCACATTTTCACATTCTGAAATCTGAACTCTCATATTTCAAAGTTTGTATGAGCACTGATTTGGATGAGCTAGTTAGTAAGTTTACATGATTTTTATATGCATCAAAAGTTGGTTCTATTGAATAGGAACATAAATTCTGCAACATTGATAGACCATTCTAAACATATTTTTATGTTGGCCATAAGTCTTTGCTTGTAGACATCTAATATGTATGTGATAATGACATTGACGACTTAATCAACTCCATGCTTGAACTCATGTTTTATGTTTAATCAACTTCGTTCTTCTTATTGATGTCTAATGATCGAACGATGACCCATCTGTGCAGTTATCCGTTCAGTCTGGGAAACTGCAACACACCATTATTCATTTCATGCAAATCGCCTCATTGAAGGTAATATGACATTAAACCAAAAAACTTCCACTTGAACATATTTACATGTACCAAATCTCATTTTCTTTATAGTGTTTAATTTCTATAATCACATACTCGATATTTTGCTCAACGACGATGAATTCAAGTATTTTGACATTTTTTATTTGAAGGCATATTTGAAAGAAACACATTTTTAGCAACTTTATTTTTTTTATTGATTGAAAAGTTGGCATCTAGATGAATACATTAGCTCCATTTGTTGTGTTATAAGTTTACATTTGGAGGCATGAATTAGCGGCAGTAGTATATGCTTATTCAACGTGGTCTCGTTGGTACGTTATTTTGGTACATGATAAGTGAAATAATTCAAGAGTGGTAATGTTTTTAAGTAGAAAATACCAGATCAAATTACACTTGATTGGACATGATATGTTAAAGCTTGGACCATTCCAATTCTGACTGTTGGTCCTTAATCAGTCTGTGATCAGCTTGATAAAGACCGATCTAGGCTTATTTGGACGGATGTTGACTTGACCAAACCAATTATTTTTTTGTTTTGATTATTTTCCAAGTCGTAGATTACACCACCTTTATCATGTACAAATTCCTGATATCTTGAGTTATGTATTTATGAATTTCGCACGATTTGTGCATGTATACTCGATTTTGACTTTTGACTTTTAGTTAGTTTACATCTAACATATATGTATGGTCTATATATTAAATTTTGAATGTTATATATTATATGGATATATTTTTGTGTTTACAGTGGTGTTTTATTTATGCAGTTTCGTGAAATTTGTATGTTATATTAGGAGATTATGCTCTCTCATCTTTCTCTCTCTTTATCTACATATACATTTCCTGTAACTTGTCGATCGCCAAATTTTGGGTGATCGACTTTTAAACCAATTTATTGTGTTTCTTGTTATGGACAAGTCATTTTTCTGCCCTAAAGTTTTGGCTTTAATGTTTAGAAGTCTGAACTTGTTTCATATTATGTTTTCTTTAATCATATGTAAAAATTTCGTCACTCTCTCGTGATTTGTTGTATTCATCGGTTGTTTTCTTATATATTTGCAGGTACCACAAACAACTTTAACAACTTTTAATCATAAGGGCTAAAAGCAAAAGGTTATAAATGAAAATAACAATTATGCAATTATTAACGGGATGATGAAGAAATGGAAGCATGGGAGTATAGCTTAGATAAGAAAAATATTTATTTCAGATATATAGTACTTCTCTAATTAGTGTTCTCATACATCATTCTTTTAATGCAATTATTACCCTATCGTTCATTAATCATTTGGTTCATATTCTGAGTTTTTGAATTCATTTTCATTTTATCGGCAAATGATAAAAACCGTCACCAAAAGATTGTTTATGCTTTGTGGCAACGGTTTAATTTGATAATTTAACGTCACAGTATGTCAAGTTATGATGACAGTTTTGAGAAAATAAACGTCACCATTTGTTTAGCTAATATGACGGCTTTCAAATTAAATGTGATTGTATGACATGTTATTGTGACGATTTTAAAAGAAAGCGTCATCATAAGCTATTATTCAGTGACGGTTTTGAAAAATTAATATTGTATGTCATTCTATGATGATGGTTTTGAATAAATATCACCATATGTAATACTACAGTGACGGTTTTGGAAAATAAATGTCATTATATGTGATGATAAGATGATGGTTTTGAATATATAAATGTCACTTTGTATCATGCTACGGTGACAGTTTGAATATTTAAACGTCATCGTATGTCATTCTACCGTGACATTTTGAAACATAAATGTCACCGTATGTCATGTTTTGGTGACGGTTTTGACAAATATACGTCACCGAATGTCATGCTACGGTGACGGTTTTGACAAATATACGTCACCGAATGTCATGCTACGGTGACGATTTCGACAAATAAACGTCACCGTATGCATGTTATGGTGACGGTTTTGAAAAATTAATGTCACCATATGTCATGTTGTGGTAACAGTTTTAACAAATTAACATCGTTGTATATTATGCTGTGGTGATGATTTTGACAAATAAACGTAACCGAATGTAATGATACGGTGACTGTTTTGAAAAATAAACGTAATTGTATGTCATGCTGCAACAACGGTTTTGAAAAATAAACATCATTGTATGTCATGCTACGTTGACGATTTTGAATAATAAACGTCACCATATATCATGCTACAATGATGATTTTGAATAATAAATGTCACCGTATGTCATCCTAAGGTGGCGATTTTTGAAAAATAAAGTCACTATATGTCATGCTTTGGTGATGGTTTTTGAAAAATAAAGTCTTCGTATGTCATGCTACGGTGACAGTTTTAACAAATAAATATTGTCGTATGTCATACTAAGGTGACGGTTTTAGGAAAAATTTTGGTTTTTTTATACACCTAAGGTGACGGTTTTAGCTTATGGCAACGGTTTTTGATGTGATTTGGTAACATTTTTTAAACGTAACCAAAAGTGTACCAAAAGTGACGACAGATAAGGTGACGATTTTTATGTCCATGAAAACCGTTACGGAATACCTATGGTAACGGTTTTTAACCGTCACTAAAGACTATTTTTGTACTAGTGTCTGAGCTAAATCTGGAGATTATTATATTCTGAAGACAAAGAAGGAGATTGAATCTTCTGAGCTGAAAAAGAAGACTGAATTGCTAAATCTTTTTAGCAATGATCTTGATCCAAAGGGGGATATTGTTAGCGCACACATCTATTGGATTCAAGATCATCCAATCTGAAGATCCAATATGAAGATAAAGCCCGAAAAGTCGCTCTCGATATAAGTCTAATGTCAGTTTGTAATAAATGTCAAAGTTGTTTTTAGTATTTTATTATTATCCTAAATATCTAGATATTATAATTTAGATATTTAGTTAGTTATTATATTAGTTTAATTAGTTTAGATATTATTTAGTTTTAATATTATTATTTGTTATCAAGTGGTTGAGTTAGTGTGTTAGAGAAGCTAACACATTATAAGATATCACAATCTCTCACACACAGAACACATATCTAAGATATCGACCAAGAACATATTAGAGAGAAAGTGAGCTTCAAAGTGTAAACATCAACCCTGTAATCCGCGTTTGTATTCAATCAGGTTGGTAATCTATATCTTTGTTTGTGTTTGATTATCTGGAAACGATCACGGACTCACAAAAGCGGCTCAGGATCGGCAGAAGAGTTATGCCGATAAGAAGAGGCGGCCGATTGAATTCCAAGTGGGCGACCGTGTGTTGCTTAAGGTATCGCCGTGGAAGGGCATTATACGATTCGAAAAGCATGGGAAGTTGAGTCCCCGTTTCCTTGGACCTTTCAAAGTGCTCAAGCGGGTGGGTTTGCAAGCCTACCAATTGGAACTACCGCCAGAGTTGAGCAGAATACACAACACGTTTCATATTTGTTACCTTCGGAAGTGTTTGGCGGAAGAGGAAAGCGTCATTCCTCTCTCCGAGTTGACAGTAGACAAGGGTAACCGTTGTATAGAAGAGCCTGACGCTATCTTAGAGAGAAAGTCTAAGAAGTTGCGTCACAAAGAAGTCACGTTGGTCAAGGTGCAATGGAAGCATCACCGGGGAGCAAATGTGACGTGGGAAGCTGAAGAGGATATGAAGCGAAGATATCCTCATCTTTTTGTATAGTTGGGATTTCGGGGACGAAATCATTCCCAAGTTGGGGAGGATTGTAACACCCTGGATTTTCATTATATATATATATCGTTGTATTCTTGTGTTAAGTTGTTGTCGTTAGCACCGCGTTTGATTTGAAGTTCGAGTTTAGTTTTGAGAACTTTGGGCAAACAAACAGTGAACTACGCGAGTTGCACCGCGAGTGAAGGTCGCGACACAATCCGCGTAACCCACTAGATGATATTGGGGTTTTGGACACGGGCGAGTTATGTCGCGAGTTGAGGTCGCGACATAACCCGCATAAGACCCTGGCCGACATAAAAGGGTTCTCACCCCAAAATATCTGAATTTAGTGTAAATCTCTCTCTCTCTTCAAATCTCTCTCTCTAAGTTTTTCTTTGGATCTTCAAGCTCTCGTAAGTTGCTAGTATTAAGTGCATTGCTCGGGGTTTCGGTGTAGAAAGCTTCGTCTTATCAAGGGGGTCGATATCTAGTTTTCCTGGTTTTATTCTAAAACCTGTTTGGTGAGTTATTACTACATTTTTATAAACTTTATACATGTCAAAACTTACATTTTGAACTTCTATATATCTCCATGGTTTCAGATCTAAGTTTACTACATTTTGACATAACTTGAGTTTTGGGAGATTTTATTGTTCCTGATCATTTTCGATTAAAATGATGGGTTTCATCTTATTTGATGTAAAAGGATGTTTTACTTGCACATTTATGTGGGTTACTTGAAAGAATGTTTAAAGTTCATTTTTGATGATTTTCATTCTTACCAGAAGTTAAACTTGAAAATGCATTTTTGTTTATAAATGTTATTTTATACCATATGTTTATCTATGGTTGGTCACATATGTTGTTGTGACGAGTCTGTACCATTACTAGTGGATCCCTAGGTATTGAGTCGACTTATATTTGGGATGTCTTTTCCCCTCTTTGTAAAAATGGATGAATATGATCCTCGAGGGCCATTTGGTAAGGTTATGCAAGACCGGTTACTAGCCAAGGATCATATTTTCCTTATTTGTAGCTATGGATGCATATGATCCTCGGGGGCAATTTGGTACGATTATGTGAGATCGGTTACTAGCTAAGGGTCATATGGCACTCCTAGTGAACGAGTTTGACTTGGTTTCCTCGAGGGCCCTACCTCACATCGTAGTACAGACCTGTGTGTTCGTGGCCATGGATTCCAAGTGTTTAGCTCATAACTCGGATTGTGGCCTACTTTGTGTTACGCCACAATACTTGGTAAAATGGTTATCTTTGGTCATTTGATGACGAGTTTTGTATCGAAAAGTCCCGGTTGTGGCAAAGGTTTCATTTGTAAAATTAAACCTTATTGGAAAGATTATCTTATGATATAATTGTTTATATCTCTTGAAATTTATAAATTATATGTTCTCACTAGGCTTTAAGCCTAACACTTTTTTCTCAAATGATATGTATATTAGGTTCTCGTTAGCGGCGGGTTGCCAAGGGCTTGAGTGCCGGGATTGATCTCGAGGGTTTTTTAGATGATTAGTATTGGATTGTTGGGCATTTGTTAAGTCCCATATTTTTGGATGATTCTGGATCAACAACTGATGTAATCTAGATAGTATATGTTTAGATTAGTTTGTTGTTAGAATCCTTATCCGTATTCTGGCTTTTGTAAAGGTTAAGTACAATTCCCCTTTTTGGGAGGTTTATACCTATTGATGATGCTTAATTGTATAGTTTCCGCAGTTTTAAATTCACCCTGGTTTCTAGGGCGTTACAGTACGTGCTGATAACGTGTTATGGGAAAAGCATGATAGAACATCAGTAAATAGAGATAATGAAATATGTAATTCTCATTAATCATAAGTCCTTTAAATAGGGAGAAGTTTACAAAAGAAAAGAAAACATTCATTATGGTAAATTATAATACTAGGAAAATTGATGACACATAATCCTGCAACAGTTTTCTAATAATCAGTTAAATAAAAGGTAATTCAGTTATTTTTACAATTTTTTATAATATTTTTTATAAATAGTGAAATTCAAATTCATTCCAAATCCTACAAAACAAATATACAAAAAGATTTCAAATCCTCCCAAATCCAAATCTCTCCAAATCCAAATCCCTACATGAAATCCAATTCATTCCATTCCATCCCTACAAACCAAACGGACCCTAATACCAACCTTCAAGTATTGTTGTCTCAAAGTTTCTCTACGCAAATTTTCCGAATGACTAAGAGCCAAAAATCACGAAAAAGGATTTGCGGTTTCGTGGAGAACAAGGAGTGGGTCGGAGATGGCGAGGGCTGACGGGGGAAGGGAAGATTTGCGGTTTTGTGGATGTTGCAAGGGAAAAGCCAGAGACATTCCGAGTGTGTGTATATATATATATAATATAAATTATATATTATATATTATGTAAATATTTTATTCTGATAAGAAAAGGAAAGAAAATATAAAATTATTAAAAAGCCATTGATTTAACGGGCCTAACGTTAAGGGGGTTAGAGGTAGGGACCCAATCCATAACGAAAATGAAACCACGGTGACCATATATGTAATTATTTCGTTTGGGGGACCCAATCTAAATTTTCATAAAACCACATGAACGAAATCCGTAATTTACTCTTAAAATTAATTAAGAAACTATAGATTTAGAACTTTTTTAATAAAAATTGTTTCCACAGAATCATTAATTATTCTCCAAAATGGAGCAAAGATGAGAGATGAGAGATGAGAGATAATTCTCCATAATTTATGTAAATCTCCAAAACTTATTTTTGTATCATAGAGAAAGTGCATTAATTGTTATCACTTCTTTGAAGGAAAGATAATGTATAATCTGCTATTTTTTTTACAAAGCTACAATTTTATGAAGAAAGTTATTTGAAAGTTTAAGGGGTATTTTAATGTATTAAATCTTTTAATAATACAAGTAATTAATGTTTAAATCTTTTAAATGAGTAACTTCAATATAATTTTTATAAAGATTTTGATTCTTGCTTCTGTATTTTAGAAAATTTATAAAGAAGCTATTGAAAATGCTTTAAAAATATCGGTGATGTAATGTTTAAAAAAATGAAAATGAAGTATGAATTAAAGTGAGTTTTTTTAAAGGAATAATTAGTATACCTTTGGCACACCGGCGTAGACATTTGGGCCGCTAGGATTGTTAATTATGATGCCGAGTACTGGATTCGCTATATCATTGGCAATATCATCATACATGAACACAATTATATTTTCGTCTTTCAATCCTCCGCTTTTCAATATTTGATACGCATGACAAACATCTGCCTGAATTGATAACACATATATATATACGATGATACATTATATCCATCTATGTCTTTTACCACACATTTGTTCTCAGTTCACAACCTAAACTGGTTTGCAAGCAAACCGCCTTATATATATATATATATAGGGGAGAGATCAATTGAAAACCAGTATTACATTGGAAACTTTGGAAACCGAAATCAACCAATAATTGAATTTCTTTTTTTTAATTTTATTTTTAATTGATAAGGTTATTTTAGTCTTTTACATAATTTCATAATATATATGGTAATTGTTATTATTATTATATTAATAATTATTTATTTTTAATTTATTTTATATATGGTAATGTTAGTCATTTATTAATGTAAAAATGAGATATTTAATTTAGGAAAACAAATTTTAATCATACGGATTCTTTATTTTTGATTCTGATGAATCATTGATTGATTAAAATATTAATATAAAATTAAAATATTAATATTAATATAAAATTAAAATATTTAATTTTTCAAGTATTCATATGAAATTACCTCCAGACACAAAATATTAATATAGTGAAACATAATGGATTTGATATAGTGAAACAAAATATTAATATAGTGAAACCTGATGAAACATAAAATGTTAATATAGTGAAACCTGATGAAACATATTTGATATAGTGAAACATAATGGAAAGGTAATGAAACAAAATATTAATATAGTGAAACCCGATATAGTGAAACAAAATATTAATATAGTAAAACCTGATGAAACAGATTTGATATAGTGAAACATATTTGATATAGTGAAACATAATGGAAAGGTAATGAAACAATAATGGTAATGAAACTTAATTGGGTTTTACATACTGCATATTGATGAACATGTAATAAAAATGTAGTTTTGATATATTGTTATTATCTTTTATTAATAAATTAATTAATTTATTACCATATATAATTATTATTTTTTATTAATAAATTAATTAATTTATTACCATATTTCATCTTTGTTGCCAAATTTGAAACACAAAAGAAAAAGACACATTTACCCTTTTGACATATTATTATTATCTTTTATTAATAAATTAATTAATTTATTACCATATATAATTCAAATGAATCTTAACCATTGATTAAAAAGATCAATGATTGAAATTTGGTTTCCAAAGTTTCCAATGAAATTTGGTTTCCAATTGAAACCACCCCTATATATATATATATATATATATATGTATATATATATATATATATATATATATATATATAGAGAGAGAGAGAGAGAGAGAGAGAGAGAGAGAGAGAGAGTGTGTATGCGTGAGTCACATTCATACGAAAACAGTAAACCAAATAAGAAAACGGTCAAATCACATGTGATCTTACACTAAAATCACATGTAATTTATGCAACTTTAGTTGCGACATAAGGTCGCATGCCATGTCGCCCGCACATCCATGTGTTGGCCCTTAGTGTATAATCACATATGATCACGTGATTTGACCGTTTTCACGTTCTTTTATTTGGTTAATGTTCACGTTTGAATCAAATATTTTAGACTAGATGTACGACTAAGATGGGTTTGTATAGTTTGTTAGAATTGAATGGTTTGTAAATGAGTCTTATCATCTTTATAAGTATCTCTATCACAATGAGTGAATCATGATTATTGTCTATAACTATCTCATTTATTTTGTATGATTTGTAAAAAATAATGGTTAGTATTTGAATCCTCCTATATATATATATATATATATATATATCAAATTTATATAATATTATATATAAATAAAGTATATTTTATAAATAAAGAAAAAGAAAAAGTGAGGTTCATATAAGAATCTCAATTGTAGAGTTTTGTTGAGGTTCTTATTTGGTTTGAGATAAAAATATATGACAAGAAAAAAATATGAAAAGTAAGGGTTTTGTTTTGTAGGTTCCTCAGTTATGGATGCTCATAGTTTTTTTTTTATATCTTTATTTGAAAAGGTTTGTTGGGTATCAAAAGCATTTACTATTATAAAAATTATACTTCATGAGAAAATTGTTAATTAGATTTAAATGTAATTTTTTTTAAGATTTTAACTTTTATTTATCCATTTTAAAAAAAGTTATTCGAGATTCAACATAATCTTAAATAAAGAAAAGTAGAAATTTTAGCCTTTATGAAAGTTGACTGTTATAATTAATACCCCAAAATCAATTTACTAAAATTCAAGAAGTAGGATTGTGACTAATTTCCTTTTTCAAATTTGGAAAATCTCCAAAATTTACTTTTAAGAGATAAAGAATTTGCATTTTTTTGGAAACTGACATTTTATCAGGGGAAAAAAAACAAGGCTTTCAAGAGGCTAGCGAGAGAAATACATTAATCTATGGCAAATTAAAAGGGGAAACGCTTCACGCAACAAAGTTTTTAAGACTCTCCAAATTTGCATTAACTGTTTTTCAAGCAAAAAATATGTGCATTAATGCTACAGTCTACATAATTTATGCACTTAATTTTTTAGAAGAGAGAAGTGTCGTTATTTATTTTTATTTCTTTATTATTTTTGGTCGAAATATTTTGCAATAGTTCTTTTAGCAAAGAAAATGTGTTATTAATTTTTTATATGTTTTTATTTGAAAGTTTAATTGTTGGGTATTAAATAAATTGGATATCTTAAAAATTATAATTAATGATGAATCTTTAAAATCTTTAAATTTAAATTGTTGTATTTGGATGTAACTTTATAAATATTTTAATTTTTACTACTTTTTTAAAAAAAAGTTATTAGAGATTCAACAAAATTAATTTAAAGTGAAGAAGATGTGTAGACTTCAAATTTTCTATTTAGGCTTTGTTTGGCAAACTAGCTTATAAGCTAACTTTTTTTGCCAAACATAGCCTTAATATAAAAGTTGACTCTTATATAATCCCGAAATCAATATGCTATGATTGAAAAATGTAGATTGACTTATCGATTGAGAATATATATTTTTTTGAAACGGCAATTCTAAAATAAATATTATCAATGATCGGTTCATCCAACTTTTTTTTGGAAATGGCAATTCCAAAGAAAAAATATATTCTCAATCAATCGGTTAATCCACCTTTCTCAATTCTAGAGATTTTTTTTTTAATTCTAGAGAAATCTCCATAATTAAAATGAAAATGGAGAATTTGCATTAATTGTCTTTCTAGAAAAAAAAGGTTCATAAATACTAGGGTATATATTATATATTATATAATATATACATATATTATATAAATGCAACCATT
This sequence comes from Arctium minus, assembly GCA_954870635.1. Lineage (NCBI taxonomy): Eukaryota > Viridiplantae > Streptophyta > Magnoliopsida > Asterales > Asteraceae > Arctium > Arctium minus. Next base: position 2,129,669 of record OX941089.1, on the reverse strand, counting down.
TTCAATTTCATTGAATCATCACCCTTTCACTGAATCGATATGGCACAGTGGCCTTCAGTTTTCCAACTCAACTTGTTACTACTAATTGTTCTTGTGGTACAATTCTCTGAAGCTGATCGACCTAGTTTATTTAATATGTTTGATCATGAACCACAAGAAAATAGCACGAAATGGGCAGTCCTTGTAGCCGGTTCAAATGGGTATTTTAATTATCGTCATCAGGTACTTATTTCCCGATTTCTTTTGTTTAGTTATTATTTCACGATTTCATACAAGCTAAACGAATTTGCACATTTCCTAAAGATTTTTTGTTGTAAATGTATGTTATATGGCCTAAAGGAATATAATATATATCATCTTGTATGAGTTATCAATCCAGGCAGACATTTGTCATGCGTATCAAATACTGAAACGGGGAGGATTGAAGGATGAACATATAATTGTGTTCATGTATGATGATATTGTCAATAGTTCACTTAACCCAAGGCCAGGTGTGATAATTAACAGTCCTAACGGCTCAGATGTCTACCCCGGTGTGCCAAAGGTATGCTAAGAACCTCTCCACCAACTTCCCAATAATTTCTTCAAAATAAATAAGCAAAAAAAATTCAAAATAAAATACATTCATCTCTTATTTATTTTTAAATACTTTAACATTAATCATATTATTAAATTATTTAATGCTCCAAAACACTTTTGAACAAATTTTCAAACAAATTTTTATCAAAAAATTATTAATGGCACATTTTTTTGTTGGAAATCAAACAAAAAATATATATATAGAGAGAGAGAGAGACAGATTTTCTCGTATTCTCTCTTCTATAAAAATAATTTTTTGGTGATTTATTGATATATATATATAGAGAGAGAGAGAGAGGGGAAAGATCATGCGAGAAGTTAAACATTTTGCGAGAAGTCGAGAAGTGTTTAATCATATATGATTACATGGCTTGTAAGTGTGCTTAATCATATATGATTAAATATCTATGTATTATCAATATAACACGTGTTTAATCATATATGATTAAGTTTGTGTATCATATATGATTAAACACTTCTCGCCTTCTTGCAAAATGTTTACCTTCTTTTATATATATATATATATAGAGAGAGAGATTTTCTCGTATCCTCTATTCTATAAAAATAATTTTTTTTTTGGTGATTTATTGATATATATATATATATAGAGAGAGAGAGAGATATTTTCTCGTATCCTTTTTCCATTTTGTATATGGATTTGATCAAGCTAGATTCTATTGTAATCAACTTTCATTTAAAAAATCTCTGAAATCTCAATCCCATTTTGAAGATTTTGTGCTCTAATAATCCTTTGATTTAATTATTTTCATTGCTTTTAAACATTCTAGTTTCTATCACAAATATGTTAGTTCAATCGCAAATATTGTTAGTGCTATCACATAAGACATAAACAACGGAGAAGATTTATAATCAAACAGACACACAAAATGCATAAATTAACCCATTGAATTGAATCAAACAACAATGATTTTTTTAAACGTCTATATATTAAACTCGTGTCAGGATTATACGGGTGAAAGTGTGACGGCAGACAATTTCTATGCTGTTCTTCTTGGCAACAAAACAGCCGTGAAAGGTGGAAGCGGGAAAGTTGTAGCGAGTAAACCTAACGATAAAATCTTTGTATATTACTCTGATCATGGCGCTGCTGGAGTTCTTGGTATTGTGATTCCACCTTCAATTAATTCGCTTTTGTAGATCGATGAAAATCAAAACATTAAATCGTTATTTACTAACTTAAGTATTGTGCAAATTGCCATAGGGATGCCGGCCGGCCCTCTCGTATATGCAAATGATTTCATCAACGTTTTGAAAACAATGCATGCGAGTCAAACCTATGACAAGATGGTAAGAAAGATAGATCATGATCTTGATTTATATTTATTATTATGTAGGATATGTGAAACCCCTTTGCATCTGTCTCTTAATGAATCTTTATGAGGGAAGTTAAGTTTTTAGAGCATCTCAAATATATTTTTTAAAATTTCTCTAAAATTATGGAGAATCAAAATTCAAAATTAAAAAAAAAATACATTCACTAGAATAGTTTCTCTATTTTGTAGATTACAATATTAACTATATTATTAAATATTTCATACATTTAATAATATATTATTTATCTGTCATAAATATTTAATTTCAAATTTTTTTATTGGTAGAATATAATAAAAAAATTATCATTTTTTTGGGGAGTTCCCCAAATCAGTCATCTCATACGACTCCTCAAAGGTCACAAATAAATCAAAGGACCCGTCCATTATTATTTTTATTGATATGTTTGTAGCATAGATAGAGATAAAATGAAATTCATTCTAAGGTCCCCATTAGACACTGGAATTATGTCTGCTATATTTCTAATAAAGTGCTTCTGAATTCATCCACACACTCTCTCCCACTTTCTCCAAACTTGTCAAAACTCCTAAAATATTCATTATTTCCATTTTAGAAAAATATCTATTGGATATATGCTAATAAATATATACAACTTCGTGTCTAGCCAATGTAGGATTATCATGAAAGAATCATTTGCATGCTAATGTAGGTCATAAATCTAGAATCATGTGAAAGTGGAAGTATCTTCGAAGGTTTGTTGCCGACAGATTTGAACATTTATGTGACAACTGCATCAAACAAGCAAGAAAATAGTTTTGGCACGTATTGTCCCGGTATGAACCCTCCCCCACCTCCGGGGTTCGACACTTGCTTAGGTGATTTATACAGTATTTCATGGATGGAAGACAGGTATTTTTTTCTTTTCCCAATCTAGTTCTAGTGGCCTATTTTCAATAGCGGATTTATAGCAACACGAACGAACGATACAAATGACTATACATCTTTTTCGTAGTGCATGATGAAGCCTGTTGATTTGATATCTAACTAGCTGTTTTTGTGGCTTTTGGTTCTTAGTGAGTCAGAAGATTTGCATAAAGAAACTTTGGAACAACAATACTTGAAGGTTGGTATTGGGGTTTTCTTTTTGTTTACTTCATTTAAATTTTAAGGCTTTCTGAGAGCTAATTACTATAACATATATCTGAATCAAAAATCACACAAAATGTTTGTAGGTGAAGAAAAGGACATACAATAACGACTCTTCTGAGGGATCTCATGTGATGCAATATGGTACTCTATGCATAAGCAATGAGACTCTTTCGATATATCAAGGTTCCGCTCACAAGAAATTATCCACGAATGGATTTCAATCTTTGGACTTCATGGGTGTTGTCGACCAAAGAGACGCAGATCTATATTCCATGTGGACAATGGTATTTAAGTAGTATAGTAACAAAAATCATAGTTCCCATTATATTTGTTCTTCCAATCGCTGATAGAACTACCTAAGAAAACTAAGGGGCTGTTTCTTTATCTGCTAATAGTTCCATTAAGAGGCAACATCTGAATCACTAAAAGGTAAATCTTGTTTGACAAAAAAAAAGTTTGTCTCTTAATGGTTCATAAATCTTCTGAATGATTTTGTATATTGGATCCACCTTAACCATTCAGTGTCCTAATTTCATTTTGAATGATTACCAAACAACCATATTTCATTTTGCACTATATCATTAGAGTCACTTAATCATTTTGATCACTTAATCATTCTGCACCAAATCATTCAACAACTGCCAAACAGCCTTAAAGTAACTATGGAATAATCTCTTTTGTGAATTTCATGTTCTATGCAGTACAACAAATCAACAGAAAAACCACAACTAAGGGAGGAACTACTCAAGCAAATCAAGGAAATAACAGCACATAGGGCACATTTGGACATTTGTGTCGATGAGATCAAAGGCTATTTATTAGGCAAAGGACATGGACCGGTGAGAGGTGAAGGATCGGCGCTTGTGGATGATTGGGGATGTCTTAAATCTATGGTAAAAAAAACCATCTTTCGCATTCATTTGAACATGGTTTTGCTTTGTTTTTTTTACTAACTTGTCGAACGTTTTGTTGAAGGTTCGAGTATTTGAGACATATTGTGGATCATTAACTCAATATGGCATGAAACATACAAGAACATTCGCAAACATGTGCAACAATGGTGTTACCACAGAAGCCATGGAAAAAGTTTCCAAGGTAGCATGTCATGGATATAACATGGGACAATGGAATCCTGCAACTGTTGGATACAGCGCATGATTTAGTATAAGGGAAAAAAATGTTCTAAGGAAGGAAAATAGTTTTTATTTCATAAAATTTCATTTGCAACAATCTTGTCACATAACCAATCTTAATAATTTTGATCATACTTGGACCAAAAAAAAATCTAAGGGCATCAAATACCCAATATATGAAGTGCAATATTTTCTTTATCGTTTTGAAAAGGTGCTATTATATAAAATTGCTATGCACGAAATAAGTTTTTCACCAGGTCCATATCTCGGTCCCTTCATTAATCAAGACCAGTCCAAAAAATTTAAGTTGTTTTAGAAAATGTAATACATATATATGTGACTATATAACATCACTATTTTACGAAAATGTGAGAACATCCATATCTCATGTGATTACTGTGGTCCATCACATGTGATAATCAGAGACACAAACGACTTTTTGTTTTTGTGTATGTGTGTGTGTGTGGAAGCACGTATAGGTATGTGTTACACCCCTAAATCCATCTTAGAGAAATATATAATATCTTACTCAACTTGGTCACAAGAAAATATTACAACTTATTAAATAGAAGTAGAAGAACATCTTAGTTACTTTCTTAACGGAATACCAATTAATGTGTCTAATTAAGGTCTTCAACTCTTGGAGCTCATTAGATGACTTCAGGTCCCTAGTGGAGAGTGCATGGCTCGAGGGTCGGTATACGATATCAGATAGTAAACTGATCAACTTGCGGAACAAACTTAAAATGACCAAAAATTCTATTAGAAACTGGTGGGTCGATAAAAAGAGATCCTTAGAGACCAGATGGGCGATTGGCGGAGATGAAAACTCAAAACTTTTCCATGGAACAATTAATTATAGGAGAAACAAATCGAGAATAGGTGGGATTCTCGTCAATGGAAGATGGACGGAGGAGCCGAGTGAGGTGAAAAATGAATTCCTATCTTTCTTTAAAAACAGTTTGGGAGCACAGTTTCGGCCCAGATGCAGATTCAACAAGGACGGTCTAAAAAACTATCGAGTGAAGAGGCATGTTTTCTCGATAGACCAGTCTCTAAGGAAGAAATTAAGACGGCCGTGTGGGAATGCGGAGATGAAAAATCCCCTGGACCGGACGGGATTTCTTTTGGATTTCTAAAATCTTTTTGGTCTATTATCAGAAATGACGTTATAGGAGCAGTAATGGAATTGTTTAGCACTGGTTGGCTTCCAAACGGATGCAATGCTTCTTTCATCTGTCTGATTCCTAAATCAGCAAATCCCCAGGTTTGCAAAGACTTCAGGCCCATCAGTCTCGTTTGTTGTATTTACAAAATCTTAGCCAAAATCCTTGCAAACAGAATCAGTCTGGTCATCAAATCTGTCATCAGTGATTCTCAATCTGCATTCATCAAAGGCAATTACATTCTTGATGGTGCTATGATCGTCAACGAATTGATCTATTGGGCTAGAAAGAATAAAAGGAAGATCCTACTTTTCAAAGCTGACTTTGAAAAGGCTTTTGACACGGTAGATTAGCTTTACGTGGATGAGATCATGGATGGTATGGGATTCTCGAGAAAATGGAGAAGATAGATTAAAGCTTGCCTAAGTTCCGCTACAGCCTCGGTTTTGGTTAATGGGTCTCCAACTATGGAATTTCGGCTTCAGAGAGGTCTCCGACAAGGGGATCCTTTATCTCCTTTCCTTTTCATTATAGATATGGAAGGTCTCCAGACGTTCATGATGGAGGCAAAAAATAGAAACTTGATAATAGGATTGGAGATCGGAAATGATAAACTTCCCTTATCCCATTTATTTTATGCAGATGATGCGATTTTCATTAACGAATGGTCGATGGAAGATGGGAGGAATATTTTAAGGATCTTGAGATGTTTTTATCTCACTTCAGGGTTGCGTTTAAACTTGACAAAAAGTGAATTGTTTGGTGTTGGAGTGGGGGTGAATTTAATTCAAAGAACAGCCAAGGAGCTTAAATGTAAAGTCGGTAATCTTCCAAGCAAATTTCTCGGGGTTTCGTTGGGTGCAAATTCCTCTAGGACCGGAACTTGGGCCCCCATCATTGAAAAATTCAATAAAAAATTGTCTCGATGGAAAATGAAAGCTTTATCGATCGGAGGAAGACGAGTTCTTGTTAAAGCCATTCTCGGTAGTCTTGCTACATACTATCTTTCGGCATTCAAAGCTCCCAAGTCAGTTATTGACCATTTGGAGAGGCTTCGAAGAGAATTTTTTTGGGGATCAGATTCAAAAGAAGACACTAAAAAGATAAATTGTGTTAATTGGAGAACGATTCTGAGAGACAAAGAAGATGGAGGACTCAGCATTGGAAGCATCACTGCTTCTAACATTTACCTTCTCATTAAGTGGGCTTGGAGATTTAGAGTCGACTACGACAAGATCTGGGCAAAAGTGATAAAATCCATCTATGGTAAAGAGGGAGGTCTAAACTCAGAACAGGGGAACATACATAGCTCCAGTCCTTAGGGAAACGTCATCGTTGTTGTCCTTTCTTTGAGAAAGTGGGACATTAACTTTGATGAGTTGTGTGTGAAACAGGTTGGGAACGGTTTAAAGACGGCTTTCTGGATTGATCGATGGAAGGGTTCCTCTTCCTTTGCAACTCGATTTCCAAGACTCTTTGCTCTGGAGAACGAGAAAATGGTGACCGTGGCGGACAGGATGAAGGCCAGATACACCAGGGATTGGCGCAGACCCATCCGAGATGGAAACGAAGCTGAGGATTTTGACCGACTCAAGGAAGCCATCAAAGATTACTCTATATCCGATAAACCAGACACGTAGAGTTGGGCCTTAGTTCCGAATGGCACGTTCTCTCTTGGATCCTTGAAACGTTCTATAGAGAAACACTACTTGGGTGTGGGAGATATGGAAACTATTTGGAACCATTTGACCCCTTCGAAAATTAACATTTTTATATGGAGAGTCATACTCGATAGAATTCCGACCCGTGACAACCTTACCAAGATGAAGATGGATATAGATTCTACTTTATGTCCGGTTTGTGGTGTTGGAATCGAATCTTCGTGTCATGTATTTTTTGAGTGTAGTGTCGCATCGGAGGTATGGAGTTTCATTGAGCGATGGTGGTCGGTTTCCTTCTCCGAGAACAGGTCGTGGACCTCGATGATCAACGATATTAATTTAGTTAGCAAAGACAGCCAGGTCAAGAAAGCTTTGGAAGGGGTTTTTTTCGTAAGCTACTACATTCTTTGGTGTTTTAGAAACAAATGTGTTTTTGATAATCCCCCTCCTCGTAAAGATTCTCTCCTTGATCAAATTGTGGAGAAATCGTTTCTTTGGATTTTGGCTAGGTGTAAAGGGAGTTTTAAAAACCCGATCACCTGGAGATATCATCATATTGATTGTATCAAGACCCTGTAATGTTTATGCTCCTTTTTTGCTAGTTTCTTGCTAGCCGTTAATAAATTCCTGGTTGCCGTTTCAAAAAAAAATTAAGGTCTTCAGGTTTAAAAGTACACCGTATGTAATGTTATTCGTGTAACCAACGCAAGAATTTAACAGGCCGCTAGCAACTAGCCTATAGTTACGCTTGTCCTTTGCCTTATTTGTTTTCAATGTTTTTTCTCCTAAAATGGATGATACGGAAACTAAGTAGCTCAGTAAATTCACAATTTAATAATACTAATATTTTTTCACACCGTTTTGGGTAATAACCATGTACGAAGCCTTTTTTACATGTTTTTTTAAGATAAAAAAAGCGTAACTTTTTACACGGTTTCTTTACAAAAAAAAGAAACCATATAAATTTATTTATTTTAGATACGGGTATTTTTCACACAGTTCTCTTCTAAAACTGTGTAAAATATGGCATCTAAAAACTCAACTCTATAGCAATCAATCACTAAAACGTAATTTAATTATTTTTGCATGACGGGTGTCGAGACCGTCAAATAATAAGTTATAATAATTTCCAACTATCCCAAATCACAATAAAGATTGTAATAGTGGTAAGTTGGGTCGAATCTACAGGGATTGATCGTGACAATTATTTGACTTCTATACTTTTAGTACAAAAGGGGGTCGGATTAGATTAACTAACTAAACATTCAATTAAAAACGATAAAGAGATTCGATTCCGATTAAGACGGTAACACCTATCATTGATTCCAAAAGCATAAACACAAAGAACAAACCCAAGTTGATTATAGTCGTTAACAAGCTTTAACGACCTCTATTTTTCATTAAATTCACACCTGTTAAAACAAGTTCTTCAACCGGATCTTAATCACGAAAAAGAAATTAAATAAGCTCTTAAGTTCTTAGACGTGATTAGCTTTATCGGACTAGAAAAACATCAACTCAAAAGCCATAAGCTCGTAAGCTCGGCTTATTAAGGCCTTGAATGCGAGATTTCAAGACTTCGATTCGGAAACCTTATTGAAACCAAACGAAATCTAGGATTTGATTAACAATCACTAACAAGAAATTCAATCAATTGATCAGATTAACTAAAAATCCAAACGAAATTGACATTGAGAATAGAAATCGAGTAAACAAGTTTGTCCCAAATGTTTACAATGGAATCTCAAGGTATCAAACCATCCAAATCAAAGCAAACAAATGTTGGAAAGGAAAGAAAAACCTAAGTTACCTAAACCAAAAAGAAATCGGATGAGTTGCTTTTGCTTTCTCCTCAAGAAATCAACTTCTCCTCTTCTCTAATCTGATTTTTTCTTTCAAAATATGGTGCGTCCCCCTTCTATGGCCGTTTCCCCCCATTTTCTACACTTCCCAATCGATAACCGCTCGAAACAGGTCCATAGGCCCACGTTTTTGGCCGCTCGCAGCTTGAGGCGTGACTTGGGCCGTGCGAGAGGTTGCCCGCGTCTCGATTTTGGCCGAACAGTGCTTGACGCGGGTTTAGGCGCGGCTTTGCCCGCGCGAGAAGTTGCGCGCTTCTCTGCTCGATCCCTTTCTATTGATGCACGTCTGATTCAAATGAGAGAAAGATCCACTTCTTTGGGCTTTCCTTTTTGGGACTTTTTTGATTGTCTTTTGGATCTGATTTGCATAATAAAAAGAAAAGCTTAAGTGGCCCATTTTAGGAATAAATTGATTAAGAGAATTGGGTTTTTAATTCCCAATTTTTGACAAAAATTGCAGTTATCATTACAATTACTTATAATATATATTTATAAATTATCTATAATTAAAAAAGGGAAATTCAATTTCATTCCAAATCTTATATATAAATCAAACACACCAAATAATTCAAAACTTTCCAATTCAATCCTCCACGAAATCCAAATCTCTAAAAAACATTTCATCAAATAAAATGGATCCTTTAAGATTTTATGGATTCTATTTCTACTATCGTGCTTAATTAATTTATCCGGCATCGTGTCATTGGCCAGACATCGAGACTGTGGATTGCAACCTGACCATGCAATGGAACCCCTACAACAAATTTCATAATTGAATATTTTATCTTTTAGACTAAGTAATCCTTTTCAAGGTGTAAATTTTAATCAATTGGAAAGACATTATTAGGCATAGGTTATAGCAGATTATTGCAATTCTTATTGCTGGGACCTCAAAAACATAATAGTAATAATAACAATAACAACAATGATAATAATAATAATTGTCGTTGAATTTTAGGATTGACGTTTGACATGTGAATAGATTTAAACGCTTTTAAAATCATGTTAATGTGAAAGGAATTTCAATTTTTTGACACCCAGACAGATTTGGAAAGTAGGGTTTACATATATAACTCCTGAATATATAGTAGTACTCATATAATCATCTCTTTGATTTACTTTCCAAAATGGACCACATAAAAATAGCCAAATCCCTAATAAGATCTCAAATGTGGGACAATATAAATAAACCTTTCGCACGATATGTCTCACCAATCAACTAATTAACGGGTTCCATTTGGAAGGGTCAAAAGGTTTAATTGAAATCTAAAACCCTACCAAACTGCCACCCACCCCCACCCCAAAAGGAACTCTGAAAAGAAAGCAACATGGCAAAGCTGGTTAGTTTCCCATCTTAATATATTTGTTGTTAATTGGACAGTGACATGTTCAAACGAGAAGCTAAACATTTTACGAAAAGGCGAGAAGTGTAATATCATATATGATACACAAGTATAATCATATATGATTAAACACATGTTACATAGACGTTTAATCAGATTAAACACACTCACAGGTCGTATAATCATATATGATATCACACTTCTCGTCTTCTCGTAAAATGTTTAACTTCTCACATGATCCTTCCTCTAATTGGACAACTTAAAATACCCCTCATCTTTTATTGCTTTTAAGGGCCAAACGGTGAACTAGTACTCTACAAGGGCATGTCCACATAATAGCCACGTTAATTCGAGAGAGATGTATGGGGATGGATTTTGCGGGTACTCATCTCGCACATCTCACGTAAAATGGACACGGGTGTTGAAAACCGATATGAGATGAACATGTAGATTAATGTTTAAACTTGATTTGTTTGAATTATAGACATAAATGTAGATAGCTCAAAGTAAGATACTAATATATACGTTCATGATTTCAAGCAAACATTTAAGATTACAACTTTGCCGTTTGAACTTGAGACTTACTTATATACTAGCCCTGCGGAAAATAAAATTGATACGAGATGGATGAGCAACAAAGCTCGGTTTTGAGAATTAAAAAAAAAGTTTGCTTAAAGAATATGATATGTAATTAATAGGACTTTGAAAGTATATATAGGTTCATTGTAAGTATAAACTCGTGTAATTTACAAGTTAACTATAAACTATATGTTAAATTATTATAACAAATTTGATTATATCATATTTTAGCAAGTTCAATTTTTCATGATATAAAAACGTTTCATCTGATAAATAAAACTACAATAGGGATTTTTCGAAACTTTGCTTAAAGAATATTTCATGACGAATTAACTTCGAATATTTAAAGCAGCATACAATACAAGTTCCATATGTAGAGGCAACAAATGGAGAGTTTGTATTCTTATTTAGAAATTAAACTAGGTTAATTTGAAACTTACAAATAGTGGCCAAAATTGAAAATTTTAAGCTTTCTTTATGCTATAGTGACTATATAAAGTGAAAATAATGTAACTTTAATCTAAAAAAATACGTAAATCTTAATTGTAGATGAAATTAATTAATAATCCAATAGATATGATTAAAAGTTTACGTAGTTACAATCATCTTTTTAAAATAAAATAAAAAAACACCTTCCTTAATTTTAAAACCAACCAAAATATATTAAAAAACAAGAATGTTATTTTCTTTAACTTGAAATCTATATATATTGTTATACTTTTTATGACTTTTTATCATAATCTCGTGTTAATAAATAGTGGGTGTTTTCGTTTGAATGACATATCTCTTGCAAGAAGAAGTACTTTAATTCATTAGAAACTTAAAAATGAGTAATTTCCTATTTGACCAGCGTTTTCTACGTAATGAAAAATTGAACCTATAATTATGTCTTGGAATTTCAAAAGTTTGACTTGACCAGCCCATACGGACAATTAAGCTAGCTTTTGGGTCTGTAGATTTGATTTTGTTTAAGACCCTGCAACTAATTCTAATTTAAAACTGAGATTTTGGTCGGCGTAATTTATTAATTATTCATAAATAAATACAAATTATACTAATTAGGCTATGTTTGACAAAGTAGCTGATAAAAAAGTCACGTTTGAAAAAACTAGCTTATAAGATGTAAAATTACCAAAAAGAACATCTAACAAAGATAATTAATTACAATATTAATAATATAATCAAAATAAATTTATAATAATATAATATATTAATTAATACAAATAAGGTAGTAAATTTTATAATATGTTAATTAAAATTTTTTGAAATTTATTATATATATGATAAGTTTTGAATTTTAAACCAAATTTTAAAAAAATATACATTAACTTATGAGTTTAAAAAACCGTTACATATAATATGAAAAAAATAATCAAATAATAATTACAAAAATAATTATAATTGATAACTAAAATATATGATCAATATTAAAAAAATTGATATAATTATCAATAATTCTAAATAATTAAAAATTTATATCAATGTATAATTAAAATTTATGTTATAATTTTCAGATAATATTAATTAATAATAATAAATTTTAATAATTAATATTTATTTATAATTAATAGTTAATAATGGATATTAATGAAGGGTATAATTGGAATAATCACAAAAAGCTCCTCATAAACTACTCCAAATAACTTATCAAAAAGCTAGTTTATAAGCTAGCTTATGTCAATCCAAACATGTACCCAGAAAATATGTTAGTTTATTAGCTAGCTTATTTTTGCTAAAGAATGCCTAAATTTTTTATAATGTGTGTGGCTAGACAAACCTTGAGCAAATGAACCAAGGCTTATTTTTTTTAATTTTAAACAATTATTATAAATGTATTCGTAAGGATAAAAATTTACAAATACCATAAATTTTAGAAAAAAGAAGGCACCAAGGCTATGATGATCTCAGTTGACTTCGTATTCTCCATCTTCCTGGCCAAATTGAATCCACTCTTTCCCTAATGGAGAAAATCATTGACCTTTAACCAACATCATAGTACCTCCATTACATTGCATTATATATATATATATATATACACACACAACTTTCATTTAAGAACCTATAAAATTGTGATAACTTAAAGAACGAGTGTTATTTCACATGATCTTTTTTCATCTACGACTTGAATTTAGTGTATTGATTAACATTATATATATGAACCCTTCATTTGAGAACCCATACAATTAATTGTGATAACTTAGAGAACCAGTGCTATTTCACATGATTTTTTTTCCATCTACGACTTGAATTTAGTGTATTGATTAACATATATTTGTTTCACAATATGATTGAACATTTTTTATGTGTTTGTGAAACAAAAAATACAACTAAAAAGTTTCACATAATGAATCGAATACATATGAAATAAATACATTGTGAAACAAATATATGTTAATCAATATATTAATTTACAGCATTGTATGGAAAAAAATCATGTAAAACAATACCTTATGATAATAGTTTTCACAATTATCACAATATATGAAATTCTTATAGGGTTGTGTTCCGATGAGAATGAAAGTTACGGTGAGAAAGGTAAGAAGAGATCTCCACCATTAATTGGATGCACTCCGTCCTTGCGATGTACGGAGATGAGATACACCGGATCAATTCCCGTGAGAAGCGCAATTCATGGGTAGGGGTGAGATTAAAAGTGATCAATGGTCCAAATCTCTTCTTAATTACCTTCTCACCGTTAACTCTTCTTACACGATATATCATTCGTGTGTATATACATATATATTGTGTGGACAAACAATTAAATATGTGTATATGTATATATGTATCATAGTCAATCCCAAGAGACCAAGAGGCCCACAATGACAATCATCTAGCTAGCTAGTCAATGTAGTCATGACTAACCCTCTTGTATAGTTTTATTGAAATGGGTGGGTTATACTTATGTTGGGCCATACCCATCTTCTCAAACAAAAGAAAATTTGTTTTTTATTCATATAAAATTAGTGAGTTGCTTTAATCTTGTATACATTTTAATTTTTTGAGCATATTCATACACTCAAAAGTGTAACGAATTGTGAACTTCCATGAAAAATGTGTCTATGACAAATTACTTCTACAACTACATAGTTAATTTTAAATGTGGAAAAATTAACCTGTTAAAACTCCACCTTTGAAGATATGGATAAATTGGCTAAACTGAGAAATTGGTTAGATCTCAAAATTTTCAATCTATGTGTTTATAAACGTGGGCTTTTTCTAATATATGTTAAAATGTTAAGCTTTTTTTTTTAATCATTGTTCGATCTATATACTTATGACTCTAGAGTTTTTACTACATACACACGTGTATAAATTTGATAATTCTTATACACTTATAAGTGTCACATGAGTTTTTGTTGTAACATGTGTATGTACATGTGTGTTTAAGTTCCACATGGGTTATCTATATTTGAACATATTTTTCTTTATATATGTTGGAACTTAAGTTTTCAAAGGATCTTTTGAAAATTAGTCTAATGGGGTTTCACATATTATCACATGGTATAATCAGAGTCAATATCTATCACTCTAAAAATTCGACTCTCCAAAAAAATTTGCACTCATCTAGCCCCCTCATTAATTCTTGCCCTTCTTGACGTATTTGATCAATAAATACTTTGCCCATGGTTTAAAAAATAAAGAAGATGACTTCAAAGACTATGAGCTAGAAGTGCCACACAAGCCTCCAAGAAATATTAAAATCCACGTCTTGAAGAAAACCCTTCTAGATTATGATAATCGTCATGTTCTCTAAATGTTCTAAATCAGCTTTCTATCGTGCTCATTACAGTCTTAACCAACACTTGGCATGTCATTTGCCCCTTCATCATTGGATCTATCTCTCTCTCTCTCTCTCTCTCTATATATATATATATATATATATATATATGTTGGAGCTTGGTAAAGTTAGATATGAACTTATTTATTCCACATGCTTATAAATGAAAAGATGCATATAATGTGAAAATAGATGTAAACCTGTGACAATTGAGATGGAGATAAAATTGGAAGTGATGTTAATGATTTGAAACTGCACCCCTTGCACTTTATTAGTTGTTATTTCTTAATCATATTATTATTTGATATATATTATAACTAGGGGGGGACATATAAGCCAAAACACAATCATGTTCATCTCATGCCATCATATTAATTAATTAATATTTTTCAATAAATACATGCATGCTTCTCATATGTTAACTATTCCAACATGGGTCTGTGCCAAAGGAAAACAGTCCCCAGAATAAAATGGTTATCATATTAATTGTCTTTCCGCATGGAGCAGCAATAATATTGTTTGATTGGTCTTATAAATGATTGTTATTAAGTAAAATATTGATATATAAAGTTTTGTTGTGTGTATGTGTACACATATGATTTGATGGTCACATGATACATTTCTGGAATTTAGAAAGTTAACAGAGAAACTTTGGATCAGTTTGTGATGTCCATTTGTCATGGAATTCATTTTTCTTATATATTTTATTAATAATAAAATCCATTTTCTATCATTTAATCAAACTTTGGCTTGTTTTGTAACCAAATCAGTGTACCTTTATTCTTTGAAGATTTGAAGAAATGTATAAAACATGATTATAGATTTATAGTATTGCTTATGTATAAAACACGATTTATAGATTAAGTTAAAGTGTCTTGCTTATGTGAATTCAAAAGTCAATTAATTGTTAATGTTGATGTATGTTATGAAAAAAAAATAGTTAATTTGTTTCAAAATTTAATTTAGTTCTTAAAAAAAAAAAAAAAAAAAAGTGGCTAAATGAACACAATAAAAACATGAGGGTCAAAACTGGACTGCCTTTACCCTTCACCTTTGTTGATGATGATAAATAATAATACAGATTTTAAAACCTGAGGGTCAAAATAATATCTTCTTTACTCGTTCAAAATTCCATGGACGGACCTAGTAAGGTGCATACAATGACACACCTCACCACTTTATTATCCCGACGTAGTGGAAAAAATTACGACTTTTAAGTATGTCACCATATTGATTAGATATGTGTCATCGTTTTGGTTAAGTAAGACAAAAGGAAGGTGTAGAGCTTTTTTAGAGGTAAAGATAAAACAGTAGAACTTTTTGTTAAGATCAAATTTACTCTTTTAATGCATTAATGTACTAATTGGCAATTTGGCATGAAAAAAATAATATATTTCTGATTTAACAATGTCATAGTTTTGTTCAATGGTCATTGAGTAAATGTTTTTGTTTCATATTCTGATAAACAAAAAAACCTTATGATCCTAAATTCCGATCATTTAATAATCTTCAAACCAATTGTTTTATCATCTAAGATCAAACATGGCAACTCACGTTTATTATCTCAAACAATGGTTCTCTTGTTGACCATAAACCCTTGTATATTTTTTTCGAAGTGTTTCTAGTAACGATTTTCTATAAGATGCTTTAAAAGTTAAAATGATAGGAATTATATCGACTTAACTTGAAGTGAAAAATAAAACATATTAACAATTGTTGCATGAAGTTTAAGTTGCCATCGTTGAAGTAGTGTGTCAAGATATACTTTGGAATTGAATGGTCCTTGTATGCAAAGTATATGTATTAACATACCATTTAAATGGACAACTAAACTTTTATACAGTTGGTGCAAATGAATTTTTACTTTGATTTTATTTTCCATAGAGAGGGCTAAACCGTCATATATGAATTTTTTGGGTGTTTTTTTTTTTTTGGTGTATCGACACTACTAGACAACATACTAGTACTAATGATAGGAATGGCCGATAATCCGTAGTTAACTTTTACTAGTGACGGATATATATATTTTGTAGGAACTAATATGTTAAGTAACAGGGACGTTACAACTTTTTTGGAGGTCATGTGTAACACCCCGGATTTCCGTTGTGTAATCTTGTTATTCTTGTGTTAAGCTTTTGTCGTTAGCTCCGTGTTTGGTTTGTAGTAGAGTTTGGATTTTGTGAAGTTTGGGGACAAGCAGTGAACTACGCGAGTTACACCGCGACTAGAGGTCGCGGCACTACCCGCGTAACCCACTGTTTTGTGTGAGTTTCAGGGAACTACGCGAGTTGCACCGCGACTTAAGGTCGCGGCACAACCCGCAAAAACCACTGGATGATTTAGGGTTTTTGGACACGGGCGAGTTATGCCGCGAGTTGAAGTCGCGGCATAACCCGCGTAGTTGCTTGGACCGTCTTAAGGGTTCAGTTTCCCAAAGATCTCATAATCTCAAATCTAAAATATCTTTTCTCTCTCTCTCTCTCTAAACTCTCTCTCTCTCTCTAGAGTTTGGAAGATTATAGTTGGTGTTCGATCCGAGGTTTCGGTGTTTTAAGCTTCACCTCTACGTCGTGGTCGTTATCTGGTTTTCCGGGTTTTATTCTGAAAACCTACCAGTGAGTTCCTACTACCATTTTACAAACTTTATACATGTCAAAACTCTTATTTGCGAAATCTGAAGTATTTCTACGGTATGATTTTATGTTCTCTACATTTTGATATAAATGAAGTTTTTGGTGATTTTCGGGGTTCCCGATCAGTGTTGACTAAAATGACTGATTCCGCCTTATTAAAGTAAAATGATGATTCACTTGCACTTTATGTGAATATGTAAAAAGAATGTTTAAGGACTCATTTTAATGATTTTCATTCTTACCAGAAGTTGAACCGGAAATGATATCTTATTTATAAAATGTGTTAATACCATATGTTTATTTATGGTTGGTCACATATGTTGTTGTGACGAGTCTGTACCATTACTAGCGGATCCCTAGGTTTTGAGTCGACTGTATTATTGGGAGGTTATATTCCCCATTTTGTAACTATGGATGCCTATGTTCCTAGAGGGCAACTTGGTACGGTTATGTGAGGTCGGATACTAGTCATGGTTCATAGTGATCCTAATGAAGGAGTATACATTGGTTTTGCTTGGGGCTAGGTCTCACACTTTAGCACGGACTTATGTGTTCGTATCCTCGGATTCCAATTGTTTAGCTCATAACTCGGATTCGTGGTCTACTTAGTGTTACACCATGATCCTTGGTAAAATGGTCCTTTTGTCATCGTTTAACGAGTTTTGGACCGAAAAGGCCCGGTTGTGGCGAAATTTTATCTTCATAAATTAAACCTTTATGAAAAGATTTCCTTATGATACTGATGTTTATATCTTTTGAGCTTTGCAACCGTATGTTCTCACCAGGCTTTAAGTCTGACACTTTTTCTCAAATGATGTGTATAACAGGTTTCCCTTAGCGGTGGGTTGCCGGGGTTTTGAGAGACGGGTTTGGTCTCGAGGCATTTTGAGATGACTAGTATTGTTTCAGGGCATTTGTTAAGTCCCATTCTTTTGGTACATTATGAATCGTCAACTGATGTAATCTTGATATAAGTGTCTAGATTAGTTTGTTGACAAACTCTATATCGATACAGTTTTTTTTGTAAAGCCTTAAGGACTGATCCCCTTCTTGGGAGTTTATTATCAATACGAATGTCATGTTGCCAAGTTTTGCAGGTTTTAATTTACTCTGATTTTAGGGTGTTACAGGTTGGTATCAGAGTTCTAGTTTAAGCGACCTAGGCATGAATGTAAGATGTCTAGACTTAGACTGAGTATGCTAAGAATTGATCTGCGAGATTGGGTAGAGCTTATAAGATGGGTTAGTCTTAGAGTCAACGGAAAGTACGTTTATCAGGCGTTGTGGTGATCGTGATGAGAACTTTTATGTGTTATATGTTCATAATTTCACTTAGCTAATGTTATTATGAAGATATCATACGTAAGTGTGCTTGAATTTCTATTGTTATGACAATTGGTAATGTGGTAGTACGTTTCCTTTGTGTTTATTCAATCTCTCTCTTATCACTTTCTCTGTTCTGTGAAGCAGTTCGGTTATGGTGAATACGCGTGGTAGACCGCATACTCGTGTTGATGGCCTGGAAGTGACAGCCTCCACCGCTGATCAGCCGGAAGGAGTTGAGGTTGTCGTGCGTCCGCCAGTTCAACAAATACTAGGTGGGGGGCCAGAGTTCATTCCGCGTGTGGACCTGGCTTCGTCCCACCCAGTAATCAGGGATGCTAGTTCCCCGTCTGAGTTGATAGCCAGCATGATGTTGGCAATGAGGGAAGAGATGGCAAAGCAACAAGAGTTTCTGCTGAAAGTGATTGAGGACCGTGATGTGAACAATCGTAGAAGTGAGACGGTTGTAGAAAACATCATAGCAGGTTCTGGAGGCGCTGGTACAGGGGTCAGGGCTGAGGAAAACAGGATGGTTGGTGCTCCAGGAAATAGGAAAAGTTATTCCTACAAATACTTTCTGGGTTGCGGACCACCAGAGTTCTCTGGTTCCGACGACCCAATCTTGTGTGTGAAGTGGATCCGAGCGGTCGAGCAAGCTTTTGGCTCTTCCGAATGCGGAGATGATCAGAGAGTGCGGTTCGGTACCCAACTGCTGAGGGATACTGCACTCATTTGGTGGAATATCATTCAATCCACCCTAACTCCTGCAGTGCTGGCTCAGTTGTCTTGGGCCGAGTTCAAGAAGAAGTTGTTAGAAGAATTTTGCAATGAAAGGACAATGGACCGGATTGAGAAGGAATTTCGGTCTCTGGTGAAGAGAAGCCTGACGGTGAGGGAGTACACCCGTCAGTTCATGGAGAAGCTAGATCTGGTGGGACACGCTGCCCCAACAGAGAAGGATAAGATGAAGGCCTATCTGAATGGCCTACCTGCGGACATGCAACCTATGGTCCACAATTCTAAAGCTTCTAACCTCCGTGAGAAGATTGAAGAAGCTCAGTACATGGAAGAGATGTTCGCGAAGAGAAAATCTGAGAATTCCGTTGTGGTGCCTGATAAGAGAAAGTGGGAGGGCAGCTCAGTACCTCCCAAGCGGGCCCGACCTTTTGTCGAAAACCGCAACTTCAGCAGTTACCAGGAAGCAAAGTGGTGCCCGAAGTGTCGAACCAAGCATCACGGTAACTGTAACACCACTTCTCAAACTTGTTATAAGTGTGGGAAGCCTGGTCACACTTTCAGAGATTGCCCGGTCAAAGGACTCGTCTGTTATGAGTGCAAGGCACCGGGGCATGTGAGAAGAGATTGCCCGAAGCTTGTGTCGGGTAGCACGCCAGCAAGGAAGGAGAACCCTCCGAAGGTTCCGGGTCGAGCATTTCAGATGACGGACGAAGAGGCCAGGGCATCCGCTGACGTGGTATCGGGTACTTTCCTTATAAACTCTGTACCTGCTCGTATTTTGTTCGATACAGGTGCTAGTTTCTCTTTCGTATCTGAATTGTTCCGTCAGAAAATTTCTATGCCCACTACTAGTCTTGAGGATGCATTAGTGGTAGAAATAGCCGATGGTAGTCAAGTTCTGATCCGCGAGGTTCTGAAGCAGTGTACTCTTAGTATCGAAGGGAGAGAATTCTCAATCGATCTATTGCCGATGTTAATCGGGGGTTTCGATGTTGTGGTCGGCATGGATTGGTTGTCAAACAATCATGCCGAGATCGTATGTTCCAAGAAGTTGATTTGACTTCCCAACCCCTCTGGTGAAGTCGTTGTCATCTATGGTGAAAAGAGAAAGGGTGAAGTGGCAATAATCACAATGGCAAAGGCACGCAAGTGCTTAGTAAAAGGATGTTCGCCTTTCCTAGCCTATGTGATTGATGCCAAGTTAAAGAAATCAAAGCTGGAAGATGTGAAGATCGTGCGTGAGTTTCCAGACGTCTTTCCGGACGACTTGCCCGGGTTACCACTCGATCGACAGGTAGAGTTTCGGATTGATCTTGTGCCTGGAGCAGCACCAATTGCTAAAGCTCCTTACCGTTTAGCACCGTCGGAGATGCAAGAGATGATGGCTCAACTCCAAGAGCTAGTGGAGAAAGGCTTCATAAGACCGAGTTCGTCACCTTGGGGAGCTCCGGTCTTATTCGTCAAGAAGAAAGATGGCACAATGAGAATGTGCATCGACTATCGTGAGTTGAATAAAGCTACAGTAAAGAACAGATATCCGCTTCCGAGAATAGACGACTTGTTCGATCAACTTCAAGGAGAGGGTTGTTTTTCCAAAATCGACTTACGTTCGGGTTATCACCAAGTGAAGGTAAGAGAAGATGATGTTCCGAAGACAGATTTCAGAACGCGTTACGGCCATTACGAATTTCTTGTAATGCCTTTTGGTCTAACGAACGCACCAGCTGTGTTTATGGACTTAATGAATAGAGTGTGCCGACCATTCCTCGACAAGTCGGTCATTGTATTCATTGATGGCATACTCGTGTACTCCAAGAGTGAGTCACAGCACGAGCAACATTTACGTGAAGTTCTGGAAGTTTTGAGAAAAGAAAGGTTGTACGCCAAGTTTTCCAAGTGCGACTTTTGGCTTAAAGAAGTACAGTTTCTGGTTCACGTAGTCACTCGGGTCGGAGTGAAGGTTGACCCCTCCAAGATTGAAGCTATGATGAATTGGGAGCCTCCTAAGAGTCCGTCCGAGATCCGAAGTTTCTTGGGTCTGGCGGGATACTACAGGAGATTTATCCAAGACTTTTCAAAGATCGCTTCTTCCTTAACAGTTCTGACTCGGAAGAATGTAAAGTTTGAATGGACCGAAACCCAAGAGAAGGCGTTCCGTATCCTTCAAAAGAAGTTGTGTGAAGCTCCGATCTTGACGTTACCTGAAGGGTCGGAAGACTTCGTGGTTTACAGCGACGCTTCAAAAATGGGACTGGGTTGTGTGTTGATGCAACGAGGCAAGGTGATCGCTTATGCCTCGAGGCAACTTAAGATACACGAGCAGAATTACCCAAGCCATGATATGGAGTTAGCGGCGGTAGTGTTCGCTTTGAAACTTTGGCGACATTACCTTTACGGCACGAAGTGCACTCTATACACGGATCACAAGAGCCTGAAGTATGTATTTGATCAAAAAGAGTTGAACATGAGGCAAAGGCGGTGGCTCGAGTTGCTTAAAGATTATGACTGTGAATTGCTTTACCATCCCGGTAAGGCGAACGTGGTGGCCGATGCGCTAAGTCGGAAGGACTATAGCGGGAGTATTCGGGCTACCCATTCGAGGATCGAACTAGTGTCTAGTCTTGTTGAGAAGATCAAGACATCACAGATGGAAGCACTGTTAGAAGAGAATCTAAAAGATGAAGTCATGATGAAGCAGCGTTTACTCTTAACGGAAGATAGCCGTGGAGTAAAATTGTTCAGCGGTCGTGTGTGGGTACCCAAGATTGGGGGTAACCGTGATCTGTTGCTAGAAGATGCTCACAAGTCCAAGTATTCCATTCATCCAGGAAGTACAAAGATGTACAGGGACTTGAAGCTTCACTATTGGTGGCCGGTAATGAAACTTGATGTGGCACGTTACGTTGAGCGTTGTGTGACGTGTTCGCAAGTTAAGGCCAAACATCAGCGACCATATGGGAGTCTTCAGTCTTTAGAGATTCCCGAGTGGAAGTGGGAGCATATCACTATGGACTTCGTGACGAAGCTACCTAAAACTCTTCGAGGTCACGATACCATTTGGGTGATAGTTGATAGATTGACAAAGAGCGCTCACTTTTTGGCTATGCGCGAGACTCTACCGATGGATAAGTTAGCAAAGCTTTATATCGATGAGGTGGTCTCGAGGCACGGCATACCATTGTCGATCGTGTCGGATCGCGACAGTCGGTTCACTTCGAACTTCTGGGATGAGTTTCAGAAAGAGCTTGGTACTCGAGTGAAGTTGAGTACGGCTTACCATCCGCAAACCGACGGGCAAAGCGAGCGAACGATCCAAACTTTGGAAGACATGTTGAGGTCTTGTGTCATCGATTTCGGGGGTAGTTGGGACACTCACCTGCCTTTGGTGGAGTTTATCTACAACAATAGCCACCACTCGAGTATCGGAATGGCACCCTTTGAGGCTTTGTATGGGCGAAAGTGTCGGACTCCCGTGTGCTGGCTTGAAGCGGGAGAAAAGCAGTTTGCCGGACCTGAGATCGTGCAAGAGACTGCCGATAAGGTCAAGTGCATTCGTGAAAGAATGAAAGCGGCTCAGGATCGTCAGAAAAGCTATGCCGATAAGAAGAGGCGGCCGATGGAATTCCAAGTGGGCGACCGCGTTATGCTTAAGGTATCGCCGTGGAAAGGTATTATACGGTTCGGAAAACGTGGGAAGTTGAGTCCCCGTTTCCTCGGACCTTTCAAGGTGCTTAAACGGGTGGGTTTGCAAGCCTACCAGTTGGAATTGCCACCGGAGTTGAGCAGAATACACAACACGTTTCATGTTTGCTACCTCCGGAAATGTTTGACGGTGGAAGACAGCGTCATTCCCCTTTCAGAGTTAAGGGTAGACGAAGGTAACCGTTGTGTGGATGAACCCAACGCCATCTTAGAGAGAAAGTCTAAGAAGTTGCGTCATAAAGAAGTCACCTTGGTCAAGGTACAGTGGAAGCATCACCGGGGAGCGAATGTGACGTGGGAAGCCGAGGAGGATATGAAGCGAAGATATCCTCATCTTTTCGAATAGTTAGGATTTCGGGGACGAAATCATTCCCAAGTTGGGGAGGATTGTAACACCCCGGATTTCTGTTGTGTAATCTTGTTATTCTTGTGTTAAGCTTTTGTCGTTAGCTCCGTGTTTGGTTTGTAGTAGAGTTTGGATTTTGTGAAGTTTGGGGACAAGCAGTGAACTACGCGAGTTACACCGCGACTAGAGGTCGCGGCACAACCCGCGTAACCCACTGTTTTGTGTGAGTTTCAGGGAACTACGCGAGTTGCAACTCGACTTAAGGTCGCGGCACAACCCGCGAAAACCACTGGATGATTTAGGGTTTTTGGACACGGGTGAGTTATGCCGCGAGTTGAAGTCGCGGCATAACCCGCGTAGTTGCTTGGACCGTCTTAAGGGTTCAGTTTCCCAAAGATCTCATAATCTCAAATCTAAAATATCTTTTCTCTCTCTCTCTCTAAACTCTCTCTCTCTCTAGAGTTTGGAAGATTATAGTTGGTGTTCGATCCGAGGTTTCGGTGTTTTAAGTTTCACCTCTACGTCGTGGTCGTTATCTGGTTTTCCGGGTTTTATTCTGAAAACCTACCAGTGAGTTCCTACTACCATTTTACAAACTTTATACATGTCAAAACTCTTATTTGCGAAATCTGAAGTATTTCTACGGTATGATTTTATGTTCTCTACATTTTGATATAAATGAAGTTTTTGGTGATTTTCGGGGTTCCCGATCAGTGTTGACTAAAATGACTTATTCCGCCTTATTAAAGTAAAATGATGATTCACTTGCACTTTATGTGAATATGTAAAAAGAATGTTTAAGGACTCATTTTAATGATTTTCATTCTTACCAGAAGTTGAACCGGAAATGATATCTTATTTATAAAATGTGTTAATACCATATGTTTATTTATGGTTGGTCACATATGTTGTTGTGACGAGTCTGTATCATTACTAGCGGATCCCTAGGTTTTGAGTCGACTGTATTATTGGGAGGTTATATTCCCCATTTTGTAACTATGGATGCCTATGTTCCTAGAGGGCAACTTGGTACGGTTATGTAAGGCCGGATACTAGCCATGGTTCATAGTGATCCTAGTGAAGGAGTATACATTGGTTTTGCTTGGGGCTAGGTCTCACACTTTAGCACGGACTTATGTGTTCGTATCCTCGGATTCTAATTGTTTAGCTCATAACTCGGATTCGTGGTCTACTTAGTGTTACACCATGATCCTTGGTAAAATGGTCTTTTTGTCATCGTTTAACGAGTTTTGGACCGAAAAGGCCCGGTTGTGGCGAAATGTTATCTTCATAAATTAAACCTTTATGAAAAGATTTCCTTATGATACTGATGTTTATATCTTTTGAGCTTTGCAACCGTATGTTCTCACCAGGCTTTAAGTCTGACACTTTTTCTCAAATGATGTGTATAACAGGTTTCCCTTAGCGGTGGGTTGCCGGGGTTTTGAGAGACGGGTTTGGTCTCGAGGCATTTTGAGATGACTAGTATTGTTTCAGGGCATTTGTTAAGTCCCATTCTTTTGGTACATTATGAATCGTCAACTGATGTAATCTTGATATAAGTGTCTAGATTAGTTTGTTGACAAACTCTATATCGATACAGTTTTTTTTGTAAAGCCTTAAGGACTGATCCCCTTCTTGGGAGTTTATTATCAATACGAATGTCATGTTGCCAAGTTTTGCAGGTTTTAATTTACTCTGATTTTTAGGGTTTTACATCATGTTACACTTAAACCTTTCGATTACAATGCAATGTCGTATAACAAATATACATATATACAAATTACCGAGGCGATGACACTACGTATTATTTAATGTTTTATGATAGAAATTAGTGAGACACTAAGGTGAGTTGTAGTTTTATAACCCAACCCACACGGTTTGGGTTGGGTTCAGTTGCACTTTTGATTGGGTTGGGTTGGGTTGGGTTGAGATTTATCAAACTGCAACGATTGAGTTTGGTTGTTAAAGTGTCTTCAACCCGGCCAACCCAACCCGTGAGCACCCTTATGTAAACGGTGGGTTGGTCAAGTTGGTCGATTTGAAACATTTATTAATTTTTTCATAAATTACATGTTGCCGCCGCCAACAATAGAATTATAGTCTGTATATAACTGAAAAACACAACAGTAGTCAAAACTAAAATTCAATCAATTCCAAACTAAAACACAGCAGGAAACACAGCAGTAGTCCAAACTAAAATTCAATCAACTTCCAAACTAAAACACAGCAAGAAACACAACAGTAGTCCAAACTAAAATTCAATCAACTTCCAAACTAAAACACAACAAGAAACACAACAGTAGTCCAAACTAAAACACAACAAGAAATTAGAGTCTGTCTTGAAAGTGTTTCATTTTCCATTTCCAACATCCAAACTAAAATTCAATCAACTTGGCAGTAGCTAAACTAAAACACTCCATTTTCCATTTTCCATTTCCAACATCCAATGTTCCAAACTAAAACTAAAACACAGCAGTAGTCCCTTCTAAATTCAATCAACTTGGCAGTAGCTAAACAAAATTCCCAATTTCCAAGTTAAATTATGTAACACCCCGGATTTCCATTATGTAATCTTGTTATTCTTGTGTTTAAGCGTTGTCATTAGCACCGCGTTTGGTTGGGAGTTTGAGTTTGGATTTTGGTGGTTTTGGACGAACCACAGTAAACCACGCGAGTTGCACCGCGACTTGAGGTCGCGGCACAACCCGCGAAACCCCCTGTTTGTGTGGGTTTTGTGTTAGCGGGCGAGTTATGCCGCGAGTTGAGGTCGCGACATAACCCACGAGGTTGCCTGGCCGACTTAAAGTGGGTCTTCACAAATATCTCATTTGGGTTTTCAATCTCAAATCTCAAACACTCTCTTTTCTCTCTCTCTCTCTCTCTATCTATCTATCTATCTAAGATTGGTTTGTTTTCTTTGGATCTTCGAGCTTCCGTTAATCGCTAGTAGTAAGTGCATTGCTCGGGGTTTCGGTGTAGAAAGCTTCGTCTTCTAAAGGGGGTCGGTTTTTCGGGTTTTCGTATAAACCTGTTTGGTGAGTTCCTACTATCATTTTAAAAACTGTATACATATCAAAAGCTACCTTTTGGAACTCCTATATATCTCCATGGTTTCAGATCTAAGTTTTCTGCATATTTGATATAACTTGAGTTTTGGGAGATTTTAGGGTTCCCGATCATTTTCGATTAAAATGATGGATTCATCTTATTTAAAGTAAAATGATGTTTTACTTGCACATTTATGTGGGTTACTTAAAAGCATGTTTAAAGTTCATTTTGATGATTTTCATTCTTACCCGAAGTTAAACTTGAAAATGCATTTTGTTTATAAATGCTATTTTATACCATATGTCTATCTATGGTTGGTCACATATGTTGTTGTGACGAGTCTGTACCTTTACTAGTGGATCCCTAGGTTTTGAGTCGACTGATATTATTTGGAGGTTACCAAGTAAAGTAAATATAGAACTACATGTGCATTAAATTGTGAGGTTCTGTAAGGAAATCAAAGCGAAGAACTACATGTGAATTAAATTGTGAGGTTCTGGAAAGAAGGTTTATGACCTTATTTTAATGGATTTTATTCTTATCAACGGTTAACTTGGAAATGCTTGTTTGTAAGATTTCCGTTTGGATGTAAATGTTTATATCTCTTGAAATTTATAAACTGTATGTTCTCACTAGAATTTTTAAGCCTAACACTTTTCTCAAATGATATGTGTTCAGGTTGTCGTTAGCGGCAGGTTGCCAAGGGTTTAAGTGCCGGGACTGATCCCGAGGGTTTTTGAGATGTTTAGTATTGGATTGTTGGGCATTGTTAAGTCCCACATTTTTGGATGATTCTGGATCAACAACTTATGTAATCTTGATAGTATATGTTTAGATTGGTTTGTTGTTGGGATCCTTATCCGTATTCAGATTTTTGTAAAGGTTAAATACAGTTCCCCTTTTTGGGAGGTTTATACCTTTGGATGATGCTTAATTGTACAGTTTCCGCAGTTTTAAATTTACCCTGGTTCTTAGGGTGTTACAAATTACAAATTTTAAAAACAAAGCTTGAACAACAGTCCCTCTGTGTATGTGCTTTAAATCGAAGGAGAAGACTTGAACCAATTGTACCTCTGAATGACTTAATCTGATTCAATTGATGCCAGCGTGAATCTGATTCAATCGAAGGAAAAGGAGAAAACGAAAGCTTGAGTTCAATGCCAGCGTGAATCTGAATTTATTTAGTAGTTATTGAGTTCGATTTGTATTAAGGAGAAAACCAAGGCTTGAACCAACAGACAATACCTCAATTAAAGGAGAAGACTTGAATCGAAGGAGAAGACTTAGAACCACTCAAACCATCATAACTCTCGCTCAGTAACTCTCGACTTCGACTTGATTTCAATCGAAGGAGAAAACTTGATTTCAATCGATCGATGCCTTCGAGTTTCTAGTTTCTACTTAGTAACTCTCAACTCTTGAAATTAGAGTGGCATGTGAATTGTGAAAAGTTAAACTAGTACCGCCTTTGTCCATCGGGTTGTCGGGTTGGACCGATTTAGTTTGGGCCTAACCCGTTTTCAACCCATTTAATGCGGTTTGGTAAAAAAAATGTATCGATTACACGTCGGGTTGATGCGGTTTAGGTTTTTTCGGGTTGCGTTGGTCGGAAATTTGAGCACCCCTAGTTTTACATTCGTTAATTAAAGACTCTAAACAACGTAACCCCAAAGTTTTAGGGGCTTTGTTCAAAATCACACATTTAACATGCTAAATTACGATCTTGTTAAGTAAATTCTATCAACGATTATTACTGACGAATGTTTATAACTACCAACAATGAAGGCACTAAAGTCATGTCAAACTTTGAAAAATGAAATATGGGACAAAGGATTATCGTCAAAGTACCATCGGTTTACTGACGAAAACTTAGGGATAAATTGTCGACAAAGTACCGTTGGATTTATTGATGGCAACTAATGAAAAGATTACCGATTGGTCGTTTTTCCAATAAATTACCAACGAAATTAGTGTCGTTATGTTTTTCAAACCGAAACATGGGGCCACACTTTATCAGCACATCATCGGCAATTTACAGACAGACGCCTTTCCGACAAACTCCCAATGAAGTGCATTGTTAGAAATTTGTTGATAATTAGTCATTGGTCGGTAAGCCGTCGGTAAAAGTGTATATAGGTAGCTAGTGTATAAGTATGTATGTATGTATACAAGTTAACGACCAATATTCTATTGTCGCTAATCTTTCGCTTATATATCAATATTAATTCCATCAGGGGTTTGAAATTTATGAAAGTGTCACACTAGTTCATCGAAAACCCTTTGATAGTTAATTTTTTTTAATGTGATTGAATATCGGTCACATATTATATACGATCTTTAATTACATCATTTCCATTGTAAGACCTCAGAAAAGGGCTAAAAATACAACTTACAAAAACCTTGAAATTACCATAAATAAATACAATGCTTAAATCCAAAAAGGGGAAGTATGGAAATTAAATAAAAATAATAAATAAGATTAAAGTTAACAACCTACTAATTTATTCCTGGTCAGAACTAGATTACATCCGGGTGTTACTAAATCCTCAAAAGTTCACCTTTATCTCACAAGGAGTCCTAAAAATGACACTTTCCTCCAATGCTTCTAATAACATCAACGTCAATCCTCAAGTAGCCCTAGATCTGCCGCTAGTGGGACCTAATATACATGTTGAGAATAAAAAATATTAGGTCTATACTTAGTGGGACCTGATATACATGTTGAAAATAAAAAGTATTAGGCTTATACATTGGGAAAAAATGGCCATTTTGGAAGGCAACAGTTTGGACAACTTTGTATCTGACTTGGAGACACCGAAATGACAAGGTTTTCTCAAAGGATACTTCGCAACCTATTGATCGCCTTTTTGAAATCCAATTATTATCGCTTCAATGGATATTGACGGGTTGCAAGGAACTTATGCATTCGATGGGTAGGGTTTTCGTGTCATTGGTCTGTGGGATCTCGTCATTGTCGGGAGTCTAAATAGTTGCATCTACCTTGGGGCTAGTTTGTTCATCAATTTGGGTTAGCTCTTTCTATTCCGTTCACCTGTTGTGGTTTGAGCTTGTCTCAATGTCAGTGGCTCCTGCTTTTTGATTGAGAGGTATTGTAGAGGCGTCTTTACTTAATCTTCAAATGTTTAATAAAAACGATCTTACAACATTTACTGATTAAAACCTAAATCTCCTTCAAAAGGTTTGAAGGAGTTTACAAATAGTAAACCCTAAATTGAGAGAAAACTAAAGCAGAGAGAGTTTCAAAAATGAAAATGAGATATGTATCAATTAGGTCGAGAAACCTAATTTATACATATTGTAAATTGCAACCAAGTCCTTTCAGCTTTAGCCCTTTAACTCTGTATAATAGCTCCGCTAACCCTGTACTTTTCCAATAGTGAGGCGCAATCCCTCTCTTTCAAGAATACCAACAATGTTCAAATCCAAGTCCTCAACTCCTACAACCATCACACCAAACAAAATAAGTTAGAATCAATGACAAGATTGGTACAAAACATACTTACCTTTTAACACTTAATTAGGCCCATTTTTGCGGCTTTGTGGCCTTGTGGGTGCTTCGATCAGCAAGTGGGGCTCGTGGGGCTCTTCTCAAGGTAGCAACTCTTCTTTGGTTTTCCTACGAGAGGTGTTCGTGTCTCCAAGGTTCTCAAAAGGGGGGGGGGGGTGTTGTGTTGTTTTTGGTTGCTTTACCTTCGGCTTCTTTTGTTTTGGGTTGGGTGGGTTTTTGTTGCGGTTTTGTCCTTTTCAGGGTGGGTTTTATCCCTTTGTCTTGCATCTCACAAGGCTTCGATTCATTCTTTGCCGTTGCTCCCCCGCTTCGTTTAATAAATTTCTTGTTTGCCGTTTAGAAAAAATACATTAATAATTTATACTTAATCCTTTATATATTTTTATAATTAAAGACCTTTACCAATATATACATGATACAAAAATAAATGTATGAATAAAAAACTGTGATAACTTTATGAATTGACCAAAGGGCAGGGTGCCTACCCTACCCTTAATACAAGGAGAATAGGAAAAAGTAAAAGCTTTTGATTAACTTATCTGCACGCACAAGCAGAAGCAGAAGCACCCACCATTAATTACTAAACCCCTAACTTAATTAATTATCTTAATTAATTCACAACTAATTAATCTTAATATTCATCCACGTGGCAGCTGCCATGGACCCAACACCATGATCAAAGACTTACCCACGCCAGACCGCCACCGCAACCTACAGCCCCGGTCCGATATGACATCATTCATCCGGTCTATGATCAGGGTCCACATTCCACTATCAAACTCAGCCACCTAGCCGAGCTAATTATGAAGCCGTTAAGCCAACATATATATATATAATACATATATAATATTATATACTTATATTTTTCTTCTAATGTAATAAGAAGAAGCTTATGGGTGGGATCTGTGGGCTCCTGAAAATATATATATATATATATATATATATATATTATATAAAATAGCTGGTCGACCA
The DNA here is from genome assembly GCA_954870635.1 of Arctium minus. Lineage (NCBI taxonomy): Eukaryota > Viridiplantae > Streptophyta > Magnoliopsida > Asterales > Asteraceae > Arctium > Arctium minus. The sequence continues at coordinate 2,098,832 of OX941089.1, read as the reverse complement.
ACCCTAGGTCGCATCAAGTTGTTGGTGAAGAATCGTTAAATTTTAAAAATCAAAATTTCACCTTATACTTTTACATTTTTACATTGTTAGAAATGACTAGGGGTGTAAATGAGACGAGACAACTCGCGAGCTACTCGAGATCAACTCGGTCAAAACTCGGTCAACACTCGACTCGAATATGCTCGACTCGAACTCGAGCTCGACTCGATATACTAACGAGTTGAGTCGAGCCATTTGATACTCGACTCGATAAGCTCGTGAGATACTCGAATATATTTTTTATGTAATTAACTTTATATTATAATTTATAAAATATAATGTAAAAATATGACAAATTTATCTTTATAACTCTATATGTAATAAAATGTTAAAATGAGATATAAATTATTTACGGTGATTATGATTTTACATATTAATAAATTTTTATTTAAAAGAAAAATAGGTCAAAGATAATATTAACATAAAAGTTCTAATATTAAAAATATGTATAAAGAAAGTATGAAGTTCTCATTCTCCACTCCTTATTCTAATCCCACATCCCCTAAACAAAGCTAATTTACCCCTATCACCTTCCTATATAAATGAATTCTATCCCACATCGCCTAGTAAAAGGATTCTACCTCATGGCCACTTTATATAAATTGCAATGTAAGGTTGGGTGGTTTAGGCTCATCTTGTTAGGACAAGATTAATCTTTGAACTAAGCAAATGTTCAAGTTTTAAGCTTTTATTTTGAAATGTTTTGGAGCACCCCTTAAACTTAAGTCGGTGCACATTTCAAGTTCTTCAAATTTTGTATTGAAAATTTTTATCGAGTCGAGTTTGATTCGAGTTCGAGCTTGATTCGAGTTCGAGTTCGAGCTTGATTCGAGCTTAAAACGAGTTCGAGTCGAGTTCGAGCTCGAGTATTAGCTTTCGAGTTCGAGTCGAGCTTGGGTTTTTACTACTCGCGAGTTTTCGAGTCGAGTTCGAGCTCGAGTATTAGCTTTCGAGTTCGAGTCGAGTATAATGATACTCGAGCTCGACTCGCATCATTTACACCCGTAGAAATGACTACCCTCTACTTATAGATTTTTCTAATACCAAATCTTAAGGATGAAATTTAGAAGTTAATCATTTACAAAATTTGGGAGAGGAGTAGGGAAGTTAATCAAGTTATATAGCTTATCATGGTGGTAGGTTTAAATAAAAGGCTAAGGTGACGTTTGTTTTTTAAGAGTTGCTAAAGTCTGAAGTTTTTTTTCACGTGGTGTTAAAGTCTGAAATCTGAATCAATAAGATTGTTTGTTTTTGTTTACTGACAAACATCTGAATATGTATAATTGTCTATTTTATTCCTCAAAAATTCAACTTAAATACATCAACTACAGTGAGCATTGATGATCGAAGAACGGAACGGAAAAAAAAAGAAACAAAAGAAGGATGCTGGCAGATTTGTGAGCATGTGGAGTTTTAGTCATATCTCACACACTGAAGCTCTGATTTAAGAGATTCAAGATGTTCTGCAAAACCAAAACACATATCTACAATCTTTGTGTTTTGCTTTTTACAAATTCGGGGTGAATCAGGTCTAAAACTGACGTTGAAATCAAAAGAATTGTGTTGGACAAAAATAATAGGAGATTAATAGATAAGGTTGTCACTTCTTTGTCTAGACCATATATATTAAAATATAAGAGTCTCTGAAATTAGTTAAAAACGGTCTGAATTATTAAATGTCTGACCGGATCATACATAAATGGTGATTAAGAGCTTAAAATGATTAAAAAAAACAAGGTCTAAATATGAGAGAAATGTTAAAAGAAGGTTCATCTGTGAATTAATTAAAAAAAGGAGAAAAAATCGGTTTAAAGATGTATATGTAAATCAACGTTACATGTTATTCCTAAGAGCTCATCACATATGCATTTTCAAATGAGTTTTTTCAATGATTTATATATGATCATTAACCTTCTCTTCTTACATTACATTCTTACGATATTTAATCTAACTGACCTCATTATCATATTATGTTAAAATTTTAAACATTTTTCTCGAGGACAAAAAAAGATTGACTTGATAATAAATTTTTATGTTTGTTTATTGAGAAACATTTAATATATATAGTTTAATTATTATGCATTATAAATATGATCGAGATATTTAGGTTAGGTTCACGATAAAAACAAATCATTCGTGTTCTATGTATGTAATAATCTTCATTTTGTTCTATTTTATCCATCTTATGAAAATAATTTATTTTTTCTAGATGGTATTCATAGAATTACAATTTTGATTTTACTATGAAGTTACCTATATATTACTTATTATTATATATTTGAATAAACAATGGTCATAAGATTTGAATACCATTTTCAACCATTTTTAAAGATGGAATTTTCTATTTATAAATTTGTCATCATTATATAGGATGTTGCAGGATGAGAAAGTAGCAATTTTGACTAATTTTAGATATCGGAGTTTCTATTTGTTAATTTGTCATCATAATAAACTATGTATGATCCATGATTTTTTATTATGTTTTTCCTATTTTTATTAGTTCTAAAGATCGATCATGTCAAAAATTAGTTTCGTAATGACCTCACAAGCTTCAATATAATTCACGTCAATTAACGAATGTGTTACATAGGTGCAAGACCAAAAGAAAATCATATGCACATGAACTTTTGTCAACGAAATTGATAAATTTAAGTGTAAGTTTAAACTAAGTTATATGCGAAACTTAAGTTATAATAAATTGTAGCCATAAAAAAATCGATATATAATTATATCAAAGATAATAGGGTTGTTCCCATTGTTTCCATCAAAATGTAAATGAAACCCTTTTTCTTTGAACAACAAAAGGCAATTTTATTAAAACAACCAGAAAACTAGCGAGACGCTAGAATGTACAGATTATTTACAAACGGGGAGTTAATCCACCACATCTCAACATAGGTCTCTACCGAGTATTATGAAACCCTGAAAGTACTAATACTCAAATATATATATATATATATATATATATATAGGGAGAGGTTTATTTGAGAAATGGTAAATGTATGAGAAATAGAGAAGTAATTTTAGTCATTCATCTGGTCAACATTTGCGGCTTTGACCGCGAAACACTGGATAATTCATTGCATTGTCTATAGAAAGTAGAGGGGTAGTTTCGTAAAATACGCGGTGTAACACCCCGAATTTCCGTTTTGTAATTCCGGTATTCTTGTGGTTAAGCTTTTATCGTTAGCACCGTGTTTGGTTTGAAGTTGAGTTGGATTTTGAGAATTTTTGGGACAAGCAGTGCTGGTCGCAGCACAACCCGCGTAACCCTCTGTTTGATATGAGATTTGTGGAGCTACGCGAGTTGCACCGCGACTTGAGGTCGCGGCACAACCCGCGAAACCCACTGGATGATGTTGAGTTTTGGGACACGGGCGAGTTATGCCGCGAGTTAAAGTCGCGGCATAACCCGCGTAGTTGCCTGGCCGACTTAAGGGTTTTCAACCAAAAATATCTTCACTTTCTCAGATTCATTTTCTCTCTCTCTCTCTCTCTCTCTCTCTCTCTCTTCAAATCTCTCTCTCCCTCTAAAGTTTCTTGGGTTCTTCAAAGGCTCGTTAATCGCTGGTATTAGGTGCATTGCTCGGGGTTTCGGTGTTTTAAGCTTCACCTCTACGTCGTGATCGTTATCTGGTTTTTCGGGTTTTATCCTAAAACCTACTGGTGAGTTCCTACTATCATTTTAAACTGTATACATATCAAAAGTTACCTTTTGGAACTCCTATATATCTCAATGGTTTCAGATCTAAGTTTTCTACATATTTGATATAACTTGAGTTTTGGGAGATTTTAGGGTTCCCGATCATTGTGTTTATTAAAAATGATGGATCTACTTGTACATTTTGTGGTATGTGAAAAGAATGTTTAAGAACTCATTTTTAATGATTTTCATTTTTACCAGAAGTTCAACTGGAAATGACATTTTGTTTATAAAATGTGTTTATACCATATGTTTATTTATGGTTGGTCACATATATTGTTGTGACGAGTCTGTACCATTACTAGCGGATCCCTAGGTTTTGAGTCGACTGTATTATTGGGATGTCATATTCCCCATTTTGTAACTATGGATGCATATGATCCTCGGGGGCAACTTGGTACGGTTATGTGAGGCCGGATACTAGCCATGGTTCATAGTGATCCTAGTGAAGGAGTATACATTGGTTTTGCTTGGGGCTAGATTTCACGTTGTAGCACGGACCTATGTGTTCGTATCCTCGGATTCCAATTGTTTAGCTCATAACTCGGATTTTGGCCTACTTTGTGTTACGCCACAATCCTTGGTAAAATGTTTTATCGTTGGTCATTTGATGACATGTTTATAACGGAAAAGCCCGGTTGTGGCAAAGGTTTCAATTGTAAGATTTAACCTCTTTGGAAATATTATCTTATGATACAAATGTTATTATCTTTTGAGCTTATTAAACTGTATGTTCTCACCAGGCTTTAAGTCTGACACTTTTTTCTCAAATGATATGTATAACAGGTTTCCCTTAGCGGTGGGATGCACTGGGTTTTGAGAGACGAGTTGGGTCTCGAGACATTTTGAGATGACTAAAGTGTTGATAGTTGGGCATTGTTAATTCCCATTCTTTTGATGAAATTCGGATTGTCAACTGATGTAATCTAGATAGTTATGTTTAAATTAGTCTGTTGATGAATTCTAAATTCGTACAGGTTTTTGTAAAGTCTTAAGGATTGATACACCTTTTGAGAAGTTTATAGCAATACATAAGTCATATTGCCTTATTTTTTAAGTTTAAATTTACTCTGAATTTTAGGGTGTTACACGCGGGATGAGTTCATATATGAACCTATATGATTCACATATGAACTATACGTTCATATGTGAATCAGTTAATTAGTTCATATGAGAATCAGTTAATTAGTTCATATATGAATCACAAAAGTTTATATATGAATCTGTTAATTAGTTCAACTGATTCATATATCAACTTGCATTTAATTAGTTCATATGTGAATCATAAATATTCATATATGAATCAGTTAAAAGAGTTCAGATGTGAATTACACTGATTCACATATGAACATATAGTTAATATGTGAATTATACATGTTCATATATGAACACAACTCGTGTATTTTATAAAAATTACGAAAGTGTCCTTCAATTTTTAGTATAGCTGTAACTTTTGACCAGTCAAAGCCGAAATATTTGACCAGTCAAATCCAATATTGACCGTATAAATGACTAGGATTACTTCTCTATTTCTCATATATTTATCATTTTTCAAATGAACCTAAGGCTATATATATATATATATATATATATATATATATATATATATATATATATATATATATATATATACACACTAGAAGCGTACTCGCGCAATGCAGCGAGATACATCACGATTTTAATGTTTCATTTTATTTTTTTGTCAATTTACAGTACGATTTTGGATGGTTTTGAGAAAATGATAATGTTTTTTAATAAATTTGTTTAATTTAGGCTTAATAATATAATGTTTTTTATATAAAAAAATTAAGTATTTTGTTAGAATTCAATGATTATTTTATATATTTTAATGACATCTACAAAAAATAACCAATTACATATTTAATAATATTATTAAAACAAATTTATAGTAATATAATATATTAATTAATAGTGTTACATGGAAATGTCTGCATAAAAGGAAGACCCTGCACATACCAAATTGGTGGGTGTTAGAAGCCTACAGTAGTAATATGTATATTGTGCTTTGATACTTGTAATTAAGAGATTTTTAAAATCTTGCATAAAATGATGGTACATTGTGCCTAATAATTTGTATTTAAGAGTTTTTTATCCGTGTTTTATAATATAGTATAGATATATTTATATAGAGTCGGGTTCAAACGAGAATAATATCTATTTAAAAGAATAAAAGAATAATTCTGGGCAAATCATTTTATTAAATAATATCTTAAATAAAACTTTTTTAAAAATCGCCTAAAAGGGCATATGTGTCATTTGTTATATGCATATTATATATGAAAACTCATTTATTTTTATATATAGATTAGGTAACAAATTTAATTAAGCTATTTCTTCATGAATTTTTTTCAATAATTTTTTACAACATTAAATAAATGTGATTTACTTTTTCATTTTAAATATTTATTTTTATTGAATTAGTTTATTTAATAATTTTTTACAATTTTTCTCAAAAATCACATGTGAAATCCACAATTAATCGATATTTTTTCTTAAAAAATACTCACTAATTTCGTTTATGTATCATTATGTGATCTTATACATTTTAAATGTGTTGTGCTACAGATCATATATGATTCTATTTTCATTTTTTTTCAATGTTTAATTTGAATCACTGTTTTTCAAATTTTAAATCATATATGATTAGGAAAACATTTTGAAAAATATTTAATTCATTGTCAATCACATGTGATTTTGATGAAAATTATGAATTATGTTTTGAAGTACATGTGATCTTATACATTAATTTTGATTGTGTTTTGCTACCGATCACATATGATTTTGTTTTCATTTTTTTTTTTTCAATATTTAATTTGAATCATTGTTTTTCAAATTTTAAATCACATATAATTAGAAAAACATTTTGAGAAAAAATATTAATTCATTGTGAATCACATGTGATTTTAATGAAAAACTATAAATTACGTTTTAAAGTACATGCGATCTTATACATTAATTTTAATTATGCTTTGCTACACATCAAATATCCTTATGTTTTCATTATTTTTTCTTTTCAATGTTTAATTTGAATTATTGTTTTTCAAATTTTAAATCAATATGATTAGAAAAAAATGTTGAACAAAAATTAATTTATTATGAATCACATGTGATTTTTATGAAAATTGTAATTTTTTAACTATTACTTTAAATAAAAAAAGAATTCTTTCGATGAAAATTAATAATGCTTATTTTAAATGAATTAAATAAAAAAATTTATTAATTAAAAATTAAATCATATTAAATTTACAAATATAGTAAACATAGAATTTTAAATAAATACCTAAAATTACTTTTATACCCTTATTTATTTATTTTTAAAATTATTTATTTAAAGTATTATTTAATAAAATGATTGACCTACAATTATTCTCTTATTCTTTTAAATAGTTATTCAAACGAGAACAACAACTATTTAAAAGAACACGAAAACTAACAAAATCATTAGTGATTTTACATTAACACACGAAAAAGAGATTTTGGTCGTGGTTTCAGGTCCGCGTAGCTTTTTTGCATGTTAATGTAAAATCACTAATGATTTTGTTAGTTCTCGTGTTGTTTTAAATAGTTACTGTTCTCGTTTGATCCTCTCTCTCTCTCCCTATCTAATATTGAGATAATACAACCATGAAAGCCAAATTCATGTCATGTTAGAAACAAGGATACGGAGAGGATGATGAACCATGAATAATCTCAAGAATCGTGTGTAGAGCACTTTTTAAATACAATAATTCAACCCTAACAGCCTTAGTTCACGAATTTAGTATTGGTAATTCTTGAGAAATTCTCTAATTTCGAAGGTTGTGAAATCGAGATTCATATACCCAGATTCTCGTTTTTACATATTTATATGAGAGATCGATTGTTACAGGAAGTTAAACGGTAATAACCGTTAACGGATAAGATTGAGGAGTAGTTACAAGTGAATCAGAGTTACAGATCTGAAGTCTGAGTCCAAGTCTGAACTCTGACTCTGAAGAGTCTAAGTCCGAGTGCACTAATCAGAAACTCTGATCCTGAAGAGTTTAAGTCTAAGTGCACTAATCAGAAACTCTGATCAAATTATCTCAGACTTATATTTAGTGTGATTTTCACTAAGTTCCACTCTTCATAAATTTCAAAAACATCAGGGCGCTGCCTTGTACCCCGTTCGTTGATCGGTCAGCGGGACCACTGCCAAGGGTTCCGCCCCTTGGAACCCCGCTAGAGGCACTGCCCCTAGAATCCTGCAAGGGGTGCCACCCCCGACCCCGGTTTTATGGTGATTGACAGGGGTACGTAACATTTGTGAGTGAGCATTTTGCACCTCCTAACTCATATACGTTTGTGTATATCACTTTAATCGATCTCAATTAAATCACAATTAAAAAAAACCAAAACAGGGAGATCCAGTGGAAACAGTTTTTCATCATAAATGTGGGAAACATGTAATTATTTATTATTTCATATGTTTAAGACAAAAAGATACAAATAACAATATTCAATAAAAATACATTATATTCATGCTCTTAATAGAAACCCCAACACCCCAAAGGAGAAATCTTCCTACACATTCTTTTTGGTCGGGTAGTATGTGGGTGTGTGTGTGTCCTTTAAGTGATCCCATGCCGTCACATTCTTAAACCTCACCTCACCTCATCTCATCTCATCTCATCTCATCTCTCTCTCTCTCTCTCTCTCTAAAAAGCTGAAAGAAAGAGAGTATTATAACATTATAATCTACTATTGTATGTGTGTTGAGTTATACATATATATAGAGAGAGAGAGTGTTAGTCTCCATCGGTAGCTGGTGGCGGGTGGTGGAGTATTCGTATATGACCACCACCTTTTTCCGCATCATCTTCCTCTTTTTCTGTTTAGCAGGAAGCTTTTCCGGCAATCAAGCTCTTAATCCCATCAACTTCTACACATATACAAAGAAGATACAGAGATATATAACTCTAGAAATTAAGTAAGATACTTACCCTTTTGTGTTTTCATCCTTTAAGTTTATGTTCTTTCATCCACTTTCTGTTTTTTGCTTTTTTTTTTTTTTGTCGTTATTAGGTTTAATTTTCTTGGGATCTGATGTTATTCAGACACCCAAAGGACAAACTTTTTTTCACTTCAATTCCCGAGGAAATTAAAACCCTTTTGGGTCCCAAAACATTCCTTTTGTTCTTTGCTTTTTTTCCCTTTATTGTCTCCTTTTCTTTGCTTATTAATTGAAGATGAGTTGATATTGTCTTAAAAGAAAGTTTCTATCTTTCTTGTACATCATTCATTGGTAGATGAAATCAGAAACCAGATCTATGTGGAGAAATTTGATCAATTAGAAACTTTATTTCCAAGGTTTTATTATTTGTTATGGTTCATCTTCTTCATGATCTTCTTTGTTTGAAGTTTTTGTGTGTATGCTGTGTGTTTACCTAATTTAATTTCAGTTCTTGTGAAGGATCTTTTCAAATTCAAAGATAAATCCTATGATCTGATCATGATCTTTCATCTAATTTATTTTTCGGCATCGTTTATATATGGGTATTAAAGGAGGAAATAGTTTCAAGTTGTAGTTTATACAGATCACAAGTTCATGATCATCTATGTTAATTTTCTTTTTATTTTGAATATGTTCATGTACTTAATTAATCTCTTTTCATGATCGTTTTCTGTATTTATTTCCGGTTTGAGATTTGATTTTCGAGCTAGATCTCGGAAAACAGACGATGAAGAAACAAAAAGGAAATTTCTTGATTGTAATTCTATGCCATTCTATGTGTGTGTATAGTGTATTAATTTGAGTTTTTTTTGTATGTTAATTAACATTAATGTCAAGTTGTTGTTCTTTGATTATATTGCATTATTAATTATCAGGTATTATTCACCTTTGTCTAGTGGTGCAAAACTTGAGTGGCTTTTCCCAAGATAAAGCGAACTTGAGTATTTTTATATCTTGATCATCAAGTAATAAAATGGTGCATCTTCCATGAGAATGCATGGCAGAAAACATTGTCCACACATTGCATTTTTCATTTCACATGATTTATATTCTACAATCTACCCTACATGACCTTAATTCTTTTCTCTCTTAATTATCTTGCTTTGTATCTTCATCTTCTTCTAAATTGTAAATTTCTTCTGAATCACACATGAATTAATGCTCCTCACTAAACATGCATTTTGAGCCACTTTTAAATAATCTTACTCGTAAGACGACATTAAGTAATTAGGTTGCGATTCCTTCATCGGAAGGTTGAGGATTCATAGCAAAATATTTGATTAGCTCCCTTTTGAAATTATGTAAGCAATTCGTGCATCTTTAGTTTCTGGTTTTTTAATAAAGTTGTCTTTTTGTTGTCCAAAAAAAAGTATTTGTGAATAATTAATCCAAATAAAAAACTGCGTAGAAATTACGGCATTCGCTCTTCAATTAATCAACCCTCTCAATGCTAGTTAGCTAGGAGCTTTACTTACCGACTATATGTGGCTCGAAGTGAGCATGAAAGGTAAGGACCTTGCAAGTTATATTGATTCATCTCTCAAGTTTAGGCTTAATAAGAGTCCATATATGATACGATTAATAATTCGTTTATCTTTATAAGATACGCTATGTATTTTGTTTAGGATTCGTAACATATAATGTTGCTTTTCTCCTATTTACTTAACATTTTTATGTTCTTTTTTTGGAAGTTTATAGAATCTAGAAAACATATGTGTTCAAAGACAATTAATGAGACATTTTTTCTGTTAATTTTAGCTCACTTTTTGAAATTGATATAGGATCAGGATTCACAAAATGCCATCAGTGAGTCCAAGAACTTCCTTTGATGACACAATTAAGAAATTCATCATCTTTGATCACTAGTTGAGATGAGGAAGTCTTTTTTTTTTCGAGTGGCATGTAATAACAATGAAGCGAGTTCCGTTCTTGTGAATCTTGCATCTAACATGTGTTCCACTTCCTTCTTAAAACATTTCTGAAAAGATTAATTAATCATACATACAATGATTACTGATTTTTGGTAGCTGGGAATACTGTAGTCATGAAATGAATAATAGCTATAAGATAAGGTATAATTTAAACATTAGAAAGAAACTGGCATGCAATCTCCTAGCTCCAATTTGTTTATCCAACTGCTTGTGCCCTTGGTACACACACACACACACACACACATATATATATATATATATAAGATGAAATACAAGCAGTCATTAGATTCGATCTTTTATCTTCTCTTTCGGCAGTTTCAAAATCTCTCATCTCATTCTATAAATGTGGATACAAATTAAGCAACTGTGTTGCTGTGTACTTATTCTACCTGTAACTTGAGATATCAATATTATTTTATCTGATAAACTTTTACACAAATTGAGACTACATTGACATAGAACATGATTTTTCTACTTTGTAGTTTCTATAAAGATCAACAGCTGTTAAGTACAACCACTGACAATGGTTCGTTTACTCATTGCAGGTTTTAGATCACAATACGTTCGAGAGTATGAATACCTTTTCACACGTTCCTCCTGGTTTTAGATTCCACCCAACGGATGAAGAACTCGTAGATTACTACCTTAGGAAAAAAGTTGCATCGAAAAGAATTGATCTTGATGTTATCAAAGATGTTGATCTCTACAAAATTGAACCATGGGATCTTCAAGGTAGCACTTACTTTCAAACATGAACCAATGCCTGTTTGTTAGCAGCTTAATGAGACTCACAACTTATTCGGTCAGCTATACATGTCTGTTTGGTAGTGGTTTAATGATATAGAAAATGGCTTATTCAATAAGCTTCTATGGGGGAGCTTTATACAGAAAGCCAAAGTTTTTTCCAAACTTGACCCTCCCAATTAAAAAACACGCTCCTTTTATCTATGAAAAAACCCTCCCAAACAAAAACCTTCTCAATCTATACAGGCAGATTAATCCACACAGACAACTTTATCCATACATGACTTAATGGAAAACCAACAAAACAACCCTAATTACCTTGGCCGAATTAAGGAGTGTGCGATACAACTTAATGGAAAACCAACCATTCAGATACATGTGCTTGAGTTGTGTGATACAACTTAAGGAGTATCTTGGCCGAATTAAGCACTAATTACCATATGTTACACCGTAACAATGGCTATTCAAATTGTTAATTGACTTTTCTATATATGTTTATCTTAACAGAGTTATGCAATCTAGGAACTGAAGAGCAAAATGAGTGGTATTTCTTTAGTCACAAAGACAAAAAATATCCAACAGGAACTCGCACTAATAGGGCTACGAAAGTTGGTTTCTGGAAAGCAACCGGAAGAGACAAGCCCATATATTCTAAGCATAATCTGGTTGGCATGAGAAAGACGTTGGTGTTTTACAAGGGTCGAGCTCCTAACGGACAGAAATCAGATTGGATAATGCACGAGTACAGGCTAGAAACGAATGAAAACGCAATGACTCAGGCAAGTAGCATATCTAATTTTCACCCTTTCTATTAGTTATTTAGTAGATTTATCCAAAAGCTAACCCTTTTACTGTTTTAGCTTAATTTTGTTAATTTCCACTTGGAGGAAACTCAAGAAACAATGGAAAATAATGCAATTAAGTCTAAGTCCATGGAATTCAAAAACAAAATTGATAGCATGTAGATCACTATTTTGCTTCTCTTCAGAAATGACTCCATTTTAGTTTTCTTTTCCTTTTGGAGGGGGGTGTAGCGAAAGTGGAGGATCGTAGATCAATTTAACACCTTTAATGACTCAAATCTTGAATTAATTTGTCAAAACCAATTGAAATAATTAAAGACGAGTTCTCGAAATTGAATCTTTCATTAGTTTTATCACATGGGAAGCATGGTTTTCATAAAAAGATGGCATTAGGGGATGTTTGTTTACCTCTTAATAGTTCCATTAAGAGACAACTTCTAAATCGCTAAGAGGTGATGAATCTTGTTTAGCAAAAAAAAAAAGTTTGCTCTTAATGATTCTAAAACCCTCTGCATGATTTTGTATCTTGGGTCTCCCTTAACCATTCAGTGCCCTAATTTCATCCTGAACAATTACAAAACAACTATATTTCATTTTGCACTATATTAAATCTCTTAATCATTCTGACCACTTAATCAACCTGTATCAAACCATTCAACAACTATCAAAGAGCAAGTTGAAAGGAAATCTAAGATATAAGAAATGCCATCTATTTTGGTATACTTGCCTTTTAGAACCAAGATACAAGAATATTGTTGAATGAACCGATTCTAACGTATAAGCCATTCGTTACGCTTGATTTGCAACAGGAAGAAGGATGGGTGGTATGCAGGGTATTCAAGAAGCGAATAACAACCGTACGTAGAATGGATGAACATGATGCTCTATCTTGGTACGATGACCAAGTCTCATTTATGCCCGATTATGAATCCCCAAGTCGGATATCTCATCCTTATACCGCAAATAATTCATACCAACATCAATTATTGCCCCGAAAAACCGAACTTGATCAAATGCATTACAACTTGCCTCATGAGCACTCCTTCCTCCAACTTCCTCAATTAGAATCTCTCAGATTTCCGCAATCTGCAGCTGCCAGCGTAAGTGCTTCCTACGGAAGCACTTTCCAACTCTCGACTCAGCAGTTGAACATCAACCTGCTTTATGGTGATAATAATAATAATGATCACAATAATAATCACGATAATAATACAAATGGTGAACAAGATCTTCAAGTGACTGATTGGCGAGTACTCGATAAATTTGTTGCTTCTCAGCTCAGTAACGATCAAGATCATGCGGTCACAAAGGAAAACACGTATTTGAATCCTCCTTCATCGTCTATTCAAATGGCCGAACACATGAATATGCTTCTAAGTGAATCTAAGAGCGATGAGATGGCTTCGGAAGGTGCATCTATATCCACCTCAACTTGCCAGATTGATCTTTGGAAGTAATTAATAAGAAAAAACCCTACTTTGGATCGATGGTTATACCACGGGGATCGAAAAAAGAGACATATTTTATAGTGACTAGAATGTATGTACTAATATAAAACTATTGATCTAGTTGCTGTACATAATAAAACTAATATCGGTGAAGCAGCTTTATCAAATTTGTTGTGTTAAGATATATATATATCATTCATACATATTATTTTGTTTTTAATAATCTGTTATTTGTTAAGACAAATTAATAAGGGAATTGAAGTGCTTATTGCAGCATAAAAGCTGCTAATTCCCAAGTTTGCTGTTTGTTCTGGTTTGTATTAGTAATGCATTTAATTTTTTCCTGATCGATCACCAACCGTTGTATACAGGATCTTTCTTGTTAGTTAGGTTTTCGGTGCATTCTTCGCGTTGTTGTTTCTGTGATCTTTATTTATCTGCTTACGCTACAATTATGTCTAACACTAGCTGCGGAGAAAAAGAACATTGCAACATTAATATTGTTAATTACAAGAAAAAATTCGAAAAAAAGTGCTGAAATATCAAATTTATATTGGACCAAGAACATCACTTACGACCAAATAGCCTTCGAATTTATGGAAGGTCGAGAGCCTATGAATTGAGATCCTCTACCGTCTTCGATTACTCAACTATATGAGGAATCTGTACATGTAAATACAAGTAAATTACAAATTCTAACGGAGGACACACCACCACAAAATTGGTATGTTAATTAAGTTAGGACGTCTAATTAACTGTATTAATATAGTAATGTGGGACTTTCAAGTTTATTGTACCACCAAATGTGCATCTTATACGAAATCATTACAATAAGTTGATATTAGACGCCAGAAGTTAAGCGACCTAGCAAAGTTCTACCTTTAGTTGGTAGGACAACGCCCTAATAGGACTAAAAAAGTAAATCATTGTATCAACATTTTCAAGATGTTTCCTATAAAAATATGTTTCAAGTGTGTCATATATATATATATATATATATATATATAAAGCTAATTAACATGACGATTTAATTTACTACTTTAATTATCCTATTAGGTCGTCTAACTTCGTTTTGATAACTTAGTACGTCTTCATAAAAGAGGCATAGTTGTTGGTCATACAAACTTAAAAATCTCGCTAAGTACATTATTTTTGACATCCTAAGAGGCCAATTTTGTTTGTAGTGACATACATGTGCATAGGTGAAGCGATGATGAAACGAAATGGAGGACAAGTTTCATGATCATCTATAGTTTAAGGCCGAAAGAGTCGTGAAAGAAGTTTAATAACAGTATTCCCGATTAACATAAAAACTGCGCAACTCCCTCTTAAAAAAACACACAATATAACCTCTTCTATATATACAATATTTTTCAACACAAAAACATTGTCTGCACAATGCTTCAAAGATATAATTTAAATATTAGAAATAACACAAGTTCAAGTATGCCCACCAAGAAAAAATAAGATTAAAAAAGAAAAAGTAAGCCATTTTAGCTCCATATATATAGATGGATGCCTTTTTTTCATTGTTTTGCGAAAAAAAGGCAACGTACGGCTTCATTAGCACTGTAGATTTGATTATATAAACAAAACGCCACATACATTTATATAATATATATATATATATATATGGGATCACGTGACACTAGCCTGTTTTTGTGAGACCTGTGAGACCACATTTTTACACTTGAAACTTCACAGAAAAACACTGTGAAGGTTCGGATATATTTACCTTCACAACGTTTTGCTATGAAGTTTCAAATGTAAAATCATGTTCTCACGAAAACAGGTTGGTCTCACGTGACACCAACTCTATATATAATATATATGGCGAACATCATAATATCTTTTTGGCATGGGCAAACATAGTTGTGTAAAATCAAAAGGGTGTGAAAGATAGATTTAGTGGAGGTATGTAGAACCATAGCCACTGAATAATTTACTTAAATTTGACATTTGCTTGTTGGCTTGTGAATCAAAAGCTCACAAAGACTACTATATATAACAGGAACTAATTAATTGCTTAAAGTGAAATAGAACAGGATAAGAAGTTGCTTGTATTGGAAATTTTATCTGCATTTAAAGACCACATTGTATAAACTTGTCGAAAAAGCATAAATGAATCAAGAAATGTAGACCCTTTTACTTGCTGCCGATCTTCGAGCATGCATACTAAACCAAAATGTAGGAAAACCTAGTGAAACAACCGAAAAATAACCAGAAAGAACGACAAATATAGACACGTACAAGAGCTTAAAAAAAGAAATTGCATGGTAAGTTTAACTTACCATGAAATTAAGATGAATTTCTTTCCCAGGTACAAGAAGATTTCACTGAAGGAATCTAAAGAGAGAATATATATATATATATATATATATATATATATATATGTATTGGGGGGGGGGGGTATTTGGATTGTGAATCTGATAATGAAGTTTGAGGAAATTCAGGTGGGATCATATATATGTTAATAAAATCTTGAGAAAAGAAAAAGACAAGGAATGGGATGAGTTGATGATTTTGTAATGAATCTAACAAACAAAGAAACAACAATAATAATAATAAGGTGTTACTTTGTTTGAGGTCAATAAGGATGTTGTGTTTTTACAATTTGTTTTCCCTTTTAAGCGATGCCAACTTCACAGCAGACACCATCATGAAGCGTGCTCTTCTTGTAGTACTCATATTTTTCAGATAGATAGATAGATAGATAGATACAAACACCCACATCCACCATGACCAGGTTTTACGATAAAGACAATTCGTTGATGGATTTTTTGCCGATTCAGCAAAGGGGGTAACTTTTCGGTTTTGTCGTCCAGACGGACCTCGTCGGATTTCCACGAAACTGTACATGGTCCATCTACAATGTAAATAAGAAGGTTTTCACAAGAAATAACATGAAAAAAATCTGCTCTCGTACAGGAAATTGCCGAAGCCACACATTAGCCATACCGAACGAACATGCGTCGTGCAATTTATCGAACCCACTCAAATCATGGTGTAGTGCCAGAAAGTGACCAAGCCATGGCGTAATCCTCGTTCTAAGGTTCATTTTGATGGGACATGAGCTTAAAACGGATCCCCGTAGCATAAGTTATGGTCGTTTAAGCAAGACACCCATTTTTGGACGATTCAGCAAAGGGGGTACCCTTTCGGTTTTGTCGTCCGGACCGACCTCGTCGGATTTCCACGAAACTGTACATGTTCCATCTATAATATAAATGAGAATGTTTTCACAAGAAATAACATGAAAAAACCGCTCTCTCGTGCAGGAAATTGCCGAAGCCACGCATTGGCCAAACCGAACGAACGTACGTCGTGCAGTTAAGCGAAACCCACTCAAATCATGGTGTAATGACAGAAAGTGACCAATCCATAGAGTGATCCTTGTTCTTAGGTTCATTTTGATGGGTCATGAGTTTAAAACGGATCCCCGTAGAAAAATTTAAGGATGTTTAAGCGCGACACCCATTTTTGGCTGATTCAGCAAAAGGGGTACCCTTTCGATTTTGTCGTCCGAACCGACCTCGTCGAATTTCTACGAAACTGTACATGGTCCATCTACAATGTAAATGAGAAGGTTTTCACAAGAAATAACATGAACAAACCTGCTCTCGTGCAGGAAATTTCCGAAGCCACGCATTGGCCAAACTGAACAAACTTACATCGCGCAGTTTTATCGAAACCCACTCAAATCATGGTGTAGTGCCAGAAAGAGACCAAGCCATGGATTGATCCTCGTTCTAAGGTCTGTTTTTACAGGTCTTGAGCTTAAAAGAGAGCACCGTAACAAAAGTTATGGACGTTTAAGCGCGAAACTCATTTTTGGCCGATTCAGCTAAGGCGTACCCTTTCGGTGTTGTCGTCCGAACCGACCTCGTCGGATTTCCACAGAAATGTACATGGTCCATCTATAATGTAAATGAGAAGGTTTTCACAAGAAATAACATGAAAAAACCTGCTCTCGTGCAGGAAATTACCGAAGCCACGCATTGGCCAAACCGAACGAACGTACGTCGTGCAGTTTTATAGAAACCCACTCAAATCATGGTGTATTGCTAGAAAGAGACCCAAGCCATGGCATGATCCTCGTTCAAAGGTCCATTTTGACGGGTCATGTGTCTAAAACGGATTCACGTAGCAAAAGATATGGACGTTTAAGCGCGACACCCATTTTTGGTCGATTCAGCAAAGGGGTACCCTTTCGGTTTTGTCGTCCGGACCGACCTCATCGTATTTCCACGAAACTGTACATGGTCCATCTACGATGTAAATGAGAATGTTTTCACAAGAAATAACATGAAAAAAACACGCTCTCGTGCAGAAATATGTTGAAGCCAGGCATTGGTCAAATCGAACGAACGTACGTCGTGCAGTTTATCGAACCCACTCAAATCATGGTGTAGTGCCAGAAAGAGACCAATCCATGGAGTGATCCTCGTTCTAAGGTTCATTTGGACAGGTCAGGAGCTTAAAACGAAGTTTTGTAACAAAAGTTATGGACGTTTAAGCGCGACACCCATTTTTGGCCGATTCAACAAAGAGAGTACCCTTTTGGTTTTGTCGTCCGGACCAACCTCGTCGGATTTCAACAGAACTGTACATGGTCCATCTACAATGTAAATGAGAAGGTTTTGAAAAGAAATAACATGAAAAAACCTGCTCTCGTGCAGGAAATTGCCAAAGCCACGCATTGGCCAAACCGAACGAACGTACGTCGTGTGGTTTTATCGAAACCCACTCAAATCATGGTGTATTGCTAGAAAGAGACCCAAGTCATGGAATGATCCTCGTTCTAAGGTCCATTTTTACGGGTCATGTGTCTAAAACGGAGCCCCGTAGCAAAAGTTACGGACGTTTAAGCGCGACACCCATTTTTGGTCGACTCAGCAAAGGGGTACCCTTTCGGTTTTGTCGTCCGGACCGACCTCTTCGGATTTCCAAAAAACTGTACATGGTCCATCTACAATGTAAATGAGAATGTTTTCACAAGAAATAACATGAGAAAAACCGGCTCTCGTGTAGAAAATTGTTGAAGCCACGCATTGGCCAAACCGAACGAACATACGTCGTGCAGTTTATCGAACCTACTCAAATCATGGTGTAGTGCTAGAAAGAGACCATGCCATGGAGTGATCCTCATTCTAAGGTTCGTTTGGACAGGTCAGGAGCTTAAAATAGAGCCTCGTAGCAAAAGTTATGGACGTTTAAGCGCGACACCCATAATTCGTCTGAACCGACCGCGTCGAATTTCCACAAAACTGTACATGGTCCATCTACAATGTAAATGAGAAGGTTTTCACAAGAAATAACATGAAAAACCTGCTCTCGTTCAGGAAATTGCCGAAGCCACGCATTGGCCAAACCGAACGAACGTTTGTCGTGCAGTTTATCGAAAGAGACCAAGCCATGGCATGATCCTTGTTATAAGGTCCATTTTTACGGGTTATAAGATTAATATGGATCCCCGTAGCAAAAGTTATGGACGTTTAAGCGAGATACCCATTTTGGCCAATTTAGCAAAGGAGATTTTGTCGTCCGGACCGACCTCGTCGGATTTCCACGAAACTGTACATGGTCCATCTACAATGTAAATGAGAATATTTTCAAGAAGAAATCACATAAAAAAATCCGCCCTCGTGTAGGAAATTGCCGAAGCCACGCATTGGCCAAACCGAACGAACGTACGTCATGTAGTTAATCGAAACCCACTCAATACAAGGTGTAGTGCCATAAAAAGAGCAAGCCATGGTGTAATCCTCGTTCTTAGGTTCGTTTTGACGGGTCATGAGCTTAAAACGGAGCCCTGTAGCAAAAGTTATGGACGTTTAACCGCGACACCCATTTTTAGTTGATTCAGCAAAAGGGGTACCCTTTTGGTTTTGTCGTCCGGACAGACCTCGCCAAATTTCCACGAACCTATACATGGTCCATATACAATATAAATGAAAAGGTTTTCACAATAAATAACATGAAAAAAATCTGCTCTCGTGCAGGAAATTGCTGAAGCCACGCATTGGCCATACCAAACGAACATGCGTCGTACAATTTATAGAACCAACTCAAATCATGGTGTAGTGCCATAAAGTGACCAAGTCATGGAGTGATCCTCGTTCTAAGGTTCATTTTTATGGGTCATGATCTTAAAACGGATCCCCGTAGCAGAAGTTATGGACGTTTAAACGCGATACCCATTTTTGGACGATTCAACAAAGGGGGTACCCTTTCGGTTTTGTCGTCCGGACCGACCTCGTCGGATTTCAACGAAACTGTACATGTTCCATCTATAATATAAATGAGAATGTTTTCATAGGAAATAACATGAAAAAACCGCTCTCTCGTGCACGAAATTGCCGAAGCCACGCATTGGCCAAACCGAACAAACGTACCTCGTGCAGTTAATCGAAACCCACTCAAATCATGGTGTAGTGCCAGAAAGTGACCAATCCATGGAGTGATCCTCGTTCTTAGTTCGTTTTGACGGTTCATGAGTTTAAAACGGATCCACGTAGCAAAATTTATGGACGTTTAAGCGCGACACCCATTTTTGGCCGATTCAGCAAAGGGGTACCCTTTCGGTTTTGTCGTCCGGACCGACCTCGTCGGATTTCTACGAAACTGTACATGGTCCATCTACAATGTAAATGAGAAGCTCTCGTGCAGGAAATTGCTGAAGCCATGCATTGGCCAAACCGAACGAACTTACATCGTGCAGTTTTATCGACACCCACTCAAATCATGGTGTAGTGCCAGAAAGAGACCAAGCCATGGATTGATCCTCGTTCTAAGGTCCGTTTTGACAGGTCTTGAGCTTAAAAGGGAGCCCAGTAACAAAAGTTATGGACGTTTAAGCGCGACACTCATTTTTGGCCGATTCGGCTAAGGCGTACCCTTTCGGTTTTGTCGTCCGGACCGACCTCGTCGGATTTCCACAGAACTGTACATGGTCCATCTACAATGTAAACGAGAATGTTTTCACAATAAATAACATGAAAAAAACCCGCTCTCGTGCAGGAAATTGCCGAATCCACGCATTGGCCAAACCGAACGAACGTACGTCGTGCAGTTAATCGAAACCCACTCAAATCATCGTGTATTGCTAGAAAGAGACCCAAGCCATGGCATGATCCTCGTTCAAAGGTTCATTTTGACAGGTCATGTGTCTAAAACGGAGCCCCGTAGCAAAAGATATGGAGATTTAAGTGCGACACCCATTTTTGGTCGATTCAGCAAAGGGGGTACCTTTTCGGTTTTGTCGTCTGGACCGACCTCGTCATATTTCCATGAAACTGTACATGGTCCATCTACGATGTAAATTATAATGTTTTCACAAGAAATAACATGAAAAAACACGCTCTCGTGCAGAAGTCTGCTGAAGCCACGCATTGGCCAAACCGAACGAACGTATGTCGTGCAGTTTATCAAACCCACTCAAATCATGGTGTAGTGCCAGAAAGAGACAAGTCATGGAGTGATCCTCGTTCTAAGGTCCATTTTTACGGGTCATAAGTTTAATACGGATCCTCGTAGCAAAAGTTATGGACGTTTAACCGAGATACCCATTTTGGCCGATTTAGCAAAGGGGGTACCCTTTCGGTTTTGTCGTCCGGACCGACCTCGTCGGATTTCCACTAAACTGTACATGGTCCATCTACAATATAAATGAGAATGTTTTCACAAGAAATCACATAAAAAATCCGCTCTCATGCAGGAAATTGCCGAAGCCACGCATTGGCCAAACCGAACGAGCGTACGTCATGTAGTTAATCGAAACCCACTCAAATCAAGGTGTATTTCCATAAAGATACCAAACCCACTCAAATCAAGGTGTATTTCCATAAAGATACCAAACCCACTTAAATCATATTAAATTTACAAATATAGTAAACGTAGAATTTTAAATAAATACCTAAATTATAATGTTTTCACAAGAAATAACATGAAAAAACACGCTCTCGTGCAGAAGTCTGCTGAAGCCACGCATTGGCCAAACCGAACGAACGTATGTCGTGCAGTTTATCAAACCCACTCAAATCATGGTGTAGTGCCAGAAAGAGACAAGTCATGGAGTGATCCTCGTTCTAAGGTCCATTTTTACGGGTCATAAGTTTAATACGGATCCTCGTAGCAAAAGTTATGGACGTTTAACCGAGATACCCATTTTGGCCGATTTAGCAAAGGGGGTACCCTTTCGGTTTTGTCGTCCGGACCGACCTCGTCGGATTTCCACTAAACTGTACATGGTCCATCTACAATATAAATGAGAATGTTTTCACAAGAAATCACATAAAAAATCCGCTCTCATGCAGGAAATTGCCGAAGCCACGCATTGGCCAAACCGAACGAGCGTACGTCATGTAGTTAATCGAAACCCACTCAAATCAAGGTGTGTTTCCATAAAGATACCAAGCCATGGTTTGATCCTAGTTCTAAGGTTCGTTTTGACGGGTCATGAGCTTAAAACGGATCCCCGTAGCAAAAGTTATGGACGTTTAACCGCGACACCCATTTTTAGCCGATTCAGCAAAGGGGGTACCCTTTCGGTTTTGTCGTCCGGACGGACCTCGTCAGATTTCCACGAACCTATACATGGTCCATCTACAATGTAAAGGAGAAGGTTTTTATAATAAATTACATGAAAAAACTCGCTCTCGTGCAGGAATTTGCCGAAGCTACGCATTGGCCAAACCGAACGAACGTACGTCGTGTAGTTTATCGAAACCCACTCAAATCATGGTGTAGTGCCAGAACGAAACCAAGAAATGGCGTGATCCTAATTCTAAGGTTCGTTTTATCGACTCATGAGCTTAAAACGGAGCTCTGTAGAAAAAGTTAAGGACGTTTAAGCGCGACAACCATTTTTGGCCGATTCTGCAAAGGGGGTACACTTTCGGTTTTGTCGTCCGGACCGATCTTGGGATTTCTACAAAACTGTACATGGCACATCCATAATGTACATGAGAAGGTTTTCATAAGAAATAACATGAAAAAAATCTGCTCTCGTGCAGGAAATTGCCGAAGCCACGCATTGGCCTAACTGAACGAACGTACGTCGTGCAGTTTATCGAACCCACTCAAATCATGGTGTAGTGCAAGAAAGTGGCCAATCCATGGTGTGACCCTTGTTCTAAGGTCCATTTTTACGGGTCATGAGCTTAAAACGAATCCTCGTAGTAAAAGTTATGGACATTTATACGCGACACCCATTTTTGGCCGATTGAACAAAGGGGGTACCCTTTCGGTTTTATCTTCCGGACCGACCTCGTCAGATTTCTACGAAACTATACACGGCACATCTACAATGTACATGATAAGGTTTTCACAAGAAATAACATGAAAAAATCTGCTCTCATGCAGGAAATTGTCGAAGTCACGCATTGGCCAAACCGAACGAACGTATGTCGTGTACTTTATCGAACCCACTAAAATCATGGTGTATTTCCAGAAAGCGACCAAGACATGGAATGATACTCGTTCTAAGGTTCGTTTTGATGGGTCGTGAGCTTAAAATGGATCCCCGTAGAAAAAGTTATGGACGTTTAAGCGCGTCACCCATTTTTGGCCGATTCAGCAAAGCGGGCAGCCTTTTGGTTTTGTCGTCCGGACCGACCTCATCGTATTTCCACGAAACTGTACATGGCACATCTACAATGTACATGAGAAGATTTTTACAATAAATAACATGAAAAAAAATCCGCTCTCGTGCAGGAAATTTGCTTCTCAGCTACTTCGGGGAGAGGCTCTGATTTGGTGGAACCTCACACGATCCACCCTCACCCCGGAAGTTCTGGATAAGCTAACATGGATGGTGTTCAAGGAGAAGATAATGGATAAATACTGCAGCGAACGGTCGTTGGACAAGTTAGAACGGGAATTTTGAGATCTGAAGAAGGGGAATATGTCGATTGTTGGCTACTCCAAGCTCTTCTTGGAGAAGCTAAACTTGGTGGGACATCTAGTCCCCGACGAAAAGTCGAAGATGAAAGCATATCAACAGGGTTTACCGGCCGGAATGCGAACAGATATAAGGAATGCTAAGTGTTCGACTCTACAAGAGGTTATCGAGGAGTCCTTACTCATTGAGGACGACATCAATTTGGAAAGGGATGAAAAGATGTACGTTGGTGAGAAACGGAAGTGGGAGGGGCCATCTGGGCCCGTTCGTCAATCTAGAACCTTTGTAAGCGGGAGATCGGGTGATCAATGCCGTGAAGATCGGTGGTGCCACAAGTGCAGGTCAAAGCACTCGGGGTCGTGCGCTACAAGGACTCTCTCCGGTCCAGCCGGGTGTAACAAGTGTGGTAAGAAAAACCACACAACTCGAGAGTGTTCCCTCCGTGGGGCGGTATGTTATGAATGCGGAGAGCCGGGGCACATGAAGCGAGAGTTTCCAAGGTTGGTTAGCTAGAGGAGGTGGTGGAAATTCTGTGGGTTCGACGGCTAAGGTCGAGCAACCATCCCGAGCACCGAGTCGAGCTTTCCAGATGACTACCGAGGAGGCAAAGGAGACCGCGGATGTCGTTTCGGGTACGTTTCTAGTAAACTCCATGCCTGCTCGTGTCTTGTTTGATTCGGGTGCTACGTGTTCTTTTGTGTCAGATGCTTTCTGTAAACGATTCACCACCCCTATTAGTGTTCTTTCCGATGCGTTAGTAGTAGAAATAGCTAATGGGGATCAAGTAATCATTCGTGACCATTTTTGTGATTGCACTCTAGAGATCGATGGAAATTCTTTCGGAGTAGATTTACTACCTATGGCTATAGGAGGGTTTGATGTAGTCATAGGCATGGATTGGTTAGCAAGGCATAAAGCGGACATCTTTTGCTCCAAAAAGATAATCCAAGTACCATTGCCGGAAAATGGGGTGGCTACCATTTATGGAGAGAAAGGAAAGAGGAATAATTCTATTATCTCATCTCTTAAGGCTCGCAAGTTTTTAGCAAAAGGCTACCCTTCGTACTTGGCCTACGTTGTGGACGCAAAGAAAGAAAAGAAGTCGGTGGGAGATGTGGAGGTAGTGCAAGATTATACGGACGTCTTTCTGGGAGACTTACCCGGATTACCGTCGGAACGGCAAGTGGAGTTTCAGATTGACCTCACACCGGGAGCGGCTCCGATAGCTCGTGATCCATATCGTTTGGCACCGACAGAAATGAAGGAGATGATGACGCAACTTCAAGAGTTGTTGGAGAAGGGCTTCATTCGACCAAGTTTGTCACCTTGGGGAGCACCGGTATTGTTCGTGAAGAAGAAAGATGGATCCATGCGGATGTACATAGATTATCGAGAGTTAAACAAAGTCACGGTGAAGAACAAGTACCCTCTACCTCTCATCGACGATCTTTTTGATCAACTCCAAGGGGCGGGATGTTTCTCGAAGATTGACCTTCGGTCCGGTTATCATCAAGTGAGAGTGAAGAACGAAGATATTCCGAAGACGACTTTCCGAACGAGATACGGTCATTATGAGTTCTTGGTGATGCCGTTTGGCTTAACCAACGCTCCGGCCGTATTCATGGATTTGATGAACCGTGTGTGTCGCCCATTTTTGGATAAATCCGTGATCGTCTTCATTGACGATATTTTAATATATTCAAGGGATGAGTCCGAACATGGAAGACACTTACGGGAAGTATTAGAAGTTCTAAGAAGGGAGAAATTGTTCGCGAAATTCTCGAAGTGCGAATTTTGGCTTCAAGAAGTGCAATTCTTGGGGCATGTGGTATCAAAGGACGGGGTAAAAGTGGATCCGGCAAAGATCGAGGCAATGATGAGTTGGGAACCCCCAACAAGTCCGACGGAGATCTGAAGCTTTTTGGGTTTAGCGGGTTACTATCGGCGTTTCATTCAGGATTTCTCAAAGACGGCTACACCGCTCACTTCTCTTACAAGGAAGAACGTCAAGTTTCTTTGGACCGATGCACAAGAGCAAGCGTTTCAGACGCTCAAGAGGAAGTTGTGCGAAGCCCCGATCTTCTCCTTACCCGATGGATCGAAAGACTTTGTGATGTATAATGACGCTTCCAAGATGGGACTTGGGTGCGTACTAATGCAAAGGGGGAAGGTAATAGCCTACGCGTCGCGACAATTAAAGGATCATGAGAAGAACTATCCGACTCATGATTTGGAGTTGTTGGCGGTAGTTTTCGCATTGAAGTTGTGGCGACACTACTTGTATGGGACCAAGTGTACTCTTTTCACGGATCACAAGAATCTCAAGTACATCTTCGACCAAAAGGAACTCAACATGCGGCAAAGGAGATGGCTAGAGCTTTTGAAGGATTACGATTGTGACCTACTCTATCATCCCGGTAAGGCTAATGTGGTGGCGGATGCATTGAGCCGAAGGAATCATGGTGATGGTGTCAAAATGTCCCTTACAAGGATCGATGTGGTCACAAGTTTGTTGGAAAGCGTTAAGGCAAGTCAAGTGGAAGCACTTAAGGAAGAGAACCTCAAGGCCGAAGTAATGGTGAAACAAAAGGAGCTGTTAACGGAAGACGGTCGTGGTCTCAAACTCTTTCAAGGACGGATTTGGGTGCCGAAGTTGGGAGGAAACCGGAAGTTGCTTCTTGAAGAAGCGCATAAGTCGAAATACTCTATACATCCCGGTAGCACCAAGATGTATAGAGATTCAAAGTTAATGTATTGGTGGTCGGTAATGAAGCTAGATGTGGCTAGTTATGTGGAAAAGTGTGTCACTTGTCTCCAAGTCAAGGCGGAACATCAAAGACCTTATGGAAGTTTGCAACCGTTGTCCATTCCCGAGTGGAAGTGGGACAACATCACTATGGATTTTGTGACAAAGTTACCAAGGACCTTGCATGGCCACGACACAATTTGGGTGATCGTGGATCGGTTGACCAAGAGCGCGCACTTTCTTGCGATGCGGGAGACTTTGCCAATAGATAAATTGGCTAAACTGTACATCGACGAGGTGGTGTCAAGGCACGGAGTTCCGCAATCTGTAGTATCGGGTCGGGATAGCCGATTCACTTCGAACTTTTGGGCTAGTTTGCAAAAGGAGTTGGGTACTCGACTGAATTTGAGCACGGCATATCATCCTCAAATGGATGGTCAAAGCGAGAGGACGATCCAGACTCTAGAAGATATGTTGAGGTCGTGTGTAATAGACTTCGGGGGAAGTTGGGATTCACATCTACCTCTAGTAAAGTTCGCGTACAACAACAATTACCATTCTTTGTATGGACGGAAGTGTAGAACCCCGGTTTGTTGGTTAGAAGCGGGCGAAAAGCAATTCGTCGGGCCGGAAATCGTTCAAGAGACAGCCGACAAGGTGAAAGAGATCCGGGAAAGGATAAAGGCGGCACAAGACCGACAAAAGAGTTATGCGGACAAGAAGAGAAGGTCGGTTGAGTTTCAAGTGGGTGACCAGGTCATGTTGAAGGTGTCTCCGTGGAAGGGGATCATACGTTTCGGGAAGCGTGGGAAGCTTAGTCCTCGTTTCCTTGGACCATTCATTATTTTGGAAAAGATTGGTTTGCAAGCCTATCGGTTGGATTTACCGCCGGAAATGGATGGAATACATCCCACATTTCACGTGTGTTATCTTCAGAAGTGTCTAGCCAAAAAGGAAAACGTGATTCCTTTGTCGGAAATTCGGGTGGACAATGGGAATCGTTGTGTGGAAGAACCGAAATCGATTTTAGAATCGAAAGTGAAGAAGTTGAGGCATAAAGACGTGGTTATGGTGAAAGTCCAATGGAAGCACCATCGGGGTGCTAACATTACTTGGGAATCGGAAGATGATATGAAGAAGTGTTATCCTCACTTGTTTGTCTAGGGTAAGATTTCGGGGACGAAATCCCATTTAGGTGGGGAGGATTGTAACACCCGTAAATTCTTAAGGTAAGTGTTATGTCTCCCTTAATTCATTGATTTCGCTTATGTGTGAATGTGTGTCTTTGTGTACATTTTATGATCTTGAATTATGTTAAAATGTCATGTATTGAATTACCTTTGTTAATCGTTCAAACCTCGCCCTCGCCATCGAATTTGGTTAAGTTTCGGACTGTTTTGGGATACCAGCGATTGTGCCTGGCGATTGTACCGGAGGCATTATCGCTAGAGACGTATCGTGGGCTGTTGGATGCCAGCGATTGTGCCACGCGATTGTGCCTTGGCACTATCGCCAAAGGCACTATCGTCGGGCTTGTACCGTGGGGGTGGGGACCTCCACGATTGTGACAAGCGATAGTGCCATGCCCATGGCACTATCGCCAGGCATTATCGCCACGTGGTCTGGTTGATTTAAAAACACTTTGGCGGTCTTATTTCTCACATTAACACTTTACAAAAACGGGAGAGCTCTTCTTGGAGGCGATTTTTAGGGTTTCATCACCTACATCATTCATTTCTAGGGTTTTGGGTTGTTGGTAGCATTAAGTAGTCATCAAGCTTCATCCAAGTGTCCCCATTGAAGTGTTCTTCAAGATTCTCATTTCTCACCTTCAAGTCTCATCTTCTCCAACTTCTAGGGTTTCCATATTTTCTAGGTTTTGGGTTCAAAACCTAGATTGTGAGTTTACTAAACCTTTGTTAAAACTAGATACACATCATAATATCCTATTTGTTACTTCATCTCTATACGTTCAAATGTTTGGGGATTTCTTCATGAAAATAGTTGGAAGATGTATATATATATGGGTGATTTGCCATGATTATTGTTATATGTATCATTATTTAGGATTTATCTCATAGATACATAATGTGGGTACTTTGATATGTTAAATGTATGCATATATGGGTATTATAATGATTCTAGTTGGAACACCATTTTGGTGATATGTTTATATGCATGATGAGCATGATTTACATTGGGTCTTTCGTTAGACATCACAAGGATAAGGTGGTAATATTATACCCGTAGTTGGTATTGAATTATGTGGGTTGAAATATACCTAAAGAACCCCTTATAAATGTTATGTGGACGAACCAAGTCAGTACACTAGGAGGATATAGTCTTAGGCGCCACTGTGATAGTATGTGCCTAGACCTCCACCATTCGGGGAATTTTCTTAGCGATAGTCTTCGGGTGTGCCAGGCCTTTGGGGTGTTCCTTGTTAAGGGCATCAAGGTATATCGACTCTTGGGTGGGACTTGATTAGTGCTATGGGTCTCCCCTATTGACTCCACATTTGTTGAACTATGGTTAACTGCTGATAAGAAATGTGACTGTTCATCATTGCTTATTATTGTTCAACTCACTAGGCTTTTTGGCCTAACACTTGTTTCGTGTCGATGTGTATCTCAGGTTCTAGCGGCGGCGGTCCTAAGCAGGTTTAGTTGCTTTGGGGTGAGAGCTTGGGGAATTGCACATGGACGCGTTATACTTTTGGATATAGACCGTTTGGGTTTATAGATGACAACCCTCTTTGTAATCTCTTTTCTAGATGTAGAAATTAGATTAGTTGGTTGTTGTTTATTGTCCGTTAAATTACAATTGTGATTAAACAGGTTATTTATATTTATATATTCCCCATTTTTGGGAGGCTCTTGCTATGGCAATTTTAGTATACCTCATGTCCGTTATCCGGATTTTTGTTATCCCTATTTTTAAGGTGTTACATCGTACCGGGGAGTGTGGCCCGTTTATGCCATTAGGGTGTGTCCCTAAAATAAGGCAGTGCGAGACAGACATATCGTCTTTGACGGCAGTGTTGGTCAGTAGCTTAAGGTATGCTTGCGAAGCATAAAAAGTGGTCAGTGATGGCCAGTAGATTGAGTTATGCCTGCGAAGCATAAAGTATTTTAATGTTTGATTAAAAGAGCAAGTTATGTTTTTGAGTTATCAAGCTTTGTTTAAATGTTTTAAATAATATTTGAACTGTTGCAGTAGTGATTAGAGGGGACTCACTAGACCATTGGTCTAACCCTCGCTCTTTCAAAATTATAATTCTGTTACAGGTTATCGAAAGGTAGCAGGTACAGATAAGGGTAAAGAGAAGATGTGAGCTATTTCCAGGAGATAGAATACTTCCTGTAATATTTTACTTTTTGGACTCAGTTGTGTAATAAGTGATAGTTGTAAACCTTGTACTCTGAAATGTAAGCCTGGGGCAGTTTTTAGACAGAAATGTTATTTTACTGTATGTATAAAGGTAAAGGTTGTTACAATTGGTATCAGAGCATTATTTTAAGGGATCTAGGTGACCAGATGGGCATAGACTTAAACTGAGAAAGTAGAAGCACAATTGAGCAGTAGGAAGACCGTAGAAAGTTAACATTAAGGTAGTAAGGACTAGCATGTAAGGTCAATTTGGAATTTCATCTGGCCAGTGTAATTATGAATTTACAAGTACATGCTTGTGCTTAAACTGCCGTAATGTGTAGTATGTTAGATTGAATGTCTTATGTTTCTTCTTATCAGAAGTATGTATGAGAGAGTGACAAGGAGTAGGTCTATGCTGAATCCTGAAATAGAGCCAGATAATGAAGTCGTTGCCGGAGAGCGAACAACTGTTGTCAACCCGACTGCTAACCAAGGAAAAAGTCGTGGTCGACCTAGAGGTAAGACAGTTCATAAAGCAACTACTCAGGCAAGGGTTTCCACTGTGGGAACTCGAGGCAGGAAGACGACTCGTGGTATTCGTCAAGATGAAAGTGTAGAGGTAAGAATTGAGCAAGAAACTTCTCATCAAGAAAGTTCGGCTTCTGTGAGGGGTCGAAAACATACAGGAAACCGTGGTGGAGGTAGAACGCAAGGTTTTGTTACACAAGAAACCTTCACTGCAGAAATGGGAAAATTACAAGAAACGTTGAACGCTTTATTGGCCCAGCACAATAATGAGGTTTCGACAAGCAAAGAAAAGAGTGAAGAAAAAGTGGAGACAGAGGTAGCAGAATCACCAGTAACTGGAGTGGGTAGTCACCCTCAGTCAAACCCCATTGTGTCAGTTAAAGCTGTAACTGGGAGAGGATGTAGTTTTAAAGAGTTTGCTGCCTGCAAGCCTCCTACTTATAAAGAGGAATGTGATCCAGTGATAGCGTTAAGATGGATAAAGGGAATGGAATACGAGTAAGTGTGCTGAAGAAGATAAAGTAGTCTATGCTTTTTTAATGCTGAAAGATGAAGCAGTAATGTGGTGGGATGTGGAATCAGGAGGACAAAGTTCAGCAGTAGCCAAAGAAATGTCTTGGGGTGAGTTCATGAAAAGATTCAAAGAACAGTTCTGCCATCTGGCGGCAGTTAAAAAGTTGGAAGAAGAGTTTTTGAGCTTAGAGCAGAAAGGTATGTCAGTTCGAGAATATACCACAAAGTTTATTGAAAAGTCTCGATTTGCCGGAATTTATGTGCCTAATGAAGAAAGACGAGTAGAACGTTTCGTCTTTGGATTGAGAAGTGATATTCGAGAATTTGTCTCGAACAAGGAACCGTCTACTTTTCAAGTGGCAGTAAATGCAGCTGAAATGAGAGAGAAAGAAAAGAATAGGCAAGCTACAGAAAGAAGTGGAGATAAAAGAAAATGGGATGGAACAGTTCGGGACTCCAAACCGTTTAAGTCTGCAAAGTTTGTTCAGCGTTCTGTTAATAAGTTTGAAAGTAAGCCCTGTAGCAAGTTTAACCGAAGGCATAAAGGAGAATGTAAGATTGATCAAGAGGACTGTTATAAATGTGGGAAGATTGGGCATTTGGCTCAGGATTGCCAGAGTTCGAGGTCTTGTTATCAGTGTGGATCTCCTGATCATATCAGGACTAATTGTCCACAGTTGAAAAAGGGATCGGGCAGAGGATATGTAGAAAAGGGAAGTAAGAAAAAGGTGGATCCAGCTAAAGCGAGGGCTAGAGTTTTCAATATGACAGCAGAAGAAGCGGCGGAGATACCTGATGTAGTGACAGGTACTTTCTTTATAGATTCGAATTATGCAAAAGTATTGTTTGATTCAGGCGCAAATCGTTCGTTTGTGTCTCCAAATTTCGTGCATAAATTGAATGAGAAACCCAAGGATCTTAAGCATGAATTGAAAGTAGAAGTGGCTGATAATAGTCAAATCTTAGTGGAGGAAGTGTTTGATGGGTGTCGTATTGTCATTGATGGGCAGTCATTTCCACTTCGACTATACCCGATGGGTATGGGAGAATTTGATGTTATTGTGGGAATGGACTGGTTGGCGTCTAATGATGCTCATATAGTATGCAACAAGAAATTAATTCGCATAGCGCATCCAGGTAAAGAAGAGATAGTAGTATTTGGAGATCGGAGGGATAGAAAGTCGTGTTTGATTTCAATGATTAAGGCTAAGCGGTGTCTAGTAAAAGGGTGTGTGGGGTTCTTAGCTTATGTTATAGATGCTAATAAAGAAAAGAATGGATTAGAGTATGTTCCGGTGGTATGTGAATATCCAGAAGTATTTCCGGAAGATTTAACCACTTTGCCTCCTTATCGGCAAGTGGGATTTCGTATTGATTTAGTACTCGGGGCAGCGCCGATTGCAAGAGCACCTTATAGATTGGCACCAGCAGAAATGAAAGAAATGATGACTCAACTGCAGGAGTTGTTAGACAAGGGGTTTATTCGTCCTAATACCTCACCATGGGGAACGCCAGTATTGTTTGTTAAGAAGAAAGACGGATCTATGAGAATATGCATAGATTACCGTGAGCTCAATAAGTTGACTATCAAAAATAAGTATCCGCTTCCCAGGATTGACGACCTTTTTGATCAACTTCAAGGAGCGAGTTACTTTTCGAAAATAGATCTACGATCTGGGTATCATCAGTTGAAGGTGAGGGAGGAAGATGTATCTAAGACTGCTTTTCGTACGAGGTACGGACATTATGAGTTTCTAGTTATGCCATTTGGTCTGACCAATGCGCCAACAACTTTCATGGATCTGATGAATAGAGTGTGTAGTCCGTTTTTGGACAAGTATGTCATAGTTTTTATAGATGATATACTGATTTATTCACGGTCCAAAGAAGATCATGAAACTCATTTGCGAGCAATTTTAGAATTGCTTAAGCGCAAGAAATTGTACGCCAAGTTCTCTAAATGTGAATTTTGGCTGAAAGAAGTTCAGTTTCTAGGACACGTGGTGTCAAAAGAAGGGATTAAGGTTGATCCAGCTAAGATTGAAGCCATTAAAGGGTGGGAAGAACCGAAAACACCATCAGACGTAAGGAGTTTTCTAGGATTGGCGGGTTATTATAGAAAGTTCATCCAGGATTTTTCAAGGATAGCCACGCCACTAACAGCATTAACTAGAAATAATGTCAAGTTTATATGGATGAAAGATCAGAAAGAAGCGTTCAGTAAACTGAAAGAGAGTTTAAGTAGTTCTCCTGTCTTGTCTCTACCCAACGGAACGGAAGGATTCGTAATTTATAGCGATGCTTCAAAGTTGGGTCTGGGATGTGTGTTAATTCAAGAAGGCAAGGTGATTGCTTATGCATCTCGTTAGTTGAAAGAACATGAAAAGAATTACCCAACGCATGATTTAGAGTTGGCAGGGGTAGTTTTTGCTTTGAAAATTTGGAGGCATTATCTGTATGGGATCAAGTGTCAGATTTATACAGATCACAAGAGCCTTCAATATCTGTTCAAGTAGAAAGAGCTTAATATGAGGCAGCGTAGGTGGATGGAGTTGTTAAGCGATTATGACTGTGATATTTTGTACCATCCAGGCAAGGCCAATGTAGTAGCAGATGTTTTAAGTCGTAAAGAACGTGGAGAAACAACAAAGATGGTGACATATCAAGTTGATGTTGTTTCTAATTTCTTAGAAGAAGTTATAAAGTATCAAGAAGAAGAAGCGTCAAAGGAAAATTTGAAAAGTGAAAGAATAGTTGCAATTGTTAACTCGTTAGTAGTTGACAATCGCGGAGTAAAGTTCTTCAATAAGAGAGTATGGATTCCAAAAGCAGGAGAACTGCGGCAGAAAGTATTGGAAGAAGCGCATAAATCCAGTTACTCAGTACATCCGGGAACCAACAAGATGTATAGAGATCTGAAGCAAAGCTATTGGTGGCCAGGTTTAAAGAAAGATATTGCTCACTTCGTTGAACGATGTATGACATGTTTGAAAGTTAAAGCTGAGCATCAAAGACCTTATAGGGAGCTTCAGTCGTTAGAAATTCCAATTTGGAAGTGGGACCAGATTACGATGGATCTTGTTACTGGGTTACCGCGATCACCTAAGGGGCATGATGCTATTTGGGTGATAGTGGATAGACTCACAAAGTCAGCTCACTTCCTACCGATCAAGGAGACGTACTCCCTAGAGAAATTGGCTCGATTGTATATCGACGAAATAGTAACCAGACATGGAGTACCGTCATCAATTGTGTCAGACAGGGATGCTCGTTTTACATCAGCTTTCTGGAGAAGTTTGCAAAGGGAATTAGGCTCTCAACTTAAGCTAAGTACGGCCTATCATCCGCAAACTGATGGCCAGAGTGAG
Source organism: Arctium minus (assembly GCA_954870635.1). Classification (NCBI taxonomy): domain Eukaryota; kingdom Viridiplantae; phylum Streptophyta; class Magnoliopsida; order Asterales; family Asteraceae; genus Arctium; species Arctium minus. The sequence goes on along the minus strand of OX941089.1, from coordinate 2,064,743 downwards.
AGAACCATTCAGACATTGGAAGATATGCTTCGTGCATATGTTATTGATTTTAAAGGTTCGTGGGAAATTCATTTGCCGTTAATTGAATTTTCTTACAACAATAGTTTTCATGCTAGCATACAAGTGGCCCCGTTCGAAGCATTGTATGGTCGTAAATGTAGAACACATTTATGTTGGAATGAGGTGGGTGAAAGACAGTTAGCGGGACCAGAAATTGTACAAGTGACAACTGATAAAGTCGACCAGATTCGAGCAAGATTAAAGATTGCTCAAGATCGTCAGAAAATGTATCCTGATAAGCGGAGGAAACCGATAGAATTTCAGATAGGAGACAATGTAATGTTGAAAGTCTCTCCCTGGAAAGGGGTAGTCAGATTTGGAAAGAAAGAAAAATTGAGACAAAGGTTTGCTGGACCATTTATCATCAAGGTACGTGTTGGTGAAGTGGCCTATGAACTTGATCTACCAGAAAGTTTGTGTGGGATTCATCCCACATTTCATGTGTCAAACTTGAAGAAGTGTTTGGCATAAACAGATGTAGTAGTTCCTTTAGAAGACATTCAGGTAGATGAAAAATTAAGTTATATTGAGGATCCTGTAGCAATTACGGACCTCAAAGTAAAGAAGTTGAGAAACAAAGAGATCCGCTTAGTGAAGGTCCAGTGGAAATTTCACAAAGGACAAGAATCAACATGGGAAGTAGAAGCGTACATGAAATCTCATTATCCCCATTTGTTTAGCGATAGAATTTCGGGGACAGAATTCTCTTAAGGGGGGAAGATTGTAATACTCGGATCTGAAATTTTATTAAATTTTGGAAGTTGGGTGAAAAGTTAATCGAGACCTAAAGTTCAGGGGGGTTATTTGAAACTTTGGTTATATATAACCTTAATCCTTTGTAAAGTATGTTCATATCACAATCTGATAAAGAAAAGTTAGACCGAATTAGAGAAAGAACATAAGCGAAGGCAGAGAAAAAGTTGTGAAGGATCAATCCTTTTTTGTCAAATAGAGGTATGATTCTAGCTTAATACTTCTATCTGCATGTTATAGTCGGTAAATAGACTTGTTATTCAAGCTTTTAACCGTATATTCGATCGATTTATAAGATTTGAAGTTTTTGGGTTCTTCTGTAAAAGTAACCGACCCTGTATAAATATCGGACCGGAACGAAGGTTTTGACCGGTAAGAGTATTCGACCGGTATGTTGTTCGACCGGTAAGAGTATTCGACCGGTATGTTGTTCGACCGGTAAGAGTATTCGACCGGTAAGGGTATTCGACCGGTAAGGGTATTCGACCTGTAAGGGTATTCGACCGGTAAGGTGTATTCGACCGGTATTATGTTAACCGGTCGTGGTGTTGACCGAAGTGGTTTTGACCGGATCGCACAGTGTGTTGAATTATTTAGAAAAGGAAAGATTTTAGTCGCAAGTTAGCTTATCTTCGTATTTTGATACCATCGTAGATGGTGTTAACCGTTAGAAAACCGAGGTTAAGTAAGAAGAAGCTGAGGTGAGTCTTTCAAACTAAATCTTTTATGATTTTGACAGTTATTTGATAAATGTGGGTTTTATAAACTGCACATTTATAGTATTGAAAGTTATACAGGTTTATTGAAAAAGATAGATTTAATCAGTTTGGCATGTTTATGCTCAGTTTATATAAACTTGTTTTATATATATAGTCAGGACTAAGTGTATGCATACATTTGAGTCAGAAGTCTGACCTAAGTCGGGAAGTGTGACCCGCCTGCTCGTACCGGGGAGTGTGGCCCGTTTATGCCATTAGGGTGTGTCCCTAAAATAAGGCAGTGCGAGACAGACATACCGTCTTTGACGGCAGTGTTGGTCAGTAGCTTAAGGTACGCTTGCGAAGCATAAAAAGTGGTCAGTGATGGCCAGTAGATTGAGTTATGCCTGCGAAGCATAAAGTATTTTAATGTTTGATTAAAAGAGCAAGTTATGTTTTTGAGTTATCAAGCTTTGTTTAAATGTTTTAAATAATATTTGAACTGTTGCGGTAGTGATTAGAGGGGACTCACTAGACCATTGGTCTAACCCTCGCTCTTTCAAAATTATAATCTTGTTACAGGTTATCGAAAGGTAGCAGGTACAGATAAGGGTAAAGAGAAGATGTGAGCTATTTCCAGGAGATATAAGACTTCCTGTAATAGTTTACTTTTTGGACTCAGTTGTGTAATAAGTGATAGTTGTAAACCTTGTACTCTAAAATGTAAGCTTGGGGCAGTTTTTAGACAGAAATGTTATTTTACTGTATGTATAAAGGTGAAGGTTGTTACATGATCCTCGTTCTACGGTTCATTTTGATGGGTCATGAGCTTAAAACAGGTCTTTGTAGCAAAAGTTATGAACGTTTAAGCGCGACAGCCATTTTTGGTCGATTCAACAAAGGGGGTACCCTTTCAGTTTTGTCGTCCGGATCGACCTCGTCGGATTTCCACAAAGATGTACATGGAACATCTACAATGTACATGATAAGGTTTTCACATGAAATAACATGAAAAAAATCCACTCTCGTGCAGGAAATTTGTGAAGCCACGCATTCGCCAAACGAACGAACGTACGTCGTGCAGTTTATCGAAACCCACTCAAATCATGGTGTAGTTACAGAAAGAGACCAAGAAACGGAGTGATCCTCATTCTAAGGTTTATTTTGACGGGTCATGAGCTTAAAATGGAGCCCCGTAGCAAAAGTTATGGACGTTTAAGCACGATACTCATTTTTGGCCGATTCAGCAAATGGGTACCCTTTCGGTTTTTTCGTCCAGTCCGACCTCGTCGGATTTCCACGAAACTGTACATGGTCCATCTATGATTTGAGTGGGTTCGATAAACTGCACGATGTACGTTTGTTAGGTTAGGCCAATGCGTGGCTTCGGCAATTTCCTGCACGATAGCGGATTTTTTTCATGTTATTTCTTGTGAAAACCTTCTCATGTACGTTGTGGATGTTCTATGTACTGTTTCGTGGAAATCCGACGAGGTCGGTCCGACCGACAAAACCGAAAGTGTACCCCCTTTGCAGAATCGGCCAAAAATGGTTGTCACGCTTAAACGTCCATATCTTTTGCTACAGAGCTCCGTTTTAAGCTCATTACCCAACAAAACAAACCTTAGAATGAGGATCATTCCATGGATTGCTTTCGTTCTGGAACTACACCATGATTTGAGTGGGTTTCGATAAACTATACGACGTATGTTCGTTCGGTTTGGCCAATGCGTGGCTTCGGCAATTTCCTAAACGAGAGCGGGTTTTTTTCATGTAATTTATTATAAAAACCTTCTTATTTACATTGTAGATGAACCATGTATAGGTTCGTGGAAATTTGACGAGGTCCGTCCGGACGACAAAACCGAAAGGGTACCCCCTTTGCTGAATCGGCTAAAAATGGGTGTCGCGGTTAACCGTCCATAACTTTTGCTACGGGGCTCTGTTTTAAGCTCATGACCCGTCAAAACGAACCTTAGAACGAGGATCACGCCATGGCTCTATCATTTTTTAGCAATACACCATGATCTGAGTGAGTTTCGATAAACGGCACGACATACGTTCGTTCGGTTTGACCAATGCGTGGCTTCGGCAATTTCCTGCACGACAGCGGGTTTTTTTCATGTTATTTCTTCTGAAAACCTTCTCATTTACATTGTAGATTGACCATGTACAGTTTTGAGGAAATCCGACGTGGTCGGTCGGACGACAAAACTGAAAGGGTACCCCTTTGCTGAATCGGCCAAAAATGGGTGTTGCGCTTAAACGTCCATATCTTTTACTACGGGGATCTGTTTTAAGCTCATAACCCATCAAAATGGACTTTAGAACAAGGATCACTCCATGGCTTGGTCACTTTCTGGCACTACATCATGATTTGAGTGGGTTTTGATAAACTACACGACATGCGTTCGTTCGGTTTGGCCAATGTGTGGCTTCGGCAATTTCATGCACGAGAGAGGGTTTTTTCATGTTATTTCTTGTGAAAACCTTCTCATTTACATTGTAGATGGACCATGTACAGTTTCGTGGAAATCCAACGAGGTCGGTCCGGACGACAAACCCGAAAGGGTACCCCCTTTGCTGAATCGGCTAAAAATGGGTGTCGCGGTTAAACGTCCATAAATTTTGCTACGAGGATCCGTTTTAAGATCATGACCCGTAAGAACGATCCTTAGAAAGAGGATCACGCCATGGTTCGGTCACTTTCTGGTAATACACCATGATTTGAGTAGGTTTTGATAAACGGCACGACGTACGTTCGTTCGGTTTGACCAATGCTTGGCTTCGTCAATTTTCTGCACGAGAGCGGGTTTTTTTCATGTAATTTCTTCTGAAAACCTTCTAATTTACATTGTAGATGGACCATATACAGTTTCGTGGAAATCTGACAAGGTCGGTCCGGACGATAAAACCGAAAGGGTACCCCCTTTGCTGAATCGTTAAAAAATGGGTGTTGCGCTTAAACGTCCATAACTTTTGCTATGGGGATCCGTTTTAAGCTCATGACCGTCAAAATGAAACTTATAACAAGGATCACGCCATGTCTTGGTCACTTTCTGGCACTACACCATGATTTTAGTGGGATCGATAAACTGCACGACGTACGTTCGTTCGGTTAGGCCAATGCGTGGCTTCGGCAATTTCCTGCACGAGAGCGAATTTTTTTTTATGTTATTTCTTGTGAAAACATTCTCATGTACATTGTATATGTGCAATGTATAGTTTCGTGGAAATCCGACGAGGTCGGTCCGGACGACAAAACCGAAAGGGTACCCCCTTTGCTGAATCGGCCAAAAATGGCTATCGAGCTTAAACGTCCATAACTTTTGCTACGGAGATCCGCTATAAGCTCATGACCTGTCAAAACGAACCATATAATGAGTATCACACCATGGATTGGTAACTTCTGGCACAACACTATGATTTGAGTGGGTTTGATAAATTGCATGATGTACGTTCGTTCGATTTAGCCAATGCGTGGCTTCGGCAATTTCCTGCAGGAGAGCGGATTTTTTTCATGTTATTTCTTGTGAAAACCTTCTCATGCACATTGTAGATGTACCATGTACAGTTTCGTGGAAATCCGACGAGGTCGGTCCGGACGACAAAACCGAAAGGCTACCCCGTTTGCTGAATCGGCCAAAAATGGCTGTCGCGCTTAAACTTCCATAAATTTTGCTATAGAGCTCCATTTTAAAGTCATGACCCGTCAAAACGAACCTTAGAACGAGGATCACGCCATGGATTTGTCATTTTCTGGCAATACACAATGATTTGAGTGGGTCCATTTTGAGTGGGTCCATATAATGAAGTGCCTTTAAACGACGTTTATGCATACACATGACCCTAAGATGTGATTAACCCAAAACTCATCACGTATTGGAACCAAGGATTTTTCCAAACGGTTTATGAACTCAAATACATCAAAATACCGAACATCATGAGTTAGACTTCATTTGTACAAAAATCACCGAAGATGCATAAATCATAAAATGGACTTTATTTGTACAAAATCACCAAGAATACATAAGTCATACTAGTTACTTGTTGAACTATTCAAAATCTGAATATGAGCATTTCACGAGATTAAAATAACCCAAGTTTATCGAATATGAAAACTTATCAAAATACCCACACTTTGACAATTAGTAAGTAATATATATTTTTACTTCAAAATACCCATTTTGGCATGTACATAATTTTCGTAAAGCAACTTGAACTCACCTTGCTAGATTTAGGCTAAATCTAGGTTTTACCCCCAAAAGTTGAATCACCATTGATAAAGGCTTGAACCACCAAGAAACTCCCTAGATCTAAGATCCAACACATCTACAAGATCACCTTCACCACACAAATCATTAAAATCAAACCCAAGATGAAGGAAGAAAGGAAAAAGGGTGAAACCATCAAACCCTAGCTAGTTTAACATTGAGAGAGATAAGGAACTTACCACCACAAAATACCCTTGGATATTCTAATATACTTCCAATCTCTTGCTAAATCCTTGAAGAGCTCTAAAAAACGAAACCATGGCAACTTGAATCACCCAAATCGGAGTTGTGGAGCAAAAGTTATGAAGAAATGAAGTTCTAGGGCTGAAAATCGGGTTTTATGCTCGACCAGGGGATTTCGTGACTTACCACGCGACCTTAAGTCGCAGCATAATTTTCCTGCTTTCCTAAGTCGCGGCATAATTCCTAAGTCGTGGCATAAGTCGCGAGATGCACTGTTCGTCCGGTTTTCTTCTCGTTCACTGTTTTGACCATAACTTCTTCGTTATAGCTCCGATTTTGCTCCGAAAATAACCGTTGGACTCGTAATTGAATTCTTCATCCAACAAGACTACAAAATCTTGGATTAAAGTCTGTTAAGTCTAATTTTATAGTAATCATTGTATTTATAGTCTTGGTCTTATACTGTGCTTAGGAAGTTTTATCTGTTGTATAAGTCAATAGTATTTAAGTCCCTTTGGGCTTTGGTTGTTGTAAGAAACTAACGCATATTCAATATCAGATTACACTTTATGCTTCAAACTCTCTCTCTCTCTCTACTTTCTCTCTCTAAGATTTAGATTTATGTATTAATATAGAATCTAAAATCCTATATCTTATTTTTCCCTTACAATTACCGATTTATGTATTAACTTGAAACGATACTTTTCAAAATCAGGGTGTTACATTATTTCTTCTGAAAACCTTCTCATTTATATTGTAGATGACCTTGTACAGTTTTGTGGAAATCCAACGAGGTCCGTCCGGACGACAAAACCGAAAGGGTACCCCCTTTGATAAATCGGCCAAAAATGGGTGTCGCGCTTAAACGTCCATAACTTTTACTACGAGAATCTGTTTTAAGCTCATGACCCGTCAAAATGGACCTTAGAACAAGGATCACGCCATGGATTGGTCACTTTCTGGCATACAACATGATTTGGGTGGGATCGATAAACTGCACGACGTATGTTCGTTCGATTTGGCCAATGCATGGCTTCGGCAATTTCCTACACGAGAGCGGATTTTTTTCATGTTATTTCTTGTGAAAACCTTCTCATGCACATTGTAGATGTGCAATGTATAGTTTCGTGGAAATCCGACGAGGTCGGTTCAGACAACAAAACCGAAAGGGTACCCCCTTTGCTGAATCGGCCAAAAATGGTTGTCGCGCTTAAACGTCCAAAACTTTTGCTACAGAGCTTCATTTTAAGCTCATGACCCATCAAAACGAACCTTAGAACGAGTACCATGCCATGGATTGGTCTCTTTTTTGCACTACACCATGATTTGAGTGGGTTTCGATAAACTGTACGACGTACGTTCGTTTGGTTTGGCGAATATGTGGCTTCGGCAATTTTCTGCACGAGAGTGGGTTTTTTTCATGTTATTTCTAGTGAAAACCTTCTCATTTATATTGTATATGGACCATGTATTGTTTGGTGTAAATCCGACGAGGTCAGTCCGGACGACAAAACTGAAAGGGTACCTATTAAGTCTGATTTTATAGTAATCATTGTATTTATAAGCTTGGTCTTATACAATGTTTAGGTTGCTTATCTGTGTTGTATAAGGCTAGGGTATTTAAGTCCCTTTGGGCTTTGGTCTTTGTAAGACATTTACGCATACCATTCAATTCAACATACTTTACGCTTACTCTCTCTCTCTCTATACTTTCTCTCTCTAAGATTTATAGGATTCTTGGATTATCAATTGGTATCAGAGCCAATCTAAATCTGAGAGATTTGAGAGAATTGTTTTTGAAATCTGAATTTGTGAATTAATCTGAAAATTTGATAAGAAAATCTCGTTTTTGGATTTTTCATCAAATTCGTACTTGTTTTTGACTAAATTTCTGTGTAATTTGGTTTGTTGGATTCGATTTTGATTGTAAAACAATTTTAATTCACATCAAGTTGCAAGAAAATCAAGTTTTGATCTTCAATTTCTAGATTTTTCAAGTTTCTGGAAAACGGTTTTCACATACTGTTCATATAACGAATTCTCTTATTTGTGGTTTTTGATCGAGATTTTTGCTTGAAAGTTGTTAGAAAACTGTTTTTGATCTCATATGTACAAGAATTTTTCATTAAATTCTGTTTTGTCATCGATTTTTGGAAATTTTTTTGTTTTTCTAACGGTTTGCGCCAGATTTGAACTTTGCGCGAGTTCTTCAGTTTTGCGCTAGATATACCTAATTTTGTGTCAGTTTATTTCAGGTTTTCATCTACAGATCTCTTCTCACGCAAAGTTAGATTTGCGCTATCTCAGACTCACGCAAATTCAGCTTTGCGCCACCTCTTACTCACGCAAAGTCCAATTTGCGTCATCTTCTGCTCACGCAAAGTATCTTTGCGTCTCTCCACACAAACTCAAGTTTGTGTCATCCGTGTGTCACGCAAATCTAAGTTTGCGCAACCTTCTGTTCATGCAAAGTCTCCTTTTCGCCACTACTTATTCACGCAAATCTCAGTTTGCGCCTCCAACTGCTAGCGACAATCTTCGTTTGCGCCATCTGCTGCTCACGCAAACATCTAGTTTGCGCCAGTTCTGTTTCAAGACTTAGCATTTTTTTTCTGAAGATTGTCATCTATGGATTCTACAAAGTTTGCTTATCAAGCTCAGTTCTACAAAAATGATATCATGATGTCATTGGGTACAGAAAATCGTCCTCCAGTTCTGATAGATAAAAACGAGTTTACTCAGTGGCAAGATCGGTTCCTGAACTTCATCGAGCGCCAAATAAACGGAAATGACATGATGAATATTCTATCCGAAGGACCATTTGAAAAACCCATTCTGGCTTCTGGATTATATAAGCCTACCAAATAATATACACCTGATGAGTTATCACAATATCAAGCTGATCGTGATATAAAGGCAAATCTGATGCTAGCCTTGCCAAACTCTATCTAAAACAGGATTGATTGTTTCAAAAATCATCCTAACCTTATGTGGCAACAGCTTGAGAAGATCATGCTTGGGTCTTCAGTTGCAACTCAACTTCGGCATACACGGTATATGAACAACTTTGAAGAATTCAAAGCCAAGGATGGGGAGTCACTGAAAATTGTTTATGACAAATTATGTGTCGTGATAAATGATTTGAGGAAGATTAAAGTGGAAAAGACTGAGCTTGAGATTAATCTGAAATTTCTCAATGCACTTCAACCGGAATGGAACAAATCTTGTCACAGATTGAGGAATGATGTCAGAATATCTTCCATGCAAATCCAAGAAATGTTTGAGATCTTGCTGACAGATGAATGCATTGTTATAGAGAAGAAGGCCAAACTGGACAAAAAGAATAAGAAATCAGTGGACCCAGTTGCTCTCCTCACGAAACAACTGACAGAACAAGCATTGTTTGAAAATACTTACAACGGGGCCACTGGTGATGATGGCGAAGCGCTCGAGAAAGCAATGATCCTTCTACCACAACATTATCAGAAAAAGTTCCAACCTCGGTCGGGTTCCAACAATCTTCGCTTCACTTCTGGGTCTAAAGTCAAAGTGCCCGAGCCAAAGACAGTTGCTTCCTGTTACAACTGTGGTAAGCCGGGTCACATCTCAAAGGAGTGTAGAGTGAAGAAGGTTCGGGATTCAGCATATTATAGAAAGAAAATGGAACTTACCGAGAAAAGAGAGAACGGAACAGCTTTGCTTGTAGAAGAGGAGTACTGGCTGGATCACTCCGATGATGAAGCTGATACTGTTGAGATCGCTCACATGTGTTTCATCGGAGATGATCAGTCAAATGATGATGATTCTGATGCTGATGAAGATGAGATAATCTCTGAGTTTGATTACAATTTTATTTCTTCACAGTTGAATATTATGATTTCTGCTTTACATGATATTCGTTCACAGCTCTTATCTGAAAAGAATTTAAATTCTGAAAAGTCAGATTTGATTGATAAATTACAAATTTCTTTGAAAGATGAAAAATCTATTATGATTCATACAAAAGACATCTTTCAAAAGAAATTAAATGATTTGGAAAAATCAAATAAGTCTTATCTTGAATCTTTGACTGATATGACCAATTTAAAAGATAATTTTTCGACTAAAATAAATGAGTCTATAAAAGAAAAATGGGGACTTGGTTTTGAAAATCCTCATTGTTTAAACAATGCGATAGAAAAATCCCTTACTTTATATAAATACGATTATCTAACTCTTGCTCAATATGCTCCTCAATTTAAAATTGATTGGATGAATGAAAAGCAAGTGTTAGAAATCGAAAATGAGAAAAGGACGAATAACAAGAAAAATGAAATTTCTTTTGTTTATACGCATGAAAATGTAAAATATTTTCCTGACAAATCAAAGAGAGGCAGAAAAGGTTTAAATGATATATCTCCCGTCAAGTCTTCGGTGTCTGATGATTTTGTTGATATTTTTGTCAATAAATCTGATAAGGAAAATATCTCTTCAATCTTTTATGATTCTAAGAGATATACTCCTCCTTTAATATTAGAAGGCAAAATCATTGACCTTGAAGATAAGATGGAAGATCAAAATATTAAAAGGGAAATTGAATCAAATGTTATTCTTTCTTTCATGACATCAAGTCTTGAAGAAATTTTTTTTTTCAAAAACAAGATTCATTTTCTAATTCTATCCTTTCTTCTTTTAAAGAAAACAAAAAGGAATTTCTAAAATCTGAAAACTTTTCTCAAAAAATTTCTGACTCTGCGGTCAGTTCAGATTTATTGTCTGATCAGATTGGTTGCTTAGGTAAAATTATTTCTTCTGATTCCAATCTTAAAACGAAAATTCTTGATGAATCTTTTACACTAAATGATGATTATTATAAACCTAAGCGCAAAAGAAGAAGGTCAAAGAAGTCAAAGAAACAAGAGTCAGTCATTTCTGATAATTCTAATTCTTGTACTTCAATGATTTCAGATAGGACTTTGAGCACTCATTCCAAGCAGATATGGAGAGCCAAGCGGACATCAGATGATTCTCATACTGATGAGGATAGATATGTAGACAAACAATATAAAAGTGATTCATTTGCTGTTTGTAATAAAGTTTCAAAATACTCTATAAAGCAAATGATTCAAATTTCCAAAAATGTCTCATATTCTTCTTCTGATTCTAGTTCAGATGATTATGCTTTCTCTTCTTCTGATTCTTCTATTCATTATTGTGATTATCTCTCTCGTGTTTTATATGTTAAATCTAACAAGTTTATCCCCATAAGAACTGCAACTAACAAACATGGGCCCAAATTCAAGTGGGTACCAAAATCTCCAATTGCTTCTAAGTTGCAGGAATCTAATGTCAAGGGGGAGTAAGAGAAAGTTGGCTTCTGAGTAATTCAGCTCATAATCCGTGCTTCAAAGACATTGATTTTTAGACATGTCAGTCTAGGACTCGTTATTCAATGTTTTTTTTAGCTTCTGACTATTGAGAAACTGTGAGTGCATCTACTTTATTCCGCTGCATTTATCTCTGATAATGATGTTGATCCAGTTTTTCTTATTTTTTTAAAGAATCTGAGCAATTTTATTCAAACCCTGAATTTGATCAACCCAATTTTTTCAAATAAGACACAAATTTCATTTTACATTACGTGAAAGATGATATTATTGAATTATATTTTGTTTCAACTGAATATAAACTTGCCGATTTTATTTTATCAAATGTTTCTATTTTCAAATCTCGGCAAGTTGAATTTAAAAGTTTAAACATTCACAAATTTTATTCTATAAAGTAAAAGTTTTACAATTTTTCTTTCTTTTGAATAAAATGTGTGTCTACGATAAATTTTCAAGTTGCTTTGTTTATATTAAAGTTTTTATATGTTCAAATTTCAAGTGTAACAAAAGTCGAAAAAGTCAGCAACATGTTTGTAGCTTTTGATATTGCTTTAAAGTTGTGTGATTCGGAATATTTATATTTTACAATGCTTAGAAAACCTAAAAAGTCAGAATTTTGGATTGTAATGAAAATATGGGCTAAGCACTAAGATGTAAAACTGGATGATTGAGATGAATATTAAATTCTTATAAATCAGAAATCTCTAAGTTTAAAAGTTTGTACCTGTGACCTTTCTAGTTTGGGAAAGTAAGTTATGTGGGATGCTTGTCATCTGGTCCCCTAAGGTCATTTGATCTGGGAGTGATCGAACCCAAATCCTTCTATAGAATCAGATCGAAAGTCATGTTCTACAGTATGAATGGGTTTAGGATGTGTTGATGTAGCCTTTCTGATCTGGGAGAGTAAGTTCCAAGGGGTGCTTGACACCTAGTCCCCTAAGGCCAACTGGTCTGGGAGCGGCTGACCCAAATCCTGCAATAGGATCAGATAGAAAGTTATGTTTACGGCATGTTCTTTACTTACCGAACTTTTTGATTAAAAGATGTCAAAGTGCACAATCTTAAAAGATGCCAAAGAGCACACTCATGTTAAGATGCCATTGTGCACAATGCTAAAAAGATGCCAATGAGCACACATCTCATGATACTTGGTGATATGTTTGAGTTGTAATAAACCTATAAATTTGTGAAAGTCTGAATTCTTGATGGCTTAGTGTGAATATTTGCAAAGTTCTCTATTATATTTTTAGAATTGCATTTTCTTAAAGCTAATCAAAGTTCACATGCGAGCACACTGAATAGATTGATGAAAGTTTTTGAAACTGAACATGTCTCAACTTGATATGCAATAAAACGGTTTCTATATCCAAAAGCATACATTTGATTTCATCAGATGGATTTTATTGTGATATTTTACTAAGTAGAATTCTATTTGTTTATGTTTAAATTTTTATATATTTAGTCGTTTCAAAATACATATTCAGTATATTTTTCTTTCTACATTGATGTTTCAATTCTTGTGTTCTCATATCTTTTAAATGGGTTTGTTCATTATTCAAGGGGGAGTGAATAAGGAGAAATTTCTGAAAAGATAATATCTATTTTCGAGGGGGAGTGTCTGATTTTCTACATGAATGCTATCTTGAATTATCATATTTTAGTGCATTTGTGTAGGGGGAGTCAAAGAACTTATCAGGTAAAATTTTCTGAGTTTAAGTAAGTTTTGCGCCAACAGTTGGTAGCACAAACTTCACTTTGCGCCACCAACGTGTCGTGCAAATCTTCCCTCTTCCTCCTTTACTTTGATTTTGCAGATCTTAAGTTGTCTCGTCTCCAACATTTGCATGACCAAGTTGATCCAGATCATCAAGGTCATGAGGGGGAGAAGTTAAGGAGAAGTTAAAGAGACAAAGAGCTCAAACGTTTATCTGCTGATCAAGATTCGCTCAAGATTCTATTCTCTCAGCTTACTAGTTCTTTTGATGTTCCTGCTCCGACCACTACTGTTCATTCAAGGTCATTTAAAAGAGGTGTGTCGTCTAGAGCACAAGCTGATGAATCAACTGTTCTTTCAAGTTTATTCCAAACTGGTCCAGTCTTGTCAAGGCAGCAAAGATAAATCAAACTGAAAGATGCTGAGAAGAATTTTTTTTTAAAAAGTCAGAAAGCTTTGCAAAGTCGCTTAGATGGTCAATGTTGTTTTAGAAGATTGATTTTGAAGACCACAGCGCCAATGATTACTAAGGGGGAGATTGTTAAGTCTGATTTTATAGTAATCATTGTATTTATAGGCTTGGTCTTATACAGTGTTTAGGTTGCTTATCTGTGTTGTATAAGGCTAGGGTATTTAAGTCCCTTTGGGCTTTGGTCTTTGTAAGACATTCACGCATACCATTCAATACAACATACTTTGCGCTTACTCTCTCTCTCTCTACTTTCTCTCTCTAAGATTTAGAGGATTCTTGGATTATCAGTACCCCCTTTGCTGATTCGGCCAAAAATGGGTGTTAGGCTTAAACGTCCATAACTTTGGTTACGGGGCTCCGTTTTAAGCACATGACCCGTAAAAATATACCTTAGAACGATTATCATGCCATGGCTTTGTCACTTTCTGGCAATACACCATGATTTGAGTGGTTTTCGATAAACTGCATGATGTACGTTCGTTTGGTTTGGCCAATGTGTGGCTTCGGCAATTTCCTGCACGAGAGTGGGGGTTTTTCATGTTATTTCTTGTCAAAATCTTCTTATTTACATTGTATATGGACCATGTACAGTTTCGTGGAAATCCGACGAGGTTGGTTCGGACAACAAAACCAAAAGGGTACCCACTTTGCTGTATCGGACAAAAATAAGTGTCGCGAATAAACGTCCATAACTTTTGCTACGGGGATCCCTTTTAATATCATGTCCCTTCAAAACGAACCATAGAACTAGGATCACGCCATGTCTTGGTCACTTTCTATCACTACACCATGATTTGAGTGGGTTCGATAAACTGCATGACGTACGTTCGTTCGGTTTGGCCAATGCGTGGCTTCGGCAATTTCCTACATGAGAGCGGATTTTTTCATGTAATTTCTTGTGAAAACTTTCTCATGTACATTGTAGATGTACCATGTACAGTTTCGTGGAAATCCGACAAGGTCGGTCCAGACAACAAAACCGAAAGGGTACCCCCTTTGCTGAATCGGCCAAAAATGGTTGTCGCACTTAAACGTCCATAACTTTTGCTACAGAGCTTCGTTTTAAGTTCATGACCTGTCAAAACGAACCTTAGAAAAAGGATCACGCCATGTCTTGTTCAATTTCTGGCACTACACCATGATTTGAGTGAGTTTTAATAAACTACACAACGTACGTTCGTTCGGTTAGGCCATGCGTGGCTTCGGCCATTTCCTGCACGAGAGCAGATTTTTTCATGTTATTTCTTGTTAAAACCTTCTCATGTACAGTATAGATGTGCGATATATATTTTCGTGGAAATCCGACGCGGTCGGTCCGGACGACAAAACCGAAAGGGTACCCTCTTTGCTGAATCGGACAAAAATGGGTGTCGTGCTTAAATGTCCATAACTTTTGCTACGGGGATCCGTTTTAAGTTCATGACCCGTTAGAACGAACCATAGAACGAGGATCATGCCATGGCTCTGTCACTTTCTGGCAATACACCATGATTTGAGTGGGTTTCGAAAAACGGCACGACGTACGTTCGTTCGGTTTGACCAATACGTGGCTTCGGCAATTTCCTATACGAGAGCGGGTTTTTTTTCATGTTCATTGTAGATGGAACATGTACAGTTTCGTGGAAATCCGACGATGTCGGTCCGGACGACAAAACCAAAAGGGTACCCCCTTTGCTGAATCGGCCAAAAATGGTTGTCGCGCTTAAACGTCCATAACTTTTGCTACAGAACTCCGTTTTAAGCTCATGACCCGTCAAAACGAACCTTAGAACGAGTATAACTCCATGGTTTGGTCTTTTTCTAGCACTACACCATGATTTTAGTCGGTTTCGATTAACTGCACAACGTACGTTCGTTCGGTTTGGCCAATGCGTGGCTTCAGCAATTTCTTACACGAGAGCATGTTTTTTCATGTTATTTATTGTGAAAACCTTCTCATTACATTGTAGATGGTCCATGTACAGTTTCGTGGAAATCCGACGAGTTCGGTCTGGACGACAAAACCGAAAGGGTACCCCCTTTGCTGAATCGGCCAAAATGGGTGTCGCGCTTAAACGTCCATAACTTTTGCTATGGAGCTCCGGTTTAAGCACATGACCCGTCAAAATAGACCTTAGAACGAGTATCACGCCATGGATTGGTCGCTTTCTGTAAAAACACCATGATTTGAGTGGGTTTGGATAAAATTGCATGACATACGTTCGTTCGATTTGGCCAATATGTGGCTTCGGCAATTTCCTACACGAGAACGAGTTTTTTTCAATTTATTTCCTGTGATAACCTTCTCATTTACATTGTATATGGACCATGTACAGTTTCGTGGAAATCCGACGAGGTATGTCCGGACGACAAAACCGAAAGGGTACCCCCTTTGCTGAATCGGCCAAATATGGGTGTCGCGCTTAAACGTCCATAACTATTACTACGGGGATCCGTTTTAAGCTCATGACCCGTCAAAATGGAACTTAGAACAAGGATCACACCATGGCTTGGTCACTTTCTGGCACTACACCATGATTTGAGTGGGTTCGATAAACTGCACGACATACGTTCGTTCGGTTTGGCCAATGCGTGGCTTCAGCAATTTCCTGCACGAGAGCAGATTTTTTTTTCATGTTATTTCAAGTGAAAACCTTCTTATTTACATTGTATATTGACCATATACGGTTTCATAGAAATTCGACAAGGTCAGTCCGGACGACAAAACCGAAAGGGTACCCCATTTGCTGAATAGGCCAAAAATGGGTGTCGCGCTTAAACGTCCATAACTTTTGTTATGGGGATCCGTATTAAGCTCATGACCCCTAAAAACAAACCATATAATGAGGATCACGCCATGGCTTGGTCACTTTCTGGCACAACACTATGATTTGAGTGGGTTCGATAAGTTGCATGATGTACGTTCGTTCGGTTAGGCCAATGCGTGGCTTAGGCAATTTCCTGAACGAGAGCGTATTTTTTTCATGTTATTTCTTGTGAAAACCTTCTCATGTACATTGTAGATGTACCATGTTCATTTTCGTGGAAATCCGATGAGGTCGGTCCGGACGACATAACCGAAAGGGTACCCCCTTTGCTGAATCGGCCAAAAATGGTTGTCGCGCTTAAACTTCCATAACTTTTGCTACAGAGCTCCATTTTAAGCTCAAGACACATCAAAACGAACCTTAGAACGAGGATCACGCCATGGTCTGGTCTCTTTCTGGAACTACACCATGATTTGAGTCGGTTTCGTTAAACCGCACGACGTACGTTCGTTCGGTTTTACCAATGTGTGGCTTCGACAATTTCCTGCATGAGAGCGGGTTTTTTTCATGTTATTTCTTCTGAAAACCTTCTCATTTACATTGTAGATTGACCATGAACAGTGTAACACCCTCAAATTTGGGTAGAGCGACTAATTTAAAATTTCCAAAAATACTTTAAAGGATAATAAATTCTCTTACTACAAGACCATAATTGAAATACATTTATAGGTTAATCCATCATTGAATAACTAAATTCTTACACAAAGACTAACTAAAGTTGGGTGTCACTAACAAAACCACCAATTGTCTCTATTCTCCAATATAAATGCGGAAGTCTTCAATAAGCTAATCACCTTCTTGAGCACACAACTAGTACTCACCTCTTCACAGTGTCACTAGATCTAATCCTGAAATTGAACCTGATGCACATGCCAACAAATAAAAAGGTTAGACTAACGCCTAGTGAGTTCAAAAGTTTTTATCATGATTATAAAAATCATTAAATGGAAATAATACAAAATAAATCATGATCCTTCAAAACGGATTACTTTAAATATGAGGATGAGCAATTTTCCAATAATATGCAATTTATAAATGAACGCCTCAACGCTAAACATTCTTTCATGAAGTAATGCAACCCAACACTTACTCAAAACGAGAATATTGGTAAATGCTCAAATATTGAAATTTGAATAAACTTTATAAACCAAACGACCAAAATATGAATAAACTCAAGTCTCCAAAATTATAACATATGGAGAATGCCCCAAACTCAAAATCATCACCGAAAACAAGGATAAAACTAAATACCCAAAACAACACATTTCGGTGACGGGGGAGTCCCGAATTCCAAGGCTAGTGGCGGAACACAAAAGTAGGCCACATTCCAAGTTATTGAGCTCACCATACTAGGAACCCATGGCCACGAGCTCGCCGACTCGTACTAAGATGTGGGGGGCACCCGAGGATTACCTAATCATGCTCATTCGCTAAGATTACATTTACGGCCTATGGCTAGTATCCGGTCCCACATAACCATACCAAGAGGCCTCCGAGGACCCAATGTCTCAACTAGCTACAAATGGGAAGTAACTATCCCATAGAAAAAAGCCCAGAAATTAAATCACGGATGCAGGTCCGAGTATTGAACTCCACGAGCCCTCATCGTATTATCCTCGAAATCCCATAACTAATTCAGGTGCCAACATATAAATAATAGCCCTTTTTCCTTTTTAAAATAATAAAGATCGACTCATATGCCTATGGATCCACTGCATTACAGTCTAAAACAGTACATGACTCCAACTGAATGACCAACGCACTCAAAACATGTAATTCTCAAATGATGCGCATTAACCTCCATCATACTCAAAACTCCACAACGGGCTATTAAACCGGACAAATGTCCTCAAGACTCATTTTAGTCAAAACCGACCCAAAGGCTCAACAATTTACTTAAATCTCCAATGAAAGCCAGTGTAAACATTAAAACACGTTTGACCAACGGATATGCAAACACAACGACCAAAAGTAAGATTAGCTCAAAACGCATCATTGGTTGAAACAAAGCGTTTTCCCAAAGGACTCCTTCCCTTATTTTTTTTTCCAAAATGACTCATAACATAATGATATGCATTTTCCAAATGGTTTATGAAGTCAGTTGCACCAAAAGGACAATTACTTAAAATGACATATAATTAAGTATTAATCCACCAAAGAAACATATTAAAATGATTTATGTATCAAAATGTCCAAAATCCCAAAGATGTGTGTTATATAAGTTTATAGAGTTAAACACTTTCAAAACAACCAAACTTATCAGCAGTTAACAATTTCATGTAAAATGCAAAACACTTTAAAATAAACATTTTGGCATGTACATCGTTTTCACAAATCATCTTGAACTCACCTTGCTAGATTTAGGTTAAATCTAGGTTTTACCCCAATCTTGAGCTTCCTTTGGTGAGGACTTTAGATCCACAAACATCCATCACTATAATCTTTATCTGGGTCACAACCAAAGCCTAAGGATGCACCAAAAGTAACCACAAACTCAGATTCATAACAAACCTTAGTCAAATCCTCTAATCATCCAAAATACCCAAAATAGGTCAAAACTTCAAAACAAGGATGATATATCAAAATAAATGCTCTATGAGGTTAAAACGGAAGGTTTTAACAAGAATAATGGTTTAGAAGGTTAAGATTGACTTACAATTTGTTTTTAGGAAAAAGCCCAAAAACTAGGTCAACAATGGTGAGAGATAGTTGGAGAAGATGAAGAAGATGAATATCTTGAGTTTCCATCCACAAAGCTTGAATCTCTAGCTTCCAATCTCTTAAAAATCTTGAAGATTTTGATTTTGGACGAGTAAATAATGTTTGAACAAAAAAAATGAGAGAGGATAATGGATAGGTGAAGGAGAAAGGGGGTGAATGAGAAAAAAAACGTCTAAAGGGTTTTAAACCCAATTTTTTAGGTTCGGGTGAGTTTGAAGTTAGTTCGGGGTCAAGAAACTCACTTGAAAGTCGCCTGGAAGGTATTTGGGTTTAGTGTCAAAACAATGGCTGACGTGAGTTTGAAGTTAGTTCGAGGTCAAGAAACTCACTTCAAACTCGCTTGAAAGGTATTTGGGTTTAAAATCAAAACAGTGGTCGACGTGAGTTTGAAGTTAGTTTGGGATCATGCAACTCACTCAAAAGTCGTTTGGAAGGTATTTTGTTTTAAAATCAAAACATCCCCCAAAGCTAGTTTAATGTGAGTTTGAGGTTTGCGCAACTCACTTGGAACTCGCCCTAAAGGCCCAAATCTTGATTTTGATTTTCGTTTTAACAATTCCGCTAATCTCGATTGGAGACACGTTTATCTATAAAATGACCGCATACCGAAATACTATAAACGCGATTATTAGGGACAAACTATACTTACAAAATTCCGGGAGTTGCAATCCTCCCAACCTTATGTAACACCCTTAAATCTGAAGATAGCAACTTATTAAAAATTTTCTAAATACATCAATAAGTACTTTGACTACAGACACAATTTGAGAATTAACCTCAATACACGCATTCATCCTATACATACCATCTATGAAAAGGACGGGTGTTACTAAACCCAATAACAATTACTATCTCCAACCTGCGGAAGACTTCACCAGCTACTTACTCTTGTATAAAGCTAAGGCTCAACTCCTCACAGCACTTGCTAGAACCGAACCCCCGACAGGAACCTGATGCACATGCCGACAAATAAAAAGGTTAGGCTTAACGCCTAGTGAGCTCAAGAGTTTTAACATGAATGAATATATCTTTAAAAAAAGGAATTCAGTTTAAAGCAAGATCCTTCGAAATATTATACTTCAAAATGGAAGCGACACATTTTCCCATAGTATGCACTTTTAAAGACAATGCTCCCAAACACACATTCCTTATAAAACAATGCAACCCGTAACTTACCCAAAACGGGGTCATAGTTCGATACTCAAATTTGTGAAAATGTAAATAATACTTCATATCCCAAAACACCCAAAAATCGGGTGGGACATAATACTCGACCCTTAAATAACGGAAAACAAACCATATAAATATGATACGCCATTAAAACATGGAACTGAAACTTAATACTCACGCGACCATAAAATAGAATGAAATCCAAATATTAAAGCATGGACAATTAAATATCCAAAATACAGTGGGCCGACAACAGGGGATACCCGTATCCATTGAGAGCGGAGGAACACAAAAGTATGTCACTCAAACAACGTTGATCGTATGACACTTCACGACACGCTAGCCCAAGTGCCCCTACGACCTCTTGACAAGTTCACCAAAAGAGACAGTTGACCTTGGTGGCCGTTACAAAGAACTCCACCCCAAAAGGCTCAGCACACCGGGGACTACAACTAAGGAAATTCCCCAAATGGCGGAGGTCACAGTACTCACCTCCCAGGCAGCACTATCCAGACTCAACCACCCTCCTAGTGCCTCTTTGTCAAGTTTTGGTCATAAAACATGAGTCCCGGGGTCCAACCCCGTACCACCCAATTGACCATCAAATAAGACTGACTTACGTGCCTATGGATCAATTACAACACAGTCTAAGATTACATGACTACTCATGAATGACTAAAGCACTCGAGCCTGTAATTATCAATAATATGCAATAAAATGCATTAAGACGTAAATCACAATTTGGACTCTAAATCGAGCCATTAAAACCGGACAAATGTCCTCAGTACTCTTTTACGTCCACACCGAGCTAAAATGCCCAAATCATTTGACCAATAAATAACGGTCCCCCAAATAATGAAATGTCTTTAAACGACGTTTATGCAGACACATACCTCAAGGATGTGATTTACCCAACTCGACACGTGTTGGGACCAAGAATCATCCCAATAGTTTATAAACCCAAATATACCAAAATGTCGTACGTCATAAATTAGACTTCGTTTGTACAAAATCACCGAAGATGCATAAGTCATGAAATGGACTCTATTTGTACAAAATCGCTAAGAATATGTAAAACGTGCTATTTGTTTGTTAAAACATTAAAACTCAAATATGAGCATTTTATGGAATTAAGCAACCCAAGTTTACCAACTATGAAAATTTATCAAAATACTCACACTTTGACAAATACCAAGTAAAACACATTTTTTTACTTCAAAATACACATTTTGGCATACACCGTTTTAACAAATCAACTTGAACTCACCTCACTAGATTTAGGCTAAATCTAGATTTCACCCAACTTGAGCTCCTTTGAAGGGCACTTGAATCCTCAAGCCGAAAACTTCCAAAACCTAGATTCATACATTCCAAACCATAAATACCCATATTTAACCATTTAGAAACATTCCCCAAACATTATTTACTAAAACCCCCAACGAGATCAAAACCCTAGTTTCTCCAAAACTATCAAATCCGAGATTTGATAAACCAAACATTAGGGAAACATCAATGGAGCATTTATAACATTAAATCAATAAAGCTTACCATTTTAGATGATGAGACTTTCCGAGGACACCCATTCCAACTCTTCAACCCGAGCTCCCACACATTGAACTTGATAAGGAAGATGAAGATGGAGGTTTTGTGGTTCAAGATCCCACTAGCTAGATGATGAAGAATCATGTGGTTCAAGGGGGAAAACCCTCAAAATGGGTTAGGGTTCGACTTTGAGGTTTGGGAGAGAAAAGGGAAGGGATTAGAAAATGAAAATGAGGGAAATGGGTGAAAATTCGGGCATTTAGGGGACCAGAGGTCGCGGGCGACCTTGCCACGCGATAGTGACATTGTCACTATCGCGAGGTCACTATCGCGGAGATTGTACCGCGGGTGGTACACCCCCGGCGATTGTGCCACGCGATAGTGACACATGTCACTATCGCGAGTCACAATCGCGCCACTCGTACCGAAACCAGAAAAAGGTCAAAACTCAAGATTCTCGCATGGGTCGACTCAAGGTTCGAAAGCACAACATTTTCCATTCAAAAAGATAGGCAGAAAGCGGAGAGGTTACCAACGGAGGACGGAAACTTGCTTACAAAAAAAAAGGTGTTACACCTTAAAATATATTTCGTCCTCGAAATCTAGATTCCCAATTAACGTTGCTCCCATAATTGACTGTCTTTGTTTACGAGAAGTTGTCTCTAATCCACTTGACAGAACAATCACGATAACTTTATGCTGATACCCAAACTAATGCCCCCTTAGGCACATTACACTTATATCCGAGTGAACGCTTAACCTACCAAGGTAGCTTCTAACCACAAGCTCATAACCCGTCAAAATGGACCTTAGAACAAGGATCATGCCATAGCTTGGTCACTTTCTGGCACTATACCATGATTTGAGTGGGTTCGATAAACTGCATGACGTACGTTCGTTCGGTAAGGCCAATGCGTGGCTTGGCAATTTCCTGCACGAGAACGGATTTTTTCATGTCATTTCTTGTGAAAACCTTCTCATGTACATTGTAAATGTGCGATGTATAGTTTCGTGGAAATCCGACGAGGTCGGTCCGGACGACAAAACCGAAAGGGTACCCCCTTTGCTGAATCGACCAAAAATGGGTGTCGCGCTTAAACGTTCATAACTTTTGCTACGGGGATCCGTTTCAAACTCATGACCCATAAGAACGAACCACGGAACGAGTATCACGCCATGGATCTGTCACTTTCTGGAAATACACCATGATTTGAGTGGGTTTCGATAAACAGCACGACGTACGTTCGTTCAGTTTGACCAATACGTGGCTTCGGCAATTTCCTGCACGAGATCAGGTTTTTTCATGTTGTTTATTCTGAAAACCTTCCCATTTACATTGTAGATTAACTATGTATAGTTTCGTGGAAATCCGACGAGGTCGGTCCGGACGACAAAACCGAAAGGTTACCCCCTTTGCTGAATCGGCCAAAAATGGTTGTCGCGCTTAAACGTCCATAACTTTTGCTACAGAGCTCCATTTTAAGCTCATGACGCGTCAAAACAAACCTTAAAACAAGGATCATGCCATGGTTTGGTCGCTTTCTTGAACTACACCATGATTTGAGTGGGTTTCAATAAACGGCATGACGTACGTTCGTTCGGTTTAGCCAATGTGTGGCTTCGGTAATTTCCTGCACGAGAGCGGGTTTTTTCATGTTATTTATTGTGAAAACCTTCTCATTTACATTGTAGATGTACCATGTACAGTTTCGTTGAAATCCCACTAGGTCGGTCCGGACGACAAAACCGAAAGGGTACCCTTTCCTGAATTGGCCAAAAATGGGTGTCGCACTTAAACATCCATAACTTTTGCTACGGGGATCCATTTTAAGCTCATGACCCATCAAAACGAACCTTAGAACGAGGATCACACCATGGATCTGTCACCTTCTGGAAATACACCATGATTTGAATGGGTTTCGATAAACAGCACGACGTACGTTCGCTCATTTTGACCAATGCGTGTCTTTGGAAATTTCCTGCACGAGATCGGGTTTTTTTTCATATTATTTCTTCTGCAAAACCTTCTCATTTACATTTTTGATTGACCATGTACAGTTTCATGGAAATCCGACGAGGTCGGTCCGAACGACAAAACCGAAAGGGTACCCCATTTGCTGAATCGGCCAAAAATGGGTGTCGCGCTTAAACGTCCATAACTTTTACTACGGGGATCTGTTTTAAGCTCATGACCCATCAAAATGGACCTTAGAACAAGTATCACTCCATGTCTTGGTCACTTTCTGGCACTACACCATGATTTGAGTGGGTTCGATAAACTGCACGACGTACGTTCGTTCGGTTAGGCCAATATGTGGCTTCGGCAATTTTCTGCACGAGAGAGGATTTTTTTCATGTTATTTCTTGTGAAAACCTTCTCATGCACATTGTGCATGTGCAATGTACCGTTTCGTGGAAATCCGACGAGGTCGGTCCGGACGACAAAACCGAAAGGGTACCCCCTTTGCTGAATCGGCCAAAAATGGTTGTCGCACTTAAACGTCCATAACTTTTGCTACGGATATCCGTTTTAAGCTCATGACCTGTCAAAACGAACCATAGAATGGGGATCATGACATGGCTTGGTCACTTTCTGGCACAACACCAAGATTTGAGTGGGTTTGATAAACTACATGACGTACGTTCGTTCGGTTTGGCCAATGCGTGGCTTTGGCAATTTCCTGCACGAGAGCGGATTTTTTTCATGTTATTTCTTGTGAAAACCTTCTCATGTACATTGTAGATATACTATGTACAGTTTCGTGAAAATCCGACAAGGTGGGTCCGGAAGACAAAACCGAAAGGGTACCCCCTTTGCTGAATCGGCCAAAAATGGGTGTCGCGCTTAAACGTCCATAACTTTTGCTACTAGGCTCCGTTTTAAGCTTATGACCCGTCAAAATGGACCTTAGCACGAGGATCACGCCATGGATTGGTCGCTTTCTGGCAATACGCCTATAGAGCTCCGTTTTCAGCTCATGACCCGTCAAAATGAACCTTAGAACGAGGATCACGCCATTGCTTCGTCTCTTTCTAGCACTATACTGGGATTTGAGTGGTTTTCGATTAACTACACAACGTACGTTCGTTCAGTTTGGCCAATACGTGGCTTCGGAAATTTCCTACACGAGATCGAGTTTTTTCATGTTATTTCTTGTGGAAACCTTCTCATTTACATTGTAGATGGACCATGTATAGTTTTGTGGAAATCTGACAAGGTTTGTCCGGACGACAAAACCGAAAGGGTACCCCCTTTTGCTGAATCGGCCAAAAATAGGTGTCGCGCTTAAACGTCTATAACTTTTGCTACGGGGCTCCGATTTAAACTCATGACCCGTCAAAACGAACCTTAGAACGAGGATCACACCATGTCTTGGTTTCTTTCTGGCACTACACCATGATTTGAGTAGGTTTCGTTTAACTGCACGATGTACGTTCGTTCGATTTGGCCAATGCTTGGCTACGGCAATTTCCTGCACGAGAGCGGGTTTTTTTCATGTTATTTCTTGTGAAAATATTCCCATTTACATTGTAGATGGACCATGTATAGTTTCGTGGAAATCCGACGAGGTTGGTCTTGACGACAAAACCTAAAGGGTACCCCCTTTGCTGAATCGGCGAAAATGGGTGTTGTGCTTAAACATACATAACTTTTTCTACGGGGCTCCATTTTAAACACATGACCCGTCAAAATGGACCTTAGAATGAGGATCACACCATGGCTTTGTCACTTCTGGCACTACACCATGATTTGAGTGGTTTTCGATAAACTGCACGACCGTACGTTCGTTTGGTTTGGCCAATACGTGACTTTGGCAATTTCCTGCACGAGAGCGGGGTTTTTTCATGTTATTTCTTGTGAAAACCTTCTTATTTACATTGTATATGGACCATGTACAGTTTCGTGGAAATCCGACAAGGTCGGTCCGGATGACAAAACCGAAAAGGTACCCCCTTTGCTGAATCGGCCAAAAATGGTTGTCACGCTTAAACGTCCATAACTTTTGCTACAAAGCTCCGTTTTAAGGTCATGACCCGTCAAAACGAACCTTAGAATGAGAACCACACCATGGCTTGGTCTCTTTCTAGCACTACACCATGATTTGAGTGGATTTCGATTAACTGCACGACATACGTTCGTTCAGTTTGGCTAATGTGTGGCTTCGGCAATTTCCTACGCGAGAGCAGGGTTTTTTCATGTTATTTCTTGTGAAACCTTCTCATTTACATTGTAGATGGATCATGTACAGTTTCGTGGAAATCCGACGAAGCCGATCCGGATGACAAAACCGAAAGGGTACCCCCTTTGCTGAATCGGCCAAAAATGTCTTTCACGCTTAAACGTCCATAACTTTTGCTACAGAGCTCCGTTTTAAGCTCATAACCCGTCAAAACGAGCCTTAGAACGAGGATCATGCCATGTTTTGGTCGCTTTCTGGCACTACACCATGATTTGAGTGGGTTTTGATAAATTGCACGACGTACGTTCGTTCGGTTTGGCCAATGCGTGGCTTCGGTAATTTCCTACACGAGAGCGGGTTTTTTTCATGTTATTTCTTGTGAAAACCTTATCATTTACATTGTAGATGGACCATGTACAGTTTCGTGCAAATCCGACGAGGTCGGTCCGGACGACAAAACCTAAAGGGTACCCCATTTGCTGAATCGGCCAAAAATGGGTGTCGCGCTTAAACGTCCATAACTTTTGCTACGAGGATCCGTTTTAAGCTCATGACCCATAAGAACGAACCTTAGAACGAGGATCACGTCATGGATCGGTCACTTTCTGTCAATACACCATGATTTGAGTGGGTTTTGATAAACGACACGACGTACGTTCGTTCGGTTGTACATCGGCTTATGTAGCCATATTGGATTTA
The DNA here is from genome assembly GCA_954870635.1 of Arctium minus. Lineage (NCBI taxonomy): Eukaryota > Viridiplantae > Streptophyta > Magnoliopsida > Asterales > Asteraceae > Arctium > Arctium minus. Next base: position 2,038,103 of record OX941089.1, on the reverse strand, counting down.
TTATTTTGCCAACGTCTTATGATGCCTTATGGCTTGTTTATTACTCAAATGACTTTTGGGACGTTGTCCGGTTTAAATGGCTCAAGGTAGAGTTTTATATGAAATATGCAATTTTTGCATAAATGTTGATTATTACTTGTGTGAATGTGTAGTCATTCATTTGGGTCATGTCATATTTTAGACTGTAATGCATTGGATCCATAGGCATATGAGTCGTTATGTTCATCATGGAGTTTTGATGTCCATGTTTGAGTCTAATGAGTGGTCCCCAAGTCATGTTGTTATGTAAGCTTGCGGTGGTGCTCTTGGAGAGTCGTATACTGAGCTAAGTCCTACGGTGGTGCCCATGGTGAGCCGGATACGGAGACTTGTGACTTTGTGGTGAGACTCATCTAAAGGTCGAGTAGTAACTAAGGTCATTTGGGCATCTTGCGGTGGTTGCTTAGAGGAGCCGTATAAGGGGATCCATGACCCGATTTGAATCTTGTAAACATTGATAAGTGGCTTAACTATGGGTTCCGTCACATTCATTGGAATCGGGTCTCCCCCGTCACCGAAAGGTGTTATCTTCGGGTATTCCCTTACACGCGCCTTCGGTGTTAAAACGTACCATTTTATTTATATAAATAGTATTTGATGAAATACCTCGTAGGTGCGTTTTTGGGAGATTGGATGGTGAGCATTATTTGAAAAAGGATAATTGGTATTGAAAATGGTATGGTTTGTGATTAAAGCCTTTTTATAACTAATATTTCGGGGGCGGTCGTTTGTAGAAGAAATTATTCTTTTTAAAACGTTTTATGATTTATGTGATAAAACTGCTTTAACTCACTAGACGTTAAACCTAACACTTTTAGACTTCGTTCCCGTTTGTGGGACTAGATAGTTCCGTTTGAATTCTGATACATGTTGTGGTATTGTTTGCCCTTGTAACTCTAGATATTTGTTAATCCAAGTATTAAATTTAAGGGATTTTTGAAAGTTTTAAATTATCTGCTATTTTCAAATTTTTTGGGTGTTACAGATATTCCACCACATCCCCCGGGGCCCACCACCCTTGTGGTTCATTTGCTTATACAGTTTCTAGCTTTATATTTGCATATAGAGTGAGTTTAAAGGCAAAAAAAACTTTAAAAATGAAAAACTGGGAAGATCTTAATAACTGTTTATCTGCGTGAAAAACATCAATTAAAGATGTTTTCTGGTTTTCATGCATGTATACATATTTTATTAAAATAAAATTAAAAAACTAATATAAAATTTTTGAAAAACAAATGAAACAAAATAAATAAATATATTTTATGTAATTACTAATTTATATTTTTTATCAATTTAAACTTATATATTTTATAAATTTATTAAAATAAAATAAAATGGTAAAAAGCAAAAAAAAAATATAGACAAGAATCCAGAATTCCATATACTTATTAAAGCACATAGGTTTTATAAGAAATCTAGATAAGAACATTTATCCTACAATTATGGATTTTAGAGTTTCTTACATTTACATATATGCTATATTTTCTTTTTCTTTCTCTTTTAACTTAGAGATTATTTTAATATTTCTTTTTTTTATTTTAGATGAGAGTTTAAGAGCATCTCCAACAATTTTCCTATAATTTTTCTAAAATAAAGAACCAAAAGTGAAAATTTCTAAAAAGTATTACATTTAAATCCAATAGATTTGCTATTTTAGAGATTTCAAAACAATTTATATTATTATAATATTCTCTAATTTATCATCCCAATACATTTTTTTTAAAAAAAACTTCAAATAAAATGATAAAAATTAAATCCCATTGGTGAGATTGAATAAAATAATCATTTCTCTCTCTTACTATCTAGTTTTAGAGAATTCTCTAAACTTAGAAAATTTTCAAGTTTTTCTATTATAGCAAACAAGATAGCAAAGCTGTTGGAGAGGTTTAGAGAACAAAAACACATTTTTTTTCTATTTTAGCATAGCTATTGAACTAAACTTTTCTCAAATCTCTAAAATTCATAAAATAGCATACATGTTAAAGATTTCCTTAGAATATCCCAACAGATATGCTATATATTTTTCTCTGTATTTCCAAATTTAAAGATTTTCCCTTTGGGAGCAAATATTTCTTAAATCTCCAAAAATTCTAAAATGAACCAAAATCAAAGCCAAAATATATTATAATAATTGCCAATAAATAAATTTGGACCAGACAGAATTCTTCCTTAAATAAAAGATAATAAATAAATCAAGACAACAAGTTTTACATAGCCTCCTCCTCAACTACACAAACAATCAGGTGAAATAAAAGAATGATGGAATAATCCCCATAATATTAATTTTCTGGGAATTAATTTAACCAAATGATTAACAAAAAATTACCTCAAAACATAATCAATTAAACACATAATTATAATAATAAATGATTAGAGTAGTAGACCACTCAACATCACCATTAGCAGACCAAATACCACCATTGATCCATGCCTTCTTAATGCTGAAGATATATCTTGTGGCCTGAAAATATTAAGTTTTAATTACAACAAACATCCATAAATCAACCCTAAAAAAAATTAATAATCAAACGAATCCAGTAAATCCCACATGGGATACAGTGGCAAAGAGGTTGTTTCCGCGAATAACCCAAGAACCCAGCTTGTAAAAACAATTACAACAAAGTCAGCTTTAATAGACTGTTTTATAGAAGTTAAGTTTTTAAAGGATCCAAAAAACAACTGTGTCCTATGTAAAAATGTTACGCTATGAAATATTTAGACATCCTAACAATATTTTGAAGACCCTATTAGCTTTTTCACGAGACACATTCAAGAAGTGTCCTATGAACACATCTTTTTACAGGACACTTGTTTTTCTAAGACACTTTTTTTCAAATAATGTCATATAAAAAAGACTAATAGGATGTTTTATTTCAGAATTGTCCTATAAAATCTATTACAACACGTTAACACTTTTTTCAAATAATGCCATATAAAAAAGACTAATAAGACGTTTTATTTCAGAAGGGTCGTAAAAAATCTATTATAACACTTTAACATATGTTGCGTGTGATTGTTTTGACTGAGTCCTACAAATCAATCTGTTAGGACATCTAGACATATTTGGCATCTTATAAAGTTGATTTATTGTAGTAAATGTTTTGAGAAACGGGTTTTTAGCGAATAAATAATAGTTTTCCGAAAGTAAGATTTTGACGATCTTTTTTTTTCAAGAGACGAAAGAAAGTACACATACTTTTGCATACGGCTTAGAGCACCGCAGAAAAGAGCATTGTCGGGTATGGGCAACTCCGTTTTGTTGTTCTTCTCCGGATTAACGATCCTAACATATGTTTCTTGACCAAGATACCACGAATCAAGATTTTCCGTTCTCAGATTCCAAACTCCAACGTTATCAAGAGAGATCAATACCGCCGTCCACGCCCCAGGATAAACCTATGAAAGACACACATAACCGAAATACATATGAAAAAGGCACACAGTATTAAAAAAACGTATAATTATTACACTTAGCAATTAACTAAAAGAGTAAACTAAGTTTTTCGTCCCCATGTTTTTTAAATTACAATTTTCATCCTTATCGTTTACAATCCATTGTTTTTTTCGTTCTTATGATTTACAATTTATTGTTGTTTTCGTCATTGTGGTTCATAATTCATTGTTGTTTTCGTCCCTCATACTTAAAGGTAGAAGTTAGTATAAGGGACGAAAATAGCAATGAATATCAAACCATAGGGACGAAAACCGCAATTTCAAAAACCACAAGGATGAAAGTCGCAATTTTTAACAAACCACTGGGACGAAATGATAACAAATTGGGATCTTTGTGGAGATTGGGCTCTTAAACCAACCACTTAATGGGTCATTGTGTATCTGATTTACCTCTCACATGATACTGCCAAAACCCTTTGCACAAATAATTGAAATGATAACAAATTGTAAGCGTATATATACCTGTGTGGTCGTACGAGCAATGCCATCCCACTTATTGTACGTCCCCCGGCTATCGTTTGTCCATTCTCCGTAACCCATTCTGAGATCAAACAACAAGCGTTACCACGCATAAAAACGTCATAAAACACTTACAGATTCAAGAAACGATACGGAACTCTAAAAAACCCGCAAGAATTTCTCATAGACTCATACCCGACAACGAAAAATGCATATCCATCCATGTGGTAACTATGCATCTTCGTCTCGTTGTTCTGTAAAATCACTTCCATAAACCCCCTATACGTTCCATTGATAACCGACGTTTCCATCCGAGGAGGTCCTGTAAGCGGCTCCGTAGGAAAATCGAGTTTATACGCACCCTTCACTTTAAACTCATCGGCGAGTCTTATTGGCGTGGCGGGATTCACAAACGAGATCCCGCTTAGCGTCGCCCTTCGTTTCCCACCAATCGTCACCGGTGGTTTGTTTTTCAGTACGTACACTTCCGTCACATTTATCGAACCGTATTTAAAGGAACCTTGCGGATTTGGCCGGGCCCCACTTGCCGAAATGTTCCACCTAAATGAATTTTATCACAAGATTTTTTAATAGTTCATTTGGCAAACTCGCTGATAAACTAGTCATGTCGGGTAAAAACTAGCTTATAAACTAGATTACAATGTAAAATGACCTAGAAAGACATGTTAAAAAATTAATTTAAAAATATAAGGGGCATAATTGGAAAAAAGTGAAAAAAAGCCCGTTGGGCCTTATTGAAACGCTACTTGGAAAAAAAAACGAATCTACCTTATGGATCTTGCTTGGTTCATCGAGAAAGTATTGTCGAACTGATCTTGAGGGGGTTCGGGAAGGGGACCGGAAGCCTTTCCTTTCGAATTCGAGTAATGCAAGATTCCGACGCCCGTAACTCGTTGCCAGACCGACTCGTTCACGAATCTTGCGCTAGCAACGATGTAGTAATCGCTACTCGCGTTCTGATCCATGGTGATTAAAAACGAGTACGTTTGTCCAACGTGTATATCTAAGCTCGTATAGTTTTGTTGAACCGTATATGATCCCTCGGTTTCCGCTAAAAGCAAGTTATGGTTCTGAATTCTGAAGTTTAAACTAGTCGATACTCCAACGTTGCTGACACGAATTCGGTAAGTTTTGCCTGCCCAATATAAAAAATTCGATAGCTTTCAGAACTTGTAACGAATAAATATTACAAACCCGTGAGAACCGATCTTTAACGTATTGTTTCACATGATCTTTTTTTCATCTAAGGATAGAATATTTAAGGTATTCTTTCACATATAATTGTTTCATGTTGTGAAACTTTGCTACGTCTATTTTTTATTTCACAATGTGAAACAACACATGATTCACTGTGGTTCTTCTCAAATGATTATTATGCCCCAAAATAAACGTAATCATTGATTCGTGTGTTATGTTAACTTACCCGGTTCAACATTGATGGTTTCGTGATCAATTCCATCGGGAACAAGAGTATCGTTGTATCTATACGGCCCTTTCCCATTGATAAGAACGCCATCCGGCATTCCAAGATCACGGCCAGCGTCAAGTGCCTGTCTTAAAGCCTACAAAACCCGAAAAAAAACATTACACAAATGCACAATTGCATGACATTATTATCACAACAAAAAATAAATTACGAAAATCTTCACTGTGACATTTCATCGAACACTTACAGTGTGGTTCCGTATGTACCAATCACCAATCAAGATCGTAATATCGCCAGCCGGGGTACCGAACGGTATAGGAATAACAGACCTTGGGTTGATAATAAAGCTACCAAAACCACCAGAAGCCCTTTGAAAATTGAGTGATGGGAAGTAAAAGTAGCTCCCAATTTGATCCTTAACTTGAAAATTGTAAGTCCAATTCCATTTTGGGGGAATTGGACAATTGGTGCCAAGAACACCATCTTGCCAAGAACTCCTCTTTTGTTGTACACCAGCCCTGTTTTCAAGCATAACAACATCATTCAAAACCCAATTTGGATTTTGTGATTAAGAGATTTCTAATATCTGATCCAAATAGTCATTTCTATCTTCACAATTGGTCTTCTAACTATTTCTTTCCCGGTTTTACCAAAATGCCACTACCTCCGCAAGTCTGCAAATTGCGGAGGGGTGAAAAAGTAAAAAATAAATAAAAAGAAGTTCCTGAACAAGTCTGCAAGTACAGGGACCAAATCCGCAATTTTGACTATGTCTGCGGACATGTTTTAAAATTTTACAATTTTGGTCCATGTACTTGTGGACCTGTTCAGAAACTTTTTTTTTCACCCCTCCGTAATTTACGAACATGTCACTTGCGGATGTAGTGACATTTAGGTAAAAAGGGGAGAGAAATGGCTACGAGGCCAATTGGGAAGATAGAAATGACTATTTGGGTCAATTTCCCTATCTAAAATCGTGTAGTATAAGAAAATTAGGACAAAATCTTACCAAGTAATTAGAAGGTTTTCATCTAATTTGTTCCTCACATTGACAATAACATTGTTGTTAGTAGTTGAATTTATCGTAGGGCCCGGAAACTTTCCATTTATAGCAATAACCTACAAGATCAAATTCATAGCAATGATCATCAAGAACAATCCAAGTTAAATTGACCCAAATAGCTATTTCTCTTTTTACAATTGGTCTCCTAGTCGTTCGTCTCCTCATTTTACCAAAATGTCACCACCTCCGCGAGTGGCAACTTAACAATTTGCGGAGAGGTAAAAAGTATTTTTTTTTTAAAAGTTTGTGAACATATTCCGCAAGTACAGGGTACAGGACCAGATCAGTAATTTTCTTTTACGAACTTGTCCGCAACTTGCAGACATGTTTAGAAAAATTACAGATCTGGCCCCTGCACTTGCAAAACATGTTTAGAAACTTCTTTTTCTATACTTTTCACCTCTCCGCAAACTGTGAAGTTGCCGCTTGCGGAGGTCGTGACATTTTGGTAAAATGAGGAGAGGAACGGCTATGAAACCAATTGTGAAAAGAGAAATGACTATTTAGTTCAATTTCCCAATTTCAAATCAGAACTCATTTCTTATGATTCTAAACACAATCCCAGATCTGAAGCTAAAAATCTCTTAAAAAATCCCTAAAAAATCAAATACAAATCCATCAATCCATAACAGATATTCATCAAAACCCACATAAAAACACTAATCCAACACTTATGCATCAATCATTCGAATTGAGAAAACACAAAATGCAATCAAAATCGAAATCGAAAACCTAAATTCAAATTTAACGAAACCAAATTAGGGAAAATCACAGAAACTACAATCGTAAGTGAAAAAAACAACATAAAATTGAAGCTACCTGTTGGGGGATTCCAAGCGGTGAAGCAGTGATGTAAGAAATTTCGAACTTGTAGGAAACAGTTGGATCTTCAGCGGAAGAAAAACAGGAAATGTAGATGAAAAAGAGACAAAAAAGAAAGGTAGAAGAAGAAGAAGCAGCAGCAGCAGCCATGAATGAAACTTTTGATTTTGTTGCTCTTAAAGAAGAAAGGAGTATGAATCAAAGGGGGATTTTGGGTACTTGTTTTTGTGGGTTTTAGAGAGAGAAAGTGGAGAAATTTAGAGAGATGAAAAAGTGTTTTGTGTGGGGGACAAAGAACAAACGGCTCTTTTTTTTCTTATTTTGTAATCATTTCTAATCGTATTTTTTTAGGTTTTTTGAAGAATATGTTTTTATTTTAATCTAAATAAATTCCTTTTAATTATATAAATTAAAGTTTTTTTTAGTTTTTTTTAATATAGTGATTAATTTTTTTCTCAATAAATGAAGTTTTAAAATTTTTATTAATGTAATAAAGTCTCATTTTAACGGGTAATTTGCTAATTTTGTAATATTTTGAATTTTGATGATATGGATATCAATAGTGATGGTAACCGGGTGGGAAATGCCTTCAATAAAAATGGCTATTTCAGCCATTTTCCCTAAATTATAAGGTAAATTATTTTTTTAAGTTGATAAAATAGATTATATTTTTGTTCATCCCATGGGACTTTGAAATAAGCTAAAAAAAAAAGGTAGTTTATGTTTTGAAAAAAAAAACCTAGAGTAAATTACACTGTTGGTCCCTGTGGTTTGCTCAGAATTTGGATATGGTCCCTATTTTGAAATAATTACACCAGGGATCCCTGTGGTTTGCATTTTGTTTCACCCCAAATCCCTACCACTAACGGAATAGATAAAAATCCGTTAACCTCGTTAACTTTAGGGACATTTTGGTCTTTTTACCCATTTTATTAAAAACATTTATTAATTAAAGTTAAAAGATTTTAACATCCACTAAAATTAAGACACATGTCACTCATTCACTCAACCACAACTCTCTCTCTCTCTCTCTCTCTCTCTCTCTCTCTTCCATTTTCGGCCATCTCCTCCTTCTCCGACCATCTTTTCCGGTGAAGCGAAACAAGAATTTTATTTTGAAAAAAATGAGAAAACCGCAGGGACATGCACTCTCTTTGGAAAGATAGAGTGCATCTCCTCCAAGACCTCCACCCACCTGCAATATCATGTGTTAGGTAGACCGAGAGATGAGAGAAGAGGGATGGGTGGCTGGAAAATCCGTTGGGTATACCGTCGATCATGGATGGAAACTTCATTGGGTAAACCGTTGGGTTTTTTCATCCATAATTGCCACTGCTCTGCACACTTCTGCCAAGCAACCTCAACTTAGGGTCGTTGTCTTCTCCTTTCCCCCTTCGTTTTCTTTCACCTCCCACCACAATGTCCTCCTATCGAAACTCACCATCGAGAAGTAGAGAATAGCGCTACTTCCTCCATTGTTGCAGGTATGGGAAAGAGAGTTGATGGTTATCTCTATTTTGAGCGATAATGTAAAGTAAGTCATAATGGTGGTAATTATTGTTATTGTCTATGGTGATGATGGGGTCGTTGGATCCACAATTAACTTTTCAAAAAACCTGTAGATGGGTGGAATTCCACTCAAAACAACAAGATCAAGATTGATGATGGATGATGTTTCTTCATAATGCAACAACACTTCTCTTGGTTCAAAAACACCTAATCATGTTGGAAACTAAAATGGGTCTCGATTTACTCCCAGAAAACTCATCTCCTAGACCTTCTTTATCATCTCGTAGACCTTCATCTTCCTCCTCTCATGCAACCCCATTAAATCCTCTTTCAAAGTTGAAGTTGGCACTGACGAAAAGATAGTGTTATGGTGATGGTGTATGTATATATATATATATATGGGGGCATTCAAGGGAGATCCTGATTGTTTGTGATAACCGTGAGATCCAATATGAGTCACATATTAGATGATAAATTAGGAAATTATTAGGTTTGGTAATTTTGACTGAAATTTAATTAAAAGGGCATTTTAGGTATTTGAAAAAAAATCTCTCTCCTCTCACCTTTTTCCAGCCTCCATCAGTCGACTTCCGATGAACTTTATTCCGACGAATACCCAAAATATATTACGTTACACTGTGATTACCAATGTGATGCACTCAAAGTACATTGTGTTACACTGTGATCACTATTGTGATGCACTCAAAGAACAGTGTGTTATATTGTGATTAACACCGTGTTACACTATAATTACTATTGTGATGCACTCAAAAAACATTGTGTTACATTATGATTAACATTATATTACACTGTGATTAATATTGTGTTATACTGTGATTAACATACAAATGTGATACCCATTATGATACGACGGTAATACCAAATGTGGTACCACTATGATGCCAATTGTGTTACATTGTGATGACCATACAAAATCCTCTATTTCTTCATAGTAAATTAGGGTAATTGAAATTAGAATAGGTAAGTGTGTGATTGAAATTTGGAATGTGTCAAATAAGGAATTGATTTTTTTTATAAAAAGAAAATTCAAATTATCAATTTACCAAATTATCAATTTACTTTATTTTAAAAACAAAATTAATTATATTAAATGAGTGGCTCACATTGGATCTCACGGTTACCACAAACAATATAGATCTCATTTGATTAGGCCCCTGTGTGTGTGTATATATATATATAGGGTGCGTTTCTTTTGCAAACCAAGCAATTTGTACAAACTATGCAAACCAATCTTAGCCGTTCATCAAGTCTAATGAATATATGATTTTATTATGTTTCCTAATTTAAAATCATGATTATAATGAATAAACTTAACATTTCCTAATTTAAAATCATGATTATAATGAATAAACTTAACATTTTCCATATATATCACAATCATTATTAATGAATCATAATCATTATCCATAAATATATCTATTGTTTCCTAATATAGTTGTTTGCATAGTTTGTACAAATTGTTTGGTTTGCAAAAGAAACGCACTCTATATATATAGATAGATGTGTTGCAGGTGGGTTATGAGGTGAAGGAGGAGTTGTGGGTCAATGGGAGAGAAAAGTGGTCAAAGTGGTCAAAAATAGGTGAAATGACTTTCTTGCCCCTTAACTAACGAAGATTTTTAACAAAGTTAGCCGTAGGGACTTGGGGTGAAACAAAATGCAAACCACAGAGATCCGTGATTAATTATTTCAAAATAGGGACCATATTCAGATTCTGAGCAAACCACAGGGACCAACGGTGTAATTTACTCAAAAACCTATGATTACCATAATAAGAATAATTTATACTCCCTCTGACCCATAAAATTTGTATACATTGCTATTTTAGTTTGTCCCAAAAATAATATTCACTTTCAAAAATAAATATCCATTTTCTCATTTGACCCTTAATTATGAGGTACAAAAAATTTATCTCTATACAATTATGGGTAAATACGTCATTTTATTAATTAAAAAGTATAGCAATTATATATCTCTACATTAATTGTCTTTTTCATCATGGTTATTTACTTTAAGACATAGGGAATATTAAATCTTTAAAATAGAAATAAAAATAAAATTTATATTAACTTTAATTTACCTTTTAAATATTAATTTATTGAAATTTGAACACTTATAAACAAACATAGTTGATATATCATTCACATTTAAATCAAAGTTTGTTCTTTAAAAAATTGATTATTTTAACTGAATCTCTAAAAATAGAAATAAAAAAAATTATTTTATTTGCTGTATTTTTTTCTTTTATTATTATCATCTATTTGTCAAAAAATTATTATTAGAATTATTAATAAATATTTTATATAAATATAGAAAAGAAGGTTTTCTTTTTTCGGATCCTTTGCTGGCATTCATGGAGATTGAACATAGCAAATTTAACGGCAACGATGAAGTTACATTCTACCCCCATCAAATTATGGATATTGACACTTTCAGTCATCCAACTTTATTTTTTCAAATTTTGCCACAAGAATACTTTCTTTCAGTTTATCACTAGGCATATACCCGCGCTATGCAGCGGAATGTAAGTAAAGAACGAACAATTAATGCTACTTTCTTATATACATGTCATCAACAATCAACCATGACCTAAGAATCACAACTTATGAAACTTAAACCCATAAAGATATTCAATAATTAGTTTATATTACAATTATTGACGAAAAAAATTATAATGATATAATTTATAATAAGAATGAAACGTATTTTACGATTATGTATTTTTAACGTGCTAACGGTGGAAAGAAAATAAAACGTATGAATAGAAAACAAATTATTTCATAGATACTCATGATATTTAATAGTACGGTTAAATTAAAAAATATTCAATATTTGGCTCGTTTTGTAGGTATTGACAAGACGATTATAATGTTATAATTTGTAGAAAATGAACGTATTTTTTCATTGCATTTTTGTTAATATATGATTATTTGTGTTAATATGATAATGGTGTAAAATGAAAAATGAAAAAGTAAGGGATATAAAGTAAATTAAATAAGTAATTATAAGGGTGATATATATAACATTATAAGGGTAGAAAATATAATTGTATAAAAGTTTGTACAATAACCGTTTTAGTTTTTTCATTATATAGTATAGATATATCAAAAATTACTACTACGAGTACAAGGTAAATGAGTAAAAGTATAAAATTGTTTATTTATTAATACTATTGACATTATTGATTTAATGTCGTATTTATGACCATTTTGATTTTATAAGAAATAATGAAATAAAAGTTGTTTAGTGAACAGTATTATTCCAATTTATTCGTATGTTTTCTTTAACCATCTGTATATTTTTTTTTTACTATTTATACTGTTTTTTCGTTCAAAAAAAAGGTCTCGGTTCTTTTTTCATGTGCTCCTCGGGTGGTTCTTTTTTACTTTTGAAGCATTCGATTTTTCACCCAAAAAAAATAAACAACTTTTCATAATTCATGGGCTCTTACGTAACTACGTAAGAACACCCTTTTACTATAATGATACTAAATTATAAACACTGACCACCATTGGAGCTACCTAGCTTGCATGCCAAGTCTCTCGCACACTACTAGGTCGAATCATGTTTATTACCATATATGATAAGGAGTGTTCTTGATGTGATACTAAATTAGAGACACATATGACCTTTGGCGCGACCTAGATTGCGAGCCAAGTCGTCCGCACACCACAAGGTCCCCTCACATGTGATAAAAATATTATTGCATTTTTTGTAAAATGGAAACGTTCTCATTTGAAACTCCATATATATATATATAATATATATACACATGTGCATGATGCACTTGTGCATATTACAAATTACTTAAATGCACAAGTGCATACCGTCCGGATCAAGGGCTACTAGGGTGTTTCTCAGTTTTTCATTTTTTTGAGGTTTCCCTTGAACCTCCCTATATATATAAGCGAAAGATCGTGTGAGAAGTTGAGGTTAACATGAGAAGTGGATCTGAACCATTGATCACTTTTAATCAAATGTCCTCCCATGAATTGAGCTTAGAAGGGAATTGGTCCAGTGCATCCTGGTGCATCTTATCTCGATGCATCTCATCCTAATGTGCATCAATTTATCATCCAACGGTTGATAATCACTTCTCACGTTTCTCACGTTAACCTCAACTTCTCACCAGAACCCAACCCCCATCACTTTATATAGTACTTGATCAATTACTTAGGTTCAGATTCATTTCTCACGTTAACATTTACACAATCCTTCGCCTATATATATATATATATATAGCCTTAAGTTCATTTGAGAAATGGTAAATATATGAGAAATAGAGAAGTAATCCTAGCCGTTCATACGCTCAAGATCGGATTTGACTGGTCAAATATTTCGGCTTTGACTGGTCAAAAGTTGCGATTATTTCAAAAATAGAAGGACACTTTCGTAATTTTTACAAAATACACGGGTTGTGTTCATATATGAACATGTATAATTCACATATGAACTATATGTTCATATGTTAATAAGTGTAATTCACATCTGAACACTTTTAATTGATTCATATATGAACTAATTAACTGTAAGTTCATATGTGAATCAGTTGAACTAATTAACAGATTCATATATGAATTTTTGTGATTCATATATGAACTAATTAATTGATTCTCATATGAATTAATTAACTGATTCGCATATGAACGTATAGTTCATATGTGAATCATATAGATTCATATATAAACTCATCCCGCGTATTTTTCGAAACTACCCCTCTAACTTCTATAGACCATGCAAGGAATTATCCGGTGCTTCGCGGTCAAAGCCGCAAATGTTGACTAGATGAATGACTAAGATTACTTATCTATTTCTCATACATTTACCATTTCTCAAACGAACCTCTTCATACACATATATATATATATATATATATATATATATATATATATATATAAGGGCAGGTTCAAACGAGAAAGTAGTCAATTTGCGAGAAGGCGAGAAGAAATATGAACCACATAATCTATTAATTAAAAAATAACATAAATAAAAAATAAAATTATTTTTAGAAATTAAGATAATTATCATTTAGAAATTAGGATAATTACCATTTTGAATTGAATAAATCTTTAAAAATCTAATTATATCTTTTAAATTTATTTATTTTTAATTTCAATAAATTCATAATTTTTTTATCAAATTTTATATTATTTTTTTCTAGATACATTTTTGATAAAAAAAAATCATAATTTTCGTAAAATATCATATGTGATATCCATAATGAATTCATTATATTTTTCACCACTTTCTCTATTTTTTGTATCACATATGATTAACTTCATTTAACATATAATCTTATTATGTATCACATATAATCCACTATGTAAATTTTTATACATATCATATATGATAATATAGGTATAAATGTAAGTGATGCATAATCACATGTGATAACATCTACATCACCAAAAGATCAATAAATATAAATATATGTAATCATATATGATTAACTAAAATATCTACAATTATCATGCATAATCACATGTGATAACATTTTTCTCACTAAAAGATCAATAAATATAAATATACGTAATCATATATGATTAACTAACATATATACAATTATCATTCATAATCACATGTGATAACATTTACATCACAAAAAGATCAATAAATATAAATATACGTAATCATATATGATTAACAAAAATATCTACAATTATCATATGTGATAATATGATATGTGATATGCACAAAAATTCATATAGTGGATCATATGTGATACATAATAGATCATATGTTAAACGTCTAATTGCATGTTATTCAAAACGTAAACGTATATCCAAAAAAATAAACAAAAAGGAAAAAAAATAATAATGAATTAATTGTAGATATCACATGTGATATTAATGAAACTTGTGAATTTTATTTATCATAAGTGTATCTTGATAAAATAAATGATAAAAAACTTGATAAAAAATTATAAATAAATTAAAATTAAAAATAAATAAATCTAAAATATATTATGAGATTTTTAAAGATTTATCCAATTTAAAATGGTAGTTATCCTAATTTTTAAAATTATTTTTTATTTTTTATTTATGATTTTTTTAATTAATGGATTATGTGGTCCATATTTCTTTTCCCTTTCTTGCAAATTAGTTTACTTAATGCATGATCCTCCCTCTATATATATATATATATATATTTTTTTTTTTTTTTTTCGCAGCTTCTTCAATTTGAACGGATTCAATAAGTTCCTTATCCTTACAAATTACAATAATGAACTTTTTCTTTTATTTTTTTGCATTTTCAGAAATACAATTGTACTTGTCTTGAAAACAATAATGATATCTTAAAAGACAATTTTAATAAGCATATAGTTTAGGGACCTGAAATGAAGATGTGGAAAAAGCAAAGAAGGGAGGTGTGTGGTGACAGCTAAAGGCCAGTTCAAAATGTCATCATCATGCGCATTTTAATATTAATACAATGATACAAGATATCGTACACCTGACAACATTAATCTATGTCGTAATTAATGTTGTCGTAATCTTTCTTTGCGTGTTCATTATGCATACTTTACTTCATTAACACACATAAAGATCTATTTTTTATATATTGTTTTAAAAATAAAAATGCAACAAAATTTGTATTAGGATCTGTTTATTAACAGCTTAATAAGTTTAATGGGACTTACAGTTTATTCAATCAACTATACGTGATTGTTTTGTAATAACTTAATAATATAGAAAGTGGTTTATTCAGTAAGCTTCTACGGCGGTTTTATGTAGAAATCCAAGTTTTTTTTTCAAACATTCCCCTTCCAATTGAAAAATACGATCATTCCATGTACGAAAAACCCTTCTAAACAAAAATCATCTCAATCTATATAGGCAATTTTATCTATACAGAACTTAATGGAAAACCAAACAAACAACCCTTTAATTTATATTAAATATAACATTTTAATGTAACTCAATCAAGAATCCCAAAAAAGAGCAGTATTTTTTTTGTGATTTTTTATTTGTTATACGATTACAATCTCTGTTATAGCCATGTTTGTACATTCAGTATACTCTAAAGATAGAGAAATATATACATGGAGTTAACAAAAGTTTAAATCCAACTCATATCTATTTTTGACCGGAAATCGACAAATCATGTGTGTATAACATGGATGTTAAGTTATCAAGTTATATGGTAATTTTTTATTACCTGAAAAATATCATATCAAATCAACTAATATCAAGTAAACGAAAATCTATTTTATCAAGTAAAATGAACCCAAAAGAAAAAGAATTAAATATTTATTACAATAACTGCGATTAAAAAAATCAACGTTACAATAAAGGGAAATTTATAAGACAAATTTCGCTATATTTTCATACATTTAACCCGAAAAAGCAAAATAGTTGTTTAAAGAAACTTAGGGGTTGTTTGTTTTTTGAAAAAACCCTTTTAATGGCTCTTAAGTCTGAATCGTTCAGACCTTAAAAAACAAACGACACCTTATAGAACTATTCTTTAAAAATTATGTCATTTTCATTATAGATTTAATAGTATATTGTATATAGATGTTTGGTTTAAGAAGATCTTATATGGTGTATTTAATTATTTAAGCAATTATTGTTCACCAACTAATTATTGTATATATTGCCGACAAATTTGTCTTTTCTTATTTTTTGTGTCGTGTTATTATATGGCATGACAGTTTTGGTATTTTATGCAAGTTTTACAAATATTGTAAAGTTTACTGATGTAAAGTTTTATCAAAAAACTAAGGCTTGATACTGGCTAGTAATGATTTTTGTTATGTTCTATGTTCAAGCTTCGAGTATTTGTATTGCCTGTCTTTTTTCGATTGTCAAAAATGTTTTTGCATACCGATTAAGATCAAGGATGCGAGACCAACATTTTAGTTAGTTGGAAATTGCAGATATATTTTATAGAATTTATTATAAAGACGGAAATAGGGTGCCTGTTAAAATCAATAGAAGACAGAAAAACTAAACGAAATATATTTATTCTTAGTGTGGAAGAAATTCTCGTAAGTATGAGTGTTTGATTTCAACTTAATAAACTTAGGGGTTGTTTGTTTTTTTAAAAAAACCTCTTAATGACTCTTAAGTCTGAATCATTCAGACCTTTTTATACACTATCTCTTATTAATCATAACTAAAATAAGACTTCAGACTTTAGACCTCTTAAAAAACAAACGACACCTTAATGGATGACTATCTTAATTGATTTAAGTTATATTAAATTGTTTGATTTTTACTTAATACTAAGAGAGGGGTTTTACATGATAAGGGTTGTTTGTTAGCAGCTTAATGAGACTCACAACGTATTCGATCAGTTATACATGATTGTTTGGTAGTAGTTCAATAGAATGTGGTTTATTCGGTAAGGGGTTATTCGGTTGTGTTTTTTTTTTCAATTAAACTTGTATAGATAAAGCTATTTGTGTGTATTAATATGTTTGTATGGATAGGGAATATTTTTGTTTGCGAGTGTTTTTTCATAAATGAATGTTGCGTGTTTCTTAATTGAAAGGGGCAGATTTAGAAAAAAACTTGGTTTTCTGCATAAATCCCCTCCTTAGAAACTTACTGAATAAACCACTTTCCGTATTATTAAGTCGCTACTAAACAACCATGTATGGTTGATCAAATAAGTTGAGTCCCATTAAGTCCATTAAGCTACTAACAAACAAACCCTAAGCTTTCAGTAAAACATTTAATGCAGAAAACCAAGTTTTTTTTTTCCAAACTTGCACATTTCCAATTAAAAAACATGCTCATTTCATTTATGGAAAAACTCTCGCAAACAAAATATTTTCAATCTATATAAATAAATCAATTCACACAGACAACTTTATCCATATAAGATTTAATAGAAAATCAACCAATCAAAGAATATTTGGTAAAAGCTTAGAGAATTCACCATTGATTTAAAATTAAAAAAAAAGGAATATTTATATAAACTTATAGAAATATAAAACATTTTTGTGCTTGAAGGATGTGACTATGTAAAATTAATTTACAATATTCCTTTGGTTTTGGGCCGGATGATATGGGACGGGCCAGCCCAAAGTAAAGAAACCCAAATCCTAATGATCTATTCAAATTTCAATACCTAGCCCATAACCCTCCTAGGCCCAAAAAAGCCCAAATAGGCCCAACCCATATTCCTCATAGCCTTATTTTATTGTATGCAAAACAAAACGATGTCGTTTTTCGTCATTTTGAACGGGCTTTTCCTCGAGTGCATCTTCGAGCCCAGGGACTTCTCATTACGAATATTGTTATTGATGAATCTTGACGAATTATTATTGTGGGAAGATGTTCTTTTTTCGACCTAGCCCAACCCTAGACCAGATGGGCTCAAGGTCTAAGTTTGGGTCGAGCCAATTCTTTGTTGGCTTTATCACCGATTGTTCCTTCTTTGATTTTGCCATGTCCATACCACGAACCCAAAGACGACAAGTAAGATCAGTGACGGCCCTAGCCAAACCCATCCACTGTCGTTCTTTAACTTCATACCCATTTGCCATATCTTGACGGAAGCTGTTACGGTTATATCTGTGGCATTGTTGAATAAGAACACTTGAGCTTCATCATTAATCGCTTCTGTTGGATATATACGCGAAGTAATGCATGTTCTTCCTCCTTGTGCGTAACCTTCAACGATCGAATGATCCACCTAGAAAAGGTGACAATCTTTATCAGTTAGTTTTATTAAGTATTCTATTAGATCAACTATGTCCTATTAAACCAATTTTGTTATATTTTCATTTTCAAAAATATTTTTGGTCGGCTTAAGGAAGAAAATTACCAAAATCCTCATCGTCAATTTTTCGCCGTCAAGGACGGGGACAGTGCTACCATAAATAGACTTGTCGACATCCGTTGCAATGGAAGATCTAGCAACGAAACATCGATATTAACCAATAGTGAGCCAAAAACTAGTACTTGAAACCATCTCAAATAATCCATTCATTCTGAATATGCACAAATTGATAATTGGTGCATGTACACAACGAATAAGGTAATTAAAAAGAGAAGAAAAAAAAAAAAAACCTTGATTGATCGATGCAGAATAATGTGTCGAGATCGCCCCGGATGCCTTTGGCGATGTAGAAGTAAGCAGGCGTGTGTTCGGTGAGGTTCTTGTGCGCAAGAACTAATAAACCAAACGGCCCTAAAGCGCCTCTCATGCCAGCTCCACCGTGACCACCGCAGTTATATGGCACCGCGCCTCCAAACCGTAATCTATTGGCAACCTTCTTATCAAGCTCAAACTCGACCATTATATCCAACTGTCAACAAGAGAATTCGTCACTAATGTATCATTACATAACATAGAAGCAAAATCCAAGATTAATTACAACGGGGGCGGGACCCCGGAGAAATTTCTCGATAGGGGGCAAGAACAAATAGTTTCGGTCAAAAAGTTTTAGGGTAAGTTTTCTTTTAGGCTTTGATCAGGGGCGGTTGACCCCCTTATTCTTCATATGGGTTTACTAATGCATAGAAGCGTTCTGAATACGTACCTGAGATGTCGGCCCGACATTCAGTGGCACGAGTGAGCCGGGCCCGACTTGAATATCATTGAATACTTTAAGATCGGATCGCAACTTATCTATCTCTTCAATTGGCCATTGAATCAAATTGCTACCCGTCGCCGGATCAAGCGCAACCGTTCGTGGAATCGCCTAAAACCATCACAACGAACGTAAACCAAATATTTAACTTAACGAACACGAGCATATAAAATCGACTTCAACAATGAAAATAGTTTCAATTTCTAAACCAAACCAAACAAAAACAATATATCCCACCAAAACCAGAATTAGGGTTTGAAAACAGTAAAACGTACGCAGAACTGACCTCTACCGTAAAAAGTAATAAAATGTGTGAAAACCATACCATAAGAGAAGCCCAACCCTTTTGAATATCCGAAGCCTCGCTATCAGTCTCCTTAATCCAACTCCACAAAACCCGTCGTTTCCGGTTCTGATCATAAAACGTTTTTGACGCATAATAAATTCCGTAATCGTACCGTAACCCGATCCCAACATCGATCTTCGGATCATCCGGAACCCATTTTCCCGCCACCCGATCATACTTCCCGATCGCATAATAATCACACCTATCATCATCCATACTAGCTTTCAACACATGCTTCACATCCGGCCCGTATGCTCCCGTATCGAGCCCGGAATCCTTCTCCGACACCGGATAAAAATCCACACACTCCCACATTCCGGTGCCGGCCACCTCATGTAACCACTCTTTTTTAAGCTCATAACTTTTAAAATCTTTAGTATCATACAACAATGCAATTCCGGTTTTGTTAACCTTCGAACCAATCACCATCCGCCACGTGTCGTCGGTGGTGAGCCACGCGGTGGTGGGGTCACGGAAGTCTTTTACGCCGATCCACGGCGGTGGAACGAGAACCGGGTTTTGTGGGTCTTTGATCCAATTGACAAGAAGTGGGTCGGATGGGTTGGCTGGGTAGGCTAGGTTTTGGACTTGAACCGATTCATTGGTTGAACCGGTGTAAAGAATAACGAGTTGGTTGTTTGGAAGGATGGTGGTGGACCCGGTCCAGACACCGTTGACATCGTACCACCGGTCCGTGTCCATGGCTATAGGAAGGTGGCGCCAGTGAACCATGTCTCGTGAAACGGCATGACCCCAAACGATTAGACCCCATACCGGGGCTTTGGGGCTATATTGGTAAAATAAATGGTACCAACCTTTGTAGTAAACTGGACCTGTATTTTTTTATAATAATTTTATTAATATTTGATTTTGAGATATTTATTAAAAATACAGGGTTGTCTCAAAATAAATGTCCACGTGTAAAATATAAATTATTTATATTTTTTAATTAATTAAATGATAATTTTTGCTGAACGATAAGATTGAAAATTATGCATTTAATTATTTTTGAAAATGGACAATTGTTTTTGGTTTAAGGGGTTGTTTGACAATTACTGAATGGTTTGGTCATTGGGGTAGAATTAAGCGGTCAGAATGATTAAGAGAGGTCCAAGATACAAAATTAATTGTTTGGTAATTGTTCGTAATGAAATTAGGGCGCTGAATGATTAAGGGAGGTCCAAGATACAAAATTGTTCAGATGGTTTTAGATCCATTAACGGGCACAAAAAATTTGTCAAACAAGATTCACCTTTTAGCGATTCAGATGTTGTCTCTCAATTGAATTATTGAGAGGTAAACAAACAACCCGTGACTATGATATAAATTGTGGACACTTATTTTGAGAGTAAAAAAAATATCAATGTGGTTTTGTTAGAAGCGATTTTGATCCAAACCAGATCGAATGGAAAAACTTTTGTTAAATTAAACGAGATACGATTGATCCAATATGGTTTAGTTTGGTTTCGATTTGGTTTGTTGTAATGGTTCAAACCCACTTTACGAGTTATTTATCAATTTCAGAAAAAGAGAGTAAAAATGTAGACAGATCAATCTAACCCATCTTGTTTTGACCCAAAATTAATTTGACTCGTTAGTTAACTAAATCAATAACTTACCATTTGGATCTGTA
The DNA here is from genome assembly GCA_954870635.1 of Arctium minus. NCBI lineage: Eukaryota > Viridiplantae > Streptophyta > Magnoliopsida > Asterales > Asteraceae > Arctium > Arctium minus. The sequence continues at coordinate 2,016,765 of OX941089.1, read as the reverse complement.
GAATACGAAGCCGAAAAATTGCACCATACGGAGAATGTCGACCACCACGAAATATTAAATGGAAAAACAAATAAACAAAATAAATTAGTATGTTTTAGTTTTTAATAACATCATTATAAATTGAAAAGATATATGTTATACTTGAAAAACTTAAAAACAGTCTGAGAAATTGAAAAATGACATTTTTACCGTTCATCCAGTTCTTCCCGGGATAAAAATGGAATGCAGGTGCTTGCCAACTCAGCATTTCATTGGTCCATTCAAAAGAAGATTTATCGGAAGGTAACCTGAATGATTTATCGGAAACACCTTGTTCCACTGGATTCATCCTTCCCAGCAATGGATCATTGTCTTCTTGTGTTTCAATGTGCACATTTCCGACTACCAAAGCCACCAGCAAGCCAACGGCCATCAACCCAGATATCAGAAGAAGAACTGATTTACTCGGTCGATGGTCATTTTCTCGAGCTTGAGATGGTAGACTTGCGTCTAATGATGGGACGTAGCCATAATCGGCATCAAGAAGAGAGGTGTCAGTCGGGTTTTCGACATCAGATTTAGTTTGAGGTCTCATTTGGCAAAAGATTTGTGGCATTTGCTAGTTTCATTGAGTTGTGGTTGCTTATATTTCAATGTGTTGAGTTTAATTGTGTAAAATGGAACAAAAAGAGTGTCGGAGAAATATAAGGACAGTTTAAAATGTGTTTGGTACAGAGAAATTGTAGAACACACACTAAAAGTGTCAAGATGTGTTTTTCGAGAGATTTTCCTTCTTTTGTGGTTAATTTTAAATCGACATAATATTTAAAAGAGTAAACTACAATTTTGGTTCCTGAGGTTTAGTGAAATCTTTGAAAGTGGAACATAAACTTCAATAAGTCGAGTTTTCATCCTCTACATATGCATTCTGCTCTAGAAGTGGGACATGACCACTAACTCTGTTAAAAATATTTGTTAGAGCAGGGGTAAAATGGCCCATCCACATTTTTTCCTCTCTTTATCTCTATAAAAATTACATCTAACACGAATAACTATTCTATTTTAGAGATCCAACATTAATTATATTATTAAAATATTATGACTCTCCTAAACCTTTAATTATTCAATGTCTCTTATTAGTGAGAAAGACTAAAATATTATTTCGCCCTCTTAAATATTGGTTTTAGAGAGTTCTCATCTCAGATTTTCACATTCTCTTTCTTTTTTTCTCTATTTTAGCATACATTATAACATACCTGTTGAAGGAAAAAAAATCTTTAAAACCACCAAAATTCTTGTTTTAACATAGCTGTTGGAGACGCTGTAAGAATCAAACCTTGTTTTCGATTCAATGTACGCTATTTTTTATAGTATATATTTAAGATTTACAATCAGATTTTTATTTAAAGCTCATATCAAAGCCGTTTTGAATAATCGGTTTTTCCAGTATCATAACGTATAATTGTGAATTATCGATCAACATCGGGTCTTGTGGGCAAATTGAATCGATCCATGTGTCCAACTAACAAAAATATATTGTATAAATATCTTCAACATATTTGTTATAATTTCTCCAAACCAGTGAAATAAAAATAAAATTGTCAAAAAATTTACATTCAATTCCAACAATTTTTTTTATTAAAAATTTTAACGTTAATTACAATAAAACTAAAAAAATTTATGTTAGATTCTCTCCCCAAAGAAAATTAAAATAAAAAACTTATTAGGAGCCTTGAAAAATGTACCTTTTGTGTCAATATGAATATGCACATTGAAAAATACACATGAATTTAGAAATATGTAATTATTGTCTTTTTTTAATTAATTAAATGATAATTTGACGGAGATGCTTTGAGCTCATTCGTAATTCGACTCGACTTAGCATGGTAACACTAGAAGTCCGACAATCGAGTAAACGAGACACGTGGTCTAACCGTACAACAGTCTATCTTCTCATTAACGTCCGAGAAAACGAGAGTTATGCAAGTACAAAACAACGTCGTTGCTTTCAAACGAGGAGTACAAACAAGATACGAGATCGAGTTCAGAAACTCTTTCCGATCAAACGTTTGGTGGTGGCCATATCTTTCCGAATAACTCTTCGACCCTCTTCGCTTGGTTGGAATAACCGTCCATTCCAGACGTCAGAAGTTCCAACGCTGCAGGCCCCATTGCCGAAGCGAAGCTAAGTTGGTCCCACTTTACCAACTGCACATAGGTTCAATAGTTCCAGATAAACCAAACCAAATCAAACAAACTCTGTTTATCTCGTTTTAAAGTAGGACCCACTTTCAACCCCAAACAGCCCTGAAAAAGCTCGGATTTTTTTTTGCTTTACTGAAAACAGGCTTGGAAGGCCCGGTCCCAAGCCTGAAAAAGCCCGAGCCTTGTGCATCTCTAGATGGAAGGCATAAATCATTAATTTTTGCATACCATAATGTCGGTTTTTTGGTCATTTTCATCGATGGTTAGTTTGGAACGAAAAGCAAAGCGGAACGTTTCGAAAAATTAATCCAAGAGGGTACCTCTTCGTCGGTGAAGTTATAGGCAGCAGCTGATTGTGAGGATAATCTTTTGACAAATGTATATTTCTCATCATCAGGAGTCACAGATTCCTTAAGAGCCTGCAATACCTTCAATGGAGTGATGATATAATCAACCCTGCATTATTAGTAGTAGCCGATTATTATTCATTGGTCCAGACCGGAAAAAAGGGTATTCGCCACCCTCTCGAGCGTCCCAGCCGCACGGGTCCCATAGTCATCGTGTGGGAGGTAAATCGCGCATGCATCCCATTGGGTGAGATTCGGTGCCTATGCTTGAACCCAGGTTCTCAAACATATGGGTTACACCCACACCTCTACAGCTAAGACTGATACACACACGTGAAAAAAATGTATTCGCCACCCTGTGGAGCACCCCCACCGCACGGATCCCACACACATCATCGGGGAGGAAAATATTGCATGCATCCCATTGCAGAGGTTCGGTGCTTGATTTGAACCCCGGTTCTCACACACATGGATTACTCCCACAACTCTACTGCTAAGACACACACGCAAAAACAAATGGTATTTGCCACCCTATGGAGTGCCCCCATCACACGGGTCCCACAATCATCATGGAGGAGATAAATCACGCATACATGCCATTGACAGAGGAGCGGTACCTGGGCTAGAACCCAGGACCTTGCACATATGGATTACACCCACACCTCTACCGCTAGGACAAACCAGCCCAAACAGTAATAAAAACACATAATAATAGCAAACGGGTAAGAAAATAGTGTGTACCCCAAAACATTGAACACGTCTTGCTTGTTTCGGATTGAGGCAACCATCAATTTTGATTTATGCCCGTATTTGTGAATATAATTGTAAGCTTTTGTCACCTGAAAGAAAAGAAGGCATCAGTCTGAAACCACCATCTCAAGTGTAATTAACAGAATAACTGAGTTATGAGACTAACCAAAGCCAATCCCGGATCTTCTCCTCTTTTAAGAGCGGCTTCTATCTCAGGATCGCCACTGTGGTTGCGTGCCCAATCCTGACAATGTGCAAAATTGGGGTGAGCGTTGGAGTAATTGATAAGGTTTGTGGCTAAAAGCTATGGATTCTGCAAAAAAAGGGGTATGATGCCACCCTTCCGAAGCCAGTCCCATGGCTATCATGGAGGTGGTAAATGGAGTGTCCCAAGGGCAGGTGAAGGGGAGGATTCAGTAATAATCTAGGGGGTGCCCATGCCGCCACTCTATCATCCTGACTCGATGGAAAATTTTAAGGGCTCTTAGAGTTGCACCTGCTTTAATTTGATGTGTGCCCCCCTTAATTAACAAAAAGTGGTTGCAGCGTACTGGTAGTGTAATTGCATGTGGCATTATATGTTCCATGTTCGAATCCCTTTGACTTGTTTTATTAAATTTTTGGTAACAGGAGCAGAAAAGAACGAAAAAGCCACTTGGGTGATGCAAAAACCACTTGTATGTCATTTTTAAGTTTAAACCATACTTTTTATAATTAATTTTTGTTTTGTTTTATATCATGTTATTTATTTTGTGCCCCCGCTTGAAATTTTTCTGGATCTGCCACTGGGTAGGTGTTGGTGCCTAAAGTCGAACCCCACACCACCCACTCATTCTACAAGGATGCCCACCTCCTCGCCCTCTAGGCTAAAGCCGCGGGAGACTTGAAGGCTACGGATACGAATCAAGGAAACAACTTTTTTGCAAGGATAGAAAGAAAACGTTGTGTGCAAAGACTTATCCCAACAACACTAGGGTTACCTTTTACCACATTGAAATTTGAAAATAACGTTAAATCAAGAAAAGTGAGGAGTGATACCCTAAGGCGACCGACAAAGATTTGAATAACGGAAGCACCAGCCTGAGCAGCAGCTGCAGCTTGACAAAAGCTGAAGAAGAATAAGGTAGTTAATATAGTTGATTTCGCGTCAAAATCAAAACAACGCTAATTTTCTACATAGGTATAGGCATTAGCATATAGTTGATTTCGAATGTTGATGAGCTCTTTCCCAAGTATATGAACATTAACTTGACTACAAGGTAGCATAGTGTACCAAAAGGTCCTGGCCCAAAGGTATCCAATAGATCTCAGCCTCCTTAGAGGTCACGGGTTCAAGACTCACCAAATATGAGTGTGTGTGTGTGTGAAGTTTGCCCTGTATAAATATTATATACTTTCAAAGGTAGCACAATGATGATTTTAGAAGGCAGTACACTGCATAGTAAACAGAGAGGGATAATATCTTAAAGAATTTTGTCATAACACACATACCTATACACAAAAGTCATATGTGTTTGTATCCCCTCAGATTCCAACACTCTTGCTGCCTCAATTCCCTGAATGAGAACGATTAGCTTGTACACACTAAATATTTCTCCAATAACATCAAAACATAATATCCTAGGGGACACTTGGTTCGTTTCAAGGAATAGAGATGGGAATAGGAATGTTGGGGAATGGAAATGGGAATGAAATTCATTCCCTCCAATGTGTTGAGGAATGCTTCATTACCCCGTATCTGGTAATGACCCATTCCACTGCATCAAACTAGACACCATTAACGATTTTAATTTTCATTCCCCACCTCCCCTATTTCCCCCAACCAAGCACCCCCTTAGTGTGTACTCACTTGCCAAGTTGAGGGGATTTTGAATAACAAACGCTCTGCAGGGATATCAATGCTAGTGTACAATTGCAATAGGTCTTGCACCTGCATGCCAGAGTAGAATTATAAACTATGCATATTAGTGTACCCCAGATCAAAAATTAAAGGGTAAGATAGTAAATCTTGACATTCCCATATGTAGATGTTAACTTTACATATTTAGAGTACAAAAAGCCAATTACATGCGTATTATTAATACAAGATCTAAAGTAGCCTCTCACAAAATTTGTATTCCTTTTGGAAGAAAATATTTTCCATATGTTGCATTTAGGAACACAGAAACTGAGGACACCCTAGAAGGTAAAATTTGATGGTCAGAAGATTGCAAATTACTTCATGGTAATCCATTTGCTGATGTAAGAGTATGGATGTTGTTTATATTCTACGACAATTAACCACTTCAAATACTGTCTTTGTAACTCTCACATAGTCTCGAATAAATAAACCTTACATCACGTTTATACCTCACTTGGCATGAACAGAGATATATATGCCTTGAAGCCAAATTTAATAGGTTTGAAGAAAAGATCAGTCAAATGGTTATGGTTGGATGTTCAAACCAACAAACAATTGGCAGATCATGATTAGAGGTGCTTGCAATACAGCCAAAAACCATTTATACAATGCTATCTCCACAAATAAGTGATCGAGCAGTGATAAGAATCATGTCGTCTTGAATATGTCAAACCAAAGAAATAAGTTGTAGTAGATGAGCTACAAAAGAACCTGGATAGTCTAAATGCTCTAAATGCTTCTAATTCTTGCCTTCTCTGAAAAATCCTTAGAAATCTACTCACTATGTCCGAAAATAAATGCCTGCAAGGAAAAAGGCACTCTGTTTTTGAAATGTGTAGTTAGTACACTTTTTAATCAACTAAATGACAATATTACCCTTAATTATAGGAGTAATGAATTTCTCCATTTCATAATTAAGAGTAGAATTGAAAAGTAGGCACTTACTTTTGAAAGTGGACACTTATTTTGGGACAAATTAAAATAGAAATGTGGACACTTATTTTGGGACGAAGGAAGCAAGATATGACCATTATAACCGTAACACAGAGTAAACACATAATTAGAAAGTATATGTGTGATATAAGGAGTACAAATGGCAACCATTATTATACCTTTGCAACAATGGCATGTGTATCATATGCAAGGCGAGCATCGACTTCAGTTGAAACACGACCAGGCACTAGCCTTGATAGCTCGCCGCCAACATTTACTAAAGCCTGTTATGTGTCATTTACTCGTTAAAAACGATCAACAAGTAGAGTAACACCAATGATAGAGATGCCAGTATGCCACTAACTACAGAGAAAAGATCTACCTTATTCACGAAACATGTCATTCGAGCATTTGGGGTCTCTAGACCATAACACTCCTTATCTGCCAATGCAGTATCCACAGCACCCTACAGCCAAAAAGGTAAACATAGAAACCTTACTAACTCAAGACAACATCTAATCAAACCTGTAATATGCATAAACGTAATCTTTTCCCCGCCATTTTTTTATTTTCCATATTAAACAGTATTCAAAAACGTTTTTATTTCCGACCAGAAATGGTGCGATTTTAGTAGCTCTTTTAAGTTTAATGCAGTTATCGATCTCTTTGCTTGAAGCAGACTTATTTAATGACTTTCAACATTAACTCACTCGACATTCAAAAGTCAAATAAAACCTCTTTCCTGGGGGATATAGGAGAAATGGGGCGTTAAGACGACTACTAGTTTCCTCATCAAAAACGTAATTTATTATTTGTTATATATCAAGTGTAGTTTAGGTCGATATCTAGGCACACAATGAAGGATATGAGTAGAAACGAAATACACATGAGAAGGCTGTAGTGGCACCAATTAAGAGAAAAATCATAGAGGTGGTTTGGTCATACCCAATGTAGACCTCTGCTCCATACCATTAAAAGAGCAAGCTTGCACATAAGATTATTAGAGCAGCCACATTAGAGGTTCCCCTTAAGGTCTTTTTTTTTTGCAGGTTCTCATAAGAACCTCTACTATGGAAGTTTATTGGGGTTTTATTTTGTTGAGTTGGCGCTAATGTGTCAGGAAAAAGTAGAAAATAGAAGTTCTAAAGGATGCTCTTAAAAGAGGTACAGTTCGTCAACTGATATTGACATGGCAAGAAGTCATTAACAGATATTTGCATGAGTGGAGTATATTTAACGAATTGATTCTAAATATCCATAAAGGGATTTCCCTATTTTATCTTCAAATGCTATCGAATTTCACCATTTTTATATAGTTTCTTAATCCATTTTTTGCTTACCAACATCATTTTGGAATAAAAAGAACTTCTTGTTGTTTGTATATCACCATTGATCACCATGAATCATCAAACTTTTTGCAATCATTGCGGAGACATTTGTATACATCAAACCAAGTAACATAGACATTACCCAGATTCTATATATATAGAGAGAGAGACAAGTTCAAACGAAAAGTTAAACATTTTGTCAGAAAGCAAGAAGTTTCTTAATCATATATGTGGTACACGCATGATACACAAGCTTAATCATATATGATTAAACACATATGATTAAACGTCTATGTGTTGTTAATGCAACATGTGTTTAATTATATATGATATCGAGACTTCTCGCATTCTCATAAAATGTTTAACTTCTCGCGTTATCCTTCTTCCTCTCTCTCTCTCTCTATATATATATATATGTGTATATATTATTCTTATTATACCTTAAAAGTTGTATCAGGGAGGCTGCAAATTCCCAATAGAAGAGACGAACTAACAGTAGCAGCAGTTGGAGGAAACCTACACATAGTTCAAAAAAAAACAATCATCTAAAACGTACACAAAACCTGCAAAAGCTCCCAACAAAATCACTCTATCAACTAAAACAAAACAATCCATCAACAACCTCTCGAAATCATCGAATACAACAGTATCCGGTACAACTTCACTAAATCGTGACAAAGCATCTAATTCAGTCCTTCCACCTACAAATCAAAAAACCTCAACTACTCAATCTAACACAAACCAAACCTACAACAGTTAAACAATTAAATAAACAGAACTCAAATTCGAACTCGATCTACCAGTATTCGGAGAAGCAGAGAAATCAGTGAAGGAAGCTCGGATTTGACCGTATGATCTGCGAGATTTGAAGGCGGAAATCGAGTGTATGGATCGAATTTGGAACCTTGAGGTTATTGTATCCTGTTTGATGATGGATCAAGAGGTGAAATTAGTAGTGAAATTGAAGGAATTTGTTGATCGTATGTGAAAAATGGTGTACCTGAAGAAGAGTTGAAGAAGATGAGAGTGAAGCAGTGTGGAATGAAGTTGTTGACATTTTTGATTTGCAGGTGAGTGTGGATTTTTGGGGAAGAGGATGATGGATTGATGGGGGAGGTTTTATACATCGGAAAAATTAACTAAAGTAATTTTTTTATTAAACTTTTTTGTTTTGAATTATTAAGTTATTAAATTATTTTTTTGAATGAAAAAACATTAAACTGTGTTATTTTGAATGAAAAAACATTAAACTGTGTTATTTTGAATGATCAAGTCCCTAACATTTTTTTTAATAAATTAAATTATCAAACTTCTAAAAATCGGTTATTTACATCATTTTAACAAAAAAAACTATCTGTAACCGGCTATCTTTTGATTCATTCGTCTTTTGATAGATAAAAAAATAGATCAAAAAGAGGGAGATCGATGACAGGGGTAACAACGTGTTAGACGATATGGAAAACGGACAACGTTCGGGCAACGGGGAGTGACAAGGCGGAGCGATACGATTGTTTGTGAGAGTTTTAATTGCGTAGAGTTTGAGAACGATAAAGTTGATTTAAATTTGTTTTACTTTAAATCTTCATAGCCTGTTCTATTCTAGGTACCTTTAAATAAAAAGTAACCAATTTTTAGAAGTTAGATGATTTATTTATTTAAAAAAATGTTTAAGGACTTAATCATTCAAAATTAGAAAGTTCAATGGTTTTTTCATTCGAAAAAATAGTTAAGAGACTTAATTATTTAAAATGAGAAAGTTTAATGGTTTTTTTAATTCAAAAAAATAGTTCGAGAACTTAATCATTCAAAATGAGATAGCTTATTGAGTTTTTTTTAACTTTTCTCTTCATTTTTATATTTTTTTGTAACAAATTTGAGCATAGTTATTATCATAAATAATTATACACAAGATTGTGTGAATAACTGAGTTAATGGTGAGAAGTGTGCGAGAAATGTGAAAAGTGGATCTGAACCGTTGATCTCTATTAATCTCAAGTCCTCCTATGAATTGCGGCTTAGAAGGGAATTGATCTGATGCATCTCATCCTAATGTGCGCCCAATTCTCATCAAACAGTTGATAACCACTTCTCACCGGAACCCAATCCAATAACTATATGGGTTTAAAAAAATTAGTTTTTTAATTATTTTTCTAAAAAATTTAAAAAATAGCCAAGAAAATTGCAAGTCAATGTCGTAAGGTATTTTTTTTCTTACGGTATTGTAATTTGCGGTGTCAGAACCTGCGACTCTACTTGAATTTTTGTTTGTCGAGGTCTTTTTGCGGTGCTACAAGCTACGTCGAGACATGTCTTTGCGGTGCCGTAAGCTATAGTGTCTCGCTTTTATTTTTTTGGTGAAACCACTTTTCATCTAGATATGTTAGTAAGGGGTTGTTTTTTTTTTTCAAAAAGTCTCTTAATACCTCTTAAATCTGAATCATTCAGACATTTTTACATTCAGACCGTTTGTTTTTTTTCCAGATTTCAAACCTTCTTCACTCTTAAAAAAATCTGAAATTAAAAGTGGTAACATTTTTCTGATTAAATGTTATCACAAATAAAACAATCTTATTGATCCAAATTAAGATTTCAGACTTCAGGCGTTACAAAAGTAAACAGTCTTATTGATTCAGATTTCAGCACCACCTCTTATTAATCATAAGTGAAATGAAATAAGACTTCAGATTTCAGACCTCTTAATAGATTGTTTGCGTTTTTTTGATCTTATAAGCGTTTGTCGGGTATTAGTCTTATCCCACACTTACCAAGTAACATTTTTCGATCTTTGTTATGTCTCTTACCAGATAAGATTTTAGGTAATTTTTATGCTCATGTTGTAAAGTAAGTGACATCCAGTAAGCTTTTGATAAACTTCTCATAAATCTTAAACAAAATACCAAATCAATTGGGACACCAAAATCTTATATCAAAATTGGTGTAACGAATAATTCACTAAATTTTATACCAAATAAAAAAAATAAAAATAAAAATAAATATACATATAATCTTATATTTTGGTGTAAATTTTGATTTATCAATTACAGTAGATTTATTATTTGCATTATTTTTTATGAGTTTAGTAGTAATCAACTGTTTACAAATTATTTATGATAAATATTATATATTCCATATTAATATCATAAATAATAAAAAGTTATATAATTATCATAAATAATTTTTAAAATAGTTGGCTCTAGATTTCTCAAAATATTTACCTATTTTTAATAAAAATATTGGCAATATTTTTTGTAATTTTTAAAGGTAAAAAAATGAGGCCTTGTGATCTTATCCTTAGTCGAGGTTTCATTTGATGTAACCTCGTTTTATCCGTCAAACCTCCACCCAACGACAAAATTAAACTAATAAAAAACAAAAATTAAAAAATTGATTATAATTTACTAGAAGCGAACTTACGCAATACAGTAAGATACATCACGATTTTAATGTTTCATTTTATTTTATTTTTATCGATTTACAGTACGATTATGAATAGTTTTGAGAAAGTGATAATGTTTTTTTTTATAAATTTGTTTAATTTAGACTTAATAATATAATGTTTTTTATATAAAAAAATTTAAGTATTTTGTTAAAATTCAATGATTATCTTATATATTTTAATGACATCTAGAAAAAATAATCAATTACAGATTTAATAATATAATTAAAACAAATTTATAGTAATATAATATATTAATTAATAGTGATACATGGAAAGGTCTGCATAAAAGGAAAGTCCTGCACATACCAAATTGGTGGATGTTAGAAGTCTGCAGTAGTAATATGTATCTTGTGTTTTGATACTTGTAAATTAAGAGATTTTTAAAATATTGCATAAAATGATGGTACCTTGTGCCTAATAATTTGTATTTAAGAGTTTTGTATCCGTGTTTTATAATATAGTATAGATATAGATTAAAAGTTGTGACTTTTGTCTTTGTGGCTTCGAAATTGCGATTTTTATTTTTATGGTTTATAATTTATTGTTATTTTTGTCGTTAACTTCTATCTATAAGGATGAAGGACGAAAACAACAATGAATTATAAATCATATAAATGGAAATCGTAATTTCAAAAATTCAAGAACAAAAACAAAAAATTACAACAAACCACATAAACAAAGAACATTTACAGTTTCACCATAGGGATGGGAACAGTGATGTTATCATCGATTATGATTATCTATCAGTTTAAGTACAGTTAATATAATTGAAAAACGGTCAAAATATAATTTTTAGTGATATACCCAAAAGTAGGGATGTAAATAGGTCAGGTTGGGTTGGGTTCGGGTTCAACCCATTTATTAATTGGGTTGAAAATCTCAACCTAACCCAACCTGTTTAATTAAATGGATTGAAATTTTTAACCCAACCCAACCTGTTGGGTTGATGGGTTAGTAGCGGGTTGACCTATTTATGATTATCTCAACCCAACCTGTTAAATAAATGGGTTGAACCTAGGTTGACCCATTTAATTTTAAAATTGTAAATGAAATAAAAATGTTTAAACTACTTCATTCCACGACAAATACACAACGACAAAGTCAAATAAATTGTTCGAAGTTTAATAAAACACAATCATAAAGTAAAATAAATAGTTCAAAGTTTCCCACAACCACAAAGTTAAATAAATCATAGTTCCAAAAAAGTTTCTAAGTAACTCGACTTGCACTTTCATCGACTCCAATTTCACTCTCGGTATTACTTTCCTCTCGATCTTCTATCTTCTCCGTCATGAACAATAGAAATGAAGCCGATCAAGTTAAGATTATAAATATATATAAGTAACAATGGAACTGAAGTCGATCAAGTTAAGATTACAGGTTTACCGTGAACAATAGAATTGAACTCGTCGTGAGGCCGTAGAACAGAGGGAGAGGAGTGGAGTCGCCGGTGAAGAGGGGGGAATATCTGCGCCGGCGGCGTATGAGGGAAGAGGGAGGAGAGGAGGCTGGAGGCGTATGACATTTCAAATTAAGAATAAGATTTACTGATTTAGTCGATTAGGGTTTTCAACTTTCAATATAGAAATTATTTTTTAATCTTTAAGAATTATATTAAAGTATTAATTGTATTAAATATTGATTAATAATTGAAAATAAAATATTAAGTAATATTATAAATGGGTTAGAAACGGATTGTAAATGGGTTAAAAACATGTTGTAAGTGGGTCGAAATCAGGTTGATAATTTCAACCCAACCCAAACCCAATTAATAAATGAGTTAGACGGATTGACCCATTTAACTTAAATGGGTTGAAATTCTCAACCCAACCTGCTAATTTTGGGTTGGGTTGGCGGGTTGGGTCACTTTTTGTCACCCCTACCCAAAAGTGGGTGTCGGATAAAAAAACAAGGAAGCAAGCTACCTTCCGCTTTTAACCCAATTTGCATAGGTTTGTGCTGATTAATTAGCTAACCCCGCCTACCTCCCATCTATATTTACGATCATATTGCTATAGGTTGGGCTATAATACCGTGCAATTTAGTCTTAATTTAGACCTGCATATGTATTTCGTAATTAAGTTTTCAGTTTCTCTTAGAGATTACATAAAAATATCAGATTAAAGAATGTGAGTTTTAGTAAAATTAAAATAAAAATTAGAGAAATTACATCATTTAAATGAGATGCATAATAAAATGGTTGGATGACTACCCGAACATCCTAAACATGTCCTCGCTCAATTGTTCCTTCGAAATTGAATGAATTTTCGAAAAGATCTCAAGTTTAAATCAGACCCCTCACCCCATTAATCATGTTCTAGAATACTGCAAATTTGGGCCCAACACGACAAAGGGACCAATTAGGACAAGACCAATTACACATTTTATGAAATTTCAAGACCCGACCCGTAACCAGTTATGTATAGGTCCGATTTTTCCAAAAAAAAAAAGTTTGTATAAATTATAATAAAAGTTCTTCAAGATATTCAGGTTTTTCAAGATTTTATCTACTTAAGTATATCATTTAAAGTGTATTTTTTCAATACTAAATTTCAAAAATAGTAATTATAAAAACATATATAACATTTTGGTGTAATTTTTTTTTAAAACCCGACTAGGCCCAAGACCGAATTTGGGAACGGCCTAATGAGACCTAGACCAAATCGGGCCTAGGATTTTTGGTTGGAACCAGCCAACCCGGTTTTGAAGGGACCGATCTAGGACCGGCACAAGACCAACTTTTGGCCATCTCTAACACAGATTTCTCGGCTTTGGTAAAACCTGAACCCTTGACCTTCAGCCATGAAATACATATATTGAAACAAATGTTTCTTTCATATACCAAACTCAAAACAAATAGAATCCAACATAAACTTAAACTTGAAACAACATCGAAACAAAATGCGGCCAGCTCGGCCTGCAGTTCCCGCAGGCCTCGAGCTCAACCTTGACTTATTCATCAAACTCAAAATCCACGAAAGACGAATTGTGGTGACGTATGCTTTACTGCTTCTTTTGACCGTTTATCAATACCAGATATCTGTTCTTTCCATTTAATCAGGGATTTAAGGAAGTCTTTGACCTCCGAAGGGTCTCGAAGGGACAAGAAAGCTTTGCTTTCTTTGGGTACGGAAGATACCAGAATCCCATACCCACGATTTTTCTCTCTCAAAACCTAACAGAAAATGAGAATACTATCAATAACTTGATTAAAAGAAAAAACATCGTTGAAGCAATTAAGTGATAAATTATAGGGCCAAAGGCCCAGCTTTGCCAAGGGATTAGTCTGGGCCAAAGATCCAGGATACCCTTATAAAAAAAAAAGTGATAAATTATACCTTGAATGCATCTTCATCAGTTCTATCATCACCGATATAAATTGGAAGCACGTCATCACTGTTGCTTAGCCCTGTTTTGATTTTATAATATCGTATGAAACAAAAAAACAAAATTAAACAATCACGAGAACAAATTATAACTGCGATAATTGTCGAAAACCACGACAAACCATGAAAATATAAATAAATAAAGGAAAAAGTCATCAAAATAAAATAAATTTTGCCTTAATTCTTATATAATGTATCAAAGATTTTTTTCCTCAACCAATATAATAAAGTTTCAAAATTTTATATTTTATACTCATTTGACCAGTAAATCTGCAAATCTTGTGACATTCGATGATAGGGATGTCAATTTTTTTACCCCCTTTGCCGTAATCCTTTCATAACTAATATCTCCGTCATCAAATGATACAAGTTAGCAGATTAGAGAACAAAATGAGTACAAAAGAAATTGAAACTTTGTTGCATTATTTGTAAATAAAAATTCTTTGTTACACTAAATCAAACTTCGTTGTAGTTTCATGCATTTTGCCTAATAAAAAATCGAATCATACCCAATGATTCAAGTAGAAACTCAACAGCTTTCCCTTTGTCCCAATCGATCACAGGACGGACCTCTAAAACCTACAAATAAATCGAACTTTCAGATTTTTAGAAACATTGATTAGTTATAAATTATAGGGAAAAGATAAAAATGTGAACCATATATATTTTGAGACCCGTGACCGTGAGAACCAGTATATGCATTGATGCATATGTATGTATATATATATATATATAATATAGGGTTGGGTTCCGGTGAGAATGTAAGTTATGGTGAGAAGGGTAGGAAGGGATCTCCACGATTGGACCAATCATAATTGAAAATCAACACTAATGTGGTGCATCGAAAATCCGAGATGCACCGGATCAATCCCCATGATAAGCACAATTCATGGGGTGGGGGTGAGATTAAAAGTGATCAATGGTCCGGATCATTTTCTCACGCTTCTCACTTTAACTTCTATTCTCACATAATCCTTTGTGTATATATATATATATATATGAATTTAAGTGACTATAAACATCAATGCATATATACTTACATACATACTAGATATGCATTGATGAATATACTCATTGGAAAAATACATATTTTGATAGAATATGCATCAACGCATATAAAATTATAAACAATGAAGAAAAGATATAATAAGAATCATAAATATTTTGGGAACAAGTATATGCATTGATGCATACATATTATATGAATGTAGGTGAGTATAAACATCAATACTTATATCATACTTGCATACATAACAGAGATGCATTGACAAAATACACATTTTTATAGTGAATATGCATCGATGCATATACTGGTTCTCACGTTTCTTAAAAAATTTATGGTTCTAATTTGGAGTTTTGAACCTTCCCCGTAAATTATAATCTCACGAATTTTCAAAATGACAAATTTATATAAAACTCGGTGTTCTTATATTACCTTCCGTCCATGAGTTAATCTCAAACGAGGATAATCTTTCAAGACATCATGGACACATTGTGCAATTGTAGGCCAACTCTGCAACAATTACGAAGTATAATCTTTCAAACGAGGATAACTTTCAAGACATCAATTGCATGCAAATTGCAAAACCAAGGGGTTTCTTACCTTCTCATCTACATTACGGTAATGTACAGAAGTACAAAACTTGTGATTTTCCACAAGTGCCCCTGGGATATCCTTTGTCACCTCAACAAGGGTCCTATAAACCTAAATGAAGTCGAAGTTTGTTAGCATTCGTTAATGAAATATTGTGCATATCAAGTATATACTGGCTTCTTTTACCATTCTTCGCTACTTCGTCCTTAGTTAGTTTAGTGGGTTCATATCTTCCTGTAGGTATTTATTGTCCCCGAGTGCTTTAGGCCATGTTTGACAAATTAACCAATTAAACTAGTTGTTACTTGAAAAATCTAGCTTGTGGCTAATAAACTACCTGTCAGTTGATAAGACCGCTAGTCAAGTTTGGTAATAACTAGATGACAATGTAAAATTATCTAAAAGGTCAATAAAAAATTATTTGGAAAAATATAAGGGGTATAATTGGAAGGAAAAAAAGTGAAAACAGTCCGCCCCCTGAGTGGACGAGAAAGAAAGGATTTCTCGGAGCAACCTCCTAGGTTCCAGACCCAGGAGTCAACTTTCCCGTGCCCTTCAGAGCAGAGGTAAGATATGCGTACATCCTAACCCAAACCCTATTACATCTGCGGTTTGTTGGGTTAGTTTGGTTTGGTTTTTTAGCATTTTCTAATGAACATGTTCTCATATCAAGCATAAATCAGCAATTTTACAATATAACATACCTCATCAATCATTGGTATAAACTCTCTAGCAGGCTGGAACAAATTTACTTCCTTGCCCTGCACAAGAAAACATGCACATAACCTCAGCCAATATAAGGCAAACTGAACGACTTTGCTCAAATACACAACAGGTTCAAGTTTGTGGGAGATGGGCTTGAACCCCTCCGCTAGCCTAGCCACTGAGTCAGCTCTGAAATGCCTCCTCACATGTGGTTCCAAGTGGGAGGGTTCCATGTGGAGCCGGTAGGGGTTGCTGGTAATCAACCTTTTGCTCAAATATAAGGCAAATTTGTAGAAGAAAAGGAACTTTGGTAATACCTGTTTGTCAGTAGATCTAATATAGTTTGTATGGTTGATAGAAATTGTGTCCTTGGCAGGAAACATGATGTCCATACCATGACTACCAGCATAAAAGAGTTCCGTTAGTCCTACTAACTCGTAAACCTGAACAAACATGTTTAAGATGAACAATGTAAGACTTTGATTGCATTGAGTTATCTATTTTTCTTTATATATAGAGCGACCAGTTTTTTCAACTAGTATGTTTGCTTTTGTTGTAAACAAATCATCTTTCTTGTAAGTAGAGATCCACAGAACTCGGGATTTTTCTGGCCCTGAAGAAGTTGGCCTGATTGAGTTTTAAGACAGGTCTGGGCTTGGGCTTCTTCGGACCCGGCCAGGCTTGGGCTTTTTGTGCATCTCTACTTGTAAGAATGAACAATTTGGATAAATTGTGGAAATATAAACGAACATCCTACTGGACAGCTTTGGTGCAAGATGTTTTTTTTTTTTTGCATTGTGTTGTTTATATGGAATTTCATGAAAAAGAAGATATGTTTGCAACAAAAAGTCAAGTGCCCTTTTCAAAGAGTTACAATGTGTTCTCGCTTTGTGTTGGGGGAGGGGGGGGGGGAGGGGTGGAAGAGAAAAAAGAAACGGAAGGAAAAGAAAGGAAAGAAAAAGAATTTCTTTTATTTGTGTTCTCGAGGGGGAAAGAAAATATAGGAAAGGAAAAAAAATATTTTTTCATGTTCTTGAACATGAGAGAAGAGAAAGGAAAATTTTCATTAAAAATATATGATTTAAAATGAAAGGTCAGGTAGTTTTCTAATTTTAATAATCTTTTTAAGGGGTTTTAATTTATTTCCTTTACTTTCCTCCCACATTTAGAAGGGAAGTTTTGGGAGGAAACTTATCATTATTTTCGTTCCATTTCGTTTCCTCTCTCATAAAAGAAAGTTTCGAGAACACAATTTTCTTTTACTTTACGAACCCTTTCCCTACCTTCCCTTTCTTTTCCTTTCCTTCCTAATAAAGGTTTCGAGAACACAGCACTAATGAGTCTTTAACTTTGTGATACCTTATCGCGGCTTCTTCCACTGATGATCGCTGTGGGAAAGTACTTTGCAACGCCTTTAACAGCAGAACGCATCTTAAAAAAGAGGAAGTGTGTTAGGACCTTTACGGAGGTCATAAAGAAAAGAAATGGGAAGTTTGGAAGGTGTTACTTACATCGCTTGACATAAAAGCACGATTGGGATCATCTACAATTGGGGAGAGCGTACCATCATAATCTAAGAATATCACTACCTCTTTATTATTTGCACGATTTATAATACGATCAAAAGACTTGAGGGCCGAGGGATACTTGAGCTTCCAGTAACAATAGAACAGCAAATTAGTAAGGCGCAACAAATACAAATAACATTACTAGTGGATAAAGTGACTGGCCTTTCAATCCATATATAAGTTTTTTACTGCAAACAAGCCTTCGTTCTTGCAAAAATGTAAAGGAAAAAAACAACCACTACAACAAATTCGGTTTATAGGACACCGAAGATGTCCGAGTGTCCTATTAGTGTCCTAATAGATTACTTTAAAGGACTTAAGTTTATAGGACCAAACACTTTTATGTTCTATCCAATAGTGTTGTAATAAGTTTTTACGACACTTTTGGGCGTCTTAACAAGCTCTTTAGGACACTTTTGAAACTAAGTGTGCTATTAGCCCTTTTATACGACAGTATTTGAAAAAGTGTCCTATAAAAGATGTGTTTATATGACACTTCTCAAAAGTGTCCTATTGAGAAGTGTCATATAAAAGCGCTAATTTGACACTTTGTTTCAAAAGAATTCTAAAAGCTTGATAAGACGCCCAAAAGCGTCATATAAACGTATCCAACACTCTTAGATAAGACACAAAAGTGTTTGGTGTGTAAACTTAAATCCTATAAAGTAATCACTTAAAACACTTTTGGTGTCCTATAAACCCGATGTTGTTGTAGTGAACCATTTTGGACAAAAAGTGTTTCTTGACATTTTCACAAGAATGATGATCAATTTGCATCAATAGGCCAAGTGTAACCAAACCAAACGTGCCCGATACATCCTACCCCGGAGGTGGGATGGGGTGGAGGAGAATAAGACGTATGTAGACCTAACCTCTACCCTAATGAGTAGAGCGACTTTTCCATCAATTTGCATCATTTGGCCAGGTGTGATCGATTAAAAAATGTTGGTTATACAAGGCATACCATCCAAGAATAATAAACAACTTCATTGTCATCAGAAGCAAGCTCAACCCCGACATCTTTAAGCATCTTCTTACGAGGAGGTGAAGAAGATTGCATGGCATCAAGCCAACCGTTGGAGAGTACATCATCAAATTTCCCGGGCTTCTTTTTTGGAATCAAGGAGTACGAAGTGCCCGATGAGCGAGTAAACACACTGGAATGGAAACCTATCCTTGTCTGATTTATAAGAGCGGGATCAGCAAGAACAGGAGAAGCATTCGCCGAGCCCAAATCCATTGAAAGGATTTTTAAAAGATAGACAACAAAGTTTGCAGGTTTGGTGTTTGGGAAAATCGTTAGTTACTCTTTACCCAACTCTTTTGTCAATGAAAAACCACCTCTTTAACGTTTTCTTATCACTAGTGCCGGGTGAGCAGTCCATTGTGAAGAAGCTAACTCCTGAGATCTGAAAGACACCATTCATGTGCTTAATGAGTAAGAGTAACTATTGCATTTAAAAGGTTATTTAGAATAATAATCTTCTGATACATTCTTTTTAAACGTATGACCTTTTAACAGATTTAAGATTTGACTGTCTAACAAAAATCACAAGAACGCCTCAAAATCTGTCTGAAGGTCATGCATTCAAAAAAAATATCTGTCATAAGGTTATTTCACCTAAATAACCTAAAAGAAGGGGGTTATGCTTTCATAAAATACTCTTGATTACCATGTATGCCATACCTCATTCTCGAAGCTATGCATTTACAAAACGTGATCAAACACCATTCTAAATCATAGAGGCTCTTCGAAACCCAAAACTTTAATGCGGTTTTCTGCAGAGAAACAAATGAGTATATCAATCACACATTCACACTTGTATACAACTTTCTTATAAGTCAGCCACATTTTTGGATTTCTAGTACAAGAACCTTGAATTTTGTTTGAAATGACATTTATGAGTTTTTTTTTTATATATTTGATTGATTTTTATATCCGTATTGTTGATGTTAAAATAATACATGGGACCTACAAAGGGAGGCTCTTATTAGTCATTATCATTGTGGAGTTTTATGGGAGTTCTTAATTTGCTTAGTTGACAATGATGTGACAAAAAAAGTGCAAAAAGAGGTTCTTATAGGTTATAAGTCACTCCGTTGAAGATTAGTACTAAACACCAATTTTCTCATCCCCGAGAACATTAGTACTAAACATGAAATTATAAATTAACTGTTTCACCTCCGTGAAGGATTGCAAAAAACATGAATTAGACACATCTTTAAACTCTGAAATCACAAGATACATTGGATTCCATATTTAGCATGGCTTGCAAAATTCCATTTGGAATAAAACAGGATAAAGATTTGAACTAATCAAACTGTTGATCACATGTTAGATTTCTCAAATTTTGAACCAATATTTTTAATTGTTTCTATAATAAACCATTCAGACAGTTTAATTCATGCATGTCTTCACACATGGACTTGCCCCCTATAAAGTAGCAACCTTTTAGTTTCTCTCATGGATCTACTGTTTCATCATAATAAAACAATGCTAATGTTCGTGTTAGAGTCGTACATCGGCTATACTTGGATCATTTCTCCATTATATATATGTGGGAAATCCTCTTCTCTCCTCAAGGGATCTTTTGGAGAGTGATATAATTGGGTTCCACATATGTTCACATGGTATCAGAGCCAAGGTATAGTAGTATACCACTCTAGGGACTCGACACTCTAGGGCAATCTATACTTGTCTAGTCCCCTCACCGGGTTTTTGCCCCCTTTTTATACTCTAGGACAAATTTTTGTGCCCGTCTAGCCTCAGTTGGAGGGGGCGTGTGAGAGTCCCACTTATTCTTGGGTAGACTTGGACTATTTCTCCTCTATATATGTTGGAAACTTCATTCTCTCCTCAAGGGATCATTTGGAGAGTAGTCTAATGGGGTTCCACATATTCTTACAGTTTGCATGGTCAGATTCATATATTTGTTTTGCAACATATATGTAGTATACTAGTATATAAGTTGAAAATATCAATATAATCAATTACTTATTCACACAAGCACCACAAAAGGAACCAAGTTAAAGAAACAATAAAGAAAACCAATAATGACTCATGTACACTGTTTGCCTACTCTTGATGTGACTCCACAACCCCCCCCCCCCCCCCAATTGTTCATGTGTATTGAGGGAGACATAAAACACCAAAACAAGTGCTGCAACTTTGTTTTTGTGACATCCTTTATGCATTATTTTCTTAAATTCGACAACATCATTGTAATTATATTTTGTAACGAGTACTGTTTGAGTGTTTGTGTGTTGCTGGCACGTAAAAACTGAAGAGGTCAATGTGTTAAAAGACTGATGACTTCAAATCTCATTCCCTCGTCTTACGAGCATTAGCTCGTGTCTTGTATCTTCCTAATTCGAAAAAAAAAAACAAGGAAAAACATGGGGAGATGGGAGAAACATAAGAAAAATGGTACAGAAAACTAGTGTGGAAAATAAATGACTTGTTAATGCATCATTGAATTTTCATATATCTTGTTTCTTTCTTCCAATTGCATTTTGTACTTGTCCATAACAATCATTGCCTTCACTAATAAAATTGACTTTTGGTTTAAGACCATGACTAATAAAAGTAATAATCAAACAAACATTAGATTTATCTAGAGACAAAAGGGATACTTTATTTGCCTAGTCACAGACTCACAGTTAAACAATTACATCGTGGAGAGCATAAAATAATAATAAATGAATACAAAGACAGCTGTACTTTAACTAACTCAACATAAAAAAACAAATAAAAATTGTGGCTCATATTCATATTCCCACAAACCATCCTGAATTAAATAAGGCTAAGAAACAACAAAAGGTACCCAGATACTGAATACAGAATACTTCTAAGTTCTAAAGACAAGATGCAATGGGAAGAAACATCCAACAGATATGAAAATTTAATGATGCATTAACAAGTCATCATTTTTCACACCAGAAAAAGAAATTTTACTGTTTTTTTTTTGTACCATTTTCCTTATAGTTTCTTCCATCTCCGATGTTTTTCCTTCGTTTATTTTTCAAATCAGGAATATACAAGACACTAGCAAATATACGTAATTCAAGGGAATGAGATTTAAACTCGTTAGTATTATAACTAAGGGCGGACCTATGGAAGCCCGACAGGTCCCGTGCACCCACTCAACCAATTTTCACGTGTAGAATATTTTTTTGGAATGAAAGGTACACTCACTAAACTTTGAGTAGTGCTACTCGATATTAGAAGAAAATACAAGTCACATCAACCAAAAAAACAAAAAACAAAGAAATATCTTGAAATCAACCAAAACACCAAAAAAATAGCATCTTGAAATCAACCAAAAAACCGAAAAAATATCTTGACATCAACCAAAAAAACTGAAAACGTCCATAACAATCAACCAAAAAACTTTTAAAAATCCCTCATGGAATTCAGCTAAAAATACATTGCGCCATTTTTGTGGCCTTTGATCCACATTAGAGGTGGCAAAGCTGCTACTTTTAACACATTGATTTCTTCAATTTCAATGTGCCAACAATAAACAACCAATACTCGTAACAAATATCCTTACAACGATCCTATCAAAATCACGTACCAATTAACACACAACACAATGACCTATTTAATCCAATAAATCAGATCTTCATCGAATTTCCACACATTAATCAACACAAACACACAAATCGGAACAATCAAACCACACTATAGATTTCAAACGGAAATGTGCATCATAACCGATCAAAATTAACGGAAATTGAGAGAGAGTTATACCGCACCTGATTGTGATGGAGGTAATTAATTCTCCGATTGAAGAGTGATAAATTAGAGGAAGGAAATCGAGAATGAATGAATGAATTCGCAGAGAACCCTAGAAATCGTTGGGGGTGAAAAAAGGGGGAGAGGAGAGGAGAAGAAGAAGGAGAAGTGGGTGAAGAATGGGGAGGGAATTTATAGAATTTGATGGGTGCGAAAAAGACGTGCTGAGCAAGCAAACCAACCCCTATCGTTTTGTTGTATTTGAGGGTGTAATAATCGTTAAATGTACGAAATAGCAACCTATCTTTATAAAAAAATTATTATAATATAATATCTTTTTATTATTTTATTACAAAGTATTGTTTTTTTATATTATTTTTATTAGAACGGTGTACTTTTAAAAAATCCATCTATTAGTGGCGGACCCAGAATTTTAGGTGAGTGTGTACAAACGAAAAGCTTAAGAAATTGTTGTCGATTTGTTTTTAGCTGAATTCCCCTATTGGGGGACTTTTTATGTTTTTGATTGATTTCGAGTGATTTTTTAAGCTTCTATGTTAATTTGATGGAATTTTTTGGTTTTTTTGTGTTGATTCGAGAGTTTTTTTGGGTTTTTTTTATTGATTTCAAGAGATTTTTTCGATTTTTTGGTTGATTTCAAAAATAAATTTTGGTTTTTTGGGACTTGTGCACCTTTCACCCCTCAAAAACGTATATCACGGAGCACCCCTGTAGTTGAGCGGGTGCACCTTGCGTACCGAAAAAAATTTCGCCCTTACGAAACGAACTTGAGCGGGTGTACGGAACCCCCCCTTGGGAAGGGTAGGTCCGCCCCTGCCATCTATTATAATAATGAATAATTTGTTATCTTTTAAATTGGCTAGAGTTTCTTTAAAATAAATAATTAAAAAGTCAAAAAATTTAAAAAAGAATAACCTTCATCTCCAATAGATTCTCAATTTTGGATATTACACAATTAATTATATTATTAAAATATTCAATTTAGCTCATAAAATATTATTTTTTTTCTATTAAACATTTAATTTAAAGCAATTTTATTGATATAATGAATAAAAAATCATTTCTCTCTCATATGTAATCGTTTTTTGAGATATTTTCAAATTTTGAGATTTTTATTATCTCTCTCCATCTTTCTCCATTTTGGAGAAGGTTTTAAAAAATTTGTTGGAGCAAAATATTCTCCAAATCTCCATTTTAGAGAAGTTGTTGGAGATATTCTTAATCTTTTTTTCATTTTCTTGCTTACATGGTTTATATAAGGTGATGTGGAGGACACGTCATATTGATTACATTGCATAAATAAAAAAATAAAAAAAAAATCTCTTTCAATTTTTTTTAATAATTTCATCATTTTCCCTCCAGATGATTTATATCCTAGTAGCATATGTTTTTCAACTCTCTTTAAAAAAAAACTTTTAAAAAAATCATTTTTATTAAAATGTTTGTAAATTAAATATATTCTAGAGTAACATATTATTAAACAAATATGAGATGTTTTTTTCAACACAAATGTTTTGTTTGTAAGAAAACACAATACTTATTATTTTTCTTGTTCTAAAAATACATATTTTTTACATTTTCTTTAAAATGGTAGCGATAAAAAATGTGTTTTAATCTTTATTTAACTAGTGTTATACCCGTCCGTTGGTCGGGTACCCGACACGATTTAATCTAGATTCCGTTATTTGATATTACAATTTCAAAAGTTATGTTTCTTTATTGTATTCTATGTTTCTTTACCATTTCAATTATTTAATCTAGTATTTTACCCGTTCGTTGGTCGGGTATACGACATGACTTTAATCTAGATTCAATTATTTGAGTGATCAGTCTTTAACTAACACAGTTATTTGAGTGATTATAATTAAGACATCTTTGAACACACGCAAAGTCAATTATGACTTCTACATATCCTCTAAAAACCATATACATGTGATCAACCAATCCAAATAAGTTTTCAATCCAAACATTAAAATAATACCAACAACCAACACTGAAGAACATAATCCAGAAAGATAATAGGAATTGGATGGTGCAAATGAAAGTACATAAGTATATGCAGCAACAATTTCCAATTCCCCGACAAAACATTTTAACAACATATGCGTTAGATACACACAAATCTCTCTCTCTCTCTCTCTCTCTCTCTCACACACACACACATCACTTATCATGAAACACAAAAAGAACAACATAACTCCAAAAAAAAAACACATTTGGGACTGTGGTTGCAGAGCATCTCTTTAGATACACACAAATCGCTACAACTGATTACGGTTAATTAATAGAATCCAAGGCCAAAATGGTGCTTAGATTCATGGGATTCATGTACCTCATTTGATCTGATCATAATTTGATCTACTGTTCGCCTTCTCCAATGGATGAAATGCGTTCCAAAAGACATACAGATCCCTGTTTGGGCATAAGTCCAACATTGGGGTACATAACCCAATCCCGTTGTATGACCTTGTCCACAACATGCCCTTTTCGCAGTAACATAAAAATGAAATGAATAGCATTAGTAGTTCTTATTTATGAAAATAACTCACCATAAGCTATTGGATTAGTCATGAAATCACTGTGCATCTGTCTTGTGTTTACACGGGTAAACACGTGATTACCAAGTTCGTTATTGAGAGTTGAGACCAGTGTCCATATCATCTAATTGTGGACTGAACAGAGATGAAGCCTTTAGAACCTCGTCAGCATATTCTCCGTTTTTGCTATTTCGAGCCAGTTCTAACGACACAGATCCTAACGGACCCGTTCAAGTCCCGAGTACCTGCAAACTCCCAAGTCGTACAACCTCTGCATTCAAGACAATGAATATGTATAAGATATATTGCACCATTATAGGAATTTACTGGCATCAATCATTGTAACAAAATTGTATTAATATGACGTCAAAAGCGGTTGACTCGTCTCCATCCATATATATATAATTGAGACTCTCATGCTACGGTTACCAGACTCGAACTCTCGCCGATTTATGCCTTTGTATCGAAAAACCATAAACAATGGTAAAAAAATCAAGAGAAAAGAACGTGCCTTGGATGACGATTTCCTTTAACAACTTTTTGCCAGTATTTGCGCCATTTATAGCCATCGTCAAAAAGATCAATTTCGCTAGTTGCTTGTACGACGATCCGAGGTTCCGTAACCGTCCGATGAGATGAAATCGGATCGAATGCCTTGACCTCAACATTCCTACACCATACACACCATATTATTGCAACTTAGCATGATAACAACTATATGTTATAGGTAGGTTGTGTAACTGCTACTCGTGTTATATCCGACTATTTTGGTCAATTTATTGAAAGATGGCTATAGTTCGGAAAAAAAACTCCAAATTCTTCGATAAAAGTACCTCATTTTCGACCGAGGCACAGTAACATCATCACCGGCTTCTTCACCGTCGCTTGATCCCGACAGTTGATCATCCTTCACGATCGATGATGCATCGACTCTTGAATGGTTGAAATTACCACTATGACCCTCGAAGTTTTCAAGCTGAAGCTAGCCGGAAGTTCCAACACTGCCATATCCCGATCGCGGTGGTTGATGGTTGTGCTCGCCTTTATAGATGATCTCCGTCACTAAACCGTCTAGATTCCGTTCGACCTTCTTCTTCACCGGACAATTTTGATGTGTGCATTTGTAATAGCTTCTTGGGTATTCACTCCCCTTCACTTGCTTTTACCCGTATTTTCTCCAGTTGTACCCATCTTCCGTTGGCTTATCGGCAGCTACCGGTGGAGGTTGGGAGTGGTGGCTACCGGAATTGGAAAACTATGGTGATTGCTTTGTGGTGGTGTGGTGGGGAATAGGTGGTGGAAGACGGTGGGGTGTGGTGATAGCTTTAGGTTGCAGTTGTGCAGCCTGTGGTGGTTGCGGTTAAGTTGTTATTTAGTGTAACAAAGTGCAAGTATCGAGAAATTGACCAAAATAGTCGATTCAATCAATCAAATTCACGTTTTAACCATTTTGTGGAGACCTTTTTAAAATAGCCAAAGTTCACAAAGAAATTTGAATCATTACCCAGAAATTTGATTTCTGGAAAAAAAAAAGGAATAGAAAAAAAAGGTAGAAATTTGACCTAGACAAAAGTGAAAGGATGCAAATAAGAAGCAAGTTGAAGTAGTCGATTTTAAAGATACCACAAATATGAGAAATGTAAAGCCAAATGTTACCTCACTAACTCGACTTTGTAGCGCAAGATCCAACACCTAGCGTCCTTGATTCCACAATGATAACCCTACAAAAGTATCCTCAACTCAATGAGTGTCGGTTAATTTAGCACTTCACATCAAGTAACCATAATATGCATTATCTAAAATCCAACAAAAGAAAAAATGGTTGTTAGTGCTATTTATTTATATGGGCACAATGCAATATATAAAGAAGCTGCATTCTAATTGAAATTACCTTCAAGTATAAAAGAGTTGAGCAATAAGACAAACATGAAGGATCTCTGTCTTTAAACGCCTGTAGAAGGAAATTAGTCGAGCAATAAATTCAGATGCACGTTAATTTCACTACCAACACTAATGATAAAGAAAGATCATTAAACGGTTCAAAAGATGTTGAATACATGTTTTTAAACATCACCTGTAGATACAGGCGAATTGCTCGTTGGATGCCTCGATTTTGAACCATTACATCACAAAATATATCCATCAATTGGGTTTCTAATAGTGTGTTATTTTGTAGCTGGTTGGTGATAATAAATCCCAATGCTCGTTCTAAGCAATCGTGCGACAGTATGCTGACATAGAAGAAGCTGCTTAAATGTAACACCCGCTATTTTGGAGTTGGGTGAAAAGTTGACCTTTACCCGAAGTTCAGGGGGGTAAAATGTAACTTGGGTTATATAAATATAAATCAAGTTTTAGATATTTTCTAAATATCACAAATCTGATTTCTAAAGAAATCAGAGAGAGAGAGAGAAGGAAGCAGGAGAAAAAGAGGTCGATCGATTTTCTCCAAATCAAGATACGAATCTAGCTTAATGCTTTGATCTAGGTGTTATCTGCCGTATAGAATCTCGTTGTGAAGGTTTTTAACCGTTTGATTTCGAGATTTACGTATTTTGAGTTTGATCTGGGTTCTGTAAACGTCCCATCATAATAAGACCGGGAAGATGGTTTTGATCGGTTTCGACCGGAAGTCGGTTCGACCGATATGTTGTTTCGACCGATAAGTTATTCGACCGATAAGTTATTCGACCGATATGTTGTTTCGACCGATAAGTTTTTCGACCGATATGTTGGTTCGACCGATATAATGGTTCGACCGATATGTTGTTCGACCGACAAGTTGTTTCGACCGGTATTGGGGTTTCGACCGGTATTGGGGTTTCGACCGGTAGTAATACTCGACCGGTATTTTGTTTTGGCAGTAGGTTGTGTTTTGTATTCAAGAGTTGTGAGTCAGTGAGTTGTCTATAGTTTGGATTACCGATTTATCGGTGTTGTCGTAGGAAGCGATCGTAAGAAGCAGACTATAAGCAGGAAGAAATCTGAGGTGAGTCTTTTAAAATAAATCCATCTATATTATAAAAGCTATGTGATACATGTAATTGTTGAACTATGGATAATCACGATTTTGGTATGGTATATTGTTGTCGGGTAATGTTTTCTAAATCCCATCAGTTACAACTTTCTTTACAAGAATTCAGATTTATTGAATTGAGCCATTGTTCATATGAATTGCTTATGTACTTGATTTAATGCCAGTATGATATAAAATGACATGTTTTGGCTTTGAGTCTTGTGCAATGGATCCATAGGCATTGTGTTCCTATGTCCCCGGTTTTGGGCATTTGGTTCACGTTTTAGCACGGAATAAGCATCGGGTTGCCATGATAAGTAAGGTGTGGGCCTATACGGTCGGGCAGCGTCTCATGGTGTAGTAAGGTGTAATTCCATTATGTGCTTGGGTTCCCCCTGTTTTGGGAACTCTCAAGAATAGATCCAGAGGGGTTGACTTGGTGTTT
Organism: Arctium minus; assembly: GCA_954870635.1. NCBI lineage: Eukaryota > Viridiplantae > Streptophyta > Magnoliopsida > Asterales > Asteraceae > Arctium > Arctium minus. Next base: position 1,987,874 of record OX941089.1, on the reverse strand, counting down.
TGAGCAACAGATCTAGAGGGGTTGAGCTCGTTATGTGATTTGGTGTTATTTGTACCATGTTTAATCACTAATGGTTTATTTGATTTCTTGACTAGCTCATGGCTATACTCATCGTGTGACATCGATTTGGGTTTAGTACTCTTTTCTTATTGGCTTGTTCTCATTAGGCTTTAGCCTAACACTTGCTCTTGATTTTCATATGGCAGGTTATCTTAGCAGTGGGGCACGCCGGGACTGAGGGAGCGACCTTGGGGTCGTGAGTGGTCTTTTGAGGATATCTAGTGACCATCGTCCAGTGATTTTTGAAGATATATTTTGGAAGGATAACGACACCCGACCTTAATCTAGTTAATCAATTGTAGATTAGTAGGTTGTCGTTGTATGCTTCATTTATTGACCGTGTTTATGTCTAACCCATACTCCGTTTGGTATAACATTGTATGTTGGGATTGTAATACCTTATTCCGCAAGTTTAGTCTATTTCGGAATTTCGATTTTTATTTCCTCAAATTTTTTTAGGGTGTTATAAGTTGGTTTCAGAGCATTGGTTTAAGTGAATTAGGTATGACTGTAAGATGCCTAGACTTAAGCCGAGACTATTAAGCTATGACTCGTGAGATGGGGTAGACTTTCTAAGATAGGATGGTCTTAGGGTCAACGGAAACTTGCACAAATTGAAAGTTGTGATAATGGTAATAAGAACTCTTACGTATTATATGTTCATAATTTCACTTAGCTAACGTTATTATGAAAATGTTTTACGTGGGCATACTTAAATTACTGTTGTTATAATAATTGATAAGTGTAGTAGTACGTTCTCCGTGTTTTCTGTAATCCTTATCCCGTTCTTTTGCATAATTGCGTTCAGCAGAACCATGGTTAATACCAGGAATCGTCCGGAAGGCCAGGAGGCCGATATACCTACGGCCGACCATCCGCTGGCGACAGTAGTGGGGGAAACAGTGCGTGTGAGTAATGTGTTGGGTGGAGGACCCGAGCACATTCCACGACGCAATTTGGAGGCTGCATAGCCTATTATCGAGGAAGTGACGGCAGAGACGAGAATGATGGATCGTATGATGTTGGCCATGAATAGGGCCATGGCGCAACAGCAGGAAGTATTCTTGAAACTCCTTGAGGACCGAAACGCTAACAACCGTAGGCCCGAAACGGTTAGCGAAAATGTGATTGTTGCAGGATCCGGGGGTACTGGACCTGTAATTTTCCCTGTGGTGACTGCAGCCCTAGGTGTCAGTCGAGCGGGGCGGACTTGCACGTTCAAAGCTTTTATGGGTTGCCGACCGCCAGAATTTAAGGGCTCGGACAATCCCCTAGATTGTATGGCCTGGGTTCGAGAGATGGAGCAAGCATTTCGCTCAAGCGAATGTGGGGAGGAGCAGAGGGTTATCTTTGGTTCCCGAATGTTGCGGGGTATATCTCTTACTTGGTGGGATGTGTACTCTGCTTCGCTTGAACCGACTGTTCTGAACCAACTGTCTTGGTCTACCTTCAAAGGGAAACTGCTAGAAGAGTACTGTAACGAGAGGTCGTTGGATCGAATCATGGAGGAATTTCAGAACTTGAAGAAATGAGGTATGTCTGTGAGGGAGTACAACCGTCTCTTCATGGACAAGATGGGTTTTGTGGGACGCTTGGTCCCAACAGAGAAAGATAAGATCAAGGCTTACATCAAGGGCCTCCCATCGGACATGATGTCGATGGTACGCGTAACAAATACCTCCACCCTTCGGGAGGCAATGGAAGAAGCTCAACTCATGGAGGATGCTTACAGCCTCGGCAGGGATCAAAGTAGTCGCCAAGTCGAGAAGAGGAAATGGGAGGGAAGCTCGATGCCCTCAAAGAAACCTTTCTATGCCAACAGCAGCGCTCCGCGGAGAGCCGATCCTAGACGTGATGCCAAGTGGTGCTCCAAGTGCCGAAGCAAACATTTTGGCCCATGCAACTTTGTTCCCGGAATGTGCTACAAGTGCGGGAAGACGGGTCACACGTTCCGATATTTCCCTCTTAAGGGGCAAATATGTTTTGAATGTAAGGAACCGGGGCACGTAAGGGCGGAGTGCCCGAAACTCAAGACTGGGGGATTTGGCGGGAAGAAGACGGAACCTCCACGGTCGACCGGAAGGGCCTTCCAGATGTCGTCAGAGGAAGCTAAAGCATCGACCGATGTGGTGTCGGGTACGTTCTTTCTAAATTCCGTACCTACACGTGTGTTATTTGATTCTGGTGCTAGCTACTCGTTCATATCCGAATTGTTCTGTCAAAGGCTTGCTATGTCTAAGAGTATGCTAGAGAATGCTGTCGTGGTAGAAATAGCAAATGGAGGTCAAGTTCTAATTCATAATATTCTTAGAGATTGCATTTTAGAGTTTAAGGGAAAGAAATTTCCCATTAACTTATTACCTATGCAAATTGGCGGATTCGATGTGGTTGTGGGTATGGACTGGTTATCTAAGAACCAGGCCGAAATTGTATGTTCAAAGAAAATGATTCGACTACCCGTGGCAAACGGAGAAGCGACAATAATCTACGGCGAAGGAAGGAAAGGCGATGTGGCGATCATTTCAGTGATCAAAGCTAGGAAGTGTTTGGCGAAAGGATGTTTATCTTTCCTGGCTTATGCTATCGATACCAAACTCGACCAACGGAAACTAGAAGATGTTAGGGTGGTGCGCGAGTTTCTCGATGTGTTTCCGGAAGACTTGCCCGGGTTGCCACCCGATCGTGTTGTGGACTTTCGTATTGACCTCATTCCAGGAGCGACTCCTATTGCTCGAGCTCCTTATCGTTTGGCTCCTACCGAAATGCAAGAGATGGTGGTTCAACTCCAGGACCTTCTCGAGAAAGGTTTCATCCGACCGAGCTCGTCACCTTGGGGAGCTCCGGTCCTATTCGTCAAGAAAAAGAACGGTGCAATGAGAATGTGTATCGACTACAGGGAACTGAACAAAGTGACGGTAAAGAACAGGTATCCACTTCCGAGAATCGACGATCTGTTCGATCAACTTCAGGGAGCAGGTTGTTTCTCAAAGATCGATCTTCGATCGGGGTATCACCAAGTGAAGGTAGCAAAGAGCGACATCCTAATTTACTCCAAGAATGAAGAAGGGCATGAGCAACATCTCCGTGAAGTGTTGGATGTGTTAAGGCGAGAAAGGCTTTACGCGAAGTTTTCAAAGTGCGACTTTTGGCTCCCAGAGGTACAGTTTTTGGGGCACGTGGTTTCAAAGGAAGGAGTAAAAGTGGATCCCGCAAAGATAGAGGCGATGATGAATTGGGAACCTCCCAAGAGTCCGTCTGAAATTCGAAGTTTCCTAGGTTTGGCAGGGTACTACCGGAGATTCATACAAGGCTTCTCGAAGATAGCCTCGTCGCTGACGGCCTTGACCCGAAAGAACGTGAAATTTGTGTGGACCGAGAGGCAAGAAGAGGCGTTCCGCACCTTACAAAAGAAGCTTTGTGAAGCTCCTATCCTATCTTTACCTGATGGGACGGAAAATTTTGTGGTGTACAGCGATGCGTCGAAGATGGGTTTGGGTTGTGTTCTGATGCAAAGAGGGAAGGTGATCGCTTACGCTTCAAGGCAACTTAAAGTGCACGAAGTCAACTACCCTACTCATGACTTGGAATTGGCAGCGGTGGTGTTCGCACTGAAATTATGGCGACACTACCTTTACGGTACGAAATGCACTCTTTACACCGATCACAAGAGTCTGAAGCATATCTTTGATCAGAACGAACTAAACATGAGGCAACGGAGATGGTTGGAGTTGTTGAAGGATTATGACTGCGAGTTGCTCTACCATCCGGGTAAGGCAAACGTTGTTGCCGACGCCTTGAGTCGGAAAGTCTGCGGGGAAAATTCTCGTGCTACCTTTACACGGATTGAAATAACTTCAACACTCATTGAAAGAATCAAGAAATCGCAAGTCGAAGCCTTGCTAGAAGAAAATCTCAAAGGAGAAGTCATGGCAAAACAACATCTTTTGCTGACTGAAGATAGTCGAGGGGTGAAACTTTTCAATGGACGAATTTGGGTGCCTAAGATTGGGGGTAATAGAGAACTTCTTCGCGAAGATGCCCACAAGTCAAAATACTCCATTCACCCAGGAAGCACGAAAATGTATAGAGATTTGAAATTGCATTATTGGTGGCCAATCATGAAGCTTGATGTGGCACGCTATGTGGAACAATGTGTAACTTGTTTGCAAGTGAAGGTTGAACACCAAAGACCTTACGGAAGTTTGCAATCCTTGGAAATTCCGGAGTGGAAATGGGATCACATCACGATGGATTTCGTGACAAAGCTACCAAGGACCTTGAAAGGTCACGACGCCATTTGGGTTATAGTAGACCGCTTGACCAAAAGCGCTCACTTCTTGGCTATGCGGGAGACCTTGCCAATGGATAAATTGGCGAAGTTGTACATCGATGAAGTAATTTCCCGACACAGTGTGCCACTATCTATTGTCTCTGATCGGGATAGTCGGTTCACGTCGCATTTTTGGGACGGTTTACAAAAGGAATTGGGTACACGTCTGAAGTTGAGCACGGCCTACCATCCCCAAACTGACGGCCAGAGCGAGAGGACAATACAGACTCTGGAAGACATGTTAAGATCGTGTGTAATCGATTTTGGGGGTAGTTGGGATACGCACCTGCCTTTGGTAAAGTTCGCGTACAATAATAGCTACCACTCGAGTATAGGGATGGCACCGTTTGAAGCGTTATACGGTCGCAAGTGTCGAACTCCCGTATGTTGGCTCGAGGTGGGGGAAAAGCAGTTCGCCGGACCTGAAATTGTGCAAGAAACAGCGGACAAGGTCAAGGGCATCCGCGAACGTATGAAGGCGGCCCAAGATCGACAGAAAAGTTATGCCGATAAGAAAAGACGGCCCATGGAATTCCAAGTGGGAGATCGGGTTATGTTGAAGGTGTCCCCTTGGAAGGGAATTATTAGATTTGGGAAACGTGGGAAGTTGAGCCCCCGTTTCCTTGGACCGTTCACTGTGACTAAGCGGGTAGGACTTCAAACTTATCAACTAGAACTTCCACCAGAGATGAAGGGAATTCATAACACGTTTCACGTGTGCTATCTACGGAAGTGTCTAGCAAAGGAGGAGAGTGTCATCCCACTCTCCGAGATCAGAGTGGATGAGGGAAATCGTTGCGTTGAAGAACCTGAGGCGATTTTGGAAAGGAAGACGAAGAAGCTTCGTCACCGGAAAGTCACAATGGTCAAGGTTCAGTGGAAGCACCATCGGGGTGCCAATGTGACTTGGGAAGCGGAAGAGGACTTGAAGCGGAGGTACCCTCACCTCTTTCCATAGCCGAGATTTCGAGGACGAAATCTTCTCCAAGTTGGGGAGGATTGTAACACCCGCTATTTTGGAGTTGGGTGAAAAGTTGACCTTTACCCGAAGTTCAGGGGGGTAAAATGTAACTTGGGTTATATAAATATAAATCAAGTTTTAGATATTTTCTAAATATCACAAATTTGATTTCTAAAGAAATCAGAGAAAGAGAGAGAAGGAAGCAGGAGAAAAAGAGGTCGATCGATTTTCTCCAAATCAAGGTACGAATCTAGCTTAATGCTTTGATCTAAGTGTTATCTGCCGTATAGAATCTCGCTGTGAAGGTTTTTAACCATTTGATTTCGAGATTTACGTATTTTGAGTTTGATCTGGGTTCTGTAAACGTCCCATCATAATAAGACCGGGAAGATGGTTTTGATCGGTTTCGACCGGAAGTCGGTTCGACTGATATGATGGTTCGACCGATATGTTGTTTCGACCGATAAGTTGTTCGACCGATATGTTGTTTCGACCGATAAGTTGTTCGACCGATATGTTGGTTCGACCGATATGATGGTTCGACCGATATGTTGGTTCGACCGATATGATGGTTCGACCGATATGTTGTTCGACCGACAAGTTGTTTCGACCGGTATTGGGGTTTCGACCGGTAGTAATACTCGACCGGTATTTTGTTTTGGCAGTAGGTTGTGTTTTGTATTCAAGAGTTGTGAGTCAGTGAGTTGTCTATAGTTTGGCTTACCGATTTATCGGTGTTGTCGTAGGAAGCGATCGTAAGAAGCAGACTATAAGCAGGAAGAAATCTGAGGTGAGTCTTTTAAAATAAATCCATCTATATTATAAAAGCTATGTGATACATGTAATTGTTGAACTATGGATAATCATGATTTTGGTATGGTATATTGTTGTCGGGTAATGTTTTCTAAATCTCATCATTTACAACTTTCTTTACAAGAATTCAGATTTATTGAATTGAGCCATTGTTCATATGAATTGCTTATGTACTTGATTTGATGTCAGTATGATATAAAATGACATGTTTTGGCTTTGAGTCTTGTGCAATGGATCCATAGGCATTGTGTTCCTATGTCCCTGGTTTTGGGCATTTGGTTCACGTTTTAGCACGGAATAAGCATCGGGTTGCCATGATAAGTAAGGTGTGGGCCTATACGGTCGGGCAGCGTCTCATGGTGTAGTAAGGTGTAATTCCATTATGTGCTTGGGTTCCCCCTGTTTTGGGAACTCTCAAGAATAGATCCAGAGGGGTTGACTTGGTGTTTTGAGCAACAGATCTAGAGGGGTTGAGCTCGTTATGTGATTTGGTGTTATTTGTACCATGTTTAATCACTAATGGTTTATTTGATTTCTTGACTAGCTTATGGCTATACTCACCGCGTGACATCGATTTGGGTTTAGTACTCTTTTCTTATTGGCTTGTTCTCATTAGGCTTTAGCCTAACACTTGCTCTTGATTTTCATGTGGCAGGTTATCTTAGCAGTGGGGCACGCCGGGACTGAGGGAGCGACCTTGGGGTCGTGAGTGGTCTTTTGAGGATATCTAGTGACCATCGTCCAGTGATTTTTGAAGATATATTTTGGAAGTATAGCGACACCCGACCTTAATCTAGTTAATCAATTGTAGATTAGTAGGTTGTCGTTGTATGCTTCATTTATTGACCGTGTTTATGTCTAACCCATACTCCGTTAGGTATAACATTGTATGTTGGGATTGTAATACCTTATTCCGCAAGTTTAGTCTATTTCGGAATTTCGATTTTTATTTCCGCAAATTTTTTTAGGGTGTTACATTAAAATTGGCTCATTCTTTGCCTGAAAATTTGCAACAAAGAACCAAACCTTAGATTCATTATTTCTCACTTATCAAATTCCAAATAATATCATCTCAAAACTGCATCCAATTAACATATATGGCAAATGAGTTCCCTTTAATAATTCATTTCAAATATCATCTTTTTGTTTGGATTGGATGATAGTAACCAATTTCCACCAATTATATCATTCTTTTTATAAGCCATTACTACAACTCATGAACACTACAACTTATTTAAAATAGAAAAAAATATACCATCTTTATGAAAAAGAATATGTTTTTTCCTACACCCAATTAAGAAAAACAAACCAAACCCCACATCACAATTTTTCCATGTCCCTAAAAAGAGTCCAATTTTCAAAATTTAACATCAAGAAAGTTTCACGTTCCTCAAGATACCACTTACAATTCATACCCCCTCCTCACTCACACTACTCATATTGCATAACCCCCCCCCTCTCCACTCACATACCACTCATATAAGAGGGATAAAGAATCAATCTTGTTAAAATGTGTTTAACCATTGGTAAAACTTTTCCAAATATGTCTTTGAATTGTTTACAGTAAGTGAATTGTTTAAAGTGTTTTTTTTTTTTTTTGGGGGGGGGGTTTGTTCAAGGCCAAGGGAGTATCAACTTATTAGACCAATTCAAGAAGTTGGCTTTCACAAGTTCCCCTTTTGGGCAAATCTTTCATCCTTAGTTACATGCACAAAATAAAGTGTTAACAGTCTATGAATTATCCAATAACATTGAAAAAAGTGTCATTTTATTCCAAAAGATAAAGCCATCATCATATTAATAGACCAATTCAACATGTTGACTTTGACACATTTCATCTTTCCACACTAAACATTCATCACCCATTATCAAAATAAACCATGAATCTGATCACAAAACTTAATCCCAAAACAGAGAAATCAGAAATTCAAAAACTACAGAGTAATTGAAAATGAATTTTGAACCAAATCCAATGAATTTGAGGTGAAAAGTTATGATCAGTTGCAAAGTACCTCAAACTTGGCCTCTACTCTAAAAGCATCCCAAATAGGATATGATAAAAACTCTTAGTTTCTAAATTCAAATTTTGGTAAAAATTCCCTTCACAAATTTCACTTGTAGGATATGATATATAAGTTCAAAAGATTTGAAAGGATCTGTATCTATTCTCCATATCAAAATTAATCAATTTGAACTTCAAATTCAAACTGCACATATTTTAACGAATTGAGAAGGTATAATCAAAATCAAACATAATCATCTATTCTCCAATATCATTTGACTCGATAAATGAGAATCTATATTGAGTATATCAATTATCGAATGTATCCAATCACAAGGGCATGAAAAAGAAAATCGAAACCACAATTTCTCAGAAAAACGAATGATTATAAAACAAATCCCTCGTGGATAACTAATTTAACATAAAAACAACCAGAAAACATGAATGCATATTAAGAAGATGTAAAAAGGTATTCAAGGAATATGGACCTGGTGACATCAAGCTTCTCATCAGATTCAACAACAGTGGCTTCAAAACCATTAACATCGCCTTTGTAACTTATCACAGGCTCTCCTTCTATGGTTACAATATAAACCTCTGATTTCGCCGTTACCAAAAGACCAAGTAGAATCATAATAGTAAAAACAGACTCAACAATCCTCATCATCTTCACTGATCCACTTCCCAAACAAAACAATTGTAAACAATAAAAAGAGAAATCTAATCAAATCAAATCCAATCGAATGGTTAAATGATTTAATTTCCATTTATTGGATAATTTACAGAGATGAAAACCATATTACAACCCCAAAACTTGAAGCTATTTAAAAATCTTGAGTCTAACAAATGAAGTTCATACCTCCATACAATAAACTCATAAATCATTAATGGAAAGTAAAGAATCAAATAGCTTATCCCATTTGTAAAATTGATTTAAAAAAGAATACACCCATCAAAATGGATTAAATCATTACACAAATAGTTGAAAATATTTTATTAAAAACAGAAAAAGGGTATTAAAAAAAACAGAGAGAAAGGATGAGATAATACCAGTGTGATTCAAACAGCAAACAATCCTTTTCATTTACATCTGAGAACCCATATGATCAACCTGCATATTATACTTTTCACAGTCATTCAACCACATACTGAAAACAATGTATTCAAGAAACGAATCAAGACAACATTTTTTGCAAACTTTTGTTCTTCACTTAACAATCAAAACCCACCCAGTAAAGATCAAAGAAAACCCAAATCAAAAGTAAGAACTTTACTCACATTGATCCAAGAAAACGACCAAATCAAAATCCCAGTACCTTAATTTAATTTTGTTTAATAAAAAGAAAAACAGCTACATTAATCTAAGATGATCAGCCAAAATAAATCAAAAGTAGTAATTTTGCAAATGGAGGTGTAATCAAGAAAAGAGAAAGTGAGCAAATTACAGTGAAAATGTGGGTGTGAGAGAGATAAAGAAAAGAGAGTGAGGTAGTTAGGGTTTTTACACGCCAGACATGGGAGCGAAGATGGAGGAGTATTTGCTAAAATTAATTACTCGATTGATTTATTGGTCTCAACTTAACTGCAGATTCTGGGCTTCGAGGGCTGGCCAACTGGGTGGTCACCGAGGGCTAGGTAATCGAAGATGACGTGAAGTGGAGAGTGGAGTCTGGAACTCTGGATGGAGGAGAACGCCGATTTGTGTTTTGCAGAGACTTCATCTTCATCTTGGACAGGAGATATACATGTGAGAAGATGGTTGTGTTCTTGAATAGATTGTCGCCGGAGTTGGAGACACAATCGGGACGTGGAGAAGGAGATACCGGGATAAAAGGCACAAGAGGAGTAGGCCAGAGGGGGAGAGTTGTGGAGGTTGAAGGCGAAGACGTGGAGTCGTGGAGAGGAATCAGGCGTGAGGGGAGAGAAGGAAACAAATGGGGAAGTGGGCTGATTTGGGGGTGGGGGATTAAACTCGTACGCTGGAGATAGAACAGCCGTGAAAATAGGAATTTGAAGGGTCCAGATTAAAACTTGGCTGAATTTAAACGGCTTAGATCCATCTAAAAATGGTTACACTCGGCTCCATCCATATATATAATATGTTAATAAAAATTTTAAATAAATTGTTTATATTGTACTATTGATTTCATTTAAGATGGAACGGAAAATAAAAGGAAGAAAAAAATATTGATTTTCTTTCTAAATATGGGATGAATTGGAAGGAAATAAATAATAACAGTTAAAAAAAGTTATAATATTACACATATATTAATTATAATTCATTATAATATAAATAATGGTATATTTATAAAAATAACATATTTCTTTTCATTTTTTTCCTACTCGATAACATAAAAATTTATTATTTTCTTTCTTTTCTTTTCCTCTGGATAACATATAAAAAAAATTCTTTCATTATTTCTTTTTATTTTCTTCCTTTTCCCTTTTTTATCTTTCCTTTATTTTCTTCCCAATTTTGAAAACACAATGTTAACGACTTAAAACCACGAGTAATATATTCAGATGGTATTAATATACCAAGTATGCAAATTTAGTGGGTACATATTACTAGAAATTATATATCAAGATACTACGATATCGTACTAAAATTAGTTAATAAACAGTATAAAATTTTCAGTACTAATCATAAATTGATTGATAAATAATATAAAAAAATTAATTTCATACCATTTTCATCCTAAAAATCACTCCCTCTTGTTTGCTTTTTCAATTTTACTTAAAAATATGTTTGAATTATTCTATTTTTATAAATGAGGGTATATTTTAAATCCAAATTTATTTTTTGGTCATTGGTAAGTATCATAATATAGAATAATAACTTTGATTTTGATTAGATATTGTAAATATTCCATTAATAATTAAATATTATATATTTTAAAGGAAATAAGTATTATTTATTTGTATATAAATAATTTCATAAAATATTATAGATGTTTATTAAATTTGATTTATACTATTATAGAGGCAATGATCATGCTACAATGGAATCAAAATTACCTCACATAGAAGCAAATATGGCTCATAAAACCCTCCAAGGGCCAACTTCCCATTTTGCCCAATGCCCAACACATAGGTCAATTTAAGTTATTCGAAACGAAGAAATTATCTGGTAATCGAAGATTATATTCTGAATGAATCATATAAATTATGAAATCGAAAATGCTGATACTATAGTATGAAATAAATAGATGCTTTATTAAATTATTGAAAATTGGATTTTTAACGGTGTTTTTCTTACGAAATAACAATATTCTGCAGTTCAGATAAGATTTAGAAAAACTACAATTTTTTTTTTCGAGAAATGTGTTAAAGCCAATCATTGAAGAAATTGTATCCTTATCCACAATGTTGGGTTTTTATCTAATGTTTTCATTGTTTTTTCGTTCTATATCATCACCAACTCAACAACGTAAAAAGACCTCAATATATCTCCACTATGATAAAAAAAAAAAAAAAACTCTCTTTAAATTTTTTCATATTTTTTTTTTCAAACTTTTCAAGTTTCCACAATTTTAACTTTATATCATTTATATTTTTATTTATAAAAATCAATATATTAAGTTTATACACAAATACATGTTTATTTATATCGAAAAAAATATATTATTAATTTAATTATGTGTTGATTTTACATAAAAATTTGTTTTATTAAATACATTAAGACAATATATATTATATAAATTTCTTATTATAAACTTATATAAGCAACATGTTGTATTGTGCGAATACAAAAGGAAATTCTGATATAAACCAAATTTGATTTGGAGTCTCAGAACCACCCACAGTACATTACGTGTCCATTTTCATGATGAATATGAAAGTGTTATTCATCATTAATCACACATATACGATAAATATGAAAATATTATGGGTTGTGTTTTTCATCATTAATCATACATTCATGATGAATAACACGTCCATATCCTAATGAATATGTCACGTACCACGTTTGCAGACAATTTTTTAGTTCGTAATTAATTTTATGTGCTTAACGGAACCTGTCCATATACAATTGAAGTTTTTTTTTCTCTAAATATAAAAAAATAAATAAACATGTGGTAAAAAAAGAAAATTATATTTAGGGGTGACAATTTTGTACCAAACAAAACCAACCAACATGTGTATCAGCCGTACCAATTAAATTGGTACCAATTTAACCGATATCAATTACAGTCGGTTTGTAGTACCGTACCAAGTATGCAAACTTGGGTGGTACAGGGTATTGGAAATTGCGTACCACGTTAGTACCATGGTACCGACTTATTTACTTTTTATTAGGTTTTGTATTTTTAATGTATTAGATATTAAACATTGTAACTTTAATTGTTTTATTTGAATATTTTGAATGTTTGCAAGTTTTATTCCTTCATTTCCTTGTAGTTAAAACCCATTAAACATCACATGTATCATCTAAAAACTCAAAACTTTTACTTAAAATTTGAATAAAATGACAATTTCCATACATGTAACATGAAGTTGGTACAAAACCAGTACCAACCGAAAAATGTTGGCACCAGTTAAGTCGATACCAAATACAGTTGGTTGGTACATGATATAAAATTTTATATACCAATTATAATTGATTGGTACATGGTATTGAAGAAAAAAAAACTTGATACCGTACCAAGTCCACCCCTAATTATATTGACAGATTGACTTTTTATAAAGGAATAAAATCACAAATAGGTGGTTACAGGAATATAGCACTATATATTTTTAAAAAGCCTAGTGAGAAATCTACGTGGCAGCGGATGTCGACGTGGACTGACAGATTGCAGCTCCTTTTGTCTGGCTACTTTTGTGATTTGCCATAAAAGGGCGGCGTTGTGACGAGGACACGTGTTGGATGCTGACAGGACAATGACTATTGTTGACTCATATCCTACGTGTTATTGACTCAAATAGCGATTTCAAAAAAAAAAAACAAGTATCTTGATCATATCTCTCCTGATTTTGTATAAATGTCATTACTTCTACAATATACAAATCTGTAATTGTGGACGTAGCTCAAAAATATAAAAAAATACGAATCTGATCGATTTTTCTTTAAAAAAATCGACCGGGTTTGAAGTTTTTTATGTTTTTGAGGTATGTCTGCAATTACGGACTTGTATATTGTGGATATAGTGACATTTTGATAAAAATATGAGAGAAATGACTAAAAGACCAATTTGTTTGGGTAAAATTGCGATTTGAGTCAGTTTTCTTAAAAGTTTTACAATAAATTTCAGTTTAACATGTGTAATAGGGGACGTGGTAGGTTAAATACACTCCTATAATTGTTAACTGTATTTTTTATCTACTAATATCTTTCTTAAACACATCTACATCAATACTTACTTTTTATATTTTTAATTATTGATTTGACATGATTCTAACATAAATAGAGGTGTATATAGAGCATCTCCAATGGAGGTTCTTATAAGAACTTTTTTTTTGCACTTTTGGGTGTCACGTCATTTCTAACTCATCAAATTAAAAGTTCATATAAAAAAGTTCACAATATCAATAATTATTTTTGTGGGTCCCATGTATTTGTCAATATCAATAATTATTATATATTTATAAATAAATATCAAATATTTAATTTAAATACCAATAACAATGAGGAAAGTGTTATTTCACACAAAATTCATGGTAAAAACCAAATAAGAACTCAAAGGGGTTGAGGTTCTTATAAATAACTCCACTTTTTTCTTATAAGAACCTTGCATTGGATAGCAACACCTTAGATAATTTGTAAAAAGTGATTGGGGGATGCTATATGCACCCTTATGTCATAATCAAGTCAAATAATGGATTGTGAATGTAAAAAGTGAGTTTTGGTGTTGATGTGCATTAGGAGGAAATTAGTAGGTAATGATGCATTTAACAATATATATATATATATATATATATAGGTACATTTAGAGCATCTCCAACAGCTATACTAAAGTTTTTCTAAAATAGAGTAAAAAAAATCAAAATCTTTAAAAAAAATTGCATCCAACTCCAACAACTATTTTATTTTAGCAACTTTAGTATTAATTATCTTATTAAAATATTCAATTTATTTAGCTATATTATTAAAATATTCAATATATGGAAAGTTGAGAAAGGAAAATTTTGGTTTTTGGCCGTAATAATTAGTTTTGAGGAAAAACTATCTATTTAGAGATTTCTTTAAATTTAGAGATTTTTACAATCTTTTTTTTCTCTATTTTAGTATAGAGAATAACATAGCTGTTGGAACAACAAAAAAGCTAAAATTCAAAATTTTTCTATTTTAGCATAACTGTTAGAGATACTCTTAGAGCACTCTGGGTGCTTTTGGGATAAGTAGGATCTCCAATGGAGATTTTTATAACCTATTTTTTATATTTTTTTCTTGCCACATTATTTCTAACTCATCAAGTTAAGAATTTATATAAAAAACTACAATAGTAATTCTTATAAGAACATCTTTTTGTGGGTCTCGTGTATTTTTTTCAACATCAATAATTGTTACATCTTTATAATAAATATCAAATATGTAATTTAAAATACTAACCAATTGTCAGTTCACACAAAAGTAAGGTAAGATCTAAGGTTTTTGTACAGGAATCAAATGATGTGAGTTCTTATAAGAACTCTCTCCAATAGTAGTTATTATAATCTCATAATAACCTCCCGTTGGAGATGTCTAACTAAATCGATAAGAAATTGAGTTCGACCTTACAACATGTAGTGTCATATACAATATCACATGTAATGTCATATACAATATCACAGATAGACTGCAACCAATTCTGTTAACTTGAAAAGCACATATCAAATTAAGATAGGTGCACATTTAAGATCCCTAACTTTTTTTTTCACGTTATAAAAGAACGATTCATGATAATAATTATTTTTTCGCAAAAATAATTAATTATATTCTCCTAGATAATCTTCTATGATAACATAGTTTGCAACTATATGTCGAGCCAAGTTTTTCCTCTCTAGATTTGCTGTTGATTATTGACTAGAATGATAGAAATGCGTTAAAAAATTATAACATTAAGGAGCAACTAAAAGAACTATTTCCATTTTTCTTACCCTCTGGGCGTTTCTCACAAAGCGAAACTCATGCCTCTTTGTCGAGCTTCTACTGGTAGTTTTATTGTCTGATTCTAGTCAATGGCGGAACCAAAAATATGGACGAAAAAGAGCACCAAATAAAAATATATCTTAATTCTATGAAAGTGGAAAAAACAGTGATATTATATTGATGAAATACATATCTTTACAGATTCAACAATGAATTGATTTCCATACGACTCTATTTACAACCATTAAAAATCAAAAACCTAACTAGAAATTGAAGTTTGAACCAGAGAAAACCAAAGGAATAACAAATGCTAACAAATATCTAAAAAGGATGCATAAAAGGCTAAATGGATAGTACAAAAGAAAAAAGGAGTAGAAAAAGTTACAACAAAAGAGGGTCAAGGGTCCCGACCAAAGTAGGACAAAAGGAAAAAAACCGGAAAGAGGGGCTTAACAAGGTTCAATACTTACAAGAGTATAGGAGAAGAAGGGTGTTGGTCAAATAAGGCAAAAGGGAGAAAAACTGTTGCAAAAGGGTGGGTTTGGTGTGGTAGAAACCATCGAGTTGAGAAATGGAGACAGTTCACCAACAAATATTTGATGTCTGAGTGTCGATTGATTCACCTGCAAAAACTAGATCTTCGGTGTTCCAACAAATAGTCCTATTGGTATATGTTCATCATCAAACACAAAGGAAAACGAGGAGGGGAAAGAGATGGCCTGGAGAAGAAGAAGATTGGAGGAGAGAGTTCGTTTCATAGGAGCAACCGTTAAAAAATAGTGCAAAAGGAAAAAAAAAACGAACCGTTGCATCCTCTTGCTCAAAAAATTACTTATAAAAAAATTGAAAAATACAAAGGAAGCAGTTGCGGACTCTCACTCTATTTATTTTGTGCTTTTATCTTTTCTATCCAACAGTTTTCCATACCTCTTTTTGAAAGTGAGTTTTAGAAAGAGAGACTCAAATTAATATGATTTAATATATAGTTTAAAAATATCTTTTTATTACTAAAAATATATTTTTTGTGTTACTTCTAGTTATATAATTGGAAAATAAAATTATTTTATATTAAAATAATCATCATTTTGATGTTGGTTTAACATGGAAATGGTGCTAAAGATTGGAGTTGGGTTTTGAGTACTTTGACAACTTAATCATAATTTTAATATTTTTTGAATTGTATAATATTATAAATAAAAATATTTTATCTTAATATCTTCTAAAAATTAAAATTAAAACCAAAATCATTAATTCAAGAAAAAATTATTAGGAATTGTTTGTTAACAGTTTAATGATCTTAATCACAACTTATTCGATCAATTATATATAATTGTTTGATAGCGAAAAAATAACTTAATAAACTTTTAAAGAAAGAGCATTGATTTGTGAATTATTTATTAAAACATTTTAAGTATTTATATTATAAAGAAAACCATGCTAAATAATGACAATTTACATGTGCACTACTACTACTACTTGCTTTGCTTTATTTAGTAAGGTGATACATGCAATCACATGCCTTTGAAACTCTAAAATTGCTCAATTATTATGTCTTTTATTCATTTCAAAATAAAAAGATATTAAACAAAAATTAATATAAATTCAATATTGTTTTTGTCAAATTTATAATTTTAAGACATCAGAGCATCTTCAATCCTACTGCTTACATTTAGGGGGTGTTTGGGATTGTTTATTTAAAACAACTTATACTTATTTTGAAAAGTGCTTATCAACTTATGCGGTGTCAAATTGGAGTTTTCTAAAAAATATTTGGATTAGCTTATTGTGGTACCAAAATGTAATAAACTAATAAGTTGTTATTTAAGGGTGTTTGGGATTGCTTATACATATAAAATAACCAAAAAAGTTATAAACACTTTTCAAATAAGTTGATAAGTTAAAATCAAATGACTTATCAAAAACTCATTTTCAGCGGTTTGACGCCGCTATAAGCCCTTTTCATTTTTTCCATTCAAACACTAGAAAGTGCTTATCTCCGGTACCACACCGCAATAAGCTAAAAAACACTTCAAATAAGCAATCCGAAACACCCCCTTAAGTTAAGGTTGGGAATAAATACATACAAATTAATGTGAGAAGCAAAATAATACATTGTTATCCCAATAATGTCCTTACATTAACAAGTATACATTATTTTATTAATTTTTCTACTTTTGGAATAAAACAAAATAAGCACATGACAAGATGTACATATGTATGTATAAAATAATGTTGATTATTTATAGGGATCTCCTTAAATATAAAAAGTAAGGTAATAAAAATTATTGTATAGACCAATGCAAGGAGTGAATTGGAATGAAATTTTTTCATATTTGGTTTCTGATAATAATAATTAGGACTGTAAATAAACCGAACGTTTAACTAACTGTTTGTGAACCGTTCGACGAGAAGTTCGTTTATGTTCGTTTATTTAATAAATGAACGAACATGAACACATTTTTTTGTTCGTTTAGTTAAATGAACGAACATGAACAATGAGCTCGTTCGTTTATTTACGTTCGTGAACCGTTCGACGAGAAGTTCGTTTATTTAATAAATGAACGAACATGAACACATTTTTTTGTTCGTTTAGTTAAATGAACGGACATGAACAATGGTCTCGTTCGTTTATTTACGTTCGTGAATGTTCGTTCATTTATGTTCGTTTACGGTCGTTTATATATATAAATATATTTATATATATTATGACATTAATGTGTAAAGCATTAATTAGATTAATTTATATAACTATTTTTTTATACTTCATAAGTTTACCCAGTTTTTCATTTTGTTATGTCATTTTTTACGAACTAAATGATGAGTAATGGTGGTTATTTTTTATTCATTTGTGTTCATTCGTTTACGTTCATTATGTTCATTTATGTTCGTTTAGCTCTTAATAAACGAACACGAACAAACATATTTTCTTAACAACGAACATGAACACAAAAAATTTCGTTCGTTCACCGTTCGTGTTCGTTCGATTAAGTTAAACGAACGAACACGAACAAGCCTCCGTTCGTATTCGTTCGGTTCGTTTACAGCCCTAATAATTAAAGAGTCAGTATAGAAAGCCGATTAGAGATGCTCTAACACTGCACATAAAGACTTGCATTTCAGGTTTCTCTTATATATAGAAAAAATATATAAAAATATTAAATTGATCAAGTGATCAGTTAATTTTTTTTTTCTTAACTATTTTATAAAAATGGAAAACTAGCCATTATAGATTCAAAAGGGACCTCGACGAGTATTTTTTTTTTTTAAACATAACAATAATATCTTTTTCGATATAAAAAATATTTTAAACTGATCACTTGATCAATTTAATATCTTTATTTTGTTCAAGTTGATGTAACAAATAAAAGTAAGAGTAAACTACAAACTCTTTTTAAGAACGGTGTTTTAGGCTATGCCTAAACTAATCTCTTGATAAATTATGACTGTAAGATATCAATCCTGATTAAACCTCAGTGACCACAATTTTTTGTGTACGTCTGAATCCGAACTCTGGACAGACGGAATAATCCATCATATTCCCCAGGGCATTAACCAGTACGCCACAACCATTGTGGTTAAGTAACTGCAAACTTAGTCCTTGTGGTTTGTCAAAAATAACATTTTTCATCCATATAGTTTTGAAATTACAAGATGACCATCGTGGTTTGAAAAAACGTCAGGATTTGGTCTCTCTCTCTCTAATGACTGTTAAAAAAAATCCTTTAGATGAGAGGCATGTTTGTCCTTTTATCGATTTTTGCTTTTCACCAAATCAAAAACCACATAAACCAAAAATTATAAAATCGATTTTGATTGGATATAAGATAAAAAGAAATCGATAAAATGACAAAAATGTTCCTCATTCCAAAACCACAATGACCACCTTATAATTTCAAAATTATAGGGACAAAAAGTGTTATTTTTAACAAACCAAAGGGACTAAGTTTATAGTTTACTTTTATTTTTATTTGTTAGAACAACTTGAACATAATAAACCACTATATAATCAAGTTGGCAAAATGATAAAAACAATATTATTGTAAGTAAATTGAATTTTTTTTAGTCTTTTGGATTCCTCCTTGAGTGTTATATTATTTAAATTAGAAGTGTAACAAAATACATTATTATTTTGTGTCTCTTAATTTTATTTTATAAATTTGTGTAATTTTAGAAAAATAAAAGAGTCTTCTAATTGTTAAAGAGTTTTATGTTGTATTTCCTCATTATTAGGCATCAACCTTATCTTCTAGTGATTGTGAGAGTTTATTTATTAGCAGTTCAATAAGTTTAATATGACTCACAACTTATATATAAAATAAATGACTGTTTGGTATATAGAAATTGACTTACTTAATAAGTTCTTTTTTTTTTGGGTTTTGTCATCGTTGGGAAGGAGCCGAAATGCGTGTTTTTTAAAGGACAGTAGATGTTATTTTGATGGTTGAACCTTTGACAAGGGACCCTAACTAGCTTTACTGAATAAGCCCATTGTTTTTTCATTAAGTCGATTGTGAACACTTAAATATAGTTGTGAATAAGCCAATTAAACCATTAGGTCTATTAAGCTCAAACTAGATTCATGTAAAATAATATTGGTT
Organism: Arctium minus; assembly: GCA_954870635.1. Lineage (NCBI taxonomy): Eukaryota > Viridiplantae > Streptophyta > Magnoliopsida > Asterales > Asteraceae > Arctium > Arctium minus. The sequence goes on along the minus strand of OX941089.1, from coordinate 1,968,041 downwards.
TTTAACTTTTGTGTGAAATGACATTTTAATAGGTATTTTTACGTTCTTTTGACTTTTACATGGAACCCACAAAATAGGTTCTTTTATGAACTACCATTATGGAGATTTTTACTGGTTTTTAATTTGATGAGTTGAAAACGACGCTAGAAGAAGAAATAAGATAAAATTGGTCCTTAAAATAACCTCCATTGAAGTTCTATTCATACACCTTTTAAATTCCAATAACACTTTAGCCAAAGATTTACCTAGCAAACACTACTTGTTTTATAAAAAAAAGATTGTAATCAATCAAAACGGTATTATATGCAACAATTTAGCCTATAAACACTTAACAGGTAAGAGTTTGTTTGTTAACAACTTATTGAGCTTAATGAGACTTACAGTTTCTTCGGTCAACATGACTGTTTGATAATATGACTTAATGATATAAAAATTGACTTATTCAATAAGATGGGAAGCTTTACACAGAAAACCAAGTTTTTTCTAAATCTATTCGTCCCAATCCCAATTAAAAACATGTTCATTCCATCTAAGAAAAAACCCTCCAAAACAAAAACTTTCTTCAAATATTCCGACAAATTAATCTAAAAATGTTGTTTTATCCATACAGGATTTAATTAAAAATCAACCAAACAACCCTTAAGAGGGTATGAGTATCACCACCCTCACTTGCCAAATAAGACTCAATATTATCATCATTCTTATACAGTAAAATTTTCAACCCTTGTTTAAGCTAAATGACCCCATAAACACTTATTGATAAGTGTTTAGAGGGTGTTTGAGATTGCTTATAATAACTCCTTAATAACTTATTGTATTTTATCATCGCTAGTAAATTATTTCTAGTGTTTGAATTAGAAAAAAAAAACTGCTTATACCTTCTTAATACCGCTAATAAAAAGTTTTTAAGAAGTTAGTCTATAGTAACTTATCAACTTATTTGAAACAACTTATGATTTTTTTAGTTATTTTACACGCACAAGCAATCCTAAACAACTTATTAGTTTATTACATTTTGATACCACAATAAACTAATTCAAACACTTTTTATACAAAAAAAGTTATTATCACACATAAGTTGGTAATCACTTTTAAAATTTGATTTTTCAATACAGTTCTATCAGTTTAATTTCCAAATAGATTTTTCAATACACTTACAAAATTCAATCATCTAAAACATAAAAATCCATTATGGTTCATTAATCATCACTACAATATATAAAAATCCTTAATAAAATAGCCAATTTCATAACTTTCTTAACCACAAAAATTCCAGTTTCACATTAATCCCTAAAAAAACCAATTTCGATGCCTCCACAGCATCAAATAACATTTCGAAACGATTTTATCAAAAATTTCTGTAATTAATATCAAATTAAACGTCGCAGAAACACAAATAAACACAATTAAACAACATAAATCAGCTAAAATATCAGATCATATAAGAAATTCATCAAAAAAACAGAAGAGAAAATTGGGGTGGAATAAGAGCATCAGTTTTAAAAAGCTCGATTTTGGAGCCTCATGGTTTAAATCAGCCCAAATAATATCAAGTTTTTTCATCATCTGCAGCTTTCTCCCAAAATTCAAATCAGCAAAATCAAAGAAGTTTCAACCATCTAACTGGAATCAGATCAATATACAGAGCTATATGCATATTACATGTATTTATATATAGGGAGATTGGAAAACCCTAAAAATGAAATGGGTGGTTTATTAAGGCCCAAATGAGTTTATGATACGGCCCATTTATATCAAGAGCTTTCGAACTTCAATACTAAAGATGGGCCAAAATGGGCACAACCCAATTCCGGACCGAATTAGGGCGGGAACTGGTAGGGATCGATTATGGACCGCCAGTAACGGGCCAATTACACTTTTCTGGAAAAATCATGGCCCGGTTCAGGATCGGGATCGGGACCAGTTATACATACTACATAGTCTCAACTATTTTTTAAGGGGGAGGCTAATAACAACCTATACTTTGCTAATGACACCCTTATAAATGATTTTCTTCTCACACACATCAACATCAAAACCTGCTTTTTACATTCTCAATGCATGAATTGACCTGATTTTGACATTAAACAAGGGGTGTCATTAACATTTCCCTTTTTTTAAATAAGTTTTTATAAATTATATATATATATATATATATATCTGGTTTTTCAATATTTTTACAAGATTTTCAAGTTTTTTTTTTTCTAAGAAGAACAAGTTTTTTTAATATAAAGTTTTTCAACATTCTTTTTTACGTTTTTCAAGTTTTTGTAAGTATTCCGATATTGAATCTCGAAAATTGTAATTATAAAAACATCTATTTCATTTTTGTGTAAAAAAGATTTAAAAAATTATTTTTAAAGTGTATATAAATGACCCAATTAGAGACTTAAAGTGTATTTTAAAGTGAATTACGGATTTGGTCTTTATGTTTTGATAAAAATGATGACTACTGTTCTTATACTTTGTTAATAATGGATATGGTCCCGATGATTGCTATATATTTTTTACAGGCATGGTCCCTCTAACTAACATTGTCCATGTTTGAATTTTGATCATTAAGTAAGAGTTAACTAAGAGGGATTTTGGTCCTTTTCTAATTATCTAATTTTTCTTTAAAAATAATAAAATAAGATAATTTATTATATATATATATATATATATATAGGGCCAGGTTCAGGGAAAACCACAAAAAAGGGAAAACTGAGGAACACCCTGGTAGCCTTCCATCTAGACGGTATTCACTTGTACATACAAGTAATTAATTAGTTTTTTGGTTTTTATGCACATTTGCATATTATGCACTTGTGCATATGCACGTGTGCATGTTATAAATTACTTGTATACACAAGTGCATACCGTCCAGATGAATGACTACCAGAGTGTTCTTCATTTTTTCATTTTTTTGAGGTTTTCCCTTGAACCTCTCTCTCTCTATATATATATATACACATATGTACATATATATCAAAGAGAGAGAGAGGGAGCTTCCTACTCTTGTCCCTAAATAAATTAACGACATGGTCCTGTGGTGACATTAACGATCCAACTCGTTGTAAAACTGTAACCATACGGATATAATCTGTTAAATTTTCAAAAAAAGACAAGGATCATTAAAAACATATAACCATAAAGTTAAAACTTGTAACTTACTCCAAATTTTATGACGTTAACATGATTTAACAATCCACTTTCAATGGTAAAAATGAAACACTCCTCTTTTAAGACAATTTTGTTCAAAAGAATGCTCCTTTTATCTTTTAATTAAAATGACAAAGTTTGATTTAATACGTATGTTATTGAAATATTTATTTATAAATGTATAAATATTTTATAACAAGAACAAAATGAGAATAATCTTTTAACTTTAATCCAATGATGCTAACAATATTATAAAGACATATAATTTAAAATAAACTACAAATTTGATTCTTATGGTTTGTCAGAAATAACACTTTTCGTTCCTATAGTTTCGAAATCATAAAATAGCCATCATGGTTTACAAAAACGTCTGGATATGGTGCATTCCTCTAATGATCGTTAAAAAATTCTGTTAAATTAGTGCATCTTCGTCATTTTTATCGTCTTTTTTTGTCTTTTACAAAATTAAAATCAATTTTACGATTTTTGGTCCATATGGTTTGGATAAAAGACAAAAAAAAATCAATAAAAAAAGGAAAATGTCCTTCATTTAACAGAGGCCATTAGAAAGAGAGACCAAAGCCGGACGTTTTTGCAAAACACAACGACAATCTTGTAATTCCAAAACTGCAGAGACAAAATTTGTTATTTCTGACAAACCACATGGGCCAAAAATTTAGTTTACTCTACAATTTAATTTGAAATCTTGCTTACAAAAATAAAAATATATATGAAATATTAAAAATATTAACATCATGAATAAATTCAAAATATTGTGTGAATGAGGAGGAAATTGTGTTGAATCAAAGACAAAAATAATTTTTTGACAAATTTGATTGCATTCCAAATGATTAGTTGTGCCCGTGACACTCTAATAAATTTAAAAAAAAATACAAGTAAATAATCACATACAAACAATTTTGATTTAAATATTTTGATCAACTATTAATGATAAAACGACAAAAAAATTCATATGAAAATGGCCGACAATGCATCGAAGATCAATCAAATTGCCCGTATTAGAAAATCTCAACTTCCAAAAAATAAATAATAGATCGATAAATAATGTGGATTCTTTGTTTGAAAAATAAAGACGAAACACGCAAATGTGAATAAATTCAAGATTCAAATTAAACTAAACCAGAGTTTGAACTGTTTTCTGGTTTTGGAAACAATGTCTCGTGTCAATTAAGTTTTATGACTATTCAAGAAAAAATGTTTTTTTTTTAATTTACGAAGTTGGTTTTTTATATCAGATATATTTTTTGTTTAGGATAATTATAGTTTTCTTAAAAATTGAAAATTAGATATCCTAATATATACCTGGAAATAGTTTATTTGATAATTAAAATTGAAATACGAAAATCGATAATGTACAAAAAAAAGTACAATTTGAAGTTAAAAGATTTTGTATTTACGTAAAACAATTTGATTCATAAATCATAACTAATGAATTACCAAAAAAAAAGTTTATTAATAATATATATTTACATACATTTTGATATTTAAATGAAAAATTATCAATCCATTGGTTATTTAGTTGGTTATTCATTAAGTTTTATATAAGTAAATTGTTCGTATAAATTTGTTTGTCTGTATTGATCGAGAATGGTTTTTTAGAGTTTTTTCATGAATAAAATAAGCATGTTTTTTTAATTGAGTGGGACAAGTATGAAAAAAACTTGTCGTTTTCTTTATCATTAAGCCACTACCAAACAATTATGTATAATTAATCGAATAATCTGTAAATCTATAAGTTTCATTAAATTCATTAATTTGTTGACAAACAGACTCGAAGTAGAACAATATGAATACGGATCAGCATTTATCGTCTAAAAAACCTTATGTGCATTAAAGGACAATGCTAATAATACCCTTATTAATGTCAAAACCAGGTCAATTTATGCATTGAGAATGTAAAAAACTGGTTTTGATGTTGATGTGTGTGAGGAGAAAATCATTTATAAGGGTGTCATTAGCAAAGTAAAGGGTGACATTAGCCTCCCCACATTTAATTGTAGGTTAGTCACATCAAAAAAGTTAACATAACTGAAACTCTGAAACTTAAATCAATTGTGATTTTATAAATAAATATTTTACAAATGCTCATTATAAATAATGGTAAAACATCAAATTTCTCAATCAAATATATATTTTTATGATATTTGACATCGAGTTAGCATATTTTAATCTAGTAAGATTAGCTTAACTGACAATAAAACTTTGGCTTTTGGGGATTCTATTCAGAGGTCATCAGTTCGAGTCCTACAATGTTAGTAGAGATTTTCTTAACTGTACATTTACTAAAATCTTAAGATTAGTCAAGATGTGCACAAACTGACTGAGATCCCCACTATTAACAAAGAAAATAAAATTAAACATATTTAATTTATTATCTTTCCACCCTAAAAGTTTAGAAATTATTCACACCATATGTTAGATTTCATATAAGAACAATATTAAAGAAACCCATGCATACAAGAAAGAAACATGTAAAGATTTCTTTCTCTATATTCACTTAACACCAATAGATATTTAAAATTACAATTTTGGTCCCTGCATGGATTATATGTTTGAAATTTCGGTCTTTTATCTCTAAATTTTATTTATTATCCTGGTGGTCGTTATAGTTTGTAATTCATTTATGTTTTGGTTCATCTCACTAACATTGCTAAAGATATTAGTTAACTCTTTTGGTTTTTCTAACAGACATTAAAAGATTTCCACTAAAAATTCTTAACATGACCCTAAGTTAACGGACATTTAATGTAATTGATCAGATGGGCCAAAACCGAAACGAATTGCAAACAACAATGACTAAAAAGTGTAATAAATTAAGAACCCGTTTTACCAATCTTTTACTGAGACAAATACTGAGAATCTTACTTGGTAAAAGACATAGGCATAGTAAGGACTGATAATCTTACCTAGTAAGTGAGACATAATAAGCTAGTAAGTTTACTGGGTAACAAACGTTTACCCCAATAAGGTAAGTGAGTGCAGTGACTCTTGACGGTAAACACTTAGTGTATGTTTATTTTATTAGCAAATGAGCTTAACGAAACTCAAAACTTATTCAATCAACTATACATGATTGTTTAATCGTGAGTTAATGAAATAGAAAATGACTTATATTCAGTAAGCTTACTAGGGAGAATTTTAAGCAGAAGGTCAAGTTTTTTCCTTAACTGCTCATCCCAATTAAAAAAACACTCATTCCATCTAGGAAAACCCTCAAAATCAAAAACCTTTCTAATCTATACAAATAGACAATCCACACAAGTAACTTCATCCATTCATGACTTAATGAAAAACCAACCAAACAACTCTTTACCCAATTAGTCGCTTACTCCGTAAACGTTTGGTAAACGACCCCTAGCTTCAAAGACGAAAAACCGAAATGTTTACCATCCTCCAAGGACCAAAATTGTAGTTTACTCAACATTTGATTCTTTTTTCACCCTATAAATACCCCATCAACCAAACCCTAATTCACCACACACACACACACACACACAAAAACCAAACCAAACCCTAAAATGAATTCCAAAAGAAAACCTTCCATTTCTCTTATTTTATCCATCAACCTCATCTTTTGTGCCCTAACTTCCCATGCATCACACAATTATTATAATCCTCCATCATCAACATACCCCCCTTTTCCTCCAACAACAAACCCCCCCTTTCCTCCAACCACAAACCCCCCAACTCCTCCAACAATGAACCCCCCAACTCCTCCAACAATGAACCCCACTTGCCCTAGAGATGCACTCCAACTCGGAGTCTGCGTAAATTTGCTCGGAGATTTGCTCGGTATCATCATCGGAAACCCTCCGACACAGCCGTGTTGCAGTCTGATTGCAGGGCTTATTGATCTAGAGGCTGCCATCTGTTTGTGCACAGCCATTAGGGCTAGTGTTTTGGGGATCAACTTGAATATTAATTTAGCCATTACTTTGCTTCTTAATGTTTGTGGGAGGAATTTCCCTTCTGGATTTATTTGCCCAGTTAATTAAGTAAGAGCAAAGTAATTAATATATAGTTACAATAAAATATATATATCATATATATGGATATATTATTATGATGTTGTATTTTATTGTAAAACAAGAATTATTAAGGAGTGATGGAGTGAAGAGTTGTGTGAAGTACTTGTTCAGATAATTATGTTGTTTGTGTTATTTCTGAGTGCTTAATTAAATCAAGATAAATAAACTTCTCCTGGCTTTGTTGTTTTAATAAATCTCGTGTAGTATACATTTATTTACGAAATAATATTGAAGTCATGGAATGATATCACACATACACACACACACACACATATATATATATAGACTTGGGATCACGTGAGACCAGCCTGTTCTCGTGAGACCACGTTTTTACACTTGAAACTTCACGGCAAAACACTATGAAGGTTTTTACCTTCACAGCAAAACACTGTGAAGTGTCAAGTGTAAGTCTCATGGGTCTCACGAAAATAGGTTGGTTTCACGTGAACCCAACCCTATATATATATATAGGGTAGTGATCAAATGAAAACCACTCTAATTTTGAAAACCGTGGAAACCCTCGATTTCATTGGTTAAATTAATGAAATTGTTTCATAAAATTGTTTAATTTGATGAAATTGTTTCATATAATTCTTGTATTGATGAAGTTGTTGCATATATTTGTGTTTTTTATGTAAAAATGAAAAAGTTTTATCAGACTGCGAAAATACATGAAACAATTTCATCAGAATGAGAAAAATAGATGAAACTACATAAAAAAACACAAATATATGAAACAATTTCATTAATAAAAGAATTATATAAAACAACTTGATCATATTAAACAACTTTATGAACCAATTTCATTAATTTAACCAATGAAATTGACGGTTTCCAAAGTTTCCAATCTAATATGGTTTCCAATTAAAACCATCTCTCTCTCTCTCTCTCTCTATATATATATATATAATAGGGTGAGAAGTTGAGTTAATTGTGAGAAACGTGCAAGAACATGGCTGATATCGTTACATTTGTTTCGGATTCCGTTACCTACATTTTAACGGTTCGAGTCCTCACGATTCTGAATATCGTTTATATATGTCTCTACTCAAATCCAAACACCCCAACCTCTCAATCGAGGAATTCTCGGTTCCGGCATTCAACAAAACCTCCGATCACAACTCCGGCGATGACAACTACTTCGGAAACCACCTCCGGCCGCCATCTATGGTGGTCAATTATTCACTGTGAATAAATTACTGTTAGACCCCATCTATCCTCCCCACATGAAAGATGAAAGTGAAAAGACGGTTCTATCCCTCATGTGACTTGAAGGACACATGCATGGGGGTCTAAAGGTGCTTTATTCACATAATGGAAACCATAGTGACCACATATATATATATATATATATATATATATATATATATAGATAGAGGGTCCGTTTCATTTTGAAAACCAATCAATTCATGGAAACTCTACAAACCATTGTTTTAGGAAACAATATATATATTTATGGAAAACTATTATGATTCATTAATAATGATTGTGATATATTTGGAAGATGATAAGATTCATTTATTATAATCATGACTTTAGATTAGGAAACTTAACAAAATGTTTCCTAAAATAGTGGTTTGCAAAGTTTCCACGAATTGACTGGTTTTCAAATATATATATATATATATATATATATATATATATATATATATATATATATATAGTGGAAGGATATTTTGCAACCCTGAAAAATGTTGCAACCCACACATCTTAACCGTTGGATTCATGATCGACGGTTATTTTATTTTTATTTTTCTGTTTTTTTCAATTAAAAATATTGGGCCCCATATCTATTGTAACTGCCGATAATGAATCTGAAGGTTAAGATGTGGGTTGCAAGATTTACAACATTTTTAAGGGTTGCAAATAAAATAACCCATATATATATATATATACACACATGATTTCAAAACCATATAAATGAAAATAGAAATCTTTGAAAAAAACCATAGGGACAAAAATTGTAGAAATCCAGTACCACCTTTGTTCATGTCCCATGTCGCGCCAAACGTGGAACAATGAATTTTATCCCATTTTATCCTGTCATGTCCCATGTACTAAATGCAGCCATAATGTATGATTCAAGTTACTCTAATGGACCCATTTCCCAAAAACCCAAATTTTTATTCCACATGGAATGTCCAAGAATAAAAATTCATTAGTTCCTGTTATTTTCATTTTCATTCCCCCACTTAAACCAAACACCCATTAAAATCAGGATTTTTTTTTGGGAAAGGGTGTCCTAGGCTATGTCTAGACTAATCCCTTGACAATTTATGACTGTAAGACATCAACCCTGATTAAACCTCAGTGGCCACAATTGTTGTATACACCTGGATTCGAACCCTGGACAGATGGGATATTCCAACACATCTCCAAGGCCTTAACCAGTACGTCACAACCTTATGTTTAAAAAATCAGCATTTTACTGGTCAAGAAAAAGCACTCACTTCCAAAAATAGAATATTGTGAGCTGGTTTTAATACCTACATTAAAATAAAAATTAAAAAACCTACTGGAAATTTATTTATTTATTTATATTACATTACATTACATTTAAATTTAACCACTTTTATTTAACATAAAAATGACCTTCAATTTATACAAACACCCATCATAAACACAGGTAAATAGACACAACCCATGCCAAGTATCCCAAACAAAAAAACCAATGGAAAAAATAGCAACCATTGAACAACACCCCATTTATTCGATCCCGATTCGTACTCCAACTCCATCGTCTTCTTCTGAACGATATTTCCGGTGTTACCGTTAACCTCGACGACACCTCCGGCCTTCAAATCGGACCTCTTGTTCTCAATCGACTTAAATTTCACTCTAGCATCCAAATTCACCCCGAAAACCACCACTTTCGCCGGATCCATCAAAGAAACGTGCATCCCCGCTAGCCCCCTACGGTGGTCAACCGCCGAAAACAAGTCTTGAACCACCACAGAGTCACGAACGTGTTTAATCTTTGCGTTCCCTTGATAAAACCCTGGGATGGTGTACTCTCCGATCGTGACGACGGTGTTTGTGGTCGTGTAATTTGGTGGGAAATAAGTGAAGGTTAGATTGAGAGGATTGTCGTAGTAAATACCCACTACCTCGTTCTCGTTTTGGATCCTGAGGTCAAAGTAGATCACCGTGGTTGTTGTGTTGGCTGCACCGGTCGAGTGGATTAGAGTTTTGTTCAGCGAAAAGACGTGGAAATCGTCGATATAAAAGGCGGGGCGATTACGGGATAGTAATATGACCGCAGAATAATATGCAGCCAAAAATACAAGGTTGATCAACCATTTGCACCATTTTGCCATCAAATTGCGACATTCTTGTGGCATTTTGAAGTGATAGAGAAAGAGAGGTGAATGATGTTTCTTTTATAGACCAATATAATTAAAAAGTATATAATATGGAAAAACAAATGATAAAAATCTGTTATCTTAAAATCCTACATCTTATTTTTGTCGGGTTATTTAAGAAAATGATCTTAAATGAGTTTTTAATTAAATACATGACCTCCTCGCCTATTAAAAAAAAAATAAGATTTTTATACTCATGAGAAAGTTTTGGATTTAATTAGAATCTCATTTAAGGTTATATACCTAAAAATCTCTATTTGATTTTATTTTTGTCCTACCCAGAGATGGATTTAATTTTTTTTATATACCTAAAAAAGAAACTATGGCCTATGGATATTTTTTTTTACAAAATCATCGGTTGGTTAGTTTTTTGTATATGAGGTTCTGTGTTTTAGTCTTTTTATCCCAATTCTTTTAGAGTGCGTTTGGTACGTAGACTGGGTGGGATAGGACGCGACAAAAGAAATAATCACATGTTTGGTAATTGGTATGCCATGGGACAACATGGGACAAAAATCAGATTTCATGGGACAAAACTTAAGTTTTTTAGTTCCACCAAAATAGGTGGAACAATATGGAACTAAATATAAAATTACAATATTACCCTCTTTCAAACATATGATTTTAAACCTAAACTAAACGTGAGACAGACAATTAGTCTCGTCCTGTCCTGTCCCGTCCCGTTGCGTACCAAACGTTACCTTTAAGAAACATAACAAACCTAGGAAACAAAAAGCTAATAACTAAAAATAAATGATATAGCTGGGATTTGAACCTGTCCCTAGAAGGGGAAAAAGATCATACAAACCAACTCTAAACTTGTGATATTATTGTAGTTTCAATTAGGAATAATACAATGACACATTTCAGAACCCTCAAATATTTTATACTATGATTGATGAACAAAGCAGTATAGTGGGTCTGCCCCTGGTTGGTCGTCACACCAATGAAATTAACCCTAATTGTATTATTAATTGAAAAACTCGAAAGTGTTGAATAAAATCAATATTTTTTTATTTTTAAGTTACAAAATAAAAAATTATAAATATGTTTGAAAAAGAGACCATAATAAATCAATTATTTGTTGATAGTTAAAAAGCCAACGTAAGACAACACGTAGTGAATAAATTTAATATATGAGTTAAATCTATATTTTATTTTATTTATAAGTTACTAGAAGCATACTCGTGTAATGCAACGAGATACATCACGATTTTAATGTTTCATTTTATTTTTGTTTTTTTTGTCGATTTACAGTACGATTTTGGATGGTTTTGAGAAAGTGATAATGTTTTTTTTTTATAAATTTGTTTAATTTAGGCTTAATAATATAATGTTTTTTATATAAAAAATTAAGCATTTTGTTATAATTCAATGATTATCTTATATATTTTAATGACATCTAAAAAAAAAGAATCAATTACATATTTAATAATATAATTAAAACAAATTTATAGTAATATAATATATTAATTAACAGTGATACATGGAAAGGTCTGCATAAAAGGAAGGCCCTGCACATACCAAATTGGTGGGCGTTAGAAACATGCAGTAGTAATATGTATCTTGTGCTTTGATACTTGTAAATTAAGAGATTTTTAAAATCTTGCATAAAATGATGGTACCTTGTGCCTAATAATTTGTATTTTAGAGTTTTTTATCCCTGTTTTATAATATAGTATAGATATAGATAAAATAGAAAAGTATAGATATGTTTAAAAAAGACCATAACACATTAATTAGGTGTTGAATAAACCAAATATTTTGTTTAAATGTTTATGACGTCACCCGTTAGTTAGGAAATTAATTAAAAAAGGCTGCAAAATATTAAGGTTTTGAAAAGGCTACCATTGACATAAAACAGTTTCTTTGGTATTCGGTATTATTGACATAACTAATCCATAAAATTCATGTAAATTATTTTGATTATTTTTTTACGATATAAATCAGATAAAATTAAACATATGGATCATTGAGCTTGAACCCTATATAGAGCAAATAACACATATGATCTTCAAACATAGGACTCTTATTGAGGCCTGAATTATATTAAAAAATATATATAAATAATAAACATTCAACTAATATACTAGTTAGCTTATTGTTTCTTCTTCATATATAAGATATGTTTTAAAGCGTGAATCCAATACTTCAGTGTTAACCTATGTGTTGTTTTACGGTGTAAACTGACATTACATTGTTCACAGTAGCAACACCATTGTTTTCACAATGTAAAATAACACTGTGGACATATTACAATATTTCACATCTATGATAAACAACACATCAGTTTTAACCCATGTGTTTAATCATCATCCTCGACAAAAATCACAGATACACTCATTGAGAATATAAACTTATGAAACAACTAATATCAAAATGTATTTAATCGGCATTCTCAACAAAAATCACAATATTATTCATTGAAATAACTGATATCATAGACGCAAAACCAAAATTCAATGAATAATCATCATCCTCAACAAAATCAAAATGTTTTTTTTAACATTGAGAAGATAATAGATCAACAATTCATGTGTTCTTCTACTTCTTTATGTGTCGAGAACAATCATTTCATCAACTTCTCTTCAAATGCATCTCATTTTTCAACGATATGCTCTCTGTGTTCTCTAAATTCTTCATGTTCGTCGTGTTATTCGTTGTTCTTCGAATTCTAAGACCAAAAAAGTTATTTTTGCAATCAAAACACCTAACATCGTTGAAAATAATTGATCCAATATCATTAATCCCCGAGTTAACCCATATTGTCCCGCTCCAAGAGCATTATGTGAGCGGAAAATCAGGTATACAACAACTCGTTAGGTGATTGACTTAGGAGTTCAATACCCACAAGAAGTCTACATTAGGGTCGTCCCCTTCATTCTATTCCCAAAATTAGTTGTAACTCCCACACAACAACCTTCTGACTCGAATTCTCTCGTATTTCTACAAGTATACCACCTTAGAACCAACCCTGTTATGCCTTGAAAGCCAAATACGTACAATCCGTTGTTGGAAGAAAGGGAACAAAGAAGATTATGATGGTCACTTATATTCATTCACCTTCCTATACATATATGAGTTTGTATGTGAGACAAGAGGTGTAACAACCCAACTCACGCGACAAGAGACAGATCCAAATTTATTAAATAATAATGCCAAGCGGCCTAATACACAACTAAAATACAAGATTTGCAGAAAGACAACCTACTACACAACTGAGAATACATTGACAAGAATCTACAATGGAGGTCCTCTAATTCAGCTCCAGCTCGCATCTTCTCTTAAAACTTATCCGCTCCTCCTACTGCCACTCTTTACCTGAAAAAGGTTTTATATTTGAAAAGAGCGAGGGTTAGACCGAAAGGTCTAGTGAGTCCCCTCTTACAACAGTTTTTAACTCATCAAACATTCAAGGATTTATCATAAAATAAACCATTTTCAACTTCAAGGAAAAAACCTTTAACTTTCAGCAAACTTCTCCGCTCACACTACCGCCACCCTAAAGTGACAGCGTGTATGTGACTCACACTGCCTTTGTTGGGACACACCCCTAACGGCATAAACGGAACACCCCCCCCCCCCCCCGGTATGAGCACAGGCGGGCCACACCCCCCGACTTTGAGCCTACACACTTAGGACCATGTATGCATACATTTCCACTTTGACAACAATAATAGAAACATCTTTAACATTTAAGTAAATCTCGCAGGTAAATATTAAAGCAACATCATTTCAAAGCTTGCATATAAAATCACATACATAAAACTTAACTTTATCATCATAAAAGACTTTGGTTCAGAAAACTCACCTGATGTCCTTTGCTTAAATATTTGCGTCTACCCTTACGACCCGAAATGAATCCTATAAGAAAAGTAAACCGATAAACTCTCGGTGTCTTCTAATTCACCACGCAAACCGACCTCAACATTGGACCAATTTAAATTAATAGAACTCGGCCCATAAACCTACCCAACCAAATAACTAACACAAAAACATCGGGTCTGATACTAAGAGCCCAAAACTTACCGAAGCAGACCATGGGCCACGGCCTAATTCCCGCGCCCGGACCGGGGCCGACCGGGGCTTCAGCGCCCGGCGTGGACCAACCTGCCCCGGGATCGACCGGGGTCTCGCTCGCCCGGACTCCACAAACCTTCGACCGGGGTCTCGACCGGAACCCCTCTGACTGGTGTCGACCGGATCCATTGACCGGTGTCGATCGGTGTATTACCTTGACCGGTGTCTCCTACCCCGGTCCCCTAACCCGGGGTTTGTTTAATCGCAAAATCCCAAGTTCTGGGACCTGCACTTCCAGCGATCGAGTGGGGAAGCTGATTACAAGCCCCAAAACTCTCTCCAATAGCTAGATTACTCCACCCTTTGATTGAGATAAAAATTTAAATCCTAACAATCCTTTAATAACCAGAATTTATAACCCAATGACACAGATTGAAATAAATAAATCCCAATTTCCCTAAAACCAAAAACACAAATCGCTCCAACTATTTCAACCCAAAGATTAAGACTCAAATTAAAATCTCTAGCAGTGAAAACATAGATTAAGAGGAAGATTACCTTAAAAAAATAATAGATGAACTTGAAATCTCGATCAGCTCTTTCTCCCTTATGCTCGACGCCAAAAACGCCCCTTGACTCCCTCTCTCTCTCTCTTTCTCAGCCGCCTCTTGCTAAAAAAATGGGAGATGTTAGGGTTAAAATCCATTTTAATTCAGTGTTACAACTTAACCCCCTTCATCTTGGAGCCTAGAACAAATAAACCCCCAACTTAAATATCTTTACAATTTACCCGATTATTACAATACCTCCCCCTCAAAAGGATTCCGTCCCCGGAATCCTTTCGTTAACCAAACTAGGGTACTGAGACCTTATGCCCGCCTCCAATTCCCAAGTCGCTTCCTGCTCTTTACAAAATCTCCACTTCACTTTCACTAAGTGAATTTCCTTATTCCTTAGTTTCTTCACCTTACGTTCCAAAATAGTCACCGGTTCTTCCACCTAACTTATTTTCTCATCTACTTGGACATCCTCCAATGGTATGACAACATCGCTTTCTGCTAAACATTTCTTCAGATTTGACACATGGAAAGTTGGGTGAATCCCTCGCATGGAATCGGGTAATTCCAACTTGTAGGCCACTTCTCCAACACGCTCTAGTTTTGCAAATGTTCCCACATGTCTTGGTCTCAACTTTCCCTTCTTTCCGAAACGGACTACTCCTTTCCAAGGCGAGACCTCTAACGTTGCCTTGCCCCCCACTTGGAATTCAATGGGTTTTCTTCGTTTATTTGCATGCATCTTCCGACGGACACTTAGATCGTCTTTCACAAGACTTGCGTTCTTTCAATCATATCAACTTAACTTCTCCCAACCGCCCAAAACATACCGACCCCAAAACCAAAGTCGTACCCTCCGAAAACCAACCGCCACTTATCATTGCAACATACCAAACCTTACCAAATATTGTCCGCTTTGTCCGCACACTTGGACTCACGGTTTTAAAACACGTACCATATATTGTCCGCTTTGTCCACACACCCGGACTCACGGTTTTAAAACGCATCTCCTTAAGATTTTCACATATAACTTTACTTCTTTAGAAGGACGAACTTTATCAGAAATGGCGTCACAGCGACATAAATCCCTGCCTACAAGAATAACCCCTCGATTCGCCAACATAACACGATGCCAACCTTAAGCATCACCATAAATCCATTGTTATGAATCTCCCTCATCGAGTACCCTGCCATAGCAAAAATATCTTCCCACAACACCACTTACTTCTAGTACCAAGAGAACACTTTCCTTCCCGAGCCACACTGGTCCCACTCAACGGTGTTGTGCAACCCATACGCATTATGCATACGTTACTTCCAAACGTCATTGTCCCAAATTTTACATAAGAAGGAAAACTTTCACAATTCATCCCTTTCATAGTCCACCAACTCCAACTGTCTGATTTAAAACGACCCATACTTCCGTTTCTCATTGCAACCATCAATCTGTCCGAACATATTTGCAATGAATCCAAGTTCCATTTGTTTAAATATAGAGTGACTTCCCTCACCCAACTACCTCAAATAATCCCCACACTGGGCGACAGGTAGTGTAACAACCAACATTTCCCTTTTCTTCTCGGATACATCCAACACCCTACCAAGGATCACTTACTAATGGATGTGAGCTTTTAGATCAATCACCCGACTTAGACTTCTCAACCCCAAAATCCCAACATGCACCAAATCTCCTCCTCGCACCCTCACCAGGGTTCATGAACTTACTACGGCAAGGCTGAAACATAATTCCACATTTCCGAATCTCTTGTCAAACTTCTCGCCCTCAGCTTAGCTACTTATTTGACGATCCCAAAAGTACCGAAACGCATTTTTCTTTTCATTACTATGCTTATCCGAACGACTACCCACAATTCTCATTCAAGTTCTTCAACCAAGCCCTTCCAAAACCATTCCCAACGATAGGTAGCGTCGCGCATTTCTCGCTCCCCAAACAGGAATGACCTATCCGCTAGAATTTCCTTCACACTCAAGGAATACTTTGACCACCCCACAAACCTTCTTACCAACTATAAAACCTTTCGAACTAATCCATTCGACATTTTCTTCAATATTTTAACGGTAAAAGATAACCCGTCTTTACTCGCCGCGAACCAGGGCACATAGTTCCTCTCTTAAATAGCCATTCACAATTGATCGATCATTAATATCAACTTAGCACCACCACTATGCCAACTTTACCCCCATTCCCCTTAGCAACATACTTGCCACTTCTGGAAAAAAAAAACTCCTCAGGAATCCCCGAGCAAGATTCTCATTCACACTCTACTCATAACAACAACACCAATACCCTGTTTAATCTCAAGAAACTCCTTACCACCAATGACATGCTCGAACGCTCGAGTATCATTATACTCGACTCGACTGGTTAGTATATCGAGTCGAGCTCGAGTCAAGTGTTGACCGAGTCGATCTCAATTGAGTCGATCTCGAGTAGCTCGCGAGTTGTCTCGTCTCATTTACACCCTCTACATAGGCTCAAGCCATTTAACAAAGGCAAAAGATGTACAATAAGGGAGGAGAAAGATCTATATATAGTGAAGTTCAAAGTATTGGGTTATATATTCCGCCAATGTGGGATGGATTAGACACACCATCAAGAGTTTACTCATGTCTTTTACACCATCATTTTTCAAAAAAAAATCAAAAACCTTGAGTTATTATTATTATTATTATTATAAATTAAATTAAGATAATATTACTAATTATTATTATTATTTTGCTTATCGAGTATCTCACGAGCTTATCGACTCGACTCGTTGAGTCGAGTGTTGACCGAGTCGATCTCGAGTAGCTCGAGAGTTGTGTCGTCTCATTTACACCCGTAACTCTAGTGATTAATAAATAAAAATACAACATGAGAATTTAAGATGAAAAATATTTATACAAAACTTTGTAAAAAAAAATAATAATACAAATATGCTTAAAAGAATACAATAATAAATCAAATGTTTTGTTTAATCGATGTCTTGTGTCATCCATAACTTCGAAAATCAATGAAATAATGCTCAAGTTGTGTTTAATAAATAAGATTTGAAGTGTTCAATAAACCTAATATTTTACTTAAATTAAAGAAGTTCACACAACTATTTTTGCAATCAAAATATTCAACATCATTGAAATAACTTTTCATTAGTAGGTGTTGAATAAATTAATATTTTACTTAAATATATATATATATATATATATTATTTTACTTTTAAGTGATAAAATATATAAGAAAAAAATATACATATGTTTAAAAAAAGACCATAACGCATTAATAGGCGTTGAATAAAATAAATGTTCTGTTTAAATCTATGTTTATGTCACCTACAAGTTAGTAAATCAATTAAAAAAAGGTTGCAATTGTATTAAAGAAAACTTAAATAAAAAAGGTGCTCATGGGTTGCGTTGATTCGGTTGGAGGTAATTGAACAACCCAACCCAATGTTGGCGGTTTGAAAATTTTCAATCCAACCCAACCCAACACGTTTACGTTGGTCGGTTTGGTCCGGTTGGTCGAGTTGTGTTTAAACAAAGTAAAATCAACATTGAGAATATAAAAATAAAAAAAAACATTATTTTTGAAATACGATCAATTATTCAAGAGAGTATACGAGTTCATCAAATAATTAGGTATTACATATAACTTTCCAATAATGTCCTCTTATGAGTTCTATCGTTGTTGTTGAGTCGTTTTTGGTAACCTATACATATTAATGAGAAAATACAAATAATTTTACAAAAATCGTAAAAACTTTCATCTGGTTAAATTGAAGGATGAAAATGGATCTTACGATTCTTAACACATTTAGGTGGCGTTTGTTTTTTAAGAGGTGCTGAAATTTGAGAAGTGGATCTGAACCATTGATCACTTTTTAATCTCATGCACTCCCATGAATTGAGCCTTAAAAAGGAATTGAGCCTTAAAAAGGAATTGATCTGGTGAATCTCGGTGCATCTCATCCTAATGTGCATCTATTTCTCATCCAACAATTGGTTACCGCTTCACGTTAACTTAACTTCTCAAGTTTGATCCGATTCAGCACATCAATAAATCAATTCCTCAAGCTGACCACCCAAACACAACATCTGTAGATAGCGGGTTACCCCAAAATCTGCGTTTACACAACTCTCATAATGCATTCTAACATCGATTGCCGAATCAGCGAAAACTTCGTTGATTACAAGATTATCAATGATTGATTCCTAGGTATCACTTAACTTGCAACACCAGGTTCAACAGATGTGCACTGCGGCATACCAACGATTATTTTCCCAAAACCGAGTGTCAACACCTATCCTCAACACAACTATCTATAATGCAGATATACTAACAAATATTCCATTCCCATTTAGCAA
Source organism: Arctium minus (assembly GCA_954870635.1). Taxonomy (NCBI): domain Eukaryota; kingdom Viridiplantae; phylum Streptophyta; class Magnoliopsida; order Asterales; family Asteraceae; genus Arctium; species Arctium minus. The sequence goes on along the minus strand of OX941089.1, from coordinate 1,948,550 downwards.
TGTCGATACGAAGTTGACACCTACTCTTGGAAATAATTGCCTAAATCAAACGTCCTTACTAATCAACCATAACATCATCATTAGTCACATATACTCATTAAGATGATACACCATAGACACATAGCATGCTGACGTACCACTAACCCACAAATTCAAAACCCAAACACACATAAGCAACCACACATGGTTTTAACCCAAAGACTTATCGAAATGGGAGATCATCACCTAATTAACTAGGAGAAGTCACAAGCCTAACATCTCCATTACTTTTGTGCGAGCCAATCCAAGAACCAAAATCCCAAAATTCGGACTGACCACAGGTCGTCTTATCTGACGCTTCAAATCCCCAAGGACGCCTCTAGACCTTATTAACAAGTCCTCTCACAAAGAGGGTTTAAAGTTATGGTTCTAATGAGTTCAAGGGTTTTTCAAGCTACTATGCCAATCTAACATTTTATAAAACTTCCAAATTCATAAGCTTTAAAACAATTAAACATGCGAATAAAAGCCACTACCGTTTTACTCAGTAGGTGTACAAAGTGATCACAAAGTCACACAAATAAAAAAATATTTCGAAATCATTTGATCACTACTTACGTTAATAACGACAATAATAAAATATGAGCAACAACCTTTTTAAATGGACCACTATGGTCCGGGTATGCATTACTTTATGTTATGTACGTAAAATAACTTCCCGCACTAAAACGAAGTGCAACAAATGTTTGTATAAGCTCCGGAAGGAGAAATTTACGTAATCAAGTTCCAAAATTCCCCATTAGCCCACAAAATGACGTGGAGTCAAATCTCCTACACGACCTACATGCACCAATTTATTTCTCAAATTTAGAAAAACGAGAAGTGCTTGCTATTTGGTCAAACATAAAATAATTTAAATCGACTTCGACTCTAGTCGTTCGAATAAAACGCTCATCGACCCAAAATAGTGACTATTATGTCATGCATGCGAGTAAATCAATATAACGGATTGCGTGATACAACAATGATAAAACGACAGCCAAAGAATGCTCAAAATCTCAGTTCAACACAAACCCATTCTGGGTTTTTTCGTAAGTTTACTCACACTAAAAGTTTAACTCAACTCACCCACTAAGTTGTGCACAACGAGCTACATTTACATAGAACTCAAAATGAACCCACACGACCTTGAAACTACCAAAATAACATATGGAGTGACATCTATCAACAAAATTCTTATGAAATGAATTTCCCGACAACCCATAAAACAACGCACGCAAAGAACTTAGAATGTGCATTTCAAGGTTCACCCAAACGTCGTGAACGTCGTAAAACAATAATCCATAAAACTTAATAAAACTCACATGGAATATAATTCCCAAGAAAACTCAAACACTAAAATAGTGGAAAACAACTCTTCGTCTAAGGCCTTAACATATGTGGAGGAGATCCAATGTTAAGGTCATAAGTCGTAGTTACTTGTCCAAGACTCTACGCAACGTCAAAATATGAACATCACAATAATCGAAAATAGCGTTTGGCATCAATGAGAATAAACAAAGTCTCAACAAAGCTTGCAACCATATGCAATAAAATAACTTTATGCATGTTTAAGATCATGATCTAAAAACTTGAGTGTGCTAAACATTTCAAGATTTCGTGATGTGATCCACATGGTGATTTTTGGAAACATGAGAAATAATCGATGCAATTTATTTCAGAAATACATTTTATGCATGAATTTGATCGGCACTCAACACCTCGAAACCACGCTCCTCGATTTCTTAGTTACACTATCGTCATCCAGATGCTCAACATCTTAAGGCAAAGATCAAGGATTTCATAGGTTGACCTCATAATTTCTCCTCGAAATAACATCGGTTCCAAGAGTCTATGGTTCTAATCCAACCAACCAATCCGACCAGAAACGATCCACTTAATGCAATCACCAGGCTTACCGTCACTTGTCAGGATCTAATTCTTAACAAGAATAATAACACTCAGAAACAATATTAAAGAAGTTGTGGAGCAAAAATCATCAAAATCAAACCCAAGATGAAGGATGAAAGGAAAAAGGGTGAAACCATCAAACCCTAGCTTAACATTGAGAGAGATAAGAAACTTACCACCACAAAATACCCTTGGATATTCGAATAGACCTCCAATATATTTCTAAATCCTTGTAGATCTCTCAAAAACGAAACCATGGCAACTTGAATCACCCAAATCGGAGTTGTGGAGCAAAAGTTATGAAGAAATGAAGTTCTATGGCTGAAAATCGAGTTTTATGATCGACCAGGGGATTTCGAGACTTACCACGCGACCATAAGTCGTCCACTTCCTCTAAGTCGCGACATAAGTCACGAGATGCACTGTTCGTCCGTTTTTCTTCTCGTTCACAGTTTTGACCATAACTTCTTCGTTATAGCTCCGATTTTGCTCCGGAAAGAACCGTTGGACTCGTAATTGAATCTTTCATCCAACAAGACTATAAAATCTAGGATTAAAGTCCAAAATCCTATATCTTATTTTTCCCTTAAAATTACCGATTTCAGTATTAACTTGAAATGATACCTTTTCGAAATCGGAGTGTTACACATAGCTTAGTTTCTCATCGACCCGAATATCTTCCAAAGGCACCACCACATCGGTTTCAGCCAAACACTTTTTCAAGTTAGACACATGAAATGTGGGGTGTAATCCCTGCATGCTTTCAGGTAGATCCAATTTGTAGGCTACTTCCCCAATTCGCTCAACAATAGCGAAGGGTCCAACGAATCTTGGTCTTAGCTTACCCTTCTTCCCGAAACGTACCACTCCCTTCCATGGAGAAACATTTAACATGACGGAATCTACCACTTGGAATTCAATTGGCTTCCGACGTTTATCAGCATACATTTTCTGACGGTCTTGGGCTTTCTTCAACCTTTCCCGAATCTGGTTGATCTTGTCAGCCGTTGTTTGCACAATCTATGGGCCGACTAACTGTCTTTCTCCCACTTCGACCCATCACAACGGCGTTCGGCATTTTCGTCTATACAGAGCTTCAAACGGGGTTGCTTGAATACTCGTGTGGTAACTATTATTGTAGGAAAATTCGATCAATGGCAAATGAATCTCCCACGAGCCTTTGAAATCAATCACACATGCCCGAAAGCATGTCTTACAACGTTTGAATGGTTCTTTCGCTTTGTCTATCCATTTGGGGATGATACGTTGTACTGAGCTTGATTTGTGATACCAACTCTCTTTGCAAACTCCTCCAAAACGATGAGGTGAAACGCCCATCTCGATTTGACACAATAGACGACGGTACTCCATGACGAGATACTATTTCGTCTATGTAAAGTTTTGCCAGCTTCTCTAACGAATCCGTCTCTTTGATTGGTAGAAAATGAGTTGACTTTGTCAATCTATCCACTATTACCCAAATAGTGTCGTGCCCTTTAGGTTTTCGTAGAAGTCCCGTGACAAAGTCCATCGTGATTTCGTCCCACTTCCATACCGGAATTTCCAAAGGCTGAAGCTCCCCGTACGGTTTTTGATGCTCCACTTTCACCTTTAAACATGTCAGGCATCGCTCAACAAAATGGGCGATATCTTTCTTCAAACCTGGCCACCAATAAATTTGCCTCAAGTCTCGATACATCTTGTTGGTTCCTGGATGAATAGAATAACGAGACTTATGGGCTTCCTCTAACACTTTCTTTCGAAGGTCTCCTATTTTCGGAACCCACACTTTGTCTTTAAAACATTTCACCCCTCGACCGTCTGTCTTTAATGAGTTAACATACCTAATTAATCTCTCGCTTTTCAGATTCCCTTCTACCAGCGCTTCCTTTTGCAGTGTCTTGACTTCCTCTAAGAAGGTAGAAGTTGGCTTCACTCGAAATGCTACAACCTTCATTGCTTCGCTGCGCTCCTTCCGACTCAGAGCGTCGGCCACTACATTAGCTTTACCCGGGTGGGAAAGAATTTTGCAGTCGTAATCACTTAACAACTCCATCCATCTTCGTTGCCTCATATTCAGTTCTTTCTGGTTGAACAGATGTTGCAGGCTCTTGTGATCCGTAAAAATCTGACATTTAACCCCATACAGATAATGCCTCCAGATCTCAAAGCAAAACCACTACTCCATCCATCTTCGTTGCCTCATATTCAGTTCTTTCTGGTTGAACAGATGTTGCGGGCTCTTGTGATCCGTAAAAATATGACATTTAACCTCGTACAGATAATGCCTCCAGATCTTCAAAGCAAAAACCACTGCCGCCAATTCCAGATCATGCGTCGGGTAATTCTTTCCGTGCTCTTTCAACTGACGAGACGCATAAACAATCACTTTACCTTCTTGCATCAACACACACCCCAGACCCAACTTTGAAGCGTCGCTGTAGATTACGAATCCTTCCGTCCCGTTGGGTAGGGACAAGATAGGTGCACTACTCAGACTCTCCTTCAATCTATTGAACGCTTCCTCTTGAGCCTTCGCCCATGCAAACTTGACATTCTTCCTAGTTAGGGTCGTTAATGGCGTGGCTATTCTCGAGAAGTCTTGAATGAACTTTCGGTAATAACCCGCCAATCCCAGAAAACTTCTTACTTCAGATGGCGATCTAGGCACTTCCCACCCTTTAATAGCCTCTATCTTGGCCGGATCGACCTTAATTCCCTCTTCCGATACAACATGACCTAGAAATTGTACCTCTCTCAACCAAAATTCGCATTTCGAGAATTTGGCGTACAATTTCTCACGCTTAAGCATTTCCAATATTGCTTGCAAGTGTGATTCGTGCTCTCTTACGGACCGTGAGTATATCAGTATATCGTCTATAAAGACAATAACACACTTGTCCAGAAGTGACCTACACACTCTGTTCATCAGGTCCATAAACGTTGCTGGTGCATTTGTCAGCCCAAAGGGCATGACTAAGAACTCGTAAAGCCCGTACCTTGTACGAAAGGTAGTCTTAGGCACATCCTCCTCTCTCACCTTCAGCTGATGGTAGCCCGATCGCAAGTCTATCTTTGAGAAGTAACTCGCTCCCTGCAACTGATCAAAGAGATCATCGATTCTGGGGAGTGGGTACTTATTCTTGACGGTTACCTTATTGAGTTCGCGGTAGTCTATACACATCTGTAGGACCCGTCCTTCTTTTTGACGAACAACACAGGTGCTCCCCATGGCGAAGAACTCGGGCGAATAAATCCCTTATCTAGCAGTTCTTGCAGCTGAATCATCATTTCTTTCATTTATGTCGGTTCTAGATGGTAGGGCGTTCTTGCAATGGGTGCCGCTCCAGGCATCATATCTATACGGAACTCCACTTGCCGATCCGGAGGCAGAGTGGTCAGATCTTCCGGAAATACTTCTGGGTATTCGCTCACTACCGGGACAAATTCTATCCATCTCTTCTCTTTCTTAGCGTCCACTACATACGCTAAGAATCCCACATACCCTTTTCCTAAACACCGTCTAGCCTTGATCATAGAAATCAAGCATGATTTCCTATCCCGCTGATCCCCATACACTATCACCTCTTCCTCACCAGGCATCGCTATACGAATCAACTTCTTGTTGCACACTATATGTGCATCATTAGATGCCAACCAATCCATTCCCACAATAACATCGAACTCCCCCATGCCCATCGGGTACAATTTTAATGGAAATGAATGGTCATCGATATCAATAGTACACCCTTCATATACTTCCCTTATTAAGACTCGACTGTCATCTGCTACTTCTACTTCAAACCCGCGACTAAGCTGTCTGGGTTTCACATGTAACTTATGAACAAAGTTCGGCGATATAAACGACCGGTTTGCACCCGAATCAAACAACACCTTAGCAAAAATCGAGTCAATAGGGAAAGTACCTGTCACCACATCCGGTGTTTCCACCGCCTCCGCCGTTGTCATATTAAACGCCCTGGCTCTTGCTCGGGCAGGTTCCACCTTCCGTTCTCCCCCTCTTTCCCCAAAGTTCCCTTCTTCAATTGCGGACAGTCAGTCTTGATGTGGTCTGGTGAACCACATTGATAACAAGTTCTTGTTCCCTGACAATCCCTAGCCATATGACCTGTTTTCCCGCACTTGTAGCACCCGTCCTTTTCCATCAGACACTCCCCTTTATGCATCCGGTTGCACTTACTGCACGGCTTAAACTCCACCCTTGAGGTCGTTCACTGATCCGACTTGATACTCTTAAATTTCTTTGGCTCACAGACTGGCCCTTCCTATTTCCTTTTATCACTGCCCCTCTCCACCATCTGCCTTGCCTTGTCTCTCTCAGTCATTTATGCTGCGTTGACGGCCGCTTGGAAAGTTTCAGGTTCACGTGCCGCCACCAATTCTCGAATGTTGCTCCTCAATCCAAATAAATACCTATCCATACGGCGTTCCTCATTGGGTACATAAACTTCAGCAAAACGAGCTTTTTCAAGAAATGTTGTGGTGTACTCTCTAACCGTCATGTCTCTTTGCTCAAGATTCAGAAATTCTTCCTCCAACCGCTTAACTGCTGCTAAAGGACAAAATTGTCGCTTGAATTTCACGACAAAAGTCTCCCAATCCATCCCTCTTGCTGCTTTCGAACCCTTACCCCCAGATTCTTCCCCCCACCAGAAGACAACATCATCCCTCAACATTGACAACGCAAACACGACTTTATCCTCTTCAGCACACTTGCAGGTATCAAATGCTAATTCCATGTTTCCGATCCATTTAACCACTACAACGGGGTCACATTCACCTTTGAAGGTTAGAGGTTTGCAAGTGGTGAATGCTTTGTAGCTGTAACCCTTCTCGGTTGATGTCTTGACTTCCAAACTTGGGTTCAACTGTGAGTGACTGCCCACCACGGCTATTGGTGAGTTAGCCATCTCAGTTGTCTCCCTCTCCTCGCTCCTTTCCTGACTCATCGCCACTCCCCAATTTGATGAGACAATAAAGCTTGCAAGGTCTTCTGCAGTTTCCCCATTTCAGTAGTGAAAGTCTCTTGGGTGACGAATGCTTGAGCCCGACCTCCCCCACGGTTCCTTACTGGCCTTCTTCCCCTTGCAGTAGTTGAACTCTCTTGAAGAGAGGGTTCCCGCTCGACCATAACCTTCACACTTTTAGCTCGACGGGCGGTATGCACTGTTTTCTTTCCCTGAGCTCTCACTTCTGGTTCCTGTACTTGAGTGACTGCTTTTCGAGTTGTCTTTCCTTTAGGTCTTCCACGCCCTTTTCCTCGCGTGGCAACAGCTCGAGGAGTAGCGACTGGTCTACCCTCAACAGTTTCATTCACCGGTGCGGTCTCCACCAATGGCACCGATCGACTCCTTGTTACTCGCTCCGACATGACTACAAACAAGACATAAACATACAAAATTCAATACAGCAGGTTCAATGCAATAAGGCGAGTTAAGCACACACACGTAACTATAAATTTGCAATTACACTGGCCAGATGTTGTAACACCCTGTTTTCGCAAAGTAAGTTTCCGTATTTCGTTGGTAGTTGTTCCATCTTCCGTTCATCTTTTCGGGGAATTATGTTGTTCTTTCGAGCCTTAAATCGACCTATGCGAGAATCGCGAGTTTTTTTTGGACTTTTTGGGTTTCGGTACAAACGGCGCGAGAGTGACTCGCGATAGTGACATGTGTCACTATCGCGTGGCACAATCGCCGGGGAAGTACCAACTCGCGGTACAATCCACGCGAGAGGGCCTCGCGATAGTGACACTGTCACTATCGCTTGGAAAGGTCGCGAGCGAGGGTCAGACGGGTTAAAATCTGATTTTTAGCCTCATTGCTCATTTTAACTCAATCTTTTCTTTTGCCATTTCCTCTCAACTTCTTCCTTTCATAGAAACCGAACCTAGGGTTCATTTACTCCTCAATCGCATCCTTTATTGCTAGAAGTTGGGTGTTTTCTCCAAGGTTTTGGTTTGGAAGCTTCACCACCATCTCCATCTTCATCCTCTTCATCATCTTCATCAATTTCTAGGGTTTTCACCCAACCCTTTTCTTTGCTCTTGAAGTTTGGGAGTGCATAGCTCATCTTGGTGATCGTAAAGTATTTCGGTTGGTGGATTGGAGTTTTGGTTAAGGTAACCTCTTGTCCTCTTCATTTGTGGAAATTAGGGTTTTTGGTTTTATGATGAGATCTTGTGTAAAATGTTTGGGGATCAATTATAAGGGTTGAATATGATTATTTATAGTCTGAAATGTGTGGATCTAGGTTTCGAAAGCTAGAGTTGAAGAGTTGGATTGGATGTCTTCGAACAGCTTTGGGTGGGATCTATGCTTTTGGAGTTCAATGGTTGTGGATTGAAACCTAGGTTTAACTTAACCTAGCAAGGTGAGTTCAAGTTGATTTGTGAAAACGGTGTACATGCCAAAATGTTTTTTTTAAAGTGTTTTGTGTCTTACACGAAATTGTTAACTGCTGATAAGTTTGATTATTTTGAAAGTGTTTACTTTATAAACTTATATAGCACACATCTTCGGGATTTTGGGCATTTTGATAGATAAATCATATATTTTGGGTATCTAAATGATTTATTGCATGGAGCATATTTTGAGTATAAATTGCATTTTATTGGGTGTCATGGGATGATTTGAAAGGATAAAAGGTATAAACTCACTTGGAAAATGTTTTGTCCCAAATTAAATCATGTTGGAGTTATTTGTGTGAATTGAAGCATGGGTTACATTATTTCGAGTCATTCACGTCAGATTTCATTTTATGATTTTCAATGTTGGATCTTTGGATTTGTTGAGCTTATGGCTCGACTTGGATTTTATTGGGTCTTGGGGACACTTGTCCGTTTGATAGCTCAATGTAAAGCGTTTGGTTATGATTTGCATTTATTGCATCTTATTTGGGAATTACATGTTTTAAATGCGTTAGTTCATTCATTTTGAGTCATGTAATGTTTCAGCCCCGTCTGCTATGGATCCATTAGCTCTTTTGTTATTTTGATGATGTGGGATGACTAGCCTCTGTTCATTGTGGCACGTTAGGCATAGGATGTGATTGTAAGTCCTTCGTGCGGCACGTTAGGCATATGATGGGATTGTAAGTCCTTCGTGCAATATCTATGGGTGTATGCTGAAAGATGTTGAGCTTGATACTTTTATTATTTGTCCAATGGTGGAAAGCTAGTTAACCCCCCATTGAGGCGCAGTTTGGCTTCTTCGGTATGGTGTAAGTCCTCCGTGCTATTATTTATGGGTGTATTCTGAAAGATGTTGAGCCCGATATTTAATACCAGTTTAACGTAATGTGTGGCTTACTTTGTGCACGTCGCATTATGCGGAATCGGGTTTCCCCGTCACCGAAAGGTGTTGTCTTTGGGTTGTCTTTATGTACTTGTTTTCGGTGACATTTTGCATACATATGTTCATTCCATGTTTTATGGGTTGAGTATTAATCCCTACCCGTGTTTTGGGGTGTTTTGGGATATGAAGTATTATTTACGTGTCATAAATCGGGAGTCAATTTATATCCACGTTTTGAGTCGAGTTATCTCTCTCTCTTATGCTATAATCATATAAACTGGAGTTTATACATATTTTGGTCGGTTGATTTATAAAGTTTATTCAAATTCCATTTTTCGAGTATCACCATTATTCTCGTTTTGATCAAGTGATGGATTTCATTACTTCATGAAAGAATGTTTTGGCATTGAGGCATCCATTTACAAAATGCTTATTATTAGTAAATGAGCTACTTTCTTATTTTCTCTAGTAAATCTTTTCAAAGGATCGTGATTAAATGTTGCAATACTTCCTCTTAAGTTTTTCCTCTATAATCGTGATATAAAACTCTTGAACTCACTAGGCGTTAGCCTAACCCTTTTATTTTGTCGGCATATGCATCAGGTTCCATTCCGGGATTTATCTAGCGACACTGAGGTGAGATGAGTGCTAGTTGGTTACTCGAGGAAGTGGTTAGCTCGTTGAAGTCTTCTACACTTATATTGGAAGTAGTGATTGGCATTGGGTTATAGTAACACTCGACTTTAGTTAGTCTTTATGTAAGACCTTATTTATTTGTTGATAGTTCAATCTAGGAATTGTATTTCAATTATGGACTTTTAGTAAGGGATTTTATTCCCCTTTAAGGTATTGATGAAAGTTTTTATTTAGTCGCTCTTTCCAAATTTGAGGGTGTCACAGATGTAATCCCAAATTTACCTTACATGTTAGTCCTCACTACCCTATCACTTGATTTCCTATGGTCCCCCTATTTCTCAGTTGTGTTCTACTTCTTAAGTTTAAGTCTAGGCCCCTCCGGTCACCTAGATTCCTTAAACTGCGACTCTGATACCAATTATAATAACCCACATAATCAAATTCAACATAAACAAGAATATCAAAATTTCATGCCAAAGAAGGTCTTACAATAACAATCAAATCTGAGGTTTTGCACTAAAGCAACCTATTACACAACTGAGAGTAAATTTAGAATTTCTAAAGGAAGTCTTCTATCAAAGAAACCGCTTAAACCTTCTCTTTGCCTCTACCAGATCCACTAGCTTCGCGCCCACCTGAAAACAGTTTTTAATTTTTGAAAGAGCGAGGGTTAGACCAACGGTCTAGTGAGTCTCCCCTAACAATGCTTTTAAAATCCAATAATCAAGAATAGATATGCGATAAATTATAACAACGCAACCAGAAACATCCAAATAACAGTTTAAAACTTAATATTAAAATACCAATGTTAATAATAATCCATGCCAAAACGGCCCCAAGCGTACATTAGATAATTCAAGGTTTGCAAAGGCAACCTATTCACAACTGAGAAATTTATAAAGGAAACTATTTGACGATATTTTATCCGGGTCCGCTATATCTTCTCCTTGCCCTTATCAGCCCTGCCTAAATCACGACGACCTGAAAAGATTTTTAGTTTTGAAAGAGCGAGGGTTAGACCATAGGTCTAGTGAGTTCCCTCTATCAGATAACAATAAAATAACTTTCCAGCATTTAAATCAACATTTAATAAATCCACAAGAATAAACACACTACTGACCACACGACCGTCAAAGACGATGTGTCTAACTTGCGCTGCCTTAATGTTGGGACACACCCCCAACGACATAAACGGGCCACACTCCCCGGCACGAGTAGGCGGGCCACACTCCCCGACTTAGGTCAAAATTTCCACATAGAATGTATGCATACATTTAAACATCATCGATTTAAACACACTTAAATAATTTAATAAATTCATGCCATCGTAAATAAATTCAAAGTTGAAGATATTAAACTTTACATGCTTTCGTTACCAAAAAGGTTTAGTTCAGAAAGACTCACCTGGTGTTCTTTGCTATAAGCTTTACGTCTACTTTAAAATCCGAACCGAACCTATAAAATAAGGCATCGTCCGGTAAATTTCCGATACTTTCTATTTTAGCGAAGTTTGACCTTAACACCATCATCCCAACATCATCTATCCTTTGACCGAACTTAACCCGCTAAATCTAACTTGAGACGAAGTACCCAAGTCCTTAAATAATTAAACAAATTAAATGAATAAAAAAATTGGGCCGCTACAGAAGTCCAGCACCATTAATAACATTTCAACTAACTTGGACCAAATTAAAATTTATCTCCACGTGGGCTTCGACCCACCTTTCACAAACCGGTGACCGGGGTGAATACCACCGACCGATGTCTGCAGTCCGCCCCTTGACCGGGACCTGCTATCCTATTCACGACCGGGTATGCTACCCACTACTCGACGGGGGTGTGAGGTTGACCGGACTGAGATCGACCGGTGCCCCCTCCCCCTCCTTCGACTGGTGTTGCCAACAATGACCGGGGACCGACCAAAACGGTCGCCCGACGTCCTATATCTCGACCGGGCCGAAAAGTCGACCGATGCAACTCTTTGACCGGTGCCTAATTCCTTGACCGGAGTCTCGACCGGTGTTTGAGCTTGACCGGGGTCTCAACGAACCGAGGTCATTCGATTCTCTGATTCAATGGCGATTACGCCCAAACCTCAGTTCTTAATTATCGATAACATACAACTGAACTTCTTCAAAAACTCAATTATTACATGGAATAATTAAATTAAAATCTTAATCTCAACAACATTAATCGCCTAATTTATCAGACCAAAACGTAGCATCGACTTCTTAACATGAGTTTAACATAACCACCATTGAAATAAACTTTGAAGAATTAAAGGTTTTTGGTTATAAGATAACTCACCTCAAAGAGAAATCAATCCAATCTTGCAATCTTTGATTAATTTTCCTTCCTCTTCGTTCTCTCCAAAAATCGCCCAAAATCCTTCTCCACCCTTTCGGTCGCCACACTGCTACTAATGCTATTACATTTAGGGTTTAAAACCTCTTTTTCCTAACCTTACACAAAAGACCCCTCCTAAATATAACTTTTCTACTTTCTTACCCGAACAATTTAATTCCTTTACTTTTATCCCGGTCATTACAATATCCCCCCCTCAAAAGAATTTTGTCCCCGGAATTCCTTTGTCGAACAAACTAGGATATTGACTCCTCATAACCGACTCTAACTCCCAAGTTTCTTCTTGACCCTTATGGAATTTCCACTGGACTTTTACCAAGGGAATTTCCTTGCTTCTTAACTTCTTCATTTTACGATCCAGAATAGCTACTGGTTCCTCTACATAGCTTATCTTCTCATCTATTTGGACATCCTCCAACGGTATAACTACATCACTTTCTGCTAGACATTTCTTCAAATTAGATACGTGGAAAGTGGGGTGCACTCCACATAGATTCACGGGTAATTCCAATTTGTAAGATACTTCCCCAATCCGCTTCACAATAGGAAATGGACCAACAAACCTGGGTCTCAACTTACCTTTCTTGCCGAAACGGACAACTCATTTCCATGGTGAAACTTTTAGCATCACCAAGTCTCCTACTTGAAACTCTATCGGCTTCCTTCGCTTATTTGCATACATCTTCTGACGATCTTGAGCTATCTTCAATCTTTCTCGGATCTGAAAAACCTTATCGGCTGTCAGTTGCACAATTTTTGGCCTAGCTAGCTGCTTTTCACCTATTTCATTCCAACATAGAGTTGTTCTACACTTTCGCCCACACAACACTTCAAACTGAGCGGCTCGAATACTGGCGTGATAACTATTGTTATAAGAGAACTCTATCAGAGGTAGATGAGTCTCCCACGAACCCTTGAAATCGATAACACACGCTCGGAGCATGTCTTCTAACGTCTGAATAGTTCTTTCACTCTGGTCGTCCGTCTGAGGGTGATACGCTGTACTCAACTTGAGTTGTGATCCCAACTCTCTTTGAAGGCTTCTCCAAAACGTCGATGTGAAGCGAGCATCCCGATCTGACACGATAGAAGACGATATTCCATGTCTGGATACTATCTCATCAATATACAATTTAGCCAACTTCTCTAGCGGGTATGTCTCCTTGATCGGTAGAAAGTGAGCAGATTTTGTGAGTCGATCCACTATCATCCAAATAGCATCGTGCCCCTTAGGTGATTGCGGCAATCCCGTCACGAAGTCCATTGTTATATCATCCCACTTCCATACAGGTATTTCCAACGACTGCAGTTCCCCATACGGTCTTTGATGCTTCGCTTTCACCTTCAAACACGTTAGACATCTCTCCACGAAATAAGCTATATCTTTCTTCAAGCCTGGCCACCAATAACTCTGCTTCAAGTCCCGATACATCTTATTGGTTCCCGGATGTATCGAGTATCGTGACTTATGAGCTTCTTCCAATACTCTCTTTCGAAGATCTCCCAACTTTGGAACCCACACTCTTTTCTCATAACATTTAACCCCACGGTTGTCAACGATCAACAGTTCAACAATTCCCGCGATTCTTTCGCTTTTCAAATTTCCATCTGACACCGCTTCCTCTTGATATTTCTTGACTTCTTCTAAAAAGCCAGAAGTTGCCTCGACTCTAAACGCCACAACTTTAGATACCGCACTATGATCTTTTCGACTCAGGGCATCCGCCACCACATTGGCTTTACCCGGGTGGTATAAAATCTCACAATCATAGTCACTCAGTAACTCTATCCATCTTCGCTGCCTCATGCTCAACTCTTTCTGATTGAATAGATGTTGAAGACTTTTATGATCGGTATAAATTTGGCACCTAACCCCGTACAAGTAATGCCTCCAGATCTTCAACGCGAACACCACAGCTGCCAGTTCCAGATCGTGTGTCGGATAATTCCTCTCGTGCTCTTTCAATTGCCGAGACGCGTAAGCTATTACCTTTCCATCTTGCATCAACACGCACCCTAGACCAAATTTTGAAGCATCGTTGTAAATCACAAATCCTTCTGTATCTTTGGGTAACGACAAAATCGGTGCACTATTCAATCTTTTTTCAATTCGCTGAACACATCCTCCTGAGTTTCCTTCCATGCAAACTTAACATATTTCCTCGTTAGAGCCGTTAATCGTGTGGCTATCCTCGAGAAGTCCTGGATGAACCTTCGATAGTATCCCGCCAATCCAAGAAAACTTCTCACTTCGGACGGCGACTTTGGCACCTCCCACTCTTCGATTGCCTTAATCTTCGCTGGATCCACCTTGATCCCGTCTTCCGACACCACGTGACTTAAGAACTGCACTTCTCTTAGCCAAAATTCGCATTTCGAGAATTTGGCGTACAACTTCTCCCGCTTAAGCAACTCCAACACAACTCACAGATGCACTTCATGGTCGCTCATGGACTGTGAATAAATCAGTATGTCATCGATGAAGACAATGACACACTTGTTCAAGAAGGGACTACATACTCTATTCATCAGATCCATGAATGTTGTCGGTGCGTTCGTCAGCCCAAATGGCATGACTAGGAACTCGAAGTGTCCATACGTCGTGCGAAAAGCAGTCTTAGGTACATCCTCCTCTCTCACCTTCAGATGATGATAACCCGAACGCAGATCTATTTTTGAGAAGTAACCCGCTCCTTGCAACTGATCAAAAAGATCATCAATCCTGGGAAGCAGATACTTATTCTTAACTGTTACCTTGTTGAGCTCCCGGTAGTCTATACACATTCGCATAGACCCGTCTTTCTTCTTGACAAATAATGTTGGTGCTCCCCATGGCGACGTGCTGGGACAGATGAAACCTTTATCCAGCAGCTCCTGCAGTTGAGTCATCATCTCCTTCATTTCGGTCGGAGCCAAATGATAAGGATCCCTTGTTATTGGTGCCGCTCCCGGCATCAAATCTATTCTGAACTCCACTTGCCTATCTGGTGGCAAATTGGTTAAGTCTTCCGGAAACACCTCCGGGTACTCACACACTATCGGAACAGATTCTAATCCCTTCTTCTCTTTCTTAGCATCTACCACATACGCTAAGAACCCCACACACCCTTTCACTAAGCAACGCCTAGCCTTGATCATCGAGATCAAACACGACTTTCTATCCCGACGATCCCCATACACTATAACTTCCTTCTAATCAGGAAAAGCTATCCGGATTAGCTTCTTATTACAAACAGTACTGGCATCGTTAGACGCTAACCAATCCATCCCCACAATGACGTCAAATTCCCCCATGCCCATCGGGTATAACCGCAATGGGAAGGTATGGCCGTCAATGTCTATACTACACCCATCATATACTTCTCCCACTAAGACTCGACTATCATCTGCTACTTCTACCTCAAACCCTTGGCTAAGCTTCTTGGGTTTCACAAGTAATTTGTGCATGAAATTCGGTGACACAAACGAACGGTTTGCACCCGAATCAAACAACACTTTAGCAAAAATCGAGTCTATGGGAAAAGTACCTGTTACCACATCTGGTGTCTCAACCGCCTCCTCAGTTGTCATATTAAAAGCCCTAGCTCTCGCTCGAGCTGGCTCCACCTTCTTCCAGCTTCCCTTTTCTCCATAACCTCCAGCAGCGTCCTTCTTCAATTGTGGGCAGTCTGTCCTGATATGATCAGGAGACCCACACTGATAACAAGATCTTGGCCCACGACAATCACGATCCACGTGTCCGGTTTTCCCACATTTGAAACACCCTTCTCGCTCCAGCAGACACTCCCCTTTGTGAACTCGATTACACTTGCTGCACGGCTTATTTTCAAACTTCGAATTAACTCGATGGTCAGGTCTTGCCGATTTAAACGTCTTGGAATCACGGGTAGACCCTTCCCACTTTCGTTTGTCACAGCTTCTCTCGGTGGCCTGGCAATTCTTTTCCTTTTCTCTCAACTCGGCTGCATTCACTGCTGCCTGAAAAGTTACTGGTTCTCTATTCGAGACAAACTCCCGAATGTTACTTCTTAATCCAAAGATGAAACTCTCTACTTGCCTTTCTTCATTTGTCACATAAATTTCTGCAAATCTGGATTTCTCGATGAACTTGGTCGTATATTCTCGAACCGACATATCTCTCTGTTCCAAACTCAGAAATTCCTCCTCTAACTTTTTAATTGCCGCCAGAGGGCAAAACTGTGCCTTGAATCTCTTCACAAACTCATTCCAAGAAATTTCTCTAGCTGTTGCCGAACCCTGTCCACCAGACTCTACGTCCCACCACATAACTGCCTCATCCTTCAACATAACCAATGCATATACAATCCTGTCCCCTTTCGAACACTTGCTGGTGTTGAAAGCCAACTCCATCCCTTTTACCCATTTCATTGCCAGAACAGGATCGCACTCGCCCTTGTAGGTAGGAGGTTTGCAAGCGCAAACTCCTTGAAGTTACATCCTCTTTCAACCATCGATTTGGTCATCACTGCAGGAGTCAACTGTGAGTGGCTCCCCACCACAGTCACCGGTGAATCAGCTATTTCAGTTACCTCTTTATCCCCACTCTTTTCTTTGTCTGCCGATACCTCATTAGTTCGCTGAGCCAACAACGCATTCAGAGTTTCTTGCAGTTTCCCCATCTCAGCCGCAAAGGTTTCTTGCATAACAAACCCCTGCGTTCGCTCCCCACCACGGTTCCTTACCTGTCTTCGACCCTTCACCGAAGTTGAACTTTCCTGAAGAGAGGTTTCTAGTTCGGGTCTCGTATCAACACTTCTAGCTCGACGCGCAACACGAGTCGTCTTCCCACCTCTAGCTCCCGTAGTTGGCTCATTTACTTGTGTGGTCACTTTCTTTGCTGTCTTCCCTTTAGGTCGTCCGCGACCCTTCCCTCGAGTAGCAGGCTAGCAGCTGCATGAGGAGGAGCAACTGGTCCATCCTTAATGACTTCATTAACAGGTGCCACCTATACTGCTGGCACTGATCTGCTCCTAGTTACTCTTTCTGACATAGCTACAAATAAAGCACCAACAGACAACTGCATTAAGGTAAACCCCAAAGCAATAAAGCAGGTTAAGCACACACAGGTACATGTAAATTTATAATTACACTGGCCAGATGTAATTTTAAATTTACCTTACATGCTAGTCCTCACTACTCTATCACTCGACTTCCTACGGTCATCCTATAATCTCAGTTGTGATTCACTCTCTAAGTTTAAGCCTAAGCACATCTGGTTACCTAGATCCTTTAAACTATGGCTCTGATACCAACTATAACAACCCAACCAGAAACATCCAAATAACAATTTAAAACTTAATATTAAAATACCAATGTTAATAATAATCCATGCCAAAACGGCCCCAACGTACATTAGATAATTCAAGGTTTGCAAAGGCAACCTATTCACAACTTTGAAATTTATAAAGGAAACTATTTGACGGTCTTCTATCCGGGTCCGCTATATCTTCTCCTTGCCCTTATCAGCCCTGCCTAAATCACGACGGCCTGAAAAGATTTTTAGTTTTGAAAGAGCGAGGGTTAGACCATAGGTCTAGTGAGTTCCCTTTATCAGATAACAATAAAATAACTTTCCAGCATTTAAATCAACATTTAATAAATCCACAAGAATAAACACATTACTGACCACACGACCGTCAAAGACGATGTGTCTAACTCGTGCTGCCTTAATGTTGGGACACGCCCCCAACGACATAAACGGGCCACACTCCCCGGCACGATTAGGCGGGCCACACTCCCCGACTTAGGTCAAAATTTCCACATAGAATGTATGCATACATTTAAACATCATCGATTTAAACACACTTAAATAATTTAATAAATTCATGCCATCGTAAATAAATTCAAAGTTTAAGATATTAAACTTTACATGCTTTCGTTACCAAAAAGGTTTAGTTCAGAAAGACTCACCTGGTGTTCTTTGCTTTAAGCTTTACGTCTACTTTAAAATCCGAACCGAACCTATAAAACAAGGCATCGTCCGGTAAATTTTCGATACTTTCTATTTTAGCGAAGTTTGACCTTAACACCATCATCCCAACATCATCTATCCTTTGACCGAACTTAACCCGCTAAATCTAACTTGAGACGAAGTACCCAAGTCCTTAAATAATTAAACAAATTAAATGAATAAAAGAATTGGGCCGCTACAGAAGTCCAGCACCATTAATAACATTTCAACTAACTTGGACCAAATTAAAATTTATCTCCACGTGGGCTTCGACCCACCTTTCACAAACCGGTGACCGGGGTGAATACCACCGACCGGTGTCTGCAGTCCGCCCCTTGACCGGGACCTGCTATCCTATTCACGACCGGGTATGCTACCCACTACTCGACGGGGGTGTGAAGTTGACCGGACTGAGATCGACCGGTGCCCCCTCCCCCTCCTTCGACCGGTGTTGCCAACAATGACCGGGGACCAACCAAAAGGGTCGCCCCGCGTCCTATATCTCGACCGGGCCGAAAAGTCGACCGATGCAACTCTTTGACCGGTGCCTAATTCCTTGACCGGAGTCTCGACCGGTGTTTGAGCTTGACCGGGGTCTCAACGAACCGAGGTCATTCGATTCTCTGATTCAATGGCGATTACGCCCAAACCTCAGTTCTTAATTATCGATAACATACAACTTAACTTCTTCAAAAACTTAATTATTACATGGAATAATTAAATTAAAATCTTAATCTCAACAACATTAATCGCCTAATTTATCAGACCCAAAACGTAGCATCGACTTCTTAACATGAGTTTAACATAACCACCATTGAAATAAACTTTGAAGAATTAAAGGTTTTTGGTTATAAGATAACTCACCTCAAAGAGAAATCAACCCAATCTTGCAATCTTTGATGAATTCTCCTTTCTCTTCGTTCTCTCCAAAAATCGCCCAAAATCCTTTTCTACCCTTTCGTCCGCCACACTGCTACTAATGCTATTACATTTAGGGTTTAAAACCTCTTTTTCCCAACCTTACACAAGAGACCCCTCCTAAATATAACTTTTCTACTTTCTTACCCGAACAATTTAATTCCTTTACTTTTATCCCGGTCATTACATAAATAGCTCAAATTAAATTTATCAAATCTCCACACTTTCATCAAACACTTTGGCTCACACTACCGTCACCCGCAATTAACGGTGTGTCTGGCTCACACTGCCTTATTTGGGACACACCCCCAAATGGCATAAACGGAACACCCCCCCCCCCCCCCCCCGGGTATGAGCACAGGCGGAACACACACCCCGACTTTGAGCACAAAGCAAATAAAATAATGTATGCATACATTTCTACTAAAATAACAAGATATATATATATATATATATATATATATATATATATATATCATGGTTTTCAACAATTCTCACATCTCATATAAGCATTCATAAAATCTTATATAAACTTGCATGCAAAACAATTATCATCAATCTTTAAAATTTGGTTTAAAGAAAAACTCACCTGACGTCCTTAGCTTAAATTCTGCGTCTACCCTCACGATTCGACCCGAAACCTATAAAGAAACATCGACCGATGAACTCCCTATACTTTATAATTTGAAACAGGGTTAACCTTATCACCCCAAAATCTCAACCGATTAGTCTAATAGTAATCGCTAGATTAAGCTAACGGAATTAATCACCTTAACCCGGATAATAAGAGAAATGGGTTGGTCTCCTAATACTCCTAGCCCATTATCTAAACTAAATCTATTCTAAAATTCACATATGGGCTTCGGCCCATCAATAGAACCCGGGAACCGGACCAGGTGGTCGCCCGGATGAAAAACATGATCGGGGTCTCCCCCCCCCCGTTGCGCCGACCGGGGCCTCCCCCCCTGCACCGACCGGGTCTCCCCCTGCCCCGACCGGGGTTCCAATCCAAGCATCGACCGTGGTCTGATATTGACCGGAGCCCCAACGACCGGGGTCATTCGGTCTGGGTCGATTCAATGACGATTAAACACAGAACCTAGCATCAATTAAACGATAAGGATATCCAAACTTTTCCATAACCCAATTACTACAAGGAATATATATACTTTCAAGCCTTAATCCCAACAATTTAATCACCCATATTAACAAACCCAAAATACTAAACATCCGATTCATACATGACCCAAAAATCAAATCACTAAAGAAAATAAACATCTAGGAATAGAGATTTTAGGTTACCAGATGATTTACCTCAAGATGAAATCAAAACCCCACTTGAACTCTTTGAAGAATCCTCCCCCTTCTCGGTCTCTCCAAAATCGCCAAGGAGCCCTTCTCCAAGAATTTTCAGCCGCCACACACACTAACACTATTACCTCTAGGGTTAAAATCCCTTTTTCCTAACTTTTCACTCTAGACCCCTTCACTAAGGTTTTTTCCAATCTTTACCCCAAACTTTTACTTCTTTGGTTTTATCCCGGTTATTACAAACGCAAGAACACCTTTTTTATTTAAGTTTTCTTTAATACAATTGCAACCTTTTTTTAATTGATTTACTAACTTGTAGGTGACATAAACATAGATTTAAACAGAACATTTATTTTATTCAACGCCTATTAATGCGTTATGGTCTTTTTTTAAACATATGTATATTTTTTTCTTATATATTTTATCACTTAAAAGTAAAATAATATATATATATATATATATATATATTTAAGTAAAATATTAATTTATTCAACACCTACTAATGAAAAGTTATTTCAATGATGTTGAATATTTTGATTGCAAAAATAGTTGTGTGAACTTCTTTAATTTAAGTAAAATATTAGGTTTATTGAACACTTCAAATCTTATTTATTAAACACAACTTGAGCATTATTTCATTGATTTTCGAAGTTATGGATGACACAAGACATCGATTAAACAAAACATTTGATTTATTATTGTATTCTTTTAAGCATATTTATTATTGTATTCTTTTAAGCATATTTGTATCAACGAGTCGAGTCGATAAGCTCGTGAGATACTCGATAAGCAAAATAATAATAATAATTAGTAATATTATCTTAATTTAATTGATAATAATAATAATAATAATAACTCAAGTTTAAAAAAAATGAAAAATGATAGTGTAAAAGATATAGGGTGTGTCTCTAATCCATCCCACATTGGTGGAATATAGAAACCAAAGCTTAGAACTCCACTATATATTGACCTTTCCCTCCCTTACTTTTACATTATTTGTTTTTGTTAAATGGCTTGAGCCTATGTGCTTGTTTTAATAAGAATACCCTTTAAAAGTGGGTTCACCTTGAGTTCTTTTAAGCTATTTGTTCACCTTGAGTTATTTTATGTATTAAACGAGTTTGAGCTTGATCCGAGTTTGAGTTTGAGTTCGAGCTCGAGCTTGATTCGAGTTTTCGAGCTCGAGTTCGAGCTTGATTCGAGTTTGAGTTTGATCCGAGTTTGAGTTCGAGTTCGAGCTCGAGCTTGATTCGAGTTTTCGAGCTAGAGTTCGAGCTTGATTCGAGTTTTCGAGCTTGATTCGAGTTGCGATTCGAGCTTGAGACGAGCTCGAGTTCGAGTTTGGAAATTGGTTATCGAGTTCGAGTCGAATTTGTATTTTCACTACTCGCGAGTTTTCGAGTCGAGTATAATGATACTCGAAATCGACTCGCATCATTTACACCCCTGCATACCGTCCAGATCAAAGACTACTAGGATGTTTCTCAGTTTTTCATTTTTTTGAGGTTTTCCTTTAACCTTCCCCCCTTCTCTCTCTCTCTCTCTCTCTCTCTATATATATATATATATATATATATATATATTTGTGTGGATTTAAATATTCATTTGATTTCTAGTAAAAATAATTAGTTGTATATATAACCGAATAAATCTCTCTAAATTTCATCCAATTAATTTCTTACTTTTTTCCTATCTCAACATGCCTAGTAGTGCCGATGATGCTAAGATGACTCTTTTATGCACACTGATCATCCTGTTCATTGTGATGATCGTCCTTGCATCTCTTTACACAGCACCAAACCTCCCAAATCTCTCGATCGAAGAATTCTCGGTTCCGGCATTCAACGAAACTTCCGATCGAATCTCCGGCGACATCTACATCGACCTGAAGCTCAGAAACATGAACAAAGCCGTCGGACTTTACTACGATGACCCTTTCACCCTCGCGTTCTTTTATTACCCGATCGAAGAACCGTACCAGAAATACGTCTGGGAATACACCGTGCCAGCGTTTTACCAAGGTAACGGCAAGACGAAACATATCAGAACCTTCGTCGGAAACCACTTTTGGACGCCAACTATGGTGGTCGATGAAGAAGAAGACGACACCCAAGAGATGGTAAAGACTTAAGAGCGTATCCAACAGTTATGTTATATTTTTTCTAAAATTAGAGTATTGAAAGTCAAAATCTCTAAAAAGAATTACGTTTGACTCCAACGGCTACTCTAATTTAGTAATTCTAACATTAACTATATTACTCTATCCGTCCCAATATAAGTGTCACATTTCTATTTACGTTTGTCACAAAATAAGTCTCCACTTTCAAAAAGTAGATAACTAAATTTTTACATTTACCCTTAATTAATGGACAAGTATATAAGAGTTGTGGAGAGAGGAAAAAAAATTAAATAAGGGTAAAGATGTCATTTATTAACGAAAATGTGTAATAATTATGCATGTCTAAAACCATGTGTCAAGTCAATTGTGGACACCTATTTTGGGACGGAGTGAGTATTAAAATATCCAATACATTTAATAAAAATATTATTTCTGTATCCTAAACATTTATTTTCAATATCTTTTATTAGTGGGAGCTGTGAAGTACTAAAACAATAGTTTTTCTCTCTATTTAAAGATTTCTAATAATTTAGAGAATTTTATAATATCTCTCCTCATTTATCTATTTTAGCATACAAGATGACATAACTGTTGAAGCAGAATAATTACTAAAATCCCTCTCTTTAATGCTTCAGGATAGCTGTTGGAGATGCTCTAAGGGCAATTATAGTTATAAACATGTCAGAAGTCTTCTCAGGAATAACCACCTACAGCTACCGTCTTCTACGGTGGTCGATGGAGAAAATGACGGTGAAGAGTTGACGGAGACTGGTCGGGAGTTGGATTCTCCGGCGGCGGAGGTGGTGAATTTTAGGGTTAATGTGATATTCAACTATAGGTTCAAGTTGTGGGTTGATTATATTACGCATGTTTTGGAGGTGGGTGCCGACGTGGTGGTCGATGCCAACTCCGGCGAGAGGGTTTCGAAAGGAAGCATTAAGTTGGTGGAGTCGGCGGCGACTGCAACCGGAGGACCGGTCTTGGTGGTGGTTCTTTTTACTTCATTTCTTCTCATGTCCATTTAAATGCAATTGCAGGAGTGTTTGGTTAGATGTATTAAACAGTAATCAATGGAATTATAATAAACGAAACTGTTTGGTTTTATATAATATATTGGGTTCATTCCCGAGAAGCCCAAAATTTCATTCCAGATTAAACTGGGGGGAATGAAAATTCATTCTCTGTCATTTTCATTTTCGTTCCCTTAGTTTTGAGTAAGTTACCACAAAACTGATCACCATCAGCGACGAATAAAGTCGTCGCTAAAGCTGGGATCCGTCATTGATCCGTCGCGATAGTCAGTGGACCAAAGGGGTGTTGGTGAAATACCTTCACGTGGGGAGCACTTAACGAAATTGGGGTAACAAAGTCAACACGAGGGACCTACTCCGTAATAAAATCGAAACCACAACGATCATTCTTGTAGTAGTTTTTCTTGAGGGACCCGATTCATAATTTTCATATAACTACAGGAACCAAAAATGAAATTTATTTAATCAATGTTGATATTTTCTTTGATTATATATTCATGTGATTGATGAAAATAAATAACCCATAAAAAATTGAGATGAGAAGCGCTTCGTTTGTAGAGTTCCTGTCTAATGTAAACACATGTTTTGGAACAAACTAAAATAATAATGTATATACATTTATTTTAAGACAGATTGGGTATTAATTATTTTGGAAAAGAGGGAATATTATATTTAAGTAGTTTTTAAAAAAAGTGATCAAAATACCTTCACGTGAGGAGCACATAACGAAGATGGGTTAACACTTAACAGTGTCAACACGAAGGACCTGCTCCGTAATAAAATCGAAACCACAATGACCATTCTTGTAGTTATTTTTCTCTAGGGACCTGGTTCATAACTTTCATACAACCACAGGGACCAAAAATGAAACTTTAATCATCGGCTTGTTCTTCCTTCAAACTTCAACCTAGGAGTAAAATGATCGAACCAGAAATGGAGGAATTGACAGATCTGGAGAGATTACAAGCTCAAATTTTCCATAGAATTGCAAAACTCGAGCTCTCGATCCTTCCTCCATCCAAAAATTCGCCCAATAATGACCTACCTACCACCACCGCCACCGAAGCACGCCTCTCCGCCGTCCTTGTCGACGGCGGCGTCAATGACTTCTCATTCAAACGCGTTCCTTCCGATTACTACGATTGGTCGTACGAAGCTCGGAGAAACATTCTCGGTGCCGCATCCATTCATCATCTCTGTAAAAGCATTGTTCTGGTAATACTGTTATACTAATCGTCTAATTCAACTGATTTCGTTTGTTTTTAGTTGTAATATACTGTGTTTTTGGTATTTCAGACTGTAGAATGCGTGTTTATGCTGTGAATTTGATTGTTTAGTGTTTGAATTTCTGGATACTTTTGATCGTTGAATTATTACTCC
Organism: Arctium minus; assembly: GCA_954870635.1. Lineage (NCBI taxonomy): Eukaryota > Viridiplantae > Streptophyta > Magnoliopsida > Asterales > Asteraceae > Arctium > Arctium minus. Next base: position 1,923,575 of record OX941089.1, on the reverse strand, counting down.
CTGTGTTTCCAAAGGAAAATAGCTGCACTTTTGATTTTGAATGCTAAACGTGTAATTATCCGCTTCGAATTGATGTGCGTATTTAGATTTGTAGAAGGAATCGCCAACTTAGATAAGCCTACTACAACTAGAATAATATTGGTGTTTAAAGTTCTTCAATTTGTGATTGAGATTCATTGGATTTCACATTATAAATCAAATTCCAATTCTTAGTTAAGAATGGAGGGAATACTTTAATTTAACTTCTTAAATTATCCTGGATCTTGAAATGGAGGTCTATTTTATAATACCTGAATTAAGCTTAATGGAGTAATTTTTTGCAGGTAAAATGTACTATGGAAGTTTGAATACTCTTTTGTACTGTGAATTTGACTGCTTATTGAATATCTGGATATTTGTCTTTCAGATTGTTTAAATCATACTCCTTAGAGTCCAAAAAGAAATAACACTTTTCAGTTTTGGTTGTCCTAAAAAGATTGCAATGTTTTTTTTTGGAAAGATATACCAAACGAACCCTGTATATCCCACTAGAAAAGTAAGGGTCTGGAAGAGGTAGGATGTATTGCAGACCTTACCTCAGCAGTAGGATCGGGAGGTTGGTGAATACCCCTGGGGTGTGCACAAAGCAAAGGTGTGCGCAAGCAAACAGGCAATAAGATAGGTGATATAACAGGTAATTGGGAAATATGACGGGTAGAATAGCTAGCTATCCAATTGGTGTGTGCACGATTTAATGATATGCAAGCGGACAATATAGTCATGTAAAAACATTAAATACAAGTAAAAACTAATGTATATAGCAACTTAAACAATTTTTTTTAAGATAAGAGAACTTTAAGTTAACTTCCTAAAGTTGGAATACATCATGAACCTTGGATTAGAGGTCTGATCTAGAATACTTGAGTTTAAGCTTAATGGACTAATTTCACAGGTACTATGCAAAAGGTTTGTAATTTAACTCACCATGAGGCATTATTTATTATGCCTACCTGCGAGTTGGTCACTTGCTTAGGGTTACAAATGAGTAATTAGAGGATGAAGCGGATCCTTATCATATTGATAATTTGTATGCATTTCTTTGCTAATACAATAAGCATCCACTACTACAATGTTCTTAGTTTTTACAATGTATTTAAGTTCATAATGTTCATCTATTCTATTAATAGTCTGTTTAATCTTGGAAGTTAAAATGGATGTTATTCCTAAATACTAGTCATCTTCAAGTTTTAAAGTATGATTTTGTCCAACTGTAGTAGTAGAGGATTAACAGAAATACATGTGAACTTTGCACTATGTGGTATTGAACATGGGGGTTAAAAGATACAATCACGGATGGAATTTTATGTTTTCCCCATGTTTTTGAGATTATATTTGACTTGTGTGCAAACATAGCTTTTTACCGTGGACGTGTGGTTGTGTACTTATGGTCTATTTGTCTCTGGTATGCAATTTGCATATAGGGTAGTATAAATTTATTTGTTATATGCACCCGAAAATATAATTTTAGATCTTAACAAATGGGATTCCAATGCTTCTCCTTAGCCTTATATTAATACTTCTTTTTATGTATTGGTGCTCCTTGCAGGTTAATACTCAAGCTGCATCCAATATCACTGATTGCAGTGACCGCCAAAATTCGAAATACTATGTTGTTGTTGTTCAGGTGCATTTTTGTTCTACTTTTTCAGTCTCTGTTAGCCACAATGCAGCCCATCCTGCTCTCAAGTTATCTTTCAGATATTTGTTTATTGCAGTACACCGCTCGATTTAGTGCCGAAGCTGTAAAAAACTTCCTTTATTCGCTCAACAATGGCAAGATACCCAAAAAGAGATTCAACCGTAAGTAATCTACTGTATCATATAGAAGTATTACTACAGGGGCCGTTTACCCAAATGCTTACCCGGTAAGCACTTACCGGGAGGATTCGACACTCAAACTTACTTTACCGGGTGAGATTATAGTCAATGAAAATGGTATTGTATGCAACAATTCGCCTGGTAAGTGCTTACTGGGTAAGAGCCGTCACAGTCACTTACCGGGTAAGACTCTCCATCATTGTCATCGCTCTTACCGGGTAAGATTCTTGACCCTTGCCATGTTCATCCGGTAAGGTAGATGGCCCGATAAGTGCTTACCGGGTTAGCGTTTAATAAACGGCCCCTAAAGATGGAATGCTGCATCAAGTCCTACATGGGTTTCTATGTCTGTGATGATGTCCCCCCACCTTGCTTTCTAATTTGAATCTACATTTAAATTGGTGTTGCAGTAAGGCTTGCTCCAGAAGAGATATCACACAAGCTGACTGGTTATGAACACAATGGAGTAACATGCGCTGGCATGAAAACCGACATCCCGGTAAGTAAAATCTGCACAAATCCTCTTAACTTTTCTTGTTGACTTGAAGTTCTTCAACTGGAATCATTATCACTATTATGCCAACCAAGATCTGCTGATACCCCCTTAATCTTACATCAAGTTTTCAGACATTAACTAGTAATGGAGTTCAAATGGACCATGGTTTTTATGACCCAAAATTACATACATGGCTTTATATGTTTGCCAATAGGGTCAATGGCCTAGCGTGTATTCAGGTTACCCGTAGATCTAAGCCTTCTTGGAGGTCGAGGGTTCAAGCCTCATCAAAGGTGAGGAGTGTGTGTGGGTTTTTCTGTATATAAATATTATATACTTCAAAAAAGAAAATTATGTTCGACTCTACATATCGTCAATAAAATAATGTATTATTAATCAAATATTTAACATAACCCATGAATAATAACAAAATAGATAAGTTATGGCATCCCAACCCAAAGCAACATATTGGCATGTATAACCTCCATATTTTATTCTTTTTAGAAAACCATGGTTCGTGAATGTCACCTAGATTAATCTTATCGGCCTTAAAGTTAACAGACAAACCCAAGGCCTAACTAGTTGAGCTACCCTCAATGGTTCTATAACCTCCAAGAGTGGTTTTTTCTTCTTTTCTGCTACCAAAAAATTAAAAAAGAGCCAAAGGGATTCAATCTTGCAACCTGTAATGGCACATACAATGACACTCTTAGTAGGTTGCAGTCGCTTTTTTATTAACTTAGGGAAGCACACATCAAATTAAAACGGGTGCACCTTAAGACCCCTAGATTTCTTTCGATTGCACTAGGGTGAGAAGTTACTAGTATTCTGTCATCAGGGGAGGACCCACTATGGTGCATACAGTGGCACGAACCACCACTTTGTTCCTCCGTCATAATGTCAAAAAATTTATGGTCGTGAAAGATGCCACCGTATTTTTTTGTTGGGTGCAACCGCATATTCCTTGAAACTACAATAATAACACAAATTTCTCTTGGTAGAGTTGGTTTGCATGGTCTTTTCTCCCCTTCCAAGCATGGGTTCGCATCCCATTTGTATGTTTTTTTTTTAGTTTTTAGCTTTTAATTTCAAGTTTATTATGTTTCTGAAAGTTTTTGGAATAAAATACTCGAACACATGACCTCACATACAAAAAGTAAGGAGCTAACCAACAGATCAACGATGATTTTGTAAAAAAAATATCCATAGCTTCGATTTTTTATGTCAAATGGTCTTATCACTTGAAAAAAAATTCTAGGAAAATTTCTAGGTCCGCCTCTGAATGATCTTGTGAAATTAACCGGCGGTTAATTTTCGGTTGAAATGAATAAGTTGCAATCTTTACGGCTCATTCAACGATATGTCTGCATTATGATACATAATCATCTCACTTGGTGAACATTGGCAGGTTATTTTGGATGAAGCAATTGTGAAGCTTCATCCGGATTTCTTCTGGTTGGGTGGCGGAGAAATCGATCTGAAACTAGGAATCAGAACTTCAGAATTCATCAACTTCGCAAAACCATTCATTGTGAATTGTAGTGGTTCTTGATTCCTTGACTCAAAAAACGTTGCTAACGTGCCTATTGTTTCCGGGGGTTATCACTTTCGAGTGAGGTTTACTGGGTTTTTAATGGTTATTTTATTTTATCATCAATCATTCGTAATCAACTTATTTGAAGAAAAGTGCTTGATTAATCTAATCGAAGGGCTATTATGTTCGTGTGTAGATGGAAAATTTATGTTCTACCCCTTTATTTTGCTGAAATCTTTAGCTTACATTTGGTTTGCAGGATTGGATTGGATTTGAAATCCTGGTTTTCATTGAATAAAAATTAATTAATTATTTTTGTGATTATTTATAATTTGTTATGAAATTCAATCCTATTTTAAATCTTACAAACAAAAGATTTCAATTCCTTTCAAATTCAAATACCTTCAATTCTAAAATTTTCTATTAAATCCAAATCATACAATGAAGCCAAAGCCATCTAAATTCTTTATTTGTTTCAGGGATGTAATTTTGGATATGATAGACAAGGGGAGGCTAATGGCACCTTATACTTTGCTAATGACATCCTTATAAATGATTTTCTTCTCATACACATCAACATCAAAACCTGATTTTTACATTTCTAATGCATGAATTGATCTTATTTTGACATTAATAAGGATGTCATTAGCATTGTCTTTTATTTTTAAAATATGGTTTGAAAAAAGAATGCTTTTGTCCATATCTTTTTAACTCTTGTTGCACTCGAAAAAAATATGTTGGTCTCTAAATTTTCGGTCTTATCAATTACACAAACATATATTATATTTTAATTTAATATAATTTTATTTAGTTTATGTTCATATTTTCCTTTAATGATGTATCTATACTATATTATAAAAGAGACATAAAAACTCTTAAAAACAACTCATTAAACATTATGTACTATTATTTAATGCTAATCTACTTAAAATCTTTTAAAAAACAACTAATGAAGCAATATGTACTACTTTTAAATGCTTTTAACCATAATTAATAAATTATATCATTATCCTCCAAAATCCTTATCTCTAATTCCCAAACCCTAAAATTATGAAATTTGAATTCTGAAAAACATAATCAAAACAAGATAAACATCTCAATTTAAATATAAAAAATTTAAAATATATAAGATAATTAATGAGTTTTAACAAACTACTTAATTTTTTTTATATAAAAAACATTATATTATTATTAAACAAATTTATATAAAAAAAACCATTATCACTCTCTAAAAACTATCCAATACTATATTATAAAAGAGACATAAAAAACTCTTAAAAACAACCCATTAAGTATTATGTACTATTATTTAATGCTAATCTACTTAAAATCTCTTAAAAAACAACTAATGAAGCAATATGTACTACTTTTAAATGTTTTTAATCCTAATTAATAAATTCAATCCTTATCCCCCAAAATCCTTATCTTTAATCCCCAAACCCTAAAATTATGAAATTTGAATTCGGAAAAACATAATCAAAAAGAGGATAAACATCTCAATTTAAATATAAAAAATTTAAAATATATAAGATAATTAATGAATTTTAACAAACTACTTAATTTTTTTATATAAAAAACACCTAAATTAAATAAATTTATTAAAAAAAACATTAACTCTCTAAAAACTATCCAAAATCGTACTATAAATCGATAAAAAACAAAAAATTAAAAAAAAAACATTAAAATCGTTATGTATCTCGCTGCATTGCGCGAGTACGCTTCTAGTGTTTATATGATTGGTTGAAAAAAATAAGACGTAGAATTTTGGTGGATTATTACTCTCTTTGTAGGATTTGGAAGAAAAACCGAATTTCATTATTTATAAATAATTTATTTATAAACATAATTAAGTTACTTTTTTTATTAATTGATTATTATAAAACAAACATTTTTAACATATTTTAAAACATTATTATATATAAATTCTACGAAATCCAGTGAAATGCCAACTATCCTTTAGGATTTCAAAATCTTATGTTTGTGGGATTTTAATGAAATCCAAAATTCTCAAATCCAGAAAATCTTTCAAACCAAACAAGGGATTGAAATTAAATCCAGTTCCAAATCCTGCAAATCAAACAGTAGGGGAGCTGAAAAAACTGACCAACCCGATCAACCCAACCCGACCAACCCCAAAAAAAAAAATCAACCCGAGGTAACCCGACATATAATCGATACAAAGTTAGGACAACCCGAATCTATTGGGTTGAAAATTTTCAAACCGTCAACATTGGGTTGTGATGTTGAAATGTCTTCAACCCAATCAACCCAACCCGTGAGCACCCCTACCACACAGAGTAAAATTAGTTTAAAAAATAAAGTTTGGGGGTAACATTGTATAAAATATCAAACTTCAGGGGGACATATTGTAAAAAAAAAGAAAAAAACTTCAATGAAACCCCATACTTCCCCACCGGCTCTGCAACTCGTCCACCGCTGCTCCGCCACTCCACCACCGTTCTCCACCACCATTCTCGAACACCGGCGTCGTCAATATCTACAGGTACCTTCAAATCTATTCTTCTAATTTCTCAACTGCATTTCTTATCGCGATTTTGTTCCATTCGAAACATATATAATTTGTGAAAAATATAATCGTAAAAAAAATTGATCGTATCCGATGAGTTGGTGGTTGATTTTGGATCACTCACCATGCTCGTAATCTTGTAGAAGATTCATGCTTGCGATTTGGAATGCAATAGTGATGGATTTATTGATTTTTTTATATTGGGAATTAGGTATTTTAAAAAAAAACCCTATTTCCGACAATTAGGTCCAGAGGCAATGTGCTTTGTTGATTTTGGATGCCCTACCAATAATCCCCAATCGACACCAATAACAAATGGAAGAAAAGACAAACAAGAAACATATATATATATATATATATATATATTATAGGGAGAGGTTCATTTGCAACCCTTAAAAAGGTTGCAAACCTTGCAACCCACATCTTAACCGTCGGATTCATGATCGACGGTTATAAAAGATATGGGGCCCAATATTTTTAATTAAAAAAAGAGAAAAATAAAAATAAAATAACCGTCGATCATGAATCCAACGGTTAAGATGTGGGTTGCAAATGTTGCAACCTTTTTAAGGGTTGTAAAATATTCTTCCACTATATATATATATATAGGTTGTTTTATTTGCAACACTTAAAAAGGTTGCAAACTTTGCAACCCACATCTTAACCGTCGGATTCATGATCGGCGGTTACAATAGATATGGGGCCCAATATTTTTAATTAAAAAAAACAGAAAAATAAAAATAAAATAACCGTCGATCATGAATCCAACGGTTAAGATGTGGATTGCAAGGGTTGCAACCTTTTTCAGGATTGCAAAATATCCTTCCACTATATATATATATATATATATATATATATATTGCAAACCTTGCAACCCACATCTTAACCGTCGGATTCATTATCGGCGGTTACAATAGATATGAGGCCCAATATTTTTAATTAAAAAAACAGAAATATAAAAATAAAATAACCGTCGATCATGAATCCAACGGTTAAGATGTGGGTTGCAAAGGTTGCAACCTTTTTCAGGATTGCAAAATATCCTTCCAATATATATATATATATATATATATATATATATAGGGAGAGGTTCATTTGAGAAATGGTAAATATATGAGAAATAGAGAAGTAATCTTAGCCATTCATCTGGTCAACATTTGCGGCTTTGACCGCGAAGCACCGGATAATTCCTTGTTTGGTCTATAGAAGGTAGAGGGGTAATTTCGTAAAATACACGGGATGAGTTCATATATGAATCACAAAGGTTCATATATGAATTTGTTAGTTAATTCAACTGATTCATATATTAATCACAAAGGTTCATATATGAATCAGTTAAAAAAGTTCAGTTGTGAATTGCACTGGTTCATATATGAACATATAGTTCATATGTGAATTATACATGTTCATATATGAACACAGCCCGTGTGTTTTGTAAAATTTACGAAATTGTTCTTCTATTTTTGGGATAGCCGCAACTTTTGACCGGTCAAAGCCGCAATATTTGACTAGTCAAATTCGATCTTGACCATATGAATGGCTAGGATTACTTCTCTATTTCTCATATATTTACCATTTCTCAAATGAACCAAACACTATATATATATATATATATATAGAGAGAGAGAGAGAGAGAGACTTGGGATCACGTGAGACCAACCTATTTTCGTGAGACCCGAACCTTCACAGCAAACGCTGCAAAACACTGTGAAGGTTCGGATTTTTTTACCTTCAAAGTGTTTTGCTGTGAAGTTTCAAGTGTAAATTCTTTGTCTCACGGGTTTCACGAAAACAGGTTGGTCTCACGTGAACCCAACCCTATATATATATATATATATATATATTTCTTGTAAAATTTTCTCAATTTTAGACTGGACGGTACAGAACTGAACTGACCAGACAGGACAATATAATATTGGACTGGACAACACAGCTTAGTAATTTACTAAGAAGGATTTTAGGGTTGTAATTTGACAGGGGTAGTTTAGTAATTTACCAATCTTGTCTCTACTTCCCGGATTTTTGTTCTACCTAGTTTGGTGGGACAGAAAACTGTATTTATGTTCTACTTAGATTCTATCTTGTCCGAGTCTAATGTCTAACAAACATGAGATAGTTAGTTTTTATACTCTCACAACAACGAAATTGGGTGTATAGGATGCCTAAAATGTCTAAGGACATGTTTGTTAGCAGCTTAATGGGACTCACAACTTATTTGGTTATGACTGTCTGGTAGTGGCTTAATGATATAGAAAATGACTTATTCAATAAGCTTCTAGGGGGCTTTATACAAAAAGCCAAGTTTTTTTTTTCCGAAATCTACCCCTCCCAATTAAAAACACGCTCATTCTATCTATGAAAAAACCCTCTCAAACAAAAAATTTCCAATATATACAGATAAATCCACACAGATAGCTTTATCCACACCAAACCAAACAACCCCTAAGTGTCCTAATAAAATGTTCTATAGACTTAGAAATGTTCTATCTAAGGGGTTGTTTGTTTTTTTCAAAAAACCTCTTAATACCTCTTAAATCTGAATCGGTCAGACATTTTACATTTAGACCGTTTTTTTTCCGGATTTCATACTCTCTTAACTCTTAAATACATCTGAAATTAAAAGCGGTGACATTTTTCCGATTAATTGTTATCACAAGCAAAACAATCTTATTGATTCAGATTAAGATTTCAGACTTCAAACGTTACAAAAACAAACAGTCTTATTGATTTAGATTTCAGACTTTAACACCACCTCTATTGATTTAGACTTCAGATCCATTAAAAACAAACGCCACCTAAAAGTGTTATAATAGGTTTTATGAGACGTTTTTATGTGTTTTAACAAGTTTTTTAGGACATTTTTTAAGGAAAGTTTTGTATTAGTTATTTTATAGGATACTATTATAAAAAATGTCCTATAAACACAAGTATCCTAAAAAATTAAAAAAAAGATGAATAGTGTCCTATACAACTAATACAACATTTTACAACCAGATCTATTCACAACTAATGGGAACACAAAGCAGATTTAGCAACTAAAGCTATTCACATATGAATATTACTTGTCCTTTTTTGATCCATTGGTTTGGAAACTTTCCCAATAGCCTAAGAGCATCAAGAAGGTCGTTATCGTTGCACATGCATTGTTCCACATGACGCATAATTTTACGACAATATGGTCCTAGAACTTCGGTTGCCTGGGACAGGTCTCATCTTTATGCTCACATTAAGTCGTATGTTTTTATTATCTGATTGGCTCAAGTGGGTTAGAGTTAATATGAATGTGTGACTTAAATGACTGATAGGACGTTTTATTTCAAAAGTGTCAGTAAAAAAACTTGTTAGGATACCTAAACATTATATATATCAATTTATTGTAATACTTTTACATATGATGCACAACTGTTTGGTCCTATAAAGCAGTTTGAGGACTCATTCAGCCACTAGTGTCTTATTGATTTAATCTCTCTCCCTTTTACCAGGTTTGAGATGGTTTTGCTTTTGGAGCATGAGTTTAATTTTGAGCCTCTGAAAGTCCAGTTTTGATCAAAATGATCATATACAGGTAATTCTCACTGTTCTCGTTTGAACTTTCCGATACATGCACATATACATATACATATACATATACATATATATATATGTAGGCCAAGGATAATTTGCAACCCATGCAAATCTTACAACCCCTGCAACCCACATTTTAACCGTTGGATTAGTGATAAGCGGTTATTTTATTTTTATTTTTATGTTTTTTTAATTGAAAATATTGGACCCACATCTATTGTAACCGTCGATCATGAATCCAACGGTTAAGATGTGGGTTGCATGGGTTGTAAGATTTACGTGAGTTGCAAATTAAACTACCCCTATATATGTATGTATGTATTTATGTATGTATGTATATAGCGCTAAAGATTTGAGAACATATAAAATTGTGAGAACCCCGATAACCGGTTGCATTATGTGTTACTTCACATGATCTTTTTCCATTTACGCCTTGACTTTTGGGTATTGATTAGGATATATTTTATTCTAAATGTGTTTGTTTCACGTATATTTGTTTTACAATGTGACCGTTTTTTACATGTTTGTGAAACAAAAATTACAAATAAAATATATCACATTGTGAACCACATACATATAAACAAATATATGTTTATCAACTCTTAAACTATAAGTGTTAGATAGAAAAAAATCAAGTGAAACAATACTTTAAAGTAAAAAAAATCACGGTTATCACAATATATAGGGTTCTCATTTGATTAGTGAGGTTCATGGAAAAACCCCAAAAAGATGAAAACTCGAGGAACAACCTAATAAACATTAATTCATATGTATGATATATACATGTACATACAAGTAATTGAAGATTTTTTTTGATATCAATGCACGTATGCATGTTATACACATGTGCATATAATATAGATGAACAGTTATTAGAATTTTTCTCAGTTTTTCATCAGAGAGAGAGAGAGAGAGAATATTAATTGAGACAAGCAAGTAAAAACTACCATATAACTGTCTTCTTTCTTTTAAGTAGGAACCAACCAACATATTAAATAAAAGACATGGGAACATCAATGGACCACACACATCATTTTCTAACACTTTTTTTTATTCATAAATGTTTTTAACATTACAATATAACATAAATACATAATTGCATGCAAGTCACCATATCCACTACAATATTATTACTCTTTTTACCACAACTTATATCATACATCATACATACAAATTAATAAAGCATTTCTAGAGTTGATATTATCCCCCCAAATAGGCTTCTTCACAACTCGAATGCATTTCTTACAATAACAACAAATTAACTATATATATTGACTGACTAATTACTTAGATATAGTTGTGAATATATATAATTAAGCTTAAAGCTCCCTTATATTCTTTTACTTGAATACCCACATGATATATATATATATATATATATATATTTCAGGGAGAATTAACAACAAAAGAGTAGTTTTAGGGTTTTAAATTGTGGATCGGTGGTTTACGATGAGGCTGCGCATAATCCATGGCTACAACATCTTCGGTAACATTATTACCCTTAGAATCATTTATAGTTTCCTTCAAATCTTGTTGCTTAGAGTACTCCATTGTTGATCGAGCACGATTCTTCCATCCCTACAATAAACCATATATAAGATATCTTGATTCACTAGTTTTTAAATTACAAACAAGCCCAGTATATCCCACCTGAAGGTGTGGGGTCTGGGTAGGGTGAAATGCACTTAAACCTGACATCTACCCTAATATTAACTTCTCAGATCATGTTCTTGATTATTGGTAATGGCTTTGTAATCTAGATAGTATATGGGGTCTTGTGGATAAATGACTCTAAATGAGTTTTCAGTTAGGTGCATCTCCTTCTAAATGACTAGCTTAATTTCATCTGATCTGCACCTGGTTCAAAACGTACAACTTGCTTATGTGGTTCAAAACAAACCTAATCCCATAAAAACTTTAAAAAAATAAATACACTAGAGGGTCATTTTGCAAAACGAGCTTCTGGAGAAGGTCTATGTATTTCTTAAAAACAGACACTTTTTCGTAGGAGTTGGAAGCTAATTAAGAAACATGAGATGGTGATCAAGAAGATATGTATATGAAGTTAGTTAAGTTAAAGATTCGATATAGAATAGAAACATGGATGTTGATGAAGGTTTCTGCTCCGAAAATTATAGCTTAATTGAGAAAGGAAACTTAGTAACATTTATCTTAACCAAAGTAAAGTGTATGTAATGTAGCATAGATAAACCACTTGGGTTGTGGCGCACTGTTAAGGCTCACGGGGTGTAATGGAATTTGGAAATCTCATCTTCCCCGCGTTCGAATCCAAGCGCTACATAGAGATTCACATGTGATAGACTCCAGGTCATTCATGCACGGTCGCTCTGGGGATTAGTTAGTGCGTGTACATAAACTGACTCGGATACCAAAAAAAAGATGTAGCATAGATAGATACTCTTGTTCTTCAATATATTCACCTTGCATAAACATACATATATATATATATATATGATATGTATGGATGTGCATGCATGTAGTGGCAAGGGTCATGCATGCATGCATGCATGCATGCCAATTAAGATTAATCTCAAATCATATATGAACGAGTGTTTTGTGATCTTTTTTCTTTTTTGAGACATAGGAAGCCTCATATATCCAAATGTTAGTAAATTAATTAGTGGGGGTGATCATTTTTTAAGGTTTAGGGTTTTGGGTTTCGGGTTTTTGCTATTCATATCATTTTGTGGAAAACCAGTAGGGTTTTCATGGAAACAACCACTTAAAGAATAGAAGTCAGATCTGCGTACATCTCATCCCCGGACAAAACATGATTTTAAAATTTCAACTTACCTCCATTTTGGTCTCCTCTTGAGAAATTTTCACCTTGATATCAGTACTCCCTGTAAGTAACACGAATATATCAACATCGATCGATATATAGCTGATATATACACAAATTTATTCATAAACATCTTTAAAATCAAACCTTTATCCATATTCTTCTGTTGATCTGATAAAAACTCAAACTTGAACTCCTGTGGTTCCATATTATTTTCATCAACCTTTCTTCCTTCAATCTCAGCCATTATTTCTGGTATCTGGTTCAAACAAACAGGAAACCAATCATCATATCAGTCATATATATATACATACATACATATATATATATATTGCTTTTGAACATGGGAATTTGAAGTATTTTAGACACAAACCTTGCTAAAAAGACGAAATTCTTTTCCGGGTTCCTTGGGAAACACGCCGAGATGGCGGGAATTGCATGCATGCATGGAAACACATAAATGGAGGATGAGATAGTAAAGAAGAACAGACATATTTTTTTTTCTCAAAGGGAAATGAATAACCAAAGGGTTATTTATGGTATATAATCTTTGCAGGTCTGATTTGGTTTGCTCTTATTCACTGCTGATGATCTTTTGAATATGTGGTTGTGTTGGTTTCTGATCACACATGGAAGTTAATAAATATGCACATATATAGGCATATATATACATTTATTATGTATGAGGGAGGTTCGAGGGAAATCCCAAAAAAATGAAAAACTTAGGAACACACCAGTAACCGTTCATTTGGATGGTATATATGCATGTGCATACAAATATTTGAAGCTATTTTTTTATTTTTTATGCACATGTGCATATGCACGTGTGCATGTTACCAATTACTTGTATGTACATGTGCATACCGTCCAAATGAACGGTTACCCGGGTGTTCCACAGTTTTTCATTTTTTTGCGGTTTTCCTGAACCTAACCCTATATACGTTTATTTTGCAACCCAGTGAAAGGTTACAACCCGTGCAACCCTCATCTAAACCAATTCTTTTAGCTCATTCATTATGTAGACCATGGATTGATTACTGAATTGCATCAATGATTAGCGGTTTCATGCAATAAATCTTACCTATGTATAACATTTCATTAAATGTCATTGAATGCATACTGTTTCATGAATATACCACTTTCATTCGATACATCATATGAACCGTTATGTGCATAGACATATTTTGCATAAATTTAACAAAATTCGATGGAATCAGGTCAATTCATTTAGAGAATCAATGAGAATCCAAATGTAATGGACGGTTTAGATGTACTGGGTTGCAAAATAATTGTGGCATATATATATATATACATTTATTATATATGTATATATATAGTTATTTATATAGAAAGACTAGGGGTAGGGGAGTGGGGATCAATGAATGCAGATATTGTAAGAGGAATGGAAGGAAGGATGTTTAATTTAAAGATAGAACATGGATGTGTTTTTGTGATGAATCTTTAATTGAAGATATTGGCATCCTCTACTGTCCCCTTCCCCTTATCACTTTTTATTAATTTCGCGGGCCCGAAATTAATATAATTATTATGCATAACGTAGATGCATGCAGCTCGATGAATTGAACTCGATCGAAAAAAATTGTTATGGTCCGGGTTCTACCCGCGTCTCACAAACATGTGTGGGCCCTACAAGTGACCGCACGCGTGGGACTCTCTTGTTGTGGGATATGATAAAACGCGAGTTGCTAAATCACTCAGATAATCGTCAAATGTTCTATCATTAGGTTTTTTCTATTCGTATCGTTTTTTTGGGAAGCTGAGAGTTTTCATGAAAACAACAACTCTACTTTTTAGAGTAAAGATCAGGTCTTTATACATCCTACTCTCATACCCCGCATTTAACTGAGATATATATACTGAACTAGTTTGGTTTAGTCTCTAATTACTTAAGCTACAAGACAAACCTTCGAGTTCCTTCCAATACATAGAGTTACTAGAACTAGAGTATTATCGGTTTTCTGAACCATCAATTCTTTTTGTCTTTTAGAATCTTAGGTGAGGTTTGAACTCTTAATTTCCCAGGAAGCTGGGCTCTATCAGTAAGTTGGATACTGCTAGACCAAAAACCCTTTAGTTACTTTTTATTAACTTAGGAAGCAAACATCAAATTAAAATAGATACATGAATACCCTTTAACATAACCCTAAATCCGCCCCTGACAAAAATATATAGTCTCCTGATTCTAATTAAGCCAAAAAAAAGGTATACTATACTCTTCAAAACTACTCCGTTATACCAGTTTCACGACCATTATGAGAGAGGAAAATAATAATGTCCCAAAAGAGGGATGGTTTCAAATTAGACATCCAAGAACAATTTAGTGGGGGCACTAATCAAATGAAAAGAGTTTTGGTTAGAAATGGGTTTTAAAAGTGAACTCAAGTACTCCCTTTTTTTTGCCAAATTTATGGGATAAAAATTTGGTGTTCCAAAATCTCACGTTTCATTCTTGTTTCGTCAATGAATCTAAGACGTATCATATATATTTAAAATTTATTTGATTTAAGTTTATATTCTCTCTGACGATGTGTATTAATGTAATTAGTGGATAAGAATGAAACATAAGAATTTGTGACCATAGATTTTTTTATGGTGAAGTTTGATTTCCATGCATGTGAAACTTGGATGTTGAGAAAATATTCATACATTTTGGAGTAAGTTACGTGTTTCATCCCTATCCCTATGGTTATATGTTTTTAATAGATCTTATCCTTTTTTTGAAAATTCAACTGATCGTATCCCTGTAATTTTACTACGAGTTGTTTCTTTAATTCAACCACATGGACCCAGATGGTTGATTTTTTTAGGGACCAAACTCATTAATAAATTGTAACTACAGAACCCAACTCATTAAAAAAAGAGTTAATTACACTCTAGGTCCCTGTGGTTAGCTCAAAATCTGGATATGATCCATATTTTGAAATAAGTACATTAAGGATCCATGTGGTTTGCATTTTGTTGCACTTTGGGTCCCTGTAATTACACTGTTGGTCCTGTGGTTAGGGACCCGGAGTGCAACGAAATGCAAACCACAGGGATCCCTGGTATACTTAGGGACCATATCCAGATTTTGAGTAAACCACAGGAACCAACGGTGTAATTAACTCTTAAAGAAGAATACAACGACATATATATAACTCGTTAAAAAACACAACCATAAAAGCACGTTCCGTTAAACTTTAAAAAAAGGGACAAAAACTGTTAAAAACATAAGTAGATGTAATTTACTCAAAATTTTATGTCAACTGGGTGGGGACCCACAAGGAGTGGGGTTGCAGAGACAAAGTTGCATGGCTAGACCGCCACTTGCACCACCACTCCACGACAGCGACGGGGCCGCCGACGGCCCAATTCTGCCGCCACGTGGCATCATCCCCCATGTGCCATTGCTCTTATTCACAACCTCCTTGATGTTCTTAGTCCAAACCTAACACCACCATATCTTTGTCAGATCAAATTTTCAATTTCATTCTTTTATTAGAAGCATTTGTTCTAAAAAAACTCACCATACAGCTGTTGTGGTGCGCTATGACATCAAGGCTTGTGTGTCACGTCACGTTAAGTCCATGGCATAATGTGCAGTTATCGTAATGTGATATTTGATTTTTCTTTACGTTTTTAATGTCTTATTTGCAAGTTTTTAATATATAACCTAATTTAACTTGCTTATTACTATTGACTCATTGAGTAACATTACAAAACATACGTTTATATATATAATATTGTATATGAATTAGAAATTTGACGCCATAAGTCACGTCTTGAAAACGTCGTGGCTCCTAAGGCTTGAGGCTTGACCTCGTCACGCCATTTAGAACCTTGATTAGAAGTCAGATATGTATACATTTTACATTTTTTTTAAATCTTATATTCAGATATTCTGAGTTCGTTTGGTTTGATTCAATTGGCTTATCAGTTTTAGCATAATTTTTCACTCACTAGCCAGTACAACAAAATCGGATTTGGAGGACGCGTACAGTGTTTAAGTGACAGACAGTAAATTGAGTGTTAAATAGGACTTAAATTTATAGGAGTAAAGAATAAAATGTCCTATCTAAAAGTGTTACAATAAGTTTATTTCGATTTATAAGTGTAAGAACTTGGTTCAATTTTTTGAGAGAGACTTAATCATTCAAAATATTAAAGTTCTTTGTGTTTATTTGGTTTAAAAAAGTTTTAAGAATTTATTTATTTGATTTTAAAAAATTGTTCAAAATAAAATTTCAATAAAGTTTACAATTTATGTGAAGGTTGGGTCATGGCCTCATGGGTGAGTGGTGGATTGGGCCTTGAGAATAAGAGCCCTTAGTTGCACACTTGCACTTGCACTTAAAAAATCATGTCCATTTATATATATATATATATATATATATATATTGAACGGCAAGTTAACACACACACGTTCCCAGGGTATCTGGGCTTCCACTTAAGGGTATCACCCGACTAATCCTCGTCGACCATGACCCAGCCCAATTAAGGGTACCACTAAGTGGCAGACCCATGATCTGGATGTCACAGGATGCTCACCACGGGGTTCGAACCTGGGTAGTCAGGGATACCATCCACCGACCCCCCCCCCTCGGATGTTATCAAACCACTGGGCTACACAGGATGCTCACCACGGGGTTCGACTAATGTCCATTTATATATATGATTGGTATGATTGAATCCGATGGCCAAAAATCGGTTTCGGGTTGGGTGGGACTGTGTTTTAATTTGTCCCAGTTCGAGATTGTCTTTTTGTAATCGGTTTCAACATAACTGGTTCGGGTCCAGACCAAAAACACCCTGTCCGTTCTCCATGTACAAAATATGGTCCCAAAGTTTTTTAAACAATTTTAAACGTATAAAAATTATTGTTTGAAGATTTTTTTTTCCTGGACAATATGTTATTGAATTACACTTTAAAATCTCTAATTGGGTCATTCAAATACACTTTAAACTTTTTAATACTTTTTAAACACAAAAAATATTATACATGTTTTTATAATTACGATTTTTGAAATTTAATATTGAAACATTTAAAAAGAAATTCAAGAAATTGGAAACAACTTGTAAAGAAAGTTTATGAGAAAGACTTGTTTGTATTACCTTTTTGTTTCTTACATGAACTACAAATATGTAATTTTACCTATGTACATAGAATCTTTAAACATTTTATATAAAAAAGAATGATCTAAATACATCAATTATCAATAACATTCTCGTTTATGAGATGTTCATCTGTTTTTTCACGTATTGCAACATCACATTGTACACAAATTTTGAAGGGACACGTCCCAGTCTGACACTCAAGAATAAGATGATCATTAATATCAAGATTACAACCAAAGCAAACGTACCGAAGCATTTTCTTTCTTCGAACATATCTTAATGGATGCTTGTGATAAGAAACAATTTGAGTACCTTCAAGTATGCGGTTTTCAGACAAATCACTTTTCCCAATGCAACCAAGATGGAAAGAGTTATCACATTCCTGACAATGATAAAGCCAATACTTGGGATGTATCTCCGTCTCACAAATAGTACAATAAAAGTCTTCAAGATGATCTTCAATAGGGGGATATATCAATGGGACTTCATGTCCTTTGCAATACCTCTGAGCGAGGGAATATGGCGACCTCATTGCACAAAGAAGGTCCAGTTGGAAGTCACAGGCTCGACATGAATAGTAAATACCATCAAACCAATCGAAACATGCATTACACCGAGTTTCAAGGTCAATATCTTGACTAAGAGGGTGTTTGTGGGATTCATGTTTGATAATCTGGGGTAAAAACGCACAATTGACATCAAGGTAGAACTTGCAAGTTTTACATGTGTACACAAATATGTTACCGTAAAGAAAACAACCACTACATTGATAGAAACTATCCTTTGGTCCATAGTTTATGAGATCAAGTGGATGGTTTGTATGAAGTTTGTGCTTTAATGTGCGTGGTAATTGCACACAATACTTGTGGAGAAAGAACTTGCATCCATATTTGCAACTATAGTATGGAAAGGTAAGTGATCGTACGCACCCATAACATATGACTATTGGATCATGATGGTCAATGGCAAGCATGGCGTTACCTTGGGGTTCAACATTAAGTATTAATGGATGATGATGACTCCAATGATTAATCTCTGTTGCACCATCATCATCTAAAGTTGTTTTCTCAAAGTTTAGTTGTCTCAATGGATTAGTAAATGCTTTTGACATGGGAAACTTTATAAGATCATGATCATTCGACTGTTCTTGAGCATTAGAAGTACCTGGATCGTCTCTGAAACCACATATAAAATTTAAGAAAAAGTTTAAAAAATGGAAAATAGGTCAACATATAAACCAATATATACAAAAAAAAAAGGCTATACCTTGAAGTGAAAGGTTGTTGATCTGCATTCAAAGCACACTTAATATGAACAAAATATCGACAGTTTGCACAATGATACACCCAATAGCTTCGTAGAATTTGTTTTTTGCAGAACTCACAAAAGTATACAAATTTATAGAAATTTTCAGGGAGTGAATATGCAAGAAGAAGATCGTGATGATGGTGATGGGGCAAATGGATGTTGCGGGCCAAAGTGGCACAAGTCTTGTGGATCCAAAATGTACAATCGTTGCATTGATAGAACAAGTCTTTATCCTCGGTTTTGCAAGCATCACAACGAAAAGCAGCAGGTCTTAATTGGAGGGTCAAAGTGTGTTGTGGGTGCCCTTCATGTTCAAACTTTATGCTCGCCGCGTCCTTAAGAAGGGCAGCCGCAACACCACATTTTGTGCAAGCATCAAAATCACACAAGTCACATCGGTATTTAAACCCCCAAACAAGGCCTTGATCATCACACACATCACAAAACCAAGACTCGCTACCAACAATAAGGCTCAAAGGATGTCGATGATAAGGATGGCTAATGTCCTTTAATAGTGTACAATATTTGTGCACGAAGTAACGACATTTGATGCAACTATATGTAAAGTCATCTGATATAGGTTTTTGGCACCACCTACAAACCATCTCTAGTTTTTCATCACCTTCACCACCATCACCATCACCGCCACTACCACCACCATCACCACCCATAATTGTATGTGTATTTTTAATAAGCATTAATGGATGCTCTAGATGGGTAAGACTGTATAACAATTCCATTATATTTTATTTTTTTGCCTTTGTGATGTCTATCAAGGTACTTACAACCTATATATTCTTTATGAATATCCTTTTCCCAAAGTCCAAGACAAGTAGGTGGGCCAAAATCAACACTTTACATCTATTTTCTTTATGATTGTAAGAAATATAAGTGAATCATGTCTTTCTCTCCTTAGTTTCTAAAGAATGCTTTTTTATGTTTTTGTGATGAAGAAGAACAAGGAAAGAATCAAAGAGAAAAACAAAATTGGTTTAAGTACTTTCTTTAAAA
This sequence comes from Arctium minus, assembly GCA_954870635.1. Taxonomy (NCBI): domain Eukaryota; kingdom Viridiplantae; phylum Streptophyta; class Magnoliopsida; order Asterales; family Asteraceae; genus Arctium; species Arctium minus. The sequence goes on along the minus strand of OX941089.1, from coordinate 1,903,360 downwards.
AATGGCTTTTGATTACTTAAATTTAATACGAAGTATGTTTCATACGATCCTAGGTTAATCGATAATCAGACTTAAAAAGATTAATTATGTTGATTATACTAATACTTAGGAATACATACTTCTAAAACTTGTTTATTCAAAGAATTCCAAGTTTTAGGTTTTAAATTTGGATCCAGGCGTACACAACAATTGTGGCCACTGAGGTTTAATCAGGGCTGATGTCTTACAATCAATAATTTACCAAGGGATTAGTCTAGGCATAGCTTAGGACACGCTTCCAAAAAAAATGGATTCAAGAGAACTCCATATTTGGAGGGAGAAGAAACGTATGTCATTCATAAAGTGACCACCCAAATTCAAATTTGATATTCAGGGGGAGTTTGGAATTGCTTATTAAAACTTCTTATTGACTTATTAGCTTTTCCACACCACTAATAAATTATTTCGAGTGTTTGGGTAGGAAAAAAAGAAAATGGTTTATAGTTTTTCCACATCGTTAATAAAGAGTTTTTGATAAGTTAAACCATTATAACTTATCAACTTATTTGAAACAACTTATGACTTTTTTGGTTATTTTACATGTATAAGCAATCTTAATCACCCCTAAATAGCAACTTACTAACTTATTATATTTTGGTACCATAATAAGTTAATCCAAACATTTTTTATAAAAATTTTTTTTTTGTCACCGCATAAGTTAATAAGTATTTTTTAAAAAAGTATAAGTTGTTAAATAAGCAATCCCAAACACCCCCAAAGTGACCATCCAAATTCAGATTCGAAATATGGATCGCGAGTACAATTAATAAGAAGTTGAAATATCAAATTCAATTAATCAAAAATCACAATGTACTATATATCATCCGAAATATATAAACATAAAATTCCAAATTAAAATCTCTGGAGCACCGTACCGTACCGTACGGTACATAAATTAGAGCATCTCCAATGAAGGTTCTTGTAAGAACCTCTTTTTTGCACTTTTTGTTGTCACCTTAAAAATCCAACTCATTAAAATAAGAACTCATACAAATGTCTATAATGATAGTTCTTATAAAAACTTCTTTTTCTGTGGGTCTCATACATTTTTTGCAACTTCAATAATTATTATAAAGTTAAGGAAATAAAATAAGAAATAAGGAAAATGTCATATCTCACAAACTTCATGGTAAGAACCAAGGTTCTTAGAGCATCTCCAATGGATCATTTTTACACTTTTTGGTGTCACCTAATTTCTAACTCATCAATTTAAAAATTTATATAAAAGTCCATAACGGTAGTTTTTATAAAAACCTCATGTCAACATCAAAAATTATTATATATCTATAAATAAATATCAAATATTTAATTTAACTATCAATAAAATGAGGAAATTGCCATTTCACACAAACTTCATGATAAGAACCAAGGTTCTTAAATAAGAACTCAAAAAGGGTGAGGTTCTTATAAGGACTCTCTACAATGATGGTTCTTATAAGGACTCTCTACAATGGTAGTTCTTACAAGACACTTCACTTTTTACTTACAAGAACCTTCCATTAAAGATGCTCTTACTTAAGAACCTAAAAAAATTTGAAATCTTATAAAAACTCTCTAGTTTTTAAAAACCATTTCACTTTTTCCTTGTAATAATTGCAAGATGATTTTACTTTGCAAGAAATTACAAAAGTTGAGCCTTCTAGAAGCTTCTTAAATTTGTCCAGGTCATTCATTCATGTCTGCGTTGCTCCATAACGTAGCGTTGTGACAATCAGAAAAAAAGTGTTCGATATCATCCTTGCCGTGATCATATCGCCGGCGATAGTTATCAACCACCGGAGAAATGGCTACCTCGCTCCGCCGTCTCAAGAGAGGCATCGCTGCAGTTACTCCTTTTAGCAAGCTTTTTGCTCCGATCAGCTCCGTCTCAGCTGCTCCTTGCGTCCCACGGTGGTTCATTACTAACTCCTCTCATGCGTTCTCTTATGATGATTTCAATCGAAGTGTTGATGATGCGGATCTCCGTCATGGTTCCACTGTTTCTCGCCGCCGTGACAACGATGTCTTCTCAGGTGAGAAGCATGTTTTAATTATTGATGCTTCTCCTGAAGTTAGAGATCGGTAGATTTTGACGAATTGAAGTGCATTCACTAATTGTTGATGTTATTAGCTGTTCTAAGTATCGATTCTTCTCCTGAAATTAGAGATCGGTAGATTTTGACGAATTGAAGTGCATTCACTAATTGTTTCTGTTATTAGCTGTTCTAAGTATTGATTCTTCTCCTGAAATTAGAGACGATAGATTTTGACAAATTGAAGTGCATTCACTAATTGTTTCTGTTATTAGCTGTTCCAAGTATTGATTCTTCTCCTGAAATTAGACTCGGTAGATTTTGACGAATTGAAGTGCATTCACTAATTGTTTCTGTTATTAGCTGTTTCTAAGTATTGATTCTTCTCCTGTAATTAGAGATCGATAGATTTTTGATGAAGTGAAGTGCATTCATTAATTGTTTCTGTTATTAGCTGTTCTAAGTATTGATTCTTCTCCTGAAATTATAGATCGGTAGATTTTGACGAATTGAAGTGCATTCACTAATTGTTTCTGTTATTAGCTCTGTTCTAACTATTGATTCTTCTCCTGAAATTAGAGATCGGTAGATTTTGACAAATTGAAGTGCATTCACTGATTGTTTCTGTTCTCTAATAACTAAAATCGTTATGCTAGTCCGCTGGATTTCTCAACATATCGTGTTTCGTATTTTACGTTTGTCTGTTTAAGCAACTGGTTTACTTCCTGGCCTTGTTTTTCACAATATTCAATCGTATTGCTTATGAGATTTGCTTTTAGCTTTCATATGTACTTGATTCATATATTTTCTGTAGTTTCTTTTAGGTAAAAATTGTGCCTCACAAATGCAAAAAAACTAGCGAGTGATTTCTAAGGTCCCAAACGGGTAGAAATCCAAGTGCACAATTAATCCAACAACGAATGCGGATAACAATAATCTAGATATTGCACAATAATTCTCTAACGTAGAAAAATAAACCCACGGATTATAGATAATAATAAATACGTTATTATCTATAATTATAGTAAGTTCACCGTGATTTAACGTGGTTCCACTATCGGTGTGATAGTGTACATCCACCAAATAGAGAGAGAGCAAGAATATTATTACCAACCAAAGAGATTACAAAGTGCTTGTACAAGGATCTTGAGATCCACGATCACCTAACGAAACTTTCCTGAATACCACCGAATATCAAGAACACTCTCAACCTCAAAAATATATTAGGGAGAGTGTTTGGTGGTTATCTAGAGAAAACTCAAGATAGGGATGAAGAAAATGGATGGAAGTGGAGGGTGACAACCAAGCATATGGAGGATGACATATGCCAAGTCTTCCAATTTAAAATATGTGGTCCAAATTTGAGCTTTAGTCACATGTAGCATCCAATGTATAATATAATTAAATATTATAACAGTTTCTTCATGAATTCTGAATGTTTCTGTATTAATATTCTGTATATGAGATTTGTTTTTAGCTTTCATATGTACTTGATTCATATATTTTCTGTATTTTTTTCATGAATTCCGAATGTTTCTGTATTAATATTCTGTATGTGTAATGATTTCAGATTCGTTGGCTTTGTTTTTACAATATTCAATCTATTGCTTATGAGATTTGTTTTTAGCTTTCATATGTACTTGGTTCATATATTTCAGTATTTTCTTCATGAATTATTAAGATCATCTTCAACAACTTCCCCAAAATTTCTCCAAAATGGAGAACCAAAAGTCAAAATCTTCAAAAAGAATTACATTCAATCTCCAATTCCCCATTTTGGAGAATCCAGCATTAATTATAATATTAAAACTCTCATTTGGTAATCATTTTTTTGCTAATCTCCATATTTAGAGAAAAAACCTTTCTCTCTCCTACTTTCTTCATTTTGGAGATAGTTTTGGGGAAGCTAAAGCTTGTTCGAGCACAATTTATACTTAAAATCCTCATTTTCTCCATTTTCTCTAAAATGGAGAAGTTGGAGATGCTCTAATATTCTGTATGTGTAATGATTTCAGATCTGTTTGATCCAATCTCTCCAACGAGAAGCTTGAGCTAGATCCTCAACACGATGGACCAATTCACGGACAATCCATTCATGTCCGCATCTCGTGGAGTAGGATTCGGACCACAGAAGCCATGGGACGCAAACGAAAACAAAGAGACTCTCAGCCTACGGTTCGACATGCCAGGGCTGGACAAAGACAACGTCAAGATCTCCGTCGAACAGAACACACTAATCATCAAAGCAGAGGTGGAGAACGAGTCTGAGCGGGTGTTTGGGATTGCTTATTTGAGGGGCTTTTTAGCTTATTGCGATTTGACACCGGAGATAAGCCATTTTGAGTGTTTGGATGGAACAAAAAGAAAAGAGCTTATAGCAGTGCCAAACCGCTGAAAAGCCATTTTTGATAAGTCATTTTATTCTAACTTATCAACTTATTTGAAAAGTGCTTATTACTTTTTTGGTTATTTTGTATGTATAAGCAATCCCAAACACTTTTAAATAACAACTTATTAGCTTATTACGTTTTGGTACCCCAATAAGCTAATCCAAACATTTTTTTAAAAACTCCGGTTTGACACCGCATAAGTTTATAAGCACTTTTTTTTTGTTTTAAATAAGCAATCCCAAACACCCCCTGAGGAAGATGATGAACCCCCGCGAAGGTACTCTTCGAGAATCGATCTGCCGACGAATGTATACAAAGTGGAGGAGGTTAAGGCGGAGATGAAGAACGGTGTGCTGAAAATCACGGTTCCGAAGGTGAAAACGGAGGAAAGGAAAGATGCAAGGCAGATTCAGGTAGAGTGAAAATATGAAGTGGTTTTGTTGGGGGTTTTGATGATGGTAAGAGTAGTTGTTGGAGTAGAAAAATAAGAATAGTTTTGTGGTAATTGGAGATTTGGAGTCAGACTTGTTGAATTTTTCTTCTATGCAAGTATGCAGAACCATGCTATAACAGTTTTTCATGGGTTTAACGGTATTCGTGTTTGTTCTTTTTCAATGGTCATTTCTTTGTGGACTGCAAAAACTGCAATCAAACGTCCTTCTAAATTAAATACCTCATTCGTCCTAAAATTACATGAAAATGATATAAGAGAGCATCTCCAACAAATTCATAAAAAAAATTTGAACATGAAAAACCAAAAATCAAAATCTCCAAAAAGAACTTCAATATTGATTATAATTAAAATATTTAATTTATCCATTACAATTTTTTTTTCTACATATGTATTTTCAAATTTTCCTATTGTTTGATAATATTTTTTGGGTTGGAGAAAAAACACCTCTCTCTTACTTTCTCCATTTTAGAGATAGTTTTGATAAAAACTTTTGGAATAAAATATTAACTTAAAATCCTCAATTTCTTCATTTTTTTCTATTTTAGAGAAGCTACGGAAGATGTTCTAAGTTTCATGAGTACGCGATTATTACGTTTTTAAATAACTAAATGACATTTTTACTTTTAATAACAAAGGGGAAAAGTTTATCCATATCATAGTCAAAGGTAAAATGAGAAATTGTAAAAAAAATGAAAAAAAATAAGAATTTTGGTTGAAATTTTTGCTCCGATACATTTTCCTAAACCTACTCAATTTTAAGCTCTCAAAAAATAATTACTATAAAAAATAATTTTTTATTACATTTTTTCAATAAAAAACCTTCAAAATTTAAAGGTGAATTATATTCATACCTCCTCCTATTCACATAGGGGGTATGGGGTTTTTGTGAGCGAGGAGGGGTAGGCATGGAAATGGGGTCCGACCCGTCGGGGAACCCGGTCCACCCGCCCCGATCGGGGATGGGGATGGGGACGGGGATCCCCGTTTGTCTCAAAGCGGGGATGGGGACGGGTATCGCACTCCCCGCCTCGCCCCGTCCCCGTTATATATTTTAATTAATATTTAATATATATTATTTATTTAAACTAAATCGGTAATTCATAATTTCCTATTTCCTAATTAGGTTTATAATACAAAATTGTTATTTTTTGGATGTTAGTATGTATTTTGGATGTCAATCAAAATACAATTACTCGATATGGTTTTGAATATTACTCGATATCTTTTGGAACGTGTGAAGTTAAGGTTTTTTTTTCCGAATTCGGTTGAATTTCTTTTGGTTTTAAGTTATTAATTATTATATGATGTTGTGATTTTTTTATACTAAATTAAATTTCTTTCGATTTTAGGTTTATTGGAAATATGTGATGTTTAAACATGTGCGGTGTCTCATATATTTGATCTAAATAGCTTACATAAACGGAAAAGAAAATCCCCGTTTCCCCGATGGGGATCCCCGTTCCCCGTTGGGGATGAGGATGTGATCATATTCCCCGGCGGGGATGGGGATGGGGACGAAGATGAGGGATTGGGGACGGGGATGGGGATTGAGGTCCCCGCCCCATTTCCATGCCTAAGGAGGGGTAAGAATAGCAACACCCAATTTAAAATGCAAAGAGAAATAATATATGTTAATTTGAAGTTGAATACAGTTTTTAATACTTCTAAAGATTTTTTATATGTATATAGATTTACCTTAGTCGTAAAAGGTATTCAAAGCACATTTCCATAAAAACTATCATGGGGCTATGATCATGCTACAAAATACTTGCTCAAGCTTGCAATTGTAGTTATCTAAAACGAACCTTTTATCAAAATCTTCTCTACTATTTTCATTAGAACAAACACGACAATATACCAATCAGAAAAGTTTAGTACAAACCATATTCAACAACTATGACTTCCAATTAGCACAAAACCATTGTTATTATATCTCTGCTCCAACTACTTTTATTACCATCAAAACCCCCAACAAAACCACTTCATATACTCACTCTACCTGAATCTGCCTCACATCTTTCCTTTCCTCCGTCTTCACCTTGGGAACCGTAATTTTCAACACACCGTTCTTCATCTCCGCCTTGATCTCCTCCACTTTGTATATATCATTCGGCAGATCGATTCTCGAAGAGTATCTTCGCGGCGGTTCATCATCTTCTTCGGACTCCTTTTCGGCCTCTGCTTTGATGATTAGTGTGTTCTGTTCGACGGAGATTTTGATGTTATCTTTGTCTAGACCTGGCATGTCAAACCGTAGGCTGAGAGTCTCTTCGTTTTCGTTTGCCTCCCATGACCTCCTTGGTCCGAATCCTACTCCACGAGGTGCGGACATGAATGGATTGTCCATGAATTTGTCCATCATGTTCAGGATCTGGGTCAAGCTTCTCGTTGGAGAGATTGGATCAAACAGATCTGAAATCATTACACATACAGAATATTAAATACAGAAACCTTGAGAATTCATGAAGAAAATATATAATTGAATCTCATCTGCAATACGGTTTAATAATGTTAAAACAAATGCACTAATGCAGGAAGTACCACAGTAGCAGAAACAGATGAACATAAAATACGAAACACGATATGTTAGAAAATATATAATCAAATCTTATATGGAATACGATTTAATATTGTGAAAACAAAGCCAGGAAGTACCGCAGTAGCTGAAATAGATGAACATAAAATACGAAACACGATATGTTATGAAATTCAATGGACTAGCGTAACGATTTTAGTGAGACAACGGAACATTAGTGAATGAACTTCTCGAATTCATGAGATAATTACAGAAAGTGTATGAATCAAGTACATATGAAAGTAAAACAGATCTCATAAGAAATACGATAGAAAAGTGTGAAAACAAAGCCAGGATGTAGAGCAGTTGCTGAAACAAACGAACATAAACTACGAAACACGAGAAGCTGAGAAATCCAGTGGACGATTGTAACGATTTAAGTTAGAGAGACAGAAACAATTAGCGAATAAGCGCCTCTAATTCGTCAAATTCTACCGATCTCGAATTTCAAACGAAGAGAAAATAGCTAAAACATGAAAACGAAGCAGGAGGTAGAGCATAAGTAGAGAAATCCAGTGGACTATCGTAACGATTTAAGTTAGAGAAATAGAAACAAATAGTGAATGAACTTCTTCAACTCGTCAAAATCTACCGATCTCTAATTTCAAGCTAAGAGAAAATAGCTAAAACATGCAGCTCACGATAAGTTGAGAAATCCAGTGGACTACTGTAACGATTTAAGTTAGAAAAAACAGAAACAAATAGTGAATAAACTTCTCTAATTCGTCAAAATCTACCGATCTCTAATTCCAAGCGAAGAGAAAACAGTTAAAACATGCAGCTCACCTGAGAAGAAATCGTTGTCACGGCGGCGAGAGACAGAGGAATCAGGACGGCGATCTGTATCAACGCCTCGATTAAAATCTTCATAAGCTGAAACCTGAGAGGAATCACTATTGAACCGCCGTCGGAGGCAAGGAGCGCCACAGACGGAACGGATCGGAGCAAAAAGCTTGTTAAACGGAGTAACTCCTCTCTTGAGAGCGAAGGAGGTAGCCATTTTTTCCGGTGACAGATGACTATCGTCGGCGACGATTGCAACAAGGATGATATCGAACGTTTTTTTTTTCTGATTGTGATTATGCTCGTTACTTACGTGGCGGAGTTATGGAGCACAGCAGGGCTTTTATATATGTGGAAAAGGTGAGTGTGGAGGATCCTGGAAGAACCGTAGACAAATGACGAAGCATCTGGAAGGCTCTATTTTTATATTTTCAATTTCAAAAAAAAAAAGGAATACTAGATTGAAAATTATCCTTTTTTTTATAACTTAATACCAAGGGTGTAAATGAGACGATATAAATCGCGAGCTATTTGATATTGACTCGGTCAAAACTCAGTCAACACTCGACTCGAGCTCGACTCGATATACTAAAGAGTCGAGTCGAGTGACCTGATACACGACTCGATAAGCTCGTGAGATACTCGATAAGCAAAATAATAATAATAATTAGTAATAATATTTTAATTTAATTGATGATAATGACAATAATAATAATAATAATAAGTTTTTTGAATTTTTTTTTTGGAAAATGATGGTGTAAAAGATATGGACGAACTCTTAAGAGTGTGTCTAATCCATCCCATATTGGTGGAATATAGAACTCAATGCTTTGAACTCCACTATATATAAACATTTCCCCTATCTTGTTTTTACATTGTTTGCTTTGCTAAATGGCTTGAGCCTTAGGACTTGAGCTGGTGTGATTGTTTTAATAGGAGTACCCCATGAAAACGAGTTCACCTTGAGTTCTTTTACACATTAAATGGGTTCAAGCTTGATTTGAGTTTTCGAGCTCGAGTTTAGAGTCTTTTCAAAGAGTAATACTATGGTTAGCGGAGAGGGTATTGCAATTATAACTCAAGGACAAATACATAATTGTGACTTGAAGAATTTATGAACCTAATCCTGCAGAAATTCGAAGTCAAGGATAGGGTTCATCAGTCTATTTGTCGAGTTAGATTGGGTTGTGTAATTGATCCATCAGGTTTTTGTATAGCTCTAATACTGATAGTATATTAGAAATTTTAAAGGCGAGTTCATCTGTCAAATGAAGACTACGTCTTGAACTACTCTCCATAGATCGCATTGTGACTCTCCTTGGAACTAGGGGTGTAAATGGGATAAGACAACTCGCGAACTACTCGAGATCGACTCGGTTAAAACTCGGTCAACACTCGACTCGAATAGGCTCGCCTCGAACTTGAGCTCGACTCGATATACTAACGAGTTGAGTATAATGATACTCGAGCTCGACTCGCATCATTTGCACCTCTACATGGAACCACCACTGGAAATTTTCTTGGTCATTATTTCTAGCGCCAGTTGAGATGCACAAGATCCAGGCTTTTCGCATCTCGACGACCCTGGTCTTCCACGCCCATTTTCAATAAGCAGAAGAAAAACCAGAGTTTTTTTAGGCCCGATATTGGGCTTTGGATGTAAAAATAGGCCCGATACGGATTTTTCTTGTCGGGCTTCTAAGGCCAGTGCCCGCCCGGGGTTTTCAAAAAAGAAGTAGGCATGATCAGGCTTTAAGGCTTGGGCCCAGTCCCGGGTTTTTTATACATCTCTACACGGGATTAATCACGCAAACAAGTTGGACCAGAAACCCACCAATAAAATAAATAAATAAATAAAACAGGCACCAGACTAATTTCCTTAGCTTAACAAAAGAATTGATAACAGCATCAAATGCAATGTTTACCAGATTTTGCAACTATATAAGTGTCTCTTCTAATGGTCATAAGACTACTTTTAAGGATTAAAAAAAAGTGAAACAAATCACTCATGAATTTCTTTCCTTTCCTACATCAATTATGACCATTTAAGGAAAGAAAAGAAATTTCAACGCGATAGACGTCGATTAATTCTTCATGATATACCCGAGAATCAGGCCAATCAATGCAATGATGATGGCAACGATCAAAGACACACCACCCCCTTGACTTTTGTTGCTTGCTTGCCTCAAGAGTTCCTGTTCGTCAAAAACATATCAGTATATCTCACTCGAAAGTAGGGTCTAGGAAAGGTAGGATGAACGAGGACGGATTATGCCAGGAACCAAACCAAATGTATACAGTATATCTTAGTCGAAAGTAGGGTTTGGAAGGGAATAGAATGGATGTTGACGAATTATGCCACAAACATATACAATATATCTAGCTCAAAAGTTGGGTACGTGAGAGATCTCCAACAACTATGTTATAATTTTTCTAAAATAGAGTATCAAAAGTTGAAATCTCTAAAAAGAAAATTTATATCCAACTGCATCAGCTACTCTATTTTAGCAATTTTAGCACTAACTATATTATTAAAAAATTCTATATATTTAATAAAATATTATCTCTCTCCTAAACATTTATTTTAAATACATCTTATTGGTGGGAAATAAGTAAAATATTATTTTTCTCTCCTATATAGAGTTTTTAGAGATTTCTCTAAATTTTTAGATTTTTACACTCTCTCTCTCTCTCTCTTCTTTTTTCTGTTTGATAATACCCTATAGCATAGCTGTTAGAGCACAAATCTCCCGTCAATGACCAAAATTTATATTTATAGCATAGCTGTTGGAGATGCTCTGAGGGGTAGGATGGATGACGAAGGATTATGACGGGAATCAAACCAAACATATACAGTATATCTCACTCGAAAGCAGGGTCTTGGAGGGGTACCTTTCCTCTACCCTAAGGGGGTAGAGAGGTGGTTTCCGTTAAGACCACTGGCTTATGAAAAAGTTTTGTAGCGACAAGATTTATCAAAAAGACTTTTGAAGGACGGGTTATGAAAGGGTAAAAAGGGAAAAGGGCGACTCACCAATTCTTTTCGAATTCTGTTACTTTGTTCAATAGCAGCATTCTTCTCATCTGTCAACTGTGAAATAAGGGCTCTCACCTGAAAATCCATGAGCATGGTTAACTAACTCATTATGATCCACCATTTTTTAAATCCAATCTAAAAACCAAGCTAAATCAGCAAGCCCAATATATCCCACCCGAAGGGGGGGTTGAGATATACGTAGACCTGACCTCCACCCCAATGAGTAGAACAGTTTGGTGAAGACCCCGGGATTGTGCATATTGTGCTCATAAAGATTGCTCAAAGTATTTGTGGAAAGAGAGCATAAGAAGAGCATTCGAGATAGAACTTGAAAACAAGAGAGTGTTGAAATTTGAAAAACAAGTTAGAAGTAAGCATTTTGAGGATCCAATCTCTATTGATTTATATAACCAAACCAAACGAGCCTTGTATATCCTATCAAGAGGTGGGGTCACCAGTCTTCCAAAGAGTAGAGCATCTGTTTCCATGAGGACCCATGGCTTACGAAATATTTTTTGATTTAAATGGGACCCACAAACCTCGGTAGATATGTGGAAGTCATGAACTGAAAAATGTTAAAAGTTGCCAGAAATGGATAGAGCAAACTCTTGAGCAACTAATAGAAATGCTAAGCATTTTCATAACGATAGTTACTTAACAACCAAAATTCAAGCGCACGGGTATCCGGGCCTGTGGCTTCCCAGGAGGTCAGGGGTTCAAACGTCACCAAAGGTGAGGAGGGTATGTGAGTTTATGTGTTGCATTTGCATATAAATATTGCATACTTCACAAATAAATTCAAGCCCAACGGTTTGAAAAAATCAAACTAAACAAATGAACGATGAGTCTAGAGTAAAGCACGTAATACATTCCATTACGATAATAATTTTTGCCACAAATAAGGCTAAAAATCAACTCACCTCCGAGGATTTGTCATGAGAATCAACATATCTTCTTGAAGCCTGCAAGCATCATCAAGAAAAGAAATAAGAAATTGGTCTAACATGATCAAAGTTAACGAAAAAGAATCAAGAACAATAGCAATTTCATAAACCAAAAGCAACCTCAGTGCCACTCAAATTCCCCTTATCGATCATTGATGCCTTAGGTGATGCCTTCGGTGAAAACACGTCCTCTATTGCTCCCTGTGCAATTGCTGCTGAAGTTGATGGAGTTGCAGGAAAATATACCACTCTCAATTTGCACTCTTCCACCGTCCGCCCTGAGTCCTTAGCAAACTGTTACACAAAGCACTACAAGTAAAAATTCTTCAACTCATCAAAAGATAAGATGAATTCAGAAGTACTTTATTGTAAACTAGAAGTTTACCTGTGCGATGCAGCAGAAGGTAAAATTTAATTGTAAACCAAAAATTGCATTGTGTTAAATTTATTTGGTTATGATTTTTTGTTTTCTGGAAATGGATCAATTGTAAGATCAATTTCCCAAAACTCTCAAATATTCTATTGTTTATTTAGTTGATTGATCTATATTTGGGAAGGGTAGTAGATGTTTTTGAAAACTATATTCTTAACATTTATCGAAGAAGAAAATAGAAAATACTATAAAAAATGGAAACATTTTGTATGCATTATTGACTTGTACATAATGCTATAATACTTGTATTCTTGAAAAAATGAAGAGTTTTTAAGAGGTAAATTCTAAATGCTTTTTGTAGAATCACGTAAAGTTAAGGGACCGTACATAAAGTTAAACAAACTTATTTTGGATCAAACTAAAGTATAGGAGAACGAAAGGGCATACCCCCTAAAGAATCACAAGAAATCTCCAAACTATGAAATCAGAGATGCCCAACAAAACAGAAGAAAAGGAAAACAAGCAACAGCCAGAATTAGAATCAATGTCTCAGAAAGATTCATGCAGATTATGGTCATTATGGATCCTAAACGTCTGTAATCTACTTCTTATCATGCTTAAAATGATCTTAACTAGCATCCCAAATAGCATTCAACCCTATGGAATCTCCTGCTTTGCGCTCTTCAGTTTGTCGAACCAAATACAACTCAGATGTATTAGTTGGTATGTTAACTGTTACCATTTGGGATAGCCAAGCTTAGGGCTTTTTGATTTTATTTCCATCAAGCCAGCTATAGTGATTAAGCTGTCTGTATAAATTACGATACAATTATTGTCTGTTTTTTGTGCTAAATAAATGGTCTGAAGGACATATATTACAATTTTAACCTCAACAACACATTATCAAATTATAATTTTTTTTAAACAATATTTATAACTCAAGAACATACGATTAAATTTAATAAATGTGGACAAGATATTAAAAAAAACAATAAAATATTTGGCAAAGATGATATGGAAAAGAATTTGCATGAATGGAAGAACCAGAAAAGGGGGAAAAGAGGGTATGTTTGGAAAAAAGATTGGCCTAATGGGTAAATGCAACATTAGTTGGCTCAATGAATTATAAGCCATGCATTTAGCATTAAGCAATAATGAAACAAATTTTTATAACTTAATGATTTAAGCTATAAGTTCATTAACCCAAAATCAACCCCTCCCCCCCCCCCCCCCCCGGGAGTAGTTCCTTCACGTCCCTATCTTTGCTTACATCCCTTAGATCTCAACTGTTGACCACTCAAATAAAGAAAAACATGCAACAATAAACCGGGAACATGTTTCTTACCATTTCAGGGGTGATGTCCTTCGGGGTTGCTCCTGGGTTTGCAATTACACTCTGAAGGAGAAACTTGTCCTTACATTGCATGTCAGGAGGAGCCTCTTTCTGAGCTTGCATTGTTACTGTAGCAAACCACACATTTAACGAAAAACCTTAAACTTAACCAAACCAAACAAACCCAGTATGTCCCACCTGGAGGTGGGGTCTGGAGGATGTGCGCAGACGTGACCTCTACCCCAAAGAGGAGAGTGATTGTTTCAGTGAAGACCCCAGCTTGTGCAAAGTGTGTGAAAAGAAAGGATAAAGTTTGCTCAAATTAGTTGCAGAAAAAGAACATAAAAAGCGCTCCACTTATTTGGTCGTTAAGAAATTTAAGTTTGAGTACTCTTATAGTAGTAAGTTCATTTTGTCAGGCAGTATGAAATAAACGAAAATGCTTCATATAGACAAGAGCCATAGGTAGCTTAGCTTCTAGCAACCTCGGTTCAAGATTATCAGTAAGCATCCAAAATGAACATTTTCTTTTCGATTGAGCCAATGAATTTTTATATAATTCAAGTAATTTGTAGTATTTTGAATAGCATTAAGCATAACTAGACAGTTGAGTAATTTGCAGTATTTTGAATAGCATTAAGCATAACTAGACAGTTGAATCACCTTGTGGCACTTAAAAGGCCTTTTCGGTGATTAAGCGGACACTTAGCAGACACATTAGGCAGTGCATCTTAATACAAACAAAATTATTATAAGATTAGTAAACATAAACCAAATCAAACCAAACCCTTTCTAGTATATCCCACTCGAAAGTAGGATGATTTACCCCACCTTTTTCAATTCTATCTGATTTGGCCAATAATCGTAGCCACCCTCTTTGCATTTAGGCATATAACTAATGATTGATTGTTCTAAATTAGTCAAGTAATTTGGCTACAAAAGTATAGAAAAGCTTATTTTAGTTTGCATTATATAATTTTTGAATTTGGTTGACTTATTTTGTTAACTTTACCAAGCCATTGTATTAATCTATGTGATTAATAGTTAAACTCGGTTAGTCCCAACCAAGCCTCATTAATCCAGCTTAATATTTCTGAAACTCTTAATTCACCATAATCAGAAACTAGTTGCCAATTAAGCCAACCTAAACAGCTAATTTCACAACACTGTTAGTTTCAATTCTGAATTCGGATACGGCAACCATAGAAGATGAAAATCAAACAAGAACTCATGTTTTCAAAAAACGATGGAAAGATGGATTGAAATCACCATAGCAAAATTAAGAAAAACCAACGATTGAATAATAGATCAAAAAGAAAGAAAAAACTAAATTAGGGAATATATAATGCACCCATAATTTCACATGTTGATCGAGGCAAAACAACACCGGTATTAGGACGAACACAATACTTCTTCGGATTCGTCGTCTTCACCTGAACAATTCGCATCAAAATCTCACAAAATCATAAATCCATAATCGAAAAACCAGAAACTAAAATCGCACAATGAGATCATAACGCGATCTTACGAGATCATAACAAACAAAAAAAACCGAAAAAAGCAACAAAATTTTACCTTGAATCCGACATGATTGTCGGTCTTATTGGTCAATTGAAGCGAAGAAGAGATCTGTTTATTCAATTCAACTAATTTTCATCCAACAAAAAACAATCATACGATTCAGATTTCAACAAAACAAAAAAAAAGGAAGATTGATGAATTGGATGATTGCGATTGGATTGACTTACATGGGAATTTGAGCTCAACAGGATCAACGCTAACGAGTTCTCCCGTACTCATTTTCTGCAAATCGAGGAGGTAGAAAAATTGAAATCTGAGTTGTTGAGAGAAATGAAAATGGTGGTTTGTGAAAAAGGCGTTTTTTTTATATGAAATATTGAAAACGGAGAGATCGATGCTGATGGAGGTTTGACTTTTCACAATGTAATTTCTTGGACCTCTGTTTTGTTTGGAAATTTGCAAAATGGGTAAATTACGTTTTTAGTCCTTGTAGTTTGTTGAAATTTGTTTTTTGTGCTTTTAAAATTAATAGAAGCGTACTCGCGCCGATACATCACGATTTTAATGTTTCATTTTATTTTTTTATCGATTTATGATATGATTTTGAATGGTTTTGAGAAAATGATAATTTTTTTTATAAATTTGTTTAATTTAGGCTTAATAATATAATGTTTTTTTATATAAAAAATTAAGTATTTTGTTAAAATTCAATGATTATTTTATATATTTTAATGACATCTAGAAAAAATAACCAATTACATATTTAATAATATAATTAAAACAAATTTATAGTTTTTATAATATATTAATTAAATAGTGATACATTGGAAAATCTGCATAAAATGAATGTCCTGCACATGCCAAATTGGTGGGTGTTAAAAGTCTGCAGTAGTAATATGTATCTTGTGCTTTGATACTTGTAAGTTAAGAGATTTTTAAAATCTTGTATAAAATGATGGTATCTTGTACCTAATAATTTGTATTTAAGAGTTTTTTATATGTGCTTTATAATATAACTAGTGTTCGGCCCGTGCATTGCACGGAAGGATAAATTTTTTGTTGGAATATTGAACCGAGTTAAAATGAAACGTAATTTCTCTGTTAACAGTTAATGAAATACAATGTGAAAAACGAATGTATTTTCATAAGTGGTTAACTTGCATATATTTTTAATCGTTTGTTGTTATGAGTTTGTACAATAATATTGGTAATAGTTTTGTATTATATTATTTAAAACTCAAACGACATGTCTCACAACATATTTATCTGACTATTGACTTCAAGATCTCATATTTATCGTTTAGTGTTTATATTACATCTCATTATGTAAAAAGATTTTATAAAATAAAATATGGAAAAATCATTATGAGATGTAATATAAAAGAATACGGAAGAAAAAATATTTTATATTACATCTCATTAATATAGATTTAAATGTAAAATCTACATTTAAAATAGATTATATGCTAATATAAAATCTATTTTATAAAATCCTCCACAAAAAAAAACAAATAGTTATATTAATAAATGAATATCCATTCTACAAATAGATGATTATGTGAGATACTGTGCTTGGAAATGTTGTACCAAAGAATTAAAAAATTGTAAATTAAGTAATTGGCTTTAATTAGTTGTAACTTGTGCTTAAAATGTTGTAATTAAAAGTTTTTTATGTGGCTTTTATAATATAGTAGAGATGATCATTAATATAGATTTAAATGTAAAATCTACATTTAAAATAGATTATATGTTAATATAAAATCTATTTTATAAAATCTTCCACAAAAAAAAAATAGTTATATTAATAAATGAATATCCATTCCACAAATAGATGATTATGTGAGATACTATGCTTGGAAATGTTGTACCAAAGAATTAAGAAATTGTAAATTAAGTAATTGGCTTTACCAAAAAAAACAATAGTTATATTAATAAATGAGTATCCATTCCACAAATAGATGATTATGTGAGATATTGTGCTTGGAAAGGTTGTACCAAAGCATTAAGAAATTGTAAATTAAGTAATTGACTTTAATTAGTTGTATTATAGTATAGATGAAAAAAATACGTGTAGATTTTATATTATCAAAAAAAATACGTGTAGATTTTATATTATGCTAATATAAAATACGAAAAATACGGAAGAAAAAAGAGTTTATATTACATCTCATTGTGTAAAAAGATTTTATAAAATAAAATATGGAAAAATCATTATGAGATGTAATATAAAAGAATACGGAAGAAAAAATATTTTATATTACATCTCATTAATATAGATTTAAATGTAAAATCTACATTTAAAATAGATTATATGCTAATATAAAATCTATTTTATAAAATCCTCCACCAAAAAAACAAATATTATATTAATAAATGAGTATTCATTCCACAAATAGATGATTATGTGAGATATTGTGCTTGGAAATGTTGTACCAAAGCATTAAAAATTGTAAATTAAGTAATTGACTTTAATTAGTTGTAACTTGTGCTTAAAATATTGTAATTAAGAGTTTTTTATGCCGTTTTTATAATATAGTATAGATATAAATAATTTGGAGTAAACTTCAATTTTGGTTTTTGAGGTTTATTGAAAAATTTAAAAGTGAGTTTTCGATAAGTTTACAAATGACTCTTTATAGTTTTTCATTTTGTTTTGAAATCAGTATGGTTGGTGCGTTAAGTAATTCATTTCCCAGCGGAGCTGGGCGTCAAGGCTCTGGCTGCACTAGCGATTTGCACATTAGGAAGTGGTTGCCCGTCTTTCTCGTTGAGTCTTGTGCGTCAACTTTATATTGTAATCAAACAAATCACAGAATGCTTCTCGAGAAAGAGCACGATATGTCCAAATCTTTAACTTTCTTTTAAAAATAACACAACTTGCCCCCAAAGTAAATGTCCACGTTTCAATTTTAGTTTGTCTCAAAATAACTACATGATTTCTTATCTACTCTGACTATGAGATGGAAAATTTACTTAAAAAAAGGGTAAAACTATTACTTAGTTTACTAAAAATGTAATAACTATAGTTTTTCTAAAAATGTGTATCTTTTATATTATGGACACTTATTTTGAAACAAAGAGAATATAAAATGTAATAATAATATTTTCTAAAAATGTTTTGGTACATTTTAGGACAAATAGAGTATAATTTAGACCAAAAACTGATTATCTGCAACCCCAACCGACCCCACACAAAACATGCACCAAAAGACACCAATGTGAGGGGGCATTTTTGGATCACTCAGCGGCTGAGGTCGGTTCGGGGGGGGGGGGGGGGGGGGGGTCCAAGATCGAACCCATGGCCTGCCTTCCACCCATTTGCCAACTGAGTTAAGATAAAATTTAAATGTAATAAAACCCGATACAATCAATTATTTCTTTTCGGGTGCGTTCGAAGTCATTCGCCAACTGAACTCTCGACAGACTGCTCTTTTTAATCAAATAATCTGCAAAAATTACACGAAACTCCCTCCCGAGCCATCGACGGCCAAAACCGCCAGAGAAAAAAAAATCAAATGAACCCGAAATAGTAATGTTAAAAGAACACTATATAAACTGGTCTAGTTTTCTATGGAGTCTCTTATGCATATGCAAAATTGGCAGTAAGAAACCTCAGAAATCTGTCATATTCTGTGTTCTTCCCGAGGTAATACAAGTTCTTGAAGATCATCAACCACGACCTGTTTCGTAACGTAGAAGTTGGTCAGATTAAACCAAACAAACACAGTATATCTCACTTGAAAATAGGGTCTGGGGGTATTAGGATAACATGTAATAAGCAGACTTTTAATGTGTCTTAAGAGACATAGGCATGGTCATTGTACAACAAACTCGGTATATCCCACTAAGAAGCAGAATCTAGGGGTAAGATGTACACAAAATTTTCCTCTACCTTAAAAGACAGAAATGCATGGTCATTGTACAACAAACTCGATATACCCCACCCGGAGGCAGGGTCCCGCCCCCGGGGGGTGGGGGTCTCAGAACATCTCCAACAGCTATGCTAAAATAGAAAAATAAGGGATTTTAGCATTTTTGTTGCTCCAACAGCTATGCTATCCTCTGCTAAAATAGAGAAAAGATGAAAGAGATTGTAAGAGCATATCTAACAGCTATGCTATAATTTTTCTAAAATAGAGTAGAAAAACTTAGAATCTCTAAAAAGAAATTACATCAAACTCCAATAGCTACTCTATTTTAGCAATTCTATCATCAATTATATTAATAAAATATTATTTCTCTCTCCTAAACACAAAACTTCAATGTCTTCTATTGGTAGAAAAAAAATTAAATATTATTTCTCTCTTAAATATGGAGTTTTAGAGATTTCTCCAAATTTGTAGATTTTTACCTTCTCTCTTTTTTTCTCTATTTTAGCATACGATATTGCATAGTTGTTGGAGCAAAAAAGTTGCTAAGAGCATCTCCAACAGTATCTTCAAAATTTATCCAAAATGGAGAATTAAAAGTCAAAATCTACATAAAATTTTACATTCATCTCCAACAGATTCTCCATTTTGGAGATGAAATCATTACTTATAATATTAAATATTGTATAAATCTAATAAAATATTATTTATCTCTCATTCCCATCTCATCTGAAGAAATCTTATTGGTAGAATATAATAAAAAAACAATTTCTCTCTCATGGTAATCATTTTTGGAGATTTTGAAGAGTTCTCCATATTTGGAGAAAATTACACTCTCTCTCCTACTCTCTCCATTTTGGAGAAAGATTTGGAAAATCTGTTGGAGCACAAAAATGCCTAAAATCTCCATTTTGGAGAAGCTGTTGGAGATGCTCTAAAATCTCACTTTTTTCTATTTTAGCATAGCTGTTGGATAGTTTTCCCCCAAAACTAATTATTACCCCTAAAAAGCAAACTTTTCCTCTCCCAACTTTCCATATATTGAATATTTTAATAATATAATTAAATAATTGAATATTTTAATAAGATAATTAATACTTTAATTGCTAAAATAGAATAGTTGTTGGAGTTGGATGCAAATTTTTTTAGAGATCTTAGACTTTTTTTACTCTATTTTTTAAAAACTTTAGCATAACTGTTGGAGATGCTCTCAAGAGACAGAGGCATAGGTCATTGGTCAACAAACTCAACATATCACACCCGGAAGTAGGGTCAGGGGTAAGATATATAGTCATGGTGCAGAAAAATGTAAACGGGATTACCTCGTATCTATTGCCACTGTAAGTGTACTTCACGTACAGTTTCTTGGTTTCATCGGGACAAGGATCACAAAAGCCCATAATTCCTGATTTCTTTACACCTTCGTGTAGCTACACCGATACAACCAAAGTTACTACACGGACCAAGAACTAGCGGTTGTGAAAATATGTGCTCGTGATCCGTTCAAATAGATAAGATAAATATTTCAACTTTTGACTTTCAAAGTCAAACATATCGAGTACCAAATCCAGGAAATTAGAGATGATAACCTTTGAAATCGGGAATTAGACTAATTTACCTCAAAGTTCAAAGTTTTCAAGAAAACTCCACTGGTACGCGAAGGGCGAGACAGTACAGGACAAAACAAAAACTCGTTACACTTTTGGTGTGATAATTAGACTCGGATAGACCAGGATAGGACTGAGTGAGACAAAAATGTGTTTTATCTGTCCAACCAAAATAGGTGGAACAAAAATAAGGAAGACGGCACAAATTGGTAAATTACTAAACTAGCCATCTCAACTTAAAACCCTGACACCTTCCACAATTCTTTCAGCCGCCTACCTCACTCTCGCCTGTCCAGTCCAGTCCAGCCCAGCCAGTCCGCATGCCAAAAGCACCCTTAGGGTCATACATGTTGATTCCCGAATTCAAGAAAATGGAGATGAATCTCGTGATGAAAATGTATTTTTTCTAACCGACCAACATAGATGGAACAAAAATCAAGGAAATGGGACAAGCTTTGGTAAATTACTAAACTACGCATGTCAAAATAAAACCCTAACACCTTCCGCATTTCTTTCAGCCGCCTACCTCACTCTTGCCTGTCCAGTCCGGTCCATGTGCCAAACGCACCCTTAGGGTCATAAATGTCAATTCCCAAATTCAAGAAAATGGAGATGAATCTCGTATAAAGTTAAGTATATTCTAGTTTATGGTTCTAATGATAAAGATTAAACGTACCTTAAGCTGCCCGGAATCGGTGACTAGAAAATTTAAAGGTAAAGTGACATCTATGATCTGTGAAGCTAATTCATCCTTTTTCTCTTCAGGGTTATTGATGCTTTTCAACGCATTAGGGCTACCATAAACTGCTTCGATAATGACCAATCCGCCCGTCTCCGATTGTTTGTTTCGTTTCCGATTGGCCACATTTTGCAGCAGCTGCTGAGCTTTCTCTGCTGCTGCTTTTGCTTCTTGAACCTACATTGTGTTCAAACATTTTTTTTCTTGGATACGTAAGTGATAAAAGGAATTCAACCGAATTAAAAGTTGTGGAGTTTAGCGTTTGTCAAATGATTAAAATGCTATCCAACAAGACAATAGAATCTTCGACCCAAATCAATAATATCAAGCTTATTTATCATATTAACGGATAAGGGAGAAGTTCAAATGAGAACCATAAATATTTTGAGAACCAAATATTCATGAATATTTGGTTCATGATGAATATCATGCATTCGCATTATTCATAATATCATGCATTTTCATCATCAATTATTTTCACGATGAATATTTATCATTATATTTATCATGAATAATACATGAATAGTTAGTTCACACTTCACAGGTTCTCAATTCTACCCTTAAGAATAAGATTAGACAAACTAATTACTCCTTATATCATCAAGGGCCAAATTGTCATTTAGTTAAGAGTGAATTATGCTTTTGATCCCTGTGGTATGTCAAAAATTATGGCCAACATCCCTCTATACTCCATTAATTATGGATATGGTCCCTATGGTATTCAATTTCTTATGGTCACAGACTCATGGTCCTTATCACTAACAGAGTTAACAAAAATCCGTTAATCCAGTTAATTCAGGGGGGGGCATCTTGGTCTTTTTACACCTGACTTTTTGTCTTTTTCTTATTAAAATATCATAAGTATATTATATAATATAATCTATTTCGATAGTTGGTGATTAACAGTTATATTTTCAGGCTAAAATTATCTACTTCCCCATAGTAATCATTCAAATTTATTGATGGTATTCATTTTGGTCCAAAAAATTCCTCCTATTTCTTTGTCGTTCAAGGGTGTTCCCCTATTTCTACTAAACTATGTATTTAGCCAAAACAGCAAAATCCTTTAGGGTGCGTTTGGTACGCAGACAGGACAGGACAAGATGGAACAGGACAGGACGGAACAGAACAAGACAGTTGTCCAGCGTTTGGCAAGACATGATAGAACTGGACAGAACAGGACTACACCGGTTAAATGACGAATTTACCCCTGATGAAAAATCATAGATTACATCACTAATACATAGTGCAATGGATTATCAAAAACATAAAACTAATTTATCACGATTGGATTTTGGATATGGAAATCAAAACCCAAATTTTAAGTTTCGGATTTTATGTTGTTTCGGGTTTGGGTTGGTCGGGTTTCGGATTGATGTCGGTCGAGTTCGGGTATTATATAATGCAAAAGTTATATATAAATTCAATCATTTTTTTAGGATGAATACAATCGATTGAAAGATTGATGAAATTGATAGCAACTTTAAAATTTAGAAAATATTTCAACAAACTATAATTTATGATTTTCAAAAAATAATTATATATATATATATATAGTATTTAAAATATAGATTTATGTTATTTCGGGTTTTCGGAGGGGTTGGGTGGCCAACGATCAAACCCAATCCAAACCCGGATATCCTCCCAAATGTTGGGTTTCTGATTATCGGATTTCGGGGTATTCGGGTTTTGCAAAAACACCTTATTTTCGGTTCGGATGCGGATTCGGATTTTCGACTATTCGGGTTTTGCACACCCCTAGCTTGGAGACGTGGATGATGAGAAGACATGTTTTATGTTTTTAACAAAGGGTATATTAGTCAAAGTATTGTTGTTCTACTTAGTTCCAGGGGGTTGGAGTGGGACAAGTGTGTCCCATGCTTGTTCCACTTAGTTCTAGCTTGTCCCACATATGGTCACGCCAAACATGGGACAAGCCTGTTCTGTTCTGTTCCACTTTGTTCTGCATACCAAACGCACCCTTAGTGCAAAGATAACACCAAGTCTTAAATCTATTTATAGTAACAAAATAAATAAATAAAAATCAGACTCTGAAGAAAATAAGTCACACTACATCAAAAGTTTAAGCATATCTCTACGGGGACCATATTTATTTCAACAGTTTAAAATTAAAACCGTATATCTATATCAAATACCTGAGCGCGAGTCTGTTCCATTTTCTCGAGTGCCTGCTGCTTTTCTCGTGTACGATAATAAGGTTTGAAAACAAGCGACTGCATGCATAAAAATAGAATCATTAAACGTATACAAGTCAAAGATAATAAAACACTATGCACTCCCTCTGTCCCATAAAAGTTGCAACACATGACGATTGGATAGATAGTTGTAAGAAAGTGCTAGACTATTGCCAAATGTCTAAAATTTCCTTTGATAAAATAAGTAAATTTTTAGACCCAAATCAATACCATCCCTTTTGTAATTTTGAAAAAAATAGTAAACTGTTGGTTTAACCCTTTTTAACAATGGAAAAGTTGCTACTTTCACAGGATGTCCAAAATGTGAACTTTTAATGGCATGTGTCTGAATAATATTATATATATATATATATATATATATATATATAAACTCCCTCTTTCCCATGAAAAATTGCAAAAGTTTCCATTCTGGGGCTTACCACCATATGAACAACATTTCAAGAAGTCTTTAAGTCAAGAGTCATCTACTTTATATTGTCTGTCTTTATAAGAAACTTCTGATCTTGATTTGGATATAAAAGGTTCTCTAATCTTTTCACTATTGAACGGTATTCTGGGCATTCGATAAATAGTCAAACAGTTGCCCAAAACTGTCTACTGAAATGTTCTACTCTCTCCGTCCCAAAATAAGTGTCCACTCTTCTATTTTAGTTTGTCCCAAAATAAGCGTCCACAATAAAAGTAAGTGACTACTTTCCAATTCTACCCTTAATTATGAGATGGAGAAATTCATTCCTTCCTCTATTATTTAAGAGTAAAATTGTCTAGTTAATTAAAAAATTGTAATAATTACACATTTATAAATCTGCGTGCCTTTTTCATTGTGGATATATATTTTCGGATGGAGAGAGTGATATTTAGTTATTTGCAGGACAGGGCAAGTACAAACAAAAGCCGACATATATATTTACAAGTAAAATTACTCTATCCATGTAATGCAAGCAATATGGGTTTGATTTTAGTGATACCTTGAGCATAAGATAAAGTGATGTTGGAAGAAGAAACGCCCCGGTAGCGAATCCAAGATTGAAATGCCTCGAGAGAAAAATCTGCATGCAATAGCACATCATACATGTTTTTTAATGAAAAATTGTTGGTTGTTTACCAAAAAAATCACGAAGCTAACAATGATACTAGATTAGTTGAAGGGTAATGATCCCTGTATTGTATACAAAAAAGATGACCCCATATGCAATGCAATAGAAAATTTCTCGCCATATATATAGCAGAAAATGTCGTAGAATCTTTGTAAAAGGAGAGGACGATGGAAGAAAACAAACAAAACAAGCCTAGTATATCCCACCCAGAGGTGGGGTCCCCACCACCAAGCGCAGATTTGACCTTTGCAACAATATGGCACTTCATAACGAAAACCTTTGAACCAAAATAAATAATTTTGGATCAGCTATGAGCACAATTGCACTTACAGGAACAACCAACTTTTGGGCACCACGATGTAATTCTAGTTTCCAGTATATACCCTATAGATAAAAGAAAAGATCAATAAAACACATCAAAGTTAAAGACACCAAAAGAGAAGTTACTAAAATTGAAAGTTGAAAAAAGGGAGCATCTTTTTTAAACCAAAGGGTAAAAAAATGAAATAATTATGTGGCAAATACCTGAATCCCAATTGTGTACAACATTCTAACGGTGCTGAAGTTTGATATTTTTCTTCCACCACCTATTTCAAGTTCAAGTGCACCGCTACAAAATGATGTAAACATTTTTAAGAGGGGTTCGAATGAAAGAAATTTAGTCACTAGTAAGCCAAAGTCAACGAAAGTACCACCATAAATCAAACCAAACAAACCCAGTAAATCCCACTCGAAAGTAGGGTATGGGGGTGAGATATAGGCAGACCTGACCTCTACCCCAATAGGGTACAGCAGCCGTTTCCGTGAAGACCCAGGCTTGTGCAAGAATGTGAATGAAGGTACTATCGTGAAGGTATTAAAACCACAAGCAAGTTAGTTTGGCTTCTTCGATGCTAAGTGCATACAAATCAATATTAGCAATAAAAACTAATATGTAACACAGTAGAAGGATTGTTTGACAAAACTGAGTGTAAAGTTTTCAAGTAGTAAGAGCTTCTCAATAGTTAAGAGGTGTTGTTTAGTTTTGAAGTTGAATAGAAAATGTTGTTTGATAAGTGTTCTATGTCAAACATTTGAACAACCTAAACGTACTATTTATCTTTGGGTTGGACTAAAAATGAAAATGGTGCAAGTTCAAATGCAGTTCATTTTATTTTAAAGTTATAATTAAATAAAAAGCATTTTAATCATATCAAAAGTCAAATATATAGCTACTAAAACATTAGACAAAAAGTAGTCAACCAAATACAAGTATATAAATAAAACAAAATATAAAGGGAAAAGTCTAGGAAAACCCAACGAACTTTCATTTTTGATATGTCTATGCATACTCTATTAAATTGTTGGAAAAGAGAACGAACCGAAAGACAAAAACAAATCAAAAAGAGGGAAAACGATGGCAGGGCCAACGGCGGCGATGGGCGGTATGGAGAACAGACGATGATGGGGCGGTGACGGGGAGGATGCTGCCAGGGGTTTGAATGGCATAGGGTTTCGGAACGGTAAAACTCCACTTACAGGCAGCTTGTTGGGTTAAAAGGATGTAGGTAACCAATTTTTAAAAGTTGCGATGGTTTATTTATTCAAAAAACATGTTCAAGGACTTGATCATTCAAAATGAGTTCAACGGTGTATTCATTAAAAAAACGTTGTAGGGACTTAATCATTCAAAATGGGAAAGTTCATTTGGTTTTTATGAACTTCTCCCAATAATAAAAGTACAAATAAAAACAAATTTTATAAGAATTACAAGAAAAGGAAAAAAAAAATAACAAAAGTAAACAAAAGGGCAGGAAAAAGTGAAGTGTGAGAGAATTATATTTCTGTCTAAATAACAAATCATGTTTGTGTTTATGCATGATTCGTTAATACGCAAGCACGATCATTCAAACTCATTCAGATAAAAACACAAATAGTCTTCAATACGAAATGATTGTCCAAATATTTGATCAAACCATTTAGAAAAGCTATGTTCATACTAATTTCTAAAGTATATAAAATTTCATATCAATTTTGAATACAGTGGGACCCTAATGCTTAAAGAAAGGAAGTGTTGCATGGAACTAAAGAAAATTAATAATACTAAAAGATAATGAACAAGTACCTTCCTAATTTTCCACTAATACGCCCATGGGATTTTGAGGAGAAGCGCCGAGTATAACGAGCAACTGCACCAATTGCGCTTGTACCGATCTGTACTTTTTGGATCGTCATCATAAATACAAGTCATCAGCCACAAAATATTATTCATTACTTCAAAATTAAGAGCTTTTAGGCTAACAAAAAGAATTGTGAAACAACTATATACTATCGTTTCGTGCCAATCAATTATAATCTTTCTTCATAGCTTCAAATTTGGCATAAACTTTACAAACGCTTAGACCCCTTCACTCCAAAACTACTATTCCCTCCGTTCTTCATTGCCATACATCTAAATGTCAAATAAACTATTTTTTATTTCAAAATCAATACAAATATGTTTTTTTTTCCTAGAAGAAACCGATAACTACATCTAAAGGTACTACAAATAGAGAAGGATTTGGTGCTAACAATGTAAAACATAATAATTATAAACTTGGCAAATAAAAGTTTTGGCATTCAGAGTTGGATTTACAACTAACAGAAATCAGGAGAGGTATCAATTCTAGAAATTATAATATAACTCGTAGTCAATTGTGCAACATTTTTTTGCAAGGAGAGTCGAGTAGTTATGTTCTTTTTAGCGCTTTACTTACCACAGCATTTTAAAACATAAATATGTGTATAGCAATAAAAACAAATAACCAAACAAAAAAAATTTACCCTAATCTCTCCAGCTGCAGCCATTTTTTCTTCTTTCTTTCGCCATCCAACAGCAACTGAGGAATCTGAGCCTAAAATCAGCTCAATCTGGAAGACAGTGGAAAAAAGATATAGAATAATAATAATTTTAAAAGATAGAATATAATAGCAGCCACAACATGAAACAAAACTTCTAGATGATGATCAATCAAATAAATAATGTGAATAAAGAAGTATTTGGAGCCTTAATGACTCGAGCTTTTCTAGTGTTCATCAACTTTTATCACAAAACCATGCTTCAAACATCAAAAATAATAATCTTTCTTCATTGCAAATCTTCGGTATTACATCACCAATAAAAACACAATAAAAAAATTACATTTACTTTCAACTTGAACGATGTGTATGTTAATGAACAGCCAAGCTTCACATATTACATTTACTTGTGGAAAGGAGACGTATACACCACCATCCACATGGTATATTTTATCAGTGATTTGTATTGCTTTAACGTCTTAAAGTTAAAACTCATCTGTTTAGTATTTTCAGAAGCAAAAGAATTTAGGAAAAAGTTCAAAAAAAACCAACGAACTTTCACATTTTGAGTGATTAAGTCCTTAAACTTTTTTTGAACAAATAAATCCTTGAACTTTCTGAAATCGAACAAATAAATCCTTACAACTTTTTTAAAACCGAATAACACCAACGAACTTCCATATATTGAATGATTAAGTTTCTATACATTTTTTGTACAAAGTCCTTGGGGCATGTTTGTTGGCAGCTTAATGAGCCTAATGAGACTCACAGCTTATTCGGTCAGCTATAAATGATTGTTTGGTAATGGCTTAATGACATAGAAAGTGGCTTATTCAGTAAGCTTCGGGGGCGGGGGGATTTATGCATAAAGCCAAGTTTTTTTCCAAACCTATCTTTCCCAATTAAAAAACACGCTCCTCCCATCTGTGAAAAAACCCTCCCAAACAAAAATCTTCCCAATCTATACAGACAGATTAGTTCACACAGATAGCTTTATCCATACAAGACTTCCCAATCTCTA
The DNA here is from genome assembly GCA_954870635.1 of Arctium minus. Lineage (NCBI taxonomy): Eukaryota > Viridiplantae > Streptophyta > Magnoliopsida > Asterales > Asteraceae > Arctium > Arctium minus. The sequence continues at coordinate 1,874,533 of OX941089.1, read as the reverse complement.
GTGATGTATCAATAGATCAATAACAACGTACAATAAATCAATAGAATGAAACGATTATATACCATTTCCATTATCCGTTATTTAATTTTCAGATTGAAATGAAAATCATAAAAGAAGCCGAACGGATTATTTATTTTTCAGATTCAAATGACAATCACAGGATCATAACAAACACATGTTGTCATTTGAATCTGAAAACTAAATAAATGGTTAATAAAAATGGTGTATATTTTTCGTTTTATTGGTTCGTTGTACTTTGCTACTGATTTGTTTATAGATGGAAAGAGAAATGGTATACTTCTTTCGTTCTATATGTGTAAGGATTCATTCGTCCAAAAACATATTAAGTGACTTTATCGCTCGATATATGAAAGTTCATCGGGTTTTTCAGTTTTAGTAAGTTCAATGATTTGTTTGTTCTACTTCCATAAGTTCAAGGATTTATCTGTTTGATTTCAAAAAGTTCAAGGATTTTTAGTTCAAAAAAATTTTAGGGACTTGATCACTCAAAATATGAAAGTTCAGTGCGCTTTTATGAACTTTTCCCAATAATTTAATCTATTTGGAAAGAGGGATGAACATAAGAGCTTCTTACACTTCCATTTGATGTCGTGGAGAGCTGACGGTTCCAAGAATTGGAAAGATTTATCGAACCATCTCTTAGAGACATGGCAAGGCCCATTGTTGCACTGGCATGACGAGAAAGCTGACTGAACCAAGAAACCAAGGAATCAAGAAGAGCTCCAACAAGAAAATAGTTGAACCCAAAAGAAATTCAGTTTAAAAAACAACTTTTTTACCGAGTTGTCTGTAAGCCTATTAATCCATGCAAACCAGCAGAAGCCATGATTTCTATGGAGGATACAGAAGATAACTGATGCCTAAAGACAGCATTAGCAGCTGCATCACCATTATTTCCTTTTACTGCAAGCGTCCCGCCAACAGCTATAACATTATTTTTGGATATTTGAGATTGGATTTCACTGTTCATTGACATTCTGCAAAGTTATGGAGATCCAATGCATCAGTGTTACAAGTTCAAGATTGGCATCAGTTTGAGAATCAGTGGAAGAAGGATGCTTATTTGTATCCAAAAAAAAAGAGATCAAACCAACATTATGATCGCTTAACATTTCCATCATGTGGGTCCCACTTACATGGTGTCAAAAGAAACAAAAAGGTAATTACATGTCCCATGAAGAGAGTTTAAAGATCGAACCTGTTATTCTATGTTAGTTGTAAGATTCTGACTTCAAATGTCAAACTTGTATTTAACATAATTATAACTATTATTATCTTCATACTACTTATTGTACCTTTTATTGTGATTATTGATTTGTCCTCAAAAAAAATTAGATGCATTACCATCATTTAAATATTGCAAGTAGCTTATTTCATATTTGTTGTCCAAGTGGGACAATTAATAGAAAATGGAGGAACAATAAAAACATCTAACATCAAAAACTTACTATCATTGCTATGAATCTTAATGTGGGTATCAATCTTTTCGGCAATTAAGAGATTTGTATCGATGACAATGTAAACTTTTGACAGTTTAACGTGGAACATGAAGTTGTAACCGCAGAATAAACAACTCGGGAAGAAAAATAATAATTTAGTCAAGAATCAGGATTCATACGCTCTCATTATACCATGCCCGGCTAGGAAACTTGGAACCGATAATTGTGCCAAAATGACACCAGAAGGTTGAAATTGGGCAGACGTTTTTTCTTCTTCTCTCCTGCGTCTTAGTCTTTCGAGTTCTTCCTTAATCTCTTCCGCTTTATTTAACTTCGGACCAAGTTCTAAACCAGAAGTTAACCCTTCCATACCATATATATCGTATATCTGTCTTTTAGTCTCGTCGGATAATATCTCATATGCTTGGCATATCCTCTGAAAATTCTCCGTAGCTACCTCCTTCATCTGGAAATAAAGGAGAAACAACCCGTGTAAGTTTGAAAAGTTAGTTTCATCACTCGAGTCTTAAGCAAACTGAAAAAATTAGTGGGTATCATTCATTAGCTCTATAAACGCAAAGAAGTAAAAAGAACCACGACGGAAAGCAATAGCCATCCATATTGATGAAACGATAAAGATGCGGGAATTAATTCCCATGGATATAGTACATTTTCCCATGAAATGCAAATAGACTACTAATATTTATTAGGTCATTATTCCAAAATGAATATACATTTTTGTTATAAATCAATACCAACATTCCTCCATTTCAATTTTGGTTATGTACTTCAATGTGTTCATCAAAATTTCTCCAAACCCCCAAAACTTCTTCTCGATTTTGAAGTTGTAATTCTATTAAACTCAGGATTAAAGAGGGGTATATGATCCAAAAACTAACCAAAATCACAAAGCATACACAAACTATCTCACATTTCACCATTATATGCAACATCAAATCCAACATATATTACTATCATTGCAATAACAAGTTAAACATACAAACAATAATCACTAAATCAAATCATAATAAATTCCTGAAACAAGTTATAGAACTTCTGAAGAAAAAAAAAACAATTCACGAACACAACACAGCCGATATTTACTTGCAAAAACACTAATCCAAACTCCATCTAAACAGAATTGCAAAAACAAATACTAAAGCACAGAAAATACATTATAAGATCAGATTTCAGTAACCTAATACGATGAAAATTAGGAAGAGAAAAATATGCCTGTAGAGCTTGATATTTATCAGGATGATAGATTTGAGCCCACTGACGATAAGCTTTACGGATTTCTTCATCTGAAGCTTCAGGTGATACATGAAGTAGAGCGTAGAGTTCTCTGTTCGAGCTTCCATCTTCTTCCTTTTTCATAACTTCAAATTGGGGCCAAATTAGGGTTCTACAAACAGAGAATCGAAAAGGATAATCTCTCTATCGAGTAAATATTGCTTCAAACATCAGATAAACACTGATTTTTGCTCTGATTTGCTTTGCTTGATTGGAATTTGTGCGAGGTTTTTGTGTGTTTGTTATTGGGGTTTTTCGAGGGTTTTCTTTGTTCCTCCGTGTGTTGTATCATGTATGTGGTCTGTTCATCATTCAGCAGAGTGGGTCCAAAGAAATTCTTCTGCAAATTTCTAGAAATGGTCCTTCATCTTATAAGAAATGTCATTTAAGTCCCTATAAATGTTAAATATATTCTCTTAGGGGATTAAGCTTGAGTGTGTCGATTAATTTGTCTCGTAAAGATTGGAAAGTTTTTGAGTGGGAGGGATTTTTCATAGATGGAAGTTGCTTGTTTTTTTAAGTAGGAGGGGCGGGTTTGGGAAAAAGTTGACTTTCTGTATAAAACTTCCCCCTAAAAACTTACTGAATGAACAATTTTTTGTATCATTAAGCAACTACCAAACAGTCATATATAGTTGACGAGATAAATTGTGACTTCCATTAAATTGCTAACAAACAGACCTTTTGACACAAAATGTAGGTTTGAGTTGGACTCAAACTTTGTTAGCCTAACACTCGGACTCGATTTCGGGTCATATAGACTTGTTTTGTATATGCTCGATAAGCATGAAGTGTTGTTTGACTCAAATAAGCTCAATTGGTCCCACTTGGAAAAAAAATCTTGAATATTGAAATTGGTCCCATTTATCTATATTTATACTATATTATAAAGCACGGATAAAAAACTCTTAAATACAAATATTTAGACACAAGGTGTCATCATTTTATGTAAGATTTTAAAAATCTCTTAATTTACAAGTATCAAAGTACAAGATACATATTACTACTACAGACTACTAACACCCACCAATTTGGTATGTGCAGGGTCTTCCTTTTATGCAGATTTTTCAATGTATCATTATTAATTAATATATTATATTACTATAATTTTGTTTTAATTATATTATTAAATATGTAATTAGTTATTTTTTCTAGATGTCATTAAAATATATAAGATAATTATTGAATTCTAACAAAATACTTAATTTTTTTATATAAAAAACATTATATTATTAAGTCTAAATTAAACAAATTTATAAAAAAAAAAAAACATTATCATTTTCTCAAAACCATCCAAAATCGTACTGTAAATAGACAAAAAAAAAAAAAATGAAACATTAAAATCATGATGTATCTCGTTGCATTGCACGAGTACGCTTCTAGTAATCTTTTATTAATCAATTGTTACAACGTATTGTTAACATATTTTTAAACATTATTCAGATTTTAAATCCAATAATTTGAAATTCAAACTTTCCTTTTCAACCAAATTCGATGATGAAACGGAATCCAATTCCAAATCCCAACATAGGCAAACCAGATGAGCCCTTAATTTTGTTTATCGAAAATAAATCTTTATAAATGTTCCTACAACATACCGAAAAATTAGAAGGAAAAAAAATACAGAGGACCGGTCCGAGACCGAAACAATCAGACACGGGACACCAACAAATATACGTCAACTATAAGAATCGACAAGGAGCCAAGACTCGTAAGGTCCGAACCTATTATTAAGAGAGTTCCATATGTGATCAATCGAGTCCGATCTTTTCACCCACTTCAAATGCACAAAAGATGGCATTTTATCGTCACACAAATTCGAATACAAAATACACCCATGATGCTTAAATTTATGTCGAGATAACCACAAAACTCGAGCAGAAAAGTGATTCGATAAACATTTCTTGATTCTAACGCCTATCGGAGGCGACAGATTCAGAAGAGAAGAGGTACTTGACACGCGATAAAACGGAATCATGTGTAGGGTCGTACGGGTGGTCCTTTGAAGGGATCTCCAAAATAGCTGGAACTGGTTTGTTGTAGCTATCGACTACGAACCTTATCATATTTGCGACCTGCGAAGAACGATATCAATAAACATTGAAATAAGGACTAACGACTTTTCAGACCATCATACTTTTTGGCTTTGCTTTTTAAACACACACCATTCTCGCAAAAATACACGTTACGCTAATCTTCATGACAAGAAAACTCGCACAATGCACAAACTTGGCATGGAAACAGTTTTTGTGCATAATCCAAAAGGAAGGTTTTAATGTTTTTTAATTTGACATGGGTAGTTTAGTAATTTACTAATCTTGTCCGCTCTCCCTTAATTTTGTTCCACTAAGGTCCTGTCATGTACCAGCAAACGTGACAAGAAGTTTTTGTTTTGTCCAGACCCACATACTAAACACACTATTAAGGACTTCCTCCCGAACCCTTGGAAACCCCTCGTATGATCATATTTGTGTTGGTAGTGAAATAGAAGTTACATTATTTTGATAAATTTATACAAGAGTGATTTTCCATTGCAAAAAATTTAAAAAATGAACGATATGCTTCTTACGTAGGTGATTTTTGATAGTTAAAAGAACAAGTACAATAGTTTTTTATTTACATCATCACAATTTGTCTAAAATCTCTTTTTTCAAACTAGACTTTTTTGCATGTACGCAAAAACGCTTGTTGGTTCGCAACAAAAATCCAAGTTTGAATGGTTCAAAAAGGCAATCACTCTTGGATAAAATGTTAATAAAGAGTGAAATTTTAATTCCATGGCCAACAGAAATATGATCATACCAAGGATAATCACAAAAAAGTTCTAGAAAAGGCAATTCTGACAAACAAGGATTCTCAACTTTGTGACGGTGGGAGAGGGGGAGAAAAGCCGTTTTTGTGAGACTTCCTTTTGGGTTTTGCAGAAAGACCGTTTGATCCTTATTCCCAACCAAGTGTCCCATTAATCTCATAACCAATCCAGTAATGTACGAGTGATTTTGTGCATTTTTTGTCAGGTAAAGGTGGGTGATAGGGAAGCATTGAGAAGAAGATTAGTTTCATGTGAATATTTACTATGATCACATGTGATCACGGAAACTACCGCTCTACCCATTCGGGTGGAGATCAGGTTTGTGTAGATCTCACCCCCCCCCCCACCCCACCCCACCTTCGGGTGGGATATATTGGGACTGTTTGGTTATGTCCTATGCATCGTTCATGTAAAAATTTGCGTATAAAAATGAACGCTTAGTTTCATAGCTGCTAAATTCCCTTTTTCTTTCCTAATAACCAAATTATGTGACAACTACTAGAAGCAGGAATGATTACTTCATAAGTAACAGAATTGTGATTACTTACATATTGACTGATCAAGACAATCGCTACGTCATCTCTTGTGGTGAATTCTTTGAAAGCATCCTCAATTTGTTTGACCGTCGTCTCTGAAACAGAATGAACGAACGTTTACAAAGCAGCAAAAGAAACTTAAGCCATCATAAAAAAGGAAACAGCATGCAAACAAGAGAAGAACGGATTATTGCCGTTCCTTGACCAAATAACAAGTTATCTTCACCAAAAATCCAGCCCTTTGTTGTAATTCACGAGGATACTTTATCAACAATCATATTCAAAATTCAATGTGATTATAAGAAAGATCTTGTTGTGAGCCAAATTTGAGAACAATCCTATTAACTAACCAGCCTTGGCATTTGGGTTCTATGATTCCACATATAAATGTGCAACGAATTGTTGCTGCTCATAAAGAAGTCACCAACTCAAAGTAAAATAGTCCATCCATCCCATGAGAATTGAAATGGCATCCATTTTGGGATTGCCCATTGAAAATTCCAACATTTCAGTTTTTGGGAAATTTTCAAATCACATTATAAATTCCCATTGTTAGCATTCCAAAATTTGATAATGCTAAATTTGGGTCTATAATATTCCGTCATTTAATAGCTATTGAAGAATATTTAGACACCCGAGAAATTGCCACACACTTCCCTAAAACTATTTGCCTGGTAAAACATTGCAATTCTCATGATATGAAGTAACGTCTTTGGAGTTCCAAATAATTGAGTATAAAAACAGAAATAGTTTAAGAGATGATGAACAAAAATCAAAAATACATATGGGTTTTTATAAAGTGATCAAAATACAGTAGAATCAACGAATTTCTGAACTCATAATTATTAGTTTAAGAGACTCTATTAATATCAGTAGAATCACACTATACTAGTACCAACCGAGCCAAAGTCCAAGAAAATATGTGATAGGTATTTACCTGAGGTTAGCCTAAAGTTCATATCAATATGACAACCATTGCATAACTGGCTTTCCTGTGTTATTTCTTCATGGTTTACCAATATGAGAGCAGAAGTTATTAGAAATCACTAGAAATTTGGTCAGTATTCACCCAATGCATTTTGGTGTTGGGACCACCTAATCTTAATTCTTATAGCACCATTTCAGTGCTTGCTAAGTAATTTTATGTTGCAAGTGATTGTGACTAATGTTATAAATTTCTTCACTTGCTATAAGAAGCATGTCATGGAAACTAAAATTGTTATCTAACTTTTTCACATGAGTATGCGTGATAACTACTGTGAGACTGTCTACACTGTATAAAAGATGTCATCAGAAAACTTGATGGAAAATTCAATAGAATGTTCAAGGAACAAATAGTACTTGAATCCACAATCAGGTAATTTGTTTTCCTCCTCAAGTCAACATTGCCAACTCCAGCAAGCAAGAATCCAGTTATTGTGTCCTACATCAGATATAAGATATTATAAGAATATTTAACAGCATCGAGGATTAATTGAATTAGAACATGAAATCACTAACAGTCAAAGCAAACGATAACATTAATAAACCTTTGGTTCCCACAACTCTATAAGAGCTACTCTCTACATTGTCTTGAGAAAATATGACTGAAAGGTATAAGTTTTACAACCACTTCGTCTTTTGCCTTAGAGTTGAAATCAATGGACCACGCAGAAAAGGATCTCATCCTTTCCAACGCACTACCGTCATCCCCCCAAGGCACACCCCCCCCCCAAAAGCCCCCAAAAGATCCCTCCCAGCAAGCAAAAAAGTAAAATGTATTACCTCTATCCAATTCAAGAATACTAATTTAGGGATATGGTGCGAAGCATTACAGTCATAACACAGCCTTAGTCCACTACATAGATTTTGTATTTTTTTTTTAGAAGGTCAATATATACCTTAAAAAAGGAGTTCCGGTACATGTGATCTATTTTGAAAGGACTAGTCTTATAATATATATGTTTTCAAAGATTAAAGCTAGGCATAACACATTAATGAGCCTAAATACACCCAAGTTATACAGAAAACTCATATCTCAAGATGTTGCTTGGCTTAAACTTAGAAGAATAAGTTTTAAACTTAGATGGAAATGTATGGACCTTATTGTCATGTAGTATAACTATTTTTGATTGAGATAGAAAAGGGCAACATTGATAGAAAAAGGCAACATTGTGTCCAGCTTCATCATATAACTAACTTCCACACTGAACTGTCACGATTAAAACACTACATGATAACACATTGCTATCCACACATCCATCTTCATATCCAGCTGACAGGAATGAGGATTATCCAACAAGTCATTAGTTTGCCTTTTTTTTTTTAATCTGCACTAGATTCGATTTAGTTTTATTCATCTCAGTTGGAGAATTTTGTTCCCACTCTTCTGCATATATTTCTCCAAGTCAAAGGGATGAAATAGATATAGTTTATCCAGAAAGTAAACAAATAAATTAACAACTCATACAGTGAACATTTTCAGTGAAAATCTGAGAAGTAGTATCAATACAGATGTCACAGAAGCAATATCCAATTCAAGTTCATATCAATTAGAAAATAGTTATTACCTCATCGGCAATCATAGCAATGAGTGCCGAGTTGTTATTAGGAATTTGAGCTCGGTTTGCCATTTGAGATGTAAGATAAAACTACAGAAAGAAATATATATTAGCTCAGCATATCATAACCAGGGTATGTGAAGGTTACACCAAAACCATACAGTCTGTAATTTAGCACCTTCCATTTATCATATATTCTCCATTCTTTGGGTATACTACATTAATCTTTCCAACAATATTGACCGAGATAACTCATTGACAATATCCAAAACTTGAATTCGAATATAAATTAGACAAAAAAATCATGTCTTTTGTAAACAATAGTTTAATATGCTACCTCACTGTTATAAATGTAGAAAATCAATGATGACTACCAAGAAATTAGGGTCTAATCCAAGTATAAGTCTATGACAAACTAATGCCTGATTCCATTAAGCATCAAGTCAAGGAACAATTTTTTCAGGCAACATTCAGAAGCAGCAATAATGATACAAGCTAGAAAAGAAAAAACAACTTGTTTATGGTTTATTTGAGGATTCTACAACAGAAAATCAGTATAATCATCAACAAAATAAAGTCAATTCCACTCAAAATACTAATACTATGCTTACAAATAAAAAAATCCATGAAACTCGATCACCGTTCCAAATTTTAGGGTTCCTATCTTAAACTTTATCCTGTTGCCTAAAACTAAATAAAGCATCCAATTAAGCATATTTAAAGACGAAATCAAACAAATTCAGGATTGAAATTCAATTCATATCAGTGTCGGTATCTGCACACATATAGATAGATAGATACACTCGAATTATACATAACTACATATGATATACTCGAAGTAGCAGTAGAGAACGATCGATATCATACCTATTATTGATCGAGCAACAGAGATTTATGAGAGACGATGATTCGAACAGATGAGATCTGGTGAGAAGGATAAAAGAGAGTTTCAGCCTCAGGAGGAGAGACGAATGAAAATTGGATCATGATTGTAAATTAAACACATAGAAAAATATTTTCAGTTTTGGTCCTTCAAAAACAACATGTTAACAAATAACAACCTTTTTATTTGAGTAAACTTCACTGTTGGTTCTTAAGGTTTCGTAGTTTCTTTGAAAGGAGGACCTATACTCTCGTATCTCAAATAGTGGTCCCTAAGGTTTGGTATTTGCTCTGAAAGGAGGACCTCCTCACTAACCCCGTTAAAAAACTCGGTTAAAGTCAGGGGTATTTTGGTCAAATCATATCTTTTTTCTTTTTTCAACTTTTCTTTATTTTTTTTAAACCATCGCCAACACCACGTCGTTCATCTACTCCGGTGAGTGACAAAATCGAATAACCTGCAACACCCCATCGTCTTCTTCCATGGCTTCTCCGGTGAACCCCAAACCTATATATATATATATATATATATATATATATATATATGCAGGGACGAAGGACCAAATGGGTGTATACATATATATACATACATACATCTCAGTGAAAAACTAAATGGGTGTATACATCTCTGTGAAAGACCAAATGGGTGTATACATATATATACATACATACATCTCTGTGAAAAACCAAATGGGTGTATACACACACATATATGGTGGTGATAATCTAAGTACGTGATTGAATATCACCATCATGACCTACACCACCGCCGTAAACCACCCCTTCCATCATTTCCACCGGTGGTGCTGCTGTCAGCGTCTCCGATAGGTGAGAGCCTGAGAGGAGAGTGATAATAGAGGATCGATCACATGCGATGTTTGTACGAGAATCGATCACATGAGAGCCTGTTTGTACGAGAATCGATCACATGCGATGGTGGGTTATGATGGAGGCGAGGAAAGGGTGTTGCCGGAGACGGGGAGTGGACGAGGTGTGGAGGGGACGATTGTAGGGACCCATAAATTGAAGAATTAACATAAATTGAAGTGTATCTTTTCGTTTTCAGTGAAGAATTAACATAAATTGAAAGATTTTTTTGTTTGAAAATCTTCAATCTCATTTTTTGATCATGGCACAGACGGTGGGAAGAAACATGGCAGCGCCATTGTTGTTTCTTAACTTGGTGTTGTACTTTATCACTTTAGGGTTTTCTAGTATATATATACACATATATATATATGCAGACCTGTGTGTGTTGTGTATATATATATATATATATATATATATATATATATATCCTTGTGTGTTGTGTGATTCCTCCTTGTGATACGACTCTAAATCCTGTAAACAAAACATAAGATCGATGTTAATAAAATAGTAAAGAAATGATCATTAATTAATTAAAAAAGAGCAACCTTAATTGGTGAAGCATTTGCAAAGGTCTTTTCATTTCATATAATCATATGTTACTAATTATATATATATATATATATATATATGCCCATTGTTTCAAGTTCATCCCTTACTAGTTATAAGGGAATTAATTACGGCTTTCAATTTGTAAATGTTCAAACATAACTAACAGGAAACAGTTACTAAAGGGTGATGGGTCTTGGATTAATATTATCGGTAGAGTCCGGTCTCCACGAGGGTTCAAACTAACCTTTTAAACAAATGCTAGGAGTGTGTATATATATATATAAATAAGAAACAGTTGCAGAATAAATAGATACATTTACCTTTTAAACTTTCTTTGAAGTTTTAGATATAGCAAAGCCACCGTCACGTATATCCAATCTTGGATGCGAGTCAAGGAAGCAAATAGGAAATGTATGCATGAGCGGTTGAGAAAGATAGTAGCACAAATTCCCCAAAATCAAACAACAAATCCAGAACCCATACCAATGTAATACCATTTCCACAACTCATCATCTTCTTCTTCTTCATGCTTTTCAACAACAACGAGGGTGGCAGGAGGTGGAAGCCCACATAAGAAAAACATAAAAAAAATGCAAAATAAGAGATGATAAGATGGAAAAAGTGATCTGACCAAAGTACCCTGATTTTAACCGAGTTTTTTAACGGGGTTAGTGAGGAGGTCCTCCTTTCAGAGCAAAAATCAAACCTCAGGGACCACTATTTGAGATATTGAAGTATAAGTCCTCCTTTCAAAGAAACTACGAAACCTTAAGGACCAACAGTGAAGTTTACTCCTTTTTATTTTATTTCTATCTATACGATCTATATCTATATCTATATTATAAAGCACGGATAAAAAACTCTTAAATACAAATTATTAGACACAAGGTACCATCATTTTATGCAAGATTTTAAAAATCTCTTAATTTACAAGTATCAAAGCACAAGATACATATTACTACTGCAGGCTTCTAACACCCACCAATTTGGTATGTGCAGGGTATTCCTTTTATGCAGACATTTACATGTATCACTATTAATTAATATATTATATTACTATAAATTTGTTTTAATTATATTATTAAATATGTAATTGGTTATTTTTTCTAGATGTCATTAAAATATATAAAATAATCATTGAATTCTAACAAAATACTTATTTTTTTTATATAAAAAAACATTATATTATTAAGCCTAAATTAAACAAATTTATTAAAAAAAAGCATTATCATTTTCTCAAAACCATCCAAAATCGTACTGTAAATTGACAAAAAAACAAAAAATAAAATGAAACATTAAAATCGTGATGTATCTCGCTGCATTGCGCGCGGGTATGCTTCTAGTATTATAAAACACAGATAAAAAACTCTTAAATATAAATTATTAAGCACAAGGTACCATCATTTTATGCAATATTTTAAAAATCTCTTAATTTACAAGTTTCAAAGCACAAGATACATATTACTACTGCAGGTTTCTAACACCCATCAATTTGGTATGTACAGGACCTTCCTTTTATGCAGACATTTTCATGTATCACTATTAATTAATATATTATATTACTATAAATTTGTTTTAATTATATTATTAAATATGTAATTGGTTATTTTTTCTAGATGTCATTAAAATATATAAGATAATCATTGAATTCTAACAAAATACTTAATTTTTTATATAAAAAACATTATATTATTAAGCTTGAATTAAACAAATTTATAAAAAAAAACATTATCACTTTCTCAATACAATCCAAGATCGTACTGTAAATCAACAAAAAAAAATGAAACATTAAAATCGTGATGTATCTCGCTGCATTACGCGAGTACGCTTCTAGTATATTAAAAATCATCGTTATTATCCACCACTGGAACAATACTTCTATAATGATTAATAAATTTTATATGTGTTCAATATTTTTGAAAAAGACTTGTATATGATATGTGTATATGTTTATTAACCGCGACATCGTTGGTATGGTAACGAGACAGGGGACATGTTAAGTCTACTAAGGTCAGATCGGCGTAAGGGGTTCTTTGATTGTTTTTCCATCAAGCTCTAGATAGATTAAGTTGTCAGTATGATTTAAGATAAATTCTCAAATACACCCTTAATTATGTCCCATTTTTTTTAGAGGAATTATGTCCCAAATTCCCATATGTTTTTTCCATCCACCATTCACGTGAAGCCACATCGTCCATTTATTGAGAAAAAAAGAAGGTACTAAATAAAATGTCTGTGTGGCTTCAAATGATTGGTGGATAGGAAGGGCACGGAGAAATTTAAGACAACAGATTTTTATCAATTCCGAATGGGTGTTCCTAAGCCTCAAACGAAACATACGAAGGCACGAACACGGGCCTCGGTAAATAAAAGGTCAACAAGTCAAAACAACTTTATTTTTTTTTTCACAATCTAATAAAAGAACAATAATACATCAAAAGGAGGAGGGGAATGTCTCTGCATATTATCTTCAACTTCACATTATACAACAATTCTGAGAATCAGACATTTCAGGGGATCTGCAAGGCAAGAAATCACAAGTCAGATGAGGATAAATTAAACTTCATTGATAAAAAAACAGAACTATTAATTTCAGATGTCAAAAGTTATGAATTCAAAATTGACATGAAATACATGTAACAAAAAATACACGTAAAAAAGTTTCAGACTGTAGACCTAATACATATGAAACAAACAAATTGTGAAACAAATATATGTTAATCAATACATTAAATACTAATCTAATCTTAGATGGAAAAAGATCATGTGAAACAACACCTTAAAGTTAAAAGTTCTTACGGTTATCACAATATATGGGATTCTCATTTAATAACGCTCCCTCATTTACAAACCTAGTGTAGTTTTCAAAATTCTCCAACATAATTTGTATATGATTTTGAAGTTGAAAAAAAACAGATTATTTGACCTCAAAAGTCAAACTGTAACTAGAGACACATATGCAATAATGAAGTTGAAAGTTGAGGGGTATTTTGGTAATTTATCATTATTTCACTACAAATTCCATTCCATTTCCTTCCAACCAGATGTGTATACCTGATTCAATTCCATCAAATTCCAATTCCTCCGACACAATCCATTTACTCCAAAAAACATTGTGTGAACCAAACGCCCCCGTCTAACGTTGTATTTATGATAAATATATGCATTTTTGACGTAGTTGAAAGTTAACACCTTTATCATTGTTTTGTAGTATTTATTATACAGAGGCAGGAACCTAAAATTGATTAGGAACCGCCCACATCACAACACATGGCATATTCATCAGGAATATGGGCGTGTTATTCATCATGAATGTTGTAACATATTCATCTTGAAAGTGTGATTCATGAATCATGATGAATAACACGTCCATATTCATCTTGAATGTGTTATCATGATGAGGGACATGTGGCGCGTTGTGGGTGGTTCCGAGTTCCTAACGGAACTTCCCTCTTATTTTATATTTTGTAGTATTTATCAAATTTGAATACGAAAACTAAATTTTTGACCTCAAAAGACAACTCTAACTAGGGAATACACCAATCAACAAATGGAAAAGAAAACAAGAAATGAAGGAAACTACTTACAGTTGACCAAGAGCTGATATATCGAAATCAGGAGCAAGCTCTTGCACGATATCGTTTGGAGGTTGACCACATTCTTGCATTTGTTGCATGAGTTGAACGATCTTGTTGAAATTACCAGGCTCGGTGTCATAAACCACATTCAAATCCCTTATGAGCTCATGCTGATGAAAGTAACGGTCGTATTCTTCTTGGCTTAGTTTAGATTTATTGTCTTCTAACCATTTCGGGTATCTTTCTCCAATTTCTTTCATGGGTTCATGAAGAACTTCTTTGGATAAAAGTTGCTGCATCATTGTCTCTACTATGGACTCCATGTCCTACCAAAGTGGGAAAAAAAACAATATTTAGTGAATAAATAATATAATTAGGGAAGAAAATAAATAAATAATACTTTGCCACTCTGGTCTTTACTCTTTAGGGTAGAGGTCAGGTCTGCATACATCTTACCCACCAGATGCCAGATCCCACCTCTGGGTGGGACATATTGGATTCGTTTGATGTGGTTTTAGTAAGAATATAATTGGGAAATTTCTTTCTACACGTCCTAAATTTAGAACCAACATAACAATCTCATAATTCTTGTTAAAAAGTTCAATTTAGATTGACATGTTTCTCAAAAAGTTCATAAACATACTCCTTCCATCCCAAGTAAGTGCCTACTTACCAATTTTACCCTTTAAGTATGAGATGGAGTAATCCATTCCTCCCTCTATTATTAAGGATAAATTTGTCTTTTTGTTAATTAAAAAGTGTAATAATTACACCATTTCTAAAATTGTCTGCCATTTTCATTGTGGGCGTTTATTTTGGGATGGAGGAACCGTCAACTTTTAAGTTGATTGTAACCCACTTGACCTTTAAAATCAAAGTGCATCTCCATTTTAGAACCATTAGTAACATTGTTATCATTTATCAACATCAACAATACGAGGCAAGCACAACTAATCAAACCGAAGCAAAGAACATAGTTCAATCACAAATGCATTACCCATAAATTGAAAAATGCCATAGAAAAGTACCTGAGACTTGGCGAGTTCCTCAAACTGCTTGACCAAATCCTCCATCATTTTATCATCACCCAAACCCTCAATGCCACTTGGTTGTTTTAAACCTGCTATAGATTCCAAACCCTTAACGGTCTCCCTGGTTTGCTCTCTCAACTTATTGAGAGTCTCCGAAGCATGTGACTCCTTTGGTGCCACCTTTTGCTTTCCTTTGTTCTTACTTTTTAAATCAGGAAGACCCAACCCTAATCCTTGAACCCCACTCGACAATGGAGAAGCATCGGCTTTGTTCCCTCCAACGTCTCTACTTTTATTACAAAAGGAGACACAAAACAGATATGTACCCTTAATATATATGTATATATCAAACCAAATAGAAAAGCTTCAATAGTGTATATAGATTAGTACTTCCAATAAAAAAGATAAGATACAACATGACCTTTGGGAACAAATGGATAAGCTTTCAACTTCAAAAATTGAGATAAATTCTTCAGGTTTCATTTGTCTATAAACTTTTCTCCATTCTCCATTACTCATTCTGTGGGTTTCATAAATGATGTAGCTTAAATTTGTTATACAAAAAGAAAAAGTCACGATCATATGAAACTTTATACACCCTCCATCTGAACAAAAATTGCAAAGATTGACCAGCTGATAGTGTTTAAGCATTAGTTAAATATCGAATGATCGACTTTTCAAAACATCATAATAGCCTTTTTGTCATTATTCTTACAGAACGCATAAGAAACACAGCATTTTGCAAAAAAGGTTGATTTTGAACAAAAGGAAGAAAATATGCTGCCTTTTCTTTTTGTATTTAACCAAGCGAATACAGTATATCCCACAGAAAGGTAGGATATGGGGATTGTACAAGGGTAGGATGTACGCAGACCTAACGTTTACCCCAAGGGGTAGAGAGACTTTTTCCGCTTGCAAACCAAAAAAAGGGATGGTAAGTAGCAATGAAGATTGTGCGGACAAGCAACAAGTACAGTGCGACGAAACAAACAAACTATTAAAGCAGAAGGAGCACTATGCCTCGCAAATAGTAAAAGCAAGTAAAACTAAGGTTGGCATACAATTAAAACAGGAAATACAAAGGTTGACAAACAGTAAAGAGTCACACAAGTAGATTCATAAATAAGATGTGGAAGTTAGGAAAAACTAACACCACATCTTTCTACCATAAATATTTGTACCCATTTCAAATTAAAACCCTAAAAACTTCCGCAATTCTTTCACCTAGCTACCTCACTCTCGCCCATCCTCAAAATTTCAAACTATATGTTCGAAATTTCCGCAAGCACAGTCACTAGTTTGCAACTAATATATAAAACACTCAGTCAAAATGTAAACTACTCATCAAATATCTAAAACACCCAAGGCAATTGGATATACTAATCTTATGGACAAAATCAACCTCGTCAATTCTTCAAAATAACCAGCAGACACTGGAAATTCTAAGTAACAAGTTAACAACTACCTAAAAATAAAAATTGTTCTGAATTAGTGATCTTATCTCTGTATCTAATATCAAAATGTACTAGGGTTTAACCACACAAATTCAACCTAAACAGCGAATTCGTATTCAATTCAATAATCAGGAAGAATTACGAACCTCTGAGAGGAAGAAGCAGCAAGATTGAGGGTCTGGAAATCATCCAAAGCGCCTAATTGAGAATCAACACACAATCAATCAGTCAATACGTATGAACAAAACAACAGTTTCGAACCTCGACTGTTTTATTGAATTAGAGAAATCAAACAAAATTGGTAAGAAAAACAAAAGCGCAAAAAAGGGGAGGGTTTCAGTGGACTTACTATCTAGGAGTTGGTCTAAATCATCTGCTGCATGTTCAGCCATGATTTTGGGTTTTGATTCGTTCTGTGAAAAGGTTGGATTTTGTAGATTGATTGAGAAGGTTTTATGTGGATTTGGGGGAAATCTTTGATTGAGAATCGTGACGTCGGCTGACCGGGGTAAATGGACAAGAGTCGGAGTTATGGTGGTCACGGCTGTGGCAAAAGGATGAAAATCAATGGCTCAGATTCATTGTTGGCTGTTGACTTTTTGACCAATATTTATTCGGTTTTATAGGGTGTTTGGGACCACATACAACATCTCCAATGCTATGCTATAATTTTTCTAAAATAAAATATAAAAAGTTAAAACTTTTAAAAAAATTTACAACTAACTCTAACAGCTACTCTAGTTTAGCAATTTTGTCATCAATTATATTATTAAAATATTCATTCATTTAATAGAATATTATTTATCTCTTTTAAACACACAACTCCAATGTCTCCTATTGGTGAAAAATAATTTAGAGGGTGTTTGGTTCATTTTGAGGAATGTGAATGAGAATATAGAAGAATAAGAATGAAGATTGGATTAATGTTGTTTGGTTCACACCCATTAATCACAAGTTCACAACTGTTGCAAAAGGGGTTAGGGTTTCTGCAGAATCCAGGGTTGGTGTTTCATCTCATTCACAAACCATCGTTCCCTCCCACTCGCACTCGTTGTTCCCCCTTATTCTTCACAAACATGCCAACGTCTTTGCCTGCACCATTAAGAACCGAACAGATTTCGTAAGGTGGTTAGCGTCTGAAAAATCAAGAGAGTACACAAAGAGGTAGAGGAACAAGAATCAATCAGATTTCGTATGGTGGCTAGTGTCTGAAAAATCAAGAGAGTACACAGAGGTGGAGGAACAAGAATCGAACAGATTTCGTATGTGTTGTTTCCTTCTTCTTCACCAGCATACCAACGCCTCCATCGTCGGTTGTCGTCTCCGTCTCCGACGGCACCGTTAAGAATCGAACAGAGAGAATATAACACAAAGAGGATGTTTGTTTGATCAGAGATAACATCTCTCTCTCTCTCTCTCTCTCTCGTTTTGGTGGGCGGAACCACCATGTCTCTCTCGTCAAGATGGAGCAACAAAGATAGGATATAATACAGACCTGTGAGAAATGAGGCTAAGAGGGAATAAATTTTCGTTCACCCCAATTTGGTTGGGTATGAAAATTAATGGGTTTAGATTAATGAATCCAATATAATATATTAAACCAAACAACATTTTTCATTGTCATTCTCATTCCTTACCCCTCAATACCCCCAACCAAACACCCCTTTAATATTGTTTCTCTCTCTTAAATATGTAGTTTTAGAGATTTTTCCAGATTTGAAGATTTTTACCTTCCCACTCTTCTTTTTTCTTTTTAGCATATGGTATAGAATAATTGTTTGGAGATTTTTTTGTTGCTAAAAACTCACTTTTTTCTATTTTAACATAGTTGTTGGACTTATAAAAAAAAAAAAAACTTATGTTTTTCTTTAAAATAACTTATGTGGTGATAAAAAATAGTTTTATAAAAAATGTTTGGATTAACTTATTGTGGTACCAAAACGAATAAGTTAATAAGTTGTTATTTAGGGGGGTTTGAGATTGCTTATACATGTAAAATAACCAAAAAAAATCATAAATTGTTTAAAATAAGCTGATAAATCATAATGAATTAACTTCTAAAAAACTTCTTATTAGCGGTGACAAAAATATATAAACATGCTTTTTTCCCAATCCAAACACTATAAATAGCTTATTAACGGTGACAAAACACAATAAATTAATAAATAGTTTAAATAAGCAATCCCAAACACCCTCTAATCCTTATTTCCCATCCTTAAATTTCTTAAAAAATAGAACTAAAAGTTAAAATTCTAATAGATTTCTCATTTTTGAGAATTCAATATTGATTATAATATTAAAATATTTCATTCATTTATTAGAATGCTATTTTTCTCCAAATATTTATTTTCAAGTTTCATATCGGTGCCCTCACTTCGTAATCATTTTTGGGATGTTCTCCGTATTTTGAGAAAAAAAAAATTCCCTACTTTTTCTGTTTTTTAGATAGTTTTTGAGAAGCTATTGAAACAAAATATTCACTCAAAATACTCTGAAGTTGTTTGGAGATGCTCTAACGTTTATTTAGTTGGTTTTTCATTAAGTTATTTATAGATAAAGTTGTTTGTGTTGATTAGTTTTCTGTATAGATTATGAAGTTTTTTGTTTGAGGAAGTGTTTTCATAGATGGGATGAATGATTTTTTAGTTGGGTAAATGATTTAGAAAAAACTTGACTTTCTACATAAAGTTCATGCCTAAAAACTTATTGAATAAGTTATTTTCTATATCACTAAGCTAATACTACACAGTCACGTCTTGATGACTAAATAAGTTGTGAATCTCATTAAACTCATTCGCTATAAATAGGCCCTAAAAACCTCTTCTCGGCCCAACCGGAGGCCAACCCAATAATCTAAAAATCAACTTAAGTATATAAAAAACCTCACATGCATGTGTTTGATGCTTCATAACCTGGGATTTGAGTTTACTGATCTTACATTCTATCAATATATGATAAGTTGTCACAAACTTCAGCACTTGTGTGTTTGACACTCTTGTGAGATCATGCAAACATCTTACTAATTTATCAACAATCAAGGATGACAATCTTTACAAACCAACAACATACTAAAATCCCAATTGGGAGAAATTTGATAAGGATGATCGAATTGAGTTTTGGAAAACGAGATATTTATCTTGTAAAGGCATGCATCGACTATCTAGGATACATGTGTGGTTTATGGCTTGCCATTTATCAACAACATCATAACGAGTGTAAGTAGGGTAAGGTTCATGTGGCAAAAAAGGTTAATTATTCGTTATGATGTTTCGTAACTGATTGGAACAATGGCATATCCATAATCTCTGTCGACTGGGGGCACAATGGGTGAGGGTGGTTGGGGGCAAAGTTATGGCCACGACTTGTTGGGGATAAGATTTGTTTTTTAATCTGGGATTTTTTCAAGTCATTTGTGGCACCCTCTATTTAACCAATAAATAAATTTGATCAATTGATCCTATATTGGAATGAATGACTTGTCAAATCAACAATAAAAAACTCTGGAGAGTGGAGAAACTGTACATTTTGGACATACATAAATTAACAAGAAAACGATGAATATTAAGTTTTTTTTTTTTTAAACCTCTTAATGACTCTTAAGTCTGAATCGTTCAGACATTTTTACACACCACCTCTTATCAATCATAACTAAAATAAGACTTTAGACTTTAAACCTCTTAAAAAACAAACGACACCTAAGTGTTGATCGTAAGTTCAACCTCGATCAATTGAAAATATTTCAATGTAAGGGGCCGTTTACTAAACATTTACCGGGTAAGCGCTTACCAATATCATTTACCATATTGATTGAGCATGGCGAGGACCAAGAAGCTTACCCGGTAAGAGACAAGGGAAAGACCGAGAGTCTTACCCGGTAAGTATGGGAAATGGCTCTTACCCGGTAAGCGCTTACCGAGTTTAAAATGCTTTTCAACAATCCATTTTCATGGCCAAAGATGTTACATGACAAAGTAAACAAAGGTTAATCTTTTGCCGTTAAGCGCTTATCCGGTAAGAATTTGGTAAACGACCCCTAATATAGGGTTGAGACTTTGCAATTATATGATTATAAGTCAATTGGAAATATTTCCACTTTTGATATCGTCTTGGTTGAGGGGGTTAAAAAAGTCCGATGTAAAAGATGTGAGCATCTATTAACGGCGTCTGAAATTATTTTAAATATATATATCTTATGTTGATATAATTTAAAGTTATAACATTAGTAAAAACATAATTTTGCATAACGTTAAGTAAAAAGCTGAGCAAGCCTTAAAAGAAGTTGAGGCTTGAACTTAGACCAATAAACCTCAGTCGTTGCAAGTAGCAACCACAACCATGTTTGAAGAAAGAGTATCCTATGATTTTCATTATTGTCGTTCGTTAAAAATTCCGTTATCGTGTTTCTTCAAATTAAAATTTTTGTCCCTAACCCTATCATATGTAATTTATTGTTGTTTTCGTCCTTCAGGCTAACTTTGTTAATGCTTTACCATTAAGCATGATGGCGAAAGATCGTATGAGAAGTTGAGTTAATGGTGAGAAGCGTGAGAAGTGGATCAAAACCGTTGATCTCTTTTAATCTCAAGTCCTCTCATGAACTGCGACTTAAAAGAGAATTGATCTGGTGCATCTTATCATAATGTGCATCAATTTCTCATCCAACAGTTAATAACCACTTATCACGCTTCTCATTGTTAACTCAACTTCTCACCGAAACTCAACCTTAAACACGATATATGAAAATCAATAAATTGTAAACCACACAACAACAATATTGTAAGCCATAAGAACGAAAAACAATGGATTGTAAATTATAAGTACTGAAATCGTAATTTCAATAGTACAGGGACGAAACTTGTAATTCAAACAAACAACAGGAACCAAAAACGTAAGTCACTCATAAAAAAAAAGAAAAAAAAGCGTAAAACAAGGAAGATAGAGAGCTCACTGTGAGCCGCGAAACTAAAAATGGCGACGGCGGCGTTATCACCGGCCACCGCCTCTCTCCGCCTGAAACCTTTTTCCTCCACCGTCCGCTTCCTATCCTTGTACCGCAATCACCAACCAAACTCCACCAAACTAAAATACCAAACCATAATCACTCTTCATCATCACTCGCCAAAACCCCAACCCTACTTCAATCACCTCAACGATTCAATAACTCACCGTCGACGATTTTCTACAGTCGTATCCGCCGCCGTATCGTCCGGCGAGGTCGTAGAGAAGTCCAAAACCGCCGACGAACGAGTTGCGGAATTCCGTAAACGGCTGAGGATTGTTGATGTAAAAGGAGGGGAAAGCGAGGGTTTGGATAGATTAGGTGAAACGTTGACGGTTAGGGGTTGGGTTAGAACTCTTCGTGTTCAGAGCAGTGTTACATTCATTGAGGTAATGGTGATGGTGATGAATATATGTTTGTGAATTGAGTTATGAAAAATTGATGATTTATTCATTTTTGTAGTAAATGCATAATGTGAACTTCGATTATTGATTATTTGATTGTTTACGTGTTGATAAATTCATTGTAACAAAACTGCATAATAACGTGGATGACAATGGTATTTCAAACAGCCCTACTAACGTCTTAATCGACTTAAGCTCAATTAGTGAGAGTTAACATATCTCCAAATCAAATTTCTGTAAATGAATTGTATAATAAATTATACTTTTTGTCTCCAAGATATAGGTACAGTCATTTCTTGTAACAATTCGAAAGGAAAGGAAATGCATATCATGTTGAAGAATGATTCCTTGTAAAATGTGATTCTAGCAAACATACACCCAAGTTTTCACAAGTTTAATGAGTTACAATTTGTTTGATGGTACCTGCTACTTGGATAACTATAGTAATTCTGGAGCTAATACGTGCAACAAAAATGTGACCTCCCTTGGGAAGGGGGTGTTATAGTGTTTTCATTACATGGACAACCATTTGTACAAATGACTTTCACATCAATTTTGTTTTTCTTTTTTGTTTTTTAAGCTATAGATGGTATGATATGTTCATGTTAGCATTCTTACTTCCTATACCATGAAGAAAAAGTATAGATCTTTTTCCAGAATCGAGAGAGTATTGATATTTGGTTGTAGTATATTATCTTGTGTATCTTCCCTATTAAAATTTTGAACTTAAATTGGTGTGGCATTTGGTGAAACTTGCATTTTCATCGAGTCAAGGGAACTTTCACCAAGAACGGGTTATATCTATGTATTTCTTTGTGGATAGTTAATGGGTGATGCATTCAGTGCAGGTGAATGATGGTTCATGCCTGTCAAACATGCAATGCGTGATCGACTCAGATGCTGAAGGTTATGATCAGGTAGTGGAAGAGAGAGTTTATTTATTTTGAAATGCCTGTGCCGCTTGAATTGCACAATTTGTTCGCTAATCAATGATAATATAACTTGTAATCTACTCATTTTCTGAACTTCTATGAAAGGGTATTTTGAGAATGGGGTTGTTATTGTTATAGGAAACGAAGGGATTATGTGATTAGCTTTGGGAATATAATCTTAGGATGGAACATGGCCTTATACGTGACAAGGATATATATATATATATATATATATATATATATATATAGAGAGAGAGAGAGAGAGAGAGAGAGAGAGCGGGAGGTTCATTTAGGAACCTTAAATATTTTTAGAACCCATGAACCACCCTTTTTGTGAGTATTCATGATGAATAACGTGATAAAAATATTCATGATGAATGCTATATATAGTCATGAATTAAGAGATTATTTTTCCCCTTCGTGCTTTGTTAAAATATACTTGAAAGCTCTCATGGATGATATTTAGTTTCTCGAACCATTGAAATGCCCATTTGTTGAGATGGGTGATTGCTGAATTGAATCCTTCATTTGCTTCAAATATAGTTGTCTTTTGTCCATTTCTTCGCCTCCTGTCGGATTTTGGAGTCATTGTACTTGGATTTTCGTTGCAAATGAGTACTATATTTGCGCAAAGTAGCAATTTGAGAAAAAATAGAAATGTAAATGCAAAAAAAACCTCATACTTGGTGCTAATTTTCCAAAATTACTCATTGCATTTTCCTTTTATTTTTACAATTTAACAAGAACAATGGTTTGCTTGTAACCAAAAGCGGAATATATTGGTCAGAGAAGTTAGTCACTCTTTTCTCCTTATATATGCTTGTCAAAAAGTTAGTAACGTTGAACTTGAAGTCACTAGCTGTCTTATCAAGTTTATTGAAAGCAGCAGCAATGCATATCAATGCCAAAGCGATCCTTTTTTTTATTAATTTATACTTTCTTGTACAATTCTGTTTAGATGATATTTGTTCTTTTTGCTGATATAATCAAATAGTAAAAATTAATCATTTTCAAAGCCCTTGATGCCAAGTTATAGCATAAATGTCTTTCTTTGTGTTTTGGGTTATTGATAGGTGGAGAGTGGTTTGATAGCAACAGGTGCATCAATCTGCGTACACGGAGTTGTGGTACCCAGCCAAGGAAAGAAGCAAAAAATAGAGCTGAAGATTCACAAACTTGTTACGGTATAAATTCAATAAATCTAAAACTTAAAATTATGACATATTGGTACAACTTCCTTTCTTATTGTCTTGGAAAAGCAGTCGGGTTGGGAAAAATGTCTTACTAGTTTGTACTATTCATATAAAAAGGGTGCATTAGATTTTATCATAAGCATCCCTACACTGGGTACATTATAGACCAACATGTACCCAGAGTTCATATTCTCTTCTTTTCATCTGAATATACTCCATCCGTCCCAAAATCCTTGTCCACAATGGAAAAGGCACAAAGTTTTAGAAAAGTGTGATTATTACACTTTTAATCAACTAAATGACAGTTTTACCTTTAACAATAGAGGGAGTAATTAATTTCTTCATCTCATAGTTAAGGGTAGAAAGAGAAAGTATGCACTTATATTGGGACAAACTAAATAGAAATATGATACACTTATTTTGGGACCGAGGGGGTACTTTTTGCGAATTCATTATGTATATGAATTCTCGTACCAAAAGTTTACCATTTGTAGCACCAATTATAAGATGTTTATATCCTCATCTTTTTGATACACTTGTAGGTTGGTAAGAGCGACCCATCGTTTCCTATCCAGAAGAAAAAGGTCACCAGAGAATTTTTAAGAAGCAAGGCACATCTTCGTCCTAGAACAAACACTTTTGGTGCGGTATGATTTAGATTATTGACAAATGATTCTACTTCTCTCTATATATAGTTTGTGCTACCTTTGTTAGTGATCAGATTTTTCGTTAACCAAGCGCTGAAATTCTTTAACATGTAATTCTCTTAGGGTCCGTTTGGTTTGCGGGATTTGGAATTGGATTCCATTCCAATCTCGCATATGGTTTAAAGGAAAGTCCGGAATTGAAATCCTAGGATTTCAATGAAATCCCACAAACATGGGATTTAGAAATCCCATGAAGGTAGTTGGTATTTCGTGGGATTTCATAGGATTTGTTTGTAATAATGTTTTAAAATATGTTAAAACCTCTTGTTTTGTAATAATCAATAAATAAAAAGGTAATTTAATGCTTTTTATAGTTTTTTATAATTTATTTTTATAAATTATATATGAAGAATGGAATTCAATTCCATTCCAAATCCTACAAACTAAACACACCAAAGATTCCAATTTCTTCCACAAAATCTGAAGGCCTCTAAAACATTCTGTCAAACCAAACTGGCTCTTACCATTTTTTAAACATATCCTGTAATGTAGCGACAAATGGTTCTGTGGAATATGTGAGAACTACTATTCTTGGTTGGGTCTTTTCATTTTTCCCAATTAACTCATTTGATATTTAATTTGACATTAGGTAGCAAGGGTTAGGAATGCTTTGGCCTATGCTACACACAAATTCTTTCAAGAAAATGGGTTTGTTTGGATCTCAAGTCCTATTATTACCGCTTCGGATTGTGAAGGTGCTGGCGAGCAGTTTTGTGTAACCACATTGGTATGCTCTCTTTGATTTTGTGTTATCTTTGTCAATGAATGATAATGCTAGTATTCTGTTTATTCTCATAATTCAATTCTTACACGTTTGATCTAAATTCTAAATTATTGTGTTAACAGATACCAAGCTCGAAAGAAGCCATTGATTCTCCGGCTGATGCCATCCCAAGAACAAAAAATGGCTTAATTGATTGGTCACAAGTGAGGATTTTACGTTCTTTTCTCAAATTTTAATCATTTGTTAGTATATGATGATACATAAAGTTTATGAGCATTCACTTATTGCCATACTGGCACACATGCTTACACCTGGTTGTCACGTTTGCCATATTTTTTCCTTTTTGATGACGAGTTTAATCTCTAATTTCTCTTCTTTATTTATATAATTGTTCTTATTTGGGCAAAATGTTGATCACTGCCAATCCCAACCGGCCTGACACGAACCCACCTCCAAGGATACCAATATAAGGGACATTTTTTGGCTCACTCAACGGCTGAGGCTAGCTTTTATTTGGGGGGGGGGGGGTTCGAACCCCGGACCTGTATTTAGGCAAAGTTGCCCCAGTGGAGAAATAGAATTTGTATTTCTTTTGAATGAAGATTACAAGCACCGACAATACAACTATTTATACATAATTTGAAAACTAGAAATCCTCAATAAGTGGAAAGTTAGCTCAGCAGTTTGTTGGAGACTGATTGCACTGATAAGACCTGAAGACTTGGTCTAACACCCTCCCGCAAGTTGAACTATGGTGGACCTACGTTCAACTTGTCACGAAGCAGCTGAAATCTCGGACCACCTAGACCTTTGGTGAAGATGTCTGGCAACTGATCTTTCGTTGAGATGAAACGTATGTGCAGTTTCTTTTCAGTCACCCGTTCACGCACAAAATTATAATCTATCTCTATGTGTTTTGTACGGGCATGAAAGACTGGATTAGCGGTAAGGTATGTAGCTCCGAGGTTGTCACACCAGAGAGTGGGAATGGAGGTGAGAAAATCAAGTTCTGTCAAAAGCGACTGGATCCAGATGATCTCAGATGTCGCATTTGCTAGGCTTCGATATTCTGCTTCTGTGCTCGAACGAGAGACAGTCTTTTGTTTCCTCGAGCTCCACGATACTAAATTGTTACCAATGTAAATGCAGTATCCACCGGTGGAGCGACGATCTGCTGGACAGCCGGCCCAATCAGCGTCTGAATAACCCTCGATCGGAAACTCACTATCGGAATATGCATGTAGCTGAATCGATTTTGGTCGAGTCAAGTGCAGGCCGTAATTGACTGTATTTTTCAGATAGCGGAGGATTCTTTTAACAGCAAACCAGTGGGCTTCAGTGGGGTGGTGCATAAATTGACATACCTTATTGACAGCAATAGTGATGTCCGGATGTGTGAACGTTAAGTATTGTAAGGCACCTACAATACTTCGATAGAGTGTGGGGTCCGTGAATGACGAACTCCCTTTCGGAGACAGTTGTATATTAGCCGCAAGGGGCGTGTTGACTGGTTTTACTCCTTCGAGTTTTGCTTTGCTGAGAATCTCACGAATATACTTTTGCTGGGATAAAAACAAGCCATTTGGTGATGGAAGCACTTCAATACCGAGAAAGTAATGAATGTTGTCCAAGTCTTTGATGGCAAAAGTTGAGTGTAGTTGTTGGAGAAGGATATTTGTCTGGTTGATATCTGAACCGGTGACTAAGATATCGTCAACGTATATCAGGACAAACATGATATTACCATGATCACGACGAATAAGAAGGGAGCTGTCCGCTTTGGAGATTTGAAACCCCAATTGAACTAGATAAGAGCTGAGTCTAGAATACCACGTTCGAGGAGCTTGCTTTAAGCCATAGATTGACTTGTGAAGACGACATACATAAGTGGGATGATTAGAGTCGACAAATCCCGGTGGTTGTTTCATGTATACCTCCTCATCTAAGACGCCATGGAGAAACGCATTTTGAACATCGAGTTGTCTGACTGTCCAATTATT
Organism: Arctium minus; assembly: GCA_954870635.1. Lineage (NCBI taxonomy): Eukaryota > Viridiplantae > Streptophyta > Magnoliopsida > Asterales > Asteraceae > Arctium > Arctium minus. The sequence goes on along the minus strand of OX941089.1, from coordinate 1,846,569 downwards.
CATCAAAGCAATCGAGAGTACAATACGTATGGTACAAGGCTTGACGACGGGGCTAAACGTATCACCATAATCGATGCCCGACTTTTGGTGGAAGCCTTTGGCCACTAACCTCGCTTTATAGCGGTCAATAGAGCCATCGGCCTTGCGTTTGAGACGGAACACCCATTTGCAGCTGACAACATTTATTTGTGGTGTAGGTAGGACAAGAGTCCATGTGCCATTTCGCATGAGAGCATTTATTTCGTCATCCATTGCACCACGCCACTTGGAATTGAGAGATGCTTGAGTGTAGCAAGTAGGTTCAATGGTCTCATCCATATGGAGTGGGTGTTTTGTAGCGGTCAAGCAAAGGCGTTGGGTTGGTTTACGGATGTTGTCTTTTGCTCGAGTGACCATGGGATGTTGAGTTTGGGTGGGGGGTTGGGTGGTGGGTTGAGCAGCGGGTTGGGCGGCATGTTGGACATCGGGTTGGACGGCGTGTTGGACATCGGGTTGGACGGCGTGTTGGACATCGGGTTGGACGACGGTTTGGACAGCGGGTTGGACGATACGTTGGAGTTCCGGTTGGATAGCGGGTGGGATGACACGTTGGGGTTCCAAAGAAAAAGGGAAGGTTGGTATTACCGAGGTGACTGGGTAGGTCAAAGACGGTGATTATGTTATATTGTTAGGATCCTGCACAGATAAAAAAGGTAAGTGACCCGAATAGGGGAATACCGACTCTTCAAATCAAACATGTCCTTCGTTATTAAACGTTGAAGGTAACCTATTGACAAGATAACATGCTGTGAGAAAACCTTCAACCCAAAATTTAAGTGGAATAGAGGCATGAGAAAGCATACAGAGTCCAATTTCAACTAAATGTCTATGACGACGCTCAGCAAGACCATTTTGTTCAGATGTATACGAACAAGAAAATCGATAAATAATACCCTCTTTTTCAAGATATGATGTGAACTTTTTGTACTCACCACCGTTATCAGATTGAAAGATTTTGATCTTCCGATGAAGAAGATTTTCAATTTTTCGTTTGAAAGAGATAAACACTGGTAAGGCATCAGATTTTTTTGTTAGAGGATATATCCATGTGTAATGAGAATAAACATCCATGAGTAATATATAATATCGAAAACCATCTTTTGATATTTCAGGAGAAGGCCCCCATAAATCATAGACAATCAAACCAAGAGGTTCATGATATTGAGTCGTGCTCGTTGAAAAAGGAAGCTTGCAACTTTTACTCACATGACACGAGTTACAAACAGACACAACCTTACTAGACACTAATAAATGGTTATCGCTAACAATTTTATTGACTGTTTGAAGCATCGGATGACCTAAACGTTGATGCCAAACTGGAATGGAAGCAAACACAAAGGCAAAACTGGATGACTCTGGGTTTTTCTCCGTACTAGACCTGGCAAAAACTGACACGACACGGTAACCCGACACGAACTCGACACGAAATAAACGGGTTTGGGTAATACATTTCAACCCGTTTAAGTAACCCGGTTGACACGACACGACACGAAAATTAAACGGGTAAGGTCAGGGTCAAAAATTTCATCTCGAAAATGACCCGAATAACCCGTTTATATATATATAATATATATATATAATATATATATATAATATATATATATATAAGTTTCCCTTTTAATGCTTTGGATTTTTAGTGTTTTAGATTTGATTATAATTTTGAACTATAAATTTTGGATTTCTAATGCTTTTATTTGAATTTTGTATTTGTATTTTTTTGTGAATTTTCGATTTTTAATTTTAATTTTATAAATGTTAAACGGGTTAGGCGGGTCGGGTTAGGGTTGGGATTTTCTGACCCGTTTATTAAACGGGTCGGGTTAGGTCAGACACTTTCAACCCGTTTAACTTTGAACCCGACCCGACACGACACGTTTGCCAGGTCTACTCCGTACTGACATTGTCGAATTGATAAAGTCCTCCCCTATTCGTTCCTTTTAGAAGAACCTTCGCTGTGCTGCAATCCTTCACAACAAAAGAATTTGGGTGATTCAAAATAAACATTATTGTCTTTTGAAAATTGAGACACGGATAGTAGGTTAGCAGAAATTTTTGGAACATGGCAAAGTCTTTTGAGATAGAATTTTCTAGAATCATGAACAAAAGAGCTATTACCGATATTCTCAATATGGAGGTTGGTGCCATTACCCACACGAATCGATCGAGTCTGGACCATCATAGGCCGTACCCAAACTAAGACTATTGAAATCTGGGGTGAGATGATGCGTGGCCCCAGTATCGGGAATCCAGTTGGCATCTATGGTGGATCCAGGAGTGGCAATGTATGCTGTTGGCGCAGGAGGAGATGAATTTGTACCTAAAGTAGATGGATTAAAGGCTTTGTCATATCGATACCAGCAATCTGCAGCCACATGATTTCTTCTGCCACATAACTAACATGGTCCGGATCCATTACGTGGAGGCTGAGATCGGTTAGAAGGGTTAGGCCCACGCGATCGAGTTGGTGGTCCCGTGAAACGACCACGATTGGAATGATTCTGAAATCTCGACGGATTACTCCGTTGTTGTGTGGCGACGAGTGCAACTGGTTGCTGCTGCAGGAGTGCCATCTGTGCCTCGAGTCTCATGTCAAATGCAAGTAAGTGTGCGTACAAATCATCCATGGATATGTCAGCCAAAGTGGTGGTCAGGGTAGTAACAATTGCATCATAAGTATTATCAAGACCAACAAGTAGTATTTGCTGGAAATCTGAACTTGAAATTGGGTTACCTGATGCCGACAAGCTATCTGCCAATTGTTTGGCGTACGAGAAATATTGTTGCATCGTCTTTGTACCTTTCTTAATGGTTTGAAGTTCACGTCGGAGGTGCATAATTCTGGCACGTGATTTTGAAGCATATTGCTTTGCAAGAGCTTCCCAGACATCGCGAGACGTGTTGAGTCCAACTACCTGGGCAAGGACGGGTTCAGTTAGCGAGGACAGCAGCCAACCGAGTAGAACCTGGTTCTGTTTTTGCCAATGAGTGTATGCTTGATTGATGACATTGGGTTCCTCCGTTCGGGTTCGTGGGGGACACGGATTAGTCCCATCAATGTAGCCCTCAAGGCCGTATCCTTTTAGCAGAGGTCTGAATTGCGTCTGCCATAGTAAGTAGTTTGAATGGTCCAGGCGCACCGAAATGAGATGGTGAACAGAAGTTATTTGTTGTGGACTAATGGAGCTGGACGCAGGGGATGAAGAAGAAGTGGTGGCAGGTTGTGTTGCCATTGGATCTGGACGCTCTGATACCAAGTGGAGAAATAGAATTTGTATTTCTTTTGAATGCAGATTACAAGCACCAACAATACAACTATTTATACATAATTTGAAAACTAGAAATCCTCAATAAGTGGAAAGTTAGCTCAACAGTTTGTTGGAGACTGATTGCACTGATAAGACCTGAAGACTTGGTCTAACAGCCCCACCCCTTTGCTAACACACGCCGAAGGCAATTGCTTCTTATGATCTGTATATAAATTGCCTTCTATCATACATCACTTGCATTGTTCAAACATGAAACTATGTTTTCAATAATTGGTTTTTGATTTCACAGGATTTTTTTGAAAAACCAGCATTCTTGACGGTCTCTGGCCAACTCAACGCCGAAACATATGCTACTGCTCTTTCTGATGTACGTCATTTTCCTTCATATCTTATTCAAGCTTATAGAACCAGTCAGCACATGACGTTACCTTGTCAGTTTTTGAGAAATATTTACCATTTTTCAGGTGTATACATTTGGTCCTACATTTCGGGCGGAAAATTCCAACACCTCAAGACATTTGGCTGAATTCTGGGTACTTTTTTTTTATTCTTACAATTGTAGTACATTACAGAACTCAAAACGAGCTTTTATAGTTTATTTATTCTAATTTTTATCTTTTTGAAGATGATTGAGCCTGAGCTTGCATTTGCGGACCTGAATGATGACATGGCCTGTGCCACTGCCTATCTCCAGTATGTCGTATGTTACTTTATCGACCCTTTGTAGTTGGTAGATTATCTTATCCCTCCTTCCCAAAAAAGGTTCCACCTTTATAGTTTTCTGTTCTAGAAAAGAGTCGTATTGGCAGACTTTCAATAAGAAGATTTTAAACTAATTTGAACTTTTCTGTGTTTTAGGTGAAACATGTTCTTGAAAATTGCAAGGAAGATATGGATTTCTTCAATAATTGGATTGAGAAAGGAATCATCGACCGTCTGAGTGTATGATTTTTCTTTGTACCTAGTAGTTATTTCTCTACAAAATATACTTTATTGCTCCCACTTATATATATAGACTCAGGTTCAGGGGAAAACAAAAAAAATGGAAAACTAGGAACACCTTAATAACCATTCATCTGTACGTGCATAGAAACCAAGAAACATTTTCAATTACTTTTATGCACATGTGCATACGCTACAGATTAATGGTTTTTAGGGTGCACCTCAGTTTTCTATTTTTTTGTGATTTTCCTTTGAACCCAACCCAACCCAACCCATATATATATATATATATATATATATAAAACTCATGAGTTTGCTCCAACAGGATGTGGTTGAGAAAAGCTTTGTACGACTGACTTACACAGATGCAGTTGAACTACTACTAAAATCAAAGAAGAAATTTGAGTTTCCGGTAATTTTATTTCTTTGTACATCTTATAGTTGGAAAAATTTCTAGGATCGATAATCACACACACATAATTGTAATTACAGGAAACAAAAAATATTATGAAAAGGGTATTTATATCGTGAATTCTATAGTAGTACAAATAAGTTGAAGGAACACATCTACCTTCTAAGAAGAGGATCAAACAACAAAAGGGTAAGACAAAAAAAAATATTTAACTTCGGTAACCATCACCGATGGGTCTAAAATCCTTAACCGTGCATTTGGTATGTAGACGGGCGAGAGTGAGGTAGGCAGGTGAAACAACTGTAAAAGGTCATAGGGTTTTACCAATCTTGTCACATCTAGCTGATTTTTGTTCCATCTATTATGGTGGGACAGAAAAACAATTTGACAGGGGTAGTTTAGTAATTTACCAATCTTTTCTTGTCTCCCTGATTTCATTCCATCTATTTTGGTGGGACAAAAGAATCAAGTTTTTGTTCGGTATTGTTCTGCATACTGAACACACCATAACGTCCATTTCTAACTTCATATCCAACAAAAGTTGGTACGAAAACGCTCTATGCCACCCTCTGCGTCCCAACTACTTGACTTTTGAGTGTCAAACCAGTTGGTTTGTTTTTAATGTTAGAATCAATAACAAATGTATGGATTGAAGCCGGAAAGTCTTAACCGTAAAAAAGTTGTTGAAGTTATATACCCTTTTGGAGTCGCAAAATGGATGTGGTTCCGTTCAATTTTGCAGATATTTTGAGTTTATTCCTTTCTATTTATAGTGTGAATGAAGGTTTACATGGAAGAAAATTGTTAACTTATGTTGGTTATATAATAGGTGAAATGGGGATGTGATTTGCAAAGTGAGCATGAACGTTACATAACGGAGGAAGCTTTTAGTGGATGCCCGGTTATTATTACAGATTACCCGAAGGCATGATCTTTTTTCCCGGCTTTTTGCTTAAAATGAAGCAATCAACTAAAAATAATGGGTATTTTTCTTGAAAATATCCAGGATATTAAGGCGTTCTACATGCGACAAAATGATGATGGCAAGACTGTTGCGGCTATGGATTTACTGGTTCCACGGGTAATATTTCCATTCATTATTCATGTGAGATCCCACATCGGTAGGGGAGGGGAACAAAGTGAGTCTAGGTGTGAATAAAGTGGACAATATCTGGTACGGTTGGCTGGAGATGTTACAGTTCAACTATGTTATTCTTCTGACTGCCAAGTGCCTATAAGCTTAATTTACAATCAGTCGCAACATCAACTTCTCATTAAGTTTTGTACATCGTCCCAAAATAAATGCACGTTTTTCTTTTGGAGAATTTTCAATTCAAATTTACATTTTTGCCGCTTAGAGCATCACTAACAACTATGCTATAATTTTCAACTATAGAGTATCAAAAACCAACATTTTAGAAAAAAAAGTTTACATCCATCTCCAACAATTACTCTATTTTAGCAATTCCAACATTAGTTATATTACTCCCTCCTTCCCAAATTAAGTGTCCACATTACTATTTTAGTTTGTTCAAAAATAAGCGTCCACTTTCAAAAGTAAGTTTCCAATTTCCATTCTACCCTTAATTATGAGATGAGAAAGCTTCTATTATCAAGGGTAAAAGTGTCATTTAGTTATTAAAAAAGTGTAATAATTGCACATTCCTAACACCGTGTGGCAGTGTGCCATTTTCATTGTGGACATTTGGGATGGAGGGAGTAAAACATATTCAACCTTATTGGTGGAAACAGTTAAAATAACATCTCTCAATATTAAGTTGTAGAGATTTCTCCAAATTTGAAGATTTAACATTCTCTTTTCTTTTCTCTAAGCATACACTTTAGTATAGCCGTTTGAGCAAAAAAAAGCTCCAAAATGTTTAAAATCTCTATTTTAGCATAGCTGTTGGAGATGCCTCTTAGTAATCATTAATCTTAGCTCACAAGATTTCACTATTTGTCGCTATTGAGGGGTATTTTAGACATTTGATTCAATTATCATAGCTATTAATTTTCTTGTTTGCTAGGTTGGTGAACTTATTGGCGGAAGTCAAAGGGAAGAACGTCTCGATTACTTGGAAAACCGCCTAGATGAACTCAACCTCAATAAGGAGAGCTTTTGGTGGTACTTGGATCTTCGGCGTTATGGTACAGGTTAGCATCGTTTTTCATCTGCCAGGGGTTGTTTACTACCTACTGATCGCCTCTTACTGGGTAAGAGGTGCTTATCCGGTATGAAGGAATGTTATTTATTGTTTACCAACACACTCTGACCCACAAATATGCTGACCCAGTAAGAAAGGAGTTGCTTTCTGACTTATGTCATGTTTGTTAGCAGCTTAATGAGCTTAATGGGACTCATAGCTTATTCGATCAGCTATATACATGACTGTTTGGTAGTGGCTCAATGATATAGAAAATAAATGACTTATTCATTAAAGTTCTAGGGGAAGTTTATGCAGAAAGCCAAGTTTTTTTTCCCCACATGCCTCTCCCAGTAAAAAACAGTCCTTTCATCTATGAAAAAAAAACCCTCCCAATATAGACAGACATATTAATCCACACAGATAGCTTTATCCGTGTATGACTTAATGGAAAACCAATCAAACAGCTCCTCAGTGCTTATCCAGACACTTGGTAAAAACAACCATTATGAGTCGGTGCTTACCCAGACTGAACCTCTTACTCAGACCACACTCTTACTCGGTTAACACTTACCCAGTTTGTGTTTGAAAACGCTCTATTATTTGCTCAAACGTTGAAAACATCATTTTACTCGGTTAACTCTTACTCATGATTGTTTTCGTGTATTCCAGTTCCACATGCGGGTTTCGGGCTGGGTTTTGAGAGGCTTGTGCAATTTGCAACTGGATTAGATAACATTCGAGATACGATACCTTTCCCTCGAGCACCTGGCTCGGCCGAATTTTGATATCTAAAAAGCCAGAGACCGATCGATGCCGACTTTGGTGTTACCTTCTTTTCATTATTACAACAAATTCCCCATCTGAATGTTTTGATGTAGAAAAGGGGAGATTCTTGTATGTAAATTTTTTTATTTTTTTCATTGGTTTTATAATTTTTACTCTTACCATCATAATAGGGAATATTGTATTACTTATGAATAAATGAACATGTTTGGCCAAAAAGTGTGTGTTTTCGGCTCGATTCGAAAATTTAATCGAGTTTCCGAACAAGTTGAGTCAAACATTGGTGTTATAGCATTGTATTCGTTAGGTTAAACGATCTTTATTCTGTGTTTTAGATGGATCGTTAGCACCGTATTAGTGTACACACAATATAATGATATAGTAGGTTCTGTTAGGAGCCTTATTTTCATTGAGAAACGGAGGACTGCCTCCAGCGTGACACGTGATATATTCATCAGGATTAGGAATGTGTTATTCATTATGAATGTGTGTGATTTATGATGAACAACAGGTACATATTGATTCATGATAAATAACATGTCCATGCTTATATGATATTTATGATAGATATTCATCCTGACGAGGGACACGTAACGCGCTGTGAACGGTTCTCGATCGAACTTCTATATATATATATATGTATATATACATATATATACAAGTTCGGTCGAGAACCGTATATACATATATATATATATATATATATATATATATATATATATACATAGGGAGAGGTTCATTTGAGAAATGGTAAATATATGAGTAATAGAGAAGTAATCTTAGTCATTCATCTGGTCAACATTTGCGGCTTTGACCGCGAAACACCGGATAATTCCTTGCGTGGTCTATAGAAGGTGAGGGGTAATTTCGTAAAATACACGGGATGAGTTCATATATGAATCTGTATGAATCACAAAGATTCATATATGAATCTGTTAATTAGTTCAACTGATTCATATATGAATCTTTGTGATTCATACAGATTCATATATGAATCAGTTAATTGGTTCATATATGAATCACAAAGGTTCATATATGAATCTGTTAGTTAGTTCAACTGATTCATATATGAATCACAAAGGTTCATATATGAATCAGTTAAAAGAGTTCAGATGTGAATTGCACTGGTTCATATATGAACATATATTTCATATGTGAATTATACAGGTTCATATATGAACACAGTCCGCCGTGTATTTTGTAAAAATTACGAAAGTGTCCTTCTATTTTGGGAAGAGCCGCAACTTTTGACTAGTCAAAGTCGCAACTTTTGACCAGTCAAATCCGATCTTGACCGTGTGAATGGCTAGGATTACTTCTCTATTTCTCATATATTTACCATTTCTCAAATGAACCTAAGACTATATACATACATACACACACACACACATATATATATATATATATATATATATATATAGGGTTGGGTTATTTTGTTAACCCAATTTTTTATACTAACCTAATTTATAACCTTTGATCTTGGAATGAATGGCCTAGATTAATTATAATTAAATAAACCAATTTAAAAAAGGTCAAAAGAGTAATTAATATAATGAACAAAGGTGCTTGAAGGTATTTAGGGAAAATAATATCTTTTTCAATCTGTAACCCTCGTGTATTAATTAGCCCAATTTGAAACCGACGTGATTGCTAATCGAAATCAAATGAAATCTTTATTTTTGAACATGTATGCACAATAAACATGTATGCATAATAAACAAGATAATTGGACATTTATTTTTGTACTTGTTTGTGGAATGTTCATTCGAATCATGAACATTAATGAACATAAATTTTGTATTAAAATATGAATACAGAACAAGGATGAACATGCAATATGAAAAAGTACAATGAACAGATATAACGGTTACTCACTACGAAATTTTGTATAGGAACAATTATGAACCATGGTATTAAAATTTGCATGTTCATGAACACTACAGATTGCATTTTTTTTTTGTTCATTCATGAAACCGTACGAACCATGAACAATCATGATCATATGAAAACTCCAGATATATGAACTATGGTGAATATATTGGATCTATATTCATGAACATGAACAAACACTACATGTTAGTGTTCATGGCATAAGCTATTACATGCTAACATCCCTTACAAAGAAATCATGACATAAGATAAACATTAATCTAACTATGAAATATAATTTTTCACACATAAAAAAAATCTTACCCATACAATCATCTCGATTGGATTCAATGTTTTCAACTCATTTGATGGGACTTCCCTTGTCAACATAGTTATTGAGTTGCGTCTCATCATCTTCATCCATTATTATTATTATCATTGTCGAATGACCCTTTACATCGACTCCACGAAAGTCATCGTTAAAATACTCGCATTCGTAATAACGTTCGTCAAATCTTCTTGTTTATGTTTATGCTAAACATCGATTTTACCAAACATGAATCCTTGTTAGTCATGTTGTACACCCATTTTGTCAATCCTTTGTAAATTTTGAAAAACCCAAACATGTATCTTAACTCATTTTTTAAAATTAAAAATATGTCTACAATTAGGAATTATAGTATTGTAACTACTAATTAAATGAATGCAATTATTAACAAAATAAAAGAATTCCAATAATGCCCTCATATATTTATTAGACATATATATCAAACCAAGACTCACAATGACTTTCTATTGGTTGAAGAGGGTTAACAAAGTTAATATGAATGAGATGGTTAACAAAAGAACCTCCCCCTATATATATATATATATACACACATACACAGGGTTGGGTTCTGGTGAGAAGTTGAGTCAACGGTGGGAAGCGTGATAAGTGGTTATCAACCATTGGATGAGAAATAGACGCATATTAGGATGAGATGCACCGAGATAAGATACACCCGATCAATTCCCTTCTAAGCCGCAATTCATACGAGAACTTGAGATTAAAGGAGATCAACAGTTCAGATCCACTTCTCACGCTTTTCACCAAAAACTCAACTTCTCACACGATCCTTGCGTGCAAATAAATGTGATTTTAGTGTAAAAGCATTTGTGATTCTACTGATCTTATTCTCTTATTTGGTTACTGATCTCGTATAAACCTGACTGTCTCTCTCTGTATATATGCACCCTCTACATAACCACTCCTTTGACAACTATTGCACCAAGTGAACCTAAACACACTTTGGGTTCAAAATCTTTGTAACCATCATTTGCAAGCATCAAGTAACAAAACAAAATCTCACATTATTTGAAAATTTAGTACACACATATATATATCTATATCTATATATATGTATGTATATATCAATCTCCCAAAACTAACTTATTATGAACATCTTCAGGGAGATATATATTTCGTTAATCGACGAACACGTAAACTGTACAGTGGCACCGTTTGGTTCTTGCCCTTTCAGCGACACATTTGATGCAAAACCTTTCTTCTATAAGTACACGTTAGCGTTTTAGCATACCCGTGGCAAAAACCGAAAAACCACCTTTCATCTCGAAAAACAGACGTTCCGTTTCTAAAGTTCAACCTCGTGAAGATAGTCATCGATAAAACTATCACCATTAGTTGCGGGCGGCATTACTGCACGTTCGCTAGGCATTACTGCACGTTCGCTTGGCATGAATGAAAATTGCGGCATACCTAAAAACTCGCCACTCGGTTTCACCTCGCTACTAGAAACCGAGAACCGTTCATCGGTACTTCCGCCCCACGAAACCGTTCTTCGTGAGCGAGGCGAGCTGGAGGTGCTCGGGAACGAGGGTGTTCCGCCTTTCGAGATATCATCCATGCTTGCAAATCTTTGCATGGTAGATGTATATGGGGGAGATTGGAAATGGTTATGTACCGGAGGAGGTGACGGGTTTTCATCGGCAGTTGTAGTCTGGTGATGCGTGTTTTCCGGGAAAGCGTCGGCTGGCTGTTCGGCTGAGGGTACAGCCATGGGAACGAAGAATTTCGGGTTCGATTTTGGGGTTGGTTTGACGGAAGAGGCGGAAGGAGACTGGAACAACTTGCTCGGGTTCCCGCCACCTTGGTTGAAAGTGTCGACGTACCTGCAACGAGCAAATGAAAACATCAATCGTATCGTTTCAATAATAAAAGTACTTCTGAATGAAAATCCTTTGAATGCAAGTCGTGCATGGAAACAATCACTCTACTGAGTAGATGACAGGTCTGCATACATCTTAATTCTTACCCCAGATCCCACCTCCGAGTGGGATATACCAGGCTCATTTGGTTTGTGTCATAGGAATAACCATACGCTGAGCTCCAGCTTAGTATGATTCAAACCGATAGCTAAACCAAACCAAAAAACATGCAACGATAGAGGTCCGGTTTGCGTACATCCCACCCCTAAGTGGGATATACTAGGATTGTTAGGTTTGGTATATGCAACTAGTAGTCTAATCAACAACATGCGATAAGAAATCATAATCTAGCATCAAGAAAAGGAAAAAAAAACGGATTCAGTCACCTAGATCGAACTCCCATCCTTCCACGAGCTGAGAATTGGCTTGAGGTGGTTGGAATTGGCGGAATTCCTGAACTATGTCCCACAGAAGTTCCACTCGAGAATTCTGAGCTCCCGTTGCTAAGAGCTCCTTCGCTCTTTGCCGCACTTTTTGAGCCGTGATCCGGTGTTCCATTCTGGAAGGTTGCCGTCGTTGGGGGAGGAGGAAGTGCTGCTTCCTCTGCTGGTGGATCAACCCCTTCCTCTACCCATCTTTTAAGTTTCTCATCATAATAAAATTTGTTTGTTTCTCCCAATTTCGCCTGCAAACATAAAATGTCGAATTTTAGAAAAATTAAAGGGGAGGCAACTCAACAAGTCGAAACCAAACGAACATAGTATATCCCACTCGAAAGTAGGATCCCGGGAGGTGAGATGTACGCACACCTGTCTTCTAGCCCAAACGTTGGATAACCATTTATTTCCCTTTTTCTTGGAAGGGTGTCCGAGGCTATGCCTGGGATAATCCCGGGCAAATTGCGACTGTAATACATCAACCCTGATAAACTCCGTAGCCACAGTCGTTGACGCCTGGAGTCGAACCTAGGGCCAGATGGGATATTCCACCACATCCACCTGGGCCTCAACCACTACGTCACAACAATAGTACACCATCCCTTTTTTTATTTATAATTTGGTCCACCTAAATGATGCCCTTCAGTAAAAAAAATTCCATTTTTTTATCATTCTTTTTTGTTTCCTATCCATATCCCACTACCGCCCTAAATTAGCTCGTCCTTTTTATCAAATTTTCTACGGATCTTTTTTTTTTGAAAGGGTATCCTAGGCCTATGGCCCAGACTAATCCCTGGCAAAGCAACCGACTGCGAAAACATGCAGCCCTGAGATTAAACCCAGTGGCCACAAGGCGAATGCAGGGAATCGAACCCGGGTTGAGCGCTACCACCACACCACAAGCCTTGTGGTTATTTTCTACAGATCTTATGAGCAATATAATACAACAAAGTAGAGAAATAAATCGTTTATCTGGTCGTATATGAATGGATAACATGGTGCATGTGTAATTTGTGTTAAACAAGCTAGATCACTTGTGAAAGCAAGAGCACAGTTAGTGGATCGGCATGGTCTTTAAAAACTTAGCAAATAAGAGAGAATACGTGCTTATCGTAAACCAATAGTCTCTTATTCAGTAAGATTAAGAGGCTATTAAGTTCACATACAACCACACCTGCCGTAACCTCCCCATGTGTCGCCAGTTCCTAGTTGTTATCTTCGGGGCCCATGGGATTAGTCAAGGTGCGTGCAAGCTGGCCCGCAGTTACAAAAAAAACATGTTTGCCACTTATTTTCGTTGGATCTATTTATGCAAGAAGTAATGGTGGCCAACAGGTTATGTGATATATGATTGATACCTGTTTGTCCTGGCGAGGTTTTAGAACTAAACCGACAGTCTTTTGGAAGAGCTGGGAGCCAAAGCCAAAGCGACCAAAGCGTGAAGTACCAGATGCTTTACTTTGTGAATCTGCAGAGTTTTCCTTTGACGATTCAACCTGATCCTACATAAAGTTTCCCGCATTACATATTATGATACCAGAGCAATTGTTCACCTTTTACATCAGCTAGACTAGGACCTGATCCTACAATTGTTCACCTTTTACATAAAGTTTCCCGCATTGACTTCCTCCTGTTAGAGACCCACATCAGCTAGACTAGGACCTTTCTAATTAAATATATATATTGGAACCCTCTTTTCTCCTTGAGGGCTCATTTGGTGAATGATCTGACGGGGTTCCACACATTTCTCACATGGTATAAGAACCAAGTATACCTTTGGGACATCTGTGCCCGGGACTTGACACTCTGAGACATCTATGCCCATCTAGCCTCTGTGGAGGGTGTGTTAGAGCATCTCCAACATATTCTCCAAAATGGAGATTTTGGGTAAATTTTTGCTCCAAAAGATTCTCCAAAAATGGAGAAAACATAAGAGAGACTGAAATTCTCCAAATTTGCCCCAAAAATGATTACCATAAGAGAGACAATTTTATATTATATTCCCACTTATAAGAAACCTTGATGTTAAATGTCTACGAGAGATAATATTTTATTACATGTAAACATTTTAATAGTATAATTAATATTGTAATCTCCAAAATAGAGAATCTGTTAGAGTTGAATGTAATTCGTTTTGGAAATTTTGAGTTTTGATCTCCATTTTAGAGAAATTTTGGACAAAATGCTCTTAGAGTCCCACATTGGCTAGACTTGGACCTTTCTACTTCAATATATGTGGAGTCCCCCTTTCTCTCATGTATTGGCTCTTTTGGAGAGTAATATGATGGGGTTTCACACGTCTCTCATATCTCCCAATTAACCTTTAGAGGTGGACTGAATGGTTTGGAATAAAGACTACTCGTTCATTCAGAAGAATACTTTCATAAATTGATTGGGTGAAAAAATAAAGTTCACATGGAATTCAAATCATATGACAACCTGCCTGGGAGACCGACCAAAGTCAGGTTCGGATACACTTCTGTTATGCATGATTCTTCTGTTGTTTCCCTCTGCAGTCTTCTGACTGATGGGCTCCATGGATGCAGAGGGAACCAATGACGACATCGCCATTGTTGACTGACTAGCAGATACCCGCGGCCTCGTGGGTTGGTGATAATGGTAATGTTGCGCACCAGCACCAGATGTTGAGGGGACAGGTGGCGGTAGTCCCCCAACTACACGATGTGCGGTGCTGTCAAAAAGGTTGAGCAATTTGCCAACTAATTTACCAGGAGCTAAGTTTGTAGAGAACCCGCCCTGAAAATTATTAATAACAATAACGAACAACAGACAACAAACTTCTACTTTAGAAAAACATGAATAACACTGAAAATTATCACCAGGTCAAGATTTCAAACCTGGTGAGGAGTGTGTGTGTGTGTGTGAGTATTTGCTGTATATAAATATTACTCCCTCCGTCACAAAATAAGTTGTCCACATTTCTATTTTAGGTTGTCCCAAAATAAGTGTCCACTTTTGAAAAATAAATGCTTACTTCCCCATCTTACCCTTAATTATGAGATAGAGAAGTTAATTACTCTCTCTATTATTAGGGGTAAAACTGTCATAAGTTCATTAAAAGTGTAATAATTACACTTTTCTAAAACTATGTGCATTTTGCATTGTGGACACTTATTTTGGGACGGATGGAGTATATACTTAAAAAAAAAAAATAACACTGACGCATAACTAGAAAGTGAACGGGTTACCTGTTGGTAAGTTTTTATCCTATCCTCTAAGGACGAAATCATATGCCTCCATGTTTCTACTTCAGGGGCTCGGCCAGTTTTCAAAGATTTTGATATCGATTGACAATACCTGAATTAAAGAACCACTTAAGGAGAAAAAAGCATAAAGAAACAATATTGTAGTGAACAAAGAAATATTTTAAGTTTTTGTATGCGTACTTCAATGAGTCAGATACTCTTCCTACTTCGGCCAACATATGGGCATATATAAGCTTATATGGTTGAAATGGTAGCAAGGTGAACTGAGAGTTCCCCAGCAGCTTTGAATATTCATACACCTCTGTCCTCTGCCCGCATTCACAATATCGTTATTTCAACAAACCAATAAAATAATATAATTAATACAAGCACCATGTTATGATCCACTGAAGCGTACTACTGTCCATGTAGAAAAGCTAATTTTTGAACTGGAAATCTGGAGGATCATAACCATTAACCACCAAAGCAGGCAAGAAACCAAAGGGCCACTGGCCCAGCTGAACCTGGTAACCCAACCTTCCTGGAGGTCAAGGGTTCAAGCCTCACCAAAGGTAATAAGTGTGTGCGAGTATTTCCATATATAAATATTATATACTTAAAAAAGGTAGGCAAGAAGGAAAACAAGGTTAAACAGGGTCAAGGAATCAATATTACTCTAACATCAAGATTTTAAAAGGCAGAATCGGGCATTGAGGGGTCCGAGGCGTAATCCCCGAGGCGGAAATATATACACACCAAAATATGTATATATACTACACAAATATATACACATTCATATACAATATATATAATACTAAATTACTAAGAGGCGTTGGTTCAGTGGTTCTTGACAGAGGAAAGAGTGAAACCGTGAGATAGGCGGAGAGGGTGTGGAAAAATTGGTTGCTTGGAGGAGGAAGGGTCAAACCACACTTTTTGATTGAGAGGAGAAAGTACTAGTTTTTTGGGTTTTAAAATATTAAAAGTACACGTTGGGGCCCAATGACTTTTAGCTTTTTAGAACTATAGAAAAGACGCAATATATAAAGAAGTACTACTACTGCCATAAAGCTTATAAAAAAGCCAAAAAAACCATTACCAAAGCAGATCATCTGAGGCATACACCTCGACACCGCCTCACGCCTCACCGAACCGCCTCAATGAACCAAGGCGTAAGCCTCGTCCAGGGTCCAAGAGGCGCCGCCTCAGGGGCGGTTCGAGGCGTACGATTTTTAAAACCATGTGCAACATAAAAGAGTAGCAATTTGATATGAGCTGCACCTGAATGGCTTCTGGACAGGCATAGGTTCGGGGATGTTTCCAGTGATCTGCACCAATAAGACACAGTCTAGCACTGTCTGAATACGGCTCAAAGTTTGCTTCTGCAACTAAGTAGCAGATATGTGCTGCGATAATCTGAATCATTCGTTAAAGAATCAAAACTTGAAAGCAAGCACAGAATCATTTTAAATGGAAATTAGTAAAACAACTGTAGTATGCTTCCGTGGAACACTTACATTACTTGTTTCTTTCCACAAACAGTCTCCAAGATGAATAAGCACCAGTTCGTCGTCTTTGGTCCTGTTAGCAGTAATCATAGCTAAATTCTCTTCCCAGTCATCAAGCATAGCATTAGCACCAAGTTGAGCCTACAGCAAAGGAACAAATGGGAAGGCAATAAAGCATGAGCAGGTAACTTGAATGCAGAGGACCATAAATTGTCAAAACGTCCCTATATGTATTCAGTCATAGACTCATAGTTCACTCTTAAAGTAGTGAGATAAGAGTAAAAAAGAAAAAAACTACATGTGGAACCAAACATAAGCACAGTACCTGTACAGGCTGCGGAAACATATTTACAGCACCAGCAGTGCCACCATCTGTTATAGTGTCAGTCGAAAACACATCTGCTGGTTGACCAGCAATAAGTAGACACAACGTCCGCAAAGGTGAACCTGCTACAAGCTGGCGAAGAGCCATATTCCTAACAGTATCCACATAGAACTGCAATAAAAAGCCCATCACCATGAAAATCGGAAAGAAAACAAAGTATAAGCAAAAGAACATCAAACAATGCAATTTCTCCATGGTTTTTTTTAACCATGATTCCATGAATAAAGAACACAGTGGAAACAGGACGTCCAGGTGGGAAATGGGAGAAAAAGAGAGACCTGATCACCAAGTTGTGCTGCAAGAACAAGGGCAATCCCCCACAATTGACCCTCCTGTGCATGTTGAAGTGCCTCTATCTTTCTACCAGAAACCAGCAGAGTTTGAACTTCAGCAGCAGTTGCCTAAGTCATATATACATAAGAAATGGGAGATGAAGCAATTTCATGGGACAGAACAAAGCAGTGCAAACTGCACAGGCATGAAAAGATGCAGTCCTAATATGGGAATTAAGAAAAAACGATGAAAATACCTGGGTCTGTCCTTCTGAAGGTAACTGTTGCAAGCAGTTGGTGAAAGCACCATAATCAACATATTCTGCACTGTTCCTCTTTGCAGATGCAAACAGTCTAGCAACAGCTACATCTGGATCGTCATCTTCCTGGTTGAAGTACCAAAATACCAATATTTATATTTAGAGTGTAAGCAGACAACTTGTGGAGGCATTTACGGAGTTTTAATATGTATTGATAAATCTTATTCATTCGAAACTGTTAATCTATTTTAAGGAACTCCTAGTCCAAATTAACAATGATATAAAGAGCAGGCAATAATATAAAGACCACAAGAACATCTAACTTTCAACATAACTGGTCTACAAATGGTTTCAATTGCGCTTGGGTCCGGAAATACTACTTAGAACAATGCAAGAGACTAACCACAAGGGTTGTGGCGTACTGGTTAAGGCCCTGGGGGATGTGGTGGAATATCCCATCTGCCCAGGGTTCGAATCCAGGCATACACAACAATTGTGGCCACTGAGGTTTAATCAGGGCTGATGTCTTACAGTCATAATTTGCCAAGGGATTAGTCTAGGCATAGCCTCGGACACCCTTCCCAAAAAAAAACAATGCAAGAGACTGCTGCGATGCTTGTCAGTTACTACGATTTCTGGTTAAGTTGAAAACACTTGGAAGATAAAAAGTTCACCTTTGATGTAGTGTCTGTGCCAAAAGGAGAACGCAATTTCCCATAGTGTTGTGAAGCTATTTTTAGCAAGGAAAGGAGAAGCCTTAGAACTCCGTCTTTCCTGTAATCCATGTCAGTAGGGTGCGCGATCCTCTCATCAATCCATCTATTCAACTCTCTACCACCAACATTTCCAGCAGCCAGTGGACCAGGAAAGGATTGCCGGCAAAGAGCATGAAAGTAACCACCTACGCCTGTCCCACTGCTTGATGCATCAGCTCCTCCAGGAACAATTTCTGCCAGGTTAAGAACAGAGACTGACCCAGCGCTTGAGTCCTTCTACATGACAAACAAACATTTGTAAATAACATGACAAACATTTTAGGTAAATACAGGTGGAGACAAAAGAAATGCCTATTATTTGTCTGACAGGCTCACCTGGCCTCCATAGGATGAATTTATGAGAGGAGAAGCATCCTTCATCACAAGTAGCTTCCCACCAAAACCAAAAGTAACCAATGCATGAGGAGGGTGCCCAGCAGATGACCTTCCTGCAGTGGAAGCAGAAGATTTTTGATGTCCACGCTGATTAACACTTGACTGAGAATAGCTTAACAGGTTCTGATTGCCGTAGGCCTTTGTGGCATTCATCATATCACTTTGCTCAGCTGTTGATTGGTGGAATGGCTGACTAAAATTCCCACTAGGAACAAAGGATTGGGACCCAGAAACGGCCGGGAAATCATTGCGAACTTGACTAGCTTTATTAAAAGATGAAGTTGTTCCCCCATAATCATAAGACTGCTGTCGATTAACATTGTTATCTGAAGGAAAATTAGCACCATAGTGATTCTGTACATGTTGGTTGCCTCTAGGATATGACATAGATGAATTCTTGTTAACGTTATCAGGTTGCCACATACTTGAACCTTGCTGTTTACTGATAGACCCATTCGAGTTATAGTCTTGTCCTTGGCTACCAAAGACTTTCTGTTCATTTCCATAATAACTATTACTTGTGGAAAAACCATTTTGATCGACCTGGTCTTGAGCATGAGCCGTTTGCAGAGAATCATATGCATCCAAAGCACGCCATTCTTGGGCATTCATGTCATAATACCAACCTGGATATTGGGGATCAAAATACATATGTGAGGGATATCCATTATTTCCTGGTGATGCCTGGCTCCAGTTCGATAAACTGTCATTAGTGTGACTAGCTTCTGAAACTGAACCCCAGCTCATGACACTTTCGGTCGTGCCTTTTTCTCTAGCATCCCCTGCAAAAGATTGGGTAGTTTGCTGCAAATAAGCAGCCTCTGATTTCGTGTTAGAGACAGTCCATTCAGAAGCAGAAGCTGAATTATCCACCCCTTGTGCATTTGCTGTTGCATCGTAACCTTCATCGACTTGATACCATTGCCCAGTATTTGCATCATACCTCCATCCTGGATAAAGATTCTCCCAATACTGACTGCTATTTACATCTTGACCATCTATACTTTGTCTCCCAGATGTAGTATAGGACTGACCCTCTTGAAATTGATGTGAATAACCATCAGCACTATCCACATGCAATGAATTACCGACTGAATTCGGTTCACTATTAGCAAAGCTATCCCCTTTCCCCGTTTGGGCAACAAAATTGTCTCCAAAGTCCGTAAAGAAGTCAGAGTATGATCCAAACCCATTATTACTGTTGTCCAGAGGCTCAGAAGTGAAAGCACTCCACTGCACCTCCTTAACACCTGAAGCACCCCCCATTCCATGACACCCACTTGCTGTAGAATCCAATTGTTCCACCATCCCTATCCCACTATCAGGTTCTTTATTCACATTATCAAATGAAAATGAATTAGACGAGACTAACAACTGACCGGGGTCCACTTGCTCTTCGGTTGACTCGTGTTTGAGAACCCCACTAATTGTAGAAGAAGCTTTATCATCCTCTTCTCCTCCTGCACCTGCTTTCTGTGATTCTTTGAGTGCACTTCTGTCATCACCTATGCTTGAATTAGCACACGCTTTACCCTTATCAGAATCATTCACGTTATCTAATTGGGCTGCCTTGCCTGAAGATGATGATGAAGTGATATTAAATTGATCATCAACATCATCGACCAATTTATCAAAGAAATCTTCATCAGTATCCTCCATCTGCAATGGAGGATTTGAACCCAACCCTAAATAGCTTCTCTCGATCTCAAAATCAATCCATCCATCTCAGCAATATTCGAGCTAATAACGTCATATACACAGAAAAACCTAATCAATCTACGAAATTCCCTAAATTGTTACACACCACAGATATAAAACATGAATGATCTATCTAGGGTTTTACCGATCCTCCAACAAATAAATCAAACAAACACATATTGGCAGCAAAATTTTACCTTCGAACACTCTCAATGCATCAATCTGAAGAGCACAGAATTCCGAAAACAACACGCATTTTTTTTAAACTTAGGAATCAAGACGCTAATCTGAAGGAAATCACAACACATTTAGCAATCTATATGTATAGAGAGAGAAACAAGAGACATACCCACAATTTTCGCACCAGAGGACTCAACAAACCATAAAAGCATGGGTTTTCTTTTTGTTACGATTATTTACAAAATTAACCCCGAACTATTCACTGTTGCATTACCGTTTTTCGTTCTCTCAATTTTTTTCGATTGATCCTCCGTTAGTGAAGCTGTGAGTTGAGCAACAATGGAGGTTCTGCACCGTGTATCATCGTCAAAAACTTTAACACCTTCTTTCGTAATCGATCCAATTATCTAGATTTGAATCGATTGATGAACATCTTCAACTTTGTTATCGACAAAAGCATTGAGATTCATAGTTTTTAATGATGAATTGGTTCAAGAGGTTAGATAAGGATGCGAGCAGAGTGATAACGAGCAAGGCATCCTCCTCCGTCGCCGTCGCCGTCGCCATTGATACCGTTTGGATAAAGTGAAAAGGATGCTTCTCTTACTGATACTTCAGCACGATCCAATTTTTTTTCTTATCGTAATTGCTGCATCATATCTTTCCTCTGGTAACTCGTATTGATTGATCTCCTCAACTGGTGTTCACTGATAATCATTCGTTTGTTTGATCGTGTTCGTGCAATCTGGAAACAGATTTCAAATTAGGGATCATGAAGTTGATGACTGTTAAATCTCGATGCTAAATTGAATTCGAAATTCAATCAGTTTCTTTTACATTTTGATGTTATGTAACGCACAGGAGATTTTTTTTTTTGGCAGAAATAGTCCTCTTTTGCCATTTTCAGACCTTAATTTGGTTTTTAGGGATGTTTGGGATTCCTTATTTAAAACAACTTATGTTTATTTTAAACAGTGTTTATCAAATTATGCGGTATCAAACTGTAGTTTTTTAAAAGTTTGGATTAACTTATTTTGGTACCAAAACGTAATAAGTTAATAAGTTGTTATTTAAGGGTATTTGGTATTGCTTATACATATCAAATAACCAAAAAAGTTATAAGCATTTTTCAAATAAGTTGATAATTTAAAATCAAATTACTTATCAAAAACTCATTTTCAACGGTTTGACACCGCTATAAGCCCTTTTAATTTTTCTCAATCCAAACACTAGAAAGTGCTTATTTTTTGTGTCACACCGCAATAAGTTAAAAAACACTTCAAATAAGCAATCCCAAACACCCCCTTAATTCGGTTTTTAGAACGCATAAGGTTTATACAGAAAACTTACACATAAGTCTTACGCATATCTGTAAGGTTTCAGCATAAGGATTCCACTTTCTGCGTAAGGATTTCAGTTTTTTTTTTTTGTTGTTGCTGAAAACCAATCCTTACATTTATGCGTAAGCCTTATGTGTTAGGATTGACTACAAAGTGAAATGAGGTCTGAAAATGGCTAAAAAGTGAAACCTTTTTGGGAGATTGGCTATTTCCTGAACATGGGTATTGTTGGCCTCGGCCGAGTTGACTCAAGGTTTCATAAATCTGAACCCAACTCAAATCAAATAAAAGTACAATCAGACTCAACCTAAACCATACGTATTGGGTTGGGTTGGTCGGTTTAAAGGCATTTGAACAAACTCAATCCAGTTGAGAAATCTCAATTCAACCCAACTCGGACAAAAGTACAAACAAAACCCAACCCGATGTTTGCGGTTTAGGTTTGTTGTGTTTTTTTGCACCGCTAAGAGGAGTACAAGACAACTGGACCAAATGAGACTGGTTTGAATTGGATCCGACGGGTTGGACTGGATGAATGAAAAGTGAGGTAAGTAGGTCGAAGATTTGTGGCAAGTTTCAGGGTTTAAAGTGATATGGATAGTTTAGTAATTTAATAAATTTTTCTATGTTTCTCTTATTTTTTCTTCTACCACACTCATGTCCTATTTTGTTGTGCCAAACATGAGACAATAAGTTTTTTGTTTTGTTTGTTCCACGTACCAAATGCACCCAAATAACTAAATTACTTGTTTATCATATGAAAATCGAGCTCGAGCGAATACATTTTTTTGATTATTTTAATTCATGTCAAATTTTCGTTGAAATGTAAAGCAAAAACGTTCATGGTAATATCGACCATCAACGCAAACCTCAAATAGTCATGTGAGTATTGACTACATATAGCCATTGGGCCAACCATGGTCAAAGGGAATTTCTGGTTTCAATTTATATAACTTGTTAGAATTGAATTCTATGCAGTTGAATTCGAGTTTGTTTATCGTTTATAGAACTTTGATGGCTTGTTCCATGTTCCAAACTGCACAATATCACGGATCATCTCATTGTATGATATGGTATCAGGGTTTGGCACTCCATACAGAAAACCAAATGCTTATTCGATTATTTGGTTCCTAACAGTTGCATTACAAGTTTATGTGTAGACAATTTATAAAATATACAGATGATGTGGGTTATCTTCTGTTTTTTGTGCCTTTGGGCTTTGATACAACCACCACCATGGTTTTCTACCGCAACCTCCTCCATTACCCGCCATTCATTGTGCCAAGTTTTTTCCTCAGTGTCATAAAATTAAGCATTTATGTAAACTTTAAAAAATAAAGAAGATAAGATGAACAACTATATCTGCAAATCCCTCATTGTCTCTATCACTATCACTTATTGACAATATGTCATGCAATCTTTTATTACATAACTTGTCAACATAGAATATTTGTTGATCGTCACAAAATATATTTAAGTCATGACATAAACTCTTTGCTTTTAGGATGTTATATTTCAATGTCAAATAAGTTCGTATTAATATGGATGAAAGTAATAGAAAAACAAATGAAATGATTATAACTCCTCTTTTAATTTTGAATTAATCGAGATGAAAACTAACATGATATTAAGGACCTTATTTCAAAAGAAAAATGCATTAAAGCTGCTAACGGATAGCGTATGGATTATTACATTACCTTATCCATTTATAATAGCGGATAACATAACAGTTAAATGATCCATACCATAAAACTCTTATTCGTATCTATACTCTACCCATTAAGATAGCGATTAATGGATAAATGATATATAAAAAAATTCAACTATACATCAAATATATAAATAAAACACGAGTTATTCTATATCTAATTTATTCCAATTTATAATGTTATTATATATATAATTATAATATAGTATTTTAAGCAACAACAATATAAAAAGTTTCAAGACGATGCATTTATTTTTCATACCCTATATTGTTTCTCATAACTCTTTTACTTGATTAATATATGAAGAAAAATAATTTAGGCATTAATGAATAGCATTATAAAAAAAATATTGATATTTAATTTTATATAATTATGTATGTATGTATATCTTAACGGGTAATCGATAATGGATAAACGATAACAAAAATCGTTAATCTATACCTTACCAACTAAAATATCAGATAAGCAGATAAATTGATAAATTTTTCTTTACCTATGGACTTATTAAAAAGTTAAAACCTACCCTTATCCATTGTGTTAAAAAAAAACAAGATTTAATCAAAGGGTAAGAAATTAATATATAATATATGATCCACCTTAAAAAGGATATAATAATTGTTTTTGTAAGTTAATGATCTTAATTATTATGACGATTAAAAAGCAATTATCAGAAGAAAACAACATTTAAAGAAAAAAAATAAAAATACAACTTCGACTTAAAATATAATTTTAATATTTAAAATTCAGTTGAATGTATAATTTTTCTGTTAAACTATACGTCATATACTCATATTAGGTATTTAGTTTATTTTAATATTTCTTCAAATAGAAAAACGTAAAGAAAGCTTTAAAGAACGGTTTGCTAGTTGAAGAGTACAAGCTATCACTCATCCTACTTCTAATCAAAGCCTATATATATAGGCGAAGAATAATTTGCAACCCACGTAAATCTTACAACTCATGCAACCCACATCTTAACCATTGGATTAGTGATAAGCGGTTATTTTATTTTTATTTTTATGTTTTTTTTTAATTGAAAATATTGGACCCACATCTATTGTAACCGTCGATCATGAATCCAACGGTTAAGATGTGGGTTGCATGGGTTGTAAGATTTACGTGAGTTGCAAATTAAACTACCCCTATATATATATATTTACACATGACCCGTTATTTATTTTGTGTATTTTGAAATTTTTAAAAAATTATCAAATCATCTGTAAATAAGGTTGAAAGTAAATTTCAGAACTGATTTTTATTCACGTTATTGACATTGATTTGATAATCTGTACAGATTAATATTGGTTTGTACTGTTAGTAAGATTTAAACGGTTGTATTTGAAATGACATAGATAGATAATAGAGAGAGAGATCAAATCAAATACAAATGTTACACATCTTACAAACCAATATAACTTGTTCGTACAAATTATCAAATCAGTGTCAACGATGTGGATTAAATCAATTCCGAAATTTATTCTCAACCTTATCTGCAACTAATTTGATAACTACCTAAAATTTTCAAAATACACAAAATGAGGGGTCGGGATCGGTTTGTATGATGTACAACATTTACATGTTTTGTATTTGACCCCCCCCCCCTCTCTCTCTCTCTATATATATATATATATATATATGTGTGTGTGTGTGTGTGTGTGTGAAGTATCATGTGAGAAGATAAGAAGGGATATGAACCCTTGATCACTTTTAATCTAAAACCTATTCATAAATCGCGCTTGATGCTAGGATTGTTCATGTCATCCTGTGCATCTTATCTCATTGCATCTTATCTTAATGTTCATCCGAGGGTGAAGATCCCTTTTTACCGTTCTCAATATAAATTTCATTCTCATCGAAACTCAACCCTATATATATATATATATATATATAAATATTCAAACGAAAACACTAACTATTTAAAAAAACACAAGAACAACAAATCTTGTGCAACAGTGCAAAATCATATATGATTTGGGATTAACAGTCACAAAATAGGATGCGGACGACTTTGGTCGCGCCTTAAGTCGTCCACAACCATATATGATTTTATATAAAATTTATTGTTACCGTGTTTTCTTAAATAGATATTGTTCTCGTATTAACCCACCTATATAGACACACGTGTGCTTGTGTTTGTGTATATATACACATATATGCTATTCTTATGCAAGCTAAAAACAACAAAGGTTACGATCCAAACCACCTCTTCAACAAACAAAAATGGCTTCCACCACCACCATCAAAGACAAAACCCTCACCGGCGTCGGAAACCTCATAAAACTCCTCCCCACCGGCACCGTCTTCGCCTTCCAATTCCTCAACCCCATCCTCACCAACTCCGGCCACTGCACCACCCTCAACAAATACCTCTCCTCCGCCCTCATCGCCCTCTGCGGCCTCTCCTGCTTCTTCTCCTCCTTCACCGACAGCTACCAAGACGACGACGGATCAACCACCACCCATTACGTCATCGCCACCAAAAACGGCTTCTGGCCTCCTCCGCCGCCGTCCTCCGCCGTCGATGCTTCGAAGTACAGGCTTCGCGTCGGAGACTTCGTGCACGCGGTTTTCACGGTGGTGGTTTTCGCGGCGGTGGCGTTGTTGGATGATAACACGGTGGAGTGTTTGTATCCGGGGTTTGAGAGTAATGAGAAGGTGTTGATGATGGCGGTGCCGCCGGTGATCGGAGTTGTTTCGGGGTCAGTTTTTATGGTGTTTCCGACGACTCGTCATGGGATTGGGTATCCGTCTACGACGACGGTTAAGGGGAATAAGTGACGTGTGCATGATGCATGATAAATGGAAAATGATGACGTAAGCGTTAGTTTTTTTTCGAATGGAAGCATGCAAGTTGTTTTGTTTTATACTCGTATGATTTTTTTTTTCTTTTTTTATTTGATTTATATTTTGTGAGGTTGTCGTTTTGTGTGGATTTTAAAAGTGATTATCTTAATTAGATAATCGACTGTAATAAAACATGCATCAAAAGATATTGTTTAGAGTGTTTTTATGTTTGAAATTATGTATATATTAGGTTATGTTTGGTAAAAAAAACTAATTTTTTTTTCTGGTACATGTTTAGATGACTATAAGCTAACTTATAAAGTAGCTTATTAAAAAGATACTTATAGTAGCATTTTTTTAAAAAGCTAGCTTAATCAGATATTGTCTTGGAACATCTTCATGAGATTTTTCTAAACTTTTCCAAAATGGAGAAACAATAGTTAAGATTTTTAAAAGAAATATTCATTATCAATAAATTTTATATTTTAGAGATAAATTATTGATTATATTATTAAAATATTTTATATATATATATTTAATAACATATTATTTTTCTCACCTAAACATTGAATTTCAAAGTTTCTCATTAGTGGATATAATAAAAAATTATTTCACTCACTTGGTAATCATTTTTTGGGATATATCCAAATTTGGAGAAAATTACAACCCTTCTCCTATTTTCTCCATTTTGAAGAGATTTGCAGAAGTTGTTGGAACAAAAAATTGTTCAAAATATCCATTTTCTTCATTCTAGAGAATCTGTTGGAGATGCTCTTATTGTATGGGTGCTTAAATCGTTAGATAGCGGTCTGATGGTCCGATCCGGTTTAAAAAATAGCCAAATCGGATGGTCCAGCCCGGTCTATGATTTTGAACGTTTGTTGAGTTGTTTGGACCAAAACGATGGTCGATTAAAAAGAAAGTTTCGTCCGAGACACTAGATTTTATTTTTCGCTTTTCAATTGGATGTCTTCCATAAATTGGCAAAAAATCCCGATCTATCAAAAATCAAATCCAAATTTCAAACCGTCTTTCGTTTCGTCAAATTAATGTTTGTTTTAATTTTGGAGATAAATGGTTCTTTTATAATTTAGTAATATAAAATTTTATTATGTTAAATTGGTAAAAACTTAGAGCATCTACAATCATGGACCTTATCAAAAGTCCATAACTCTGTCACATCAGTTTTCTTTTTCTGTCACATCAATTTTCTCTTTCCTACACATTTCATAAACCTTTCACTCTCAATCATGAATCGGTCCATAGTTTATATAATAAAAATATAATAATAATAGTTAAGAATTACTTATTATAATTAAAATACAATAATTAAAGTTACAACAAAAAAATATTTATTATAATTAAAGATACAAATTAAAGATTATTATAAAGGATCAAATATAGTTCTATAAAGGATAAAAGATTATTACTCTTAAAAAACAATAATTAATTAAAAACTAATTATAATTAATAACAATAACAATAACTAAAAGTTAGAATAATTAAAAACTCAAAATTGATTATATATTAAAAACAATTACAAGTTTTGTAATACAGTAAATTTATTTATTTAATTAATTCAAGATTATATATTAAAAAGGAAAAAGAAAAAACATTTATTTATTGGCATGGACCGCTCCATTGCATGGAGCGGTTTGCCAACTCATCACTTTCCCAATGACAATTTTCTTTAATGAAGTGGTTCATGAGTTTACACGTGACTTGATGGACTTTTAAAAACCCACCATTGTGGGTGCTCTTAATTTTGAAGATAGATGTTATGTTTTTTTAGTTTAAAGCCTATAATATGTCAAAACCGTGTAAACCCGTCACACCAGAGTCAAACCGTTCTTTTACGGTTTGATTTTGGTCATTTGATGCCACACTGCTCGGTTTGAAATTTTTTCTAAACCGTCGTTGTGTTTTGGTTTATGTTTTAGGGATTAAACCATCTAAACCGGGTCATAAAGACCTCTATTATATTGTTTTATAAAGTATTTATTAAATAAAATCGAACGTTTTCTTAGCAATAACATTTTTTTCTTTTTCTAGGAAACAACTTCTCAGTAATTTATTTAATTTGGTTTAATCATACATCTTTAAAAACGACATTGTTTTGAATAATACATATAAACCATTAGTTAAGCAACCCTGAAATCATACGACCCTCTAAAGCTACATCCTACCCCATTTGTTTGAAGAGAGAATCTACACGTTTAATCTCTTTAAAGTCGACTTAATTAAGTTTACGTATTTATACTACTTAAGTTTCAAACAGACGTTTTTTCATGTATGGTACACGTTAAATTGATAGATATTAGTTTGTAAAAAATGCCTTGATTTTTTTTCAATAATACTATAATAAATTTTGTTGTTCTTTCGGTTAAATTTTCAGTATTTCGTTACAATCAAGTTTCTTTATCTACTATCATCGTTCATTTATCGTTTACAAAATAATCAAAATTTATTTTTTCAGAAAGCTAATACGTTTTATGGAAAATAAGTAAGCATTGTTTAAATAACAAATAAACAGTTAAAATACTAATATCATTGAAGGAGAGGTTTCTCTACGTCATGGCACTCGCTTTCGATTGCTTTTTCATCATTTTGTAAGAAACCCTCTTTTCCTTTAGCCCACAGCACAAAATACAACCCCGTAAACATGATGAACATACCCGTAAGACTGTACAGATATAAAATACCGAATAACTGTTAGAAACTATTTGATAAAGACGAATGTAAACTCGTTGAATATAAACCAGTTTGTGA
The DNA here is from genome assembly GCA_954870635.1 of Arctium minus. NCBI lineage: Eukaryota > Viridiplantae > Streptophyta > Magnoliopsida > Asterales > Asteraceae > Arctium > Arctium minus. Next base: position 1,817,207 of record OX941089.1, on the reverse strand, counting down.
CCAATTTAATGCCTTTCGTCTATCTATGTGCATATCTAGTTGTACCTAACAAAAGGTACAACTAAGCAATGCACACAGTGCAACTCAAAACGGTCTAGCCCTATGCAAGTGTACAATACACTACAACAAAATGGGTTATTTGTCTCTTTGGCAGCCTAAATAAGTGCTTAATCAACAACTTTTATTTTATACAGTACAATTGTGTAGTAAGTTGTTAAGATAAGTTAAGCGATCTAACAAGTTATGACGAATTAGGTAATCTAATAGTGCAACTCAAATGGTCTAGCCTTACGCAAGCGCTACAACAAAATCAGTTATATATTTGTACCAAGAATGAGAGTCTGTTTGTTAGTAGCTTAACGAGACTCACAGCTTATTCGATCAGTTGTACATAAATGTTTGGTAGTAGCTTAATGATATAGAAAATGACTTATTCAGTAAGCTTCTATGGGGAGTTGAGTATTTTTTTTTTCCAAACTTGTCCCTTCCAATAAAAAATTACGCTCTCTCCATTTATGAAACCCTCCTCCCAAACAAAAACATTCTCAATCTATACAGACAGATTAATCCATACATAGATCTTTATCTATACAATACTTAATGGAAAAACAACCAAACAACCCTGAATATCCTAATAAAGGTTTTACAATAAGATGTTAGGACGTATTTAGGCATCTTACCAAGTTTTTAGATTTTGAAATAAAGTCTCATATTAGCTTTTCTATATGATACTTCTTGGAAGTGTCCTATTAGATTTTGAAATAAAATGTCCCAAAAGAACGTTATATTTCAAAATACTACTATAAAACTTGTAAAGGCATTCAAAGGCATCATGTCTAACTTATTGTAACACTTTTAAATAGGATATTGGAATTGTTTGGTCATTCAAATTCTATAAAACAGTCTACTATAACATTTAAGGGTTGTTTGTTTACCTCTTAATGAAAAAAGGTTGCCTCTTAATGGTTCTAAAATTCTCTTAATGATTTTGTATTTTGACCCTCCCTTAACCATTAAGAGTCCTGATTTCATTATGAACAATTAACAAACAACAATATTTCATTTTACACTATATCATAAAACCTTTTAATCATTCTGCACTAAACCATTCAGCAACTGTCAAACAGTCCCTTAGCCGATTTGTTGTAACTTATTCAACGAATTAACGGTCACAATATAGAGTCCAATTATTAATGCACATGGTACATCGGTTTATTGCGCTAGCTAGTAGTTCGATCGTACGTACCTTCCAAGAGCGATGGATTGACCTAAGAAACGCGAGATGATAACAGCGATGACGGTTCCAACGGGATTGAACATCGAGACCAAAACCGGCCCTCTTTTCTTCATTGCCCATCCATTGAAGCTAAAACAAACTCCGGTGACCATTCCCGCCTGCTCGTTTCCAAATCGATATTAAAAATATATACACATTGGAAATAATGATACCGAAACGATCAAAATTCGGGGAATAGAAAGATTATAATCCTTAATTTTCAGTTTCTGAGCTAGCAATTATCCAGTTTGACTTTTGAGGTCAAACTACTAATCGGTAACTTCGAAATTATATTCGATTCTGCAAATTGTTGAACAAAAGACGGTGATAACATCGATCTTCGTTTAAAAAAAAAAACAAGGTATGGAAGTGTTATTGTTTAATTCTTTGCAAAAATAATTACCAATTTGTAGTAGAAATACTAATGGGTTTGACCTCAAAAAGTCATCGAGTTCAATTAGCATATCAGAAAGAGGCTTAATTTGACTTTTGAGGTCAAATCTCTAATTTTGACTTCAATTTTTGACATCGTTCTTTAAATTTTCGAAGAAAAATATAATAACGACTATCATAACTCATACAAAACCTACGTGGGAAAATCTCGAGACTTAATTTTTCGATAAAATAAGCATCGATTTCGACTAGAACAAATAATATGTTTGACCTGATCTAAAGTCAAACTTAGATGATTCATACCAGTAGAGCATAGCATATCAGCTGTTTTAAAGACCAAATGAGCCACGGTGTCGGGATCGAATGTTTTTCGATAAACTCGAGTGTCGCAGTTAGTATCACACCGATTAACGATGTTAATGCACACAACGATATAGGAGTCGGCATATCAACTAATGTTATAGCCTGCAAAATTCACAAATTCACAAACAGGCTAAAAAATGTTCACATTGTGAAACAAATATATGTTAATCAATATTCTAAATCCTAGTATTGGATGAAAAAAAATCATATGAAACAACACATGATACACTAATTCTCAAGGTTATCACAATTTCATGGAGTTCTTAAAACAAAGTCCCCCTTTATATAGGAATTCAATGGGGTCCACATATCCTCACAACAATAAAATTAAAAATGTGTATCAATTACTAGTGTTCTAACGACAATATACCTGCAAGATGACATTACTTGATAGAACAATAACAGCAGCAACGAGATAAATACAACCGATAATCCGCTCCTTGTTGAAAATGTAGAAATATTCAGTTCGTAAAGACAAACGATCATGTAAAAATACGTCTTTCGAGAAAGGCTTTTTTTTCGTGCTTTGCATAAGGCTCATCGTAATGGCCCCGACTACACACAAAAACGTGCCCACAATCTTGACCCTACTATACGTACAGTTGATATCGATTTTCTCTAACCTGCATATAGAATCGAACATTAATTGAGCTCTCGTGAACCATGAAAATAAATGCAACATTTTCTTTTCAGTAAGTTTTCAATCTGAATTTACAAGTAGAAACCTAAAGGCCCAAGCGATGATAAAGATGAGCCCTGGTGCAAGATTCGGCATCGCAGTAGCCATTGATGGTGAAGTTAAGTCGACCCCCTTCAACATTAAAGATTGAAACAATGTCACCCTGATCATATCAACATCGGACGTATGATTAGGAAAAAAGATAAATTGCATGAAAATGTAATGTATTTTGTTCTTATTTCTTTGGCACACAATTAAAACATAAAACATATATTTTGGGTAAATTACATTTTTCATCCATGTGATTTGTTAAAAATTACTATTTTCATCAATATGTTTGTTAAAAATTAATATTTTAGTCCCTATACTTTTTAAAGTTACGATTTTCATTCTTATGATTTACAATAGTTATTGTTTTCATCCTTCTTATTTACAATTTATGGTTCCTTTCATCCTTCTGGTTTTAATTAATTGTTGTTTTAGTTCCTCATACTTAGAGGTAAGAGTTAAATTCAAGGACGAAAGTAACAACAAATTGCAAAGCACAGAGATAAAAAGCGTAATTTCAAAACCACAGAGATAAAAAGCGTAATTTCAAAACCATAGGGATGAAAACCGTAATTTCAAAACCATATGGACGAAAGTTCACACTTTTTAACAAACTATAGGGACAAAAACGTAATTTACTCTACAATTATTTATTTTTCTCTATTTCATAGCTACATCAACAAAAAATGTTCAGTTGTATGTCATGCCAACATGGTAGCCGGTTTGAAAATGTTTGAAATGTGCTATCTCAGGTACTAAAATGAAAAGTTTGAAAATACATTACCTAAAACAGAAATATGAACAAAGTAGTTTACATTTTCATGCAATTTGCAACGGATTTGTTTACGATAAAATTAATCAACACAATCGATAACTTGCTCACCCTGCAAACGAGATCAAAACCAACTGAACCAATAATTTGGCACTCAATCTCTTTGGCCATGACTTCCTGCAATATAAACATCACAAAAACCTTACAATTTTTTATATAAAATTCAACGTCATCGATCGGAAAACACGATCATAAACACGTAAATAATCATGTTTAACTGCTCGAATACCTTTCGTAAAAGATGGCAAGAGGAGAGAGGATGAGAAAGGTGACGAAATTGGAGGAGATAATGAGAGGAGTAGGAGGAAGGCTTATAAACATGATGTAACTCTGTAAAACTGAGTTTCCTGCGTATAAAAACTGGACTCCGATCAATCCACCAATTATCACAACATCTTCCACGAACCGCCGCTTTGTCGCCATCATCATCAACCGTTCGGGTTTTTAAAACATTATTAATAAGAGACTAGATCGAAAACCCTTGTGGAATTCTTCGGGTTTGATGGAATGTTGATGGTGAAAAAACCCTTCTTGAACTACGGATTTCCGGTTGTTTAAAACATTTGATGAATGGTTCGGGGTTTAGAACGATGGTGTCATCTTTTCAAGAAACCTGGCTTAGAAGGGGATTGTTCTTGATTTCATGTTGCTCGAGGGTTTGATTAGAAGATTGAAATATGATAGAAAATAAAATCAAGAAAACCCTTCTTTTTCTTTTCTTGAATTCTTCTGATTCGGTGAACAGTTTTTGTTTAAAATATTAAGATCATTATTATTGTTCTCAAGATGAGATTAAAAACCCTCTTGCATCTATTCTTAAAATTCTTCTCCGACTTAAATGATTATATATAATGCATGTATATGAGTTTTTTTACGGGGATATTTCCTAACGTTGAAAGTAGATCCACCCAATAGACAAACAAATGAACTCATTAGAATTTTGAAACTGTATTTTAATTTATGACAAATTCTTTTGACGATTTGGCTGGTCGTTTTGGTAAATATAAAAAACTTTGGTCATTTTCTTACTTCGTTTATGTATTTCGATCATTAATACCCCATATGGTAGTGTAAACTACATCCTTGATCCCTGTGGTTTGTAGAAATTATGAAATACATCCCTGTAACTCGTTTGTTACACCGATGGTTCCTATGGTTTGTAAATCTTTACAAATTTGATCCTTTAAAATGGATACCAATTCATTTTTTTTCAATGAGAATTTTATTTAGATAGTATATTACGTTTTTAGTCCACGTGATTTGTTAAAAAGTTACATTTTTAATCCCTATGGTTTGCTAAAAGTTACATCTTTAGTCCCTATGGTGTTGAAATTGTTGTTTTCATTATTATTGTTTATAATTCATTGTTGTTTTCGTCCATGTTTTGAATTCCTACTTTAAGGATGAGAGACAAAAATAATAATAAATTATGAATTACAAAGACGAAAACAACAATAAATTTTAAATCATAAGAATGAAAACAACAATAATTTATAAACCATAAGGCTGAGAATCATAGGCATTGTTTGGCAAAAAAAGTTAAGCTAAGCTAGTTTTTTTTTACATGTTTGGATGACTATAAACTAACTTATTATAAACTATTTTATTGAAAAACTACTTATAATAGCATTTTGAAAAGCTAGTTTATCAGCTACCAGCTAACTTATAAGCTAGTTCGTCAAACATAGCCATAATCTCAAAAAGCATAAAAACAAAAATAACAATTTTCAGAAAACCACAAGGACTAAAAATGTAATTTACTCTTTTTTAAATATAACTAACTTTCAACAATTTATATTCCTGAACAAAAAGAAACTTATGAAGGTCTTTTCTCAAATAACAAAAGCATATTTACCAAATTATGGCCATTATACCCAATACCATTTCTTGCAGAAACATTTCATCACAGGCACCAAATCTCCCCAAATCGACACCTTCAAATCTTGTTTTGAACACACTTCATTCCTTCATGAAGATGACAACAACAGTGAGATGGCCAACAATGGCGAAAAACCAAATGGGTATGATTTGGTTTACAAGATTCAAGAATGTGCGCATTTGGGTCTCTGTGACCATGGCCAACAGCTTCATTGCTACGTTTTGAGATCTGGGTTCACTTCCAATGTTTTTGTTTCATCTGCCCTCATCAATTTGTATGTTAAATTGGTTATGCTAAAAGATGCCCATAAACTGTTTGATGAAATGCCTGAACCAGATTTAGTTGCTTGGAACTCGTTGATCTCCGGGCACATTCGTTCGGGGAAGTTTCAGAAGGCTTTGAGTATGTTTCTTGAGCTAGAAAGGTCGAGTATTTGTTCAGATTCGTACTCGTTTACTGCGGTTTTATCCGTTTGTGGGCAGCTAAATTTGGTACGATTCGGGAAGTTGGTTCATTCGCGGATCACTAAGTTTGGTGTCGAATGTAGTACTTTCGTAGCTAATTGTTTGATCGATATGTACGGAAAGTGTGATCATGTTGAAGATGCGATCAAGATTTTCGATGAAATGTGGTCGAAGGATACGTTTTCTTGGAATTCAGTGATCGGTGCGAGTGCTAGAAACCAAAGGATCGAACAAGCATTTGGATTCTTGAATCGAATGCCAAACCCCGATACAATAACGTACAACGAGATGATCAACGGCATTGCACATTTTGGTAACATGGAACAAGCCATCGAGATTCTATCGACGATGCCAAACCCGAATTCGTCTTCGTGGAATTCGATTCTAACGGGGTACGTAAACCGAAACCGTCCAAGAAACGCCCTTGAGTTCTTCCGTAAGATGCACTCGAACGACATACGAATGGACGAGTTCACGTTTTCGAGCATTTTAAGCGGCATTGCACGCCTTGGAGCGCTAACATGGGGGACTTTGATCCATTGTCGTGTGGTGAAGTACGGTTTTGACGAATCGGTTGTCATCGGCAGCGGTTTGATCGATACGTACTCGAAATGCGGGCAGGTTAACACCGCCGAATTCTTGTTCGAATCCCTACCCGACAAAAATCTCGTAACTTGGAACGCGATGATCTCCGGGTACGCCCACAACGAGAATTTACCGAAAGTGATCCAAGTTTTCGAACAATTAAAACACGTGAAAGACCTACAACCTGACGGGATCACATTTCTAAACGTGCTATCGGCTTGCTGGCACAATAACACGCCATTAGAACTCGCGAACCGGTACTTCGAATCGATGATACGTGATTACGAGATAGATCCAACGGTCGAGCATTGTTCTTGCATCATCCGGCTCATGGGTCACGAAGGGGAGGTTCGGAGGGCTGAAGGGATGATAAAGCGGCTAGGATTCGAGTCATGTGGCGGCGTTTGGCGGGCGTTGCTGGCGGCTTGTGGTGTTTGTGGGGATATCGAGGTGGCGGAAACAGCGGCTAGGAAGGTGATTGAGCTCGATGGCGATGGTGAGTTCGTGCACGTTATGATATCGAACATTTACGCGCAATTCGGAAAGTGGGAAGATGTAGGAGCAAGGAGGAAGACAATGAGAGACAATAAGGTGAGAAAAGAGGCTGGTTTAAGTTGGATTGAGAGTAATCTTTGATCATTCCTCCTTGGTTGATTTTCCATTAGGTTGGATAAAGCTGTGAGTGTGAATTAATTTGTTTCTAATAGATAAAGAAACGTTGTTTTTTAATTGAGAGCGGCATTTTTTAAAAAAGAATTGGCTTTCTGCATAAAGGTCCTTAAGTGTCTTACTGAAGAAACAACTTTCTATCTCATTAAGTTATTAGGGTGCGTTTGGTATGCAGAACAGAGTGAATCAGAACAGAACAGACTTGTCCCATGTTTGGCGTGACCATATGTGGGATACGCTAGAACTAAGTGGAACAAACATGGGACACACTTGTTCCACTCCAACCCCCTGGAACTAAGTAGAACAGCGATATTTTGACTAATATACCCTTTATTAAAAACAAAAACATAAAACATGTATTCTCATCATCCACGCCTCCAAGCTAGGGGTGTGCAAAACCCGAATATTCCGAAATCCGAATCCTCATCCGAACCAAAAATATGGTGTTTTTGCAAAACCCGAATACCCCGAAACCCGACATTTGGGAGGATATCTGGGTTTGGATTAGTTTTGATCGTTGGCCACCCAACCCGTCCGAAAACTCGAAATAACATAAATATATATTTTAAATACTATATATATATATAGGGGTTGTTTAATTTGCAACCCACATCTTAACCGTCGGATTCATGATCGGCGGTTATAAATAGATATGGGGCCCAATATTTTTAATTAAAAAAATAAAAAAAGAAAAATAAAATAACCGTCGATCATGAATCCGACGGTTAAAGATGTAGGTTGCAAGGATTACAACCTTTTTAAGGGTTGCAAAATATCCTTCCACTATATATATATATATATATATATATATATATATATTTATCTAATTATTTTTTGAAAATCGTAAATTATAATCTGTTGAAATATTTTCTAAATTTTAAACTTGCTATCGATTTCATTAATCTTTGAATCGATTGTATTCATCCTAAAAAACGACTAAATTTATATATAACTTTTGCATTATATAATATCCGAACCCGACCGACATCAATCCGAAACCCGACCAACCCAAACCCGAAACAACATAAAATCCGAAACTTAAAATTTGTGTTTTGATTTCCATATCCAAAATCCAATCGTGATAAATTAGTTTTATGTTTTTTGATAATCCATTGCACTATGTATTAGTGATGTAAATTAGTTTTATGTGATGTAATCTATGATTTTTCATCCGGGGGTAAATTCGTCATTTAACCAGTCTAGTCTTGTTCTGTCATGCCTTGCCAAACGCTGAACAGTTGTCCTGTTCTGTCATGTTCCATCTTGTCCTGTCCTGTCTGCGTACCAAACACACCCTTACTAAACAATTATATATAGTTAACCGAATAAGTTCTTAATCGCATTAAGCTGCTAACAACGAGGCTCTAAAAGGGTGCCTGTCATGGTTCGCAAAATGTTTTGAAATGAATGAAATGTTTTAAAAATTAAAACTTAAAAAGGAATTGGAATGAAATTGAAATCACACATTTGGTTGGCAAGTTATTTGATGAAATTTGTTGGTATGATTCACAAAATATAACTTGGGAATTGTAATAAATGACCAAAAGACCTCTTTATTACGTTTCTATACTTTCTTGCTTTGTATACAAGGACATCTCCCACAGCTATACTAAAATAGAGATTATGAAGATTTAACAACTTTTTATTCCAACAACTATAAAAAAAACATATGTTAAGATAGAGGGGGGAAAAAGAAGGTGAAAATCTCAAAGGAGATTTTGAAAGTAAATGTTTAAGTGAAAGAAATAATATTTTATTATATTTATTAAATATTTTAATAATATAGTTGATGTTAGAATTACTAAAATAAAATAGTTGTTAGAGTTGGATGTAATTCTTTTAGAGATTTTTACTTTTAATACCATATTTTAGAAAAAACATAGCATAGCTGTTGAAGATGCTCTGATAATAAAACTTTGAAGAATTTTTTCGAACTCGAGCCTAATACTATTTTCTTCAGTCAAACGCGTAAATCCTAATTTCAAACACGGGCCTGTAAATCCCATTTTCGTGGTCCCAACAAATCCCACATTCAAAAGAAACGGACCCAATAAATCGCACTCAAAAGTAGAGTCTCGGAGCGGCGAAAAAAGGATATCAAACCAAAAATAGAAAGAAACAATGTCAACACGAGCAACATGCCTGAACTTTGTACGTAAATCACCAAACGAGAATAAACCAAACCAAACCAAACCAAACTAATCCAGTATATCCCACTTGAAGGCATGATCTAGATGGGATGTACACATACCTGACCTCTACTCCAAATAGTAGAAGCAGTTATTTCCATAAAGACCCCAGATTTCAAAAAAGTATATGTGAGAAACACTACAAATAAGCACTCAAATTGAATTTCTTTGTGCTATTGAGAACCAAGATGTGCTGTACTGTTTTCTAGAGATTCAAGCATCTTTTATGAAATTACAGAATAATCAGGATGAATTACAGAACCTGCTTTCTCGTTCAATGTCCGCTAACGGGTCACCTTGGAACCGATAAACCGAGCTCTAGTTCATACAAAAAAGAACCCATATCAGATACGGATAGGAGCTTCGATTTCTACCAAACTACCTGCAATCACGATGCAAAAAAATGTATCTATCTAAACGGTTTTTCCTTCCTAACACTTGTGAAAGTGTAGAAAAGCATTTACATATAAATATACTATATATCTATATATATAAATGATCGGAGTAGAGTTCCGTCTTATTAAAACATGACGAAGCAAGCCCACCTCAAGAAACGGCAAAATGTATCACGTTCCATCAAATTCATCTGGGGAAAACGAGAATTTCATGTTACTACAATACACTCTAGTTGTGAGCTATATGCAACAAGTTGATTTTTTATAGATTTAAATTCGTTCCACAACTATGTTTGCAGTGAGACACACTGCACGTTACAAGTTATCCTACTTTCACAAGGTTCACGGGGTTCAACAAGCAAGCAAAATTTTCAAAATGGGTTCGGGAATCATCAAATGCATCATGTTTTGTCCGAGTAAAGTTCCATGCTATTAGCGTGATGACAGGAGCCCACCTCTACAAACAGCACAATGTATCACGAATTCACGATCCATCAAATGCATCTGGGAAAAGGGAGAACTCTTGTTACTATTATACTCTAATCTCAGCTATATGCAAGAACTCAAACTTGGAACTAAACCAAACCAAACAAGCCAAGTATATCCACCGAAAGTGGGGACTAGTCAAACTCAGAACTCTTGCTTGATAAATTGGCCCGATTGATAAATTGGATAGAATTTGAAGACCAATAAACACTAGGGAATTTTTAATAAAATATAACCATTTTCATATGCTTCAACTACTAATTGGCCTCGCAAGTTCAAGAGATAAAACTCGAACAAAAAGTATCGCATATCAAATGCCTAAAAAAGCAAATAAATCATACACTAAACACTCAAAAAGTAGGAAGAAGTGTTGAGCACAAATAAAAATGGTGATTGTAACTCGGTCTACTTATAAGCCTAAAACTTTTAAGATCGTTAACAAAGCACTCATACTTGATATGATGACAGGTCTTGTAAATCCGGGTTCATTTGTTTCAAGCATTTGGGAAATTCATGTGCCTGCAGGAACCAAACTCCAGTCAGATTACTGGTCAATGTATCTCTCTCACTAGGTAGATCTTTCGAAGAGTTCAAATAATAACTAAAATTTTCTAACAAAAGAGAATGGCCTTATCCCACGTAAGTTGAGGTGCTTTCGATTCTAAGCATGTATCTTATTGTGGAAAATATTCTGTGGGTCATTTTGTTAGGGTCAAAAATGTGTTTAAGATGGAATTGAGAGGGGTTCATTTAGGAATCTTAAAAATTTAAGGAATGCAGGAACCACTTTTTTTATGAGTATTCATGATGAATAACGTGATAGAATATTCATGATGAATGTCATGATAGATATTTATGATGAATACTCACGAAATAGATGGTTCTTGAGTGCCTAAAATATTTAAGGTTCCTAAATGAACCTGCCCGGATGGAATAACTAACTAAAAGTTGATCAACAACTTCAAGCCTCCTGCTGCAGAGGACCCAACATTTCCATCAACTGTTTTCATGTAATGAAACACTAATTCCCACTCGAATAATGCATTTTTCCATTGAGTTCATTATCGTGTGTATCAATCACATAGAACAAAAAGGGAAGACAAGGCCAATATATACACATACACACACACACATATACATACATAAACACATGGGTGCATGTATATGTGTGTGCATATGTGTTTTTTGAGTAATTCAAGGGTACACGATCAAGCTACATGTGTCTAACTTAAGAGTAAACTAGGCACCTCTTTGTTCCCACCATGACAACATAAAACTAGTTTAGGAAGAATTTTAGTTACACTAATTCTTAGACGACATATAAGTGTTTATGTTCTGATTGAATAACTAACAAAATATTGATTTACAATCTAACATCGGATGACAACTTCTCATATACTAACATGTTTAGATGCCAAGTCAACCAGAAAAAAATGAGTTCGATTCTCTTGATCCCAACATTTTCCTTATTAAATTATTTACTTCAATAACATATACGATGAATATAATTTATGTATAGTCTCATTAGCTTATCTTATATAAGAGGTACCAACAACTTAAATCTTCTAGCTTATTTAGGATTTACATATATCTCTACTATATATAAAGCATTAATGATTTAATTCTTAATTATAATTCATCAATGTAGAACTACAAGTAGTTTAACTTTAAGCTAATTTACTTAATTTTAAGAGGTACAAATAATCATTGCATGTATACAAGTCGTTAAGGCTTCATTAAACCACCCCACCATATCCCACGCCCAACCTCTGAAACGTCCACCCGTCCAAACTCAGATGTGGAATGGAGAGGAACTCCCGTTTCCTAGCGCAACATATCCCTCTTGACTCCCCTAAATTCGCTCACTATAAGCTTTAACAGCTCGTATGCATGTAGTACTTATTTGTAACTCTTGAAAATTAAGTAAAGTAGCTTAAACTATTTGTACTTATGCATTAATGAATTGTAATTAAGAACTAAATCACTCATGCTTAATACATAGTAGAGCTAATAAAAGAAGAGATAGATGATGTTCATCTATTATCACCTTTAGGTTGAGATATGAAATACTCATGTTTCATATAATACGCACACAAAATAAGTATTGATGAAGTTGAAAAACAATTGGAAGCATTTTCACATGCATCAAAGCATCATGCACGAGGGTTAGCATCAACGTAATATTGTGATTCTAGTCAAACCAACATTTAAAATAAACATGTAGTCATGGAAGTCTTCACCTCTAGAAGAAAGACTACAACAATTATACAACATACATAACAAACATGCAGGGCTTTTATATCTCATGGGAGAAGTCGTGACTCACAATCAAATAACAAAAAAGATATTAGAGGCCAGGAGAGGTGCGGCAGAGTGTACCCTGTGAAAGAGATCTGCAACTCCTTGAAGTGGTGCTCAGGCATGATGTCAGTCTTGCTGCAGCAACCGCATTATGTAGGGGTAACAGTGACTGCACGCATCCAAGTTCTGATGGGCACCTATCACATACATTATTGCAAGCTCATCAATATCTTTCATCTACTCACGTTGTGTTCTCGAGTCCTTTTTATGAAGGAAAAAAAGGAGGGAAAGGGAAGGAATGAAGGGGGAAAGAGAAACTACCGGGTTCTCGAGTTTTTTTAGAAGGGAAAGGAAAGAAAAAGGAAGGGTAAAAAAGACTGATTTTCCTGCCAAAACTTTCCTCCTAAATATAGGAGAAAAGGAAAGGAAATGAAAGAAATACAAACAATTATAAGTGTTTATAAAATCATACATCTACCCATCAATTATAATCCACTGTAAAATAAATAAGGGTGTATTTGTAAAATTAACATATCTCCTGCTCAAGAACATACAACTTTATTTTCTTTCATTCCTTTTCCTTTCTTTCCTTTTGCTTTCAAGAACACAAATTTAAAACAAAAAAAAATCATTTCTTTTCTTTTCTTCTTAAATTGAGAACATATTAATGCTATAGAACTTTTCAAAGGTTTCTTAGCTCCTTATAGTATACTCAACCATAACATATTAACATGTTACCAGCAACAGGTTCAGCAAATCTTTATTAAAAAACCACCTGAAATTGTTCCATTTCATTTCATTTGTATAATTGTTGAATGTTAAACCATTTGAATCAACAAATTCAAATTTCATGGATGAGGATTTCTTTTTGGGCTTCTCCTTTATACTAATTTACCTATTTTTTCCAAAATAACAATCAGAAATCACTTTCTAAACTTCACAAATATTATTGTCTACATAAACATTATCAAACCGTATCTCTTGCAACTCAATTCGACTCCTATTTACACAATTATTTCTAGCAAAGTGAAATCCAATTCACATACAAAACCCTAATTGAACTTCCTCGTAATCGACCGTACTCACATCAATCATAAACCTGAAATTGACATAAAAAACGTAGTTTTTAAGAAGAAAGCACACACCTTGACATAAAGAAGCGAGGAGCTGGTGATACAGTGGACCTGGTTGGAAGAGGGAATTTTGGGGATGAAGGTGCAGATTTGGGCATGGAAGCCGACTTAAAAGCGGATTTGAGATTTGAAATTGAAGCTTTGTTCATGAATCGATTGCATCTTGAAGCCATAGCCAATATCGCGAGATCGGAGCTTTGATGAAAAATGTCGATAATCCGATCTAAATTGATTGTTTTCTAGGGTTCAGGGTTTTAGGGCGACCATTAATGTCGGGTCCTGTACCCGACCCGTTTAACATAACCTTCTATTCCAATTTCCAACCCAATCTCAGGGTTGTTTGTCTTTTGGCCGAATGGTTTTGACGCGGAATGATTAAGGCTATGTTATGAAAAAAAAAAAAAAAAACTTATCAGCTAGCTTACTGAAAAGTTACTCATGGTAGCGTTTTGAAAAGCTAGCTTATCAGCTACCAGCTAACTTATAAGAGCATCTTCAACAGCATTGCTAAAATAGAAAATTTGGCTTTTTCTTTGCTATTTCTCTTCAACAGTTTTGCTATATGGTTTACTAAAATAGAGAAAGAACAAAAAATCTCTAAATATAGAGAATTCTCTATATTCTCTAAATTAGAGATAAAATATTATTTTATTCAATCCAACCAATAAGATTGAAGTTTTAAATTTTTATTTTAAATTTTTTTTAAAAAGTGTATTGGGATGATAAATTAGGGAATATTATAATAATATAAATAATGATTGATTCTCTAAAATTGAAAAGTTATTGGAGTTGGAAGAAAATGTTTTTAAAGATTTTGACTTTTCATTCTCTATTTTATAAAAAATTTAACAATGTTGTTGGAGATGCTCTAAGGTAGTTTGCCAAACAATGCCTAAGTGATCAGAATGATTAAGGGGTTGTTTGTTTGTTTTTTAAAACCTCTTAATGGCTCTTAAGTATGAATCGTTCAGACCTTTTACACACCACCTCTTATTAATCATAACTAAAATAAGATTTCAGATTTTAGACCTCTTAAAAAACAAACGACACCTAAGTGTCTCTTATGATATAGTTAGAAATGAAATCAGGGCTCTGAATAGTTAAGACATGGTCAAGATGCAAAATCATTCAGATGATTTTGGAACTATTAAGAGACATACCTTTTTTTGTCAAATAAGATTTATTTTTTAACGATTCAGATGTTGCCTCTTAATGAAACCATTAAGAGGTAAACAAACAGCCCCTTACCTATGTTAGAGCATCTCCAAGAGCTATACTATAATTTTTCTAAAATATATTATAAAGGTTAAAATCTCTAAAAAATTTACATCCAACTCTAACAGCTACTCTATTTTAGCAATTCTATCATCAATTATATTATTAAAATATTCAATACATTTAATAAAATATTATTTATCTCTCATAAACACAAAGCTTCAATGTCTAAAATAATTTAATATTATTTTTCTCTCTTGAATATTAAGTTTTAGAGATTTCTCCAAATTTGGAGATTTTTACTTTCTCTCTATTATTTTCTCTATTTTAGTATATGATATAGCATAGTTGTTGAAACAAAAAAGTTGTTAAAATCTCTTTTTTTTTTAAACAAAGTTGTTGGAGATGCACTTAGTGACCCAGCCTAAAATAAATTAGTAATTTTTTATAAAAATTATTTATTTAATATCTATACTATATTATAAAGATGGCATAAAAAACTCTTAATTACAACTCACTAAGCTTTATGTACTATCATTTAAAGCTATCTACTTAAAATCTCTTAAAAATAACTACTAAAGCCTAATGTACTACCTGTAAAGCTTTTAACCCTAATTAATATATTTCATTCTTATCCCCCAAAATTTTTATCTCTAATCTCCAAACCCTAAAATTATGAAATTTGAATTCTGATAAACATAATCAAAACAGAATAAACATATCAATTTAAATATAAAAAATTTAAAATATATAAGATAATTAATGAATTTTAACAAACTACTTAATTTTTTTTATATAAAAAACATTATATTGTTAAGCCTAAATTAAACAAACTTATATATAAAAAACCATTATCACTCAATAAAAACCATCCAAAATCGTACTGTAAATCAATAAAAATAAATAAAAATAAAAATAAACATTAAAATCGTGATGTATTAAACATTATGTACTATTATTTAATGCTAATCTACTTAAAATCTCTTAAAAACAATTAATGAAGCAATATGTACTACTTTTAAATGTTTTTAACCCTAATTAATAAATTTCATCTTTATCCCCCAAAATCTTTATCTCTAATCCCAAATCCTAAAATTATGAAATTTGAATTCTGATAAACATAATCAAAACAGGATAAACATCTCAATTTAAATATAAAAAATTTAAAATATATAAGATAATTAATAAATTTTAACAAACTACTTAATTTTTTTTATATAAAAAATATTATATTGTTAAGCCTAAATTAAACAAATTTATATATAAAAAAATCATTATCACTCAATAAAAACTATCCAAAATCGTACTGTAAATTAATAAAAAACAAAAAATAAAAATAAACATTAAAATCGTGATGTATCTCGCTGCATTGCGCGAGTAACGAGTACGCTTCTAGTAATTTTATAATATACAAAATATTTTATATTTTAGAAGTGTAATAATTATTATAAATGAGAGAAGTATTGATGATGAAATACATCAAATTTGGTCTTTGTTTGTAGAGAATTAAAGAACTACGGATTTTTTTTAAATTTTCTAAATCTTTTAAAAGCATTTTTAATCAATTAAAACTTTTACATAAGAACTTTTTCAACAAATCAAAAACTGACATGTGCCATTTGTTGGGGGGTGGAGTTTAACCTACAAATGAAAATACATTTATTATTTTACATTGTATCTCATTAATTGTTAATCGAAAAATTATGTTTTATTTGAACTCGGTCCAATATTTCCTTTTAAAAAACTAAATACCGTACAATGCATGGTGCTCGCACTAGTCTATATCTATACTATATTATAAATAAGAGATAAAAAACTCTTAAATACAAATTATTAGGCACAAGGTATTATCAGGGCCGTCTATTAGCATGTTAAATCTTGGTTTTTGAACAGGGCCTCCAATAATTTGGGGCCCAATTTTACTTGCGCTTGAGGGCCGGATTTATACAACCCAACATGTAAACCCACCTCAATAAAAACCTATCTAATTTCTTTCAAAACCAAAAGCTGCTATTTAATTTTAGAATTTGACGATCAAGATCAAAAACAAAAACACCTATTTGATATTCATCTAACTTTGTCATTTTAAACATTTTTGTTGTTTTAGTTTGTAATATTTTTAATATGTTATGAAATTTTATTTTGTTTTTTTTATTACTCATTTCATGTGATCTATAGTTTTTGTACGCATGTAACAGGGCCTCTAAAAAGATTGAGACGGCCCTGGGTATTATCATTTTATGCAAGATTTTAAAAATCTCTTAATTTACAAGTATCAAAGCACAAGATACATATTACCACTGCAGGCTTCTAACACCCACCAATTTGGTATTTGCAGGTCTTTCCTTTTATGCAGACATTTACATGTATCACTATTAATTAACATATTATATTACTATAAATTTGTTTTAATTATATTATTAAATATTTAATTGGTTATTTTTTCTAGATGTCATTAAAACAGAATACTTAATTTTCTAATATAAAAAACATTATATTATTAAGCCTAAATTAAACAAATTTATTAAAAAAAACATTATCACTTTCTCAAAACCATCCAAAATCGTACTGTAAATCAACAAAAAAACAAAAAATGAAATGAAACATTAAAATCGTGATGTATCTCGCTGCATTGCGCGAGTACGCTTCTAGTTATTAATTAATTTGAGGTGTATTATACTCACAGGCTATGTTTGACAAACTAGCTGATAAGCTAGCTGGTGAAAAAGTCACGTTTGGCAAAAATTAACTTATAAGTTTTTAAATTACCAAAAATAACATTAATTATTTATTTATAATTAAAAGTTAATATATAATTATGAATATTAATGAATGGCATAATTGGAATAATCACAAAAAGTTTCTCACTCTAAGTAGCTTACCAAAAAGCTAGCTTATAGGCATCCAAATATATACCCAGAAAATAAACTAGCTTATTTTTGCCAAACAATGCCATATCCCCTCCTAAGAAGCGTATACGAGTGAAGCAGTGAGTAAAAAATAGGTGGTATGTGAGATGTGACTATATTATATTCATACTATTTCTTATAGCCTCCTATAAATCCTCTTAACGAATAATGGCATACCTCTAAAACTACCTTGTTCATTCATAAGTATTAAAAAGTCACAAAATACCTTCAGGTATATTTTAGAAAAATCTTTAAGATAATCGGTGCTAAATGGAATGATATAACATAACTTAATTCATAACTATATTTTTATCTAATAGGAATTGGTCCGTATTGAAATTATCATGTGTATATCACTTTCTTTGTATAATTCCTTAGGTTCTGTTTGGTTTGAAGGATTGCCGAGAATTATGAAAGATTTGAAATTGAATTTAAATATAATCTCATGTTTGATTTGAAGGATATCCTATATTTAAAATCCCACAAGCATAGGATTTTGAAATTCCAAGAGGTGGTTGGTATTTCATAATATTTCGTGTGATTTGTATGTGATTCTCAAATATGTTAAAAAATATTTGTTTTATAATAATTAATTAATAAAAAGAATAATTGTTTTGTAATTATCAATTAAAAATAATGAAAATCAATTTCATTTCAAATCTTGCAAACAAAAGACACTGAATATTCCAAATCCTTTCAAATCTAATACCTCCAATTCCAAATCATTCAACGAAATCCAAATCCCTTAAAACCATTATATCAGACCAAATGCCTCCTTAAACATATCATTGCTTTAAACCTTCCATCCTTTGAAGATATACTCGTATATATAGAGATATATAGGTACATAACTTTAAATGAGATTTTAATTAAATCAATGGTCTTCTCAAGGGTACAAAACCATTTTCCTTTTAATAGGTCAAGAATTCGTATGTAACACCCATAATTTTCGGTATGTGAGCATCACCAGGTCGTTTATGTGACTTGTAAACAGTGGGGTTTTGTTGGGAAATGTATTACTTAAAGTCCCTCGGAGTATCGGGAGCTTTGTCGTTGAAAAAGTCGGAATTTGGACCCTCAGTACACCTTGGGCGACTATGCCCGCGATTGTGACAGGGTATCACTCTCGCGTGGCACAGTCGCGAGAATGGTACCGCGGGCACTCCCCTTCGGGCGACTATGCCCGGCGACTATGCCAAGGGCATAGTCGCGTGGCAATGTCGCCGGCGGAGTGCAGAGTTGCATAAAGTCGAATTTTCAGCCTCTCTCTCATTCCAACTTCCCCCATTTCACCCTTTTCTCTCTAGAAACCGAACCCAAGCCCTAAAATCTGTTTTTATACCCTCAAGTCACCAAATCCATGATATTCCAAGTGTTTCCCCACCACCCAACAAATATTGGAAGCTATGGTCAAGAACCTCCATCTTCATCTTCCCTAAGTTCGTGTTTGGGAGTTTGGGTTGAAGAGTTGTTATGGGTGTCCTCGGAAGGTCTCATCGTCTCTAGTGGTAAGCTTTATTGATTTAAAGGTTGAAATACTCCATTGTTGATCTCTCAGTGTTTGGTATACCAAATCTCGAATTTGGTGGTTTTAGAGAAATTAGGGTTTTGGATATTGTTTAGGATTTTGATTTATAATGTTTGGAGAACGTTCCTTATGGTTGATTATGGGTATTTATGGTTTGAAATGATCGAATCTAGGTTTTGGAAGTTTCCGGCTTGAGGATTCAAGCGGCCTTCAAAAGAGCTCGTTGGGTGAGATTCTAGATTTAGCCTAAATCTAGCAAGGTGAGTTCAAGTTGATTTGTGAAAACGGTGTACATGCCAAAATGTTTATTTTAAAGTGTTTTACATGAAATGGTTAACTGCTGATAAGTTTTGGGTATTTCGAAGTAAAATATGTTTTACTTGGCTATTCGTTAAAATGTGAGTATTTTGATAAGCTTTCATATTTGGTAAACTTGGGGTGTGTTAACCTTTTAAAATGCTTATATTGGGTTTGAACATTTTAGCAACTAAATAGCATGATTTACGTATTATTGGTGACTTTGTACAAGTAAGATCTATTTCATGATTTATGCATCTTTGATGATTTTGTACAAATGAAGTCTATTTCATGTTATATGCATTTTGGTGCATTTGCATTCATAAACCCTTTGGAAAATCTTTAGTCCCATCTCGTGTGGAGTTTTGGGTTAATCTCGTCTTTGAGATATGTGTCTTCATAAACGTTGTTTAAAAACATTTCATTATTTGGGGAACCGGTAATTGTTGGCCAAATGAATTTTGAGCATTCTAGCTCGGTATTGGCTTAAAAAGGGGTTTGAGGATATTTGTCCGGTTTTAATGGCTCGATGTAGAGTCCCATTTCATGGTTTACATCTTAATGCATTTTATTGCATATTGTTGACAATTACAGACTCGAGTGCTTTAGTCATTCAGGTATAGTCATGTAATCTTAGACTGTGTTGCATTGGATTCATAGGCACATGAGTCAGTCTTATTTGATGGTCATTTTAGTGGTACGGGGTTGGACTCCGGGACTCTTGGGTTATGACCTTGTCTTTGCAAGTAGGCACTAGAAGGGCTGAGCTCGGGTGAGCTATCATGATTAAGGGGGGTCCTCTGATGGGCGTTTGGGGCCTTCGTCGTGTGGGGCAATGCCTTCAGGGTATCCCCAGTGTGCTGAGCCTTTGAGCGATAATTTATGGTGGTATTCGCTAAGGTCAACTGTCTCTTGGGTGATACTTGTCAAGGAGTCGTATGGACACTTGGGCATTCGTGTCGTGAAGTGTCATGCGACAACGTTGTTTGAGTGACATACTTTTGTGTTCCTCCGCTCTCAACGGATACAGGTATCCCCCGTTGTCGGCCCGCGGTATTTTGGATATTTAATTGTCCACGCTTTAATACTTAGATTTCATTCCATTTCATGGTCGCGTGAGTATTACGTCTCAATTCCGTGTTTTAATGGCGTATCATAGTTACATGGATTGTTTTCCGTTATTTAAGGGTCGAGTATTATGTCTCACCCGTGTTTTAGGGTGTTTTGGATTATGAAGTATTATTTACATTTTCACAAATGTGAGTATTGAACTATGACCCCGTTTGGGCGAGTTGCGGGTTGCATCGTTTTATAAGAAATGTGTGTTTGGGAGCATTGTCTTTAGAAGTGCATATTATGGGAAAACGTGTCGTTCCATTTTGAAGTATAATATTTCGAAGGATCTTGCTTTAAAACTGAATTACTTTATTTTAAAGATATATTCATTCATGCTAAAACTCTTGAGCTCACTAGGCGTTAAGCCTAACCTTTTTATTTGTCGGCATGTGCATCAGGTTCCTAGCGGGGGTTCAGTTCTAGCGGTGCTAAGAATAGTTGAGCCTTAGCCTTACAAGAGTGAGTAGTCGACAAAGCCTTCCGCATGACGAAATTAGTATATGGTATTGAGTTTAGTAACACCCGTCCTTTTCATAGAATGTATGTATCGGATGAATGTGTGTGTATTGGGGTTAACTCTTAAATTATGTTTGTAGTCAAAGTAAATATTGATGTATTAGAAAAATTTTAATAAGTTGCTATCTTCAGATTTAAGGGTGTTACATCGTAAATTTAATTAAAATCTCATTTAAGATTATACTCCTAAATGACTCATATATAGGGTTTTGTACCATCGTATTGAAGCAATATACGATGCTATTTATCTTTGATTTTTTTTAATTTACATTTGAATACTTTAATTCAAGATTATGATAAATGTAGGGTCAGATAATTAGGGGTGAGATGAATGCATACAAGAAAAAATGAAAATTTTGATTTTTATAGGTCTATTATGTCTAATATAAAATAATATTTGTGTTGTAAGATAAGTGTGTCATCGTCTAAAGGATATGACGATAGAAATGAATATATCAAAGTTAGATTAGAACTGAAATATCTCATAGTTATCTATTTGTAACTCATCCCTATTTAAAGTGCTTATGATTAATGAGAATTAACAGATTTTCTCTCTCTATTATATTGTTATTTCGTTTTCCTTTAACAATTTGATAATTTTAAAATAATAAAAAGTTCATTTAAATTAAATGTGTGCTCAAAATAAAAAACCCCGCAAGTAACACCAATGAAGTCGCCCTCTTGAACCATCTTCCCCTCCGGGTTCGGGTACCCGATGAAATAACCGATTCCATAGACGGTGTATACCTAAAATTCGGTTTTGACCCGTATAACTCCTGGATCCCCTTGACGTCATCAATTTTAAGATCCACTTTCTTAATTCTCGGACCCAAACTCGGGTACATAATCGACTCCTTAACCGAAGAATGGGCCAACCCGAGAATATGCCCGATTTCATGAGTCGCAACAGACTCCAAATCAACGGCCACGTTTGATTTACTCGATTTCAGATCAACGGTCCACGTTTCAGCTTTATCAAAGTGGAGCCTACCGTTTTCCGGCGAGAAAGCGTGAGCCAAAACACCTAAAACGCCGTCGAACGGCTCGCCGTCGCCGTGATCCCCCTGGTAAAACGCTATCTTTATGTCCGCCGTCCGGTAATCGTCCGCCTCCGTGAAGCTCACCGGAATCGTAGACGACCACCGCGAGAACGATCGCCGGAAAACAGCTCGGATCTCGGAGTAACTAATGTAATCGATCGTATGAATATCGGAAAAAGCGTACGTTAGCGTCATACTCTCCGATTTCGCCGGTTTCCTCCACTTCGGCTCGCCGGAAAAAAACGCGTAATGTTTACTCACGTCGATTTCATTTTTACGGTTGAGATCGTCGGAGACGCCACACCGCGGCGACATGATCTGAGCGACGGTGTCGGAATCTAGTTTTCCGGTGATCGGTAACCCGAGGTTTTTCTGGTAGTTTAACACGGCGATTTCTAGGTTTTCATCGAAGGCGTCTGTGAAGCTATCAACGAAATCGAGGTAGCCGAATCGGTGGAAGTATTTTTTGAGCTCAGACATGCCGGAAAAGTTAGCACCTTTGCCGGCGTCCATGAACTTGGCGAAGCCGTGCCACGTGTCGTTACCGGAGAGGTTTTTGACGGTGAATTCCGGTGGTGATGTCGGAGGAACGATTCTGGCGGGAAAAACACTGTGGAGAAGAGAGAGAAAGAAAAACATGTAACCGAAAAACCTGTTCATTGCTGTTCATTTGGTTGTTTTTATTATTTGGGGTTATTATATGAAGGCTATGAGTAAAATGAAAGCAATGTATAGTTTTTATTGCATGATATACAAGTTATTAAAGACGAAATAACATAGGAGAAGAAAAGTTAAGGTGAGAATATAAGAAGGGATCTGGACTCTTGGTCACTTTTAGTCTCAAACCTATCCTAAGAATATCGTATGATATGGGAATTGATCTGATGTATCTCAGTACTTCTCATGTTCGTGCATCTCATTCTGATTTGGGTTCAGGTGAGAAGGATAAGAAAAAATCTTCACCCTTGGATCAATCTTAATTGAAGACTAGAAGCGTACTCGCGCAATGCATCAAGATACATCACGATTTTAATGTTTCATTTTATTTTTTTGTCGATTTACCGTACGATTTTGGATGGTTTTGAGAAACTGATAATGTTTTTTTATAAATTTGTTTAATTTAGGCTTAATAATATAATTTTTTTTATATAAAAAAATTAAGTATTTTGTTAAAATTCAATGATTATCTTATATATTTTAATGACATCTAAAAAAATAACCAATTACATATTTAATAATATAATTAAAACAAAAATATAGTAATATAATATATTAATTAATAGTGATACATGGAAAGATCTGCATAAAAGGAAGACCCTGTACATACCAAATTGGTAGGTGTTAGAAGCATGCAGTAGTAATATGTATCTTGTGCTTTAATACTTGTAAATTAAGAGATTTTAAAAATCTTGCATAAAATTATGTTACCTTGTGCCTAATAATTTGTATTTAAGAGTTTTTTATCCATACTTTATAATATAGTATAGATATAGATGAACACCAATAAGATGCATCCGATCAATTCCGGTTAGAAGCACAATTCATGGGATGGAGTTAAATTAAAAGTGATGAATAGTACAAATTCCTTCTTGTGTTTTTCACGTTAACTTTTTTTCTCACATGATCCTCGTCATCCTTCTCTATATATAAACACTTTGTTGTTCCTTATTTATTTTGGGTGCTTAATAAATATCTTTGTTGCTTAGGAAAAAAAGAAATACATTCAATTCTAACAACTTTTAAATATTTGAGAGAATCAAACATTAATTATATCAAATAAAGTTTTCAAACAAACTTCCGATTCGTTGGAAACAATTAAAAAAATAATTTCTCTTTTCTGGCATTAAATTTAACAGATTCTTCAAAATTAGAGATTTTAATATTCGTTTTGATGTTATTTTATTAATTTTAGATAACTTTTTATAAAATTTGTTGAAACAAAAAATCTCTACTTTCTTAGGCTATGTTTGGCAAAAAAAGTTAGCTTATCAGCTATTTTTTTTTCCTGATACATGTTTGGATGACCATAAACTAGCTTATTGAAACGCTACTTAAAGTAGCGTTTTGAAAAGCTAGCTTATCAGCTACAAGCTAACTTATAAGCTAGTTTGTCAAACAATGCCTAGTGAATATGATGGAGTTGCTCTTATCTATACTATATTATAAACCATTTATGTTTTACCTTTTAGAACTCTTAATTTTTTAAAATATAATTGTTAAAGCATTATGTACAAATCGATATTTCAATTTATAATATTTTTATTTTACACTTCTCGTAAACAATAAAAATAGAAAGTTTGAAGGGTTTTTGAAAACTTGTTTTATTTTTTCATATGAATGGATTTTTTTGGAAACCGACACATTGATCTCAAATTTAATACCCCTATTATTCTTATTATTTATTCAATTTTTTATTCGATTTTCAAAATTTCAATCACGAGTATATTTAAATGCATATTCATATAATATTTTTATTATATTATATAACACTATAATGTAATATTATATACGTACATTTTACTACTATGTTTGAATATTTATAAAACAACTAATAACCAACTGATAAATATGTTCAAATAGAAGATAAGTATTAAACCCTACTAATATAGCAAAATCGTTCATAAAACAGATAACCAACAAAAGACTATTTCAATCTCCCAAAACCACAAAAATTCGTAAAATAAAATCGAGACACACAAATTAGAAATCTATTGCAGGTACACTTCTAGTATTATAAAACATTATACCATGTATTTAATTCAAGTTTACAACTTACGTTACATACGTATAACTGCTTAAACCCCTAAAGCTAAATGATAACCAATTATTGATAAACACGTTCAAATACAAGATAAATGTTAAGGTTTTTTTTTTTTTTTTTTTTTTTAAACCTCTTAATGGCTCTTAAGTCTGAATCGTTCAGACATTTTTACACACCACCTCTTATTAATCATAACTAAAATAAGACTTCAGACTTTAGATCTCTTAAAAAACAAACGGCACCTAAATCTTACTAATATTTAAAAAAACATTCTACAAAGATGATAACTATACAAGATAAATGAAAACGGCTAAAACCCCCTCTTGAACTTCATAAAACTAAATGGTAATCAATTATTGATAAACATGTTCAAATACAAGATAAATGTTAAATCTTACTAATATTAAAAAAAATAACTCTACAAAGGTGATAACTATAAAAATAAAACCGAGATGGAAGAATAACATAATGAAATATGAAGCAAGATTGAGGATCTGAATTATCGTTTTTAGAATAGAAATCAATTGCACTAACACAAATCTGTATGAATCAAGATAATTGTTATTTCTTATGTATGAATCAAGATAATTGTTATTTTTTTGGTCTTAAAGACATGATATGGATTTTTTATGGTTGTGTACAAATAGTGATGCATGAGGTACAAAGCATGGGGATAATTTATTTGCTTGTGACAACCCTAATTACAAAAAAATGCATAGTTGAAGAAGGACAAAGATGAATGCAACAAGAAAATGGGAGCAGGAAGTTAGGAAGATTCTTTGGTTCAAACCTTCCAATTTTCAAGATTCTAATAAACTTTCATGGGTCAACCCCTTGGGTGGACTTCTATTTCTTTTTATTATTATTATTTTTTTTTAAATACTTAAAAGGGTTAATGGGTCTTATTGGTATTTTGATGAATAAATATATAAGAACATTCTTCAACAGCATTGCTATAATTTCTTTAAAGTAGAGAACCAATAATGAAAATCTCTAAAAAGTATTACATTCATCTCCAACAAATTTGTTATTTTAGAGACTTTAAGGTGCCGTTTGTTTTTTAAAAGGTCTAAAGTCTGAAGTCTTATTTTAGTTATGATTAATAAGAGTTGGTGTATAAAAAGGTCTGAACGATTCAGACTTAAGAGTCATTAAGAAATTTTTAAAAAAAAACAAACAACCCCTAAAACAACTTATATTATTATAATATTCTATAGTTTATCATCCAATACACTTTTTAAAAAAAATCTTAATACTATAAAATAATAAAAATTGAATTTCATTGGTCGGATTGAATAAAATAACCATTTCTCTCTTCTACCATCAAGTTTTAGAGAATTCTCTAAACTTGGAAAATTTTCAAGTTTATTCTATTATAGTAAACAAGATAGCAAAGCTGTTGGAGAGGTTTAGAGAACAAAAACTTACTTTTTTCTATTTTTGCAATGCTGTTAAAGATGCTCTTAGGGTTTAATTTATTATTTGACCCTCATATGAATAACACATTCTCGACCTAAGGGCTACTTGACTAACAACGTTAACTCGATGGACTAATTTATATTTCAAAACACGAAATAAGAACCATTGGTGTGTTTTATTAATTTTAAGAATCAAAACTAAAAAAGCATTCATAAAAAAAGAGACAATTAATGTAATTCAGTCTATTCTCTATATATAAGTAAATGAATTCGATAAGAGTAATCGGTCGGTTAACCGGTTTCCCAAGCATACACCAGGTAATTGGTTCTTCTATTTCAAAACCATGACCGTTTAAAATCAGGATTGTGGATCGGCATAACCGGTTTCTAGCATTGATCACCATAGCCCGTTAGACGCACGCCCGGTTATCCGATTCACGAACGATAAGAAAAATAAACAATAATGATGACATTTGATACAAGGCCCAATAAGTGCATTTTGGGCTTATAGAATTAGTGTAAACTAACTATTTATATGTCCAAGATAAATATTCCCGACTGTTAAAGGGAAAAAACAAATGGAACAACAATATGGAGAGAATAACAATAAGACAGAGAGAAGAAGTCTATATTCTCATTAATCATAAGCCCTTTAAATAGGGATGAGTTACAAGTAGATAGTTAGGAGATATTTCAGTTCTAATCTAACTCTGATATATTTATCTCTATCTCTATCTCTATCGTCATATCCTTTAGACGATGGCACACTTATCCTACAACACTCCCCCTTGTGCCGAGTTAAAGGAGTGGTGGTGCACAGTTGTTGCCTCGTTAAAACCTTACGCCAAAATAAAACCCAGTGGGAAAAAATAAAAATATGACGAAGGAAAGAGTACAACGCATCAGCTTCTTTGCAATACATAGACTTATCCTTCAGTCTAGTTTTCTCTTAGATTCATACTTTAATCTTGAGAGTTAAGAAAACATGATGGTATATAAACAGTTGCCTCACTAAAACCTTACACCAAGGAACAAAACCCAATGGGAAAAATAAAACCTTGGTTGAAGGAAAGAGCACAACATACCAATATCACAAATATAGTAGACTCCCCCTTTTGTCTATTACTCCCCCTGATTCGTGCATTAACCAATGAAATTTGGAAAACATTTCCATTTACTTTCTATACGTTTCCCAATATATGGTTTTAGGTAATGACTTGGTAAAATATGTCACATTCTTTTGACACCTTACTTGATTCACTTGAATCTAAATGAGAGTCTTTTATTGCTGATTGTATAGAAACTTAAGCAGAATATGTTTTGTGTTATTACCCCTGATGTATCTTATGTTCATTTCTTCGATACATGATACATTATTTCCATATATGCAAGTAGGATACTGGTTGAACCCAGAATTAGTAACTCCTATAATATATGTAATGATAGTCCTTAATCATATACATTATTTTATTATCTCATTGAGAGTAATATTCTTGGATTAATTCAAGGAGGTAGTTACAAATGATCGCTTAGTTTACTTCCAAGCAATCGACGTGTTCCTTGTGGTAATTCTTTATTCAGTTTGGGAACATCATTTGTATGGGTCAGACAGATACCTAATATCAGCAAACACATACCAAAACATTATTTGGTGTTTTTCTATAAGAGCTAGCTAGTACTTTTGCTTCTTACATTCTAAGTAGGTATTGAAGTTCCATTATCAATCCCATTTTTCTTTCTATAGGGAAAGTATAAACCATGTCAATGGTTCCAAAAGATTAATTTAATATCATTCCAATGATTTTGCGTTGGCGCTGAGCTAAATCTAGCTAACAAGTTCACTGAGAAATACAATATATGGTCAAGTGTATTATGTTAAGTACGATAATGCGCATATTGTACTTAGATAGGGAATTCCAGCTCCCAGCATCTTTCGTCATCATCCTTTAGACAAAATGGATCTTTCCTTATATCCGACACTTCGACCGATCATGGGAGTGCTAACCGGATGTGCTTTGTCCATATTAAATTGTCTGATTATTTTATGGACATATGCGATCGGTGAATTAATATTTCACAAACTCGGTGTCCTAGCTCAAATATCTAGACAAAACCAAGTTTTCCCAAGATCTTTCCTCTCAAAATCAGATTTCAAGTAGCTTGTGGTTCCTCTCATTTCATCAAGAGTGCCTATTATGTTCATAACATTGACATATAGAGCTACTTTGAAAATCTGGAACTTGTTTTCCATAATAAATAAGCAAGAGAACATTTCATCGTTCTTATATATCCTTTCCCAATCAAGTATTCCATTAGGCGGGTATACCACATCCACTTATATTGTTTTAATCTATAAAGTGGGCGTTTCAATTTATTGTAAACGCATTTCGTGGTTTAGAGTTGCTTGATTTTGGTAATGTAATATCATCAAGCACTTTTATATATCTCTAAATCTAGATCCCCGTAGAGATATGTGGTAACCACATTCATGAGTTGCATTTCCAGTACTTCGGAAACTACTAGGCTAGTAAATTATACGTATGTCATAACATCCATCATGAGAGAGTAAGTCTCCTCGTGGTCAATCCAGGGCGTTGTGAGAAATTTTGCGCCAAAGGAGAGTCTCATATATTATGACTTAATTATTCTCATTACGCTTTAGGACAAATGATTTATCTATGTCTTACAGGCTTTACACTTGGTGAGTTAGCACTACCAAACCAAATACCTGTTCATTTGTCAAATAATATGATTCTCCTGGATTGCTTATTTAGGCCAATTTGCTCTTTGTTGATATTTTCCAACTGAGCATGGTTCGATGTCAATGTGCTCTATCACCTCATAAACAATAATATATGTGAAATATATCATCAATAATTATATATGATTTGTCTATCGACTCATATGTGCTCTCATAGTTCATTTGAGATTAATATTCATCTCTAGAATCAATATTAACTTCGGAGCGTCCTCCAGTGGTGATTCATAGACATAGTTTAATCAGAGACAATCTCATGAGAGGTTTATGTATTGATGACAAATAGTTGTGCCTTACTCTTCTATTCCTTTAGATGAGTATTTATCGAACCAAGTAGCTTCCCCCATTTCCGTTTGGGAGCTACAACCTCAACCACACCTCCACTATGTGTGATTGCAACGCACTTTCCAATGGCTTTGTGCCCCTGTTGGGGACTTTTTAACCTTGCAAGTATATTTGCAGCTCATAAATGTGATCTTGTCAGTTTTGGAATATTAAACGTATCAGGTATCGAGTCTGATTCGTTTGACTTCAACATTACGTTGTGAAGTTTTGGGGATCGAAATGAGACAGAGTGGGAATATTCAATGACACTTCCTGTCGTTCCTATGGAAAATCCTTTTTCCTATCTCCTCCTAACGACAGGAAGACTGTCTCATGAAAGTGACAACCCGCAAATCTAGCGGTAAAGAGATCATTAGTCAAATATTATAATTAGCGGATAATTGTTGGGGATTCATATCCAACATATACCAAATCGTCTTTAAGGACCCATTTTGATGCGTTGTGGGGGCGCAATTGGCACATATAATCAAACACGCGTAAATGTAAATTATCAGGCTTATATCTAGTTACCAACTGGTACGCATGAGCAAGTAGTGGGTCTAAAAACGAAAAAAAAAACTGCATATAATAATTGCATAAATTGGTGCGCATTACTAATACCCTATATGTCATCATATTCTTTTGATAACAACTTCTATGAGACCATTTTATATATACACATGGGGTATAGGAAACTTTACATTGATCCTAATACATATGCAATTAACATCAAATCCTTATGATGTAAATTTTCCAGCATTCAAAGTCATGTAGACTTGATGAAATAATCAGGGTGGTGGGACCTTAAACGTATAGTTAGTGCTAGGAGTGCAGTATTTCATGTGCACAATAATACGACATGCGTTCATCGTGTCGAAACCAGAACCATAAAGTACTTTAATGGCCCGCATTCTGGATGTTTATGTCCATAAATATCACCTTGTATTTGTTGTAACAATGGAATATTTTTGTATTATGTCCTTAGCTTTAGGATGGTCTCAATCATGTCTTGGCTAAGGAGTAGATTATATACAAAAGTTTTAGGTATTCGAGAGGGCATATAGCAATGTTGTTTTTTATGCTACAGAAGTCAACAGTTGCAATTTTCCTCATTTTGCCTTTCACTCGAAAGAGAATGTGTCTATGTGTATTTTGCAATACATGGATCACTATGTCATAACCACGGTGTCCCGCATGGTCATGCCAAAACATATATGTGTTATTGCCCCCAAAAGTTATTTATTGGTGACAAAATATGTTCCGATGACCCAATAATCTACTAGTTTGACACATTAGTTTCCATGATATATGTTTACTTTCATATATTCATTAGAACTTATGTATATATGCTCATTTTCATTTCCATTTGATACGAATATCTTTACAAGGTTCCTATTAATTTTGTACCAACAAGAGAGTGACAGTCCATCGTCTAAGTAATTTGGTTGGATGTATTATAAAACACGTATTAGTCTATCTTTTTTTTTCAAGGGTGTGATAGGTCAAAAAAAATCAATTATCCTTGATACATTTCTACACGGAACGGAGAATATTGATTTTTTTTGTATTTGTTTTGATGTATTTCTTTACATCTATAATGGTTACATATTCGATTTTACTTTAGCAAATAAATTAATTTTTGGTACTTAAAATTAATTTCAAAGAAACATATGCATAATCAATATTAAATATTAAAACAAATATGTTATATTTCATTTTCAACGTGTTCCCTTTTTTTATAGAAGCATTTTTTAGTGCATATCTTATTTGATTGTCCATTATCACTTGGGTAGTAGTTGTATCCTACTCCAGGTGTTGAAAAATCCTTCCTGACTCTTACCAATACCCTGACTCTTTCTAGGGTCTCGTCCACATGGTGCAGAAATGTCATATGTGTGAAATGGTTTTTAACTCACAATCATTTGGAGTTGTTTCCACTTCTAACACTTTCATTATTGATATCAGGAATTTTCTTTATCCCGACATATGTGGTGTTATTCGAAAGAACCTTGTTGTGTCTCTCAACCACTTGCAGTAGGTTGATGAGTTTGTCTAAATGTTACATTTAAACTTATATTGGTTCATTAATATTTACTTATTTATGAAATGTGGAAATGATATTAGGAATCATGTCATCTTCTGTGAGCTCTTTGCCACAGAGATTGAGACGCGTTTTGGATATAACATTTCTTTGTTGAAATCAGTTACCTTTTTGTAATCGAGTAAGTGGGTTTCATTCCACTGTACGATTAGTTCGGGAAGTACATATTCATCAGTACTCCCGATTATCCCTTTCGGAACATCCCACATTTCTTTGGGGGTTTATAGTAAAGGTATCCTATGAAACTTATGATTTATATGTCGTCTCAAAGCATGAGGGTATTTGTTTGTACCTTTTCAAGAGGTTGATTTTAGAGTCAATGGGGAGTTGATGAACTTTAGGTATTTTCTTGTACCTTTTCAAAAGGAGGTTTATATACTCATTTATGATACTCATATTCTTTTGAGTTTATGACGTTGATTTTGGGATGAGTTGTTTCAACCATTTACATATATAAATAATAATATATGATTTTCTTTTCGATAAGGAAATGGATTTTGGTTATGAAATTTCATTATCATAACAATATTGGATTTTTGTATGCTTTAATTTTATTGATAATACTTCATCAATATTTCAATTTTGCAAAAAAAATCACTCAATCTATTGGATTTCCAGGTAGTAGGGGAATCACATGGATTTCTTAAATCCCTACAAACCTTAGGGCTATTTACACCCGTTTGACAAAGTCCTTTCGATGTATTGCGATTAATTCATCAATGAAATACATAGATAACATTTGTTATTTGGTAAATTTTGACATGAGGTCAAAAAAAATTCATACCATATTGGTATTTTGGGGTCTTTTGGCAAGAGGTCAAAGTGACTATGAATTTGGCATATGAAACAATTTTAATACCTTAATAGTATTTTTTGGAGTTTTTGGTAAAGATCAAAATATATGAGCTTGGATGTGTAACTTCAAAAAAAAAAATTATATAGTTTAAAATTATGAGTAGGAACTCACAATCAAGATAAATGTTTGAATTTAACATTTTCATGTTATTTTTGAACCTTTTGGCAAAATAACAGAAGTTATGGGGGTTGAAATTGTAAATTTCAAAGATAATTTATAAGATTGAAGTTAATGAGTAAGAACTCATAACTAAGATAAATATCTGAATTATACTAACAATTATTAATTAGGATAAACATTTGAATATTAACACAAACAAATAGTAAATAAATATATAATATTATAACTAAATGGATAATCATTTAAATATATGAATATTTTAATCTAATTTGATAAACATTAATAAATCATAATAATATTTTAAAACAATAAAAGTTATACTAACACAATTAAAATAAATAAGATGAAACAAATATTAAAATAATTAATAGTCTAATTCATTATTTAGACTAGTCTAAAAGAATATATATTTAATAGGTCGAATTAAATAAAATTAAGTAAACATGTCAGAAAATAAGTCAAAATTGGCTCGCATAGATAAAGTATATTAAACTTAAATAAAAGTTAATATAATAAATATTTATTAAACAAAAATGTAAATTAATGGGAAAAAAACAAATTAAGTTTTGTTTTAGTTAAATAAAACAATAATACTTATCCCTTGTGGATACTTAAAAATTATTTATTTAATTCCTTTTAATAATTAAAAAAAATAAAAACAAAATCATTCAATTATCCTAATAATTCAGATAATTAGATCATAATCATATTAAAATCACATATAAATTCCAATAATTATCTTTTAATATAGTGTTTTTTTTTACGTAAGTATAATTTTCATTTATTTAATTATTTCAATAAAAATAAATAAATAATCATGAATTCGAATTTTTTTTTGAATTCAATTATTATCAATCACGAAAATAACGAAAGTATTCTACAGAAAACTTAAGAAAAAAAAATAAACATGATTCATAATATTCACTTATGAAGAAATTGATAGAAAACTTACTAGATTTTTTTTTGACATGCGTGGCAATGAGCAAAAGATAACGCAGTAGCGATGCAATTTTGCGGCAAACCGTTCAACGACAACGTGCACCAATCGTTTAGAGACGATGAAAAACAACTTTGAGCTTTAAGTGTTGATAACGTGTTAAAGGGAAAAACAAATGGAACAACAATATGGAGAGAATAACAATAAGACAGAGAGAAGAAGTCTATATTCTCATTAATCATAAGCCCTTTAAATAGGGAGGAGTTACAAATAGATAGGTAGGAGATATTTCAGTTCTAATCTAACTCTGATATATTTATCTCTATCTCTATCTCTATCTCTATCGTCATATCCTTTAGACGATGACACACTTATCCTACAACACCGACCATATAATTCTTCGTTTTAAAATTTTGTGGCATTTGATTTACCCAATAATAAGATAAATATATTTTTTATTAAATAATTTAAATTTTAAAATAGTAACTAATATATAAGGTTGGATTTATGATGTTATTTTTTGTAAGGAATGTGAGAAATGTAACATTTACATAAATAATAATATAATGTTCATACAATATATAATATATGTGAATGTGTCCTTACATTATGTGAAGGCATGTGAAAGTGACCAACTGTCTTCACAAAAACAGTTGAAGATACACATTATAGTTTTATAACTTTCACCGTTTTCACAAAATATGACGTAACTTTCGAATAATATAAGGGTATCTTTACCGCTTCTAACCAATAATATTTTTTCACATGACTTTCGAGTAATATAAGGGTATCTTTACCGCTTCTAACGTGACTTAAGTTGCGGCCAAAGTCGTCCGCGTCCATTTTTTTTACCGTTAATGTCGAATCATATATGATTTTGCATATGATTTGCTGATTTCTTGCTTTCTTAAATAGTTAGCGTTCGCGTATGAAAAATCTCTTTCTATATATATATATATATATATATATATATATATATATATCATCTTCTCTCTTGTCCTATGTAACATACACATACACAATTACATATATACACAAGGAGAATAAATTGTGAACACAATGAAAACAATTTTAAGAAATTTCGTACTATAATGTTCACAAGTGGTAGGTTTAAATTTAGTTTTGTTGATTTACTTGGTGTTCATAATTATGTTAGTAAGTTATACCAGATCTCGTAGATTTATAGTGTATTCATAATGCATTCACAAATTATAATAGTATCTCCAAAAAAATATTCATAATGTGTTCACAAATCACAATATTATTTATAGAAAAGTGTTCAAAATGTGTTTACCTTATGTGCACATTTATTTATATGTGTGTATGTTATGAGTAGGCATGGAAATGGCCCTTGCCTCGTTGGGGAACCCGGTTCACCCGCCCCGATCGGGGACGGGGATTCCCCGCTAAGCCGGGGATGGGGACGGGGACGGGTATCGTACTCCCCGCCCCGCCCTTCCCCGTACCCGTTATATATTAATTAATAAATTAAATATATTATTTATTTCAACTAAATCGGTAATTCATAATTTTGTATTTTCTAACTAGGTTTAGAATAAAAAATTGTCATTTTGTGGATGCTAGTATGTAATCTTTTGGATATCAAATCAAAATACAAGTAGTCGATGTGTTTTGGATATTACTCGATATGTTTTGGACGTGTGACGTTAAGTTTTTTTTATTAAACTGGATTTATATTGGTTTTAGCTAATTAAGTATCATATGATGTGATTGTTTGTATAAAATTAAATTCCTTTTGATTTTAGGTTTATTGGAAATTTGTGAAATTTAAAGATATGTTGTTTCTCACATATTTGATTTAAAATAGTTTCTATAAATGGGAAAAAAATCCCCGATTCCCCGTTGGGGATCCCCGTTCTCCGTTGGGGATGGGGATGGGGATGTGATCATATTCCCCGGCGGGGATGGGGACGGGGACGGGGATAGAGATGAGGATCGGGGACGGGGATGGGGATTGAGGTCCCCGTCCCATACCCGCCCCATTTCCCTGCCTAGTTATGAGGGGAGAAACATAAGAGAGATAAGAGAGGAGAGAAAGAGTTTTTTAGATTAAATTAGAATTTACTTTTTAACGAACTTTTTTATAGTTTAAATTGGAGTTGTGAATTTGAAAATGTCCATATCAGCTTACATGTACTTTTGAAAAAGATTTTATCACCGGTTCACCACCTACAATGTTAGATCCAATTTTAATGTCTTAGAAAAAAAGGCTTTATTTTTATAGGCCCATTTTCAATTTTTACAAAACTAGGACCAATCTATGTCCAATGCACCCCTTTCTTATGTTTAAATTTTTTGCTTAAAGATTTATCATTTTGATACATTTTTTTTGAAAGGCCTGATTTTGAGATGATATAATGTTTGTTATTTTGAAGTATATTATAAAACGTTTACAACTTATTATTATTGTAACATTCAAGATCAATTGTACCAAATGTTGTCCGTTTTGTCCATACTTTGACTCATTGTGGGAAACCAATAACTTCCACCATAGTTTCAAGTTGGATTCGAAATTATTGGGTTAGTCTATTGCTTTGGGCTTGAGGTGTTACAAATGATATAAAAGCTGATGATTGTACCCTTCGGGGTGATGGGGCAAGCCTCATCGGTTATGATGAGTCATCGAGAGGGGTGTTTATAACATTCTAGACGAATCCCACATCGCCGATTACGAGGAGGAAGATTATGGGCAGGCCTGACCGAGACGTCAAGAGTTTAAGAGGGACAGTTTGTAACAACACGTCTCACATAGATATAAAGTTAGATTTGTGAGTTCATTATAAGTCTCAATTTGTGTGCAACCAGTAACTTTCACTGTAATTTTAAGTTGGATTCGAATTATTAAGACAACCTGTTGTATTGGGCTTTGGAGTGTTACATAATTAAAGTTGATTAAATTTACATTCTCATTTGTTAACCACAATATAAACAAAATTCATGTCCAAAAATTAAAATTTCGAATAAAAAATCTTTTAAAATTAAGATATCAAGTATGGCTCACAAGATCAATCATCAGATTTAAAATAATAATAATAATAATTAAGTATCTAAAAAAACTAAAACATATTTCACTTGATATCTCATTTAATGCACACATGGACTCCAGAAGGTATGTTTTTAATACGTTACACTTAAAAGCATTGAATAACAAATAAAATAAAAATAAAAATAAAAATAAAAATTCCAGAGTGTTTTTATTCCTTACATTTATTTTTTATTGGTATTTTTTTTATTTGAAAATGAACATTATTGAAAAATAATATGTATATCAATTAATATAGCAATTTATTATATCTATTTTTAAAATATAATTGTGGTCTTTTTCGGACTATAATAAATAAATTGAGTAGAGATGTTCAAGAGATTTGTTATAAATAACAAAATTTTCAAAAAAGTAAATTCGACAGCAACAGTTTATTTATGAAATTTTAATATTAATTATATTAGTGCAATTAATATTATAGTAAATTCTTAAACATTAATTAGGTGTGTGAGTGTTGTTTTTTTTCCATTGGGAAATATCATTGAGTGTCTTGCAAGTTTAAAAGTTACTCAAAATAGATTTGAAGAATTTTTTTAGACTTCAATTTTACATAAAAATCTCCCAAATCTTTAACAACTCTCCAATAGCAAATGGGTGTTTTAAAAGGGTTACCACGGCAATCGATGTGGCTTTCTGTGCCGTGTCGCAACTCAAAGTTTGTGTCTCACGTTACGTTAAGGTTATGGCACCCCATAGGCCAATATGCAGATTTATAACACGTTGCTTGTTTTTTCTTACATTTTTAGTCTTTAGTATGTAACTTATTTAATATCATTTGACTTATTCAGTAATGGGGGGAAACATGTGTGTACATATATATATATGATATACATATTTATTGCTATAAGTTATGCTTTAAAAAACGTTGTGGCATCGTCGTGACTCCTAAAGCTTGAGGATTGGCATCACTGTCACCGCACGTCTCACGTCATTTAGAACCTCGACAAAATCTATTGAAATTGCTCTACCAACTAAAGTATAAATTTATGTTCTCCAAAATAACCAAAAGATGGGATTCATTCCTCCAAAATGCGACACGATTGTCCTCGAACTCATATTCCTATTGTGCAAAAAGCGACCAACTTTTACTTTACATGTTAAAAGAATCGATTCATCAATCAACATGTGCTCAAAGAATCCAACAACTCTGATTTTGATTTCAGGTTTATGTGCTTTAAATGTCTGTTCAATTGGGGTTTCTGTTTACGGTCCAAGTATTCGATCTTAAGGGTTGTAGACACGGATTAAAATTACCAAATTACCCATCATTCTTTACAATGTAATGGATTGACAAAAATTAGAGGATACCTTTTTAAATTTAAATAAATTTGGTTTCAACATCACATGGTAGAATTTGTAAAAAGACCCTCCTATGCCATCCCATGTGAGGAGTAATAAAGTGTTGACAATGACACTCAAGCCTACATAACACTCATTCTATAATATTCCAAACAATTAATTAAAGTCATTATCATTATATATATAATAAATAAAACTAATTAATTAAAAAAAGTAATGTTTGACCACTTATCACTTTCTTAATTGATGCCAAAAAGGGTTTTGCTTTGTGATCACAATCATGATTATGATGTATTTATTATTAAAAATAATGTCATTATGTAAAAAAAAATTATATAAATCGTTATTTTTGTAAGAGAAGTTTTTAGTGCTAATTTTTCTTTTTTGCGGTTGATAGCTATCTGAAATGTCACTTTTGAGACACAATTGTTAACACATTGTTGCGGTTCGCCACTCAAACCACGGTGTGGATCTTGGAGTTATTTTATGAGTCGTACTTGCAAACCAGTAAGAGTTTCTTCAGAGGTAATAGAGTTGTCTTGTAAAGTTATGATGTGTGAATCGTCATCAACAGGTATATAGGAGCCTGTTTGAACATCCAGAATAATGTTATTGGAAGTTATTGATTTGATGATAGAACGTAATAGGACGAGAAGCAATATATGTTCCTGTCATCATTTGCTTTATAATTTGATCAAAGAACAATAGTGGTGGACAAAGGCGGAGTTCAACTTTCGATGAAACACAGGGTTTGTTAGGTTTTCAGTTTTGAGGTTTTGATTTCTGGTATTCATCCCATTTCAATTTATGGCTTTGATTCAATATACATGAGTTTTTTAATCACAAAATTTTGAAATAATTTGGCATAAATTGTTGTTTATGTTCATTTTTATTACGTTATTGATGTTCAAAGTAACTGTTCTTGAAGTAAATGACGTTTATTGATTTTATGGTATTGTATCACAAGTTTTTGGAATGAAACAAAATGTTTTTGATGTTCATTATATATGTTCATGTTCTTGTTTTTCTTGATGACACGTTTAAAATGACCAAAATGCCCTTATATGCAGGTCACGTGAAGGGTAATTAATTGAAAACATTTAACGCCTATCAACGAAAATGACGAAAAGTATACAAGATGCAAAAACATAAAATAATTTTTGTCATAAATTAAGTCAAAGGACATAACCCAAAGTTTCATAACAAGAAGGAGGAAAACTATAATTAACTCTTCTTTTGAATAAGTATTAAATTAAAGATTTTATAGGAGTACACCATTAAGAAAAAAAACTCAAATTATTTAAATTATTTATGAAGGAAATTTTAGGGGGCAAGCTAGAGGTTGCATTGAATTCACATTACATAAAGTTTGACTTCAAATATTTATGAAATCTTTTAATGGCTTTAAACTTGGTCAATTACTTCTTTTGGAAATGATCAAATGAATCATTTTAATTTATAATTATTAAATTCAGCAAAGTGTTACTAATATTATACTAGTATAATTTTTCATTTGTCTCAAATACATTACTATTTTAGTTTGTTTCAAAATAAATATTCATTTTCAAAGTAATTGTCGAATTTCCTATTATATCCTTAATTATGAGATGAATAAAAATTTCTATATATAATTAAGGGTAAAATTGTCTTTTTGTTATTTAAAAAGTGTAATAATTGCATATTTCTAAAAGTATGTGTTTTTTTCATTGTAGATATTTATTTTGAGACAGATGAGGTATTCTATTTTATTTTGTTTATGGTCAATAGACGGTGAACCAAAAACAATAATATTTATATGTAAAATTCACATAAAAGACAAAACAAACATATATGTAATTACCGTCAGAAAAATTGACCAACTGGTCTACAACTGTATATATCGATATCTAATATAATGGATCGAGTTTTCACTCAAATATCAACAATAGATAATCAAACACAACTAATTCTTCACTAAATGGACATAATAGTATTCAACTGTAAAAAAAAAAAGTAGACCAAATAAATACTAATGGGCTGTTTGGTTCATAGAATTGGAATGACCAATTCCATTGACCAAATTCCATGTTTACGTTTGGTTCGCGGAATGAAAGCGATGGAATCTTTCAAATTCCATTGAATTCCACGATTTAAGGAATTCATCATTTCTTGGCTTAAGTGGAGGAATTAAATTTCTACAAACCAAACGTTTGGTCAAATTTTATCAAATTTCATTCCAATTCCTTCAAAGCCAAATTCTTTCAATGGATTCCAATTCCATCAAATTCCATTATGTGAACCAAACGCCCCTTAAGAGTCCTATAAACCTCAAGTTCAACTTCATGTTACATGTTTTAACCATATTGCTTGCAGTTTTCCCTTATTATAAAGAGAATTCATAGCAAAAGTTGGTGTTTCAAAAAACTAGTTGAGCAAAAGGTTTAATATCGTCAACCTCGACTTTTCCCACACAGATCCCACCCCTATAAATTAATCACATGTAATGACACATTTCAAAGCTGAAACAACAGCTGATGCTAACGGAGTGGGTTCAAACCTTTCTCCCACATGATTCAAACTTGAACCTGTTACGTATTTGAACAAAGCTGTTTTGTCTATTTACCAATTAAGCTACACATTCGATGGTATTTTTAAAAACTTATTACAATGTTCAAAAGTTATTTATAATCAGATAATTAATCACAATAAATAATTAGATTTAAATATTGTTAAATAATATATATTAAAAAAAACATTTTTGTTACATTAATTTCTTATATTTATTTTAAAATGGAATATAATTTCTTATTTTTATTTTAATATATAATTATTTTAACTCAACAAATTATAAAAATAAAAGCGAGTTTTCTCAAACATCACGCCACTGTTATTAAAAACATCAAGTTGTGTTGTGCTCACCAACGATGATTTCCAATGAAAATAGAAAATATAAAACCTTATGAAAAAACGTGCACCCTGCATTACTGGATTTTTATTTGACCTTTTGATATTTAATAATTTTTTATTTTTATATACATATTAAATTGAATCAAATAGTATTTAATTAAAATAGTCAAATACCCATAAATAATACAATATTTCAAGATTATTTATTACAACTTTCACATACCATGTTATTAACGTAATATATGCATAAAGATAATAATTATTTTTTGTTTTATTGAAATTTACTAGGAATTTTTATTCAACAAATGAAAGATCAATCAAATAAATATATAAAATTTTGGAGCAAACTTGTTTCATCCTCACTACAACCTATATAGATGCACGATTCCCTAAGAATGTAATGGGAACCTTGTTTGCATATTGTTTGACAAAAGTAACTGAGGTATAATTGATCCCGGATAAAGTTAGTGTTTAACAGATCCATCAGACTTGATATTGATATTATATATATATATATATATATATGTGTATATACATATATAACGAGAACCAATAGCAAATTTACCATATGTACATGTACAAAGTCGCACAGATATTGGTCATTTTAGAAATTTCTTCAACACATCACTTCAATATAAATAAATTTTCTTATCCAGTCTCGCACTAATGATTTGTAGGGAAGCGTATTTCAGGGGCAGATTGAAGGCATGGGTAGGGGGCAAACGTCTGCAACAAATCCATGAATTGCACGTTTAAAATTTTCAACCTAAAATTACAAATATGCCCCCAACAAATAAAAAAGGGTCCCCATCACCCATTGTATAACAACCCAACTTATAGAAATAAAACATAAATGACATAATATAAATTTTGTGCCAAAACGGCCCCAATACAACAATTCAAAGTCTAAGGTTTGCGAAAAATAACCTAATACACAACTGAGAATCAAAATGAAAAACAACTAAGGTTGGCGACTAAGGTAGCATCCTTCAAGATCAGGCTCCCGACTCACAACTTCTCTTTCTCCTTATCCGATTCACCTACTTCATGCGTTCTAACACCCTCAAATTTGGTAAGAGCAACTAAATAAAATTTTTGGTATTACATCAAGTAAAAGGTAAATCTCCAAAATAAGACTTTATATTTAATCTCAAACAATTTCAAACTCCAATAAAACACAAAGACTAAACCAAGTCGGGTGCTACTTAATTCTCAAACACAAGTTGCTCTTCCCGAAACAAGTGCGGAAGACTTCACTAAGATAACCACTCCTTGAGCACACAACTAGCACTCCTCTAAGCACAGTGTTACTAGAGTTATTCCCATCCGAAACCTGTAGCACATGCCGACAAATAAAAAGGTTAGGCTAACGCCTAGTGAGTTCAAAAGTTTTCAACATGAATAAAAGTATTGTTGAAAAGGAGTAATGCAATTTAAATCGTAATCTTTCAAAATGATGTCTCAAATATGAAAATGACTCATTTTCAAATAATATGCATTTTAGGCAAAGAAGCACCAATGTAAACGTTTTCCGATCCAAATTACCTCAAGGACAAGATCCCAAAATAAAACGTTCTTTCGTAAATTAATCTCAACACGAAACTCACTCGAAACGTGAATAGAAAATTGAACTCAACATTTGTGAAGATGCGGTTAAAAACTTTATATCCCGAAACACCCAAAACACGGGTGGGGCATAATACTCAACCCATAACTCAAGAGTAAAATCCACTTATACAAGACGCCACCGAAAACTTGGATAATAAAACTCAATACCCAAAAACAACACCTTTCGGTGACGGGGGATACCCGAATTCCATCGAATGTGGCGGGCACACAAAGTTAAGCCACGTATCAATGTTCTCGAGCTTCATATAAGACCATGGTTCCCCGTATCCGGCTCCTTTGAGCTACCACCGCAAGACACCACTGATCCTAATGTCTACTCGACCTCTAATGAGTGTCACAACCAAAAGCCACAAGTCCCCGTATCTGGCTCATCTGAGCTACCACCGCAAGACTTAGCTCCATATACGGCTCTGCAGAGCACCACCGCAAGCTTCCAAAAATAAAACATGACTTGGGGACCACTCACTAGAATTCAAACTCGGACACTAAATTCCACGATGAGTAACCAGGCTTGATTACAAACGGGCATCGAGTTCAACCAACCCACAATATCTACCTCGAGCCCTCAATAAAGGTTACGCGGTTATCAAGTCCAACCGCTAGCCAAGGGGATAAGGTCCCCACTAAACAATATCCAGTCCCAACAAGGGGATAAAGTCCCCACTAAATCAACTGACTGACTCATATGCCTATGGATCCAATGCATTACAGTCTAAAACGTTACATGACTCAAAAGAATGAACTAACGCATTCAAAACATGTAACTCTCAAATAAGATGCAACTAAATACACCATACATCCAAGGCTCCTTAACGAGCTACCAAAAATGAACAAATGTTCCAAAGACTCATTTGAGTGTAAACCAAGCCCCAACAGGCATAATGAACATTTGGCTAAAATACGAGAGCCAATGTGGTTACAATAAACCAAAATACGTCTTTCTCCAAAACTTTATTTCTCAATTCACAACTGGCCTTCGGCCCAAAACCCAAAAAGGATTATCATTTTCTAAAATGTTCTCCAAAGTTGGAAATGCCCAAAACCAAATGACTGACACCTTCGTACTTTTCAAAATTTCTCATTTCATGAATGATGCATAAAGCCCGACAAACACTTAAAAGTGCATTTTTGACCAAACACCTATTTATGCAATAAATCACCAAAACATGTTCCTTTGTGACACATTTATCAAAATATCCCAAAATCCCAAATGTAGAGTTTTACAAGGTTTAATAAGCTAAACACTTCAAATAATCAAAAGTTACCAAATAACCCAACAGTTGATAATTTCATGTAAAACACACAAATGCTTTAAAATAAACATTTTGGCATGTACAACGTTTTCACAAATCAACTTGAACTCACCTTGCTAGATTTAGGTTAAATCTAGATTTTACCCCACTTAGAGCTTTCTTGGAGAAACTTAAATCCACAAGCACGATTCTTCCAAAACCTAGATCCACACATATCCAACCATAAATAATCATATTCAACCATTTAGAAACGCTTCCCAAGTATTTACATAAACATTTCATCTTATACTAAAAACCCTAATTTTCCATACTTGAAGAAGGAGAAGATTACCTCAACCAATAGCTTGAACCCACCAACCAAAACACTTGTAGATCACCACAATGAACCATAAGCTTCCCATATCCAAATGATGACAAGGGTTAGATGAAACCCCCAAGAACTTGGTGAAGAAGATGAAGATGAAGGTGGTTCATGATCTCAACTAGTTGGATGATGAAGATTCATGTGGTTTAAGGAGGAAAAACCCTCAAAATGGGCTAGGGTTTGATGCTTTTGGGGTTTGGGGTCGGTTTGGGAGAGAAAAAGGGAAAGAGAGTTAGGGTTTGGGGTTGAGAAATCAGGTCTAATGGCTGAACATTGAGTTTTTATCTCGACAGTGCATATCGCGGGTTATGCCGCGACCTTAAGTCGCGACATAAGTCGCACGCTTCGCCACAAGTCGCGCGGTTGACTCTAAGCCGCGACACAAGTCGTGTAATGCACTGTCCACCCGGTTTTCCACTCGTTCACTGTTTCGGCCGTAACTTCTTCGTTTTAGCTCCAATTTTGCCCGGAAATAACCGTTGGACTCGTAATTGAATCCTTCATCCATCAAGACCATAAAATCTAGGATTCAGGTCCAAAATCTTATATCTTATTTTTCCCATAACATTACCGATTTCTGAATTAACTTGAAATGATACATTTCGAAATCGGGGTGTTACAATCCTCCCAACCTTAAAGAGATTTCGTCCTCGAAATCTGGCACCAATCAAGCACCTAATATCGCACTTGGCGAGATCGAATGATTTCCTATCCAAATGGAATGCCTTCACGAAACCTTACCTCATGTGCGAGACCGATTACATCCCACTTAAGGTTGTCGCCGCGTTTCTCATAACGGACCATCACAAACTCAACC
This sequence comes from Arctium minus, assembly GCA_954870635.1. Taxonomy (NCBI): domain Eukaryota; kingdom Viridiplantae; phylum Streptophyta; class Magnoliopsida; order Asterales; family Asteraceae; genus Arctium; species Arctium minus. The sequence goes on along the minus strand of OX941089.1, from coordinate 1,772,307 downwards.
TCAACGTTTGATATAACTCACCCATGCCGGGATGAACGTTGAGTCTTTGCTTAATCACTTTCTTAACATTAGATCTCAGTTGCCTCCCAACCTTAGATTGATCATATTACCCCAAAAGCAACTTACGCCCTTATCTAGTCATTTCCACCAAGAATATCCCAATCCAAACTATTCTCTTAGATACTTCAGATTACGAAGCATAAAGGTCTCCTTAATAATTGATTCATACTTAAAGTCTACTTCGACAGTCTCACCAAATTTCTTCAATAAACAATACCGCGAAGGCTTTGTTCGTCCCTTTCTTGACGAAATTCCTAACACAGATTGGTCTGACCCGACACAACCATATATCCGATCCTCAAATTGCCACAAGCACACTACCTACAGATAGCGGATTACTTCAACCCCACGGTTACACAACTCCCAAAATGCCTTCGAGCATCTATTGGTAGATCGGCGAAACCTCATAGATTACAGGATTACCACTAATCGATCTCTAAGTGTCCATATCTACTTCTCTTAATGTTACCACTTAACTTGCGAACACTCCAAATTCAACGGACGTGTATTGAAGCACACTAACGGTTATTGTCCTCAAAATCGAGCGTCGACACCTATCCTCACAACAACTATGCTACAAACGTGGATACACCACCACATATTTCATCCCAGACTTGCATTGGAGAATTAATGTTGACACCTATCGTGGCACTAAAACTCAAGAAAACAAATTGTCATAAATTTCTTTATTCCTAAAAACTCTTCTGGATGGCCCACATCCGACCTATACAAGATGCCGAAAGCCAACCCATCAATCCATCTATAACCATTAGTAATTAATCATCCCAAGCTTTAGCACGCAGTCTTACCGAACAGGACGATCACCACTTAAAAATGGAAGAATGCATAAATCTAATACATCAATTACCTCTACACGAACCAGTCCATAAAACCGAAATCCCAAATTCAAACTAGCCATAGGTCAAGTCCTTCGACACTTCAACCTCCGAGGACTCCTTTAGTCCTTAAACCCGACCTCTAACACAAGAGGGTTTGCACCTATAGCTCTAATGAGTTCAAGTTTTTTTTTTTCAAACTACAATTCCAATTTGAATTTTTCATAAAACTTCTAAATGCAAAAGTTTTATAACAAGTAATCATGCGAATAAAATTCCACTACCGTTTACTCGGTAGGTGTACAAAGTGGTCACAACCGTCACGCAAGAAAAAAAACATTTCGGAAAACGTTTGGTCAATAATCAAGCTAATACTGACACCAACGAAAGGTATTTCAACAACCTTTTCAAAGGAACCGCTATGTCCCCAACATGTATTAATTTGTGTTACGAATGAGAAATAACTTTACGTACTAAAACAATGTATAACAAAACGTTTGTACAAAACTACAGAAGGGAATTTCATGAAATCAATTTCTAGAAATGTTTGCATTAACCATACAATGTCATGAAATAAAATTTCCCAACGTGACTCGCATACATCGGTTTATTCCCCAAAATTTAGTAAAGACATATGCATGCGATTCGAGCAAACGTAAGAGTAATCTGGTTTGATTCCAAACTTTAGGTCATACAGATAAAATGCTTGCAAAACCCAAACAAAATTTTCGTGACATCAAACTCTCAAAGTTTTCCTTCTTTAACCACTACAAGGCACGGAACAAGATCGCACAACAAAACTTGCATGAAACAATCCCTCCCCCGTTCCCCCACACCATTTTTTCGAGGATTAAACGCACATGACTAAGATTAAAGAAAACACTAAGGTTTGAATCCCATCTTTCCCCAAACATGGGTAAACAACTAGAGACCTCCCAACATTTGCCCTATCTAAAGATTGAACATAACCAATCCCAAATCCAAAAAGGTTAAACAATCTTGTTGGGTCATCTGAAGATTTGAAGATGACCTCCTGATCTTCCATCTTATATCATCCTACTTAGAATATGTTTGAGGTTCTTTTAGCAGCTTGGTTTCTATACAAATGTTCAGTGAAGTCGAAGATCAGCCGAAGAAGACAAAGAAGGAGTACATCTCTCAAAGCGGATTGAAGATAGTCTCCTCAGCCTAAAGCCAATCATGCCCAAGTGATCAACACCATCATCCAGGATGGTGTCAATCACATATCTTCAGGAGTATGAAAGTGTTCTCACATCTTCAAGGAGCAGCCGAGGATCTCTCAAGTCTTCGGTAGCCGATGATCTCTCCTTAGAAGCTGAAGATGTTCTCACATCTTCAGGAGCCGAAGATCTCTCAAGTCTTCGGCAGCCGATGCTTGAGGAGTTCTTTCAAACACATTGTACTTGTCTGACAAAGTATATTGTGATATCTTGCATTGACGTGGACCTCATATGGAGATCAGATAAAGTAAGTTTTGTCTACTACACCATCTTAAGGAAAGGTCTCCACCATCCTCTCTGCAGGTCAACACTTCAAGCCAAAACACCTAAAGACAAAAGGTACATCATGTACCTTGCTGAAGACCTGTGTCCATCCTTTGCTCAACAGGTGTCCCATGCATTTAATGCATGATGCACTATAAATATGGAGGATGGTTCAATATGCAAGATCACTAGCTCTCAAGCATTCAAGCTCTCTAAGTGCACTGCATTCTCTCTCTAAGAAGTTCTTATTGTTTTCTAAGTGTTTTACAATTGTTCTTCATTTCTCTTTGTGTAAGATTTGTTTGAATAGATTGCATCTATTCTCTTCCGCAACAATCAAAAGTTTTCTATGTGTAATTCTTGATTTCAAATCAATAAGAATTAAATTAAGTGAAAAATTATGAGTATTGTATTCAACCCCCCTTCTACAATCCTTTTCTTATTTACTTACTGCTATTTGGGACCAACAAGTGGTATCAGAGCGGTTTAGTTTAACTCAATAAACTAGATCCGCAATGGCAGCCTCTTCTTCTTCCTCTTTGAAAAATGATTCTTCTCAAAACTTCACTGTTGTTTCATACGACAATGGCTCTATAGCCAAACCACCAAGGTTTAACCCCAATAACTTCTTCTTGTGGAAAAGTCGTATGATACTCTTTCTAGAAGGAGTTGACAGCATATATCCAACTATCTTACATGAAGGTCCTTTTATTCCTAGAGTTTGGGACCGATATAATGCAGACAAGGGAAAAGCTTATGAGGACTCTTCTGAGGAAGAAAGAACTCCAGCTACTAGGAGATACATTGTAAAGGACCCCAGTAAATATAATGATGAAGACAGACGTCTTATAGCTCTTGATACTAAAGTCAGAGCCATCATTGCCCTCTCTCTGCCTGATGAGGTATACCATTCTCTTGTTAACCTTTCTACTGCAAAAGAAATGTGGTCCACTCTGTGTGTTCTTTATGAAGGTACGTCTAAGGTGAAAAAAAGCAAAAAGATTGCTCTTGTAAGAAAGTATGAACTCTTTTCTCATGAGAAGGGTGAGTCTCTCTCAGACTACTACAATCGCTTTAACAGTCTTCTCAACGATCTAAAACTTGTGGGTCGCATCTATGATAATGAGGAAGTCTTGTGCAAGTTTATGGACCGTCTTCCTGAGTTTTGGGAAAATATATGTACTTGTATCAAGTCTACCAAGGATCTTGATTCCATGCCTCTCACTGCCTTGTATGGCACTCTCTTCAACTATGAGCAGACTAAACTGCTTAGAAAGTCAATCACAAAAGACATCAAAGGCTCTTCTCTAGCTCTTGTCGGTGAATCTTCCAAAAGTACTGTGTGTCCCTAGGATCACTTATCCCTCTGATTCTGATAACAATAGTCTAGAGGACCCCAATGACCCTTCAGAATCCTATATCAGTGAGGCTGATGATGAAGGAGGGGAGACCTCTGTGGCTCAGCTGTCAGACGGTGTTGCCATGCTGGCAGGCTTTTCTAAAGGCAAACCTCGCTTCTCTTCTGGAAAATCCAGGTTTTCTAGAAAACCCTCCTCTACTCTTTCTAAAAATGCTTCATTTGACAAAACAAATGAGGATTGTTACAGGTGGGGGAGGAAGGGACACTTTGCTTCTGAATGCAGAAGCAGGTCCTCTGATAAATCTAGACTGCCCTCATCTAACCGTACATCCTCTAGGTCTGTCAGAACCAAGTCTGAGTCCTACCAACCTCCTTTTCAAAAGTCAAACTTGTCTGTTCCTTCAAACTCTGACCGTGCTGAAAAGTACAAGGCCAAATACAAGAGAGAGAAGGAAAGAAATGCTCTTCTAGCAAACAAAAGAAAAGGTCTTCTTGCCGAATCTCATGATTGGGCAGATGAACCAACTTCCGAAAGTGACAAGGACATGGCCAACCTTTCCTTTATGGCTAAAATAGATGATGCTGATGACGGTGAAACCTCTTCCACTTCCTTGTCTCTTGTGTCCACTGAGTGCTCTACCTCATCTACTCAGGTACATCCATTTTTCTCTCTCTCTGATGCTGAGAAAATTGAAGCCTTTGACTCTTTGACCATTGACTTCTATGAAGCCAAGGATGCAAAGAAGATGGCAAATGCTCAGATAAAATCTTTTTCTTCTCAGTTGCAAATCTGTCTTTCTCAACTAAAACATTTTGACAAAATCAAGGCTGAGCTTGAAGATTTGAAAACTATAAATTTTACTCTTGCTAAAGAGAAAAATAAACTTTTGAAAAGATTCAAAAAGGAGCAAGAAATTGTGAATAAGTGGACAAGTTCTTCCAAGAACTTAGAAAAGATTTTTCAGGATCAAATAGCTTGTGATGACAAGTATGGACTAGGCTTTGGAAAATTTGACCTTGAACCTCCTTCTTACACCCATGCTCCTTTCTCTCTTCCCTCATTCTTTGAATCCTCTGAAGAGAACTATGATGACTCTGAACCTCTGGACTCCTCTGATCTCCCTAAAGATCTCAAGTTTGGAAAGTTTATCAAAGCTAAGAGCATTGACTCACCTCATGAGAGTGAGGAAGACCAAGACTCAAATGACCCTTCTAAACCCATTGCTGAGTCTATGTCTTCCTTTAAAATAAATGAGGGTTCCTTTTCTAAAACCAAACTCCCTAAGATCCCAACCAGAGAACCTTCTTCAAGAAAATTTTCTTCTTCTGAAAAAGGAAAATCAGTAGTTACCGATATTCCTCCCAAAAGGAAACTTCCCAAGAAAAACTCAAAGAAACCATCTTCTCTTTATATCCCTAGACCTCTGATGTTGAAAGAGCTTCATTCCAAGACACCTTCTTCTATTCCTTCAGCTGACTCTGACAAAGGTATCTTGGGTCCTAAGCCTCATGACTATCCTCTAACCTCTAAGGCCATGAAAGTCAATGTGACCAATCATCACAAGAAAGCTGATCAAAGCTCTAAAAAGGTCTTTATATATAGAAAATGTTATAACTGTGGTAATACCTTTCATCTTGCTAAGGATTGTCCTCTGGAGAGAATCGATAAAAATGCTTCCAAGGATACTTCTTCTCCTTCTAACTCAAAAGGACCCATCTCCAAATGGGTACCAAAGAACTGATTTTCTTGTGATTGCAGGGTCTAGGGCACCAACAAATCTGGTATCTTGACAGCGGGTGCTCACGTCATATGACCGGCAACAAATCTCTTCTTGTAGACTTCGTACCTACCAAAGGTCCTCCTGTCACCTTTGGTGATAACTCCAAAGGAAGTACTAAAGGTTATGGAACACTCTCAAATGGTTCCATCACCTTTAATAAAGTAGATTATGTCGAAGGCTTGATGCACAATCTCCTAAGCATAAGCCAACTGTGTGATCTGGGCTACAAAGTGATGTTTGAATTATCTTCATGCATCATTTTCAACAAAAAGATGGAAACCGTACTCTCTGGATACCGCAAAGAAAATGTCTATGTCATAGACATGGGACATAGCTCATCCTTCGGAACAAACATTTGCTTTGTCTCTGAAAACACTGCCAAAAGATGCTGGCTCTGGCACAAGCGTCTCTCTCACCTCAACTTCAAGACTTTGAATGTCCTTTCAAACCAGGAACTTGTCACGGGCATGCCAAAGTTGTCCTTTGTGAAAGAAAAGTTGTGTGCTGCATGTGAGAAAGGGAAACTCACAAAATCTTCCTTCAAGTCCAAACAATGCTTCTCAATCACTCAGCCTCTTCAGATGCTCCACATGGATCTGTGTGGACCAGTCAGTACCCCAAGCCTTGGTGGTAGAAGGTACATTCTAGTTATTATTGATGAATTCACTCGTTACACTTGGGTATTTTTTCTCAGGTATAAAAGTGACACTACTGAAGAAATCATAAAGTTCATCAAAAAGTCTGAAGTGTTGAATGGGCAGCTGGTAAGATCTGTAAGAAGTGACAACGGAACAGAGTTCAAGAACAGTATGTTGGATGACTTTTTCAATGAAAAAGGCATCTCTCAGAACTTCTCTGTCGTCAGAACTCCACAACAGAACGGTGTAGTGGAGAGAAAGAACATAACGCTATGTGAAGCTGCCCGATCCCTGCTGAGTGAATCTCACCTCCCTATCTACTTTTGGGCCGAAGCAATCAACATTGCATGTTTTACCCAAAATAGGTCCATCATTGTGAAAAGACACAATAAGACTCCTTATGAAGTCTTTTATGGTAGAAAACCCAACATTGGTTTTCTTCATGTCTTTGGGTGTGTCTGCTACATTCTCAATGATAGAGAAAATTTGGGAAAATTTGATCCCAAAGCTGATGAAGGAATCTTCGTGGGATATTCTCTCACTTCCAAAGCTTTCAGAGTCTACAACCTCCGAAGGAAGTGTATTGATGAATCCATCCATGTCAAGTTTGATGACCTCAAGATATCATCACTCTCTTGTGATGATGAAGAATTGAACAGATGGATATCCTCCTGTGTTGGTGATGGTCCTCTTCCAACATCATCAAACATTCCCTACACAGTTCCCACTTCTCTCTACCAAAACAATGAACCCTCTACATCTCACAACCCCTCCTCTCATCAAGAGGATGATCCTCAGCCTACCCAACCTCAACATACACTCCAAATTATCCCAGTCTCTCAATCTGACATTCATTCCTCACCTATAAAAGCCCATCTTCCATCCATCTCTCCTCAAAATTTCCCTTCCAACTATCCTCTACAAATCTCTTACCCTCCTCCTTTACCTCCTGCCCTAAAGTGGACAAAAGATCACCCCATTGATCAAATCATTGGTGATCAACAAGCTGGTGTACAGACTCGAAGAGGTGTTGGTAACATTTGTCTCTATGTAAACTTCCTTTCTCTCATTGAACCAAAGAAAGTTGACGAAGCTCTAGCTGATCCATGGTGGATCACCGCCATGCAAGAAGAACTTTATCAGTTCGAAAGGAACAAAGTCTGGAGATTGGTTCCTCGGCCTTCCAGAAAAACCATCATCGGAACCAAGTGGGTCTTTCGAAACAAAATAGACGAAGAAGGCACGGTGATCAGAAACAAGGCCAGACTGGTTGCACAAGGCTACAGGCAAGAGGAAGGAATTGACTATGACGAAACATTTGCTCCAGTTTCCAGACTTGAAGCCATCAGAATCTTCCTTGCTCATGCTGCCTACAAGAACTTTAGAGTCTTCCAGATGGATGTCAAGAGTGCCTTTCTGAATGGGGAGCTAGATGAAGAAGTCTATGTGAAACAACCCCCTGGCTTTGAAGATCCAGTCCATCCTGACTATGTGTACAGATTAGACAAAGCTCTCTATGGCCTAAAGCAGGCTCCTCGTTCCTGGTATGACACTTTTGCTGACTTTCTCCCGAAGAATAAGTATACAAGAGGTAAAATTGACAACACTTTGTTCATCAAGCAAACCTCAGGTAATCTTATTCTTGTTCAAATTTATGTGGATGATATCATTTTTGGTGCCACTGATGAGTCACTGTGTGATGAGTTTGCCTCTCTCATGAAAAGCCAATATGAGATGAGTATGATGGGGGAGCTTACCTTTTTCTTAGGACTTCAAGTTAAACAATCTTCAGAAGAAATCTTTATAAATCAAAGTAAATACATTCGTGACCTTCTGAAGAAGTTCAATTTTGAAAACTCCTCCCCCATGAAAACTCCCATGGCACCACTTTTGAAACTCCATGCTGATCCGGATGGTGTATCTGTGGATATCACCAGCTACCGAGGCATGATCGGCTCTCTTCTTTATCTTACTGCGAGTAGACCAGACATTATGTTTGCTACTTGTCTATGTGCGCGTTACCAAGCCAATCCGAAAGAATCTCACTTGGCTGCGGTTAAACGCATTTTTCGGTATCTGAAAGGTACCATGAATCTGGGTCTTTGGTATCCCAAAAACTCAGGTTTTGATCTAATGGGGTATTTAGATTCTGATTTTGCAGGCTCTAAGATTGATAGGAAGAGCACCACTGGCAGCTGTCAACTCCTTGGTGGCAAGCTTGTTAGTTGGTCTAGCAAGAAGCAGAACTCAGTCTCCACCTCTACCGCTGAGGCTGAGTATGTAGTTGCTGGCAGTTGCTGTGCTCAAATCCTTTGGATGAAGAACCAACTTAGAGACTACAATCAGCTGTACTCTCACATCCCGATTCTGTATGACAACTCAAGTGCGATAGCCATCGCAAACAATCCGGTGCTACACTCTCGTTCCAAGCACATCAACATCTGATATCACTTCATTCGGGATCACATCTCTAAGGGTGATATCGAGTTACATTTCATCCCTACCGACCTCCAACTGGCGGATCTCTTCACCAAGCCTCTTGACGAAGCTCGGTTCAAATTCCTCATCGGAGAACTCGGTATGTTAAATGTCGATATTTAATTTTTTTTCTTAAAATTAAAAAAAAAGTAATAAAAAAAACAAAAAAAAAAGAGAGAAAGAAAAGAAATTAAAAAAAATTTGAGAGAAAATAAAAGAATTCAAAAAAAAAAGAGAGAGAAAGAAAAGAAAAAAAAACGAAAAATAAATGATAGAAAGAAAAGAAAATAAAAAAAAATCAGTATTTTTTTTCAATACACTTCAGTATTTTTTTATCTCACAATCATCTCTCTTTCTCTCTCCCTCTTTCGGCTCTCTCTCTCTTCCTCCCTCCCCTCTCCCACCGAAACCCCTCTCTCTCTCCCTCTCCTTCGGATATCTCTCTCTATCTCTCACTCTCCCTCTTTCGGCTCTCTCTCTTTCTCCCTACCCCTCTCTTTCTCTCTTTCTCCCCTCTCCCTAGCCGACCCCCTCCCCTCCCTACCCCTTCGGCTACCGACCACCATCCCCCTCTCCCCTCGTCGATCTCTCTCTTTCCCTTCTCTCATTCGGTAGCCGAAGCCACCATCACCCACCCCCTCTCCTCTCTTTCTCCCTTCTCACCATCAACCGACCCCTCTCTCTTTCCCCTACCCTTCGGCCACCGAACCCCTCACCCCCTCCCTCCCCACTTCGGCAACCGACCCAACACCCCATCCCCCCTTATCACTCCACCGAAATACCAAACAACAACCCCTTAGCCGAACTCCATTCCCCCTAGCCGAAACCCCCTAGCCTAACACCCTCTAGCCGAAACCCACTTCCCCCCCCCCTCCCCTCTTCTTCGGCTAACAACTCCTCCCCCCCCATTTTTTTTTTGGTAACCGAACCAAACACCCTCACCATTTTTTTTTTCTCGGTCAAACAACCTCCCCCCTAACCATCCCCTTAGCCGAATCCCCCTTCCCCACACCCTTCCACAAACCGAACTCCCCCCCCCCCCCCCTTTCTACCCCATTCGGCCGACCCCACCACACACCCCTTCCCCAATTTTTTTTCTCCCTTTCCTTTTCTTTCCCTTTCCCATCTCTTCCTTCTTACACCACCTACTATCTCTTACCTTTTCATCTTTTTCTTCCGTATCTTCTTTTCTCCAAATCTTTTCCTTATATTCCCATCACATCTTTTGCTTCCTTCCATTCCCCTACACTCCCTCTCCCTATTCTCCTACCATATCACCTCCCATTTCAAATCCTTTCCCTTTTCTTTTCCCTACCAATTTCACTATATATATCACCCTTCCTTCTTCCTTTTTCACCACCACCACAACAAACATCCATCTTCTCTTTCTCTCACTCACCACCTTTCTTCCTCATATTTTTTTTTCTTTCATGGCTTCCTCCTCTTCCCCCAACCTTGTCAAGAAAAATGTGTTCACCTCCCCCACCTCTCATTCCGATCTAATTTTCAACCCATGCAATCATGTTGCATGGTTGGAAAGTGATCCCAAGCACATTGAGTTTGACCCGATTGCTTCCTTCCTCATGAAGTCTCCTCTTCACTATGACTTGACATACAATCCACCAAAAATAAGCAAATTGCTCATTGGCAATTTTTGGCTTACTTGTGTCTATGACGCTACATCCGAGAAGATGTCGGCTTCCATCCTCTCCGATCCCGCTTCGCCGGATCTCTCTTTCGGGGTTGAAGATGTTCGTTCGACGCTTCATCTTCCTATCTACTCATCATATGAGAAATTCCCACTTGGCAATGAGCATGAGGAAGTTGTTGCAGCTCTGAACTACATCCGTGGAGAACATGACAGGAGTCCGGGCACCCGACTTCACAAAAACATGGGAGGTATCTGGCATTTCTTCTTCTCTCATGTTATTTTATGTCTTAGCAAGAAAACTAGTGGACATGATCAATCTCCCTCTTCCATCACCCAACTGGCACATGCTCTTATCTTTCAAAGAAAGATTAATTTTGCACGGTATTTCTTCCGTGAATTAGTCAGTGTCATCACCCCTCACAAGCGGCCCCATGTCGCTTTTCCTCGGTTTATATGGCTCATCATTTATCATAAATTTGCTACTGCCATTGATGCCTCTCATAGCATCACTTTTGACTACAAGGCGCCAATTATGACCAAACCCCTTCTTCATAAGGGGCCTTTGGCAACTGACAACCCTCTGCTTCCAGGTATGGTCTCTTTCCTTACTTCTCCCAATCTACAGTGGGGAGATGCCAAGGACACTCCGGTGTCCAAAGGTCCCTCCTCTGTAGTGGACCCTTCCCCCTCACCTCTTGTGACGTCGGCTAGCACTATCTCATCATCAGCTACCGACACCGTCGCACCTTCCCAAACGGCCATACCACTGAAAGGACCTTCGGTGGTTACCCAGGCCTCACCCACCACCTCAAAGCGGCGGCACTCTACCTCTTCCCCTCCCTCTTCTCCCAAAAGAACGAGGAAGGTTTCTAGGGCCATCCCACATACTCCATCCTCCGATTCTTCACAATCGATGATTATTGATATTGTCCCATTCGGGCCCGGGGATTCCGACATAGCCACTGCCACCACCTTTGTATCCTCACAAAAGGATGCAACTGTAATATTTGGGGACCCTCAACTTCCCTCCTCCACTTTATCCTTAGTAGATGAGGATGACTTGGTCTTCTCCCCGGACCAAGGTTCTGCTTTCTCACTGCACGACCTTTCACCCGACCAATTCTTGGTCGATGTTTATGCACCGCCCGGTGAAACACGGGTCTTACCCAAGGCCAGTGTGGAGGGTATTTCACAATATTTGGCTTATTTGAAACAGGGTCACAAGCAGGTGTCTACCTCCTCAATTCCTTCTACCTCTGATGTACGCGACACTCCTCCTTCTGCTCCCATCATCCCCCCTGAAATTCTGGAGGCTATACAGGAAACAAACAAACAACACCGCCTCTTAGGGGCTCAGTTTCGTGATCATCAGACACTTCTGGGCTCTTTTGTCAAGGTCTCTTGTGACAAGCTGATGTCTCTTGAGTCCTCCAATCATCACCTCACTACCTTAGTCACTGCTCTTCAGGCAGCCTCCAATGCTCGTGATGAGGAGGTTCGTCGTCTACAAGCGGCTTCCGAGTCTCATCAGGCCCTCACTGCTCAGATTCTTGAGTCCTTGAAGTCTCTTCATCAGAAGGTTGATTCTATGAAGGTTGCTCCCCGGACAGCCGCTGAGGGGGAGAAACAGGCGGTTCCAATCTCTTCTGACAACGACCGTCAGGGTCCCACTCCCATTTCCACCAATGCTCCAACTGAGGCGGAGCTTTCAAGACAAGGAGGAGACAAAGGAAAGACAAAGCTATCTTCTGACGAAGAGGCCTTCTTATCCCATCAACAAAAGTCTGCTGCTCTAATGGCTTTTGTTTCTGAAGCTGATAGGATCAAGATTCAACCACCAAACAAGGTCACCTCTGACTTTGGCTTTTCTAAAGCCAAGTTTGATTCTCATGACATCCTTTGGTACCGAAAGACTTTAATGGGAAGAAAGTTGAAGTCTAAAATTGATGAATTAAAGCTTGGCACCACCAAAGGTTCAGATACAGAGGTTCGGATGGTTATCATCAGGGAAGACAAAACTCGTCAATATATCAAATTCAGCGACCTTGAAGATTATGGACTCTCTGAATGGTACGAAATATTTGAACTCTTATCTAAATCATTTAGTCGTCACAGGGCTTTAGCCAAAAAGACCATCAATGGTTTACTTGAAAAAATGAAAGACTTTGCAAGAGATTACAAGCATTCTCCTGAAGAAGAAGCTCAAGTTCAGTATCTCAAAAAGATGTGCATCTCCTCCTCTCCACAACTCTCCTCTTCTGTTAATCAAAATCTATTCAAAGATCTGGCTGCCAAGGGATTAATCCCCGATATGAAGAATCTAAATCTGAAGACTCCAGGCGGTCCGTGTCCGACCCGTTTTTCAAGTATTGGTACTGTAGTGTCTAGGCCAACCAGAGGAGTCTATTTCTTCGATGAAAAGGAAACTCTCATGTTCTTCAGACATGAGGAGATCTCCATTGCTGACACCAAATTTCTGGTTGCTATCCTATCTCTTATCCCCGTATGTTCTGAAGCCTCTCTCATTCGTAGTGATATTATTGTTGAGCTTCACAAAAGACCGAAAAATGAATGAGGTTCTTCTCTAAATCTCTCTATCTTTCTTATGTACTTGTAGCCGTGTTTTGTTAAGACATCATGTTTAATACAAGTGCATTTTCTCTTACTTAGTTTGTACATATATACTTCATTCTTTTATTCTTTTGTAAATGTCGGATATACTTTATAAATCCTTATACAAAAAAAAACATGTGAAAATAACCCAAAAAGAGTAAAGACGGGTCAAAATAAATTTATTCAGTATACTCTTTGTTTCATTCTTTAGTATGGATGTCATCATCAAATAGGGGGAGATTGTTGGGTCATCTGAAGAGTGGAAGATGACCTCCTGATCTTCCATCTTATATCATCCTACTTAGAATATGTTTGAGGTTCTTTTAGCAGCTTGGTTTCTATACAAATGTTCGGTGAAGTCGAAGATCAGCCGAAGAAGACAAAGAAGGAGTACATCTCTCAAAGCGGATTGAAGATAGTCTCCTCAGCCTAAAGCCAATCATGCCCAAGTGATCAACACCATCAGCCAGGATGGTGTCAATCACATATCTTCAGGAGTATGAAAGTGTTCTCATATCTTCAAGGAGCAGTCGAAGATCTCTCAAGTCTTCGGTAGCCGATGATCTCTCCTTAGAAGCTGAAGATGTTCTCACATCTTCAGGAGCCGAAGATCTCTCAAGTCTTCGGCAGCCGATGCTTGAGGAATTCTTTCAAACACATTGTACTTGTCTGACAAAGTATATTGTGATATCTTGCATTGACGTGGACCTCATCTGGAGATCAGATAAAGTAAGTTTTGTCTACTACACCATTTTAAGGAAAGGTCTCCACCATCCTCTCTGCAGGTCAACACTTCAAACACCTCAAGACAAAAGGTACATCCTGTACCTTGCTGAAGACCTGTGTCCATCCTTTGCTCAACAGGTATCCCATGCATTTAATGCATGAGGCACTATAAATATGGAGGATGGTTCAACATGCAAGATCACCAGCTCTCAAGCATTCAAGCTCTCTAAGTGCACTGGCACTCTCTCTCTCTAAGAAGTTCTTATTGTTTTCTAAGTGTTTTACAATTGTTCTTCATTTCTCTTTGTGTAAGATTGTTTGAATAGATTGCATCTATTCTCTTCCGCAACAATCAAAAGTTTTCTATGTGTAATTATTGATTTCAAATCAATAAGAATTAAATTAAGTGAAAAATTGTGAGTATTGTATTCAACCCCCCCTTCTACAATTCTTTTCTTATTTACTTACTGTTATTTGGGACCAACAAATCTCACCAATCCCTATAAGTTAATCAACAAATCACAAAGGAAAATCAGTTAGAATTTACCTTGTCAAATGTTGATGGAGGATTCCTTGCAATCCAGCAATTGATTCATTTTCTCCCAAAGTTCACACTCACAAAACACACACTTGTTGATGATAGCCTCTAAGGGTGAGAATGGTTAGGGTATTATTTAACCCTCTTTTATCATATTTACAAATTATCCCCTCATACATTAGGCTTTCAACAACAACTCACCCACACTCGCAACTTATTACATTTACTCCCAACTTATTACATTTGGTTATGGTTATTACACATTGCTTCCTTGATTAACTATTGTATTTTACTTAAATTTTGTTTGATATGAGTTGATGATTATTTTATCTTATATTATGTCTGCAATGATAATTTTTTCTGTATCCGCCACTGGCTTCTTTGTTACTAGTCACTGCAAAATATAATGATTCGTTAAAACACACGGTAATTAAAGAGACACATACCCATAAAGTGGTATAATCACAAAACTATTGTCCTGTCGAGAACCCCAAATTACATTATTGGCAAACTTTCAAAGACTGCGATGGCAGTTAAATACCAAACGTGCCATCCCAACTAAGCAAATAAAATCCATAACCAAACCACTCTGATATCATAATCACTATTCAAAATGAACAACCAAACGTAAAGAAGACGGGAAATAAATAAGAGAGGGCTTAAACATTATCTACAATAGCATTAAACCAAACCTTAAATGTTAAAAAATAATTGTGAATACGGACAATGTTAAAGTACTCTTAATATAAGCGATATGACCAGGTATGATAAATATCTTTAAAAAAAACTGTCTCCTCGTTCAATCAATATAACTAGTATTTTTTTTTTATCATATCAACATGATAATATAATATGGCTTTTGTGATTAACCAATATCTTTACATAAATCATCCTTATAAAACCCGGACGAATAATTCATTTTTTGATTATATTTCGATAGACGAAAACAAGAACTGAGGTAGATGAAAAAGTTAAGCCCTGTGTGTTTTCTAAATACATTCCATAACGGGCATAATGAAACTATTATATAGAAAAAGCATCTAGTATACGGTTGTTAGTTTGTACTCGACAAAGGAATAAATGATAGGAGTCAATAACATATCAAACAGCTACAAAAATGGTGCAAAAACCATAATAAATGAATAAGGACCACTTATATCTCTGTAATATATGTGTGTATGTATATGCATATATATATATATATATATATATATATATACATATATGAGAATTAGCTAGAAAGACAATAAACCATGGTCAAGGTCCCCCATGAAAAAACAAATATGGAATAATCAATGTCGGCATCTTATTCGTTTGTCAATGTCTCAGTCTACAATTCCTTTTTTGTCTGATAAATCTTTGTTATACAACCCTTCTAAATAAATCTTTATATAGGTTCTAAATAAAAACAAATACAACCCTTCTTAATAGGCATTAGATTACCCAATGACGAAAACAATGGAAATAGTGGGGGACCATGGTCCATTCAGATTCCAGTCGACTAATAATCGTAAAAGTTGATTTACATAATTTTAATTACATTTATATAAAACATCGTTATAATGTTATATTTTTCGGTCCATCAGATCAGATTATAATGTTTATGTTCCGTCCCTTAAAATTAATAGACATTTGTTAGAAGATTCGTATTCAAATTCATGTTCGTCTTTTGAAAGGCGATAAAAGAAAATATCCAATATAACTATCGTGTCATGATATATTTCGATGTTTTTTTTTTCGTTTGTGAAAAATTCGACTTCTTTCATGTGTAATTTAAGGAAAATATTTCATTATTTGCAAGATTAAAAATAAAATAAAAACACTCATTTAATTTAAAGACAATATTCATTTAATTATTTTAGCCTAAAACATATATAAAATTTGATTTGATAATTATCAATAAACTATAATCTTCATTAAATTAATACAATTGAAAGCATATACTAACAAAAAGTACATGTTAAATATTATACAAAATTACAATTAAAGCAGCTTTAAACCAATTTTCCAGAGAAATCAGAAATACGAGAAATCTTGTCTGTAACTGACCATTAATATTAAAACCGATGCATATCCCAACGACATTATACCTTTAATCTATTCTAATCAAAACAGTAACGTTTTAAAGCGTGACAAATATTCGAGTTGCTCGTTTTTTTTCACATGTATACATCGAAATATGTGTTCGACACAAATACACATAAATTATTTATCTTTATGTTTCTAAAATACTATTTAAAACGATTTTATATTTTAACACAAGCAGCTTTATATGTACTATGAGTCTATGATACACAATATTATAATTTTATTATAATAAAATAAAAATAAATGCAAGAAAAAAAACACATAAAATATAAAGATTTTTTGGTCAAAAAGAATCATATTTCCTCGTATAAATATTGGTCACAAACTTCCAAATAGTTTACACGAAGGCCGACAAATCGATCGATTCGATATTAATATTAATTTTAAAAAATTGGGTTTAATTAAATCTAAGTATAATAGTTAATTTTTTTTTAATAATTCTAATAAATTTAATTATTATCCCAAGTACTTTACTTTAAACTTAAGACTAAAACTAGAAACGTACTCGCGCAATGCAGCGAAATACATCACGATTTTAATGTTTTTTTTTCGATTTACGGTACGATTTTGGATGATTTTGAGAAATTGATAATGTTTTTTTTATTAATTTGTTTAATTTAGGCTTACTAATATAATGTTTTTTATATAAAAAAATTAAATATTTTGTTAGAATTCAATGATTATCTTATATATTTTAATGACATCTAGAAAAAATAACCAATTACATATTTAATATAATATAATATATTATTAAAACAATTTTAATAATATAATTAAAACAATTTTATAGTAATATAATATATTAATTAATAGTGAAACATGGAAATGTCTGCATAAAATGAAGGTCCTACACATACCAAATTGGTGGGTGCTAGAAGCCTGCAGTAGTAATGTGTATCTTATGGTTTGATACTTGTAAATTAAGAGATTTTAAAAATCTTGCATAAAATGATGGTACCTTGTACCTAATAATTTGTATTTAAGAGTTTTTTATTCGTGATTTATAACATAGTATAGATATAGATTATGGAAGGATTAATTTTAGGGAGTTAAAGTTGTTAGAGATAATGATTAAATAGGAAAAGATTTTAAGTTTTCATTCTTTATTTAAGTTTTAAGTAATTAGCGTTAAATGGTTGTACATTAAGCTTTAGCAACTGTTTTTAAGAGTTTTTTATGTCTGCTTTATAATATAGTATAGATAGTTCTTGGATAATTATTTATTAGAATTATTTAAGAACTGAATTTTAATAACTTTATTATAAATTATATTTAAAATTATTATATTATCTTAAAGATTTTCCTTTTAAATTAACCTTAGTTGTAAATTTGGTTATTTTATCAAGAGAAATGTTCAACCGATAACGCTAACTATTTAAGAAAACACGAAGCAGTAAAAAACAACAGATCATGTACAAAATCATATGTGATTTTGCACTAACCCGAAAATATCGGACGCGGGTGATGTCCAACGCGATCCAAAGGTTGCGCGCATAGTCGTGTGAATCATATATGATTTTGTATGTACTCGACTGTTTTCGTGTTTTTTTTTAAATAAATGTTGTTCTCGTATAAACCCACCTCATTTTTATCAAATACACTTAAATCTATTCTATGCAAGTATTTTTTAAAGACATAATTGGATTAAAAATAAAGAACAAAATATGCAAGCAGACACAAAAAAAAAAAAAAACAGAAACCAGAAATAAGGGGTTGTTTGTTTACCTCTTAATTGTTCCATTAAGAGGCAACATCTGAATCGTTAAGAGGTAAATCTTATTTGGCAAAAAAAAAGGGTTGCCTCTTAATGGTTCCAAAATTCTCTTAATTATTTTGTATCCTGACCCTCCCTTAACCATTAAGAGCCCTGATTTCATTATGAACAATTAACAAACAACCATATTTCATTTTACAATATACCATAAAAACCTCTTAATCATTCAGACTACTTAATCATTCTGCACTAAACCATTCAGCAACTGTCAAACAACCCCTAAGTCATCAGGTCAACAATCCAAGGGGAGGGGAAAAAACAGATCTATACTACAAGTATTAGGTTATTGTTACTAAACATTTTTAAAATTTCAAGAGTACAATTTATAAAACATGAAGTATAAATTATTAATACATACAAATTCTTTTAGTTTCTAAAATACTTCCTTTTATGTTATTTTTTAAACGTTAAAAAACATAGTTCTTGGAAACATTTACTACCCTTTCCAAATATAAACTCAATCAACTACGTAAATAAATAACATGATATTATACCATAAATGATCTCTTTAAAGAAATATGATATTTTAATTTGAACCAACGATCTTTAAAGAAAACCCTCAACGATTCAATTCTTATTACCAGTTGAACTAACCTCACAACTGCTGAAGCAAAATAAAAAACGTTAAATCTCTAAGAGTATCTCTAACAACTATGCTAAAATAGAGAAAATATGGATTTTAATAATTTTTTATTTCAACAACTATGCTATCTTATATACTAAAATAGAAAAATGAGGAGATATATTGTAAAAATATCTAAATGTAGAGAAATCTCTAAAACTTTATAAAACAGGGAGAAATGATATTATAATATTTTTATCAATAAAATAATTATAAATTTAATGTGTATGCCAGAGAAACAATATCTACATCTATACTATCTATACCTATATCTATACTATATTATAAAAACGTATAAAAAACTCTTAATTACAACATTTTAAACACAAGTTACAATTAATTAAAACCAATTACTTAATTTATAATTTATTAATGTTTTGGTACAACCTTTCCAAGCACAGTATCTCACATAATCATCTATTTGTGGAATGGATACTCATTTATTAATATAACTATTTGTTTTTTGGTGGAGGATTTTATAAAATATATTTTATATTAGCATAATCTATTTTAAATTTAGATTTTACATTTAAATCTATATTAATGAGATGTAATATAAAATCTTTTTTCTTCCGTATTTTTTTATATTACATCTCATAATGATTTTTCCATATTTTATTTTATAAAATCTTTTTCCATATTTTATTTTATAAAATCTTTTTACATAATGAGATGTAATATAAACTCTTTTTTCTTCCGTATTTTTTTTGCTAATATAAAATCTATTTTATTTTATAAAATCTACACGTATTTTATATTAGCATAATATAAAATCTACACGTATTTTTTTTGATAATATAAAATGTACACGTATTTTTTTTTCACGAGCATTAAAAGAAGAAAAAAGAAGGTTGATATGAATTAAAAATAAAAAATAACAAGATACACTAATAAATTATCGTATTCTTTAAAATAAAAATATTCCGCAATACTTTCCAAATTAACCAAGTGTAAATAAAATAAAATAGAAACGATGTAGATATAAAAATATTCTTCCATATTTTTAATATATTTACATTTAAATGTAAAATCGAAAATGAAAATAAAAGATTTTAAAATATTCTCTATATTCACTATAAATATATATAGCTTCTCTATGTATCATCCGAGTACAAGAAGAAGACGAACGGTCAGGTGTCAATGGCGGAACCTGCAACTGAACAAAAGGTATTCAACTCTATTTTTGTTTTTTTGAAAAACTACTTTTTTATATTTTATTTTATTTACTGAGGATTTGTTTATATTTTTCAAAACCCACAATCATATTTTTCGAAGTAGGGGAATAAGATATATATACATATTTTTATTTTTATCGATTAATACTATGAGGTCTTGAAGTCAATAGTCAGATAAATATGTTGTGAGACATGTCGTTTGAGTTTTAAATAATATAATACAAAACTATTACCAATATTATTGCACAAACTCATAACAACAAACGATTAATAATATATGCAAGTTAACCACTTATGCAAATACATTCGTTTTTCACATTGTATTTCATTAACTATTAACAGAGAAATTACGTTTCATTTTAACTCGGTTCAATATTCCAACAAAAAATTTATCCTCCCGTGTAATGCATGGGCCCAACACTAGTTATATTATAAAGATGACATAAAAAACTCTTAATTACAACTCACTAAGCTTTATGTACTATCATTTAAAGTTATCTACTTAAAATCTCTTAAAAATAACTACTAAAGCCTAATGTACTACTTGTAAAGTTTTTAACCCTAATTAATATATTTCATTCTTATCCCCCAAAATCCTTATCTCTAATCCCCAAACCCTAAAATTATGAAATTTGAATTCTGATAAACATAATCAAAACAAGATAAATATCTCAATTTAAATATAAAAAATTTGAAATATATAAGATAATTAATGAATTTTAACAAACTACTTAATTTTTTTATAGAAAAAACATTATATTGTTAAGCCTAAATTAAACAAATTTATATATAAAAAACCATTATCACTCAATAAAAACCATCCAAAATCGTACTATAAATCAATAAAAAACAAAAAATAAAAATAAACATTAAAATCGTGATATATTAAGCATTATGTACTATTATTTAATGCTAATCTACTTAAAATCTCTTAAAAACAATTAATGAAGCAATATGTAGTACTTTTAAATACTTTTAACCATAATTAATAAATTTCATCCTTATCCCCCAAAATCCTTATTTTTAACCCCCAAATCCTAAAATTATGAAATTTGAATTCTGATAAACATAATCAAAACAGGATAAACATCTCAATTTAAATATAAAAAATATAAAATATATAAGATAATTAATGAATTTTAACAAACTATTTAATTTTTTTATATAAAAAATATTATATTGTTAAGCCTAAATTAAACAAATTTATATATAAAAAAACCATTATCACTCAATAAAAACCATCCAAAATCGTACTGTAAATCAATAAAAAACAAAAAATAAAAATAAACATTAAAATCGTGATGTATCTCGCTGCATTGCGCGAGTACGCTTATAGTATTATAAAGCACAGATAAAAAATTCTTAAATACAAATTATTAAGCACAAGGTACCATCATTTTATGCAATATTTTAAAAATCTTTTAATTTACAAATATCAAAGCATAAGATACATATTACTACTGCAGATTTCTAACACCCACCAATTTGGTATGTGCATGAGCTTTCTTTTATGCAGACCTTTCAATGTATCACTATTAATTAATATATTATAATACTATAATTTTGTTTTAATTATATTATTAAATATGTAATTGGTTATTTTTTCTAGATGTCATTAAAATATATAAGATAATCATTGAATTCAAACAAAATACTTAATTTTTTATATAAAAAACATTATATTATTAAGCATAAATTAAACAAATTTATAAAAAAAACATTATCAGTTTGTCAAAACCATCCAAAATCGTACTGTAAATCAACAAAAAAATTAAATGAAACATTAAAATCGTGATGTATCTTGCTGCATTGTGCGAGTACGCTTCTAGTATTATTAAATGTATTTATTATTTTATTAATAAAATTAATTTTAAAATAGAGTAACTGTTGGAGATGAATGTAATTTTTTAGAGATTAAATTTTTTTTATTCTAATATAAAAAATTATATCATAGTTCTTGAAAATGCTCTAAAATCGGGGAGGGCTAAATGCACTTTTATTTTTGCTAAATGCATCAAAATGATTGAAAAATGATTATGTTTTTTTTTTGTTTTTTCGTCTTTTTGTTGTCTTTTTCTTTTTTATTTTTCTTTTGTATTTTTGTTTATATATTTTTATTATATATTTTTGTTTTGATTTGAAAATAAATAAATATTTATAAATATAAATATTACTAATTTTTTTAATTATATAATTATAAAAATAAAACATAAATATTGCGATTTAACATATAAATAGAACATAAAATAATCTATATTACATTCGATTATTCTAAAATAACATTATCCGTAGTACAATTAACACGTAAAAGCTTCATGTACTTATTTATTCGCTCTGAATACGGGGTAGTCTATTCAGCAGCACGCCGATAACTGTGATGTAACATTTTCGACCATCAAAATCAATTGTTGGTAAGTGTGTTAAATCTGTTAAGCTCTTACCAAGTAAAAGTCTTTTTCATCACTTACCAGGTAAGACTCTAGGTCTTTGTTATGCTTTTTACCTGGGTAAGATTCTTGTTCCATATCATATTCAATCAGCAGGGCCGGTCCTAGGGTTTTTGATGTCCTATGCGAAAATGCTAAAGAAAATTCTCTATCCCTTGGTTTTTCATTTTTCATTTTACACTTTTATCATGTTAACACAAATAATCGTATATGAACAAAAATGCAATGAAAATATATGTTTCTTTTTTTAAAAGTTATATCATTATAATCGTCTCGTCAATATTTTAAAACGAGCTCAATATTGAATATCTTTTTAATTTAACCGTACTATTAAATATTATGAATATCTACGAATTAATTTGTTTTCTATTTTATTTTTAGCATATTAAAAACACATAATCATAGACCAACTAAAATATTTAAAAAAGCGCGTTTCATTTTTTTTATAAATTACACCACTATTATTTGTTCGTCAATAATTTCAAATTAAGTTTATTTTTGAGTATTTATTGATTTAGTACTATTATAAAATAGAATAAAGACGTATCAATTTATATATATATATATATATATATATATATATAGAAGATAGCATACCGATAAATATTTGTAATGGTTATTGTAGAAAAAAAAAACGAGGTATACAAATCTCTACATATTTATATTAGATTTTTTTATTGAATTAATTAAAAATTTATAATCAGATAAATTATAAAGGTATACAACTTACATCAATAGGGAAAAAAATAAAACAAAAATGAAATATGATTGAAAATACATAACAAATTAATTCAGAGTCAATGCATGATTCACATATAAGTGTACCAAACGACTCAAACATCGTGTTTTCATGACTAAAGTATCGATATGGACGAATAATACAAACTTAAAATAAAACGTTGTTGTCATTTTGATTTCGAAATGTTTCGCGAGTGGATACATACCTTTGTCAATTGTTCCTTCGATTTCACGATTTTTCGCGCCACATCGTGCGCGGGTATATGCCTAGTATATGTATAAAGAGTTTAGGTTAATGACAATTTTAACACTTAACTATCTTTAGTTGTCATTTTTATTTACGTTTCAATTTGGGTAAGAATAATTATATGTTTTAAAAAAAAACTGAGTCTTACAGAGTAAATTACAGATTTTGTCCCTAACGTTTGACGTTTGTTACGGAATTGATCCCTAAAAGAAAAATACATTTTACAAAGTTATGATAAAATGTAATTGTTACAAAAAGAAAAATACATTTTACAAAGTTATAATAAAATCAAAAGTTACAAATTTATAGAATAAAATAAAATCAAAAGTTACAAGTTTATAGAATAAAAAAAAATCAAAAGTTACAAATTTTATAAATTTATAAAATCAAAACACACACACATATATATATATATATATATAAAGATAATAATAATAATAATAATTTGACTATTTGCACATGATTGGATCGGAAAATAAGGAGTCACTATTTGCACATTTTTGGTGCAAATAGCACCCCCATCTTTATTTTAACATATAACATTTATTTGTAATAAAATAAAATATTAAAATCGTGATGTATCTCGCGAGTACGCTTCTAGTATTATTAAATGTATTTATTATTTTATTAATAAAGTTAATTTTAAAATAGATGAATGTAATTTTTTTAGAGATTAAAACTTTTTTATTCTAATATAAAAAATTATATCATAGTTCTTGAAAATGCTCTAAAATCTTTATTTTAACATACGTATCAAAAATAGTCAAAATACTCTAATAAATACAATCAAGAGAAAACAACAACAAACACTCATCAATCATTAACAAAAAGAATGTATCAATATCTTCATAAATCTTAAATAAAAAACTTTATGATCTTGTATTAACGTTAGAACAAAAAAGCAACAATTTTCTTCATACCCAAAAAGCAACGGTAGTAAATTAAACGCCGTTTATCCCTTACAAAAATGTTTCATCTGACAAACACCAAATCCACTGACCCACCATTATAATAATAAAATAAATATCTTCAAAATCAATTCCAAAAAAATTTCCCCAAAAATTATACTATTAATTTACGTAATCATAAATCCTTCCCCCCAAATCACAAAATCCAAGAACCTCACTCTCTCTTGTTCTTCCATTCTTTCTCTCTCTAAATTCCCATTCTTTCTCTCTCCAAAAACACCCATTTTTGAGTCATACTTTCAAGAATTGCAATAAAAAGTTACAGATTTTTGAGCTTAATTAGGGTTCGGAGTACACAAATCATAAAACCCCAAAAAAACCCAATTTTCACAAACATTCATTTGTACTTTTGAAAGAAGATACAAAGAGAAAGAAAAAAAGGGTTTTTTTCTTTGTGGAATGTAATATGAAATTGTGGAGATTTGAAGAATTTTACATCATTATATTTGATTTCAAGAAATGGGGGTAGCAAAAGCTTGGAGATATAGTGGTGGGGTTTTGGTTTTGGCTAAAAGTCATCATCTTAATCATAAACACAACAATTTGAGGAAGCAAAAAGAGCAGGATTTGTTGAGTGTGGATCAACATTGTTGGCTATGGCAGCCGGCGGCGGTGGCGGTGGTTGTCGGTGGTGGGCAGAGGTGGCGGATCTCATGGACGGTGGTGTGTGGGGTGATGTTGTTTGTTTTGGGTTTGATGTCTTTTTTTACAGGTTATGTTGCTTCTGATCTTGAGTGGTGTTCACATGGGATTGTTAAAAGAAGATTGTGGAAGAAGAAAGTGGTATGAAAATGAAATGAAAGTATTTGGTTTATTTTCTTGAATTTTTGTTGTTGTTGTTTTTATGTGTTAATTTTCATCAATGTGTTTTGTTTGTTTGTGGGATTTATTTGTTTGTTTGTTTTGTGTAAACCCCAATTCACTAAGAAAAAAAAAAGAGGTTTTGGAGGGATTAAAAGGTGGTTTCTTTTTGCAATTTGAGGTCTAATTTCTTGAAAAATGTGATATTTTGAAGCTGAAAATTGAATTTCTGGGCAAAGTTTAGTTTCTTGAATCTGTGTTTTTGTGTTAATTTCATGAATGTTTTTTGTTTGTTTGTTTGTTTTGTGTAAACCCCAATTCACTAAGAAAAATGAGACTTTGAAGGGATTAAAAGGTGGGATTTTTTTTTTCTTTTTGTTGCAATTTGAGGCTAATTTCTTGAAGAAAGTGAAATTTTGAAGCTGAAAATTGAATTTCTGGGCAAAGTTTAGTTTCTTGAATCTTTTTTGTTGTATTTATGTGTTAAATGAATGTTTTTTGTTTGTTTGTGGTACTTACTTATTTGTTTGTTTGTTTTGTGTAAACGCCAATTCACCAAGAAAAAATGAGTTTTTGGAGGGATTAAAAGGTGGTTTCCCCCCCCCTGCAATTTGAGGTCTAATTTCTTGAAAAAAATGGTATTTTGAAGGTGAAAATTGAATCTTTGTATGCAAATTTTCTGGGCAAAGTTTAGTTTCTTGAAACTTTTTTGTGGGTGATTTGCTCAAAATAGCAGTTTCTTCTTTGTTGTCTCTCAAATAGGTCTAGTGTGTGTATGAATTATGATTATTTGCTGCAATTTGTAATGTGAGTATGATTATCAATCCTAACAAATTGACAAGTCTTTTTCTGTAAGATATTACCTCATATATATATATATATAGGGTCAGGTTCACGGGGAAAACCTCAAAAAAAACGGAAACTGAGGAACACCTTGGTAGTCTTCCATCCATCTGGACGGTATGCACTTGTGCATACAAGTAATTAATTAGTTTTTTGGTTTTTATGCACATGTGCATATAATGCACTTGTGCATGTTATAAATTACTTGTATGCACAAGTGCATACCGTCCAGATGAATGACTAATAGAGTGTTCTTCAGTTTTCCATTTTTTTGAGGTTTTTTCTTGAACCTCTCTCTCTTTCTTTCTCTCTCTCTCTATATATATATAAAGTTACATATAGACGGAGAACGGTAACAAAATAAGGTCATAAGAAAATGACCGAATCACGTTACACTAATGATCAACGTAAGGGTAAAGTCGCGTGAGTCACATGTAAATTTCAACCATGATTTTGTGATTCAACCGTTTTCTTAATTATCTTGTTTGGTTTCTCGTATGAATGTGACTCTCTCTCTCTCTCTATATATATATATATATTCATCATGAATATTTTATCACGTTATTCAGCATGAATGCTAACAAAAAGGGTGATTCTTGTATTCCTAAAATATTTAAGGTTCCTAAATGAACCTCCCTCTACCTCAAAATGATATATATATATATATATATATTTTAGTAGATGTCAGGTCATTGTACATCTCATTCTTAGTGGACCCCATCATTGAGGGATATAATATACTGAGTTTAGTTTGGTTTGGTTTGGTTTGGTTCGTTCATTTGTTTGAACTTCTTATTAATAAGATTTGCGTCATGTTGTAACGTGCTTGCCCCTTTTTTTTACTTCGCGTTCAGATAATCTTGATATTGGAACCGTGCTTCTATTTGTATTTCAGTATGTTTTTGTATTTTTTTTAAAACATATTGCAATAGGATTAATCGTTTTTTCTTTAAAACTTAGAACCGGATTAGTGCCGGACCCGTTGACATATGGAAATCGAAGTTCTCAAAATTCTACTACGGATGCAGTGAAAGAAGCCCTTATTACGCACGTAAGCCATCTTACCTATCTTAATAGTTGCTCTAAGATGCATATTTGTTGCGGGAAATGAGATTGAATTGGACCAAATATGTCACATGAATTATTTCAAATTTTATCTTTTGGAGTTCAATGTTTTATTGTGCTTTGTTCTGTTTTCTCTCCCAACCCTCTTAGGGCCCGTTTGGTTTGCGGTATTTGGAATTGAATTCCATTCTAATCCTATATTTGGTTTGAAATCCCGGGATTCCATTGAAATCCCACAAACATGGGATTTGGAAATCCCATGGGGGTTGTAAGATAAGATCCCACATTGGTTGGGTAGGGCAACGGAAGTTGCCTTATAAGGGAGTGGATACCTCATCTATAAGATGCGTTTTAAAACTGTGAGTCCAGGTGTGAGGACAAAGCGGACAATATCTGGTACGGTTGAGCGGGATGTTACAGGGGTAGTTGGTACTTCGTGGGATTTTATAGGATTTGTTTGTAATAATGTCTTAAATAATGTTAAAAACACTTGTTTTGTAATAATTGATTAATAAAAAGGTAATTTAAATATTTTTATAAAGAATGGAATTCAATTCCGTTCCAAATCTTCTCAATTCCAATTCCAAATCCATCAAAAACATTATGTCAAACCAAACGTCCCCTCATGTTGTTCATGTAACAAAATACATGCGATTTCTACGTGTTATTGGTATTTTGTAGACCGTTAAACACTAAAAATTATGACTTATGCAGCTCCTGCTCGTCAGCTGCTTTCAAACGGTTATCTACTAATCGCTGCGAGTGGTGGGTTGAACCAACAAAGAACAGGGGTAAATACGTCCTTTCCCTGTCTCGCTTCATTTCTCAAATTTTTATACACATAAAACCAAACCAAACGAACCGAGTATATCCCACACCAAAGTAGGGTATGAGGGGTAATATGTACGTAGACCTTGCTTCTACCCCTTGTGCGTTTGGTACGCGAACAAAAACTTGTTGTCCGACGTTTGACATGAAATTAGACCGGCAAAGGACTTGACTTTAGTGGGACAAAAATGCATTTTTTCTGCCCCAACAAAATAGGTGGGACAGAAAAATGCATTTTCTCTCCCAACAAATCAGGTGGGACAGAAATGCATTTTCTCTGTCCCACCAAAATAGGTGGGACAAGAATGCATTTTCTCTGTCCCACCAAAATAGTTGGAACAAAAATCAGGAAGATGGGACAGATTGGTAAATTACTAAACTACCCATGTCAAATTAAAACTCTAAAACGGTAAAACCTTCAACAATTCTTTCAACTGCCTACTTCACTAAACGCACCCTAAAAACGATGAATCTTTGAAGTCTCCGTTCTTGGTTTTTGATCATCGATGCATCACGGAGTTGCTATATAGAAACACTAATCTCTCTTTCGTTTTTTAACGATGAATTTCCCGCACTCAGATTACAGATGCTGTAGTTGTTGCACGGATTCTAAATGCTACGTTAGTCATTCCCGAGTTGGATCATCATTCGTACTGGAAGGACGATAGGTGAGTTGAGATATCGTTAGTGAAGGTTATGTTGCCGTTTTCGGGAAAACAGTTTTTGAACTTATCGTAGCTTCTGTTTAAATTTGCAGCGACTTTGCCAACATATTTGATGTCGATTGGTTTATATCTTTTCTCGCAAAGGATGTGCCTGTTGTCAAAAGAGTCCCTGACAAATATATGAGATCGCTTGAAAAACCACCGTACACTATGCGGGTCCCACGGAAATCCGAACCTCGATATTACCTCGATGAAGTACTGCCAATACTCCAGCGGAGACTTGTAAGATATTATTTGAATTCCAACGAATGTACCCTTTAGTCCCTACGCCGCAAGATTTGACTCGACACGCAGTCTTGACTTTTTTTTGTTGTCAAATACCTAATATACCCTTGTGCATATACCTCTAGTAATGGTGGTGATGGACAAACATGTCATTTTAACTCAAAACATCCCAAAAGGGATTTTTTTTTCGGTTTTCATGAGATGAAGGTAGTAATACTTTATTGATAATTTTTCTTCGGCTCTTGCTACATTTCGTAGATTTTTTTTAAATGCATGACCTTCTGCCAGATTTAAGAATGTGCCCCTCTTTCTAACATAAGAATGCATCTTCCTAACAAAAGAATGCCTCAAAATATGTCAGAAGGTCATGCATTTAACAAAAAATCTATCAGAAGGTTATTCTCGTAAATAACCCGACTATACATGTATATATGTTCGTAATACAAGTTTTCAAAATCATGGTTTAGGTTCAGGGGAAAACTGCAAAAAAATTAAAAACTGAGGAACACCCTGGTAACCGTTTATTTGGTGTATGCACATGTGTATACAAGTAATTTGGAACATGCACACGTGCATGAAAACCAAAAAACAGCTTCAATACTTGTATGCACATGTGCATACGTCTAGATGAACGGTTACCAGGGTGTTCCTCAGTTTTTCATTTTTTGCGGTTTTCCTCTTATACTCCCTCTATATAATCTTTATGAACTGGGCTTCAATAAATGTATTTTCTTTGTGATATTTTTTGAGGTGTATTAGTTATTTGATTGGTGATCGATGTATTGTGCAGGTTCTTCAGTTAACAAAGTTCGATTATAGGCTTGCTAGTGATCTCGACGAAGAGCTACAACGGCTGCGTTGCCGGGTCAATTATCACGCTTTACGCTTTACGAAACCCATACAAGATCTTGGTAAGAAGATCGTTATGGAAATGAGGAAAATGGCTAGTAGCTTCATTGCAATTCACTTGAGGTTTGTCACTTCCATCCCGAATTTTCTTTATGATGGTGGCGTGTCATTGTAAAATCATTCACGGAAACGTTTTTGGCCAAATACAAGCGAAATGCACAACAAAACGACTACCATGTCTAAAACCTAAAACCAAATACCTATAAGCGATCATTTACAGAGTAGCACGTACGCAAGTAGCACTAATGCAACTTTGACCATACGCAAGTAGCACGTACGCAACTTTGACCGTACACAAGTAGCACTTACGCAACTTTGACCATACACAAGTAGCACTTATTGTCATGTCTGAGTCTAATTCTTCATGCACTTTGACCATATGCAGGATTGGACAGTACAAAAACTTGTCCTACGTTTGATGTGATATTAGACATGACATGTACTGAGTGGGACAAAAATGCATTTTTTTCCTGTCCTACCAAAATAGGTGGAACATAAATCAAGGAGATGAGACAGAATTGGTAAATTACTAAACTACCCGTGTCAAATAAAATCCACCTTCCGCAATTCTTTCCACCGCCTACCTCACTTACGCCTGTCAAGTCCACATGTACGTATCAAATGCACCCTAAAAGATGGGAGGGGTAGTTTTGACCTTTAAAAAATGGAAAGTTGAAAAATTTACACCACATTTTCTTTGTTTAATCTTGTTCTTGATGGTCAACCGGTGTGTGATTTACGACGTACAGGTTTGAGCCCGATATGCTTGCATTTTCGGGTTGTTACTATGGTGGCGGCGATAAAGAAAGATACGAGCTCGGTGAAATCAGGAAACGATGGGCAACATTACCCGTGAGATTGCTATAAACTATATATATAGGGTTAGATGCAGGGGAAAACCGCAAAAAAATGAAAAATTGAGGACGCCATTGTAACCGTTCATCTGGACGGTATGCACATGTACATACAAGAAATTTGTAACATGCAGTGCATAAAAACCGAAAAAAGCTTCACTTACTTGTATGCACATGTTTATACAGTCCAAATGAACGATTAATAGGGTGTTTCTCAGTTCTTCATTTTTTTGAGGTTTTCCCCTGAACCCCCCTTCTCTCTCTATATATATATACACACATACATATATTAGTCCAATATTTGCACCCGTTTGCACGACTTTCTTTAACCATATTCGTTCTTTGATTTAGGAAACGAGTCCTGATGGAGAGCGAAAGCGAGGAAAATGCCCTCTAACGCCTCATGAAGTAGGTTTAATGCTTCGGGCGCTTGGTTTTGAAAATAACACGTATCTTTATGTTGCATCGGGTGAAATCTATGGTGGGGAAGAGACGTTGAAGCCTCTTAGGGATCTATTTCCGAACTACTACACCAAGGAAATGCTCGCTAGCCGAGAACTCGAACCTTTTCTTCCGTATTCTTCTCAGCTTGCCGCCGTTGATTACATTGTTTGCGATGAGAGCGACGTTTTCGTCACCAATAACAATGGGAACATGGCCAAAATCCTTGCGGGTCGAAGGTATGATTCTAGAATTCTTTCCTATTAGTTGTAGTACTTCCCGTCTTGAAATAAACGCCCACAATGAAAAAGGTGCACGGTTTTAGAAATGTGTGATAATTGTGCTTTTTAATGAACTGAATGACAATTTTACCCTTAATAATAGAGGTAGTATTGGAATTTGGACTATCCTCCGGGTAAAGATATACTGGGTTTGTTTGGTTTGGTTTGATTACTTTTGTCGGTTAGACTGTATGAGATTTCTAGTGAACAACTCATTGTTGGTCACTTAACTATTGTAAAATGACCAAAATGCCCTCATGTAATTTTTGACTATGTTTCCGAATAGAATTTTTTGAGTTTTTATGGACTTTTTACTCTTAAGCTATTGATTCGGTTTTTGTTAAAGAAACGACTAGCTCTTTCTTGTGGCATTAAAATAGCTCGACGTTGGTCACTTAACTACTGTAAAATGACCAAAATGCCCTAATATAATTTTACTATTTTTTTTCTTTCTTACCCTTGGACCCTACCTCTAGGTAAAGATGTATCGGGTTTGTCTAGTTTGGTTTGGTCACTTGACCTCTGTAAAATGACCAAAATGCCCTCATGTAATTTCACTATTTTTCTGAATACGTCGTTTGAGTTATTCACTTTTTTAACTCTAACAATTGATTCGGTTATTGATTTTCTTTCTTGTGGTATTCTTCAAAAGGAGGTACATGGGGCACAAGAGAACCATTCGGCCAAACGCGAAAAAGCTTAACGCTTTGTTTCTTAAACGCGATAAACTGCCATGGGAGACGTTTGCTAAAAAGGTGAAAGCATCCCAACAAGGATTCTTGGGGGAACCAGACGAGATGAAAGGTGGTCGTGGCGAATTCCATGAATACCCTTCTACGTGTATCTGCAAGAAGCCCTTCAAGTTCTCGAATCTCGACACCGGAAACCAAACGGTCACGAAATCGTTGGATTACGGACGAAATGAAGAAGATCAAGGTGTGCATAATGTGCAGGGTATAGAAATTGCAGGTCATGGATCATCATCATCATCATCATCATCATCATCAAAGGATGTTGTTTAGTTTACTAATGGAAACAAGAAACTTGATACTGGTTTTAGGATTTAGTTTTTTTTTCTTGAATTATATATATATAGAGCTAAGTTGGCTCTTTGTTATATTTATATTTTTCTAAATGCCCATTTTACCCTTGTGTGATTAGGGTATGAAAGGGGATGTGTATAGTGAAGTGTTGACTTCTTTAGATGAGTTTGTATAAACTTTTTTAAGGTATGAAGAGTAGCATGACATGTGGGTATTTGACATTTGGTTCAAAGTTGAAGAAATTGGGTTCATTTACCTAGTGAAAGCAAATTTATTTATTTGATATAATTATGAACTTTGTAAAAAACATAAAACCAAGAAAATGTTTTTGTTTATTAAAAAATATTATAAAAGCATCAATAATTTTCTTTTTTCAAGTTAATTTAAATACATTTTATTTATTAATAATTTTAAAAATGTTACAATTTAATACCCAACCTTTGCCATGTCCAATAGATATTCTAAATTTTACATAGAAACAAAATTCAAAATCTTATAATAGAAATTACAACATTAATTATATTATTAAAATATTTCATACATTTAATAAAATATTATTTCTCTCTCATAAACATTTAATTTCAAGGTTTTCTAATGGTGGAATATAATAAAAAAATTATTTCTCTCATGGGAAGTTATCCAAATTTGAAGAATTTCTCTACCTGTCTCTACTACTTTCCCAATTTCGGAGGATATGCTTGAACAAAATTTTTGCCCAAAATCTCAAATTTCTCCATTTTGGAGAACTTGTTGGAGATGCTCTTAGTTATCATTCCGATACAAGATTACATGCAATTATGACATAATCACACATGGAATATGCACTAGTTTAAATCAAATCAAACCAAACCAAACCCAACCCAGTAAATCGCACGCATAGTTAAGATATGGGGGGTAAAGAGGTGGTTTCAGTTCACCTGTTGCAATTGATAGAATTATATAAATGTAAATAGCAAGTGTGCAAATTTAGTTTCAAATCTATACTTGAAACCATACCTTTCTATCTTCATTTACAAAACCAAGTGTGTGCTAGCGTATATCGAAATAAGTAGCTATTGGCTACCAAATTCTAGCATTTTCGTGGTTCATCTGTCTTAATTCTTCATAGTCATAATCAGAGGCATGACGAAACTAGAAATTCTATTTAGGGCATGTACCGTTGGGATCAGCATTCACGATGATCCAAGGATGCTCCAAGATCTTCTGAAGAGGGAGCCTTTTCGCAGAGTCCTTCACTAAAAGCTGCATTTGTACGAATCGTATTATAGAAAATGGAAGGACTATTGAGTCACATAGTAATAGGATAAAGATCTTTAGATTTATCTAGGAAACATAAATCTTTAGATAGCTACTGCATAATGGAAACTAAAATTTATTAGGAACCCGGGAACCATCCACGGCGCTACGAGTGGCATATTCATCAGGAATAACACTTTCATACTCATCATGAATGTGTTATTCATGATTAATATTCATCCTGAAGAAGGACATGTGGTGCACAGTGGGGATGTTCCTAATCAATTTTGGGTTCCTGACGGAACTTCCCTCAGCTACTGCCTATTATAAAGAGATATGGAGATCTTTATCCTATATATAGACCATGAGGGAGGTTCAGGTGAACACCCAAAAAAAATGAAAAACTGAGAAACATCCTGGTAACCGTTCATCTAGCCGGTATGCATATGTGCTAATGTGCATACAAGTAATCAAAGTTGCTTTTTGGTTTTTATGCACGTGTGCATGTTATGCACGTGTGCATACTGGGCAAACTGTTTACGAATTACTTGTATGCACATGTGCATACCGTCCAGATGAACAGTTATCATCAGGGTGTTCCTCAACTTTTCATTTTTTGCGATTTCCCCCTGAACCTGACCCTAATCCTTGTACATCTTCAATGAATATAACTTACTCGGGTGATGAGGTTTTTAGCTTCAGCAGAAACACAAGGTGTAGAAGGGAAGGTGAGATCAACCTTCATAATCCTAAGTAGATAACAAATCATTCATCATTAAGCTGATACATAAACAAACGGAAAGAAGCAAAGTAGTTGCATAGATTTCTTACCTTCGAAACGTATCTGCTTGGCTGTCGGCTTCGAAAGGAGGGACACCATACAGAAACTCGTAACAGAGAACGCCTAACGTCCAATTATCGACTGCATAATCATGAGCTTTATTCTCCACCATCTCTGGTGCTAAGTAGTCCAATGTTCCACACATTGTGTGTCTCTTGTTTGTTGACTGAACAGACCACCCAAAATCTGCTATCTTCAGTCGACCCTACAATCGAATATATTGTCTTTCTCATAAATTGTGATTTACATTTGTTAGAATATGTGGAACTCCTTTGAATCTAGAGCCCATATAAAAAGAGGGGAGGTTCCAACGTATATAGAGGTTTTGATGGACCATTTGTGGGACTCCAACAACATTCATGGTCTTTTTCCTTTTCATCTTTTATATTTCTGTTTTTATAAAATTAGATAGACAATAGAGTTAGGAACCGGAAGAATTTCATATTGGCTAACTCATAGAAGAAAGCATTAAAGGGTCCGTTTGGTTCGGGATTTGGAATAATGGGTTCCATTACAATCCCGTTTTTGGTTTAAAGGAAAGTCCGGAATTGAAATCCTGGGATTTCATTTGAACATTGGATTTACAAATCCCATGGACGGTAGTTGGTATTTCACGGGATTTTGTTGGATGTGTTTGTACTAATGCTTTAAAATATGTTAACAACACTTGTTTTTGTAATAATCAATTAATATAAATGTAATTTAATCATTTTTAATGATTTATTTTTATAAATTATTTACAAAGAATGGAATTCAATTCCATTCCAAATCCTACAAACCAAATACACCAAAGATTCTAAATCATCCCAATCCCATATCCTTTCACGAAATCCAAATCCCTAAAAAACATTCCATCAAACCAAACAAGCCCTAAGAATTCTAAGTGTTACTTTAATCAAGAATGCTAAGAATTGGAAGATACCAAAGACAATATGCCAATATTCTACATGAAACATTCGTCCATTAGCACATCACATAACTAACAACAAATCCAAGTTCAAGTAAGGCCATCTTAACATACCTCATGATCAAGCAACAAGTTCTCCGGCTTGATATCCCGATGGATCACATGCTTCTCATGACAGTATGCTAGTGCCTGGGTAAGGCTAGCAATGTACTAAAGATCACCAGCAATAAGTAGATTTAGAAAAATGGATACAAAACAATGGAATAGAAATCCTTACCTTAATTCATACAAGAAATTCCATTTACACTACCTCCATTCAGTAAAAGCATCTTAGTTTAAAATACTAATTTTATACAATTGAAAGCCCAGTCCAGCTGAATAAGAGTACTTTTCTTTATTAGCAAATGGTCAAAGCAAAACCCAAATCAACAAGTACAAAAGGAAGCTATTAAAAGTCCCAAATTGAATCAGACTATTTTGTCTGTGTATGTGTGTGTGTGTGTGTGTGTGAAAGAGAGACAGGTATATTACAGTGGCAGCTTGTTTCTCAGAGAGATAACCAGATCTACGAAGCTCCCCATAGAGCTCACCTCCATGAGCATACTCCAAAATCAAGAAGATTCTTTCAGCATCGTGAAACCACCCGTAAAGCCTGAGAACATGCGGATGTCGAAGGCTGGTTTGAATCGCCATCTCTCTCTTGAGCTGGTGTTGCAGTCTGTACTTTTCGATCTGCTCTTTGAATATCACTTTCAAAGCCACAATGTACTTGCTCTAATTGGAACAAAACACAAATCAAATTTTGCAGAATTAAACCCTAATTCCAATAAAATCGTAGTTGCAGTCTGTACTTTTCAATCTGCTCTTTGAATATCACTTTCAAAGCCACTATATACTTGCTCTATTTG
Organism: Arctium minus; assembly: GCA_954870635.1. Classification (NCBI taxonomy): domain Eukaryota; kingdom Viridiplantae; phylum Streptophyta; class Magnoliopsida; order Asterales; family Asteraceae; genus Arctium; species Arctium minus. Next base: position 1,736,155 of record OX941089.1, on the reverse strand, counting down.
GAACAAAACACAAATCAAATTTTGCAGAATTAAACCCTAATTCCAATAAAATTGTACTTGCAGTCTGCACTTTTCAATCTGCTCTTTGAATATCACTTACAAAGCCACTATATACTTGCTCTATTTGGAACAAAACACAAATCAAATTTTGCAAAATTAAATCCTAATTCCAATAAAATCGTAGTTGCAGTCTGTACTTTTCAATCTGCTCTTTGAATATCACTTTCAAAGCCACTATATACTTGCTCTAATTTGAACAAAACACAAATCAAATTTTGCAGAATTAAATCCTAATTCCAATAAAATCGTAGTTGCAGTCTGTACTTTTCAATATGCTCTTTGAATATCACTTCAAAGCTATATACTTGCTCTAATTTGAACATAATACAAATCAAATTTTGCAGAATTAAACCCTAATTCTACTAAAATCGTAGTTACATAACTCAAAATCTGGTAGATAGTGAAAGGTAGGTGTTACCTTGGCTTCACGAGCTAGGTAGACTCGGCCGAATTTACCCTTGCCGAGAGGTTTTCCGATCTCAAAATCTTCAAGAGACCAATCTCGTTTCACTGATTCGGAAGCCATTGATGGAGGTTTGAAATTGGGGGAGGGAAATTTCTGGATTTGAATACGAAGGAATTTTTCATGTAAATTACAAAAATAGTCCCTGAACTCTTCTTCATACTGAATTTCAGTCATTTGACTTTTCTAAATTTTCACTTCTGATACGAAATCCCAAATTCATGCACAAACTTAGTCCACTTACCGTTAACTTAAATACTTTTCAGGATAAATTTGTCATTTTTTATCATTTTATCTGAAATAAATCCCCATGCAGTGGCGGACCTAGTAATTTCTCTGAACGGGTGCATCCTTAAAGTGGCTCTGCAGAATCGCGGTTTGACCTAGGGGAAATCAATACGGTTTGACCATAGAAGAGTCAATTGTGTCAATTTTGGGAATAAAATGCATTGTTTCAAATGGAATCGAACTTGATCTTTAAAATAAATATAGGGTATTGTTTGAAGATGAGATAAAAAGGGATGATTTTTAAGATGAATTGGGGTTGAGAATAAAATTAAATCTTAAAAAAAGAAAGATAATAGAATCGACATGGTAGAAAAATTAACAAAAAGTTTAGGGCATGAGTTATTGTTTTGGGCCGGCCCAGGAGGCTAAAATTAAAAGATAAAAAATGATCAAAATTTTATATCAAATAAAGCTTGAACCCATGACCTCTTGAATGTAGAATGCTAGTCTAACCATCCTACTAATGTTTAATTTCTATCATAAGCTTGATTCCAAAGTATTTAAGACCTCTTGTAATAATCGAGTGAGCGGGTGCACGGGACCCCGCTCCCCTCTTACTAGGTTCGCCCCTGTCCACATGTTATGTAAAACTATAAATTTGTGATTTGAATTTCGGAACCCTAAGCTATAAGCTGAATTGGAGAGAGTTGTGAGCATTAACATGAGACGATGAGAGCTTGAGAGGTGAAGGGTGGGAGCAATCGTTAGTCAAACAGAATTAAGTTCTTTCTGTAAATTAATTTGTAATTCTTCGATTCATCGAGGTCAACTTTCAATTAATATTTTTAAAAATCCCATATAGATTATGATTTGATCAGGCCAATTCTTTTTTTAATCACAAAATGTGCAATTTCCACCAAAAGATGTTTTCATATATTTTTGTACATAATTGTTGATATAATTTCTTATTTTTTGATCTTCTTATAGACTTTTAGAATAATTTTTAGGTTATATATGAACCAAAAGGAATATGATCTTATATCAAAAGGTCATATAGATTTAACAAAAAACCTGCCACAAGTCATTTAACCTCCATATCATGTCTATGGAAATTGAGTCAGCAACCAATAGCAACAAAAACAAAAGAAAAAGAAGACCCATAACTTTAATAAATGAAGTACCCAAATTTTATTGCTGCACCATACACAAATGGATACTAATAACACTTATCAATTAATGCCCTTTTCCATCACCTCCATCATATTATACTGTATACAAAGACAGCCTATCATCTTCCTTCTAGAAGCTACCATATGTCTTGGAAGAAGCTTCTAGAAGCTACCATATGTCATGGAAGAAGCTTATGGTAATCTTATAATCTCATCACCTTAATTACACACAACATTGGAGTTGATTCCCATCTGGTTACAGACTTTATTTCACCCATTTCCTGTTATAAACACAAGTCAGTTAATATATTAAAAACCAATAACTGTACCATAAAAAAACAAAACAATGACAAGAATTTGTGTGGTCTTTTGGATGAATGACCTTAAGGGCCCATTTGGTTTGTGGGATTTGGTGGGATTTAGAATTGGAATCTATTCCAATCCCGTGTTTAAAGGAAAGTCCGGAATTTCTGATATCCCACAAACATGTGATTTAGAGATTCCATGTGGGTAGTTGGCACTATTTCGTAGAATTTGTTTGTAATAATGTTCTAAAATATGTTAAAAACACTTATTTTGTTATAATCAACTAAAAAAAAGATAATTTAATTATTTTTATAATTTATTTTTTATAAATTATTTATAAATAATGAAATTAAATTTCATTTCAAATCCTACAAACCACACACCAAAGATTCCAAATCCTTCTGCAAGATCCAAATCCCTTAAAAACATTTTGTCAAACCAAACGGTTCCTAAATGAGTTTTCAAATTCTTTTTAGCTCAATAACCTTTATCTGACCTGCCCCTGGTTAAAAACAATATGCTTCTGATTATGTAAAACAAGCTTCTGGAGAAGGTCATTGAGCTAAATAGCGCAGGATTTGTGGGTCTTCTAACAAAAACAAAACTTTAACAAGATTTTCATTTGCTCCTTGAGGCTGAAGTATATTTACCTTTCGGCGTAACCTTGGTGTGGCTTCTTTGGCTCGAATGTGAACTAGTAGGTGTCTTTGAGACGGACAGCGAGCTTTGCAACCCTTCTAATAGCTGTAAGAAACAAATCTCAAAACACTTGAGTTAAGAAATGCTGAATTACAAATTATGTATTAATACCCAAATTGGAATTGGTATTAGCAATTGGGTTTATTTTGGGAGAACAAGATTTAAAATACGTACAGCTGCTACATTGAATGAACTAAAAACTTTTTTAATTTACATTGAGCATTAAGAAGATTCAACAACCTCCGTGGAGGTCAAGGGTTCAAGCCTCAAGAAAAGTGAGGAGTGTGTGTGTGAGTTTTGTTGTATATAAATATTATATACATGAAAAAAAGATACAGGCATGCCCACACAGATATATAAATGTTATATTACAGACATGCTGTATAATATTTAGGCATGCACACACAAAGATATAAATGTTATATACAGACATGCCGTATAATATTTAGGCATGCACACACACAGATATAAATGTTATATACAGACATGCCGTAAAATATTTAGGCATGCACACACACAGATATAAATGTTATATACAGACATGAGATATAATATTTAGGCATGCACCACAGAGATATATATGTTATATACAGACATGCCGTATAAGTATACTAAAATTTTTAGTTTAGATGGAGAATAAATAAAGAAGAATTAGAAAAAGGATTTATGGAATGAATAGTGTATTGAATACATATAAGTCGAATAAAAAACTTCGATTCCTTGTTTGTTGCTTGGTATTAGAGTTCGAATGAAAACCGCCCGATTGCAGGTAATGCCATAATTTTCGATTTTGTGAGGATCAATCAAATAATAAAAAGATTCTATAGAGAATAGCGGGAACGTTTAAATAAGTTTGATTCTTGATCGGATCATAAAAACCCACTTTCGGAAGATCTCTTCCTTCTCTTCGGGATCGAACATCAATTGCAACGATTCGATAGACGGCTCATCGGGATAGATGTAGATGAAAAAGAACCCACACACAGAGATATATTTGTTATATACAGACATGCTGTATAATATTTAGGCATGCACACACAGATATATAAATATCAATGTTCTAAAAAACTCGCCGCACAGCCGCCATGGCACCAAGGAAGGCTTGTGTGTCACGCCACGTTAAGCCCATGGCACGCCATGGCCTAATGCACGGTTATTTTAATGAGGTATTTGATTTTCTTTACGTTTTTAATGTCTTATTTGTATGGTTTTTATATATACAACCTAATTTAACTTCCCTATTACTATTGACTCACTGAGTAACACTACAAAACATATGTTTTTATATATAATATTATATATGAAATAGAAATTTGACGCCATAAGTTACGCCTTGAAAACGCCATGGCTTCGTCGTGGCTCCTAAGGCTTGAGGCTTGACCTCGCCGCCACGCCACGCCTCACGCCATTTAGAACCTTGATAAATATATATATATATATATGTTTTATATACAGATATGCCGTATAATATTTAGGCATGCACACACAGAGATATAGATGTTATATACAGACATGCTGTATAATATTTAGGCATGCGGACACAGAGATGTAGATGTTATATACAGACATGCCGTATATAAATATTAAATACTTAAAAAACTTGCAGATTAGATAAAAATAGCTTACCCTTGAAGTTGGCTGAATCCTACGATTTGATCTGCGTGGCTCAGTTTCTGAAGTTGACTTCTCTTTCACTTCTATTTTAGTAGCCTTGCTGCCACCTGCTGCAACTTTACCTTTGTTGAAACGCTGAGATATTGCCTTTGACGTTAAAGTTCCCTTTGGGGCATCCGTTGGAAGAGCCGATGCAGAAGGGTCTTCTATTACATCCTTGGTTTTAGGAGATACATTTTCATCAACACCAACAGAGTCCTTGACAGTTTTATTGCTCATGACAGCATCACGTGACGTGGGTTTAGAGGATTTGGATTTGTCCTTCTGAGCCAATGTTCTGACCGAAGGAATCGGTGGTTTTCTCGTCTTCAGCACTTTGGATTTGATTTCAGCAACTTGCTTTTCCTTACCATCGTTTTTAGAATTGTTTCTTGATCCACTGGGCCCTGGTGCTTGAGGCATCGAATAACTTGCAAGCTTGACTGAATCATTTGGTGGATTAGTCTTATTGCTTCCTTCAGCAACATAATGTTTGCTCACATCCATAAATTTCTGTTTCTTTCCCGGCTTAGGAACGCCAAAGACCACTCTTGATCGTTCCTTCTGTAGGCCGCTCCTCATTGGTCTACGAGTGTTTTCAACCTTGTACTCATCCTTAGAGCTTTTACCTAAATCAAATGTACTTCCTTGACCAGATAACGGAAGTATCCTTGATTGTTGAGGTTTCTCTGACTCAACAAGATCGACATTATTCGATGACTTATCCTTCTCTTGACTTTCCACAACAGGTTTATCAACCTTCAGTCGCTTTCCCTGTGGCATATCACCCTGTAACCATATATTCATTAAAATGAATGAGGAACCAAATAATCAATCAACAATTATAATGCACTCCCTTCGTCCCAAAATAAGTGTCCATGTTTCTATTTATTTTGTCCCAAAATAAGTGTCCACTTTCAAAAGTAAGTGCCTACTTCCCAATTCTACCCTTAATTATGAGATGGAGATATTCATTACTTCCTCTATTATTAAGGGGAAAATTGTCATTTAGTTAAATAAAAGTGTAATTCTAAAACTGTGCACCTTTTTCATTGTGTACACTTATTTTGAGGCGGAGGAAGTATAAAGTAATACACAGATTAACCTATACCTCAGAAGAATGACATCCATTTGAACCAGGCCACTCGATCCACATGCCATCCTTCCAGATAAGAGTTGGCCTAACATGCCATGACTTAACTATCGACGTCTCTCCTTGAGCTGCGAGAGGGGGGGGGGGGGGTTACAATCAGTCCATAAGCCAAAATTCAGCACATTTTATTTGTATAAATTGAAGGCAAATGCAAATAACCATACATACCGGGAAATTGAACATTTAGAGATGTTACATCCATCTTATTTGTCTCCAAGACAACTGCTTCACGCCAGCTAGACAAAGGTATTAACACAGCATTTAAAAGTTGAGTCCAATAAATCCATTTTTCAGCATAAAATTCAGCAAGATATAACTTTAATGGATTTGGGGAGGGGGGGGGGGGGGGGGGGGGGGGGTTTACAAGTCTTGGATTCGGTCATTCGAACACTCAAAAAATAAACATTATAAATATGCCATATAATTGTTGGCACTAATTAGAACGGAGTAGGCTTGATGCACCAAAAAGAAAAGCATTACGTAAAATGCTTACCTATCTTGTACCCACACATCAACTCTATCCCCACTACACCAAGCATAATCTGAATAGGCTTTTCTGCTTCTCTTTCTAGTCCCTTCAAACTGCATCTTAGTCATAGGATGGGCAATGCGCATCTTGGGTGCCTCGGTGCCTTCAACTTCAAGCGGAACCCATTCCTTTAATTGCACTGATCCTTGAAGGAAGAATATAAAATAAGTACCAAAAATGAGCTTTTGTAGTAGGATGATTCGATCAATCTACACTTGCCTCTTAAATTTCCTGAATAATCTTGTTTCCCCAAATTACCAACATATAAATAAATCCACAAAATGTGAATTACATATTATACAAAGAACTTTGCAATAAAGATTAAATAAACTAGCTGATACACACAAGAATAAAATAACTACAAACGGAACAAGGAAAACAAACAGATCACATTTACAGATTTTAGGAAAAGATTCCAATTACACAATCTTTGTACATTTATCGATCTTTATCCAACACAAAGTATGTCATACTTTGCATTCGAAACCTTCGGCAAATTCAAAAGGCACACTTGGCAACAACCACATTTAACAAAAGGGCTGTGCAACATGCCAACATCCATGTGATAAAAGAGAAGCTATGTAACCCCCACATTTTAACTTTTACTGCCTATACAATTCAGTTCATATTCTCTTAAATATTTGTTATAGCACATTCATAAACCGCAATTGTATACACATATAACAAACATTAACAATTAACTGACATCCATTGCAAAAGTAATTTGTAACGTCTTACCTTCATCTGATTGGACTTCAGTGTAGCAGACAAATGCTTTTTTATCCTCTAAAGTCAGTACATTAGCTGCAAACCAGGCACCTTTGTTCTTGTTGTCATCTTTATACACCTAAAACACAGACAGATGGATTAACAAAATATAAATACTACTCATAGGGATTCATTTTACTCAAAAAAAAAGTACAAAAGCATAATGCTTCAAAATAAACTGCCAAACTCAAGATTGAAAAGCAAGTGAAATACATAGCACATCAGTGTTAGCAGCATGCAATGTGAAGCATCTGAACTTTCTACCAAATTCCTTACCTCAACAAGGCAACCCTCTTTAATGCTGTTCTCTTCCCAAGGGCCTGAAGTACTTTGAGGCATGTTCTGGTCAACGTCAGATGTATGAATTGATCCAAACTCTGGTTCAGGAAATACCCCAACGGTTTTAGACAGGTCAGGACCTTTACAAGGCCTTGCTGTGACACTATCATTTTCATTGCTTGTAGTTGAACCTGAGATGCCATCAATAACCATCTGATTCTTGGCCATATCCCGAGAACCCTCTTGCAGTGATAAACCATGTTTCAAATTCTGACTATCTTTATCACTAGCAGCAGCTTCAACATTCTGTTTATCAGAGTATCCCTGCTGGTTGGATGACTGGGGAGTCTTCCAGTAACCCTCAGGACCAGCTTCAACCAACTCTCTTACGGGCAAGGGATTACCCATTGCAACAATTTTCCCAGCTTGTGATACTGCTTCCGCTGCCAGTTCAGCAGCTTTCACAATAGCGTCTAGATTTTCCGCATGTTTTGAAGCCGCTGAAGCAGCTTCAATTCTCCGACGAGCAGCTTCTCTGGCAGCAGAAATTATTGAAGTGGGATGCTCACTTCTGTTTTCACTATTCAAAATGGAAGCAGGTGTAGCTTTATCAGAGTTGGGATCGATATTTGAATATGAAATCATGCTGCTTTGCTCATAACTTTCAGTTCTACTTGATAGAAATACTTCATCAGCCATTAATCTAGCTTGTTCGGCAACATTTGATGCGATTTTAGCAGCAGCTGCTGCCACTTTAGCAACAGAAGCAGCAGCTGCTATTGAGACAGCTGAAGATGCTAATTTTGCTTCATCATCTGAAACCAAACCAGAACTCTTTTGCTTTTCCAACTGGCTCCATACACCTTGGCAGTGGCTGACCGCAGCAGCAGCATGAACAGCCGCATCAGCTGCTTGCAGCTTGGACTCCTCAATTTTGCTCACAATCTCCTCTCTTGTAATAATCTTCCCTATGTTTTGGTAACTATGTCTAGGATGCCCATCAGTAGATGCAGGAGATATAGCCGAAAGAGAACTACCAGGATTGCTTTTAGATGTGATGGAAACAGGTGTCAATAAGGCAGTTGATGTAGGAGAATGACTACTCACGACAGGAGCAGTCTCTGAATTTGTCTGATTTTGAGAAAGAAATGAGATTTGATTGTAACCCTCTGTATGAGGGGACCTTGGCAAATGAGCTACAGGTGTACATGCTGGTGCTACCTGAGCTTGACTAGGAACAGACATCTCACTCACGACCCCACTAGCAGCAACTTTTTTCCTCTTTCTGCTTTTCGAATCACTTGAAGGCTGACCAGAAGACACCGCTGCCTTCTTCATGTTGGGTAGGGAAGACAACCCAGATAAAACGCTAGGACCAGCAGTATAATCGACAGGATTTATAGACACACCTGGAGCACCTGACTCTTTGACAGTGGTTAGTTTTACTGCATCCGTTATAGGCAAAGCAGAAAGATGAGCACCAAAAGCAGTAACTGGTGAAGAAGCAACCCATTGACCAGGGTAAGGGCTCTGAGATAGCCAGGATGGATTATGTCCAGCAAAATTCTGCACCCGTGGGGTTTGATAAGGATGTAGAGGAGAAAGTGTTGGGCGATAATCAAGAAGAGCACTTCTTGGCATGGCACTAGACTGCAGTCCGTCACAAGGCGTAGAGATATTCCAAAGAGGAGATGAAATGGGGATCATGGGACTAACAACAGTTGAAGAAATACCCATGTTGCTTGGTCTTGGGGTAAGTGGTGAGAGAACTTTGTTTTTGGCAGAACCAACTTTAATCCCTTGATCAGGATCTCTGTTACCTACATCTGTCAAAGATGAATTGATGTTCAGATGAACGATAGAACAGTAACAGCAACAGAAGAACTTGAACAGGTTAATGTCATGAGGTACCTAATCGTGATTGCATAGGGGTATCTGGCTTGTTGAACTGGGACTTGCGACCACGAACCCTTTCTAGACAAGCATGCCAAGCAGCCTCCCAGATTCTCCTTCCACCATCTGTAAAACACATGTGATGACACCAATATGAGATTTCTGGTTCACTGAGAAAATGAAAACTGTAAAATGGACTGACCAGATTGCCCAAATGCAGCAATCATATGAGACTCTTCAGGTGGCATCCCGGATCTGAAACATATTTCAATCATGCATATTAGAACCTAAAGACGAACATACATGTATGAATTAAATTTCCAACTCAAAAGTAACCAAATCAAACTAATAATATACATAAAAAGTTGACATCATATCATGCATCATGCTAGTGAAAATGAAGAGTGAACCACTTCGGCAAGTTCTTTGCACCCATATAACAACGTAAGACCCATTCATCCCCACTTGTGTCCCTGTCCTTGGCTCAGCAATCAATGTTGACCAGCCATTAGACTTCTGTGAGAGACCTATCCAATGTTCTGCCCACCCCAAAATTCATCCTAAGAATGCTAGCAAGGTTGTCAACTAAACCCTTAAGTAAATCAGTGTGCTTCTCTCTCATTAAGATATGCAAACTTGCAAGGTACATCTGCATGAAAAGTCAAACTACTCACATTAATGATCCATATACTAAAATTTGTGCTCGCAATTGCAATTGTTGAGTGTCAGTAAAAGACTGCTGGAACATAGAGGTTGAATTGTTCAGATCAGGCAAATTTGACGTAGGAATAGGAGGAATCTCCACCGGCTTTGGATTGCTGCACTCGACACTCTCATTAGGCTTCAACTCTTCGAGCGAAGTAACATGTCCAATTGCAGGGGGGTTTAACAATGCAGGCGATTTTTCTACTCGGCCCCTACGTCTCCTGGGGGTTGTTTCCTTCAAGTTGCTACCTTTCTTGGCAGTTTCCTTCCCGGCTGATTTTCTCCTTGGTTTACGCTCAGAATTCCCATTGGATCCTGCTTCAATGGCTGCACTGCTAGGTGTTTGTTGACTAACCAGAGAATCTTCATGCAATTTATTAGGATCCAATAGGCTACCACAAGAACTACCAGATGACACCTTCGTAATCTAAGCAGAAGATCATGACACAGGCAGTGTTATAAAGGGTTAAGATGCAACGACAAACAAAGCATGCAAATCATAAAAATAAAATAGGATTACCTTTGACAAACCAAGGTTTTGAATGCCAGTTTGTCCAAGACCAGCACTTGCACCGACCTCGAAAGTAAAGCTTTTTTCTTCCTTCGTAGCACTACTTGAAGAAACCGGCTGAAGTCCATCTCTGTCATTACCAGCATCTGAAAGTGGAACACACCTAGTATCCTTGGGGACCTCGTGCTTATCAATTGCAGTTTGAGAAAGCTCAATGCTTTTTGTGTCTGAAAAAGAGAAACTTTGAGGTTTATCCAATGAAATAGAACCAACTCCATTCTGCACCACATGATCGGCGTCACGTTCTGATGGACCAGCTACATCAACAGAAGCTTGCTGTTCATCTGACATATTAACTGCAAAATCCAGCCAAGTCATCAGAGCAGTATTCGCAACTCAAATATGCATTTGAAGATCTTTAATCTCTCACAATAGCCTTGTAATACCTCCTCTTGCAGTTTTTGTCACAAATATCAATATTTTTCTATTTATAACATCTTCTAACAAGGGTCCATCTCAAATATCATATCTGTGAAAAAGAACAATATAATACACTAACATAAAAAATGTTATAATACACTAATATTGTGTTTTCTTAGAAATAGGCCAAGGATGTTGCAAATGGTTTCGCAACTATGTAGCATTTTCATCCTCAAGTAACCCATGATCCTGCCATGTATAACTTAATCATATTTATGTTTGAGAACAATGTTCGATTCCACTAGAAACCACTAGTTTTATAGCGATTCCAAGTCCCTTTCACTGACGCATACAAATGCAGTTATTTCCTGATCAGAAGTATTTTACTAGATTCAGTGAAAATAGAATGAATCAGGAAAAAACAAATGAAAAGGTTCAGAGCACATACAAAAGTACTACAAACCACAAGATGCTAAACATGAAGGAAGCAGAGTACACGGCAATGCCTATAAAATATTAAATATAAGCATTAACTGGTATATAAAGTCACAAGGTGCAGCCAATTCCACTCCTTCCCCATTCCTCGCCACCACCACAAGAGAAAGAGAACATACTAAAAGAGAAATAAAATACAGAAACTACAACCATCATCTTCAGCAGGGCCAATTACATTCAACCAACATTTTTCAACAAATGTCGATGAGCTTGAGCATGGGCTTGTGCTCTTTTTACTAACCTAATGTGTTATGTGCACAAGGATCTAGAGAAGAAATTCCTGCAAAACGATTATAAAACGCCGTGTCCAGATTATATATCTCCACCAGAATGGCAGCCTACAGGATCCCATGTATCTAGGCGAATGGTCGGACTAGACAAAACCATAGGGAACCAATTTGAAAGATTAAAGAACCAGCTACTGCAAGAGCATCAAACTCATCTATCAATTTGTATTACTCACTTTTATATAGACATTCATCATCAGGATAACATATGGTGAAAGAATAATGCTGCATCAAGTTTCTTGCTATATACCAAAGAAGCTATTGATGGATTTTAACATTGCGTAACAATATCAAATTAGCTACAAGCAGATAAGAGTTGAATACAATGTATATCAATTCAACCCCCTTGAACTGTCAAGGTATATGTACCAACTCCATGTGATAAAGCTTAAGACACTCAACTCATACATAAATAAGGAAACAAGGAACATCACCTGCTAAATTTAGAGGTTCCACTCCTGTAATCGATTCTTTAGGGTCCAGTAGACCTCCTGCCTCAGCATCATTGCCCCCGTCTGCTGATGACTCACAAGGAAGAGGGATTGTCTCTGATGTATTGAAGCACTTGCGATCACCTGGGTTATCCTCTGCTATTTGTTCACTTGGGCTTGCATTGCAGTTTCTGACAGGAGGATCACAATAACCCTCCAGCATGCGTACAACTTTTTCAGCACCATCAGAAACTGCGTCCCTTTCAACCACTGGCAATTGACCATCCACAGCACAATCTACCATACTATCACCTTCTTGGTTCCCTTTTTGGGAACTTTCCTCACTGGAGAATCCTACTGCTTTTTCTTCATTATCATCATGCAATAAACTCACCCCAAGTATAGGTGACATTGGCTGGTCTTCAGGAAGAATATCAGCTGTAGCATCAGTTTCAGAAGGTAACTGCACATCGTCCGGGGTGTCAGGAGGTGATATTTTGCTTGGTTCCACAGCAGCAACTGATGATTCAAAATTAAAGAGGAATTAGTTCAAATATATCATTAGTAGATTTATATCCTATGTTTGAAACTCCAAACAAGGACCTAGGTAATCTATAATCATAATTCTAATGTACCAGTATCAGTTAAAACAGCCATATTAGGTTCAGATCCTTGAGTCATTGCAATAACCCCTTTACAACCTTCGGCAGACGAAGATGGTTCAACATTCTTTTGGCTATCAAGAGCTCCAACAACATCCATGTCGGTATCCCTAAAATCCAAAGGTAATCTTGCATCCCCTCTCTCATTGGAAGTAACATCTTGATCCATAGAGATAGCATCTGGCTCTGATGATTGAATTTCATCACCCACCTGGACTAAACTAGAAATCTTGGCAGGCAAGCTCCGATACTCATCATTTGAATCCCCCGTGTGAACTTTGGGAGCATGATTTCCAGCTGCTTCATCCTTATTTAAGATGTCTTTAGCAGGCATTTCAACTGAAGAGCCTGCTTCTATTGAAGTTTTACCAACATTATTAAGGTCACTTCCTTCACTCAACTCAAATTGGTTATTGCCCGAGGACACCATAGATGCACCGGAAGTAACCTGTTGGCCATCACTTACAACATTTTCTGCTTCCTCAATGGAATGATTCTGCACATGAGGCAGGCTGGACAGAGAATCCACATTAGATTTTGGAGAATCAGGAATACCTGACTGTGTGTTGGCATCCTCAATTGCTTGCCTCTCGACACATCCACCATTTGGGGAAATTGCAAGCGATTCCGCATGTATGTTATCATTATGTTCCTGGCCTATCTTTGAGCAGATCAAAGAAGAGATTTCAGACTTTCTACCCAGAGAATGTTCAGCAGAACATACATGGGCATTGCACCCTTCAGTTTTCTGCATATCAGAGCTCTCTATTGGTGATGAACAGGTAGGCTTGTCATCAACAGGGATATTTCCTTCAACTAAAGAATTCTCCAAGGATCCCACATTGGAAACAACTGAGAGCTTTTCCATGCTATATGTACAAGTTTCAACGACGGTGCCACTGTTGGTTGGATCGTCCATGATATTCTCTTTGTTCTTATTAATATGTTCAGGCTCACTATTATAGAAGTTTTTTGACAGACCACTAACATTTTTAATGCACCTTTCAGAAACTTCTTGTGGGTTCTCCTGACACTCCTCAACACTTGCATTAACATTCGGTGAGGAGCCTGCATTTTCACATTCTATCTTGGAGACAGAAGGATCTTCTTGCGAATCATTAACATAGGATTCATTTGCTAAATTAATGGGTTCCTGATTTACATCATCACATATCTTATCAACTTTTTTCTCACCAACAGATAAACTATATTTGTCACCTATAACTACTGAATCTAACTTCCCACCCGAACTTGGTGTCTCTTGAGATTGTGGAGTGGATGCAGAATGAGATTGCTCGCAATCAGAACTCACTTTGGACCCAACAAAATTCTCCTGGAACTCGTCTGGTACTGGTGCATTGTAAGTATTAACATAATCATCGGTTCCATCACATTGCTTTAAGTTGGGATCCATAACATCAGTTAAGCTACCAGGCTTACCACAGGTAACCGTTTCTTCAATTGTTGTTACTTCTACAACCCTCTCTTCCTGTCCCACTGATTTTAGAAGCATTTCAACAGATTCTGAAGATGTTGCTTCAGACCATACATTTTTACGTCTTGATTCTGCCGCGCTAGAGCTAAACTGTATTGCACTAGTTCCCCGTGAGTACTCCTCAATCCACTGATTGTCTTCCTGGCTTGTGATACCAAGAAAAACCTCGTTTTCAACCAGACTGTCGAACCTTAAATGCCCCTGTAGACTGTCATCAAAGTCAAACTTGGGAAGAGCATACGGATGCAATATAGGAGAAACTTTGGAGCTCCCTTCCCCAGCTAAGTGAAGATTTTGTTCTTTAGCATCATTGTCATCATAATCCATTGAGAATCCCTACAGTCAAAATAAAGTTGTAAGGGACATATATATATATATATACACACACACACACAAAAAAACAAATTATGTACATACATTAGGTGGGTAATGACCACTTAAGAGAACAAAATGTGCCAACTTTAGATGGTGGAATCATATTGATTGGTTAAGAAAAACCAAATGAATACAAGAATAATATAATATTATGATTTCAACTATGCTTCCATACAGGTGGCAGACATATCTCAAGTAATTGAAAGGGGACCCTTTGAAATGGGACATCCATATCTCAACAAATTATGTACATATCGACATGGAAGGATGTGACCATATTTCAGTTGTCTGTCAAAAAAAACATTACAATTTTCGAAGGTGTAGAAAGAAATTTCCACTATTTTCCAAAAAGTTTGAGTTTGATGCCTCGCCCACCGAAGAGATATCACCCAAAGATATAATTACCACAGAACCCTAGGGAAAAAAATATTATGAGAACCTCTAGTTACAAATTTTCTAACCAGAGAACCAAATATAGACAAAAGCACCTCTGACTTTACATGAATTGCTTGGTCATCCAAGTGATACTTCAAGGTCAAGTTAACCATTAATTTCAAAGTATATTCTGCACCATGATCATTTCAAACAAGTTCACCACTCTCAATGCAAGTGTAAAAGATGGCTCTTCAGTCATATTGAGGTATAGCAATGGCACACTCACACCATTGATTCGGCTATCATGGCCTCAAGTAAGTTGACTAACTTACTGATAACCTTATCATGAGCATGAAGGGGGTCTTGTTGTTCATCAAACATCTAATCACCATCTTACCAAACTTGAGGGGAGTCCCCATGCAGTAAAAGCTCCATTATGTAACCCATATGTGCATAATACATACAAGCCTTGAGAATTACCATCTAGAAGATGCACAACTCTCTTAAGGGTCCGTTTGGTTTGCAGGAATGGAATGGATTTGGATTTCAAATCCATTCCAATCCCGTGTTTGGTTTAGAGGATTGTCTGGATTTGAAATCCTAGGGTTTATTTGAAATCTCAAGGCGTGGCTAGGATTTCAAGGGATTTCGTAAGATTTGTATAAAATAATGTCTAAAAATATGTTAAAAACAATTTTTTTCTAATAATCAGTTAAATAAAAGGTAATTTAATTATATTTATAATTCTTTATAATTTTTTTAATTATTTTTTATAAATAATGGAATTCAATTCCGCTCCAAATCCTACAAACCAAACACACCAAAGATTTCAAATCCTTCCAAATCCGAATCCCTTCAATTCCAAATCCTTACGAAATCCAAATCCCTCAAAACCATTCCATCAAACCAAACGCTTCCTAAAGGTTTCTAGCTTTGCAAATAACAATGACCTCATTCACTCAGCAAATATAAATTATTATGTCTCAAATATTTTGAGTTTTTAAATTAGCAAGACAACTTTTTACCATTCAGATGAAAATAACTCCATGCGCAATTTAATTCACTATGGTTCACTTACTGAGATTCTTTAATGTAAACAGAGTATGATAAACAAGTAAAGCATATGCCATTCCCACATGTTAGGTTTTACAATCAATCATAACAAATCAAAATAAGTCACCCCCGTGCAATGCTTGACCATTTGGGCTGGCAAGTCTACTTGCAAAGTAGGTACTATAAGAAGAAAATTTTCTCTTAATATCGATTCTCTAGACCGATCAACACAGACTTATGGTTCACCAATATAATTGACAATTAGCATGGGGCCTTTGCACTATTATTTTAATTTTAAAAAAATTATCCATAACTAGTCTCATATAAACAAGGGAAACTGTTCTTTACATATGATTTACTCAAACATTTTCCAACTGCAATATTTGCAATAGCAAGTCGGCATGTTTTTACCAACATTATTTTGGCAGATGGAACCATTGGTAAGTCCAACAACTCGCACAAGCAAATGACATATTCATGCTAGGCATCCATTTCTATAGATAACCAAGAGTCATAAATCCTGGACCGTCAAACTCCAGCTTGAGATATAGTGCCATATTTCCACTAACTGTTGTTCAAAAGACTGATTCCAACACTCAAACCTTTATCATCATTCATCAACAACAACACTGTGTCAACCATTGATGCTAGAACATTAATCACATATTCCTGCCTTGAGTCAACTGTCCTACGTCCTACCACATGTAAATATTTGTTTCTCACAATATGTTTATAAAACTCGAAAAGATCCTTAGCCCTACATTAGGGGAACATGAGTTGTTGCAACTTACTCCATTTTATGTTAACAGTAGCATCATCCGTCCAATCTGTGATACCCAGTCCCACATCATTTATGTGTGTACATTGTCGGTCCTCTTAGAACAACTTACTATTGGCCAACTAATAACTTCCTATCAATAGTTGATTTTAAGGCTACTGGTAACCATGCTACTTTAAGCTTGAGAAATTATAAATAGTACCAGAATAGGGGTCTCTCAAGGTGTTGTAGGTTGGCCTCATGCATCTCTTGCAGATGATGATTCTAAGATTTTGTTTGGGTTTTTAATCAGGCGAAACAAAAACTCAATTTTAGTTTATGATACATTGTCCCACTTTAGTTCGAAGTGTAACCTCTCATATAAGCACTTGGTAGTGGACTAGTAATAACTTCCTACCATACCATGGTTTTCAATGTTTCAAATTGTGGGGTCAAGGTTTTACTTTGGCATTGGAGACCCTGCAGGGCAACTAACCATGATTGAAAACTTGGCCATCTCATTGTATTTCATATTGTCTAACTCTGACCCACCTCTCTAAGACTCTAGGTTTGAACATTTCATGGACAACATATAACCAACTAACCTAAATATATTACAACTTATTTTAATAGGCATCCAACACAAAGAAAAAACTAGACTTTGCATAACAGCCTCTACAAGATAATGATGGTGAGGGAATCGATCTGAGAGGAAAACGAAAAGGCCCCCATAGGCATTGCATTCATTGTATCTCGCAAGTATGTAATTCATAGTAGCTCCTACATAGCTGCCAACTTCATTAACTACAGATTTACATTTCAATTATGACTAAACAGTTAATTCCAGGTGTAGTGCTCCTATACAACACCATTGACTATTTAACACCCATTCATACTTCCCATCTAGTATCTTTATTTACTACTTTCCTATTCAATACACTTATTTCTTAGGATTGGCTGCCTTGAGGTTCTTGTTTGGAGTCATTTGCTTATCAAAGTGCAAGTCCTCATTCACTGCCATAGTTGACCCAACTACCTTTTATCATTTTATTTTTACCTCTTACATATAATGAGCTCTTAGCAACCAATTATCCTAAGTCCTAACTACAAATCTCTTGCTAACTTAAAGTTATATGTTCCACACCTCAAAAACTAGAAGACCATGCATGATCAAATATCTTTATACTATATCAATATATCATGCTGGATTGAAGCATTTAATACCTCAAAATATAAGCAAAAAATTTAGGACTAGGAAAGATGTTCTCCTTTGACAACCATGTTATCAATTTTTTACTATATATTATATTATAATCGGCTAATCGCTACACAATGACACGTTCAAAAAAAATTTGGTCATTCGTGTTGCAATTATCAAAGATCTAGTTGATAAAGCACTTACTTGCATGGATCATGCATTCACATTTCAAAGTTCTTCCTTAGACCTCAAGCTAACATATTTTGCATTTTTTATTACCCTGCAATGCATATTACTAGCACTCTAAAACTTTGATCCACTGCAAGACAGTTCTTCCATGTGAAGAAGCTTTCAAACAATGAAAGCAATGGAAGAGGTTAACAAGTTAACTTGTGGTTAAATATCCTTGCTCCAATGGGTGGAATTAAAATAATGCTTAAAGAGCCATTGTATTAAGAGAGTATCATATTATTTATAACATTGTGAATCATTTTATTGAATCATAAAAACGACAGAGATACATGCTTTAGCTCAAGTTCAAAAGTTTCATTTATAACATTCAACCACACTCGCAATAGCTAACTAAACGCTACCAAAACCCCATTCAAGCTCAAGTATAAGCCTTACAATATCCAATAATTCCAAACCCTGTGCCTCCTATACAGGAACACAGAAAACAAAGCCATTCTATGATTCAAAGCAACGTGACCCCTCTTCCCCCAAACCATATCTTTTATGATAAAATGCATTTGAACAGTAGCTGACAGTTGCATATAGCAGTTAGAACTCTTGTTTACACTTTACACTCAAACATATAAGATAGAATATTCTGTGATGAACTGATGATACCCTCACCACCACCCACCAAAAACACACAGACACTGATGCATGCAAGCCAAAATACACAAAGTCTCCAACTTGCTATTTTCATTTCAAACAACTCAAAAAGGTTTCTTTCCCCGTACCATCTCTCAACAAAATCAAGTTTGACAAACACTCTATACCACTCTATA
The DNA here is from genome assembly GCA_954870635.1 of Arctium minus. Taxonomy (NCBI): domain Eukaryota; kingdom Viridiplantae; phylum Streptophyta; class Magnoliopsida; order Asterales; family Asteraceae; genus Arctium; species Arctium minus. Next base: position 1,717,178 of record OX941089.1, on the reverse strand, counting down.
AACCCAAATTCAACACTAATCATGTTCAAAACCATTCTAAACCCTGCTCCTTCACCCCATATATGCACATACTACATCCATAAAAATTCATACAAACCAAAAAACATCATTTTCTGCAGCAAATCACTCGCTCACTTTAACAACAATAAAACAACACATGTTAATAAAAGAAACGGGACAGTTATTACCAGAAGAAGTAAGTGAAGAAGAATAGAAGGTATCACTACCTCCCTCCATTCGGTGATTGAATCTGAGCGTTGGATCAAAGTTTTCGCTTCTTCTTCGCACAAAATACACCTCTAGGGCTCAGAAAACTCGATTTTTTTTCAAATTAAACAAGCCCTAATCTTTCACACAGAAACACAAAACTCCTCAATTGATGCGATCAAACAAATGCTAATTGATTATCAAATTGATTTCTCGGATGAATTGACGAAGTACGATCGACCTAGGGATTAATTGATACACACTCTTTCAGTGTTTGTTTTCGATGGCGTTCGCGAGATGATGGCGATAGAATTTGAAACAGAGTCGAGGGTATTTTCGGAATAAAAATTTTGAAACGGGGCATATGATTTGTTGGGGAAATGAAACGGCGAATAAGATTTTTTTTTAATTTGAATTTTAAAATTTTAAAATGAATATAATTACAATCTAAACTGAATTGTGGATTTGGTCTATGTGGTTTAGTGATTTCTTTGACCATGGTTCTCATTCTATGTTGATTGTGGATTTGGTCCTTGTGGTATTCAATTTATTTTGGTCATGGTCCTTCTGACTAACACTTCCATTAACTTTGTTAAATCAATGACCATTTTAATCATTTTGCCTATTTTTTGTCATTTTTTTATAAGAAAAATATAAACAATAGTTTTATACATATATATACACACATATATATTTATATATAACGATATTAAAATAAATAAAATAAGACATTATTGTATGATTTAATTGTTTAATTTTTTAAAAATTAATTATATTAAATACGATTTAATTTTATTATTTTATTGTAATTGTGAAAAAATATATAGTTTTATTGTTTTAATGTAATAAAAATTTCAATTTAAACAAATCAGATCATAAAACTATATCTTATTTATTTAGATCGAATAAAATAAAATATGGTTTTATGATTTGATTTATTGAATTAAAATTTTAATTAAGTTAGAGACGATTTAATTATATTGTTCTTTTACTATCATTGCAATAAACAAGCTTATTGTTGATATTTTAACACCAAAAATCATTGAAAACCGTTAATAAATAAACTATAATTTTATCATCTTAAAATTAGAAGCTCCAATTTTCATATTGTTTTTCAGTAAAAAACTCAAAATCAATTTTCATATTGTTTTTAGTATGATAAAATTAAAGTTCATTTCTCAACGGGTTTTAATGATTTTTTTGTGTTAAAATATCAACAATAAACTTTTTTGTTGCAATGATAATAAAAGAACAATATAATTAAATCGTCTTTAACTTAATTAAAATTTTAATTCAATAAATCAAATCATAAAACCATATTTTATTTTATTCGCTCTAAATAAAATAAGATATAGTTTTATGATCTGATTTGTTTAAATTGCAAATTTTAATTACATTAAAACAATAAAACTATATATATTTTTCCACAATTACAATAAAATAATAAAATTAACTAAACAATTAAATCATACAATAATGTCTTATTTTATTTATTTTAATATCATTATATATATATATATATATATATATTTATATACATGTGTGTGTGTGTGTGCATGTGTGTATAAAAATATTGTTTATATTTTTTTTTATTAAAAAGAACAAAAAATAGGTAAAATGGCTAAAATGGTTCTTGATTTAACAAAGTTAATGGAAATGTTAGTCAGAAAGACCATGACCAAAATAAATTGAATACCACAAGGACCAAATCTACAATAAACATAGAATGAAAACCATGATCATAGAAATCACTAAACCACATGGACCAAATCCACAATTCACTCTTACAATCTAATATCTATCTATACTATATTATAAAGATGTCATAAAAAAACTCTTAATTGCAACTCATTAAGCTTTATGTACTATCATTTAAAGTTATCTACTTAAAATCTCTTAAAAATAACTAATAAAGCTTAATGTACTACCTGTAAAGCTTTTAACCCTAATTAATAAATTTCATCCTTATCCCCCAAAATCTTTATCTCTAATCTCCAAACCCTAAAATTATGAAATTTGAATTCTGATAAACATAATCAAAACAGAATAAACATCTCAATTTAAATATAAAAAATTTAAAATATATAAGATAATTAATAAATTTTAACAAACTACTTAATTTTTTTTATATAAAAAACATTATATTGTTAAGCTTAAATTAAACAAATTTATATATAAAAAATCATTATCACTCAATAAAAATCATCCAAAATCGTACTGTAAATCAATAAAAAACAAAAAATAAAAATAAACATTAAAATCGTGATGTATTAAGCATTATGTACTATTATTTAATGTTAATCTACTTAAAATCTCTTAAAAAACAATTAATGAAGCAATATGTACTACTTTTAAATGCTTTTAACCCTAATTAATAAATTTCATCCTTATCCCCCAAAATCCTTATCTCTAATCTCCAAATCCTAAAATTATAAAATTTGAATTCTGATAAACATAATCAAAACAGAATAAACATCTAAATTTAAATATAAAAAATTTAAAATATATAAGATATATAAGATAATTAATGAATTTTAACAAACTACTTAATTTTTTTTATATTAAAAATATTATATTGTTAAGCCTAAATTAAACAAATTTATATATAAAAAAACCATTATCACTCAATAAAAACCATCCAAAATCGTACTGTAAATCAATAAAAAACAAAAAATAAAAATAAACATTAAAATCGTGATGTATCTCGCTGCATTGCGCGAGTACGCTTCTAGTACTATATTATAAAGCACGGATAAAAAACTCTTAAAAACAATTGTTAAAGCTTAATGTACCGTTGTTTAATGTTAATTACTTAAAACTTAAATAAATAATGAAAACTTAAAATCTCTTCCTATTTAATCCTTATCTCTAACAACTTTAACTCCCCTAAAATCACTCCTGCATAATTAAATACAGGATAAAAATCAAATTTTAAATATAAAAAATCTAAAATATAATTAAGAAAAATCTAACAAAATATTTAATGTTTATTTTATAAAAAAACATTATTTTATTAAACCTAAAATAAATTACATTATTATTAAACTACCGAATAAACTCTTAAAAACAAACTTTTATGCATTAAGTACTGTTTATTGATACACATTACTTAATATTTAAAATTACAAGTTATGATGCGTGAATACAGATTTTTAAAGTTATATGTTTGAATTCAAAATTAACCGATAAACATAATCAAAACAGGATAAATATCTTTATCTTAATTTAAATATAAATATAAAGAATTTAAAATATATAAGATAAAAATAAAAGAAAAACAAAAAATTAAAATCGTGATTTATCTCGCTTGTTGGGTCATCTGAAGATTTGAAGATGACCTTCTGATCTTCCATCTTATATCATCCTACTTAGAATATGTTTGAGGTTCTTTTAGCAACTTGGCTTCTATACAAATGTTCGGTGAAGTCAAAGATTAGCCGAAGAAGACAAAGAAGGAGTACATCTCTCAAAGCGGATTGAAGATAGTCTCCTCAGCCTAAAGCCAAGTATGCCTAAGTGATTAACACCATCGGCCAGGATGGTGTCAATCTCATATCTTCAGGATTATGAAGGTGCTCTCACATCTTCAGGAGCCGAAGATCTCTTCAAGTCATCGGCAGCCGATGATCTCTCTTTGGTAGCTGAAAGATCTCTTCAAGACACCGGCAACCGATGATCTCTCCTTTGAAGTTGAAGATGCTCTCACATCTTCAGGAGCTAAATATGTCTGAAGATTTGTTTCAAACACATTGTACTTTTCTGACAAAGTATATTTGTGATATCTTGCATTGATGTGGACCTCATCTGAAGATCAGACAAAGTAAGCTTTGTCTCATACACTCTTTTAAGGAAAGGTCTCTACCATCCTCTGCAGGTCAACACTTCAAGCCAAAACACCTCAAGACAAAAGGTACATCCTGTACCATGATGAAGACCTGTGTCCATCCCTTGCTCAACAGGTATCTCATGCATTAGATGCATGAGGCACTATAAATATGAAGGATGGTTCAACATGCAAGATCACCAGTTCTACAACCTTCAAGTTCTCTAAGTGCCTGGCAACCTTCTCTCTACGAAGTTCAATTGTTTTCTAAGTGTTTTATAATTGTTCTTCATTCTCTTTGTGTAAGATTGTTTGAATAGATTTCATCTATTCTCTTCCGCAACAATCAAAAGTTTTCTATGTGTAATTCTTGATTTCAAATCAATAAGAATTAAATTAAGTGAAAAACTGTGTGTATTGTATTCAACCCCCCTTCTACAATATTTTCTTATTTTTACTTACTGCTATTTGGGACCAACAAGTGGTATCAGAGCTTGTTAACAAGGAAAACATACTGGTCGATTCCTTGTTTTGAATTTTTTTTAAAACTTTAATTTTTTTATTAGCTGATGTTTCATTTCAAAAAAAAAAACCAGTTACTGTTCATCGGCCGAACATTTAAAAAAAAAAAAACTTCGGCGGTACTGTTCATCGACTACCGAACATTAAAAAAAAAAATCGGTCACTGTTCATCGCCCAAACTTTAAAAAAAAAAAAAAAAACTTCGGCGGTACTGTTCATCGGCTACCGAACATTAAAAAAAAAACCGGTCACTGTTCATCGGCCGAACTTTTAAAAGAAAAAAAAAAAAACTTCAGTGGTACTGTTCCTACACCCCCACCGATATAAGATGCTCTCTCCTTTCGGTTCCTACACCCCCACCGAAACACTCCCTTATATCTCCCCCCCCCCCTTCCTTCATTCCTTACCCACCCCTCCCTCCCTCCCATCCTCTCCCCTTCCTTTTTTTTTCTCTTCAAAAAAAAAATAAAAATAAAAAACATGTTTTAAAACAAAAAAATAATAAAAATAATAATAATTTTTCTTTTTTTGTTTTTCTTTGCCGATAGCTTTTAAAAAAAAATAAAAAATAAAAAAAAACAGAATTTTTGTGGATCTGTCTCTCCCACCGAAGACTCTCTCTCTCTCTCTTTTCCCCTCTCCCCACCCTCTACAACCCTTACACTCACACCCCCTTAGCCGAAACTCTATCCACCTACACCCTTACTTAGGCCGAAATTCCCAAACATCCCCTTATACCTCCCTAGCCGAAAACACTCCCTCCCTTGTCACTCCATCCGACCCCCCCCACAACACCATTCGGCCGAACAACCTCCCCTCCCCTCCACCCCACCCCTTCAGCTCTCTCTCTCTTCCCCTCTCTAGCCGAAACACCCTCCCTTTTTTTCTCTTCGGCTTCCTCTACCCCTTCACCACCGAACCCAATCGATCAAACCCTCCCTCTCGGCCCATAACTCCAACCGATCAACCCCCTTTTCCCCTCTCTAGCCGATTACACCCCTACCCCTCTCCCCCTTCGGCTCTCTCTTCCTTCGACCCTCTCCTCCCTTCGGCCTCCCTTCTCTTCGACCATCTCTCTCTCGGCCTCCCTCCTCCCACCCTCGGCTACCGACCCCCCTCCCCTCTCTCCTTCCCTTCGGCTACCGACCCCCTCTCCTCCCTCCCCTCCTTCCCTTCGGCTACCGACCCAACCCCTTCCCAAGTTCGGCAAACGAACAACCCCTTATAACCCCCTAGCTGAAACCCCCCTATAACCGCCTACCCCCCAGTCGAACCTCTCCCACCGAACACCTCAAACACCCCTCTTCGGCTACCGACAAACACCCCCTTTTACCTCCTTAGCCGAACACCCCACTCCCTTAACCACCCTCCCACCTTCGGCCCCTCCCCCCCTCCCCTCTTCGGCTCCCTCTATACCGCCGCACCAAACCACCCCTAACATCCCCTTATATTTCTCGGCTACTACAACCACACACCTCCCCTCCCCCACCCCCCACCCCATACCTTCGGCCACCGAACCCCCCCCCCCCAAATTTTTTGTTGGTCGAATTCAACCCCTTCCCCATCCTATTTTCGACCGAAGATCCCCCCCCCCCCGGCACATACACACACAATCCTTTTTACCCATTCACTCTTTCTCCCTTCCAACACTCTTTCTCAACCTTTTTTTTAACACTCCTTCCTAGACATCCTTTACCCAACTAAATCCCATCACCACCTCTTACTTTTTCCCATCCCTACCATCTCTCACCATGATTACCTCCCATTTTCTACCCCCTTCTCTCTCTCTTTTCTTTTAATTTCCTGCTACAAAAAAAAAACATAAAAGAGCCCCCACCAACAAAAAAATAAAACAAAATAAAATAAAATAAAAAACAAAAAAAAGGGCCGCTGAATTTATGAGTTTCTTCGTGTCTTGTAATTTTTCTGAGTGTCAGTACCATTTTTTTTCTCTATGTGTTGGTGTCATCATCAAATAGGGGGAGAAAAAATGTTTGGTCTCTAATTGATTTGGTGATGACTCTTCGACCAACACTTAGAAAGTCATGAAGACCCTTTGAACAATGTCTCTCTCTACACCGATCGCCCTCTACTGCCAGGTATGTTCTCCTTCATAAACTCTCCCGATCTACAATGGGGTGATACTAAGGACACTCCGGTGTCCAAAGATCCCTCAATTGTAGTGGACCCTTCTTCCCCCTCCTTAGTGACGCCGGCTAGCAATAAATCCTCAACCGCTACTGGCACCACCGCACTTGCCCAAATGGCCATACCACCGAAAGAACCTTCGGCGGTTACCCAGGTCACACCCCATACCTCAGCGGCGACACTCTACCTCCTCCCCTCCCTCTCCTCTCAAGAGGTTGAGGAAGGTTTCAAGGGCCAAGCCACCTACTCCACCCACCGGTTCTTCAAAATCGGCAGGTGTTGATATTTTCCCATCTGGGCCCGGGGACTCTGCTAAAACCAAAGCCATCTCCTTTGTATCCTCACAAAAGGATACAATTGTAAAATCGGGGACCCCTATTATTCCCTCATCAATCTTTTCCTTGGTTGATAAGGATGACTTGGACACCTCCCCAATCCAAGGTGCTTCTTCTCCACCTCACAGCCTATCACCCGGGATTCTCAGTCCCGATGCTTCTGCACGATCCAAGGATGAATATGCCTTTCCAGGAGCAGGTTAGCAGGTTCGGAGGATCTTGAAAACTTTCTGACTTCTTACTTTCCGACACCGTGAATTAGTTGAGGGGGAGTATGAGTTGAGGGGGAGCAACTTACCACTCAAGCTTAAACTCTGCTTTTGCAATGGACTATGTGATCAAATCCACCTGACATTAGTTGAGGGGGAGTATGAATTGAGGGGGAGCAACCAACCACTCAAGTTTAAACAATTTCGGCTACTGTCTTCTATATCTTTGTATATATTTATTTGCTTTGTCATTCTTTATTTGTTTGTATAGCTATACTTTTCATTCATTTGTAAATGTCAGATATACCAAAAAGAAAAAGAAAAAAAAGAATGGTATATGTGAAAAGAACCCAAAAAGAGTAAAGATGGGTCAAAATGAATTTATTCAGTACACTATTTGTTCTATTCTTTAGTATGGATGTCATCCTCAAATAGGGGGAGATTGTTGGGTCATCTGAAGATTTGAAGATGACCTCCTGATCTTCCATCTTATATCATCCTACTTAGAATATGTTTGAGGTTCTTTTAGCAACTTGGCTTCTATACAAATGTTCGATGAAGTCAAAGATTAGCCGAAGAAGACAAAGAAGGAGTACATCTCTCAAAGCGGATTGAAGATAGTCTCCTCAGCCTAAAGCCAAGTATGCCTAAGTGATTAACACTATCGGCCAGGATGGTGTCAATCTCATATCTTCAGGTTTATGAAGGTGTTCTCACATATTCAGGAGTCGAAGATCTCTTCAAGTCATCGGCAGCCGATGATCTCTCTTTGGTAGCTGAAAGATCTCTTCAAGACATCGGCAGCCGATGATCTCTCCTTTGAAGCTGAAGATTCTCTCACATCTTCAGGATCCAAAGATGTCTGAAGATTTGTTTCAAACACATTGTACTTTTCTGACAAAGTATATTTGTGATATCTTGCATTGATGTGGACATCATATGAAGATTAGATAAAGTAAGCTTTGTCTCCTACACTCTTTTAAGGAAAGGTCTCTACCATCCTCTGCAGGTTAACACTTCAAGCCAAAACACCTCAAGACAAAAGGTACATCCTGTACCATGATGAAGACCTGTGTCCATCCCTTGCTCAACAGGTGTCTCATGCATTAGATGCATGAGACACTATAAATATGAAGGATGGCTCAACATGCAAGATCACCAGTTCTACAACCTTCAAGTTCTCTAAGTGCCTGGCAACCTTCTCTCTACGAAGTTCAATTGTTTTCTAAGTGTTTTATAATTGTTCTTCATTCTCTTTGTGTAAGATTGTTTGAATAGATTTCATCTATTCTCTTCCGCAGCAATCAAAAGTTTTCTATGTGTAATTCTTGATTTCAAATCAATAAGAATTAAATTAAGTGAAAAACTGTGTGTATTGTATTCAACCCCCCTTCTACAATATTTTTCTTATTTACTTACTGCTATTTGGGACCAACATCGCTGTATTACGCGAGTACGCTTCTAGTATTATAAATTACGGATAAAAAACTCTTAAATACAAATTATTAGGCACAAGGTACCATCATTTTATTCAAGATTTTAAAAATCTCTTAATTTACAAGTATCAAATCACAAGATACATATTACTACTGCAGGCTTATAACACCCACCAATTTGGTATGTGTAGGGTCTTCCTTTTATGCAGAAATTTTCATGTATCACTATTAATTAATATATTATATTACTATAATTTTGTTTTAATTATATTATTAAATATGTAATTGGTTATTTTTTTAGATGTCATTAAAATATATAAGATAATCATTGAATTCTAACAAAATACTTAATTTTTTTATATAAAAAAATTATATTATTAAGCCTAAATCAAACAAATTTATAAAAAAAACATTATCACTTTCTCAAAATCATCCAAAATCGTACTGTAAATCGACAAAAAAATAAAATGAAACATTAAATTCGTGATGTATTTCGTTGCATTGCGCGAGTACGCTTCTAGTTTATTAGTAAAACATTTTTAGTAATTATTTCAAGGTTATTTCCTTATTTTAAGTAATTTTAAAAAACATAATTAAATGATAATTTGGAGTAAATTATGGTTTTCGTAACTATGGTTTGTTGCACTCTTGGTTTTCATCATTCATCTTTATTAGTTGTTTTTGACCTTTATCTAATTATCTTCATCAATTGTTTTGTCTTTCATCTTCATTGATTGTTGTTTTTGTCATTATGGACTTATGGTTTGCAATTTCTTTCAGTTTTTATCTGTGAGACTAACTGATAAGTGATAACCACGTATTTAAACTCATATTTATAGTTAAAAAGTTATATCTTATGTTCATTTTTTACATAAAATGAGTTGCATAAATTTCCTTATTATGTCAATTATTGAATGAGTGAAAATGGGTGAAAAAGATGAAACACAAGCTCAGGAGACCTGAGGTATGACCTAGGTCGGACCATAACTCGCTCATCTCTCTACTGAGCATAAGGGATCGTGTTAGCGAGCATACTTAGCAAATGAGAATTCGTAGTGGGCATATTTTTCATATGAAGATAGTGCATATTTTTACAAACAGACACTCATTAGCTTAGGCATACTTTTCAAATTACGATGGGAGACAATTTTGATGATTTTTTAAGGATTATAAACCATCTTTTAGAGAGGGGATCAATCAGAATTCGAGGGGAGACCAAGGAGACGATTATGTTGAGGCTTGTTGAGATTATAGGGTTACTTTTGTTTTCCTAGTTAATCTCTCTAGTTAAAGGAATAAGTTTGTAAACACTGGATTAGAATTGTGTTGAGACCTCATGAATCTTTTAGTATCATTTGTTTATTTTTTAATGCAAACCTTATTTTAATTGTTTTTTATCATTGTTTGATTGTCTAAATCAATAGGGCCCATTGATTTAGGTAATCTAACTGTGAATTGCTAGACGAACTCGGAATCTGTATTGTTCCTTGTTTTCTCGAAGTGGCAAACAACACGTCAATTGGCCTGATTAATTGTTGAGTGGTGTGGGTTTGTATAATCTAGTCTAAATGGTTGGCGTTCGATCATTACCTAGGAACGACGTTTTGTCTAAGCCCAATGTAATTGGCAGTCTAGTCTATGTTTGTAATTAGACTCAAGAGTAAACTACTATTTTTCGTCCCTGTGGTTTGTAGTTTATAACTATTTTCGTCCCTGAGAATATTAGTTTCAGGGACGAAAAGGGAAAGGAATTGCAAACCACAATGACAAAAAAACAACTTTTAAAGTTAGGGACCAAAATTGTTATAAACAACAAACCACAAAGACGAAAATCATAGTTTACTCTAGACTTAATTAGTTGACTACGAACTAGTTCATTGAGCATCTAATGCTAGTTTAATCTTACGAACAAACAGGGTGTCGGTGCGTATCGATATTCATTGCCCTTATGGAATAAAATGATACACAATATGATCAATTATTTACACTCATTGCTAATATTATCTTATTTGTTTTGCATCTTTAATTTTATATGTTTAGTTTACATATCTCAATTTGACCACAACCCCCCTCCCCCCCCCCCCCCACACACACACAAAAAAAAAAATATATTAAAGCGTGGAAGTTAATAATGTTTCATGATCACTCTTTATAGATTCAACCATGTTTACCCCCTATTGCAATTTAGGCTGTACTTTGAGGTGGTAGACGATTATTTTTCAGGCTCGACACCCGTCACTGACCCGTTAAAAATCGCTTAATTCTAAGGCATTTTGGTCTTATTCCATTTTTCTTTTTTTTTTAAATAACAAATATATTGTTTTAGACTATATATTATTTTAGGGAAAATTACATGGAAAATGGAACAAACTTTAAGCTAATTTACATTTCGAGAAATCAACCTTTAAAATCATCATTTAAGGGTCTAAATCAAACTTTTCATTTATTTTACAATTTCGATTATCTATTCAGTAGGTAATGTTACCAAAACATGACATGACATTAATTTATTTTTTTAGTTATTCATGTTCTTATCCGACTAGCGTCAACGAGCACTGCCACATTTTTTATCCTTCATGAATATTCATCTTCTTCGTAAGAAAATAAATCCTACACCCTAAATCCCTAAATCAATTAAAAAATAGACTTTCAAACTTAAATTCACCAGCGATGGTAGTCCAAGGTGACCAAATCCAAAAGTCATTTGAGCTCCATCCATATAAAAAAAGCAAGTGGGGCAACAATAGTTGAGGACGAGAGGAGACCCATATGACAAAGAGCAAGGCCGTATATGGGCTCTTGGTTTGCACTAGTCAAACAAGATTGAGGGGAAAGAGGGAAGAAGACCTACACCGAAAGTTCCAGTAATTGCTTGAATCTCGAGTTCCAATTTTCATTTGGGCAATTGATTTTGGGAAAAAATTTATTTGAATCCCGAAGTTTTGATCTTATCGTGAAATTGAATCTCAAGTTCGAGATGAATCTTTAATATTTCATTGGACAATAATTTCATTTGCAACAAGTTTTTAGGTTTTTGATTTATTTTTTGGGTATGTTCCTGAGGGTTAAGTCGGAGAAGATAAATGTACATAAGAAATATGAAGTAGACAAAACTGGTAAAAAAAATAAAGCCGTTTGATGTTGTGTGTTGGTGATTTTAATGTCATCAATCATTTTGATGTAATTGTGATTATTTGAGATCAATTAAAGTGATAAGGTAAACATAAGTGAGTTTGGAGGTGCATACGACACACTCACAAATGTTGCCTCGATCATCTTAGATCGCCATAAATTCGGGGGGTCAAGGGGGTCACATCCTTTTGCGGGGGTTCTAGGGGCAGCGGCCTTGGAGGAGTTCAAAGGTGCAAAGCCTCTTGACCCCCGCTTTATGAAGAGTCGATCTTAGTGAAAATTTCACCAAGTATAAAGTATGGGTAGTAGATTCAGAGATATGTACTACTGTACCTTATGATCATATTCTGAATTCGTTTTGAAATTGCCTAAGTAAACAAGTATGTACAATGCATTCAGACTTAAAGACTTGACTAAGTCCTAAGTATGAATCAATGGAATCAGAAATATGATCATATATGTTTAGAAATCTGGTCATGTGTGTTCAGAGATTTGGACATGTGTGATAAGAGTTATGTTCACTCAGACTTAGTCTCTAGGATCATACTTAGTTCCTAATGAAGCCAGACTTCGATCTCTGAACTCTAAATCAGTTTTAATTGCCCTTCAATCTTATCCATAAATGGCTATCATTGTTTAACCGCCCGTAACCATCGATCTCTCAATCAAATATGTGATGAGAAGTTGGGTATAAGAATTTTGATTTCACAACCTCTGAAATCAGAGAGAAAAACTCAATAACTATCCCAATACTAAATTTGTGAGCTTAAGGTTGTTAGGGTCGAATTATTGTATTTGTTATTAATTAGTTTTAATTGTAAAATATTCATCAATATTAATACTTATCTTTTTTGAATTATTATTAATTTTATCAGTTATTTTTATATTATTTTTATTTTTATTATTGTTTAATATAGTTAGTCGTTAAAAAGCAAATATAACAAATTTTTAAATGTTTTTGTAAATTACGTAAAAGTCAAAGTTATATTTATTTTGTTTCATAAATAATAAAATATTGATAAATATTGGAATAAAATATTAAATTTAATTATTATTTTAATATATTTTAGTAAGATTATTATAAATGTTTGTATTTAGTTATACAAATTCAAAATGTATAATATTATATATTACAATAAATCAAACTAAAATTCTATGAAATTAACATATTATATCATTTAATTTTTTATCATATAGTTTGTATTAATTAATATATTACATTATTAATTTTTTTAAATATATCATGAAATGTTAAAATTAACTAATTTTTTAACATGTCATTTTTTTCTCATTTTACATTTCTCAACTAGATTTTACCAAACTTTATTAGTTTATTAGTAATAATCTAACTTATCAGCTAATTTACCAAACGACAATTTAAGTGATATATAAACCTAATTTTATTGTAGTATTGATATATAACCAGTCCCTTGTTATTCTTGAATGTGTTGAAATTATTCCAATCTAGTGTATTTTTTTCAACTATGGAGACTCTTACAAAAAAATTTAAAATATTTTTTTATTTTATTTAAATCTTGATATATTTAAAAATATTATCCCATTTTTTTTAAAGATACAAAAGGGTGGATGCAAACCACATATCTAAGAGCATCTCCAACAACTTCTCCAAAATGGAAAAAATAGAGATTTTGGAGATTTTTTTGCTCCAACAGCTTCTCCAAATCTTTCTCCAAAATGGAGAAATTAGGAGAGAGAGTATAATTTTCTCCAAATTTGGAGAACTCTCCAAAAATGATTACCATGAGAGATAAATGGTTTTTTATTGTATCCCACCAATAAGAAATCTTGAAAAGAAATGTGTAGGAGAGAGAAATAATATTTTATTAGATATAGATATTATTTTAATAATATAAGTAATGATTTCATCTTTAAAATGAAGAATCTATTGGAGATGAATGCAATTTTTGTTAGGGATTTTGAACTTTGGTTCTCCATTTTGGAGAAATTTTAGGGAAGCTGTTGGAGATGCTCTAATATACTACTCTTGTAACATGGCAACTAATCCCCCCATTACTTGCTCCATTTTTAAATTAGAACATGCATCATCATGCTCATTTATGAGACTAAATAAGTTTAGAGTGTTTTAAGAGATTTTTAAAAATAAAAAAAATAAAGATTTTGTTTAAATATGTTTTTATTTCTTTTAGTAAAATAAAGAAAATAAAAGAACATGGTAAGTTTATTCTTTTCATCAATTAGATTGAATGGTTTATTATTTTATATAAAGTGATCTTTTTAATGTATTAGATGATAACATTGTAAAATAGTATTAATAATATAATTAATGTTGAAATCTTCAAAATAATAATTTGTTGGATGAGACTATGGTGCCGTTTGTTTTTTAAGAGGTCTAAAGTCTGAAGTCTTATTTTAGTTATGATTAATAAGAGGTGGTGTGTAAAAAGGTCTGAATGATTCAGACTTAAGAGTCATTAAGAGATTTTTAGAAAAAAACAAACAACTCCATCTTTTTAGAGATTGTAACTTTTTTTCTTTATCTTAGAAAAATTATAGAGAATTTATTGGAGATGTTTTAATATTGATTTTCAAAACAAGGACAAAATGAACATGTTATTCAGAAAACTATAGTTGTTTTGATTATTAATGATTAGAACTAAAGAAAAATACTGTAAATAACATGTACGATAAGGTAAAGCAAAACATGTATAACACAATGATGTTTTACTTCAACCTTTTTATGGATAATCGTGGGTTACCGGGCCAGCTTACGCGTATCAGCTAATCCCCGGGGGATCAAGAATGGTTTGGAGTCATCGCAGGTGAACCTCCATGACAACAAAGGTTTTGATAACGCCTATATTTGAACATGGGTAGATAAAATTTTCCATTACATCCCTCAAAGGTTTAAACAATACGTCACAAACCCAATTATGGGTTAGTTTAAATGACAATAAGATATGGGTATTTGGAGATCCTTCTCAGAGGTCACTGGTTCAAGTCTTGCAAGGCTATTGGGAATTTTTGTGGCTGTTCTCTAAGGCCTCTGATATTAGTCGAGATGCGTGAAAGCTATTCCGGACACCCATGGTTAACAGAAAAATATGTTACTTATTGTTTTTTCTTATAACTTTTGCAATAGATGGAAAAAAAAATATTCTCTCTCGCTTATCGGTAAATTGTTTATCTTTGTCATACTCACCCAATAAGATAACTAACATCCAATAAATATTTACCGGAACGGTTGGTAAAATATCATTTTATTAAATGCAACCCTTTAAAATATTACTGCATTTTTAAAGCGAACATGACAACCAATAATGATTACTTGCTCCATTTTTAAATAGAAAGTGCACCATATTTTTTATATTAATAAAACGTTGTTTTATGCTTGTTTAAATGTTTTTTAAAATTTATAACAATAATCACGAGGATAAATAAATGATTTTAATCGTAGCAAATAAATACATATTTGAATCAAGGCCGGTGGGTCGGCACCAATCAATGGTCAGGATTTAGCCAACCGGGCCCCACGGTCGGTGCCAGCACAAATTCTCTATACGTAGGGCCCCACATAGCCACATATTAAAAAACCATTTTAAAAAATAAAAAATAAAAAAATATTTTTAAATTTCAAATCATGCACTATATAACCCTTTGTTGAATCCTTCACAACTCACAACTCACAACTTTAGAAGGTCAACCATCTTATTTTTTTGGACTTCTAGTGATTTCTTTCTATTTTTGAAAGCTTTCAAGAAAAATGGTGAAGTTGGCAATTGGTAGCATTGGTGACTCTTTGAGTGTTGGTTCACTCAAGTCTTATTTGGCCGAGTTCATTGCCACATTGCTTTTCGTGTTTGCAGGTGTTGGATCCGCAATTGCTTATGGTATGTCGGTTTTTATTTCTTTTAAAGTTTACTTGTAACTTGAAAGCTCGTATGCTATAAAAAACAGTCTAATGAACAGTTAAACAGACCCGAGATAGTTCTTGCAAATCGAGCTCGGCGTGTTTTATATACCCACTCGGTGCAATTATGGTCTCAGTGGTTGTAAATCGACTTTGGCGTATTCATATACCCACTCGGTTCAAGACATGTGCTTATTGTATGTGTTTTTGCTAAATTTGCAGGCAAGCTCACGAAAGATGCGACATTGGACCCAGCTGGGCTAGTTGCAATTGCAATTGCCCATGCGTTTGCGTTGTTTGTTGGGGTGTCAATGGCAGCCAACATCTCTGGTGGTCATTTGAACCCAGCTGTCACCTTCGGATTGGCCATTGGGGGTAACATCACCATCATAACTGGCTTGTTTTACTGGATTGCCCAATTGGTTGGTTCCATTGTTGCATGTTTCCTCCTCCAATTTGTTACCGGTGGATTGGTAAGCTTTATTATGTCATCACATGTAAAATAGTTAAAATATATAAAGTCACGCAAATTTTAATTATTATTTATTGAAAAAAATTTAATAACTCTTGAATCTTGATTCAATATACTGGATGTTTGCTTATATATTTGACACATGACAGGCTGTCCCAACACACGGAGTTGCAGATGGCATGAATGGTCTTCAAGGAGTTGTGATGGAGATCATCATAACTTTTGCTCTAGTATACACAGTTTATGCCACTGCTGCTGACCCTAAAAAGGGATCACTCGGAACCATTGCACCCATCGCAATCGGCTTCATCGTTGGAGCCAACATTTTGGCTGCCGGACCTTTTAGTGGCGGCTCAATGAACCCAGCTCGATCATTCGGCCCTGCTGTAGTCAGTGGAGACTTCTCGCAAAACTGGATTTACTGGGTTGGCCCACTTATCGGTGGTGGGTTGGCTGGTCTCATTTATGGGGATGTTTTCATTGGATCATATGAAGCACTTCCAGCATCCGAAGACTATGCTTAAGAATTTTCTTCTTTGACTCATTTCGTTTTCAGGTTGTATTTCATGTTTTTTTAAGGGGTGAAGGTGCAACGTCTTCATTGTTCGGGGACCATTTCAAGAATTATGGGGATGGGGTAAATTTGAGATTTTTCTAAAGTCTTATTTACCCTTAAACATATGTAATCTTGAACTTGTACTCCCTTTTCTTGTTTTATGCATTGGAAAAATTCATGCTTGCAATTTTGAAATGTTGAATGAAATATATTTCTATATTGCCTATTTACATTTTTTTTATTAATTAATATTAAGCAAAATGAATCAAAATACAATGAAAATTGACTTTGTTCTTAGTTGGTGTAATAATTCATTTTATTTCTCAATTATATAATAAAGGTTCAAAAATTTATAGTGTGTAATAATATTCATCGGTAACTAATTAAACAAATTAAATGTTTTAGTATTTAAGAGGAGAGTGATAAAACATAGTTTTTTTTTAAGATGTTGTAAAGGGGTTTTAGGGGTCGTTTACCTAAACTCTTACCTGGGGTTCTGGGAAGCAGTTATCTCTAAAGACAAACAGTCTAACTTACTTTACTGAGTAAGATTGTAGTCTCCATGGTTTGTTAAAAATTGTGGATTTCGTCCTCAATGGTAGACAGGGACGGACCTTACATGGTGGTAATGGTGGCACGTGCTACCGTATTATTTGTCCGGTGAATGGTAAAAAAATTTAGGTTATTGAAAGGTGCAACCGTATCGTTTTGGAAGGTGCTACCGTATTATTTCGGAAACTTCAAGAAGATGCAAGTATACCTCGTAATCAACCAAAAAACAAAAAAAAATTATCGAAATCAACCAAAAAACCAAAAAAACCTCTTAAAATCAAGCAAAAAAAAAAAATTAAAAAAATCTCTCAAAACCGATAAAAAAAACCCTAAAAATCCCTCGAAATCAAGCAAAAAACTTTAAAAAATATCTCGAAATGGTGGAATTAGGTAAAAAACACATCAGAAAATATTGAATGTTAAGACATTGTTTGGCAAACTAGCTTATAAGCTAACTGATAGCTGATAAGCTAACTTTTCAAAACGTTACTATGAGTAGCTTTTCAATAAGCTAGCTTATGGTCATCCAAACATGTACCAGAAAAAAAAACTAACTTTTTTTGCCAAACATAGCCTAAAAAGATGAAGACATGCCGATAAAAAACGTATTTTTTATAATTATTTTTATATATAATATATGGTGTCACCGTTTGAAAAAATTTACGAGTCATGTCCCTAATAGCATATGGCTTAAAGGGCTTATTGGGGCCATGACCCCTTTGTTTTTCCTTTTCCTTACAAGGACTTGATTCATAATACAATAATATTTTAGTTAAAATACTACTTTGGCCCTGGTTTACATAATAACTGCCAAACAATAAAAATTAAGTCCAATAAATATATTAATTATTATTTCAACTAAATATTTACTTGCCTCTTTTATTGTTTATGATTATTTAGGACTAACGTTGTGTTCTCGAAACCCATTTAACGAAGGAAAGGAAAGTGAGGGAAAGGGGAGGAAAGGAAAAAAAACTCGTGTTCTCGAAACTTTTTTTAGGAGAGAAAGGAAAGGAAACGGATAGAAAGAATTGTTAACTTTCCTCCCAAACCTTTCCTCCCAAATGTGGGAGGAAAGGAAAGGAAAGGAAAGGAAATAAATTAAAACAATTTAAAAAAATTACTGAAATTATTAAAATTACAAAACTACCAAATCTTTCATTATAAAGAATATATTTTTATAAGGGTATATTTGTAAAATTGACATATTTCCTTTCCTTTCTCTCATGTTAAAGAACATGAAAAACTATTTCCTTTCCTTTCATTTCCTTCGTTTTCCTTCCGTTTCGAGAACACAAATGAAAAAATTATTTTCCTTTCCTTTTTTTTCTCTCCCTTTCTTTTCCATCCATCCATTTCTTTTCTTTTCTCTCCAAATTAGAGAACATAGCGTAAATGTCCTTTATTTGTTGCTTTAATTAAACTAAATATTGTTTGTTACTAGAGTTAGAACTAGTTATTTTATTGTGAATCAACTGTTTATCGAGATTTAAAGTCATAAAATAATAAATTTATATCTAAACATGGACGATAATAATTATATGTTTACAAAATATATTGAAATGAAGTTTTGATAATATAACAATCTAACAAAAATGTTCATAATTGTAAATTTAATAAAGTATTATTACGGACGGTGAATGAAAATAGTTTGCCGATTAAACTAAATACATGTTGTTTTTTGGTAACCGGTGCGTTTTTAGGGTCAGCTTACACGAACGGCCTTGAGTTATCGCTTGTAAACCTCTATGACCACAAGAGCTTTGACAGTGTCAGATTCAAACCCAAGGTAGATTAGATTTTCCATTACACACCCCTTTGAGGTTTAACCAGTGTGCCACAAAAGAAGTGGTTAAATAAACACATGTTAATACATGGGTTAGGAGACCATATACTATCAAATTAAGATAAAAACTACAAAAAGTATATAATTGAACTCGGTGAGATGCAACGATTAAACAACATAATCAGTTTTGGTAAACGGACGATTTCTGTATAAAATGTCTAATATAAAAATGTAAAAACGGTATACTAGTTTTTTGTTAAACCAAACATAATGAAATTTTCACATTTTATGAGGATTACATAAGTAAGATCTGTTTCTAAAGAAGTTAAAACTTAAAACAAGTAGAATTGAAAACCAAAAAGTTTGTTAGTTCGGATGATATTAGATTGCGAGTAAGTTAATAGTGGATTGTTAGATAAAACTGAGACAATCTTAAGTATATAGTTAATTTTGTAATAGAACTTATGAATGTTATTAACAAAGCAAAAGCAAAATATAAATTAAAAAGTAAAGTAATTTTATCTTTGTTATATAACCATATATTTGTTTCGGCCTTTCGTGATTACAAGACTTGTTTTTCGCTACTGTTCATCCCTATGGTTTTGAAATTTCGGTTTTTCATCCCTATGGTTTGCAATTCATATATTTTTTGTCCTTGTGGCTAATTACTACTTTTAAGTATAATGGACTAAAATTGAAAAGAATTGGGTTCATACCCTTACATTCATTCACCTAGGTGTGATGGCTTTCTGTCTGTTACCCATCCAATAATTACAATTTTTGTTTCTCGCGTTTGTATTTATGATCGTGGTTCTTTTCCCGCCACACTCAAATCGCTTGTCATATTTTATATTGGGTGATTGAAGATGTAAATGTCCGTTGCAATCAGCGCAACAACGTTATTTTACTCCTATGGACAAAAACTGAAAAGTAGGATAAAGGCGATTTTAGATATAATAGATACACGAGTACCTGGTTGGCTAGACGAAATATCGTGTGAGAAGAAGAGTTAAGGTAAGGAGGGAGCTGGTCACTTTTAATCTCATCCCCACCACATGAATCGCGCTTCACAATTGCGGATCTAGGATTTTACATAGTTGGGGCACCTTTAAGGTAAATTAAAAACCCGCAAAGTCGTCAGATTCGTTTTCAGCCAAATTTCACCATTTCGATGGATTTTTAAAGTTTTTTTGATTGATTTCGAAGGAAATTTAATTTTTTTTTTTTGTCGGTTTCGATGGATTTTGATAGATTTTTTTGGTTTTTTACTTGATTTCGAGGTACCTTTTTTGGTTGGTGGGGGCATCGACAGGAAATTATTGGGGGAACTATGGTAGAAAGTTTAAAAAAAATGTTTTTAACCTAGGTAAAAGAGAGAATTTGTTTTTAATGGGGGGCCATCCTCCCACCTTTAATATGCTATATCCGCCCCTGGGGCTTGATACGGGAATTGATCCGGTGCATCTTATCCTAACGTGCATCGAAGGGTGGAGATCTCTTCTTATCCTTCTCATCATATCTTTTATTCTCACTGGAACCCAACCCTGGTTCTGATGGATATGAAAATGATTGGATCGCTGTTATTTATTCTCTTGTGGATCATTAGCACATGAGTTCAACTGGTTTCAATTTTTTGAATTTCATTTTTGCATGATTGTGCGCTATTAGATTGCATCTTTTGTGTAAGTTATGTTGGTGCTAAACACTTGGGTCCAAATATCAAGATCGCTATTGTTGGGTTTTTATAATTTTTATGATCGTTTAATGTTATAAAATTATTGGTTTTTTGTCTTGCCATCATCGATTTATATTTCTGTTATGTGTGTAGGTTATGTTGCTACCATGTTCCAATGTTTAAGATCGTCATTTACTGGGTTTCCTATAATCTTTTTGTCCGTTTTCTGTTTTCGCATTACTTGTGTGTCAATTGGAGTGTAATCCATACGTGGCTCGTCATAACCTTGGTGCCAAAAACTCCAAGCCCAATTGGTCTAAACGATTTTAGACCAATTAGCCTAATTGAAATTTTTTACAAAATAGTGTCCAAAATCTTAGCGGAAAGGGTGAAATTGGTGATGAGCCAACTTATAAGTGTGGAACAAAGTGCTTTTGTGAAAGGAAGATACATTCTCGACGGGATTTTAATAGCAAATGAGTTGGTGGATTTCCTTAGAAAGACGAAGAAGAGGGGATTGATCTTCAAGGTCGATTTCGAAAAAGCATATGATACGGTTGATTGGAATTTTCTTTTAGAAATCATGGAAGCGATGGGATTCACAGAAAAATGGAGAGGATGGATAAAGACATGTCTTAAATCATCAGAGACATCGGTGCTTATTAATGGGTCCCCGACCAAAGAGTTTCAAATGGAGAGAGGCTTACGACAAGGCGATCCACTAGCTCCCTTTCTATTTCTTTTGGTGGCCGAGAGTCTTCACATTATAGTGGAAGAGGCCATGGATAAAGGCGTGTTTGAAGGAATTAAAGTGAGTCGAAATGAGGTCAATATATCACACCTACAATATGCGGATTGTAACACCCTCAAATCTGGAAATAACAACTTATTTAAAATTTTCTAAATACATCGATAAATGAATCATCTACAACCACGAATTCAGATTTAGCTACCATACACGTATACCGTCTTATATATATATATATATATATATATATATATATACTATAAGGGACGGGTGTTACTAATACCCATGCATAGTCACTATCTCCATGATGCGGAAGACTTCACCGAATACTTACTTTCGGATCTAGCTAAGGCTTTACTCTTCACAGGATTGCTAGAACCAACTTTCAACGTTGAAACCTGATGCACATGCCGACAAATAAAAAGGTTAGGCTTAACGCCTAGTGAGCTCAAAAGTTTTAACATAAGTATATATCTTTAAAGAAAAGAATTCAATTTAAAGCAAGGTCCTTCGAAATATTACGCTTAAAAATGATAACGACACATTTTCCCATAATATGCACTTTTAAGGCAAAGCTCCCAAAACACACATTTCTTATATAACGCGCAACGCATAACTCACCCAAACGGGATCATAGTTCGACACTTATTTGGTAAAAACATGAATAACCATTTATAACCCAAAGTACCCAAAACGCGGGCGGGACAGAATGCTCGACCCATAACTCGATATCAAAACCACATATACCGTACGTCCGAAAACATGGACACTTGGTCCAATACTCACGCGACCGTAAGGAACCAATGACAATAAAATAAGACATTCTTATATTTAACATACTGATATCCAACAACGGGGGAAACCCGTATCCGTTGAGGGTGGAGGGAACACAAAAGTATACCACCCAAACAACGTTAATCGTATGACACCTCCCGACATCCCAGCCCGGTGTCCCTACGACTTCTTTACAAGTGTCACCCCGAGTCAGTTGACCTTGATGGATCATTCCGATGAACTCCATCCCGAAGGCCCAACACACTTAAAGACTACCTCCCAGGCATTACTTCAAGCGGCGGAGGTCCTAGCGCCTACTATTCCGGTAGCACTAGCCGACTCAACCCTCCTTTGTAAAGTTTCCGGTCATAAAACATAGGTACCGAAGTTCAACCCCGCAATACCCAATTGACCATCCAAGACAGACTGACTCACGTGCCTATGGATCCATTACACACTGTCTAACGTTACATGACTCCAATTGAAAGACCAAAGCTCCCAAAACACGTAACTCACCAATGACACAAATTAAGTGTCTTCATATCCAAAACCCACGACGGTAAAAAAATCCGGACAAATGTCCACACGACTCGTTTAAGCCAATACCGAACTAAAGAGCTCAAAATCCGTTTGACCAATAATTACCGGTCTCCAAAATAGTGAAATGTCCTTAATTAACGTTTATGAAGACACGTACCTCAAAGTGTTTATGAATGCAGATACACCGAATGCATATAGCATGAATTAGACTTTACTTGTACAAAATCGTCAAAGACGTATAACTCATAAAATAGACCTTACTTGTACAAAATCACCAAGAATACGTAATCCATGTTATTTAGTTGTTGGAAACATTCAAAATCCAATAGAAGCATTTTAAGAGGTCAACACAACCCAAGTTTACTAAGTAGGAAAACTTATCCAAATACTCACACTTTGACAAATAATTAAGTAAAACATATTTTACTTCCAAATACTCAAAACTTATCAGCAGTTAACCATTTCATGTAAAACACTTTAAAATACACATTTTGGCATGTACACCATTTTCACAAATCAACTTGAACTCACCTTGCTAGATTTAGGCTAAATCTAGATTTCACCCAACGAGCTCTTTTGAAGACCACTTGAATCCTCAAGCCGAAATCTTCCAAAAACCCTTAAAGATAATGAGACTTCCGAGAGCATCCAATCCAACACTTCGACCCGAGCTCCCAACCGTTGAACCTGATGGGGAAGATGAGAATGAGGGTTTTGTGGTTTAAGCTCCCAACTAGCTAGATGATTAAGAATCATGTGGTAAGAAGAGGAAAACCCCCCAAAATAGGTTAGGATTCGGTTTTAGGGTTTGGGAGAGAAAAGGGAAGAAGAAGATAAGTGAGAAATGAGAAATGGGCTGATTTTCGCGACTTAACAGCCTCTCACCCCCCCCCCCCCCGCGCGACAATGACAATGAAATGGGGCATAGTCGCCCGCTGCTAAGAGCTCGCGGTACACTGCTTGCGATTGTGACACGGCGACAGTGACACTTGTCACTGTCGCGGGCATTGTCGCCCAAACCTCCACGAATCCCAAAACTCGACTTCTTCCAACGGCAACAACCCCGATACTATAAGGGACTTTAAACAAGACATTTCCCAACAAGGCCCCACTGATTACAAGTCACAGAAATGTCTGGTTGACATTTACTTACCGGAAATCACGGGTGTTACAATCCTCCCAACCTTAGAATGATTTCGTCATCGAAATCTACCTTTCCCATGAAATCTTACCCGCATAAGGACTTACCTTAAACCATTTGTCAGCACCACTAATACGACTCTTGCACTGGTACTCCCATCAACTGTCTCTCTTGGGCACATTGTACTTATAACCAAGCGGACACTTAACTCCCCATATAGGCTTTACCCACAAGGTTACGGTCATCTCCCAACCTTGGCTGGAAATTACTACCCCCAGGTAGTTTGTGACCCAAACTTTCCACCGATCGATTTCCTTCGGATCTACACGGTTCCGAACCCAACATCAAAGATTGCAACCAAACTTCTAAAATCTTTAGATTTCAACTGGTTCATTCCTAATATCTATAAAAACATCCTTCCAAGGCGCACCAATACGTCCTTCATGTAACTGGTTAACACAGATTCGGCTGGAACTCAACTTCGTTCCAATCCCAACCTCACAACAATCCTCTAATACAACCTCTATCACAATGGAAAAGCTTATACCTATCGGTACTTAATCATCAACATCTAACCTTCCATTAAATCTCATCATTGAAAGGTCAATATTTCTCACAATCCAGCCGGGATACATCTCAAACATTTCCAGATCCATTGACTCCGAGTAACAAGTCGACGCCTAGGACCAAACGGTGGCCTCAAAAACGTGGACATCCCGTCCAAGACTTCATTCCAGACAGATGGTCGCACTAGGGTTTACACCTAATAGAGTGCTAAAAATCCCAACCCTTACATTTATAACAAACAGACCACAAGAATGTTCCTTGATCGCGAAACCCTCCAGGACGGTACACCATCAACCGATAACATGATGTCACACCGACGAGCAATTTCCACCAAATCGAACTCCATTTAAGCGCAGATAATCATCTAAGACCTTATCCCGCATGGTTACCGAAGTATAAAATCACTCCTTAATAACTGGGAAACTTAAATCTACTATTTCCATAATACAAGCGCGCACAGATTCCAAAAGCTCCACACCCAAAATATCAAGGTTGACCACGAGTCGGATCATCCGACGCTTCAAATCCCAAGGATTCCATTAGTCCTAATACAACTTCTTTCACCACAGGGTTTAAATCTATATGCCTAATGAGTTCAAGGTTTTTCAACCAGTATGCCAATTTGAGTTTATAAAACCTTCGAATACAAAAGCTTCTTGACGATTAAACGTGCGGCAAAATACACTACCGTTCATTCGATAGGTTTCAAAATTGACTATCGACACAGCGCATACGAACCATTTCCAAAACTCATTTGTTCAATACTTACGATAGCGAAGACAATAAATAAACATGCGCAACAAAATTTTCAAACGGACTACCATGGTCCTAGGAATGCATCAATTTATACTATGCATATGAAAGATAACTTTCCGCACTATAACATGTGCAATAATAGTTTGTACAATTCCCAAAAGAGACGTTCACAAATTAACTTTAAAGTTATGACTTCCCAACCCAAAAGTCATTGCGACATAAAATTATTAACAACTCCATATGCAACAGTTTATTCTCCAAAACTTTGTAAAATGATTGGAAAGCAAATAAAATTTTCAAATCGAGTTTAAAGCCTTGAGCCGCCTCGATAAAACACATTTGACCAAGATGGTAACTACAACGATATGCAATCCGAAAATTCATTTCATGCCTTGCAGAAAATTTATAACAACAAAGTCCACAATCGAAGCATGTAACACCCCGATTTTCGAAAGGTATCAATCCAAGTTAATACAAAAAACCGATAGATTAAGGAAAAATAAGATATTTGAGTTTAGGCTTGAATCCTTGATTTTATAGTCTTGATGGATAAATGATTCAATTACGAGTCCAACGGTTCTTTCCGGAGCGAAAACGGAGCTATAACGAAGAAGTTATGACCAAAACAGTGTTTGGACATATTTCTCACGGTCTGAGGGACGCACGGGTCGTGCGTTTTCCCTTCACAAGGGCGCACGGGTCGTGCGCAACATCCAGAGCATCGGGTTAAAAGCCTGATTCAGTCTCATTTCACCCAAAAACTTCATTTCTTCATATCTTTTGATCCACAGCTCCGATTTGGGTGATTCAAGTTGCTACGCTTTCGTTTTTGAGAGCTCTTCAAAGATCTAGCAAGAGATTGGAAGTCTATTGAAGTGTACTAGAGCATTTTGTGGTGGTAAGCTTCTCATCTCTCCCTATTCATCTTCTTCACCAAAGTTTTCTAGGGTTTCATCCACCCTTTGTTCTCCCTTTCATAGATTGAAGGTTTGTAATCATTTTGGTGAACTAGAGGTGTTTTGATTGGTGGATTCAAGTTTGGATTAAGGTAATCTTCTATTCTCTTCATTTATGGAAGTTAGGATTTCGGTATCAATGGAGATATTCATGTATAAGGTTGGGAAACGATTCTTTGTGGTTGTTTATGTATATTTATGGTTGGAACCTTGTGGATCTAGGTTTGGAAGATTTGGTTTGAAGAATCAAGTTCCTCAAGTTCTAAGTGGGTAAAATCTAGATCTAGTCTAAATCTAGCAAGGTGAGTTCCTACTATCATTTTCTAAACCTTATACACATCAAAACATATATTTTGAACTCCTACACATCTCCTTGATTTTGGAATTATGAAAATCATATTTTGACCTAACTTGAATTTTGGGAGATTTTAGGGTTCTTGTTATATCTTGTGAAATTGAAGGGTTTCATTTGTTATGAAATAAATTGAAGTATTTCTTGCACATATTTGGTGAATTTCTTGGAAGAATGTATAAAATCTCATTTTTATGATTTCTCATTCTTATCAGCAGTTAAACTTAAAAATGCATTTTGATTATAAAATGTTATTGGAACCATATGATTATCTATGGTTAGTCACAAATGTTATTGTGACAAGTCTTGACTATTCTAGTGGATCCCTAGGTTTTGAGTCGACTTATATTACATTATTGGAGGTTACCAAGTAATGTAAATGAAGAACTACATGTGCATTAAATTGTGAGGTTCTGGCCGTTAACAAGATATAGAACTACATGTGCATTAAATTGTGAGGTTCTATATGGTAACCAAAACGAAGAACTACATGTGCATTAAATTGTGAGGTTCTATATTGTAACACCCTCAAATCTGGAAATAGCAACTTATTTAAAATTTTCTAAATACATCAATAAAGGGATTATCTACAACCACAAGTTAAGGATTAACCTCAATACAATCATTCATTCTATACAAAAGCCCATGATAAGAACGAGTGCTACTAATACCCATGCATAGTCACTATCTCCATAATGCGGAAGACTTCATCGAATACTTACTTTCGAAACTAGCTAAGGCTTTACTCTTCATAGTATTGCTAGAACCAACTCTCAACCTTGAAACCTGATGCACATGCCGACAAATAAAAAGGTTAGGCTTAATGCCTAGTGAGCTCAAGAGTTTTAACGTAAGTATATATCTTTAAAAGAAAAGAATTCAATTTAAATCATGGTCCTTCGAAATATTACGCTTAAAAATGGAAACGACACATTTTCCCATAATATGCACTTTTAAAGACAAAGCTCCCAAAACACACATTTCTTATATAACGTGCAACGCATAACTCACCCAAACGGGGTCATAGTTCGACACTTATTTGGTAAAAACATGAATAACCGTTTATAACCCAAAGTACCCAAAACGCGGGCGGAACAGAATGCTCGACCCATAGATCGCTATCAAAACCACATATACCGTATGTCCGAAAACATGGACACTTTGTCCAATACTCACGCGACCGTAAGGAACCAATGACAATAAAATAAGACTTTCTTATATTTAACATACTGATAGCCAACAACGGGGGAAGCCCGAATCCATTGAGGGTGGAGGGAACACAAAAGTATACCACCCAAACAACGTTAATCGCATGACACCTCCCGACATCCCAGCCCGGTGTCCCTACGACTTCTTTACAAGTGTCACCCCAAGTCAGTTGACCTTGATGGATCATTCTGAAGAACTCCATCCCGAAGGCCCGACACACTTAAAGACTACCTCCCAGGCATTACTTCAAGCGGCGGAGGTCCTAGCGCCTACTATTCCGGTAGCACTAGCCGACTCAACCCTCCTAGCGATCACTTGTAAAGTTTCCGGTCATAAAACATAGGTACCGAAGTTCAACCATGCAATACCCAATTGACCATCCAAGACAGACTGACTCACGTGCCTATGGATCCATTACACACTGTCTAACGTTACATGACTCCAATTGAAAGACCAAAGCTCCCAAAACATGTAACTCACCAATGACACAAATAAAGTGTCATCATATCCAAAACCCACGACGGTTAAAAATCCGGACAAATGTCCACACGACTCGTTTAAGCCAATACCGAACTAAAGAGCTCAAAATCCGTTTGACCAATAATTATCGGTCTCCACAATAGTGAAATGTCTTTAAATACCGTTTATGAAGACACGTACTTCAAAGACTAGATTTACCCAAAACTCCATACGAGATGGAACTCAAGATTTCCAAAGTGTTTATGGATGCAAATAGACCAAATGCATATAACATGAATTAGACTTTACTTGTACAAAATCGTCAAAGACGTATAACTCATAAAATAGACCTTACTTGTACAAAATCACTAAGAATACGTAATTCATGTTATTTAGTTGTTGGAAACGTTCAAAACCCAATAGAAGCATTTTAAGAGGTTAACACATCCCAAGTTTACCAAATATGAAAACTTATCAAAATACTCACACTTTGACAAATAACTAAGTAAAACACATTTTACTTCTAAATACTCAAAACTTATCAGCAGTTAACCATTTCATGTAAAACACTTTAAAATACACATTTTGGCATGTACACCATTTTCACAAATCAACTTGAACTCACCTTGCTAGATTTAGGCTAAATCTAGATTTCACCCAACGAGCTATTTTGAAGACCACTTGAATCCTCAAGCCGAAATCTTCCAAAACCTAGATCCGAACATTTCAATCCATAAATACCCATAATCAACCATAAGGAAACGTTCTCGAACATAAAAAAATACCAAGATCCCAAACAAGATCAAAACCCTAATTTCCCCAAAACCATCAAATCCGAGATTTGAGATATTGAACCTTAAGAAACCACCATTGGAGCATTTATAACCTTATTACAAGAAAACTTACCCTTGAAGACAAAGAGGCTTCCGAGAACACCCAATCCAACACTTCAACCCGAGCTCCCAACCGTTGAACTTGACGAGGAAGATGAAGATGAAGGTTTTGTGGGTTATCATCCCAACTAGCTAGATGATTAAGAATCAGGTGGTAGGAAGAAGAAAAGCCTCCAAAATGGGTTAGGGTTCGGTTTTAGGGTTTGGGAGAGAAAAGGGAAGAAGATAGAAGTGAGAAATGAGGACATAGTCGCCCGCTCCATATGGGCCGCGGTACCTCTCCCGCGAGAGTGACACGGCGACTATGCCCTTGGCATAGTCGTGGGGCATAGTCGCCCAACTTCTTCAAGTCCCAAAACTTGACTTCTTTCATGCCAACACTCTCGAAACCCTTAGGAACCTTAAACGAAGCATTTCCCAACAAAACCCCAAGGTTTACGAGTCACAAAAACGTCTGGGTGACATTTACTTACCAAAATTACGGGTGTTACAATCCTCCCAACCTTAGAATGATTTCGTCCTCGAAATCACTCCTCTCGATGGAACGCCGTCAGTTGAAAAGGCTGTCCTTAATCCATTTGCCAAAACCGCTACCACGACCCTTACACCGATATTCACGTGTGTTGCTCCTCTTGGGCACAACATACTCATAACTAAGCGAACACTGAACTCTCCAAAGTAATCTTTTACCCACAAAGTTACAGTCGTCTCCCAACCTTGGATGACAATTACCACCTCCAGGTAACTTATGACTCCAAGTCTCACCGACCAATCTCCTTCGGATCTAAACGATCCCGGGCCCAACATCAAAGATCATAACCACACTTCCAAATCCTCTTATTTCACTGCTCCATTCCTAATATATATAAAGACGTTCTCCCAAGGCGCACCAAAATGTCTTTTATGCAACCGGTTAACACATATTCGGCTGTCACTCAACTCCGATTCAACACTAATCTCACAACATTCCTAAAGTAACATCCTTTTCACCACAGGAATGCTTGGGTACTTCGATACTCAATCCTCCATACCCAAACTCCTTTCAAAATCTATTACCGAAAGGTCACTATTTTCCATAATCCAACCAGGTTACATCCATCCATTCCAAGATCCATTGACCTCAAGAAAACAAGTCGACGCCTAGGACTAAACGGTGACCTCGAAAATGTGGACATCTCGCCCAAAATCCCATTCCAGACGGGTTGTCGCACTAAGGTTGACACCTAATCAGAGAGCTAAAATTTCAAATCTTACAACTCTAGCAGACAGATCACCAAAATTTCCTTTAATCGCGGAACCCGCTAAGACGGTACATCAACCACATAAGCCACGGTGTCACACCGACGAGCAAACCACCAAAACGAAACCCAATCTAATTGCCAATAATCACCTAACACTTTAACTCGCATGATCACCGAAGCATAAAAGTCACCCCTTAATTATCCGGGAAAACTTAAGTCTACTAATTCCATTAGTCGAGCGCACCGATTCAATCACTAAGGCTCAAGATCCAAGACTGACCGCAAGACGGATCACCCGACGCTTCAAATCCCAAGGACTTTCTTAGTCCTTAATTACAACTCCTTTTTCTACGAGTTTAAATCTATAGGCCTACTGAGTTCAAGGTTTTCGACCAATATACGAATTTGAAATTTATAAAACTTTCAAATACATAAGCCTTTTAACAATTAACCGCGCGGTAAAAACACATTACCGTTTACTCGATAGGTTTCAAAATTGACTATCGACACAGCGCATACGAACCATTTCCAAAACTCGTTTGTTCAATACTTAAGATAGTAAAGACAATAAATAAACATGCGCAACAAAATTTTCAAACAGACTACCATGGTCCTAGTAATGCATCAATTTGTACTATGCATGTGAAAGATAACTTTCCGCACTATAACACGTGCAATAAAAGTTTGTACAATTCCCAAAAGTGACATTCACAAATTAACTTTAAAGTTCTGACTTCCCAACCCAAAAGTCATTGCGACATAAAATTATTAACAACTTCACATGCAACAGTTTATTCTCCAAAGTTCGGTGAAATGATAAGAATGCAAATAATTCTCAAATCGAGTTTAAAACTTTAAGTCGCCTCGATAAAACACATTTGACCAAGATAGTAACTACAACGATATGCAATTCGAAAATTCATTTCATGTATTGCGGAAAATTTATAACAGCAAGGTCAACAAGCGAAGTACGCTTAGATTAAAATTTAATTTAAGACAACATAAATATTTCGCATATTTACTCACGCGAGTGAAAGTCGGATTCAACCCAAAAGTATGCACCTATACTCGTGTGAAACTCAAGATGCTATCATGCGACATTTAGATTTTCAAGGTGCCTCTTACGGTTGCAAAAGTGTAGATGCAAGACTCGCATGAAACAAGGTATCAAACAAAACTCGTAAATTAATGCACACAATAATGCCAATCTACACGTTCCAAAATTTCTTTTTATTACGCGGTTCGAATGGTCATAAAATAAAACGCCATAAACCCAACTAAAATTTCATAATTTTATTGACGGTAAAATCAAGCGGTGTCAAATCTCTGTTTCCCGACATAGGAGCGTAAAACGACAAATAGTCTAAGAGAAGGTTAAAATTTCAAAACCACCACATAAGATAAAGTGACCCTTTTCAATAAAACTCTCATGAGATACGACACTCAAAAACTCGTAAATTATACGACATAAAGTTAAAACTCACACATCTCAAAATACACTTACGAATCCAAAAGATCGCAAAACTATACCCCGTAAAATTAAACACGACTCATACAGACTAAAGTTACACAGAAAATCCCGACTCAAGAACAGCGGGACAACTCTTCCTTTAAAACCTTAACATACGTGGAGGAGATCCAATGTCAAGGTTAAAAATTCTACAGTCACTTGCCCAATACCACATGTGGTATTAAAATACGGATTTTAAGATGTCCAAAGATAGCGTTAAACACAAAACAGGGACGGAGAGATTTTCAATATAAATTGCAACCACGTGCAACAAAACTTTTTCATGCAAGATTAAGCTCACAGTTTAAAATCTGATGAGGGCTAAATGTTTTACTAAAACTTTATAATCTAAAACACTTTAAGCTTGGCGAACATGAGAACAATTTATGCAAACTCATTTTAGAAATAACTTTAGTGCATAAATTTGGTCGGCATTCACCCCTCTGGACTACGCTTCTCAACAACCCGACACACTAATGTCATCCGGTGTATCAAGCATCTTAGGACAACAATCTCAATTTCCCACTATTGTCGTCCGAATACTCCACATCTTAAAGAAACACTCGGACATTTCATCGGTTCACCTTACAATCTCTCTTCGTATAATGTCAATTCCACAAGCTTAAGGTTCTACTCCAACCACTTATTCTTACTCAAAACGATCAATCTTAATGCATTCAACGCACTTAACTATCACTTCAACATGACATTGCTACAGACATCAACGTTTCCTTAGATTACTCACTTAGAAACCTTCTCACTACCCCAACGGTAATCATACCAAGGTAGTTCAAGTATACACATGTAGTATTTAGGTTCACCATAACACTGGTCAGGTGCCATTATGAACGTACCGCACATGCTCATCCTTGCGACCCTCGACAAGTTTCCCGTTTCTAGCGACTCGGTCAACTCTAGAATATCTTACCTTAAGGTACCTAATGTGCAACTTTGCTTGTAATCACTCATAAAAACGCTAGTTTGACTCTAGGCATCCTACGATCAACACCTAATTCTCTCAAACTTAAGCTCTGATACCAACTTGTAGCACCCTCAAATCTGGTAATAACAACTTATTTAAAATTTTCTAAATACATCAATAAAGGGATTATCTACAACCACAAGTTAAGGATTAACCTCAATACAAACATTCATTCTATACAAAAGCCCATGATAAGAACGAGTGCTACTAATACCCATGTATAGTCACTATCTCCATAATGCGGAAGACTTCACCGAATACTTACTTTCGGAACTAGCTAAGGCTTTACTCTTCACAATATTGCTAGAACCAACTCTCAACCTTGAAACCTGATGTACATGCCGACAAATAAAAAGGTTAGGCTTAATGCCTAGTGAGCTCAAGAGTTTTAACGTAAGTATATATCTTTAAAAGAAAAGAATTCAATTTAAATCATGGTCCTTCGAAATATTACGCTTAAAAATGGAAACGACACATTTTCCCATAATATGCACTTTTAAAGACAAAGCTCCCAAAACACACATTTCTTATATAACGCGCAACGCATAACTCACCCAAACGGGGTCATAGTTCGACACTTATTTGGTAAAAACATGAATAACCGTTTATAACCCAAAGTACCCAAAACGCGGGCGGAACAAAATGCTCGACCCATAGATCGCTATCAAAACCACATATACCGTACGTCCGAAAACATGGACACTTGGTCCAATACTCACGCGACCGTAAGGAACCAATGACAATAAAATAAGACTTTCTTATATTTAACATACTGATAGTCAACAATGGGGGAAGCCCGAATCCATTGAGGGTGGAGGGAACACAAAAGTATACCACCCAAACAACGTTAATCGCATGACACCTCCCGACATCCCAACCCGGTGTCCCTACGACTTCTTTACAAGTGTCACCCCGAGTCAGTTGACCTTGATGGATCATTCCGAAGAACTCCATCCCGAAGGCCCGACACACTTAAAGACTACCTCCCAGGCATTACTTCAAGCGGCGGAGGTCCTAGCGCCTACTATTCCGGTAGCACTAGCCGACTCAACCCTCCTAGCGATCACTTGTAAAGTTTCCGGTCATAAAACATAGGTACCGAAGTTCAACCCCGCAATACCCAATTGACCATCCAAGACAGACTGACTCACGTGCCTATGGATCCATTACACACTGTCTAACGTTACATGACTCCAATTGAAAGACCAAAACTCCCAAAACATGTAACTCACCAATGACACAAATTAAGTGTCATCATATCCAAAACCCACGACGGTTAAAAATCCGGACAAATGTCCACACGACTCGTTTAAGCCAATACCGAACTAAAGAGCTCAAAATCCGTTTGACCAGTAATTACCGGTCTCCACAATAGTGAAATGTCTTTAAATACCGTTTATGAAGACACGTACTTCAAAGACTAGATTTACCCAAAACTCCATACGAGATGGAACTCAAGATTTCCAAAGTGTTTATGAATGCAAATAGACCAAATGCATATAACATAAATCAGACTTTACTTGTACAAAATCGTCAAAGACGTATAACTCATAAAATAGACCTTACTTGTACAAAATCACTAAGAATACGTAATTCATGTTATTTAGTTGTTGGAAACGTTCAAAATCCTCACACTTTGACAAATAACTAAGTAAAACACATTTTACTTCTAAATATTCAAAACTTATCAGCAGTTAACCATTTCATGTAAAACACTTTAAAACTCAAAACAGTTTATTCCCCAAAACTTTGTAAAATGATTGGAAAGCAAATAAAATTTTCAAATCGAGTTTAAAGCCTTGAGCCGCCTCGATAAAACACATTTGACCAAGATGGTAACTACAACGATATGCAATCCGAAAATTCATTTCATGCCTTGCATAAAATTTATAACAACAAAGTCCACAATCGAAACATGTAACACCCCGATTTTCGAAAGGTATCAATCCAAGTTAATACAAAAAAACGATAGATTAAGGAAAAATAAGATATTTGAGTTTGGGCTTGAATCCTTGATTTTATAGTCTTGATGGATAAATGATTCAATTACGAGTCAAACGGTTCTTTCCAGAGCGAAAACGGAGCTATAACGAAGAAGTTATGACCAAAACAGTGTTTGGACATATTTCTCACGGTCTGAGGGACGCACGGGTTGTGCGTTTTCCCTTCACAAGGGCGCACGGGTCGTGCGCAACATCCAGAGCAGCGGGTTAAAAGCCTGATTCAACCTCATTTCACCCAAAAACTTCATTTCTTCATATCTTTTGATCCACAACTCCGATTTGGGTGATTCAAGTTGCTACGGTTTCGTTTTTGAGAGATCTTCAAGGATCTAGCAAGAGATTGGAAGTCTATTGAAGTGTACTAGAGCATTTTGTGGTGGTAAGCTTCTTATCTCTCT
The DNA here is from genome assembly GCA_954870635.1 of Arctium minus. Classification (NCBI taxonomy): domain Eukaryota; kingdom Viridiplantae; phylum Streptophyta; class Magnoliopsida; order Asterales; family Asteraceae; genus Arctium; species Arctium minus. The sequence goes on along the minus strand of OX941089.1, from coordinate 1,681,907 downwards.
CTATTCATCTTCTTCACCAAAGTTTTCTAGGGTTTCATCCACCCTTTGTTCTCCCTTTCATAGATTGAAGGTTTGTAATCATTTTGGTGAACTAGAGGTGTTTTGATTGGTGGATTCAAGTTTGGATTAAGGTAATCTTCTATTCTCTTCATTTATGGAAGTTAGGATTTCGGTGTCAATGGAGGTATTCATGTATAAGGTTGGGAAACGATTCTTTGTGGTTGTTTATGTATATTTATGGTTGGAACCTTGTGGATCTAGGTTTTGGAAGATTTGGTTTGAAGAATCAAGTTCCTCAAGTTCTAAGTGGGTAAAATCTAGATCTAGTCTAAATCTAGCAAGGTGAGTTCCTACTATCATTTTCTAAACCTTATACACATCAAAACATATATTTTGAACTCCTACACATCTCCTTGATTTTGGATTTATGAAAATCATATTTTGACCTAACTTGAATTTTGGGAGATTTTAGGGTTCTTGTTATATCTTGTGAAATTGAAGGGTTTCATTTGTTATGAAATAAACTGAAGTATTTCTTGCACCTATTTAGTGAATTTCTTGGAAGAATGTATAAAATCTCATTTTTATGATTTCTCATTCTTATCAGCAGTTAAACTTAAAAATGAATTTTGATTATAAAATGTTATTGGAACCATATGATTATCTATGGTTAGTCACAAATGTTATTGTGACAAGTCTTGACTATTCTAGTGGATCCCTAGGTTTTGAGTCGACTTATATTACATTATTGGAGGTTACCAAGTAATGTAAATGAATAACTACATGTGCATTAAATTATGAGGTTCTGGCCGTTAACAAGATATAGAACTACATGTGCATTAAATTGTGAGGTTCTATATGGTAACCAAAACGAAGAACTACATGTGCATTAAATTGTGAGGTTCTGGAAAGAAGGTTTATGACCTTATTTTAATGAATTTTATTCTTATCAACAGTTAACTTGGGAATGCCTATTTGAAAGGTTTCCGTTTGAATGAAAATGTTTATATCTCCTAAAATTTATAAACTGTATGTTCTCACTAGGCTTTAAGCCTAACACTTTTCGAAAATGATGTGTATAACAGGTTCCTTTAGCCGCGGGTCGTCAAGGGGTTGAGTGAAGAGTTTGGTCTCTTGAGGAAATTTCTGGATGTTAGTTGATTTGGAGCCTTGGTGTTTAAACCAATTTATTTATTATAGTATTGGGTTGACAACCTATGTAATCTAGATAGACTTGGTTTGGTTTTGGCTTGGATTGGTTTGTTGTCATTTTCCGCACGTATTGGCAGGTTTTGTGAAGGTCCACGCCTTGCCCTTTATTTTGGGTGGTTTGTCCTATTTATAGATGTTATATTGCCGAAATTTCAATTTTTAAATTACCCCAATTTTTAGGGTGTTACAAAGCACGTTTAGATTAGAAGTTTAACATGAGATAACATAAATATTTCACATATTTACTCACGCGAGTGAAAATCAGATTCAACCCAAAAGTATGCACATATACCCGCGTGAAACTCAAGATGCAATCATGCGACATTAAGATTTTCAAGGTGCCTTTTATGGTTGCAAAAATGTAGGTGCAAAACTCGCATGAGACAAAGTATTAAACAAAACTCGTAAATTAACGCACACAATAATGCAAGTCTACCCGTTCCAAAATTCCCTTTTTATTACGCAGTTCTAAGGGTCATAAAATAAAACGCCATAAACCCAACTAAACTTTCATAATTTTATTGACGGTAAAATCAAGCGGTGTCAAATCTCTGTTTCCCGACATAGGAGCGTAAAACGACAATAAGTCTAGAAAGGTTAAAAAAATTTAAAACCACCACGTAAGATAAAGTGACCCTTTTCAACAAAACTCTCATGAGATACGACACTCAAAAACTCGTAAATTATAAGACATAAAGTTAAAACTCACGCATCTCAAAATACACTTACGAACCAAAAAAGATCGCAAAACTATACCCCGTAAAATTAAACACGACTCATACCGACTAAAATTACACAAAAAATCCCGACTCAAGAACAGCGGGACAACTCTTCCTTTAAAACCTTAACATACGTGGAGGAGATCCAATATCAAGGTTAAAAATTCTACAATCACTTACCCAATACCACATGTGGTATTAAAATACGGATTTTAAGATGTCCAAAGATAGCGTTAAACACAAAACAGGGACGGAGAGATTTTCAATATAAATTGCAATCATGAGAAACAGAACTATTTCATGCAAGATTAAGCTCACAGTTTAAAATCTGATGAGGGCTAAATGTTTTACTAAAACTTTATAATCCAAAACACTTTAAGTTTGGCGAACATGAGAAACAATTTATGCAAACTCATTTTAGAAATAACTTTAGTGCATGAATTTGGTCGACATTCACCCTTCTGGACTACGCTTCTCAACAACCCGACATACTAATGTCATCCGGGTGTATCAAGCATCTTAGGACAACAATCTCAATTTCCTACCATTGTCATCCGGATACTCCACATCTTAAAGCAACACTCGAACATTTCATCGGTTTACCTTACAATCTCTCCTCGTATCACGTCAATTCCATAAGCTCAAGGTTCTATTCCAACCAATTATCCTTACTCAAGACGATCAACTTAATGCATTCAACGCGCTTAACTGTCACTTCAACGTGACATTGCTATAGACATCAAAGTTTCCTTAGGTTACTCACTTAGAAATAATTACCGGTCTCCACAATAGTGAAATGTCTTTAAATACCATTTATGAAGACACGTACTTCAAAGACTAGATTTACCCAAAACTCCATACGAGATGGAACTCAAGATTTCCAAAGTGTTTATGAATGCAAATAGACCAAATGCATATAACATTAATTAGACTTTACTTGTACAAAATCGTCAAAGACTTATAACTCATAAAATAGACCTTACTTGTACAAAATCACTAGGAATACGTAATTCATGTTATTTAGTTGTTGGAAACGTTCAAAACCCAATAGAAGCATTTTAAGAGGTTAACACATCCCAAGTTTACCAAATATGAAAACTTATCAAAATACTCACACTTTGACAAATAACTAAGTAAAACATATTTTACTTCCAAATACTCAAAACTTATCAGCAGTTAACCATTTCATGTAAAACACTTTAAAATACACATTTTGACATGTACACCGTTTTCACAAATCAACTTGAACTCACTTTGCTAGATTTAGGCTAAATCTAGATTTCACCCAACGAGCTCTTTTGAAGACCACTTGAATCCTCAAGCCGAAATCTTCCAAAAACCCTTAAAGATAATGAGACTTCCGAGAGCACCCAATCCAACACTTCGACCCGAGCTCCCAACCGTTGAACCTGATGGGGAAGATGAGGATGAGGGTTTTGTGGTTTAAGCTCCCAACTAGCTAGATGATTAAGAATCATGTGGTAAGAATAGGAAAACCCCCCAAAATAGGTTAGGGTTCGGTTTTAGGGTTTGGGAGAGAAAAGGGAAGAAGAAGATAAGTGAGAAATGAGAAATGGGTTGATTTTCGCGACTTAACAGCCTCTCAGCCCCCCCGCGCGCGACAATGACACGGCGACTATGCCCTTGGCATAGTCGCGGGGCATAGTCGCCCGCTGCTAAGAGCTCGCGGTACACTGCTCGCGATTGTGACACAAGTGTCACTGTCGCGGGCATTGTCGCCCAGACCTCCACGAATCCCAAAACTCGACTTCTTCCAACGCCAACAACCCCGATAATATAAGGGACTTTAAACAAGACATTTTCCAACAAGGCCCCACTGATTACAAGTCACAAAAATGTCCGGTTGACATTTACTTACCGAAAATCAGGGGTGTTACACGGATGACGCAATCTTTTTCGGTAAGTGGAATTTGGCAAATGTCAAGAATTTCATGAAAATATTGAAGTGCTTCCATCTAGTATCGGGTTTAAAAATAAACTTAAGCAAAAGTAGAATTTTTGGAGTGGGTGTACCGGAAGAAGAAGTTCATTCTTGGGCAAAAAGTTTGGGGTGCGGGAGTGCCATGCTCCCTTTTATTTATCTCGGACTACCGGTTGGTGCTTCTATGAGGAAAATCGATCATTGGAAACCGATAATTGAGAAGATGAAAGACAAGCTTGCATCTTGGAAAGCGAAGACGATCTCATTTGGAGGGCGATTAACTTTGGTAAAGTCGGTTCTTGGTAGCACATCGTTATATTTCTTTTCCATGTTTCGAGTCCCTCGAGGAGTGTTAAAAACGCTTGAGAGTGTGAGAAGCCAATCTTTTTGGGGGGTGGGGGGTGGTGAGGATTTTTTAAACAAAATAACTCTTGCTTGGGTAAAATGGGATTCGGTTTTGGGGGGTTTCAAAAAAGGGGGTTTAAACATTGGGGGACTAAAGGACATGAATCGGGCTCTTTTATGTAAATGGTGGTGGAGGTTCAAGGTGGAAAGGGAAGCTTTATGGGTAAGGGTAATTAGGAGTATTTATGGATGGGATGGGGGTTTGGTAGAGGATGGTCATAGAAGATTGGAGGGAGTAGGGGTTTGGAGGGATGTTGTGAGAGTGGGGAGAGAGTTGGAGACGGAAGGAGTAAATTTTGCGGGATCTTTGGTAAAGAAACTAGGAGATGGAGCGGAGACGAGGTTTTGGGAGGAAATATGGGTTGCAAATAGGCCTAGGAATGTCCGAGGCTATTTCAACTTGAGACAAATAAAAGTGTCTCGGTCTTAGAAAGAGGGGAGTGGGTGAGAGAAGAGTGGGTATGGAATTGGGGTTGGAGGCGTGACCCGAGAGGGAGGGAGTTAGGAGAGTTAGCAAACTTAGAGTGTCTTGTACATTCCAAAATCCCAAGTAGAGATAGGAGGGATAAGGTTATGTGGACTTTGGACACTCAAAACGGCTTTACGGTTAATAAAATAAGGAACCTATTAGAAGAACAAAGGGAGGGTCGTGATATCAATGTGGTGGAAAGAAAGTGGGTCAAACACATTCCAAAGAAAATTTGTATTTTCGTGTGGAGGATAAGACTTGGGCGGATTCCAACTAAAGAGGTGTTAGATAAATTGGGAATCGAAATGGATACAATATTGTGCCCGAGATGCGGAACAACGGTAGAGACAATAGATCATGCTCTGGTTAATTGTGAGGACGTGAAATCGATATGGCACATAACGGGGAGATGGTGGAACTTAAATCTCTCGGCGGTTAGTTCGGTAAGTGATCTGTTAGGGACGTGCGATCAAGTGAGTATCAACGCCAAAGCTTTGGAAAGATGGACCGCGACGTTATGGTGTTTCCTATACATAATTTGGACGCATCGTAATAAAGTGATCTTTGAGAAGAAGCAAGGAAATATCTCAGACCAATTTTTCATGGCGCAGTTAAAAGTTTTCGAATGGGTTAAAAATAGAGACAATACCTTAATCACCGATTGGAGTAGTTGGTTGTCTAGTCCGGGATCGACGTAACTACAATCGACGGTGACTTTGTTGTTGCCCTGGCGTATTCGGAGGAATTTTTGGGGTGGGTGCTGACTATCCCAGTGGCCTGGTTTGCCACTCGCAAACAGGCACTGGTGGTATTCTTTTGGGTATGATATTAGGTAGTGATTGGTTAATATCTTGGTCCCTGGAGTTTAGTTGGAGTCTAGAGTTTTGTATTGTTGTTTGATCCCTTCCTGTATTTTGTTTGGATTTTTTTGGTGAAATAAAATTCCTTCTTGCTGATCAAAAAAAAAATTTGGAGTGTAATCCATCCAATTGTAATGCTTTTCGACTAATACTATAAAACTTATTTACTTTCACATGATTACTTGGGGGTAAAAGGTAAAATAAGTTTTATTGATGTTTTTATGTCGGCTAAATTCTAAGCAATAATTGAAAACTAATTTCTTCATTTTTGTGGTGAATCGCAGACAGCGTAGGCTATATCACAACTATTCTTGCAGGCTAGTGGCTCGAGATCCATTAATAAAATTTAAAATTGTTCATTGTAGGACGTTAGTTGTAACAACCTGGACATTTATATAAACAATAAAATAACATTTTATACTAAATACCGCCCCAGGCTTACATTTACAGAGTACAATGTTCATATCTATTTCTTACTACACAACTGAGTTCAAAAAGGTAAACTACTGCATGACGTCTTCTATCTCCTGCTTATAGCTCATATCTTCTCTTTACCTTTATCTGTACCTGCTACTTTTCGATAACCTGAAACAGGATAAAAATTTTGAAATAGCGAGGGTTAGACCAATGGTGTAGTGAGTCCCCTCCAATCACTACTGCAACAGTTCAAATATTAATTAAAACATTTAAACAAAACTTTATATCTCAAAACATAACCTGCTCTTTTAATCAAACTTTAAAAACACATTATGCTTTTCAGGCATAACTCAATCTACTGGCCATCACTGACCACTTTTTACGCTTCGCAAGCGTACCTTAAGCTACTGACCAACATTCCCGTCAAATACGGTATGTCTGTCTCGCACTGCTTTATTTTAGGGACACACCCTAATGGCATAAACGGGCCACACTCCCCGGTACGAGCAGGCGGGTCACACTTCCCGACTTAGGTCAGACTTCTGACTCAAATGTATGCATACACCTAGTCCTGCCTGTATATAAAACAAGTTTATATACACTGAGCATAAACATGCCCAACTGATTAAATCAATCTTTTGAAATAATTTTGCATAACTTTCAATACTATAAATGCGCAGTATATAAAACTCACATTTATCAATTAACTGCTCAAATCATAAAAAATTTAGTTTGAAAGACTCACCTCTGATTCTTCTTGATTAACTCTGATTTCTACTGATTAACACCACCTACGATGGTATTAAAAACAAAGGTAAGCTAACTCGCTATTAATACTCTTTCTTTCAAAAGACTCATCAATGAAATCTAATGCTACTATCCCAGTATGAAACCGTCCTGATCACAACTTCTTATGACCAATTAACAAAATACCGGTCGAATATATAAACTGATCAACACCGGTCGAACACTATACCGGTCCATAACAATATATCGATCAATAGCTATACCGGTCAAGTAACCTTACCGGTTGAATGCTCTTACCGGTCAAATGCTCTTACCGGTCAAATAATCTTACCGGTCGAATAATCTTACCGGTCGAATGCTCTTACCGGTCGAACCTCTATACCGGTCGACCGATACCTCTACCGGTCTTTACAACCTACCGGTCTTTACATTTTATCGGTCGAATGCAAACTACCGGTCCTTTACACTTTATCGGTCGAATGCAAACTACCGATATACATCATCTTCCCGGTCGAGTTCATATTGTAAGTCGACGATTAACAGTTCAACCTAAAAAACTTTTTGATCATTAAATCGATCAAATACACGGTTAAAAACTTGATTAACAAGACTATTTACCGACTATAACATGCAGATAGAAGTATTAAGCTAAAAACATACCTCTATTTGACCAAAAACTATCGATCCTCAAGATCTCCTTCTCTTTTCTCTCTGCCTCTTTGCTCTGAGTTCTCTATCTCTCTCTAAGTCGACTTCTTTCAAAATATCAGTATAATGAAACCAAAGATCTGATAATTAGGTTATATAAAACCTAAGTTTCAAATAACCCCCCTGCACTTTGGTTCTCGCTTCACTTTTCACCCAACTTCCAAAATTAATAAAATTTTCGGATCCGAATATTACATTAGTAGTAATCGAATTGACATGAACTGGATATCGCTTGTTTTGCCCTTCCTCTTTTTAGTCTTGTTTGAGTAGTTGCTCAGACGTTTATCGCATCTCGGTGGCTCTTTCTGTATTATAAGGGGTATTTTCTGCCGGTGGATTGTTTCATATAACGTTGTATAAAAAGTCATTTATGCATGATGTGGTTATGTGGTGACCTATAATTTGCTGCATATCCTTTTGAATAAAGGCATACTAGTTATGGGTATTTTACAATCATCTGAAACATAAGATATCTCATACAACTGATCTATTTCAGAGATAGAAAATTGTCTAAAACTAGAGGAAGGACGTGATAACCTAAAGTTTGGATTCATGACTCAGGTTATTATATTTTCTTTACTGGCTAATTATATGGATTCATCAACTTCAAAAGGGAAATATTTTATGGTATATTTGATTTTATCAGCTTATACACAAGTGTGTTTTCTAGCATTATGGTTTTTGTGGCTTTGAAGCTAAGTTTGCCCAAATATGGTGGCTTTGTTTTTGTTTTATGTTGGAAGTTACAAGTTTTAACTTCGCTGGATATCTATCGTGTAGATCCAGCCGATCCCAAGCCCGGATAAAGGAAGAGGGAGACTAAATACTTGTTGTATATGAATCTTTTATAGGCGGGACTGAAAGAGGCGAGAACAATCAAAGTTGGGTCTCGAATTGGTACCTTCAAAATCGGGCAGACCGATGTGGTCCCAACCAAAACTCCTACGACCAGTTTAGGCCCGTTTTAGCGATCTCGAGCTTGAATTATTTTCGAAAATAATATATTTTTAGATATTTTTTTACATAAATTTATATTTTCCTTAAATACAAACATTATCATATTTTAAACCACACAAAAACATATTTTAAAATCGACAAGATAAAGATAAAATAAAAGGAAACATTAAAATCAAGATGTATCGCCATACATTACGCGAATACATCTCTAGTTTAATAAAAAATAAAATTAGAAAAATCACAAAAAGACCAAAATATCCTTACTTAACACTTAACGGTCTCTTTTTAACGAAATTATTCCAAAGGACCAAATTTGTAAATTTTTATAATCACGAGGATCTTAATGTGATGAACGAACCAATGACGTAGTTGACACTAGGAGTGCTCACGAGTTGGGTTGATTGGGTTGAAGGCATTACAACAACTCAATCCAATAAAATTGACCCTTACCTTCCATCAAAGTAAGAAAAAAATAGAATCGATTAGACCCCGATAGGTAAATGATCAACTTACCACCCTTTCTTTCGGAGGAATTCAAAAATACTATGATGGCTCCGTTGGCGGTTTGAGAATTTTCAACCAACCCAACCCAACACAAACAAAAGGGCAACCCAACCCAACCCGTTCGGGTTGTGTTTAAACAAAGTAAAAACAATATTGAAAACATAAAAATAAGAAATTTTTTCTTTTTTTAAAAAAAACCCATCATTCAAAAGAATATATGAGTTCATCAAATATTAGGTATCACATATAACTTTTAAATAATGTACTCTTATGAGTTCCATTGCTCGTTATTATCGAGTTGTTTTTGGTAACCTATACATATTAAAGGAAAATATAAATAATTTTAAAAAAGATATTAAAACATTTATCTGGTTGATCGGGTTACTTTGAGCCTAGCCTAATAAATTGGGGTTGTCCTAGTTTTGTAACGATTATATATCGAGTTACCTTAAATTATCTTTTTGAGTTGATAGGTTTGGATTAATAGGGGTGGGTCGGTTTTTTAGCACCTAGTTGACACATCAAAATTGACCAAACCAAACCGACTATTCCCGCGTTTGACCTACGCGTTATATATATTTATATAATCAAACCGACATCTTCCTATTTAATATTTATATATATATAATCAAACCGATATCCTCATCCATCCACCTAATTGATAAGGTTTCTAGGCTCTTCATGACTTCATGATTCCCGTTCTCCGGTGGCCGATCTTCATCTTCAACGGCTTTTAGGTTCTTCTATCCTATTCTGTCCTTTTGATTTCGATTTAAAAGCTGTTTGTTAAGGCATCGATTGACGGTTTTGATTTCAAAGTTTGTGTGAAAGATCTTCATCCACAACGGTTTACAGGCTCTCTCACTCTTTTATGTTATACGTTCTTTGATTTCGATTTCAAAGCTGTTTGTTACGGCATCGATCGATAATTTCGATTTATAGGATGTTTGTTAGGCTTCGATTTCGATTTTGAAGTGTTTGTTACGGCATCGATCGATAATTTCGGTTTCAAGGATGTTTGTTAGGCTACGATTTCGATTTCAAAGTGTTTGTTACGGCATCGATCGATAATTTCGGTTTCAAGGATGTTTGTTAGGCTACGATTTCGATTTCAAAGTGTTTGTTACGGCATCGATCGTTAATTTCGATTTCAAGGCTGTTTGTTAGCTCCGAATTTTGATTTCAAAGTGTTTGATACGGCATCATTCGGTAAATTCGGTTTCAAGGCTGTTTGTTAACTTCGAATTTTGATTTCAAAGCGTTTGTTATGGCATCGATCTATAGTTTCGGTTTCAAGGATGTCTGTTAGGCCAGGTCCTTTGGATATATGACTGATCATAAAAGGTTTTCATGTTCTTCTTCGCGTATGTTGAACAAAAGGTTTTTTTTCTTCTAGTATTTTCTATGCTTGGAGATGTCGATTTGAAAGCTATTTGTTAGTTTACGCTCGAGTTGTTGGATCATGGCCGATAGAAATTTTGATTAGGTAGTATCATCCAAGGAGTTCATGGTAAAAGGTTCCAGGTTCTTTTTGACGTTTCTTCTTCGTTAGGTAATATGTAAAATATTCACTGTGAAGCTGTTTGATATGACAGATCAAACGTGTTATCGGTTGAAGACGCGAGGAATTTTGATTACATATAAATATACAAGCGGTTGATGACAACGGATTCCAGGTTGTTCATCTTATATCTTCCATCTTCGATGATAATTATATTTAGATTATGGCAAATCTATCAGGTTATTGGTTCATAGGTGCACGGAGCTGTTAGTAAAGGATTCCAGGTTCTTCTTGTATCTTCTACCTTTGATGATAATACGATTTTGATAAGCTATTTGTTAGAGCAGATCAAGTGGGTTATTGGTCCGTAGGTGGGAGAAACTATGACTAGATATTATACTCCAAGTCGTCTAACCCGGGTTCTTCTGTAACTTCTTTTTGGTAATAGCTTGGTAGCTGTCAGGGTTGCGGTCCTGGGAGAACTTGTGGTGGGTATCTCAATGACCAGGGTCTTGTATCTATGGCTGTTTGCAGTGGGATCCGGTTATACTGGTCATTGTGGGTTTTCTTCATTGGAGTAAGAGCTACTTGATAGTTGGTTTAACTCTTTTTCGTCATCTTTTACTCGATTAGTTTTTGGCATCATGAAGTGCAGTGGATAATTTTTTGTGTTAGGTTGGTTCATCATTTCGTAGCAATTGGATGGTTGTATCCGTTCTTGTTTGTCCTTACTACCTTAGTTACTGTTACCTTAGCTGCGGCCCTTCGTGGGTTTCGTTGTGCTTGCATGACCATTTATGAGGTCACTTGTATTTATTGTAGGTCTAAATTTCTGCCAAGTGGCAATGGGGTTGATCATTATGATTTGTATTGCCAATCTCTGTAGTCTTCTATCAGTTTCCTATTAGTTCAGATCCTATCGACTTTGGGGGCAGGCTTGGGGGAGGTTCTCTTTGTTGATAGGTACTAGAAAGCTGCTGTGTGGTGATGATTGTCCTTGATGCTGTCTAGGGTTTTCATTCATTTGGTGACCATCTTAACTACAACCTTTTGTTGCTTTCATTCCCCCCTCTTAAGGTTCTGTGGCCAGATAGAGAGGTTGAATCTCGATTCATGACACGATGTGCTATTGGACCCGTGCCTTCGTACTTTCAGTGGAAAAGACAATGCCTCAAATGGTTTTACTTTGGGTAAATGGTCTCTTGTTCTTCAGACTAAAGTTATTGGTTTTGTCAAAAAGATATTTCTTACGGCATCATTCGATCATCTTGGTTTCAAAGCTGTTTTTCCGGTCATATCTCTATTTTTAACGGCTTTTAGGATCTTCTTTTTGTAACTTGCAGAAAAAGTTGAACGGTCTCTTTCGTATCTTATTGTGAATGTCGATCTGTAAGCTATTTGTTACCGTATCGGTTGATGAGTTTGATTTGAAAGCTGTTTTTTACATCATCAATCACTGTTCCGAATTTGAAGTTGATTGGTAGGCCAGATATTTTTATCCGCACCGGTTTGTTTTTAGGTTCTCTTGTTATCTTCGACAAACTGCTTTCAGGTTCCTTTTCTAGTATCTTTTGTACCTGGGCATGGTGAAATTTGAAAGCTCCGTGTTACGACATATCTGGTTCCAGGCTCTTCTTGTGGCATCTTCTTCTATTAGGTAATAAGCCATGGAAGATCAATAGGGTTATGTGTTCATAGACGCGAGAAATTATGATCGGACATTATCATTCAAGTGGTTCACGTCAGCAGATTTCAGGTTCTTCTACTGTTATTTTCTATCGTCGATAGTGATTATGTCTCAACTGCGAACTTACTTGTCATGGCAGATCCATCAGGATACTGGCTCATAGTTGTGTGAAATTATGTACCGACCAGATTCCAGGCTCTTATCGTATATTCTTCCTTTGATGATGACTCGACTTCTATTCAAAAGCTATTTGTTATGGCATATTAATCTGGTTATTTGTCCGTGGGTGGGAGAATCTATGACTAGAATTATTTTCCAATCGAATTCTTGATAAATGATTCCAGGTTCTCCTGGTAACTTGTTTACTCAACAATAACTTGTTTTGATTGCAAAGCTGTTCGTCCTGGCATAACAGTTGGGTCGTTGTGTTGGAGCTGCAAGAAGTTACGCCTGACTAACATCATCCAAGAAGTTCATGACTTGATGCATTATCTAACTTCAGCATCAAAGTTTTGTTATGGCAGAACGGCAGGGTTATTGGTTACTTCTTTGATGCATCATCTGTAGAAATTGTTGGGAACTCATGACCAGGTTCTTGTATCTATGGCTGTTTGCAGTACAATCAGGTGGTTCTGGTGTCTGTGGTATCTTGATAGGTTGGAGTATTACATGATAGTTGGTTGCTCTCTTTCATTACCTCCCATATAATTTGCTTTCTGTATCACAATTGAATGATTATATCATTTTCTTGTGTTCCTAGGGTTTTGTTGGTTGTTGAGGGACGGTTGGCCACCGGTTCATCAGTTCGTAGCGATTGGATGGTTATCTCTGATATTGTTTTTCTTTCCAACCTTGGTCATTTTTTGTGAGCTCTATTTATGGTCCTTGCATGATCTTTTATGAAGTTACTTGTTTGTTTGTAGGTCAAAATTTGTGCTAAATGGCTACTGGTATGATCATAACGATTTCTATTGCCAGTTACTGTAGGCTGCTGATATATTTGTTATATTGAGATTCTTTCAGCTTTGATGCTAGTGTGGGTAAGGGTTATGCTTGTTTTCTTTGTTGGTAGGTACTATGTAGCTTCTGCTATGTGATGATTGTTCTTGGTATGTTGTCTAGCATCCTGACCACAACCATTTGTTGCTCTCATTGTTACGTGGCCAAGTAGAGAGATTGCATATTGGTTCTATGTGTTATTGGATCCATGTCGTTATGGTTTTGTTGGAATAGACAAAACCATAATGGTTTTACTTCTGGTTGATCGTCTTCACTTTTCATCTGAAAGGGAATGGTTTTGTCATTAGAACATCCAGGTGGATCCCGAGTGGATGATGTCATCGTGTTGGTAAATTCACTGGCCTTCTTTATTGTGCCATTTTCCTTCTGATAGATGATTGCAACATATCTGTCATTCTTGTGATATGCCAATTACTATCTTTCGATTTTGTGGTTTGCTGTTATGCCGTTTTATTATCTCTGTCTATGCTCCCCATGTTGCATACTGTTGGTCGTCTTCCTCAATGGCACATGAGAACCTGCTAAAAGGTTGGCTATGGAGCACTTGTCGCTTGGCAACGGATGTCTTGGTCCATTTCTTCCACTCTTGATTGATCATATCATTCTAGTCTTGGGCATTGTCATTATCATTATATCTGCTTTCCTTCTTTCTTTTCCTTTTGTGTCGAGGTCCCTACAGGTTCAGATAGAACTGAAAATGATTGGATCGTTGTTCTTACCAGTGGATTGTCAGCACCTATGTTTTCTTCTTTGCCCCTTCCTTGTCCATTCATTTTCTCAAATTTCCTTGTCTAAACTTGTGTGATTAACTTGTGTTTGTATGTAGGTTCTGCTGATACCAAACACTCTGGTCCAAATATCAAGATTACAATTCTGGTTTTTCTATATTTCTTATGACTGTCTTCTGTTTTAGCATTATGGGTTTCTCCTTGTAGTTGTCTAGGGCTCATCTGTGTTCCCTTTGCTGTATGATGTGCATTTTGTAGGTCTTTCTTTGGTGGGCACGGGAACCTGCAAATATGGTTGGCCATGGAGTACGTGTGTTAGCTATTGAAGATGTCTTGGTCTATCTGTTTGTGTGAATTCTACTCTCATTTTAGTTTTTGCTGTCCTTGGTTGCTTTTGTTAGTCTTGCATAATTTTTTTTCCTTTTTTCTCTATGGGGTAAATAAGATGTGCAATGATTATTACTTTTCCGCAGGTTTTGACTGAACTGAAGATAATCGCTAGTCACTTATTGGCACTTGTATCTTCTTGCTTGTCACTATTTTGTTTATAATCTCATTTCTGAATTGCCATTGTGTGTAAAAGCTTGCATGATCATATTGTGCTTTATTTGTAGGTTTATTTGGTGCCAAACACAGTGGTCCAATTACTGAGGTCACCATGCCCGCTGTTTTTGTATGATTCTTTATGATTGTTTATTGATTTAACATTATTTTTTTCATCATCTTGAGAACTGTTGCTCTTTTGGTAATAGGTCTAACAAAGTGCCCCACCTCAATTGGACAATGGTCTTTCTTGGTTTGTTGCTATCTGTGGTGGTTGTGGTTCTGTGAATCCTGTGGATGTTTATGGAAAATGGAAGTAGAAGCGTTGTTTCAGTTTTGCGTGATACCCTGGGGTAAAAGATGAAATATGTTCTATAACTGATATTCTTCTGTTTAATTTATCTTGGCGAAATTTGAAGCGCTGACCAGCAACTTATTTATTTCATTTTGGGGTGGCTTGCAGGTAGCGTTGAACATATGTGCTGTATTTATTTTTGTTATGCCTTCATTTTGAAGTTTGCAAGTATTCATATGAACGGGTTGAGAAGTCTATGACTTTTTACCATTTGGCTTTATATTCATTATTCATCAATTTAGAGATATGTGGCCCTCACACAGGTTTTTTCCATTCCCTATGCGTGTAGTAGGTCGCATACCAGTTACTATTGTTGTCCTTGGAGCACTTGTGGCTTGGCAGCGGGTGTCTTTGTCCATCTCTTTATGTGAAATCTACCTTCCTCTTGCTTATATCTTGCTTTTTTGTCTTCCCTGTTTTTGTGTGTGTAAGGATAGATTTCTCTCACCACAGGTCCAGACATAAATGCGGTCGCCGGCGGATCATCAGCACCTATATTTTCTTCCTTGTCACTATTTTGTCCGTTTTTTCGTTTCTCAAATTTCTATGTGAGCTTGCGTGATTATTTTGATGTTTGTATGTAGGTCTTGTTGATACCAAACACTGTGGTTCGACTATCAAGATCATGCTTTACTGGTTATTCTTATTTCTTACTATTGTCCTCTGTTTTAGCGTAATCGGTGTTTCCTTGTAGTTGTCTAGGCCCGTCTATGTTCCCCCTGCTGAATGATGCACATTCTGTAGGTCTTCTTCAGTTGGACATCGATACCTGTTATTATGGTTGGCTATGGAGTAATTGCGTTTGCTATTGAAGGTGTCTTGGTCAATCTATTTCTGTGAATTCTGCTTTCCTGCCACACTTTCTCATTTTGTATCCAATCGTTTCTTTTTCTGTCTTGGTATTCTAGTTTCTCTTACGTAAATGAGATGTGGAAGGCTAATTCTTCTTTCCACAGGTTTTGACCTAACTGATGATGATCACTGGTAGATGATTGGCACTTCTATTTTCTTCCCTGACACTGTTCTGTTTATTCTCTTATATCTGAATTGTCATTTTGTGTAAACTTGCATGATGTGATTGTATTTTGTCTGTAGGTTTGTTTGGTGCCAAACACTGGTCCAATCATCGACATCACCATGTTCACGTTTTTTGTGCAATTCTTACGACTGTTATTTGTTTTTAACATTACTTGTCTATCGTTTTTCGTCTGTCCGTCATCTTCAGAACATCTTCTCTTGCTAACAGGTTGTTCTGTGAATCCTGTTGACGTTAATGGAAAATGGAAGTAAAAGCTTCATTTCAATTTTGCCTCATACCCAGGGTAAATGATGAAAGATGTTCTACGACCAGTGTACTTTTATTTACTTCTATATTGGCTTAAATTTGAAGCAATAACTGACAACTGATATTTTCCTTTTTGGGGTGACCTACGGATAGTGTAGGCATATGGTGCTGTATTTATTCTTGTTATCCCTTCATTTTGAAGTATGCTAGTATCTATCTGAAAGGGCTGAAAAGCTGTAGATGGCATTTCCATTCAGCTTTAGATTTGTTACTCGTTAGTTTGGAAGTATACGTCTTCTTTGTTGTTCTGGTTATTCTGGTGACATTTTTCTTGTAGTTCTTTTTTGGTCCGTCTATGTTCCCTGTGTTGCATAGTATATGGTTGTCTTCTCCAATGCGCAAGAGTACCTGATAATATGGAGCAGTTGTGGGTTAGCAGTGGCTGTCTTGGTTCATTTCTATTCTGCAACCTGTACCTTTCTCTCTTCTATATTTCATTCATATCATCCTGGCGGGCGTTCTCATCATCGTCATATCTGCTTTCTTTTTTTCCCTTGCCTTTTTTCTAGGTGTCAGAGATGTAAGGATTCACTTTCGTCGCCACAGGTTCAGACAGAATTAAAAATGATTGGATTGTTGTTCTTGGCAGCAGATCGTCAGCACCTATGTTTTTTCTCTAGCGTTATTCTTTTTCATTCTTCGATTTCCCTGCTTTTCTTGTGTGTAAGCTTGTGTGATTAGTTTGTGTATTGCATGTAGGTTTTGCTGATACAGATACCGTGGTCCGAGTATCAAGTTCACCCATTTGCTGGTTTTTCTATGATTCTTATGATTTTCTGTTTTGGTTTTTTGGTTTTCTCTTGTAGTTGCCTCAGGGTCCCCTTGTTTTATGACATTGTGTAGGTCATCTTCGGTGGGCCACAGATACCCGCTAATTTGGTTGGGAATGGACTACTGCTGTTGGCTATTGAAGATGTCTCGGTTAATCTATATATGTAAATTTAACTTTCCTCTTATTTTTATCTAATTTTTTTGTGTTGTGTCCTTTGTTGTCTTTGTTTCTCATGCATCGTTTCTAATTTTCTTTCATTTACTTCTTTTTTCTCTTCCATAAATGAGATGTGCAAGGATGATTCTTTCTGCAGGTTCTAACCGAACCAAATATAATCGCTTGTGAATAGTTGGCATTTGTATCTTCTTTCCTGAAGCTATTTTGTTTATTCTCATTTCTGAATTGTATTGCATGTAAGCTTGCATGATTTTAGGTTCTTCCAGTAACATCTTTAGCAGCACTTGTGGCCACTGAGGACAGGGCTGCACGCTTTAGCAGCTGGGCCAAAGGCCCTAATTGCCAGGATTAGTCTGGGCCAAAGGCCCAGGATACCCTTTCCAAAAAAAAAAAACATCTTTATCAGATAATAACTTGTTTTGATTGCAAAGCTGTTCATTTTGGCAAAGCAGTCGGGTCATATTATTGGAGTTGCAAGAAATTACGGCGGGGTAACATCATCCAAGTAATTCGTGATATGATGCATTATTTGAAGATTTTGATGATCAATTTCAGTTTTAAAGTTATTTGTTATGGCAACACGAGAGTTATTGGTTACTTATTTGATGATTATCATTAGAAATTGTTGGGTTGGAAGAACTCACGACCAGGATCTTGTATCTACGGCTGTTTGCAGCACAATCAGGTGGTTCTGGTCCTCGAGTATCTTTATTGGTTGGAGTATTACTTCATAGTTGGTTGCTCTCTTCCATTACCTTTCATACAATTTGTTTTTGTATTGCAATCAAATGATTAAATCATTTTGTCGTGTGTTTCTAGGGTTTTGTTGGTTGTTGAGGGACGGTTGGCCATCGATTCTTCGTTTCGTGGCAGCCCGATGGTTATGTTTGATCTTGTTTTTCTTCATAACCTTAGTTATTGTTTTGTAGGCTTTATTTTGGCGATGTTTTCCTTGTGGTTTTATTATGTCTCTCTATGTTGTCTATGTTTCCCATGTTGCATGCTGTTGGTCGTCTACCTCAATGGCACATGAGTTGCTAATAGGGTTGGCTATGGAGTACTTGTGGCTTATCAGCGGATCACCGGGTTCATCTCTTTCTGTGTTATCGTTATATCTGCTTTCTTTTCTCTGTTTCCTCCTTTTGTGTGTAGATTTAAGGATAGGTTGTCACTTCAGGTTGAGACAGAACTGAAAATGATTGGATCGTTGTTCTTGTCAGTGGACCGACAGCACCTATGTTTTCTTCCTTGTCCCTATTTTGTCCATTCTTTGATTTCTGAATTTCCCTTGTGTAAGCTTGCGTGATTAGTTTGCGTTTTGCATGTAGGTTTTGTTGATACCAAACACCATGATCCAAATATCAAGATCACCATTCTGGTTTTCCTATATTACTTATAATTTGTCTTTCGTTTTATCATTATCAATTTTTCCTTGTAGTTGCCTAAAGCTCATCTATGATCTCCTTGTTGTATGATGCTCATTCTGTAGGTTTGCCATGGAGTACATGCGTAAGCTATTCAAGATGTCTTGGTCTATTTGTTTCCGTGAATTCTACTCTCTCATTTGATCTCATTTAGTCTTTGGTTGTTTCTGTTACTTTTACATCATTTTTTTTCATCTTTTCTTCTTTTTCTCTTGCATAAATAAAATGTACAAGGATAATTGTTCTTCCACAGGTCCCGACAGAATTCGAGATGATCGCTAATCGATCACACACTTGTATTTTCTTCCCCAACACCTACTTCGTTTATTCTCTCTTTTCTGAATTGCGATTGTGCGTAAGCTTGTATGAGAAGTTTGTGCTTTGTCTGTAGGTGTTTTTGGTGCCAAACGCCATGGTCCAATAATTGAGGTCACCATGTGTGCTGTTTTTGTATAATTCTAATGACCACCTTCTGATTTAGCATTATCTTTTTACATCTTTTCATCATCTTTGCTGATTGGTCTACCAACATGTTCGTGTCAATTGGACCATGGTCTTTCCTTGTTTGTTGCTATCTGTGGTTGTGGTTATGTGAAGCTTGTGGACGTTTATGGAAGGTAGAAGTAGAAGCTTTGTTTCAGTTTCATGTGATAGCCTGGGGTAAAAGATGGAAGATGTTCACTAACTGATGCCTTTTAATTTTCTATCTTAGCGAAATTTGAAGAATTAACCAATAACTTATTCTTTCATTTTGGGGGTGATCTGCAGGTAATGTAGACGTATGTGCTGTATTTATCCTGCTTATGCCTTCATTTTAAAGTTTGCAACTATTTATTTGAACGGGTTGAGAAATCGTTGATGACATTACTATTAGCTTAAGATCCATTACTCATTAATTTAGCCTGCTCTCATAGTTTCTTCTTTTTCCTTCCTCGTTCCTCATGTCGCATAGGGTAGGTTCGTCTTTCTCAATGGCACATGCATACCAATTACTAGCTGGCTATGGAGCCCTTGGCTTGGCAGTGGATGTCTTGGTCTGTCTCTCTATGTGAAAAATCTACCTTCCTCTTGTTTATATGTGCTTTCTTTTTTTCCTTTTCTTCTTTATGTGTGTCGATGTAAGGATCACTTATGTTACTAGAGGTTCAGACTTAGAATTGAATGATTATTCGTGCCGCTGATCCATTAGCGCCTATGTTTTCTTCCTTGCCACTATTTTGTCCATTCTTTGATTTCTCAGTTTTCATCGTTAAGCTTGTATGATTAGTGTATTTTTTGTATGTAGGTCTTCTTGATACCAAACACCGTGGTCCAATATAAGATCACCATTTGCTGGTTTTTCTATTATTCTTATTATTGTCTTATGTTATAGCATTATTGGTTTTCTCTTGTTTGCCTCGGGCTCATCTGTATTCCCCTTGCTGTATGATACACATTCTGTAGGTCTTGTTCGGTGGGACATGGGTACTGGCTAATTTGGTTGGCTATGGAGTACTTGCGTTAGCTATTGAAGATGGTCTTGTTGGTCAATCTGTTTCTGCAAATTCTACTTTCCTCTCGTTTTATTTCATTTCATATCTTGTTGTCTTGGTTGTCTTCGCTTCTCTTGCATAATTTCTATTATACTTCCTATTTCTTCCCTATTTTCTCTTGCGTAAATGAGACTTCTTTCTGCAGGTTCTGACCGAGCTAAAGATAATTGCTCATGAATTGTTGGCACTTGTATGTTCTTTCCTGAAATTTCTTAATTGCCATTGCGTGTAAGCTTGCATGATATGTTTGTGTTTTGTTTGTAGGTTTGTTTGGTGCCAAACACCGTGGTCCAATCTTTGAGATCACTATTTGCATGGTTTTTGTCTAATTCTTGTGATCTTTAATTTGTTTTAGCATTATTTGTTTTTATTTTTTTTAATCATCTTGAGAACTTCTTCTTTTGTTCTTTTGCTAATAGGTCTAACAAAGCATTTACGTCCATTGGATCGTTGTGTTTCCTGGTTTGTTCCTATATGTTGTTTGGTGAATCCATGGAAAATAGAAGTAGAAGCATCATTTCAGTTTTGCGTGATACCCTGCGGTAAAGGATAAAAGATGTTTTGTGGCTGATATTCTTCTAATTATTTTATCGAAATTTGAAGCATCACCTGACAACAGATTTCTATCGTTTTGGGGGGTGATCTGCAGATGGTGTATAGACATATGTTCCGTATTTATTCTTGTTATGCCTTCTTTTGAAGTTTGCAGGTATTTATTTTAAAGTGTTAATAGGTCATAGATGGCATCACCATTTAGCTTAGATTCATTACTCGTTTATTTGGAGGTATATGGCTGCTTTCAAGGTTTTCTTTGTGGTTTCTTTGGTCCGTCTATGTTCCCCGTCTTGCATAGCGTGGGTTGTCTTCCTCGATGGCACATGAGTACCTGCTAGTTCTGGAGCAATTGCGGCTTAGCTGAGGATTTCTTGGTCCATCTCTTTCTATGATTTATGTCATTCTCTTTTTGTCAGATTCGTATCATTCTGTTCTTGGACGTTCTCGTTATCTCTGTTTTTTCCCCTCCCATCCCTTCTAAGTGTTACATATGTAAGGATACACTTTGTCACCACAGGTTCAGACGCATACTGAAAATGATGGGATCGTCGTTCTTGCCTGCAGATCGTCAGCACCTATGTTTTCTTCCTTGCCCCTATTTTTGTCCATTCTTTGATTTCTGAATTTGTCTCGTATGTAAGCTTGCGTGATCAGTTTGCATGTTGTATGTAGGGTTTGTTGATACCAAACACCGTGGTCCAAATATCAAGATCATTCTGGTTTTTCTATATTGCTTATGATTGTCTTCTGTTTTAGCATTATTGTTTTTTTTAGTTGCCTAGGGCTCATCAATGCACATTCTGTAGGTCTTCTTCGGTGGGCATAGGCAGCTGCTAATATGGTTTCCCATGGGATAAATGTGTTAGCTATTGAAGATGTCTTGGTTTGCCAATATGAATTCTACTACCCTTGTACTTTATTTCATTTTGTCCTTTACTATAGTTGTTACTTTGACATCATTCTTTTTTCTTCTTTCGTAAATAAGATGTGCGAGGATAATTGTTTTTTCCGCAGGTTCTGACTGAACTGAAGAAGATCGCTAGTCAGTCAAAGCACTCGTATTTTCTTCTGCAACGCTATCAATTTATTCTCTCATTTCTAAATTGCCATTGTGTGTAAGCTTGTATCAATTTATTCTCTCATTTCTAAATTGCCATTGTGTGTAAGCTTGCACGATGAGATTGTGCTTTTTCTGTAGGTTTGTTTGGTGCCAAACACCGTGGTCCAATTATTAAGGCGACCATTTGTGCTGTTTTTGTGTAATTCTTGTGATCATTTTTATGATTTTGTGTTCTTTATTTACTTCTTTCCATCATCTTGAGAACTTTTTGCTTATTTGCTAGAAGGTCTACCAAAGCGTTCGCATCAATTGGAACGTCGTCTTTCCTTAATGGCACATGCATACCACTGAGCACTGGCTTGGCAGCGGATGTCTTGGTCCATATCTTCATATGAAATCTACCTTTGTCTCGTTTATATCTGCTTTCTTTTTTCCTTCCTTCCCTTTTTCTCTGTCAGAGATGTAAGGATGCACTTCTCTTGCCACAGGTTTATAGACAACTGAGAATGATTGGGTCATTATTCTTGCCGGCGGATCATCAACACCTATGTTTTCTTCCTTTCCGCTATTTTGGCCATTCTTTGATATCTCTAATCTTCGTTGTGTGAGCTTGCGTGATTAGTTTGTGTTTTGCATGTAGGTCTTGTTGATACCAAATACCATGGTCCAACTATCAAGATCACCATTTGCTGGTTTTTCTGTACTTCTTATTGTTGTCCTCTGGTAGTGCATTACTGGTTTTTTCTTGTAGTTACCTCGGGTTCATTTATGTTCCACTTGCTCAATGATGCACATCCTGTAGGTCTTTCTCGGTTGGACATTGGTACCTGCTATATGGAGTACTTGTGTTAGCTATTGAAGATGTCTTGGTTAATCTGTTCCTCTAAATTTTACGTTCCTTTCATTTTTTCCCATTTAGTATCCTGCTGTTCTTGGTGGTTTTTTTTTTAAACTCTTGCATCATTTCTTCTTCTTATTATTATTCTTTGTTCTTTCACGTAAATGAAACGTGCAGGGATAATTCTTCTTTCCACAGGTTCTGACCCAGCTGAAGATGATCGCTAGTGAATCATCGGCACTTGTATTTGTGAACCCTAGACTATTCTGTTTATTCTTTTTTCTCTGAATTGCCATTGTCTGTGAACTTGCATGATGTGATTGTATTCTGTTTGTAGGTCGATCATCGGGATCACCATGTGGCGGGTCTTTTGTATGGTTCTTATGATTATTTTTGTTCAGCATTTTTTTTCCTGTCTTTCCATCATCTTCAAAACATCTTCTCTTGCTAACAGGTCTACCAAAGCGTTTGAGCCAATTGAACCATATTCTTTCCTGTGTTATTATCTGTGGTTGTTCTGTGACGTGTTGATGTTAATGGAAAATGGAAGTAGAAGCTTCGTTTCAGTTTTGTGTGATACCCAGGGGTAAAAGATAAAAGATGTTTGCATATGACCGATGTTGTTCTATTTATTTCTATCTTGGCAAAATATAACCAATGTAATATGACAACTGATTTCTTCCATTTTTGGGGTGACATGGGTAGTGTAGACATATGTGCTGTGTACTTATTCTTGTTATTCCTTCATTTTGAATTTATTTGAAATGGTTAACTTGTAATAGAACTGATGCGTGAGAGAAATATTAGATTACATAAGAAAGGCATGAGATAAAATAGTGATTGCGAGGCCCCAATTCTTGACTGGGGGGGACCAAGTTGATAGGATCCCCTTTTTTACGTCCCCATGCCCTCTGTGTGGCGACATGGGGGGAAGTAATACTACTCCCAGACCCCCTAATATAAGACCCAATCCCCTTCCTTCACCACCCCCATGTGGATGGTCTACAGGGTGTGAAGCAGTGTCAAACCAAAATACCCAATAAGCATTAGCTCTCCCTGAAAAGGAGGTGATCCAGCCGCACCTTCCAGTACGGCTACCTTGTTACGACTTCACTCCTTCCCTGCCCCCATCGAGAAATAGAACTGACTAATCCTAAGGCAAAGGGTCGGCGAGAATTAATTATTGGGGACAGACAGACCGGTAAAACAGCAATTATCAGGGGCGCGCTCTACCCACTGAGCTGAACAAGGTTCAAGTCTACCGGTCTGTTAGGATGCCTCAGCTGCATTCAACACGCGCAATTTCTTTTCCGTCAATACGTCCTGCAATTATTACCAATTTACCATTTAGTTTTAGATTCATTACTCATTAGTTTGGAGGTATTTGTCTGCTCTAATGGTCTTCTCGCGACATTTATCTTATTCTTTTTCTTCTGTCTATCTTCCCAGTGTCGCACACTGTAAGTCATCTTCCCCAATGGCTCATGGGTACCTGATAATATAGTTGGCTATGGAACCTAGTACTGGATGTCTTGGTTCATCTCTTTCTGTGACTTCTACCTTTCTCTTGTTTATATCTCATTCGTATAATTCTGGTGGGCGTTTCTTATCAACGTTATATCTGCTTTCTTTTTCCTGGCCGCTTTTTGTGTTAGAGATGTAATGATTCACTTTTGTCACGACAGGTTCCTTCTGAACTGAGAATGGTTGGATCATTCTTCAATCAGTTCTTTTTCTTCTGTCTATCTTCCCAGTGTCGCACACTGTAAGTCGTCTTCCCCAATGGCTCATGGGTACCTGATAATATAGTTGGCTATGGAACCTAGTACTGGATGTCTTGGTTCATCTCTTTCTGTGACTTCTACCTTTCTCTTGTTTATATCTCATTCGTATAATTCTGGTGGGCGTTTCTCATCAACGTTATATCTGCTTTCTTTTTCCTGGCCGCTTTTTGTGCTAGAGATGTGAGGATTCACTTTTGTCACGACAGGTTCATTCTGAACTGAGAATGGTTGGATCGTTCTTCAATCAGTACCTATGTTTTTTTTTTCTTTAGCACTATTTTGTCCCTTCTTTGATTTCTCTGTTTTTCTTGTGTTTAAGGTTGTGTGATTAGTTTGCGTTTTGTGGCGATGCAAGGATACACACTTATGCCACTACAGGTTCAGACTTCAGACAGAATTGAATGATTGGATCCTTGTTCGTGCTGCTGGATCATCGGCGCCTATATCTTCTTCCTTGCCACTATTTTGTCCATCCTTTGGTTTGTCAACTTTGATTGTGTAAGCTTGTGTGATTAGTCTGTGTTTTGTATGTAGGTCTTGCTGACACTAAATACCGTGGTCCAACTATCTAGATCACCATTTGCTGGTTTTTCTATAATTCTTATTATTATTGTCTTCTGTTATAGCATTATTGGTTTTCTCTTGTTTGGGCTCATCTACATTCCCCTTGCTGTATGATACACATTCTGCAGATCTTCTTTAGTGGGATATGGGTACTCACTATTTGGTTGGCTATGGATTACTTGCGTTAGCTATTGAAGATGTCTTGTTGGTCAATCTGTTTCTGCAAATTCCACTTTCCTCCCATTTTATATCATTTCTTATCTTGCTGTCTTTGGTTCTCTTGCATGATTTTTGTTTTTCTTTCTTTTTCTTCCTTTTTCTTCTGTGTAAATGAAACTAATTTTTGCAGGTTCTAACCGAGCTGAAGATAATAGCTCGTGAACTATTGACACTTTGTATGTTCTTCCCTGACACTATTTTGTTTATTCTCTCATTTCTGAATTGCTATTGCGTGTAAGCTTGCATGATATGTTTGTGTTCTGTCTGTAGGTTTGTTTGGTGCCAAACACAGTGGTCCAATCTTTGAGATCACTATTTGCATGGTTTCTGTACAATTCTTATGATCTTTAATTTGTTTTAGCATTATTTGTTTTTATCATCTTGAGAACAACTTCTTTTGATCTTTTGCTAATAGGTCTACCAAAGCGTTTGTGTCCATTGGATCATTGTGTTTCTTGGTTTGTTGCTATACGTAGTTGTTCAGTGAATCCATGGAAAATAGAAGCATCATTCCAGTTTTGCGTGATGCCCTGTGGTGAAGGATAAAAGATGTTTTGTGCCTTAACGAAATTTGAAGCATCAACTGACAAATGATCTCTCATTTTGGGGGTGATTCACAGATGTAAACGTATCACGTATGTGCCATATTTGTTCTTGTTATGCCTTCTTTTGAAGTTTGCAGGTATTTATTTTAATGGGTTGAAAGGTCATAGAAGGCATCACCTTTTAGCTCTAGATTAATTACTCATTAATTTGGAGGTATATGGCTGCTTTCAGGGTTTTCTTTATCGACCTGTTTTCCTTTTGGTTTTTTGGTCCGTCTATGTTCCCTGTCTTGCATTGCGTAGGTCGTCTTCAATGGCACATGAGTACCTGCTAGTATAGTTGGCCCTGCAACAATTATGGCTTATCTGAGGATTTCTTGGTCTATCTCTTTCTATGACTTCTGTCTTTCGTTTAATCAGATAAGTATCATTCTGTTTTCGGGAAGTTATCTCTGCTCTTTTTTTTCTTCCTTCCCTTCTACGTGTTACATATGTAAGGATACACTTTTGTCGCCACAGGTTCAGACACATATTGAAAATGATTGGATCGTTGTTCTTGCACGCAGATTGTCAGCACCTATGTTTTCTTCCTTGTTCCTACTTTGTCCATTTTTTGATTTCTGAATTTGTCTTGTGTGTAAGCTTGCGTGATTAGTTTGTGTTTTGTATTTTGTATGTAGGGTTTGTTGATATGAACCATCGTGGTCCAAATATCAAAGATCATTCTGGTTTTTCTATATTTTTAATGATCGTCTTCTGTTTTAGCATTATTGGTTTTTTTAGTTGCCTTGGGCTCATCAATGTTCCCTTGTTGTATGATGCACATTCTATAGGGCTTCTTCAGTGTGAATGGGCACCTGCTAATATGGTTTCTCATGGGATATATGTGCTAGCTATTGAAGATGTCTTGGTTTGCCAATATGAATCCTGCTACCCTCTTACTTTATCTCATTTCGTCTTTCGTTGTTTTTGTAATTTTTACATCATTTTCTTTTCTTTCTTCTTTTCTTCTCCCGTAAATAAGATGTGCAAGGATAATTGTTTTTCTGCAGGTCTTGACTGAACTGAGGAAGATTGGTAGTCAATCAAAGCACTTGTATTTTCTTCTGTAACACTTTGTTTATTCTCTCATTTCCAAATTGCCTTTGTGTGTAAGCTTGCATGATGAGATTGTGCTTTGTCTGTAGGTTTGTTTGGTGCCAAACACCGTGGTCCAATCATTAAGGTCACAATGTCCACTGTTTTTGTATAATTGTTATGTTCGCCTTTTTGATTTAGCGTTATTCTTTTACTTCTTTCCCTCATGCATCTTGAGAACTTCTGCTTATTTGCTAGAAGATCTACCAAAGCGTTCGGGTCAATTGGAACATCCTCTTTCCTCAGTGGCACATGCGTACCAGTTACTATAGCTAACTCTGGAGCCTTTGTGGTGTGGGAGCGGATGTCTTGGTCCATCTTTTTATGTGAAATCTGCCTTTATCTTGTTTATATATGCTTTCATTTTTCCTTCCCTTTTCTGTGCCTTAGAGATGTAAGGACACACTTCTCTTACGGCAGGTTCAGACAACTGAGAATGGTTGCCGGCGGATCATCAACACCTATGTTTTCTTCCTTCCCACTATTTTGTCCATTCTTTGATATTTCTATCTTAGTTGTGGAAGCTTGCGTGATTAGTTTGTGTTTTGCATGTAGGTCTTGTTGATACCAACTATCAAGATCACCATTTGCTGGTTTTTCTTCAATTCTTATTGTTGTTCTCTGGTTTTGCATTACTGGTTTTGTCTTGTAGTTGCCTCGGGTTCATTTATGTTCCACTTGCTCAATGATGCACATCCTGTAGGTCTTTTTCGGTTGGACATTGGTACCTGCTATATGGAGTACTTGTGTTAGCTATTGAAGAGGTCTTGGTTAATCTGTTCCTCTAAATCATTTTTTTCCCATTTAGTATCCTGCTGTTCTTGGTGGTTTTTGTTACTCTTTTTTTCTCTCACGTAAATGAAACGTGCAGGGGGATAAGTCTTCTTTCCACAGGTTCTGACCAAGCAGAAGATGATCGCTAGTGAATCATCAGCACTTGTATTTTTGACCCTAGACTATTCTGTTTAATTCTTTTTTCTCTGAATTGCCATTGTGTGTGAACTTGTATGATGTGATTGTATTTTGTTTGTAGGTTAATCATCGAGATCACCATGTGCCGATTTTTTTGTATGGTTCTTATGATCGTTTTTTTTGTTTAGCATTATTTGTTTCGTCTTTCCATCGTATTCAAAATATCTTCTCTGCTAACAGGTCTTACCTTACCAATTCACCATTTAGTTTATTCTGACCAAGCTGTATTTATTCTTGTTATCCGCTCATTTTGAAGTATGCAAGTATTTATTTGAAGTGGTTGAAAAGTCATAGATAGCCTTACCAATTCACCATTTAGTTTTAGATTCACTACTCATTGATTTGGAGATAATGTCTTCTCTAATGGTTTTTTGGCAACATTTCCCTTGTTATTTTTGTTCTGTCTATGTTCCCTGTGTCGCATACTGTAGGTCTTCTTCCCCAATGGCACATTAGTACCTGATAATATAGTTGGCTATCGAGCACTTGTGGCGTAGCAGGCTAGCAGCGGATGTCTTGGTTCATCTCTTTCTGTGACTTCTACCTTTCTCGTTTATATTTCATTTGTATCATTCTGGTGGGCGTTCTCATCAACGTGATATCTGCTTTCTTTTTCCTGGCCTCCTCCTGTGTCAGACATGTAAGGACTCACTTTTGTCACGACAGGTTCAGACGGAACTGAAAATGATTGGATCGTTGTTCATGGCAGCGGATTGTGATTAGTTTGCGTTTTGTATGTAGGTTTGTTGACACCCAACACAGTGGTCTAACTATCAAAATCACCCATCTGCCTGGTTTTTCTATAGTTTCTTATGATCGTCTTCTGTTATAGCATTATTGCTTCTTGTAGTTGCCTTGGGCTCATACTTGCTGCTTAATACACATGCTGTAGGTCAGTGGGGAATGGTTACCTGCTAATTGGTTGGCTATGGATTCTTCTTTTTTCTCTTGCGTAAATGAGAGGAATCAGACTATCATCTTTCCTGGTTTGTTGCTGTCTGGTTAATTCTGTAGTTACTTCCTTGTTATTCCTTCATTTTGAGGTTTGCAAATGAGTTCGAAAGTAAATTTCAAGATTCATTAGTTACTTAGGGTGTCCGGTTTATTTATCAAGTAGTTATTTGAAATGGTAGAAAAGTCATAGATGGCATTACCATTTTGCTTTAGATTCATTACTCGTTTATTTGGAGGTATATGGCATCTCGGTTTTTTTCATGCGACCTTTTTGTTGTGGTATGATTTGATCCGTCTATGTTACCCGTGCTATGTTATCTGTGTTGCATACTGCAAAGGCGCATGAGTACCTTGACTTAGCAACGGATGTCTTGGCCCATCTCTTTCTGTGATTTCAATCTTTCTTTTGTATCAGTGTGGTCTTGGGTGTCCTCGTATTACTGTCGGGTATGTTTTCTCTTTTCCGTTCTTTCCTTTTTCTATGTGCACAGATGTAACTTGTAAGGATACGATTTTGTTACCACAGGTTTAGACAGAACTGAAAATGATAGGATCATCGTTCTTGCTAGCATATCATCAGGACATATGTTTTCCTCCTTGTGCATTCTTTGATTTCTCAATTTTTCTTGTGTAAGGTTGCTTGATTAGTTTGTGTTTTGTATGTAGGTTTTGTTGGTACGAAACAAATCGTGGTCCAATTATCAAGATCACCATTTGCTGATTTTTCTGTAATTCATATGATTCGTCTTCTGTTATAGCATTATTGGTTTTTCCCTTGGTAGTTGTGCATTTAAGTTTTTCTGCTGTATGATGCACATTCTGTAGGTCTTGTTCCGGGTACGTGCAGGTTCCGACCAGACCGAAGATGTTTTTAAGTGAATCACTGGCACATGTATTTTGCTTGTTCGTTCTCTTATTTCTGAGTTGCCATTGGTTTAAGCTTTGCATGATGAGATTATGTTTTATATGCAGGTTAAATCTTCTTTGGTGGCACATGCTTCTTGATACATTTACAGGCAAACAAAGAAAGCATTAGCATTAACGAAGTAGAACAAAATGATGAATAATATTCGACTTTTTATGGGTATAAAAAGAGCTTTTGATAACCCTGATTTATTTTTCTTTGATTTATCTTGTTACAAAAATATGTTTTTTTTAAGATTATCACAAGGTAGTAGTTAGCAGTGAAAAGATAATGAATTTTTTTGAATTTCTTCTACTCTTTGCCTCATATCAAGTTTTTTGTTATGTGGTTATTGCAATGTGTGATATTGGTGTTTACAAGTTTTAACTCTGCCTGGTTTCTCAGCCGGTCCCAAGCCCGGATAAAATGAGGAGGGTTCTCTGCTAAAAACTTGTATCCAATAGTCTTTAGGACATGTTTATCAGTTGCTTAAAGCTTGATGAGATCTGTAATATGTACGGTCATACATAATTGTTTGATAATGATTTAATGAGATATAGAATGGCTTATTTAGTAAGTTTTTATTGGAAGTTTTATGTGTTTATATATGAACCCTTTAAAGTATCAATTTAACTGACAAATCAATTCATACTTGTAGCAATAATTCAATAAAATTTCAAAAGATTGAAAATTTCGATTGATTTGCAATTATTTATTTTATCAGTGTTTGCATGATTCTAACCAAAAATATTAACTTACAATTTTAGTTACTGGAGTTGATATTGCTAGAGAATTTTTGTCTGTTATAATTTGCAATCATGCTAAATAGACCAAAATGCCAATAAGAATATACCAAGATATCAATAAAAACAATGTTGTGTTATGCACATGAAATCGGTCAAAAAGGAATGTAGCCTTTCTAAGGACTCTTCCCCCCATTCCATTTTTGGTATAACTTCAAGCCTGGACCCGCTAACATAAATTGACTTGCATCGTCGTTCCAAATGACGAAAACATAAAATAAGTCGGTGATTAAAATTGTTTATTGAGATAATCTGACGATGAATTTTTGTTTGCAAGATTTGGAAGGATTTTGAATTAAATTATACTTCAATCTCATCATTTCATGTTTGGTTTGAAGGATTTCTTAAAATCACACAAATATAAGATCTTAGGTACTTCATGTAATTTTGTAGGATTTGTATGTAATAATGTTTCAAAATATGTTGTTTTGTAATAATTAATTTTAATACTAAATAATAAAAAGGTAATTTAATTATTCTTATAATTATTTATAAAAAATAGAATTCAATTCAATTTCAAATCTTACAAAACAAACACAACAAAATTTGAAAATCATTTCAAATTCAAATACCTTTGATTAAAAGTCATTCCATAAAATCTAAATCAAAATCAAAATCACGACGTTAAGAGTTTTGATATTGCATACTCAATTTACTTTAAAAAAATGTATGTATATGTTTAGTAAACAAGTATAAAACTTTATTTTTTATTTTTAGTCTTTATTTATTCAAATAACTATATTCCTTTGACTTTTATTCATAATTAAGTTGGCATTTCAATCCCGAAAGTATACTCCTAAGGGGACGTTTGGTTTGATCGAATGGTTTGAAGAGCTTTGGAATTTTTTGGTGTATTTGATTTGTACAATTTCATTATTTATTAATAATTTATAAAAATAAATAATTACAAAAATAATTAAATTATCTTTTTATTAATTGATTATTTATTCAAATAATTATATTCCTTTTGACTTTTATTCATAAATGAGTTGGCATTTCAATCCCGAAAGTATACTCCTAAGGGGCCATTTGGTTTGATCGAATGGTTTGAAGAGCTTTGGAATTTTTTGGTGTATTTG
Organism: Arctium minus; assembly: GCA_954870635.1. Taxonomy (NCBI): domain Eukaryota; kingdom Viridiplantae; phylum Streptophyta; class Magnoliopsida; order Asterales; family Asteraceae; genus Arctium; species Arctium minus. The sequence continues at coordinate 1,650,469 of OX941089.1, read as the reverse complement.
ATTTGTACAATTTCATTATTTATTAATAACTTATAAAAATAAAAAAATAAATAATTACAAAAATAATTAAATTATCTTTTTATTAATTGATTATTACAAAACAAATATGTTTATCATATTTAAAACATTATTACATACAAATATTACGAAATCATGTGAACTACCAACCATCCCATTGGGATTTCGAAATCGTATGTTTTTGGGATTCCAATTAAATCCTGGGATTTCATTTCAGGAAGTTTTTCAAACAAAACATTGGGATTGAAATGAAATTCATTTCCGAATCCAATCCTGCAAACTGAACGAGACTTAGGAGTTTGCATTAAGATATAATCCTAGGATGAAACATTAAAAATATATGATTAATAACTTTTTTTTAATTAAAACTTATAAAAATACAAGTGACATGTTATTTTTAAAATAATCATATCCAAATTTTTTAATTAAAACTTATAAAAATACAAGTGACATGTTATTTTTTAAATAATCATATCCAAATTTGACAATATCCATATTTGAGTTGGCATTTCGATCTCAAAATCTTATCATGAATATTATTTTCTTGGTGATCTGCCATCATTCAAACTTTGATAATATAGAAACATATCCATAAATGTTTGTTTCCAAAATGTACAATACTCTTTTGATATCCAAACCCAATAATTTTCACAAAATATTTATTAATTTGATTCGTGTTGCTTCTTACAGATAAGTGCTTAGATGGTAAGAGTTTGGGTAAACGAAGCCTTAGTAATTAATATATAAGATAATAACTTCTGTTATATGTCTAACATGTTTTTCTTATAACAAAATAAACTTGTAAACCAAATCTAAATTAGCGATTTTAACTAGGACTCATTGGCAGATAAATAAACTTCCATTACGACATACCAAAAATAAATAAACATTAGTACTCGTACTCGAACATATCATTCTAAAAAAGGGAACGGTTTTGGAAAAGGTATTCGACATCCTTCCCAAATAATGAAAAGCCCAAACATGAAAAAACTTTAACGTGACAAAAAGGTCGTTATCATTTTAACTTGAGAAAGAAAACAAAATTTGATACCTTTTTGTTACGTTTAAAAGAGAGGTATATTTTCAAAAATAAAATAATATTTATAATAAGGATTAGGCTAAATGGACTATTTTATATGCTAATTAAAGCTAATCCCATACCGATTTATACTCATATACATCAACATCAACTCTTAAGGTCTCAAGTTTTATCCCCGATGGTCAGCAGTTCGAGTACTCTTAAGGCTACTGGAAGTTTGTGTGACTATTAACTTTAAGATCTTATGGGATTTGTTGAAGTGGGTATAAGCTGGTCTGGATACCCACTGTTATTTTGGACACTTAGGCATTGTTTGGCAAAAATAAGCTAATTTATTTTCTTGGTACATGTTTGGATGGCCGTAAATTAGCTTTTTGATAAGCTACTTGGAGTAGTTTATGAGGAGTTTTTTGTGATTATTCCAATTATGTCCCTCATTAATATTCATAATTATATATTAACTTTTAATTATAAATTAATAATTAATGTCATTTTTGGTAATTTAAATGTTTATAAGCTAGTTTTTACCAAACGTGACTTTTTCATCAGCTAGCTTATCAGTCACCAACTAGCTTATCAACTACCAGCTAGCTTATCAGTTATAAGCTAGCTTTTCAGCTAGTATGCCAAACATAGCCTTATTTTGATACAGAGAAAGTAATAAAAATGATCATGTTTGGTTTTAGAAGTTTTTCATTTTAGAGATTACATTTCTTTAAATAAACTATAAGCGTTCTTGCGCCATGCAGCGAAATACATTACGATTTTAATGTTTCATTTTATTTTTTTGTCGATTTACAGTACGATTTTGGATGATTTTGAAAAAGTGATAATTTTTTTTTTATAAATTTGTTTAATTTAGTCTTAATAATATAATGTTTTTTATATAAAAAAAATTAGTATTTTGTTAGAATCCAATGATTATCTTATATATTTTAATGACATCTAGAAAAAATAACCAATTACATATTTAATAATATAATTAAAACAAAATTATATAATATAATATATTAATTAATATTGATACATGAAAAGGTCCGCATAAAAGAAAGACCCTGTACATACCAAATTGGTGGTTGTTAGAAGTCTGCAGTAGTAATATGTATCTTATTCTTTGATACTTGTAAATTAAGAGATTTTTAAAATCTTGCATAAAATTATGGTACCTTGTGCCTAATAATTTGTATTTAAGAGTTTTTTATCCGTGCTTTATAAAATACTAGAAGCGTACTCGCGCAATGCAGCGAGATACATCACAATTTTAATGTTTATTTTTATTTTTTGTTTTTTATTGATTTACCGTACGATTTTGAATGGTTTTTATTGAGTGATAATGGTTTTTTTATATATAAATTTGTTTAATTTAGGCTTAACAATATAATGTTTTTTATATAAAAAAAATTAAGTAGTTTGTTAAAATTCATTAATTATCTTATATATTTTAAATTTTTTATATTTAAATTGAGATGTTTATCCTGTTTTGATTATGTTTATCAGAATTCAAATTTCATAATTTTAGGATTTGGGGATTAGAGATAAGGATTTTGGGGGATAAAGATGAAATTTATTAATTAGGGTTAAAAACATTTAAAAGTAGTACATATTGCTTTATTAATTGTTTTTTAAGAGATTTTAAGTAGATTAACATTAAATAATAGTACATAATGCTTAATACATCACGATTTTAATGTTTATTTTTATTTTTTGTTTTTTTATTGATTTACAGTACGATTTTGGATGATTTTTATTGAGTGATAATGATTTTTATATATAAATTTGTTTAATATAGGCTTAACAATATAATGTTTTTTATATAAAAAAAATTAAGTAGTTTGTTAAAATTCATTATCTTATATATTTTAAATTTTTTATATTTAAATTGAGATGTTTATCCTGTTTTGATTATGTTTATCAGAATTCAAATTTCATAATTTTAGGGTTTGGGGATTAGAGATAAGATTTTTGGGGGATAAAGATGAAATATATTAATTAGGGTTAAAAGCTTTACAGGTAGTACATTAAGCTTTAGTAGTTATTTTTAAGAGATTTTAAGTAGATAGCTTTAAATGATAGTACATAAAGCTTAGTGAGTTGTAATTAAGAGTTTTTTATGTCATCTTTATAATATAGTATAGATTAATTTTTCAAAATTAAATTTTACATATCACTCAATACAATTTATTTCTCATCCAAGAAAAAACAACTAACGCATATTTTTTTTCTCCTCCAAAATAAAATTTCAAGATTCCTATAATTAAATAAGAGTGAATTACATAAATGGTCCCTCGTGAATGCCTGGATTTCACTAATCGTCCCTCCAGTTCTGAAAGTACATTGGTGGTCTCTAAAAGCGAGATATGGTGCCCAAACTCGTCCCTGACGCTAACACCGTTAGTCTAGACTCCGTTGACCCCATCATGTGCCCCTCACGTGAGGGGCATTTTGGTCTTTTTCAGTCCTCTTCTTCATCTTAACAACATTGATGACAAACACCACCACCACCCTCCTCTCACCACCATCAGCCCCCTTCGCCCACCATCAGCACCACCCTTCACCCACCATTCCAATCATCCATAAATGATTTCAAGAGCAAAACCAAAGATGTATAATTAAGAACAAACATAAATGACATAAAATCCATCGATTTCTCAAACCCAGAATTGAAAAAAAAAATCAAGAACAATGAAATTCAAGAACAACAAAAAACTTAATACTGATGAAATCAAGAACAATGATGAAATTAGTAATCAAATCCTGAAATGAGAAATATCAGATTCATATACAAGAAACAACCCAAATACAAATACATATCAAATCCCTAAAATTACAAACAAAAATCAAAAGTCAAAACCAATCTAATCTAGATCTTTTGATCGAAACCCTAACCAAAAGTGAATCCCTAAACAAAAAATTGAAACACTAAACAAATCTAACCTGAATATGTGGATCGAAACCCTAAACAAAAATCAAAACATGTCGAGGATTAGCCAGAAACGCTTCTGGTTTTCGACTTCGAGTTCCACACTTGCAACCGAAGGGTAGGTGCTGTAGTTTGTTCGTTCCTTAATCGCTGAGAGTGGGGTTTCTCGTCAGTTGTTCACCGTCGAGGGCGGTGATGGTGGAGAGTGGGTGGTGGTAAGTGGAGGATGAGGGTGTTTTGGGAATTTCATGGTGAATGAAATTACGGGGTGGTGGTGGTGGCGGGATATCGTCACCGGAATCACGAAATATCCTAGCTGCTGAACGAATTCTTTCATCTGAGCGAGTTTGAGTTCACGATCTTTTGCCATTTCTAGGGTTTGCAAAATCTAGTGCTTGAAACAAAAGAGAAGAAGACTTTTATGTAAGTATGGAGGTAGAGATGGTGGATTTGAAGCTTAACTCGTGGTGTTTTAATTGAAAAAAGAAATAAAAAATATAAAAATATTAATTTAATTATGTATTTCAAATAAAATAAAAGAAGGGCTGAAAAAGACCAAAATGCCCCTCACGTGAGGGGCACATGATGGGGTTAACGGAGCCTAGACTAACGGTGTTAGCGCCAGGGACGAGTTTGGGCACCATATCTCGTTTTTAGGGACCACCAATGTACTTTCAGAACTAGAGGGATGATTAGTGAAATCCAAGCATTCACGAGGGACCATTTATGTAATTCACTCATTAAATAATGAGAATTTTCAATTTTCCTTTATCCACTTTGGAGAATAATCCGAATATTCTATTGGATCAAAATCTTTATTTGGATCATTATGAATATATTATTCCTCAAAATATAAAATATTATAATACAGAACTAGAAGGGTACTCGCGCAATACAGCTAGATACATCACGATTTTAATGTTTCATTTTATTTTTTTATTTTTTGTTGATTTACAGTACGATTTTGAATGGTTTTGAGAGAGTGATAATGGTTTTTTTTATAAATTTGTTTACTTTAGGCTTAATAATATAATATTTTTTATAAAAAAATTAAGTATTTTATTAGATTTCAATGATTATCTTATATATTTAAAAAAACTTTATATTTGAATTGAGATGATTATTTTTATCAGTTAGTTATTAATTCAAACATATAGCTTTAGAAATTTGTAATCATAAATCATGACCTGTATTCTTGAATTTTAGGTAATGTGTATCAATAAACAATATTTAATACATAAAAGTTTGTTTTAAGAGTTTATTCAATCTATACTATATTATAAAAACGACCTAAAAAACTCTTAATTACAACATTTTATGCACAAGGTACAACTAATTAAAGTCAATTACTTAATTTACAATTTCTTAATGTTTTGGTACAACCTTTCCAAGCACAATATCTCACATAATCATCTATTTGTGGAATAGATTATAATTTCTTAATGCTTTGGTACAACCTTTCCAAGCACAATATCTCACATAATCATCTATTTGTGGAATAGATATCTTCTATACTATATTATAAAAACGACATAAAAAACTCTTAATTACAACATTTTATGCACAATGTACAACTAATTAAAACCAATTACTTAATTTACAATTTCTTAATGTTTTGGTACAACCTTTTCAAGCACAATATCTCACATAATCATCTATTTGTGGAATAGATACCCATTTATTAATATAAATATTTGTTTTTTTGGTGGAGGATTTTATAAAATAGATTTTATATTAGCATAATCTATTTTAAATGTAGATTTTACATTTAAATCTATATTAATGAGATTTAATATAAAATCTTTTTTCTTCCGTATTTTTTTATATTATATCTCATAATGATTTTTCCATATTTTATTTTATAAAATCTTTTTCCATATTTTATTTTATAAAATCTTTTTACATAATGAGATGTAATATAAACTCTTTTTTCTTCCGTATATTTTTTTGTTAATATAAAATCTATTTTATTTTATAAAATCTACACGTATTTTTTTTTCACGAGCATTAAAAGAAGAAAAAAATAAGGTTGATATGAATTAAAAATAAAAAATAACGAGATACACTAATAAATTATCGTATTCTTTAAAATAAAAATATTCCGCAATACTTTCCAAATTAACCAAGTGTAAAGAAAATAAAATAGAAATGATGTAGATATAAAAATATTCTTCCATATTTTTAATATATTTACATTTAAATGTAAAATCGAAAATAAAAATAAAAGATTTTAAAATATTCTCTACATTATAATCATCTATTTGTGGAATGAATACTCATTTATTAATATAAATATTTGTTTTTTTGGTGGATGATTTTGTAAAATAGATTTTATATTAGCATAATCTATTTTAAATATAGATTTTACATTTAAATCTATATTAATGAGATGTAATATAAAATTTTTTTTCTTCCGTATTTTTTTATATTACATCTCATAATGATTTTTCCATATTTTATTTTATAAAATATTTTTACATAATGAGATGTAATATAAAGTCTTTTTTCTTCCATATTTTTTTTGCTAATATAAAATCTATTTTATTTTATAAAATCTACACGTATTTTATATTAGCATAATATAAAATCTACACGTATTTTTTTTTCACGAGCATTAAAAGAAGAAAAAAGAAGGTTGATATGAATTAAAAATAAAAAATAACGAGATACACTAATAAATTATCGTATTCTTTAAAATAAAAATATTCCGCAATACTTTTCAAATTAACCAAGTGTAAAGAAAATAAAATAGAAACGATGTAGATATAAAAATATTCTTCCATATTTTTAATATATTTACATTTAAATGTAAAATCGAAAATGAAAATAAAAGATTTTAAAATATTCTCTACATTCACTATAAATATATATAGCTTCTCTATGTATCATCCGAGTACAAGAAGAAGACGAACGGTCAGGTGTCAATGGCGGAACCTGCAACTGAACAAAAGGTATTCAACTCTATTTTTGTTTTTTTGAAAAACTACTTTTTTATATTTTATTTTATTTACTGAGAATTTGTTTATATTTTTCAAAACCCACAATCATATTTTTCGAAGTAGGGAATAAGATATATATACATATTTTTATTTTTATCGACTAATACTATGAGGTATTGAAGTCAATAGTCAGATAAATTTTCAAGTGGTACTGAGTAAATTTGAACTATACCAGTTGAGTTGCCGGTTACAAAAGACATAAATCATTTATTTTCTTTGTCATATTTGATGTGGGTTGAATGTTATTAATTAATCTACAGATTTATACGTTCAAAGTGATTGTCAAGTGTTGTCGAGGAGGTTTCAGAAAAATTGCAAAATCTGTAAAAACGTATGTTCATATTTATAATTATTTCAATAATGGTGATATGTTGTGAGACATGTCGTTTGAGTTTTAAATAATATAATACAAAACTATTACCAATATTATTGCACAAACTCATAGCAACAAACGATTAAGAATATATGCAAGTTAACCACTTATGAAAATACATTCGTTTTTCACATTGTATTTCATTAACTGTTAACAGATAAATTACGTTTCATTTTAACTCGGTTCAATATTCCAACAAAAAATTTATCCTCCCGTGCAATGCACGGGTCCAACACTAGTAGTTTAATAATAATGTAATTTATTTTAGGTTTAATAATATAATAATCAAAACAGGATAAACATCTCAATTTAAATATAAAAAATTTAAAATATATAAGATAATTAATGAATTTTAATAAACTACTTAATTTTTTTATATAAAAAACATTATATTATTAAGTCTAAATTAAACAAATTTATAAAAAAAAATTATCACTATCTAAAATTCATCCAAAATCGTACTGTAAATCGATAAAAAACAAAAAATAAAAAGAAACATTAAAATCATGATGTATCTTGCTGCATTGCGCGAGTACGCTTCTAGTTATAATACAGAATAAAGAAATAAGACGAGTTTGGTGATGACGTCATAATGATAGAAAAGATAATATATTGATTTTGTGAAACCATTAAGAGCATCTCCAACAGTATTACTAAGAGAAAAAATGGTTTTGTTTTGCTATTCTTCTCCAATAACATTGTTATATTGTTTGCTAAAATAGAAAATCATTGAAAAATCTCTAAATATAGAGAACTCTCTATAATTCTCTAAATAGGAGAGAAATATTATTGTATTTCATCCCACCAATGAGATTCAATTTTTATCATTTTATATTAAGTTATTTTTTAAAAGTGTATTGGGATAATAAATTAAAGAATATTATAATAATATAAGTTATTTTAAAATTTATAAAATAGCAAATCTGTTGAAGTTGAATGTAATACATTTTAGAGATTTTCACTTTTTGTTCGCTATTTTAGAAAAATTATAGGAAAGTTGAGCATCTCTAACAGCTTCTCTAAAATGGAGAAAATGAAGATTTTAATTTTAAATAACTTTTTGTTCCAACAACTTCTCCAAAATTTTCTCAAAAATGGAGAAAATAGGAGAGAGAGTGTAGTTTTCTACAAGTTTAGAGCATCTCCAACAGCTTCTCCAAAATGGAGAAAATGAAGATTTTATACATTTTTGTGCTCCAACAGATTCTCCAAATCTTTCTCCAAAATGGAGAAAGTAGGAGAGAGAGTGTAATTTTCTCCAAATATGGAGAACTCTTCAAAATCTCCAAAAATGATTATCATGAGAGATAAATTGTCTTTTTTATTATATTATACCAATAAGATTTCTTTAAATGAGATAGGTATGAGAGATAAATAATATTTTATTAGATTTATATAATATTTTAATATTAGAGTGAATTGTGGATTTGGTCCCTATGGTTTTGTGATTTATTTGACCATGGTTCACATTCTATGTTTATTGTGGATATGGTCCCTGTGGTATACAATATATTGTGGCTAGAGTCCCTAAACACTAACATCATTAACTTTGAAGGGTTAAAGACATCATGTGTCTTGCACACTATGGATAGAATAGCCATTTTATTTTTCACTTTCAATTTATTCTATACACATTTAAAAACAAACAATACTAAATTGTGGATTTGGTCTCTATGCATCATTCATCATCTTTAAAATACATTTATCATCTCTCTTAATTTTTTTTCATCCAATCTTCATTGTCAAAGTACAAGAAAAACTAATTTGTTAAAGTGCAAAAAAAAATTATTTGAATTTAAAAATAACAATTGTTTGAACCCAACACTACATCCTAAAAAAGACAACCTATCAAAATAACAATTGTTTGAAACTAATATTACATCCCCAAAAAGACAATCCATCAAAATGACAATTGTTTTATATCAACATTTATGTATTAGTTGTTGGCAACGATTTTATTTATTTTCTTGATGACATCTAAGTGACTTGAGTATGAAGTACATTAATTTTTCTCATAAAATACATAGACCATTTCGAAATGTGATATAATCATCTTCATTTTGGAGATCCAAACTTCATTATATTGTGCATTAGATATTAAAATGCTAATTGAAAGGGTATGGATCCCCACCAAGTGTCAAGTGACTTGGTGTGTAATTCAAGTATAACTATTTAGAGCATCTCAAACCATAACACCAAATTTAACACAAAAATACCAAATTTGGTGGGTCCATCAACAAAAAAAAAAACTCAGCTCCAATCACACTCTAAAAAAACATCAAATATATATTAAATGTATATATAGTTTACTTAATATAAATATGTTAATTTTAAAAACAAATTATTAATGTTAAAATGTTAATTTTGGTATAAATAAATTTTGATAGGCGATTTAACGGCCGGTTGGAGATGCTCTTATGACACTATTGTCTTCCCTTCAACCTCCTATGTCATAATATATTTGTGTTTACAGATGTCAACTAACATGCATATAAGCCTTTTCCCACATCATGGTTTCTAAATGATCTATGCATTTTATGAAAATGATTAATGTACTTCCTACTCAAGTCATTTAGATGTCGTCAAGAAAATAAACAAAACCGTTGCCAACAATTACTACATAAATGTTGATATAAACAATTGTCATTTTGATGGGTTGTCTTTTTAGGGATGTAATATTAGTTTCAAACAATTGTTATTTTGATAGGTTGTCTTTTTTAGGATGTAGTGTTGGGTTCAAACAATTGTTATTTTAAAATGCAAGTAATTTTTTTTTTTGCACTTTAACAAGTTAGTTTTTCTTGTACTTTGACAATGAAAATTGGATAAAAAAAATTAAGAGAGATGATAAATGTGTTTTAAAGATGATGAGTGATGCATAGGGACCAAATCCACAATTTAGTATTGTTTGTTTTAAATGTGTATAAAATAAATTGAAAGGGAAAAGTAAAATGACTATTATACCCATAGTGTGCAATACACATGATGCCTTTAATCTTTTAAAGTTAATGATGTTAGTGTTTAGGGACCATAGCCACAATATATTGCATACCATAGGGACTATAGCCACAATAAACATAGAATGAGGACCATGGTCAAAGAAATCATAAAACCACAGGAACAAAATCCACAATTCACTCTTAATATTATAAGTAATGATTTCATCTCCAAAATGGAGAATCTGTTGGAAATTGATGTAAATTTTTATGTAGATTTTGACTTTTAATTCTCCATTTTGGAGAAATTTTGAAGATGCTGTTGGAGATCCCAAAAAATGATTACCAAGAGAGAGAATGCTTTTTTTTTATTATATCCCACCAATGAGAATATTTGAAATGAAATCTTTAGGTGAGAGAAATAATATTTTATTAAATATATAGAATATTTTAATAATATAATAAATGATTTATCTTTAAAATGGGGAATCTGTTGGAGATGGATGTAATTTTTTATAAAGATTTTGACTTTTGTTTTTCATTTTAAAGAAATTTTGAGAAAGCTGTTGGAGATGTTCTAATGAATTTGGCCAAGTATGTGTACGTTCATTGAATCTGGACACATTTTTACATTCCACGTCAGCTGGCCGCCATTACATCCACGTGAGTCCGTGACTCATCAAACCCCATTTTTTGACCATCTGTCTAACCAAATATTCATTTTAATTAATTACTTATTTATAAACTTCTTAAAAGATTCTATATACGATATAAAATATTTGTTTACTGTTTTGTACTATATTTATTATCTTATAAATAAATTATATGGGATATAATTAAGTGAGAGTTTAATATATTATGATAATTGTAAGAGTTTACTATATGTCTTTTATGAATAAAAATTATCTGCTCTAAATTATCACGTTTTATTCATGTCCACTAATCATATGAATATATATTATCAGAGAGAGAATATTAACTTGAATTAAAAAAAAATAAAAAAAATAATAATTATGAAGTTTCTTATTTTCATTGATGGAACATGAATGAGAAATGAAACTTTGGGCCAACAGAATGACATATGTTTATTTGTTTTTACCCATCCTTGACCAATAAAAATAACGAAACTCTAAAATAATTATGTTAATAATACTAGAATCTCCAAAATCGAGAAACTATAAATTGATGTAAAAACTAGAAAACATTTAATATTCTAATTAATACGAATAAAGAAACTAAAATCACTTTTATAAGTTTGAGATGAAATAACTATTGGAGTTAAATATAAGTCTTTCGAAGATATTGATTTTGCGTATTTATTTTTGATTTTTTTTATATAAATTGATTGAATATACTATAATCAATGTAAATAAGGTTTAGGCATTGTTTAGCAAACTAGCTGATAAGCTAGCTTTTCAAAACGTTACTATGAGTAGCTTTTCAATAAGTTAGCTTATAAGCTGGCTTATGGTCATCCAAACATGTACCAGAACAAAAAGTTAGCTTTTTTTGCCAGATATAGCCTTAATTTATTTCCTTAATTAAAAAGTTTAAAGTGCATATCATGTTTGTTAGTAACAATTTTCTAAAAACAGATAACATGTGTACTTTTGACAAATAACCAATGCATACCTAATATAAACAATACTAATATGTTAGGTAAATTTGTATGATCATTTATTAAAATTAATTTAAGAACATAAAATGTTACATTTTTTTATTGGTAAATTGGATTAAAATAAAATTTGTTTTGATTTTGATTTTGATTTTTATTTTAAGAATGTCTTTCAAAACCTACATTTTAAAAAAACCAACATTCATATTTTGCGAAACTTTAAAATATTTTTTAAATTTATATTAACCGAATTCTCTCATTTGATATGGTATTTTTTGTATTTCTTGAAAGTTGATAGACTTTTTGTATATATATGGAAAAGATTAGTGGAGAATCTTGAAGGAAAAAAAAAGAATAAAAGAATCACGATAAAACGGATAAAAAAATGTATATATTAAAATGGATGTCAGATTATAGATAATAAAATAATCGTTTTTTAGGTGTTATTTGTTTCGCTTCAATTTTTATAATATTTCACCAATTTTTGACTTAAAAAATGATATGTGTTATATATATATTTTTTTATAAAATGGCTATAACTACTTTTTTAACGATTTGAATGAGTTATTCGGGTTTTTTTTCCAGGGTTCTCCCTTAATCTTTTCTCTACACACATATATAGATGAAGTTTAAAAAAAAAAATACGAACTAATCAATTGAGATATTTTTGAAAATGATGAAAGTTCATTTATTATAATTTGAATATTTTTATTAATTGTAAATACCACTTTATATTAGAAACAATCAAGATATTCATTAGAGTAGATAGACGATTGAGATTAGTTTGTATAGTTTGTATAAATGACATGATTTATATTTGAAACTTTTCACTATATGGAGTTTCAAATTTAAACTAATCTCAACCATCCACCTAATATATTCAAATTATAATAAATGAACCTTCATCAATTCTATAAATATCTCGACTAATTTGTTTATATGATTTATATCAATGACATGGTTTGTATTTAAAATTTATAAGGTTGGATTCCGATGAGAAGGGTAAGAAGGTATCTCCACCATTTGATGCACATTAGGATGAGATGCACTGAGATCCATCGTATCAAACTCGATTCATGGGTGAGTTTGAGATTAAACGTGATTATAAAGATCTAGATCCCTTCTTACCTTAACTCTTCTTCTCTCATGATCATTTGCCTGTATTTTAAAATTATATATATATATATAGAGAGAGAGAGAGAGAGATAGGTTCATACGAGAATTAAAGTTATTTAAAATGAAAATGAAAGTTATTGTGAGGAAGGTAAGAAATGATCTCCAACTTAGATGCACATTAGGATGAGATGCACCAAGATGTACCGGATCAAAATTCATGTTTCAAGCGCACTCAAGGGTGGGTTTGAGATTAAAAGTGTTAAAGGGTTCAGATTCTTTTTACCTTTTCACCTTAACGCTTATTCTCACAGGGTCCTTCATGTGTGTGTGTATATATATATAGAGAGAGTCGGGTTCAAACGAGAACCATACATATTTAAAAGAACACGATAACTAAAAAAATAATTAGTGATTTTATATTAACACACGAAGAAAGGACTTTGGCCGCAGCTTCAGGTCCGCATGACTTTATTGCACGTTAATGTAAAACCACTAATGATTTTGGTAGTTCTCGTGTTCTTTTAAATAGTTATTGTTCTCGTTTGATCCTCCCTCTCTCTTTCTCTCTCTCTCTATATATATATATTGTGAATAGATAAGAGGAATATGGACCCTTTATCACTTTTAATTTCAAACCCACCATGAATCGCGTTTGATTCGGTGACTGATCTGGTGCATCTTGGTATATCTCATCTCGATACATCTCATCCTAATGTGTATTCAAATCTCCGTTCTCACTGTACATATAGTTTTTATATTAACGTAGTTTTTTGCATTTTAGTATAAATAAGGCAACTGTGCTCCTAAATTATGAACAAAACTTCTCATTTGACTACTCGTCTTTTTTCCGCACCGCATGTAAACAATAACTCCAAATTTGAAATTCCTTCTTTCTGCATTTCTAGATCGTTGTTTTCCCCTTTTCATTTCCGATATTTTCATCATTACATACAAACATTTCATCAATTCAACACTTGCCATAACATCTTCAACCATTAATTGCAATCCAAATCGAATACTCCTTTGTCTCTCTATATAAATCCATCAATGCAAGCACCAAAAACACCGTGAAATCACAGATTCACAACCAGAAATACAATCACAACTCGATTGATTTTGATATCGATTTTTGGAGTTCGCCGGAAAAAAAATGGGAGAAAAAATGGTGAGATATGGAATCATCGGTGCCGGAATGATGGGGCGAGAACATTTGTGTAATTTGTATCATCTCCGGAGTGAAGGCGCCGCCGTGGTTTGCGTCGCCGATCCGCATCTGCCGTCGCAACAGATTTCCGTGGAGTTTGCGGAGTCCTTTGGCTGGCCACTAAAGGTACAACTCGTTATTGCGTAAAATGAATATGGATGTATATATAGTGTATATACATGTATGTACAACTTTCTAATGCAGCAATGCTATCATACATGTATGTATATTTGTTTATAGTTTGTAGAGATGTTGATATTAACATACAATTTAATCATCATTTCTCCATGCATGTGTATTATCATAAATATAATACAGTAAAACTCACTCATTATTTTGAAAGCAACACCAAATCTTATCCATAAAAATTGGTGTAAATTTTTTGGTGCAAACAATAAATCTACTTCAATGGAAAAATGTAAGATTCTAGGCATATTCCTTTTATCTTTTCAATTGGTATAAATGAATATCGATGTACCAAATTTGGTGTGTTTACACCAAAATAGGCGTTCGCATTCGAGTGATTTGGTATCAAATTTAATATTTGGTTATTTGGTGTAAGATTTGGTCTCCTCGTTGAAGATGGTGTTCTTAGAGCATCTCCAATAGATTTTCGAAAACGGAGAAAAGAGAAAGATTTTGGAGTTTTTATCGTGATTTTTTTTTACTTTAACAGATTTTCTAAAAGTTTCATTGAAATGGTTCTCCACGACATAGAGTTTAAAAATCTTCGAATTTGGAGAACTTTACAAATTGTATTGTGAATAAAGAAATGTATTTTTTTTTTGTTGTTTTCACCAATGAAATTGTTTATTTTGTCATTTTATATAAAATGTACTTTTTTTGAAGTATCAATTGTATTGAATATTTTAATAAAATATAATTAATGTTGATATATTTCAATTAAAGAAACTGTTAGGAGTTTGATGTAATTTTTATAGAAATTTATACTTCTAATTTTTGAAGATTTTTATAGCTTGTATTCTTTTGGGCTGAAATCTGAATGATGTAACAGGTGTTTTCAAATCATAAAGAACTGTTAGATAGTGGGCTTTGTGATGTTGTGGTTGTTTCAACTCCTAACATGACTCATTATGAAATCTTGATGGATATCATCAACCATCCAAAACCTCATCATGTCCTGGTGGAGAAGCCTTTGTGCACTACTGTACAAGACTGCAAAAAGGTTAGTTTTGTAAATTCACAAATAACCCTTTATAAATCATACATTTTCAGTCTCTTACAAGGATGCACACTTCCTTACCTGTTAGGCTAAAGCTGCAAGACTGTTTCTTGCAATGATGGTCTTCCTATTGCAGTTCACACAGAGACTTTTTTTTTTCTTTTCATATGTACTTGCCTGTGAAAAACAGTCTCTCTGTGTGGTGAAACAAATGTAAGATCTGTGTACATCTTACTCTCAGATTCTACATTTGGAAGGAAAGACTGCACAAGGCCCGACCTTTTTCAGGGCTGGGCTTTCCAAGTCTGTTTATTTCAGTAACAAAAGAAGCTTGTGTTTTTTCGGGCCCAGACTGGGCTTTGGGGTTGAAAGAGGGCTCGATCAGGCTTTTTTTTTCCAGGCTTAACCAGCTTTTTTGGGCTTTTCAAAGTCGGGTTTAATTGGGCCTTGAAAAAAAGCCTGAGCTCGGGCTTACTAGGCTCGGGCTTTTTTGGGGTTTTTTTGTAGATCTATAGATGGGATATACTGGGTTTGTTCGGTTTGGTTGTACTTTGTTTGCTTGCTATATCTCTTGTGTGTCATTTATTGAATTGTGAATGAATGAAATTGGGACACAAAATGGTGATAATGCAGGTGATAGAAGCTGCTAAAAAGAGACCAGAAATGCTGGTACAAGTTGGATTGGAGTACAGATGCATGCCTCCTGTGGCCAAGCTGATAGACATAGTTAAAGGTGGAAAATTGGGACATGTGAAAATGGTCGCGATACGGGAACATCGGTTCCCATTTCTGGTTAAGGTAGTTTAAATATAAAGCCGCTTTAGTTGTCCTGTGATTTCTTTTAATGATCACTGTTTTGAATCACGTTATGGTCGTTTTTTGTAGGTCAACAATTGGAATAGATTTAATTGTAACAGTGGGGGTACGCTGGTCGAAAAATGCTGCCACTTTTTCGATCTGATGACACTGTTTGTAGGTGCATATCCGGTTCGAGTTATGGCTTCTGGAGCTATTGATCTTAATCACAAAGATGAAGTCTATGATGGAAAGGTATTTGTTCATTCTATTTGTGTCCAATCTTTTTGGAGGTCCTGTTACACTAGTACTAAAACTATAGATTGTCTGATATTAGTAATAAACAAAATTTAATATAAAATTTAATATCATATAATAAATCTTATAAATTAAAGCAACAAAATGTTTAAAATGATAGTGATAAGAATATCAAAGAGTCGTTTTAGTTTTTAATCAGCAAATTCTGAAATTAAATAGTCGTTTTTTATTTTGAAAAAAATTATATAGGTCTTCGTTGAGGTGAGTTCACATGTTGGGCTATATAAATCCAGGCCCTAAGCGCAAGTAAAATTGGGCCCCAAAACTCTTAAAAAACTAAGATTTAACATGCTAGTAGACGGCCTGATGTCGGGGGTTGTTAAAAAACTCTATTCTTTTGAGGTAGATGTCAGTATGCGTACATCTCACCCGCCAATGGCGGGACTCTACTTTCGAATGGGATTTACTTGTTCGTTTTGTTTTGGTTTTAGTGTATGACCATCCTAGAAAAACCGCATAATTTCGCCTTAGAGGTAAAATCGACCTCAAAAGTGAAAATATAACCGATGAATGTTACGGATTTTTATCCCCTTTGTGATTCAGGTGCCAGATATTATCGATAATGCATATGTTATCGTTGAATTCGACAATGGGGCGAGAGGCGTGCTTGATCTTTGTATGTTTGCGGAAGGAAGTGTAAACGAGCAAGAAATATCTGTTGTCGGTGAAATCGGGAAGGTATATATAATTTACCGAATATATTAAAATCATAACGACGATCGACTATGATCTAACAGACCCTTTATTTGGCTTTTGGGTAATGTTAACTTGCAGGGTGAGGCATTCGTTCCCGAGAACGTTGTTCGTTTTGGTCTGCGAGTCGAAGGGAGAGATGGTGTACGTCGCATGAGAGTTGAAGACCATCGAATCAAGTAAGTTTCTCGAACTTTTTCCATCAAATCATTAACAACTACACCTGTTTTCGTCCGTTTATGGAGAATCTGTTACTAATGAATTCCCCGTCATGAAAAAGTCCACAGTTTTATAAATATGTAATTATTATTTTATTTAATCAACTAGTGACAATTTACTCATAATAATAGAGTGCAGGGGTGGACCTATTAGATCCGGAGGGAAGCCCCGTGCACCCACTCAATCTTAGTTTGTAAAGAAAAAAGTATTTGGGGTAGAAAAGGTGTATCCGCTAAAAGTTGAAGGGTGCTGCATGATATTAGAAAATACAACGAACATCAACCAAAAATCTGGAAAAGTCCCTAACCAAAAACCCGAAAAATCAACCAAAAACTGAAGAAGTCCTTTCGAAATCAAACAAGAACCTTAAAAAAAATATCTTGAAATCAACTAGGAAACTTAAAAAATTCCTCAAAATGGTGGAATTCTGCTAAAAACAACATCCAACGACTTTGCGGGCCTTTGATCCACCTTAAAGGTGTCCCACTCGGCAAAACTCCTGGGTCCATCACTTATAGAGGAAGCGATGAATTTCTACGATCTCATAATTGATGGTAGAATTAGAAAGTAACCCAAATATCTCAAAGTACAGATTAAAATAGAAATATAGACAGTTATTTTAGGACGTATTTGGTTGGTCTTACTAATCACCTATGATCTTGCTATTGTAGATATGATGGACTGCACCATGGGTCAAGTTACTTGGAACATCTCAACTTTTTGTCAGCCGTCAAGGCTGACGGTAAGAAAACTCTGGCCGTGGATCTGCACGACGGGTTGATTGCGGTGGCGATAGGTGTTGCAGCGCAACTTTCGATCGAGATGGGTAGATTTGTTAGCATTAAGGAAGTCATTTAGTAACAATTTGGTCTTGTTTTATGTAATTGCTAGCTATTGTCCTTCAAATCTATCTTATTTATCTATATAATCTTATAGCTTATCTAGGTAAAACTTTTAAATTTTAAGAATATAATAGTTTAAGAATGTGAAATGGAATATTAAAGCATCTTCAACCAACTTTTCAAACCTTTTCTTTTAAACTTGGGGTGTTTGGGATTGCTTATTTGACGGGCTTTTTAGCTTATTGCGATTTGGCACTGGAGATGAGTCATTTTGAGTGTTTGGATGGAAAGAAAAGAAAAGAGCTTATAGCGGTGCCAAACTGCTGAAAAACCATTTTTGATAAGTCATTTTGTTATAACTTATCAACTTATTTCAAAAGTGCTTATGACTTTTTTGGTTCTTTTATATGTATAAGCAATCTCAAACACCTTTAAATAACAACTTATTAGCTTATTACGTTTTGGTACCACAATAAGCTAATCCAAACACTTTTTAGAAAACTCCGGTTTGACACCGCATAAGTTAATTTTCAAAATAAGCATAAGTTGTTTTAAATAAGCAATCCCAAACACGGTATTTAGAATCAAAAATAGAATCTCCCAAAGAATTATAAAGAATATATTTGGAGTAAAATAAAAAAATTCTTTATCTTAAAGCAAAATATAGAGTATTTGTTGAAGTAAAATAAAAATAAAAATTTCAATTTTGGTTTGTTAAGGATGATTTTTAACATTAAAACCGATAAACCAATCAATATAACTCGACTTCGGCCCAGAACTTGCGAGTCAGGACTCAAAAAGGTATAATATGCCCAAAATTTACGAACGGCTTTTAAGAGTAAACTACAAATTTAGTCTTTACACTTCGTCGAAAATAATACTTTTTGTCCCTGAGGTTCAAAATTACAAGATGACCATCATGGTTTGCGAAGAGTGCGAAGCGTCCAGATTTGATCCCTCCCTTGAAAGATTGGTATAAATTTCCGCTAAATGAAAACCATTTTTGTTCTTTTATCTCTCTTTTGTTGTCTTATACCCAATCAAAAAACACAAAGACCAAAATCATAAAATCAATTTTAATTGGGTAAAAGACAAAAGAAATCAATAAAATCATGAAAATACTCCCTATTTAACATAATTTTTTAACGACCGTTAGAGAGATGGATCAAATCCGAACATTTTAGAAACCACGAATAGCCAACTGGTAATTTCAAAACTGTAGGAACAAAAAGTGTTATTTTAACCACAAGGGTTGTGACGTACTGGTTAAGGTTTCGAATATCTGCTCAGGTTTCGAATCAAATTGTGGCCACTGAGGTTTAATCAGAGCTGATGTCTTACATTTATAATTTATAAAGAGATTAGTTTAGGCATAACCTAAGACACCATTCCAAATAATAAATTGTTATTTTAGACAAACCAAATAGACCAAATTTGTAGTTTACTCCAATTTTTAATGACCCGAACAAATATTGTGGATCAAGAAGTTATATTGGGCCCAAACTCTTAAAAAGCCCGGCCCAATATCTTTTAGTCAACTTATGTACGCTTTTTATACTCTCCACCGGTCGTCTTTTGTCCACCAACAAACCACTGCACAAAGCAACAATGGCCGCCGTTGCAAATCCAACCACATTTTCCTCCGCTTTAAGCCACCGTCGCCACCAGCATCAGCAGCAGCAGCAGCCGCAGCCGTGTGCTTCTCTCTCCACCTTGAATGTCTTCAATTCGACGAAAAACTGCTCATTGAAACCTCTAATTTTCAGATCTAACATTGCTTCCACCTCGCCGGTAATCCGTCGTAGATCCGTCGTTGCTGCAGCAACGGAAGATTCATCTTCATCGGCTTCCGGAACCTCATTTCACGGCCTGTGTTATGTCGTCGGAGACAATATCGACACTGATCAAATCATTCCTGCTGAGTACCTGACGTTAGTTCCGTCAAAACCTGAGGAATACAAGAAGCTTGGATCCTACGCTCTAATCGGACTTCCTGCTTCGTACGAGACTCGATTCGTTGAGCCGGAGGAATTCCAGTCGAAATACTCGATAATCATCGCTGGAGACAATTTTGGATGCGGTTCGTCACGTGAACACGCGCCGGTGGCGTTGGGAGCGGCGGGAGTCACGGCGGTGGTGGCGGAATCGTATGCGCGGATCTTCTTTAGGAATTCGGTGGCCACAGGAGAGGTTTATCCATTGGAATCAGAGGCTAGGGTTTGCGAAGAGTGCAAAACTGGAGATGTGGTGACGATTGAGCTTGAGCAAAGCCTTTTGATTAATCATACGTCTGGAAAAGAGTATAAATTGAAGCCGATTGGTGATGCTGGACCTGTGATCGAAGCTGGTGGGATTTTTGCTTATGCTCGAAAAGCTGGGATGATTCCTGCTTAACAACTTGAGGTATTTTATCAGATTGATTATCAACAGAAATTTGATCTCTGAAAACTGCAAATTATATATGTTCTAACACTCGATTTGCGCATGAATTTTGTTTAATTTGGTGGAATCAAACTAGAGAAAATCATAGGTTGATCAAATTAGCTTTCTCATTTTTTAGATCATGAAGATAGATAAGAAATTCTATTCTAGGAATCATCTATTTCAATAAAATCATACAGTTTCATTTGATTCATGAGGCAAAAGATTTGTGATTTCGAATTGTGTTGGTGTATCGCATTTAGCTTTCTCAATCTTTACATAACATCTTAATTGAATCCGAAATGAGATCTGTCTGAACCTCGATAATAGATGGGATTGAATCACAACCAAATTTGAAACATTTTCATGTTCTTTGTCTATTTCGGTCAATTGATTAGAAAAGTCGCTATAAAATGAATTGAGAGTCCAAAATGACTACTTTTGATAATTTCCTTTTTTTTCCTTTGGCAATTGAGTCATTTCATCCATCTAGTGACACCAAAGAGTTGTTTGCAGGTGACTTTATCTGTTGGCTTGTTTCTGTAGACAAGGAATCAATCTTGAAGAAAGGGTGTGATGGGATTCTATTTGATGTTGTTTAAGATTATTATTTCTTTTGTAATTTTCATTTGAGGTGTTGGCAGAAGTAATAAGAATGATTAAATATAATAAATGGGTTGTTCCGTGATTCCAACAATTCTATTTTCATGTTGAACCAAATGGTTAATAGGAGTTTTTGGGTTATGGTAGATTTCAACCTTCATTGAGTCAAGGGTTCTAGTCTCCCTTTATTTGTGAGATTTGCAGTATATAAATATTATATATGATGACGTGCCTATTGTTCCTCTGTTTTTATAGAGCATCTATAATGGGAGGTACTTATAAGCAAAAAATATAATTCTTATATGCCACTATCATTTTCATCAGTTTTTAATGTTGATGTTGGAAAATGTTTGGAGGTATGTATTAGTTATGGTTTTGGGTACAAGTAGAGGTGTTATTCGGTCGGTTAAATCGGTTTAATCGGTTTTCAAACTTTTTAAAAACTAACCGATAACCAAACAAAAAACGGTTTAATCGGTTTCGGGTTATTCGGTTCGGTAACCGGTTAAACCGAATAAGGATTTATATTTTTTCGTTGGACATTTGCTCAAATAATGTTTTCAATTCAAGTGTCTGTTGCTTATAATATATAAAATGTGTCATACATTATTACTCAACAATTGATTTATATTAAGTAAAATACACCATCTATCAAAACCTATTTCTACCATATGACATTATTTTTCTTCATTCAACGATGTAATTCAAGCATAAAATGTAATCTAATAAATAAACATTATCTACTCCAAACAAAAACATTATATATCAATAAAATATGTAAAATAATAATAGTATAACATGTCTTAGATTTATTTTTTATAAACATGCAATATATAAAATATTAGTCGAATGTGTTATTCGGGTTATTCGGTTTAACCGAATTCGGAAAAAATTAACCGAAAACCGAACCGAATAAGGATCCTTATTCGGTTAACCGAACCGTTTAACCCGAAAACCGAATAACCCAAATTTCATTCGGTTTGGGTGGGTTATTCGGTTTCGGTTATTTTTGACACCCCTAGGTACAAGTTATTTCATCTATAACTATAAGGTGGCGTTTGTTTTTTAAGGGGTTTTTTTTTTTTTTAAAAACCTCTTAATGTCTGAATCGTTCAGACTTTTTTATACATCGCCTCTTATTAATCATAACTAAAATAAGACTTCAGACTTTAGACCTCTTAAAAAACAAACGGCACCTAAGTCTGAAGTCTTATTTCACTTCTGATTAATAAAAGGTGGTGCTGAAGTCTGAAATCTGAATCAATAAGACTGTTTGTTTTTGTAACGTCTGGAGACGTCTTGAGATAAAGGAGAACATATGAAATGAGGCAGCGATAAGAGGTTTTAAGAGTTAGGTCACCACTTCTTATTTCAGATGTATTTAAGAGTTGAGAGATTCTGAAAACTGGAAAAAAAAAAGAAAAAAAAACTACCCGTCTGAATGTAAAAAGGTGTGGCCGATTGAGACTTAAAGCCATTAAAGAGGTTTTTTTTTTTAAACAAACAACTCCTAAGTGTAATCTAGAAGCTGGTAATCTCAATGTTGATGCCTCTTTGTGGTTTTTAGTTTGTCCTCTTAAATTGGCATGAACCATTCTTGAAATTTATGGAACTTTGGTGGTGAAGTTGCTTTAGATCATGTGTATAAGGGGCTGTTTGATTGGTTTTCCATTAAGTTCTGTATGGATAAAGTTGTCTGTCTGGATTAATCTGTCTATATAGATTTAGAAGGTTTTTATTTGAGATAGTTTTTTCATAGATGGAATGAACGTTTTTTTTAATGTGAGGGATTGGTTTGGAAAAAACTTGGCTTTCTGCATAAAGCTCCCCCTTAAAATCTTACTGAATAAGCCACTTTCTATATCATTAAGCTACTACCAAACAGTCATATATAGCTGACTGAATAAGCTGCAAGTCTCATTAAGCTTATTAAGCTGCTAACAAACAGGCCCTAAATTGTCTCCACTTGTTTGAGATCCTTTTGCTATAAATTGATCATTTACATACATGCCTAATAAAATTAAACTGTTTCATCATTGCTTGCAGTTCAAATGTTACTTCCGACATAACAGTAATGAAGAAATAAGGAGGATTACGGTTATTGGAGTTTATAACAAGGAGAAAAGGATTTCTTTGATTTATCGTTTGAATTCCAAAACTGAAAGGAGGTTTTTTTTTTTTTTTCAAACTTGAAACAATGTGGTTTTAAGTTTGCATTTATAAATTAAAAAACAAAACCAAACATCTATTTTGTTCACATCATTGAATTGATTCGGTTTTCAGTTTTATTATTTTTCATTTTTTGGTTTCAGTTTCTAGGATATAGGAGGATTTCATGAGTTCTATTTAGTTCAAATGTTTATTAGAACTCTTATTTTAATGACTAAAGATGAAAACATTTTTTTTCATTATATGGTTGTGTGCTTGATCGTTTGATGTTATGAAACATTAAGGGCTTGTTTACTCAATCACTTACCCAGTAAGCACTTACCGGTAAATTCAACACTATCACTTACCTTACCCATTAACATTTTAGTCCATGAAAAACGGCATCGTACACAATAATTCATCCGGTAAGTGCTAACCGGGTAAGAGTCGTAACCATCACTTACCGGGTAAGACTCTTGGACCTTGCCATTGTTCTTACCGGGTAAGATTCATGATCGTTGTCATGTTCATCGATAAGCTAACATGACATTGACAATTGATAATGATTTGTATTAGGTAAACGACCCCCAAGTTAATTAAAACAATCTGTATTTGACATTGACAATTGATAATGATTTGTTATCAAAGAGATTTCTTTCAAAGATTTTATTCATAACACCCACCAATTTGGTATGTGCATGATCTTCTTTTCATGCAGACCTTTTCATGTATCACTATTAATTAATATATTATATTACTATAAATTTGTTTGGTTATTTTTTCTATATGTCATTAAAATATATAAGATAATTGTTGAATTATAACAAAATACTTAATTTTTTATATAAAAAACATTATATTATTAAGCCTAAATCAATCAAATTTATAAAAAAAAAACATTATCAATTTCTCAAAACCATCCGAAATCGTACTGTAAATCGACAAAAAAAACAAAAAATAAAATGAAACATTAAATAAAATGAAACATCTGGAAGGTATGCACTTGTGCATACAGGTAATTTGTAACATGCACACGTGCATATGCACAAGTGCATAATGCACTTGTGCATAAAAACCAAAAATCAACATAATTTACGTGTATGCACAAGTGCATACTGTCCAAATGGAAGGCTACCAGAGTGTTCTTCAGTTTTCCGTTTTTTTGAGGTTTTCCCCTGAACCTCCGTCTATATATATACTATATAATGAAAATTCTAAAACGGTTATACGGTTATTGTACAATCTTTTGTACAATAACATTTACCACCCTTAATCTTTTGTACAATAACATTTACTATCCTTATAATGTTACATTTACCACCCTTACAATTACTTATTTAATTTATTTTATATCCCTTACTTTTTCATTTTTCATTTTACACTGTTATCATATTAACACAAATAATCGTATATGAACAAAAATGCAATGAAAAAATACGTTCCTTTTTTTTACAAATTATACCATTATAATCGTCTCGTCAATACCTTCAAAACGAACCAAATATTGAATATTTTTTAATTTTACCGTACCATTAAATATCAGAATTTATACTATATAATGAAAAACTAAAACGGTTATTGTACAAACTTTTGTACAATTACATTTATCACTCTTACAATGTTACATTTATCACCTTTACAATTACTTATTTAATTTACTTTATATCCCTTACTTTTTCATTTTTCATTTTACATCATTATCATATTAACACAAATAATCATATATTAACAAAAATGCAATGAAAAAATACGTTCATTTTTCTACAAATTATATCATTATAAGCGTCTCCTCAATATCTTCAAAATGAGCCAAATATTGAATATTTTTTAATTTAACCGTAATATTAAATATCATAAATATCTACGAAATAATTTGTTTTTCTATCCATACGTTTTATTTTTTTTCCACCGTTAGCACGTTAAAAATACATAATCGTAAAATACGTTTCATTCTTATTATAAATAATATCATTATAATTTTTTTCGTCAATAATTGTAATATAAACTAATTATTGAATATCTTTATGAGTTTAGGTTTCATAAGTTGTGATTCTTAGATCATGGTTGATTATTGATGAAATGTATATAAGGAAATAACATTAATTGTTCGTTCTTTACTTACATTCCGTTGCATCGTGCGGGTATATGCCTAGTGTATATATATAATAAGAGAAAAAGGCTAGAAAATTCAATATTTAACTGATATAAATATACGCATATATCTTATGCACTGGTGTAATATGTCGATTAAATTATTGTATTTTATATTGTTACTTATTGATTTTGAAATTTGTATTTGCATTTTTAATAGGAGCACGTGAAGTGTAGTGCATAAATTTACGATATCGCAATCTTTGTGATTGGAAACGTAGAAGTATTTCTATGATTTAAATATGAAGCATGTGATTTGTGCATCCACTCATTTTCTTTGCATATATATCCAAACAACCCTTCATCTTTTCAGTAATTGCATATTCACCCCCTTCAACCTCATTACTTTTATTAGTAGTATTGGGTGAAAATATAAGAAACCCAATCGGATTTTGGAGATGGAAAGTAGGCCCGATATGTAATTTCGGATTAGGTGAACCAATGAGTTTTAGGTGGGTTCAAGTCGGGTTTTGGGTGATTTTAGGGTTTTTCCATTTTAAATTTCTTGAAAAATTACAAGCTCAAAACAAGGAATACGTAACTTAGGGGTCGTTTACCAAACGCTTACTCGGGTAAGCAACTACTGGTAAAATTTAACACCATCACTTACTTATCGGGTAAGATTTTAGTTCACCGAAACGGTATCTTCTGCAACAATTTTTCCGGTAAGCGCTAACCGTGGTAAGAATCTTCACCCCCACTTACCGGGTAAGACTCTTGGTCCTTGCCATATTCATCTGGTAAAGGTAATGTGACTTGGTAAACGTCTATCTGGGTATGTTTGGTAAACGGCTCCTTAGATTTAACCTCGCCCTCAAATGTATAAATTTCTGATTTTTAGATCATTTTGAGGTCAAATATGGATACATCAAAACTAGGCCCGATTAGAACCGGTTAAAAGCCCAATAAGTTTTGCCCACCCTTGGGATGTAGATGGCCAAATTAGGCCGAGTCTAGGACCAATTTGGACCAGTTATGGCCCAACGGTCCCAAACCGATGTAGTTGGGCCATAACCGGTTACACACTTATCATGCCGGTTATATAAAATTACAAGATTTTGTAATCGTAAAAGCCAAGATTATAACGTTTTTTTCTTAATTTTAATGTTGAAATATAGAAAACCCAAATCAAATAAAACGGCCGCAAAGCGACATAAGTATATTTTACTTATTTTCATCAACTTAAAACATTGGAATACATCCAAAAGTTTTTAAAAAAAAAACAAAATAACGAAAGGGGACATTTTGCTTCATTTGCACTATCTGTGTTTGCTGTAATGTTCACGGTCCCGCTCACGATCACGGTCACGGTCTCGATCACGCTCCCGTTCCCTTGCCGGAGACGACTCGTATCTTGAAGGTCTCCTCTTGAAATGCCTGTCATCGTCGCTAGATTCGTAATCTATGGCGGCGGCAGCGGCGGCAGAGTTGGTGCTACTCTTCCTGGGCGCCGCCGTGGAACCACCTACAGATGCAGCTTCTGAGGAACTTGATGTGAGCTTACGTTTCT
Organism: Arctium minus; assembly: GCA_954870635.1. Classification (NCBI taxonomy): domain Eukaryota; kingdom Viridiplantae; phylum Streptophyta; class Magnoliopsida; order Asterales; family Asteraceae; genus Arctium; species Arctium minus. Next base: position 1,623,366 of record OX941089.1, on the reverse strand, counting down.
TGGAAGCTGCAGCGGCGGCGGCTGCAGCCGCTTCTTCCTCCGGGAAGCTGATACGAGAGAAGACACTTGGCTTATGTTTCCGATCACTGGCACTAGTTACAGCGGCGGCAGCAGCCGCCGCTGCGACCGCCTTGGGATCTGAGGTTGGTGGTGCTTGGGGCGGCCTTCTGGTGGTGGATGATTCTGAACGACGGTGACTCTTGTGCTGCTGCGAGTGGTGGTGGTGGTGGTGTGCGTCATCGTAGTCGTCATAATCATAACGATCGCTAGAAGATTTCCTCTTTGAGGACGGGTGTGGAGGAGCATCAGGGCCGTCGTCACGGGAATGGCGGCGTTCAGGTGACGGCCTCTCGGTTCTATGGCGGTGACCATCACTGCTTGGCGGTGGAATTGGCCTCTGGAAACCACATACCATCAGCTTCCAAAACACGTAAACGAACAAAAATTATTACAGATAAAAATAACAGCAGCCACTTACGGATTTCGACTTCATCGAAGGAGCATCCTCATTGTTGCGTGTGTCTCGGCTGAAGTCCCTCTCTTTCGGTAATTCCCTGCTGCTGTAAGAAGTTTAAGAAACTGTTGGAGTTGAACGTAAATTTTTAACTTTTTTTTTCTTTCTCCATTTTGGAGAAATTTTGGAGACTATCGAATACTGCTCTAAAATACCTCAAGCAAGCGTACTTATCTTCGAGTTGCAGCACAAGAGAGACTCGAACATTTTTGTGCAAGTTTGTGTTTTAGTGAAAGCGTTTTAGGATATTTTTTCTCGAAAATTAACCAACATTATAAAGAAATAAACATTAAACACATGTATCATGCGATTATATGATCTATACACTCATGACATACCTTCCGGTTCCACCACCACGTTTCTCAAAATCACGCTTCCACTTTAGTTCGGCTCTCCTTGCTTCAAATTCCTCCCGACTCATGATGGGCGGTCCACCAGGTCCACCACCGTTCATGCCCATCCCCAACTCCGCAAGATCCCTGTATTAACATTACGGAAATTAAGCGCCACGGTTTTCCAGGATGTCCACGAAAACACGTCACAAGAAAAAGCAAGTAAATATCCATTAAACGTTTGAACCACAGATGATTACTAATTTCACTACTTCCAGGATATTAATTCCGATTAATCCACCAAACATTTATTTCCCTAATAAATGACTTCTGAAAACATCTAAAAACAAAGCTGTCATCATCTTCGGAGAATGTATATGCGCATTCTGTCAACACTAGCGGTTTTAGAATTTTGAAAGTTCTTTTTGGACATAGAGGTCAATTTGGTCATTTTCCCAGGTATAAAAACTCCGATCCCGCCATTACTCCCAAAAAGAGACAGCAAGTAAAAGCAGGATATTTAAACCAGAAAGAATACCTACCTCTGAGGTGGGATAAAAGGAGGCATCATGAGCCCTGATACCCCAAAAGGATCCTGAGGGAACATGCCTCCAAATGGAACATCCATTGGCCCGAGTCCATAACCACCCATATACGGCATGCCGCCACCATACGGCCCCATAAATGCGTCCATTCCAGGCTGCATGCCGTTCCAATAAGGATTGTAAGGAGAAGGACCTGGAGGCATCATATAGTTCTCAGCTGCAAATTCCTGAGAGGCCCTCCACTGCATCTCTGCAGCTGCAAATTTGCAAAAGCAACAAAATATTAACAATATCAGTAAAACAGTAAAAAAAACTAAAGGGTGTATAGTTTCGTTAAATTGGCTATGCTTTTCTGGTATATGTTTTTAGTTGTATGTTATTGCTTACTCTTAAGCTGGCTTTTCAAAACTTTATCCTATATGTCTTTCCATCTTTGCCACACTTTTCACAAGCTGGGATTATTAAAGAAACAGCCGCTCTAGTTTTTGATGGAGAGGTCAGGTCTAGGGGTCTCAAAAATAACTGAAACCGAATAACGCACCTGAACCGAATGTAATTTGGGTTGAACGGTTTTGGGTTATTCGGTTTTCGGGTTAGACAGTTCGGTTAACCGAATAAGGATCCTTATTCGGTTCGGTTTTCGGTTAATTGTTTCCTAATTCGGTTAAACCGAATAACACATTCTACTAATATTTTATAAATTTCATGTTTATAAAAAATAAACAGAATACATATTACCCCCTGGACCCACCTCCAGGTGGGATATACCAGGTTCGTTTGGTTTGGTTTTTTTAGTAAAAAGCCATTCCATCTTATTTTTGGTTGATCATGTAATGGGTTTATATTAGCAACATACATAGACATTAATTGGTATAAAGAGAAATGAGATGCTTCAAAAGTTATAAAAAGTGATTGGAACTCTACCATTTATAGGCATGTTGACCTTCTTCTTTTTCTTCTTCTTCACTGGAAAAGAAAAGAAAAGAAAAATGTAAGCCGGATATTATACCTAATTGAATAAACAACAGACAATACAATTCTCTAGTCCTGCAATCAAAACGCAACAAAGTTTGCCTTAATTCCTACTTAGTGTAAGAAAGAACCTTTTTTTTTTCAATCAATGTAACAAACTTCCAAAACTTCCTATTTAAACTTGGTTCGGTTTTTCTACCAAGTTTCTAAAGTTTGCCAATCTTGAAACATTTGATGACGCATATGTCAAGTTTATCATTCATTTTGTCATAAACATTTCATAATTTTTTCGTAAAAGGGAATCCACGTCATCAGATGTTACAGCATCAGCAAGTTATCGGTCAAAATGAGTACAAAATAGAAAATTTCGAAACTTTGTTTAATTGATCGAGGAAAAAATTACATTACACTAAGTAGGTACTAAATCAAACTTTGTTACCTTTTGCCCATATTACAAAATCTCATGGATTGGTTAATAAAGGTTACGCTGGATGTTGGAATATTTACCTGCCTCACTAGGAACTTGCTTCTGCTGCACTTCATCATCAGCCAATCGAGCGCTTCCCTGTGATGCTGGCTCCATCATACTCTTTGACTCATACGTAGCTTCAGAGACATCAGGAGCTTTTGCAATTTTTCCTTTCGCCGAGACTTGTTGCTGAACTATAGGAGCCGCATCGTGTTCTGCGGGGGCCGGGCCCTGCCGCATCATCGTAGTCTCCCCATTCGGTGGTGGAGCTTGCTCCCCCTTGGAGGCCGCAGACCGTGAAGGGGATGCAATCTTAGGCTGTGGAGGTGCACACCTAGCAGACTCCATATCTGAAGAAAGAAAATAAACGAACGAATAAAGATTAATAAACAATGGTTAATGCTGGGAATAATTTGGTTTATGAGTTGCACACACCTTGAACATGAAAAGCACTGCCGCCATTTTCAGCACTGCTATTATTTGACTCCAATATCCGGTTGATGGTATCCCTCAGTGTCTTATTGGGCAAGAGATCATCTGCAAGCACATTCGTTGCACCACAGACACACACTGCTTTGGAGATAATGTGATCTCGTATACCTGTTGGTACAATCGAGATAAACAGGATCAAATATCCATATAAAGATCTGATTCAGAAGATAGGCATATAGACAAATATTTGCAAAAGGACAAATGGGTATTAGTGCCAAAGAACTTGAACAGTACACTTTTAAGTTAATTACTTCATTGAAGTTGAAAATATATGATCACCCCTTCCCTTCGGGAAAGAAAGAAAAACAAATATTAACATTGTTCAAATAAGAAGCACCAACTTCAGGAAGTTTCATCATGACAAACTCTATAAAGTCCAAATGCAGACAAAGCTGCAATAATTTCAATACTTACTCCCTCTATCCTAAAGCTAATGAACTATTTGCTTAAATAATGAACACGAAGATCCTTAATTGGTTTTGCCATTATATGTATGTATAGCGAAAAGTAATGATTAAATAAATGAGTTCTGTAAAAAGAAAGAAACCATAACACAATTTTGGTAGAAGTGTCGCCACATACAAAAATTTCAAGAGCCAGAAAACTTACATTTATCACAGAAACTCGTGAAACAGCACTTGCTCGTGAGAACTGCATCTTTCATCACTTCTTTGCACAAAGGGCAGTGAAGTTCTGGGGGGAGATCACCAACGGTACGAGTAGAAGGCATCCCTTCAATCTCCTTCTCAAAAGCAGCCCTGTTGTAAAAACATTAAGCACAAGAAAACTAGTTAATTTATGCACACATAAATTTACAAAGCCTAAGAAAACTACAGCATGTAACCCAAATGAAGAAACATACTCATTCGGCCTCAAAACCGCCACTGCACCACTGGGTAATGCATATGAACCATCCGGAGTAGCCATTAACATAGATTTCGGAATACCAGTCGGAGGTTTCACTCTTTTGATATCAAAATTAGGATCACCATTTGTGGGGCAATGCTGAATAAAATGTCCTGGTAAAAGAGGATTATAAAAATTAAATCATCATTTCTAAATGTTGGTGTTTTTCTAATTTTCTAATGGAGTAAGAGAGTAGCAAATCAAGACTGATGAATCTACCTGGGGTTTTGCATCTGTGGCATACATAGCCTGGAGGTGGTGTTTTTCGCTCAAAGCCGCCACCACCCCGACCTAAATATTCAAAAGTGGGATTCAGTTTTCAACAGCACAATTGTTACATAAACATGAATATAACACAAACACTAAACCTGCACCTTAGTATAGCAAGAAATGTTAAGTTGCTTTTAGATTTAAAAAGTAACATGTATTCTATTTCCACGTTCTTTCATACTATTTTTACTTCACAACAATTCTTAGTTGATGGAGTAAAGCCAGTAAATTGTCTTCTTCATGTGTCAAGTTTGAGAGTAACATACCATCTCATCTCAATCTCATAATGAAGAATGTGACCAGATATATTAATATAACATATACTTTACTAAATGATTGAATCAGCTATATATCAAGAAAGTAGGGAAGCTAAAAGATAGTTACCAAAACCACGCCCACCCATTCTACCACCCATACCACGTCCAAAGCCTCTACCAGCGCCAAAGCCATCAAAATTTTGCCTGCAAGTTAAGAAGCCAACATAAGTTCCCCACATGAATAACAAATTATCACAAAAAGGGAAGCTAAAACTCAGAGGGGGAGCTCACTGCTGCCAATCCAAGGCTGGTGTATCGATTAAGGCCTGAATTTTGCTGTCTTCGTCAGCTTTACTAGGGGCGGGAGCATCCTGAAGTTGATTGCTAGATGCAACTGGCACAACTTCAGGTATTTCGTACAGGTCGTTTCCAAATTCATCGTACTCTGAACCATCAAGCTACAAAACCCCAAAAAGATAGCGTTATCGTCCCTAGGTGCCGAGTGTGTAATCCCGATATCAAAACCAAGTTCCTAAAACATTATAGCTAGACAACGCTTACATAGTTGGGAAAAGAGAGGCCAGCTCCTGAATAGTTACTCTTTGCTGATTGCGCACTCTCCAGCTCATTAACCACTTTTGGCCTGCAGTGCAAATCACAAACAACTCAACTAATGCCCTAGAACTTGACTTGCATAACGTTACCATCCAACATGCAGAGAATTTTTGCAGGATTGATAAACCACTATATGGTTTACACGACCACAAAAAGAAGTGGCCAAAGATAAGCAGTACAGCCTAAGCCACCAGCAAACATGGTATCTCCAAATAACTAAAACATGAACAACTTAAAATTAAAGGTTTTGAAACTGTACTCGGCTTGTTCAGTAACTGGTGCTGCAACTATGGGCATGCGAGGCTGTCCAGGAATACGACGAATTAAAACAGAAGTATTTTTGGGGATCAACATGTCTTCATCAAGATATTCTGAAATTACAAAACAGAACACGTCTGTGAAACACCATAAATAGATCAATGGACTTCAACCGACTACAGTATAATCCCCATTAGTACCCAAAAGGACAACCCATTTCTGTACACTTAATAACATAATTACTAGCTAGTTAAACAACCTTCTAGATGAGTTAATGTGAAACCTATACAATCCAATAACTACAGTCTAGCAAAACTTGACCACTGTTGAACAAATATTTCTTGCCAGGACAGCAAATTGTAAATTGACCAACACATAATCTTAACCACTAGTTTACTTCCTCGAACTGCTATACCACCAGCAGGCTACTCGAAAGAAAACAAAAAAATTGTAAATTTAAAAGTTCATTTCCTTCTTAAAAGTCATGCCAGTTAAGTCCAATTTCAGTGTAAATTCCCCAATAGACACCTAAGACATTGAAATTTCAAGAACACAAAAGTTGACTAGGTCCAGAACTTAAAAACCCACCTTCATTAGTCTGGGCGTTGGTGACGACAAGATCATAATCAGTGCCCCTGCCCAATTGCTTTGATTCATATATTTTTTCTTTCAAAGAGGCAACTGTTATAAAATGGCCATCGATTGGAATCGAGTCATAATCTTTTGCACTTTTAAACTTGTAATATACTGCCATAATTTAATATAAATTCTTTTTCTTTTCCCTCAAAAAATGATATCAGGAACAAGCACAAAATGCAATACTAGTATCAATAAAGGCGTTCATATAAAAGAAAATTATCAAACGCCTGAATTGAACACCGAAACAAAAAGATGTAAACAGTACAAAAATCGAAGACCAAGAATCTCTATTTTTTTCGTTTTTCCACTCTTCAGTAACTCTGGAAAAGATCAAACCGACTCAGGAAAAGGCTTCAAACTGCAAATCTGCAAAAAGGCTTCAATCAAATCCTTGAAACATCTTCACGCCGTCAATCCTTCGAATTTTTCGAACGATCTGCGTAGATTCTTCAGTTCGTCAGAATCTTACGATCAGATACACCTCCACAGGAACTCTTGACTTTCAATACCGATGAAACAAATCGAAGGATCTCACGAACTAGGGCTTCCAAAAGAACCGATTCCTCGAACGATAACGAGTTATCCTAATTCTTCTATTTGCCGCCAAGCTCTTCCCGTGCTTGATTCTTCCGATACAACGACAGATTCGCTTCCAATTTCTCAGATCTACTTTCAAATTAACCGATTTTCTTCCAGTCGTCGTGAATCTGGATATATAATCAACAGATTCTCCAAAATCGAAACGTAAACCTCAGTTTTCCAGCGATTAATCTTGCAAAACGCCTTTGAGGAGTTCACGAATTAGAGATTCGTTGTTGAAAAGAATCAAGAAGATCGTAGCGTAGGATGCAAAATTAGGGCAAAATCGCGAGAACGCTGTATCCCAATAGGTGTGAGCCTTTGCCCCCTTTCGAGATAAAAATGAAAAATGGGCTATACTTTTACATTTTATAGTAGGGATATTTACACTTTAACTCCTTATACTCTTCTAGAATGACAATTTGAAATACTCTCTTCAATAATAAAAATGTACAATAAAAAAATATATAAACTTCTAAAGAAAGTGTAATTATTATATTATTTTAAATACTAGATAAGGGTCTATTTGTTAGTAGTTTAATGAGATTAATAGGACTTAAAGCTCATTCGGTCAGTTACACATGATTGTTTGGTAGCGGCTTAATCATATAGAAAGTGGTTTATTCAGTAAATTTCTAGGAAAAGTTTATGCAGAAAGTCAAGTTTTTTTTCCAAATTTACCCCTTCAATTAAAAAACATGTTTCTTCCATCTATGAAATGTGATCATAGTTCATTTATTATAATCAATATTTTAGATTAGGAAACAATTGAGATATTTAACCTAAATAAATGATTGAGATTTATTTGTATAAATTAGGAGGATTTGTAAATGATTGAGACCACATCATATTAACCCTTTGGATATTTTATTACATAACAAATGTTTTAAATGGATAATGGATTTATAGTTCTAGACAAATAAATAATTTACAACGAAATTACATATACAAATTATAAAAACGCGTTTGCTCATGACTTTATTTTATTTTTCTAGAAAAGCACAAATTCCAATTTAACAATTTGTATTTGCCAACCTCCCAAAAATGACCAATTTTTCTTGGTTGCCTGTTGACATTCTATGACCTATAAATTATACATATCCCATAAATAATTAGGTGTTATACGTATCTCATAAACAAAAACACATATTCTATGTAGCTGTTTGGTTCATAGAATGTTTTTAGGTAAGATGAAATCTGTCAAAAATAATTGACTTTGCAGGAATTGAAATAAAATGATATCAGGTTCTACTATCTGTTTGGTTGGCAAACATTGAAATGAAATATGCTAAAGGAATTGTAGTATATCTATTTGGTTCAGCTTTTAAATTTGAAATGAAATATTGATAAATGACCAAGGAATATTCGAATCCCTTATTTGTGAAATTCATGGAATTTTGAAAATTTATTTCCTGAAAAAGAATGAATCAAACGAGGGAATAAAAATTGGTCAAAGGAATTCAATATTCCAATTCCAGCAACCAAACGTCACTTAAATCTTTTCGGTTCGAAATCATTCCATGAAATCTAATTCCCTCAAAAACATTATAGCAAACCAAGCAAGCCCTTAAACCATGATCAAAAGAAAACAAAAACAGAAAAAAAAAAACCAAAGATAAAAAGCAAAGTATTAAACCAATCAAATTAGATAAATACATAGAAAATAATGAAAGAAAAAAGAAAAGGTTATAATCTTTTCACACTCTTTTGGGTTAGCCTTGAACCACTCTTTGATGGTAGTGGCAAAGAACCCAATCTTCTAAATCTAGGTTCTTTTTGGAGCAACAAAACTAAATAACAAGTCAAATGTCTGTCAAGATGAAGGATGAAACAACCACAACATAAGCAAGAAAGAAGAATATGGCTATCTGCATGAACAACTTTGGATTGTCCCTCATGTTTGGTGATGTCACTGCCCTGCAACCACACAAAATTGCACACACTCTCACCTGTAAGTCTACTTGTTTGTTTCTTTTTAATTTTTATGTTTTATAAGCAGAGGTTTTCACAGAAACAACCTCTAATTTATACCCTTTTGGGGTAAGACTATAGTGGCAAAGTCTACGTACATTCTACCTCCAGACCCTACTTCTGTTACTGGGTAGGTTTGGTTTGGTAGGTAGTCACCCAAAGAAATATGGTAATATATTTAGGTTTATACTTGTTCGTGTTTGCCTATATATGATACGACCAATGTGTAATGCTATACAAGACAACTGTTTGCAAGAACAATGTCTGTAAACCAAACCAAATGTATCCAGTATAGATATACTCGAAAGTAGGGTCTAGAAAGGATACGTATCACTACAATAAAACTGGATTTATAGGATGCCAACAATTTATAGGTGTCACAATAGACCATCTCATAGGACTCAGTAAAACATCTTATCTAAAGGTGGTGTAATAAGTTTATAGGACACTTTTAAGTGTCTTAACAATTTTTTAGGACATTTTTAGTACAAAGCGTCGTATTAGCTATTTTATAAGAGGATTTTGAGAAGTGTCCTATGAACCCATCTTTTTATAAGACACTTTTTCAAATAGTGTCCTATAAAATAGATAATACGATGTTTTTCTAATAGACTTATCCTAAAAAACTCGTTACGACGTCAAAAAAACGTTCTATAAACTTATTACAACATCTTTAGATAGGATACTTTATTGTTTGGTCCTATAAATTTAAGTCTTATAAAGCAGTAAAGCAGTCTATTATGATGCTTAGACATTTTTGGCGTCCTATAAACCAAATTTGTCAAAGATGATTTATGAATGTTGTTACTTGTTAGGAATTACCTAGCGATGCGCTGAGAAAGCCGAGGGAAGGGCATGCTCTGAATAAAGACGATGCCAGGTCCGGTCAACATTGCCGTTACTAGATTCTCCCCCTACGAAAAATCAGCATGAAAAATTTACAGTTTTTAGAAAGCAATAAAACATAGTTGTTTGGCAACTGTAACATGATTCTTTTTCGTCATTCTAGTAATAAGCTTTTTGCTAATTTTTTATTTAGTCCATGTATAAAACTGTCTTAAAAAATGTCTTTAAATTACTAGATCTTAAAGTGGGCCTTTTTCTGGATAGGAAAGAAATTAGAAAAAGTGGGGACACATGTTATTTGACGAGTGTGGACATGTTTTCTAAGAGGAGCAACAAACCAAACCAAACCCGTAAATCCCACTCGAAAGTAGGATCTGGGGAGGGTGAGATATATGCAGACCTGACCTCTATCCCAACCTCTACCCCAACAGGGTAAAGCGTTGTTTTTCCGTGAAGACCCCCGGCTTGTGCAAGAGAGTGAGCAAATAGGTGGAAGGAATACCGATAACATATGGTGAAAAAAGCACGGAAAATAAATAAACAAGAATAAGTAAGGGGTATGTGCATTGAAAACATATCGAGAAGCATAATGAACGATAGAACTCGTGGTAAAAAAAGTAGTAAAAGGTAATTCATCACGACAATAAAGTGTAAGCAAGTTACCCCAAAGACCACTCTTCTCATCGGGCCATTATATTTTATTTGCACATTAACTGTAGATGGAAGGGCAACAATGCTCGACATGTCGACTGAAAGTATCTCACCCACCTCAAGATTTTTCTGCACCACTAACAACAGAAAGAAAAAGAAGGAAATTAAATAAGGTCAAACTAGTATTTAGAAAACAATTCACATGTGAAGGAATTCAATAGGAGTATATGCCTGCATAAATCAAATGCAATATTTTCTTTATATTTGCTCAATGGATAAAGTTGCTCGTATGAACTAGGAATTTTTTTAAGTGGTGGCACCATTTGACTCTAAGAAACGAAGCTATGGATATTTTTCACAAAATCATCATTGGTCTATTGGTTAGTTCCTTGCTTTTTCATATATGAGGTCTTGTGTTCTAGTCTTTTATCGCAAAAAATTCAGAAACATAATAAACAAGTTATTAAAAGCTAAAAACTAAGAAAATGATATAAATGGGATTCGAACCCGTGCCTAGAATGTGAGAAAAGCCGTGTAAACCAACTCTGGCAAGAGAAACTTGTGTTAGCATAGTATAATTGTAGTTTCAAAATATATATTGTTGCACCCAAAAAATAATACGGTGCACCTTTTACGACCCTAAATTTTTTTAAGCTACGAAGCGGTGGCCCCTGCCACCGTAAGTACCATAGTGGGTCTGCCCCAGACTGCTCATGGTAAAACTTCATATGGAGATATACTTTTATCCTCGACGAATGACCTGCCATTCGATGCAGGTTGAAGCATATGGTTGCCGGGTTGGTGCCTGAATCTTGACTAGCGTTTGGATTATAAGTAATAAAGATAGCAAGAGAAAGAAGGCGATGAATAAAGTAATATTGATATAGGATAAGTTATAACTATTAACCTATCACCAACAATGCTCCCTTGCCATTTGCCTTTTTATATATAACTAGAAACATACTCGCATGCAGTGCAATGCATCTCGATTCAAAATTCAAGAACTAGAACCCTTAATCCTGATTCATGCTTCATTATATTATCTGTCTCTCTTGATTTTATTTTATGGTTTTGTATGCTTCTGAGAGGGCGAGAGAGTCTTTGGTTAGTTCTGTTTTATGGAGTATTTTTCCGTATTAGTAGGGCTCAACAGTTATCTTGTATTTTAATGTGTTTATCAGTTGATTATCAGTTAGTTTTATGAAGTTCAAACTTGGAGCTTTAAGAAGTTGTGTATATGCTGTAATAAGTTGTAAATACTTTATAATGTATGTAAAAAAAGATATATCGATATGTGTATCAAATTAAAGACAATAGAATACTCTTTTTTTATTATAATTTGTTTGACTAACAAATTCATTATATTTAAGATAATTTAAGTCGTAAGCTATAATAGCTTGTAACCTTGAATTTATAAAATATTTGCATTAATAGACGATATATGATGCTTAATATGTTGTTTTTAAAAGTTTTAGTCGAATGCTTTATAATATTGTAAAGATATCACGACCAGTAAGTTATGAACAACATACCAGATCCACCCCCAACTATGAATGCCAAACCTTGGCCAGATAGCTTTTGTCTCAAGAATCCCTATAAACACCATAAGAACATCATTAGGTGCATGAACTCGGTTGATTGAATTTGGAGGTATCACTATTTGTTCGGCAAGAAAATATTGTTGAGGGCAATGGGATCTCACCTCGACACCAGGTAAAACATTACGGGCCCTCTGATCGAAAGTATTACTGACCTTCACATCACCGATGGAGCAAAGGAATGCGTCTGGCTACAAAATAATACTAACAGAAGTCAGATAGAAACTGCATCATTGCAGAGGCAGACACCATTTAACTATAAAAAACAAAGCTATGGATTTTTTTTTTACAAAATCATTATTAGTCTGTTGGTTAGTTTCTTGCATTTTGTAAGTAAGGTCTAGTGTTCGAGTCTTTTATCCCAATATTTTTCAGAAACATAATAAACCTGAAATTAAAAGCTAAAAACTAAGAAAATAATACAAATGGGATTCAAATTCGCGCGTAGAAGGGAAGAAAAGACCGTGCAAACCAACTCTACCAAGAGAAACTTGTGTTATTATTGTAGTTTCAAAGAATATACGGTTGCACCCAACAAAATAATACGGTGGCACCTTTCACGACCCTAAAAAATTTTACACTACGACAGAGGAACGAAGCGGTGGCCCGTACGGCCGTACCACCATGTGCACCATAATGGTCCGCCCCTGCATCATTGTACTAAAACTCAGGGAAAAAACTATGCCATAGAAAGCATACCTGGCATAAGATTTCACCGCCAAACTTTGCCAAGTCAATCTGCATTATAGTATGCCAAAATCAAGTATCGAACATGGCAACTTAATCAACTACAAATTAGGGATAATACGAACCGGGAGAATCCTTGCTAAAGAAGGTGCAGCAATGCCAACAAATCCATCACTTGAACCGGTATTTAAAAAAAGTGTGCTAGTCACATTCTTGCCAAAGAGCCACTGCCACATTCCTGCCTCATTTTCTGGGGCATAAACATTTTCCATTTGGGTGGATCCAGACATGTAGCACATACAACCTGCAAAGTATAAATATCATGTATTGTCTTGGACTGTTATTTATTTTCTATTTTTCATTAATAAAATTTCATTTAGAACTTGTCAAATGTTAATTTTCATTCAACACAGGAATGGGGGTAAAATGGTAATTTTATGTCATTCAGACTGTTGGAACTGTGTCCAAACAATCATTTTCTATCTGGTCACTTAATCATCCTCTCCTAAGACAGATTGTGAGAAATATAGCATGTTTATGTCATCACCATTGTTAACTTTATAGTCTTTTTATAGTAATTGTCCTATCCAGAGCAAGTAACCCTTACAACCATATTCCTCAATCAGGAAAAACAAAGACTATAGGTAGAGTTGTGATACTTAAAAGGATGAACTAATTGCAGTAAGCTATATACTTCAAACAGGCGGCTCCGTTCTTTTCGATGCCGTTTCAGCCCTTTGTTTATCAGGTATTCATGATTTTAGTTCAAGGTTTTTGTTTTGTTGCTGCATTTGATGTGGTTTTTTGTTGTTAAAAATTTTCACTTGAAGATATGTTGTGTAACTATATGCCTGAATTGCATCGAAAGTGATGGATTCGAATTTACAACTACGCCTCTGTGATTTTTTAGGTCGTGAACTGTACTTGCTTTGCTATGGCAACTGATGATTATATCCATGATGGTGCAAGTTTGGATGTGAGTAGTACAATCAACAGTCCCTAGGAGTTGGCTATCACCCATTAGATGTACGGTGTTGATTACATCATGTAACTTATCTTCAATTGAAAACCCTATTATTTACTTTTAAAAGTGACTGAGCGGGAAAATTTTAGTACTTTCTATGCAAGTATATATATATTAATATATATATATATGCATGTGTGTGTATTTCAATTGCCTTATGTTAGATTTTAAATAAATTGTTTAAGGGTAGGGATTATTTTCTGATAACATAAAGTGTGTGGTGAAGCAATCGAAGTTACCAGTTTTAGAGATTTCAGATGTGTATACCTAATGCTGAATAATCCATCAAGGAGGCTAGAAAGCAGTATTGTGACCGTTTATTAGTAAAGGATGTTGATCATCCTTCTGAAATGGTTGACTGTCGGCTTCTTGATATAGCTCAGTCGTTTGGTGTTGGTATGACTGGCTGTGAAAGTGTGCATTGGGCGATGGTATTTAGAATAAGAACAAGAAACGAATAAGTTACTTATATTTGCATCTTATCAAAGCTAGGCAATAGAAGAGGAAACAATTATGTTTATTCTCAAGGGACTAGTCATCCTTCAGGAGTTAGATTATAACTTATGTTACCATTCACAATACCAGTTAGGTCAGAAGGTTTCAAATTGCAAGGACTCTTTTTTCAGGATCCAAGGGGCCGTTTACCAAATGCTTACCGGCAAGAGTTACCACCCTCATTGACCTTGCCGAGCAACATTCTCGACCATCAAAATGGATTGTTTGTAAACTTCTCTTACCTGGTAACCGCTAACCGGGTAAGAGCCCCCCCCCCCCCCCCTACCGGGTAAGAACCTTTGTCGTTGCCATGCCTCTTACTGGGTAAGATTAACGGTGCTTGTCATATTCACCAGGTAAGGTAAGTGACCTGATAAACACTTACCCGTTAAGCATTTGGTGAATGGCCCCTAAGACAGGGTATGCCCTCATTGCTTAAGCGTTGAAGACAATATTTGAAATTTGTAGAATGACACACAAAAATCCACAAACAGATATTCAGATGGTTAAACAAAGTAGCATACGTAATCAATACCAACTTACCTGGTCTTGCACTGACCTTCTCTTCCGGCTTCAACATTATCTGGCATAGACAAATCACAATCAAGTCCCACCCCGGGGAGGGGGGGGGGTATTTTGGTGGAAATTGAAGTTCTATCGGAAAAAACATTAATGATACATCAAATACCTGAACTATCTGAGCCTCACCACCTAAAATCTGAAAAGGTGTAACATCTTCTTGCTCACTCTATTGAAAATTAACCCATAAGTCAAATTATTGAAAAAGTAAGCAACAACTAGAAGCAGCTACTCTACAGTTGATTCAAATTGAGACACTATATTATGTTCTCCGCTGTGTTCGTGAGCATAACCCACAAGTTTAACCTCTTACTTTATAAACGAGCGTAGAGAACATATAATTAATGCAAAACATGTTTAAAGAAGGCAATGAATTCTCATGTTCAAATATGAAGTGCAAAACTCCATAGATGTTAGCAACAAACAAACAAACATGGACACGATTTGAAGGCTAAGGTAAAGCTAAAACAGTTAAATTTTAGCAAAATCGTGCCGCCCTTTTGCCAACTGAGTTGTCTGAGCTACACGCTCGAGGGCGCTAAAACAGTTAAATTAGTCCAAACATCTTGCAGGTAAATGAAGACAAAATGCTTCATGCCTCTGATTTTACTACAACTATAGATTTCTATGGTTCGATCAATTGGTATCTCCTCCACTGAAGGATGCCAATTATTGATTGGAAAACCACCATCCCTCTTTCATTATGAATTCATCCTGCTTACTTAATTACTTTCATTTATAATTTTACCAAGTGGTGTTTGGCCCAATGGTATCAATAGATCTCTAAACCCTCAGGTTATGGATTCGAGTCTCCTTCAAATACATCACTAACCTTGCACCATCATCAATATAGTCATCAGTTTCATAACAAATCAAGTACAATCAACGACCTCAAACATCACAGAGGCTTAGTTGTAAATTCGAAATCCATCACTTGCGATACAATTCAGACATATAGTTACACAATTGATACATATAGTTACGAGACATATCTTCAATTGAAAATTTTCAGCAACAAAAAGATCACATCAAATGCAACAACAAAACAAAAACCTGGAACTAAAATCATGAATACCTGATAAACAAAGGGCTGAAACGGCGTTGAAAAGAACGGGGCCGCCATGAGCGAAGTAGAAAACACACACGCGCACTAGAGTTTGTCAAGGGATCATATATCACTGAAATCAAAACCAAACGGAAGATACCGATCTGAGCATCGGAGGTTGTAAAGCTCTGAGATCGATGCTGTTTTCAGATTTCACATAGCTGAACCAAAATTACTGAATGACCGCTGTGTAAACTTGATGATCGCCAAAGGGTATTTCTGACATTTTACATTTCTGAGATTCTGTAGCTAGCTTATGGTATGTTTATTATGAGAAGTGATGGTGTGACTAGAAAGTTAAAAGTGAGAAGGTGAAAAAGATATTTGGGCTTTGATTATTTTTAATTTCAGGTTTATTTGTAAATTGTGTTTGATATGAAGATTGATTTGGTGTACACCGGTGTTGAATGGTTTGGTGCTGAAAGATTAAGGTGGCATTTGGTTCGCAGAATGTTTTTGGATGGAATGGAATCTGTCAAAGGAATTTGACTTTGATTGAATTGGAATGGAATGTTGTCAGGTTTGACCACCTGTTTGGTTGACAGAATTGGAACGAAATATGTTAAATAAATTGGAATTTTTCTGTTTGGTTCACAGATTGTAGCTTCGGAATTGGAATGGAATTTTGGTAAATGACCAAAATACCCTTTTTGATTATTTTAATTTTTTAAACAAAAATTACTTTAATAAAATAGTCATTAAATAGTTTAATTTTTAACAAAAATTATTTTTATTATTTTAGCACATGAATGATGCCGAGAGAGTGAGGAGAGAGAGGGAGAGGGAGAGAGAGAGGAGAGGAGAGGAGAGAGGGAGAGAGAGAGAGGAGAGATAGAGGGAGAGAGAGGAGAGAGTGGAGGAGAGAGAGGAGAGAGAGGGAAGAGAGAGAGGAGAGAGAGAGAGGAGAGAGTGGAGGAGAGAGGGAGAGAGAGAGAGAGAAGAGAGTGGAGGTGTTGATCCAAACTCTCTCAGTGATTTGATAACGACCCTCTTTTATACTTAGTGAAAATTACGTTTTAATATGTATTAGTGTTTCACCATCAGCGATCAGACTGAGTCTGTTCAGTTATCGCTGATAGTCTTCCTTATAAACATTTCTATGTATTAGTGTTTCACTATCAGTGATTAGACTGAGTCTGTTCAGTTATCACTGATAGTTTCTGATGTAAACAGTAACGTAATCCCTGAAGACAAGTCTCGCGTCAACATATGTTCATAGCTGAATCGAAGACAAAGCTGCTGAATAAAGAGAAGTCTACTAGTGATCTGATGCGGATATCAGTGAATCAAAGACAACTCTACATATACGCGAAGGAACATGAGGAAAAGCTTCAGCGATAGTTGAACCTCTTTTATCTCTGAAAGAAGAGATATTCAGCGATCAAAAGATCACAAAGCTTATGTCTCAAGTTTCCTTTTGTCTATCCTTGCACAAACTAGTATTATGTGTCAGAACGGACATGTCTTTGCCACCATACGTACAACAACTCTGTCAACTACACTGTTCATGACCCGGCCGAAAGCATGTCTCCCAAAAGTCAGACTCCCAAAGCCAATCTGTGAACGCCACGTGTAAAGTGCCCTGCCATGCATTTAATGCATAGGGTATAAATAGGAAGTCCACCCCTCCATCTGTGGATGTGCTCAATCCTTGAACTCCATATAGAAACCCTTGTTTTCTATCTCTCTTAATCCCCCATTCTCTGAATTTCTTGTGCAATCATCTTAGTGTTTCTTAAGTTTGTTTAAATTGAGTCTGTCTTAATCTTATTCCGCAACAAACTTGTAAATTGTATTTTGATTTATCAATAAACAATTTATTAAACTTTAATTTCTGTGTTTGTATTCAACCCCCCCCCCTTCTACAAACTTGTTAAGCACCTTCGGGACCAACAGGAGGAGAGAGGGAGAGAGAGAGGAGAGAGAGGAGAAATAAAGAGAGAGGAAAGAGAAAGAGAGAGGAGAGATAAAGAGAGAGGGAAGAGATAGAGAGAGGATAGAGAGGAGAGAGTGGAGGTGAGAGAGAGAGGAGAGAGATAGAGAGGAGAGAGAGGGAAGAGAGAGAGGAGAGATAAAGAGAGAGGAGAGAGATAGAGAGGAGAGAGAGATAGCGAGAGCAGAGAGAGGAGAGAGAGGGCGATAGAGATGAGAGAGATAGTTGGTGTTTGTTGATAATCAATATTAGTAGGGTTTAGTTTGGAGTAAAGGGTAAATTTGGAATTATCAAAATATAAGATTCCATTCCATTGAAATCCTTGGGTTTTAGGATGAAATGTTCAAATCCTTCTGTTGGTCCCGAAGGTGCTTAACAAGTTTGTAGAAGGGGGGGGGGGGGGTTGAATACAAACACAGAAATTAAAGTTTAATAAATTGTTTATTGATAAATCAAAATACAATTTACAAGTTTGTTGCGGAATAAGATTAAGACAGACTCAATCTAAACAAACTTAAGAAACACTAAGATGGTTGCACAAGAAATTCAGAGAATGGGGGATTTTAGAGAGATAGAAAACAAGGATTTCTATTTTGGAGTTCAAGGATTGAGCACACCTTCAGATGAAGGAGTGAGCTTCCTATTTATACCCTATGCATTAAATGCATGGCAGGGTACTTTACACGTGGCATTCATAGATTGGCTTTGGTAGTCTCACTTTTGGAGACATGCTTTTGGCCACTTTATGAACAGTGTAGTTGACAGAGTTGGTGTACGATTTGTGGCAGAGACTTGTCCGTTCTGACACATCGTACTGGTTGTGCAAGGTAAGACAAAAGAAAACTTGAGGCATAAGCTTTGTGATCGTTGATCGCTGAGTATCTCTTCTTCCAGAGATAAAGAAGTTCAGCTATCGCTGAAGCTTTTCCTCAGGCTTCTTCGCGTAAGTAGATTTGTCTGGTCTTCGCTGATATCCGCATCAGGTCACTAGTAGACTTATCTATTGTTCAGTGGCTTCGTCTTCGATTCAGCTATGAACTATGTTGACGCGAGACTTGTCTTCAGGGATTACGTTAACTGTGTTACATAGGAAACTATCAGTGATAACTGAACAGACTCAGTTTGATCGCTGAAAGTGAAACACTAATACATATTAAATGTTTACAGAAAGGTCATCAGCGATAACTGAACAGACTCAGTC
The DNA here is from genome assembly GCA_954870635.1 of Arctium minus. Lineage (NCBI taxonomy): Eukaryota > Viridiplantae > Streptophyta > Magnoliopsida > Asterales > Asteraceae > Arctium > Arctium minus. The sequence continues at coordinate 1,604,428 of OX941089.1, read as the reverse complement.
TGATCGCTGATGATGAAACACTAATACATATAATAACGTAATTTTCACTAAGTATAAAAGAGGGTCGTTATCAAATCACTGAGAGAGTTTGGATCAACAATCTCCCCCTATTTGATAATGACAAAGTAACAAAAGAAAATTACTTTATGATTCAAAATATAGGAATAAAAAGGACTCATAGAATGCATGTCCCAATTACTATTTTGAGGGATCTTTTACAGTACTGATAGGGTTAAGTACATCACTGCAATTTTCATTTAATTCAGGGATAGAATTACAAGATATGAAAATCATAAGTACAAGTGACTAACTAACTACTGTAAGTATAACTAACAGATTACAGATAAGAAAACTAATCTATCAGCTATAAGAAGATTTGGGAGGATTGATCATATACTCAGGTATTTCTTCTCCTTTCTGTCTTCGTTCCAAAGATTCTTGACTGATAATTTCTTTAATTTTTTCAGCAGCAGGGAAGAAGTCACACCATAAGCATAAGAGATCCTTGAGATGATTCAGAGGACAGATAGGAATCTCAGAGATTCTTTGAAATCTGAGTTCCTCATCATCATCTCTGAAGAATATTCCATAAGGCTTGTCGATTACTTGACCAGCTTGGAAGGGACCACCAGGAGGCAGAGATAAGTCCAGAACTGAAAGATCAGGAGGAGGACCAAACAGTGCATCTCTTGAAAATTTGATAGAAGTTTCATTCCTGATGATGGCGACATCTTCAGAGGAGGAGGACCCAATTTTTCTCTTGAGTTTCAAAGATTTGGGAGGAAGAGGAGATGGCAGCTTTAGTACAGAAACGACTCTATTTATGAGGGCTTCAAGAAGTCCTTCAACGTAGCCTCTGTATGTAGATTTGGATTTCTTCAGCGCATCCCAGAACTCTAACCATTCCGTAAATCCGAAGCTTTCAAGTTTTGATACGTACATTGCTTTTTGGGTTCCATCCTCTCTGGTAATCTCCATGGTCACTGAGAGTTGATCTTTCTTCTTGCGACCAGAGATAGTCACGGCTGATATTGGAAGAAGATCAGAACGATAATCCATCTTTTGTTTGCACCATTCGATAGACTTATCGTTGATCTCTTGTTCTTTGAAGCGTTCCTCTTCAATTTCTTTCAGTAGTGCAGCTTGAACTTCCACAGGTTTGCTTTTCAGCTTTTTGTCCTTGACTTGAGAAGATTGAATCTTTAAAGCGAGTTGGGCATCTCGTTTGCATTCAGCGATCAGCTTCTCAGCTTTGGCAGATTCTTCTCTTTCAGCTTCAGTAAGGAAGTCGAGCTCTGTGGATATTTGAAGAGGGATTTTCAGCCGTTGACTTTCTAGTTGAGCGATCATTTCAACTCTTTTCTTCAGCACTTCCTCTGACCAATGAGATGGTCGAGAGGGCCTTCCTGGATGGACCAGGGAATCTTCTTCTTCTTCATCATCAATCTCAGCGATAGAGATTGGGATTATTTCTTCAGCGATAGTCGCTGGTATTATTTGTAGTTCAGAACCCTTAAGCAGGGGTGAGAACTGTCTGGTTAGAAAAAGAAGGAAAGAAGGGATAAGTGTATTTTTAGAACGAGAGAGATAAAGGCTAGAAAGACATAGGGGTTTGGAAAGAGTAAAAAAGTGGTACAATTGAAAGACATACCTGAGAAGGATGCTCCCCCTCAGATTGTGATCCAGTCCTCAAGCATTCTTCAGCGATTGGTTGCTTGTCTTTGCTTTGCGAAGGAACACTTGAAGATGTATCACCTCTCACCCCTGTTTTGACAACCTCTTGCGAAGTTGTCCCTGATACGACGTTCGGCTTAGAGAACCACATAGATTGGTCTTCATCGTCGTCGTCGTCATCGGAGGGCTGATCCTTTTCTTGATCATCAAGATCTAGATCATCTTCCTCTTCATCGTCTTCTTCCTCATCCTCTTCAAAGAGAATGGAGTGAATCGATGAGGATTCTTTTGCCTTCTCCCCCTCAGATTTAGAGGGAGGTTCCTTTGGAGTCTCAGCATCCCCAGCAGCAGCGATAGAAGTTTCTTCAGCTTTCTCCCCCACTTTGTCATTATCAGCGGTAGGGGATTGTTCAGCTGCTGGAGTAGCTGTTGAAGCTTTTAGCACTTGAACGTCAGCCTCCAGACGCTTAACTCGGTCTTCAACCGCAGGTATGTCGCATGTGGCATCATGAATGAATTCCACAGCGATGTTGAGGTTGGTACGATCATCTTCAGTGAAGGAGGGAGGCAGCGCTGGAGCTGGTTCATTCACTTTCTGGAGAACTTGCTGAAGAAGGGACGTGCAGAGGTCAACCTTGGAAGAGAGACCCTGAACGTCAGCTGTAAGAGACTCAAATCGTCCTTGAAAAAGTCGAGAGGACTCTCTGAGTTGGACGACTTGTTCTTCGAGAGCTGAAAGTTGAGAGTTCTCAGCTTTGGATGAGCAAGTGGCGGTCAACTTCTTCAGCTCCTCACCAGCCTGATTGACGGCGTTGGTGGTTTCATTGATGGTGTTGGTGAGAGCATCCACCTTTTCTCCTAGACTGTTGACATGCGTGTCAACAGTCGCCAAGCTAGGACCTGAAAATAATGTTAGTTCAGATATGGGCTTATTTGGAGAGGGGGGGAGAGAAGTGTTTAGGATTATAGGTGTACCTGACGTATCAAACATTTTGTAGAACTGCATAGATTCCTCAAAAGTTTGATGCTCAGGTCCTATAGGGAAAGAAGAGGTGGCAGGTTCAGAGACCAAATGAGGAGAGAAGGGAAGAGTTTTGGGGATAGAAGTAGGGAGGGGGTTAATCTCAGGGAATGAGATAGTAGGTGGGGTTACTGATGATGTGACAGCGAGTGAGATCGCTGACACGGCAGTATGAGTGACTGCTGAAGTTGTGGAGGAAAGACCCACAAAAGCATCTAAGGTAGCTTGTTGAGAAGCTCCCTCAGGTATAGTACTAGAAGGTGTACTTTCCTTAGTCTTTTTGGCCTTTTTGGAAGGACCAATTGGACTAGCTGATGGTCTTTTGGAAGTAGTGGTAGCGACAGGGATAGCAGACGAAGGAACCGTCTGCGTGGTCGCTGAAGATGAAGAAGAATGGAGAGAGAGACGAGAGCGAAGGAGAGAGATACTTACCTCGTCGGCGAGTGGCTTGACCTCCAGTGATCGTTGACCAACCCTGGCAAAGGTGCCATCATCTTTGGTGGGATAGGTGTTGGGATAGAGGAACTTGATGTACGTACATATGAAACGTACGTACGAGATCTTGGGATCTCGTTCAGGCTTCTCTAATCTCGACCTCAGATCTTCAAAGATGGCTGTGGCGTAGTCAAAGTTTTGACCAGCGATAACGGAGTATGCAATCTGCAGTTGTGTTTTGCTGGCTTGATCCAGCGAACCACTCTTCCCACTCATGCACTGAATTATGTGCGAGAAGATAAAGTTCAGTTGTGATGGCATCTGAGCTTTAAGAATCTTGGTGAGCTTCTTGTTAGGAATAGAGGATCTTGGTTTGTTTTCCCAACAATAGCCCATTGCGTCCAGGAAGAATATCAGCTCATCATCAGTGGGGAGTGCGTCGAATCCACTCTTTGGTTTGTCAGGGAATCGTAAAGATTTCCTGAGGCTAAGAGCGGTCATGCTCCCTGGCCCTAATTCCGTGCTGAACGAGATAGCAGGGACTCGTTCGCCTTTCCTGTTTGTAAGTTCAGTAGCATCAGCAGTGAACCAGAACTGCTGAAGTAGAGTCTTGGAGGGCTTAGGATCCACAGTGATCGCGTAAGCTATGCATGACTGCTTGAGGAATTCAGCAGCTTCCACCAGATGTGGGTATTTGTCAGCTTTGAAGTCGAGTCTGGCCAAATGATTACATTTAGTAATCTCAACTTCAGTGAGAGCGAATCGTACATGCTTGGAAGCAACGATTGAAGACTGTGTCATTTCTGTTATGGAAAGAGGCATAATAGAAGAAATGATTTAGATTAAAAATAATATGATTACCAGTTTCCATAGATGAAGGGAAACTGGAAAATTATCAAGTTATTTTTAAGAGAAAAAATAGTGTTCTGGGTAGAAAGAAGGAAGAACACTTTAAAACCAAAAGGTTTTTATTTAAAAACATAAAATCAGAAAGAATGATCTTTAGTTTTAAAAAACGTTTTATAAAATCCATAGAAAGCGAGTAGGATTTTAAAAGAATAAAAAGCATATGAACAAAGCATATAAACATGAAATAAACCTGTGTATCTTGAAGAAAAAGAGTTGCAGATTCAATATTCTGGGTTTACTTGCTTGAGTGTTCTTGAGAGAATGTTTCTTGCTTTGAAAGTTTTGAAAGCGTAAACCGTATAAAGGAGAGAAGAATTCCTTTTATACGAAGAGAGAGAAGAGAGATAAGAGAGAGAATGAAGCGGGAAAAGAAATCATCATGACATTGACACGTTCCACGAAGTTGATTGGATAGGAGGGCAACGGACGAACGTGTCAGAAAAGGCATGTCGTGGATTGTCGGTTCAAATGACGTCATAGAGGAGAGAGACTGTTCATTTGTCCGTTCAAATGATCACTGAAGAAAAGTCAGTGATAGATTTTCCTTTTTAAAAGTATCCCTGATTGTAAAGATAGGGATAGATTTTCCTTTTAAAAGATCACTGATTGGAAATATCAGTGATTAATGTATTTTTAAAAAAAAGCTTTTAATCATTTGAAGAAAGTTCAGTGATTAAAGTTTATATTTTGAAGAAAAACATCTTTGAGGGAGAGAGAACATACCTGAGAGTCAGAATGTTTATCAGAGAGAATGATGAGGGGAACTTTTGATTACTGACACAATACATGAACGCTGAAGAATTATTCTTCGAGGTTCAGCATTCCAAGCTCACTGATGAGAAAGTTGAACCTTGTCTCATCAAGAGGTTTGGTGAAAATATCAGCAAGCTGAAAGTCAGTAGGGATAAAGTGAAGTTCAATATCACCATTCATCACATGATCTCTGATAAAGTGATATCTGATCTCTATGTGTTTTGTCTTTGAATGTAGCACTGGATTATTTGCTATAGCGATAGCACTAGTGCTGTCGCAATAGATAGGAATCTTTGACAGCTGAAGATCATAATCTAATAGTTGATTTCTCATCCATAGGATTTGTGAACAACAGCTTCCAGCGGCTACGTATTCAGCTTCAGCTGTGGAAGTGGACACAGAATTTTGCTTCTTGCTTGTCCAGCTTACTAGCTTTCCTCCCAAGAGTTGACATCCACCAGTGGTACTTTTTCTGTCAAGTTTACAGCCTGCAAAATCACTATCAGAATAACCAGTTAGATCGAACCCTGAGTCTTTGGGATACCAAAGACCGAGGTTAGGAGTTCCTTTCAGATATCTGAAAATTCGCTTTACAGCGATCAGATGGGATTCCTTGGGTTCAGATTGATAGCGTGCACATAAACAAGTAGAGTACATGATGTCAGGTCGGCTTGCTGTAAGATACAACAATGAGCCTATCATTCCTCTATAGGCAGTGACATTAACAGGTTTTCCAGATGGATCCTTGTTAAGTGTCAGTGGTGGTGCCATAGGAGTTTTCATCGCTGAAGTTTGAGTTAAATCAAACTTCTTCAGCATGTCTTTAACATACTTACCTTGGCAGATAAAAGTACCTTTGTCAGATTGTTTAATCTGAAGACCAAGAAAATATGTCAGCTCACCCATCATACTCATTTTATATTCTTTCTTCATTCTTTCAGCGAAGCGAGTACATAGAGATGGGTTAGTAGAACCAAATATTATGTCATCGACATATATTTGTACAAGAATTATATGACCTTTTATCTTCCTGAAAAATAACGTATTATCAATCTTGCCACGTTCAAAATTTTCAGAGATAAGAAAAGATGAGAGAGTGTCATACCAAGCACGAGGGGCTTGTTTTAAACCATAGAGAGCCTTATCCAATTTATAAACATAATTTGGATGCTTAGGGTCATAGAACCCTGGTGGTTGTTCTACATAAACTTCTTCATTCAGTTTTCCATTCAGAAAAGCTGATTTTACGTCCATTTGATAAACGATGAAGTCTTTATAGACTGCATAAGCTAAGAATAGTCGAATTGCTTCGAGCCTGGCCACAGGGGCAAAGGTTTCATCATAGTCTATGCCTTCCTCTTGTCTGTATCCCTGAGCAACAAGTCGAGCCTTGTTGCGGGTTACAATTCCATGTTCATCTAACTTGTTTCTAAACACCCATTTGGTGCCTATTACAGTTTTATCAGATGGTCTAGGAACGAGATTCCAAACTTTGTTTCGAGAGAATTCAGTCAGCTCTTCTTGCATAGCGCTGACCCAGTTTGGATCTCTGAGGGCATCATCAGTCTTCTTTGGTTCAATTAAGGAGAGAAAGTTTACAAAGAGACAGATATTACCTGAGCTTCGTCGTGTCTGAATACCTGCATCTGGATTACCAAGAATTTGATCTATGGGGTGATCTCTGGTCCATCGCTGAGCAGGAGCAAGATTGCTTATTTCAGCGATAGGATCAACAATAGGAGCAGCCGCTGATGAAGATGCTTGAGGTTCATCAGCTAGTAATTGTTGAACATTAGATACACCAATGCTTTCAGAAGGGTTTTCAGACGTAGATGGATTTGATGGTAGAAGTGTGTTTAGAGGTTCAGCTGAAATCCATGAGTTGGATTCAGCGGTGGGAGGTATGATACTTGGTTCTTCATCAGCAGCTGGAGTTTCAGTGTGCTGTTGGTTTGAGAAGAAAGGTTCAGTTTCTCTATAGTGAGAGATCATCCAAGTATTCAGTTCTTCATTGTCAGCGATTGGTTTAGAGTTCGCTGAGCGCGTTTCATCAAACGTGACATGAATGGTTTCTTCTACGGTTTGTCTTCTTTTGTTGAAAACTCTGTAGGCTTTTGAGATGGAGGAATATCCTAAAAATATTCCATCATCGGCTTTTGGGTCGAACTTTCCAAGTTGATCTTTGTTGTTTAAGATAAAGCACTGACAACCAAAGATATGAAGAAAACTGATAGAAGGCTTCCTTCCAAGAAAGAGTTCATAAGCTGTCTTCCCAAATCGCTTTATTATCAGCGATCTGTTTTGAGTAAAACATGCAGTGTTTACAGCTTCTGCCCAAAATTGAGTAGGGAGGTGAGAATCGCTGAGCATTGATCTAGCAGCTTCTATGATCGTTCTGTTTCTTCTTTCAGCGACTCCATTTTGCTGAGGTGTTCTTACTGAAGAGAAGTTGTGAGAGATTCCCTTGTTCTCAAAGAAATTGTTCAGGGAACTATTTTTGAATTCAGTTCCATGATCACTCCTTATTGATCGAACAGTAAGATTATTCAGCACTTCCATCTTTTTGACAAAAGATATTAGTTCTTCTGGAGTATCATTCTTGCAGCGAAGAAAAATGACCCAGGTGTAGCGAGAATATTCATCTACAATGACAAGCGTATATTTCTTTCCAGCTATTGATTGGATATTGACAGGGCCAAATAGATCCATATGCAAGAGCTGAAGAGGACTTGTTACTGAGGAAACTTGTTTCGACTTGAAACTAGCTCTTGTTTGTTTTCCTTTTTCACATGCTGAGCAGAGAGATTCTTTAGCATATGAGTGCTGAGGAAGACCAGAAACCAGTTCCTTAGATGAGAGAGAATTCAGGGTTTTGAAGTTTAGATGAGAGAGCCTTTTATGCCATAGCCAGTTGACATCAGAAGAGGCCTTAGAGAGAAAACATAAGTTATCAGTGATAGTAGAGTCCATATCTATTACATAGACATTTTCTCTTCTATAACCACTGAGAGCAAGTTTTCCTTTTTCATCTACCACTGAACATGCTTTCTTAGAAAAGCGAACTTCGTAGTCTTTGTCACATAGCTGACTGATGCTTAGAAGATTGTGCTTCAGTCCATCTACATAAGCGACTCTTCGAAAGGTAGTTGTCCCATTGCTGAGGACACCAAACCCTCGGGTAAATCCTTTTCCATTTCCACCAAAGGTCACAGAGGGACCTTTCTCTTCCTTGTATTCAGTGAGCAGGTCTCTTTGTCCAGTCATATGACGAGAACATCCGCTATCGAGATACCAGATGCCCTTTGATCCCTGCATACATAAGGAAGATTAAGCTTTGTTTGGTACCCACTTTTCAATGGGTCCTTCAGAGTTAGTGGATAAGGAAGATTCAGCAGTCTTCACCGCTGATGAAGATTCAGCTTCAGTGGTAATCTTCACTTTGGTTAATTTCTTAACCTTAGTGGTATTTTTCTTCACTTTGGCTGTTTTATCAGCTTCGGTGGTATTTGGACACTTGCTCGCAATATGGTCAGTGAATCCACAGTGATAACATTTTCTATATCTGATGGTGGATTTATAGCCAGAAGGTTTTGAAAACTTAAGATGAGCAGGTCCAGCTCCAAGAATACCTTTAGCACGAGATCTGGGAGGAATTTTTATTTCTTCAGATTTCACGGGCTTTAGATCAACCTTCAGCTTTGGAGGACAGATATCAAAGATTTCTGTCACTGAGCTAAAAGGTTTATCCACTGAAGGTTTGGAAGGAACTTTCAGTTTGGTTTTCTTGGAAGCCTTCTGAGGAGGGAGAATAGACTTTCCTTTATCTGCAGGCTTAGATCTTGCAGATATCTCCTCAGGGATGGGATTAGAAGAAGAACAGGGATAGAATTGATTATAAGAAGTGTCAAAGAAAGATGTGACAAAAGTTCCAAACTTAAGCGAGGAACTTTCTTCTTTAGGATCATCCTGTGGTGACCAAAAACCAAGACCAGTTTTATCACTTTCAGGAGTTTGAGCATTTATTATCTCAGAGATCTTTGTTGATGATTTGCACCATTTTTCAACATGAGCCTTTTCTGCTTTTAGAGCAGCGATGGCTTGTTCGCGTTCAATGCTGATGATTTCATTTATAATGACTTGATCTTTTAGCTTTTCTTCTAAAAGATTTAGTTCACTGATCTTTTCATGACATTTCTCTAGCTCTTGTGTTAAATAAACATTTTTATTTTCAGCTTGAGTTTTGTCGTTTAAAGCATTATAAAGGTCAATCGTCAGCACATCAACAGCGCGACTTCTCTCAGCTTCAGGCAGAGAGGGATTTGTAGAGATGGATACCTGAGATGATATGTAGCTCATAGAAGGTTCAGATGGTTCTTCTACTTCTTCTTTAATCTCAGCCATGAGGCAAAGATTAGCGACTTCTTCTTCATCAGAAGATGATTCTTCTGATTCAGCCCAGTCATGTTCTTCAGCGATGAGACCTTTACCTTTTTGCTGATAGCTTTTCAGCTTTTGATATTTGTTTTTCAGCTTATGGTATTTGTCATCACTGGATCTTCTTGAGGTAGAAGGTTTGAAGACCTTTTTAGACCTGCACTCACTAGCAAAATGTCCAATTTTTTCGCAGTTATAGCAAGTGGCTGTAGCCTTATCAACCGGAGTTGATTTTGGCTTTTCAGTAAGAGAGAGAGGTTTACTTCTTCGGAAGTTACTCTTTCTTGCAAATCTCTTAAAAGAGTTTGTCAAGAGTGCTAAGGACTCATTAAACTCTGAAAGATCAGGGTCTGATAAATCCTCAGATTCAGAATCTAACTCAGTGATGGTGAGAGTAGATCGCTGAGATGGAATTATCTCTGATGAGACTAAAGCAACAGCAGTGCTTTTGGAGTCTTTAGAATCTTTTACAAGATTCTTCTTCAGGAGATTAGATTGCTCATAGTTGAGCAATATTCCATACAGAGTGCTTAGAGAGAGAGTATGTAAGTCCTTTGTCAGCTTGAGACATATTGAATAACTGTCCCAGCTTTCAGGAAGACTTTCCAAGAATTTTGTTAGGACCTCAGAATTAGAATAGGTCCTTCCAACAGTTCTTAGGTCAATGATCAGGCAGTTAAACCGCTGATGAATGTCAGAAAGAGATTCATTCTTACCAGCGATAAAACTTTCATACTGTCTTACCAAGTTAATCTTTCGGGTCTCTTGGATTTCAGTGGTGCCCTCATATTGAACACATATGGTTTCCCACATTTCTTTAGAAGTTTTTAGATGCATGATGGAATGGAAAACTTCATCAGGCAGAGCCATTGATATAATGGTCTTTGCTCTTGCATCTATGCCTACCTTCTTTTTATCTTCATCACTCCACTGTCTTATTTCCTTAACGACATATCGTTCAGGGACAGCTTCAGTGGTGGCAGTAGCAGGAACAGCAGCTATAATTCTAACAGGTTCATAGGGTCCGTTTTCTATATATTCAGGTATAGTAGGATCCGCACCTTCAAGAAATAGCATCATTCGATTTTTCCATAGAGAAAAGTTATCTCTGCTAAATCGAGGAGGTTTAGAAAGTGAACCATTATCATAGTAGTTTGTGTTTGTGTTTAGTGCCATTTTAGAATAGCAAAGAAGAGTATACAGCAAGATCTTGTTTATTAGATTAAACAAACTGCTCTGATACCACTTGTTGGTCCCGAAGGTGCTTAACAAGTTTGTAGAAGGGGGGGGGGGGGTTGAATACAAACACAGAAATTAAAGTTTAATAAATTGTTTATTGATAAATCAAAATACAATTTACAAGTTTGTTGCGGAATAAGATTAAGACAGACTCAATCTAAACAAACTTAAGAAACACTAAGATGGTTGCACAAGAAATTCAGAGAATGGGGGATTTTAGAGAGATAGAAAACAAGGATTTCTATTTTGGAGTTCAAGGATTGAGCACACCTTCAGATGAAGGAGTGAGCTTCCTATTTATACCCTATGCATTAAATGCATGGCAGGGTACTTTACACGTGGCATTCATAGATTGGCTTTGGTAGTCTCACTTTTGGAGACATGCTTTTGGCCACTTTATGAACAGTGTAGTTGACAGAGTTGGTGTACGATTTGTGGCAGAGACTTGTCCGTTCTGACACATCGTACTGGTTGTGCAAGGTAAGACAAAAGAAAACTTGAGGCATAAGCTTTGTGATCGTTGATCGCTGAGTATCTCTTCTTCCAGAGATAAAGAAGTTCAGCTATCGCTGAAGCTTTTCCTCAGGCTTCTTCGCGTAAGTAGATTTGTCTGGTCTTCGCTGATATCCGCATCAGGTCACTAGTAGACTTATCTATTGTTCAGTGGCTTCGTCTTCGATTCAGCTATGAACTATGTTGACGCGAGACTTGTCTTCAGGGATTACGTTAACTGTGTTACATAGGAAACTATCAGTGATAACTGAACAGACTCAGTTTGATCGCTGAAAGTGAAACACTAATACATATTAAATGTTTACAGAAAGGTCATCAGCGATAACTGAACAGACTCAGTCTGATCGCTGATGATGAAACACTAATACATATAATAACGTAATTTTCACTAAGTATAAAAGAGGGTCGTTATCAAATCACTGAGAGAGTTTGGATCAACACCTTCATTTGTGGAATTTGGTGGAATTCACACATTCCTTCCATAGAAAAGAATGAACCAAACAAGGGAATTGAATTTGGTCAAAGGAATTGGACATTCCAATTCCATCAGATTCCATCAGAATCTGCGAACCAAACGCCCCCTAAATGGTCAGAATGATTAAAAGACTCTTGTGATATAATGCAAAATGAAATACGGTTGTTTGCTAATTGTTCATAACGAAATTAGGGTTCTTAATGGTTAATGGAGAGTCAAGATACAAAACCATTCAGAGGGTTTTGGAACCATTAAGAGACATACATTTTTTTTGTCAAACAAGATTCACCTCTTAGCGATTCAGATGTTGCCCCTTAATTGAGGTAAACAAACAGCCCCAAGGGTGGATATCCTTGTGGTTTATAAAGTACGGTTTGAGTAAATTACATTGTTGGTCCCTATGCTTAGTTCAGAATTTGGATATGGTCCCTATTTCGAAATAAGTACACCAGAGGTCCTTGTGGTTTGCATTTTGTTATAAGTTGAGTCCCGGACATTAACACCGTTAAATCAAATCCGTTAACTTAAGGGTAAATTAGTCAATTTCACTTATTTTGTTAAAAACTAAAAAAGTTGATCCTTTGTTAATATTCTTTTTATTATTCATGCATACACAACGTCTTCCCCTTCCCTTTCGATGAACCCAATTCACCTCCCCACTGCCGACGTCCTTCCTCATCTCTCCTATTCACAAAATGATGATCATCGTCGGCCAAATGGGTCAACTCTGCATCTCTCGCATCAAACTAGTGAGATGAAGGGTTGGTTTTAAGGGCATTGGAAAAGACCATCGTAAAGGACCCAATACAGTCCTGCCATGGATATGTTTCTACTTTCTTCCTCCAATCCTACTCTCTCCTTCTCCCCCTACCCCCTTTTTCTCTCTCTATCTCTCTCTCCTTGGCAGTCCATTGATGGCTCTAAGAACCTGAAATACGCACATCATATTAATCTTTTTCCCCATCAGAGTTTGAACCTACAACTAGGATGGGTTTCTTTTGGTACGTGTGTTGTATGTGTATATATACAAACACTACATTTTGTTTTTCAAAACCCAAAACTCAAATTTGATTATGTTTACTTTGGATATGTAATAACTGCGATCCAGGGGAAAAAATGAGATTGATGGTGTATGGAGGAAGAACGGTGAGGGGCCCGCTATGATGGCTTGACGAGGGCAAGAATGGTGGTGAAAGGTGAAGAAGAAGGATGAGTGAGGGCACCGGTGGGGAGGAACTATCTCCGACAAGTCGGCATTTCTTTAGGGAAATAATGTAGTGATATTGTAGTTTGTGGTTTAGGCCAGATATGGGGAGGTTTTCATAGACGGTGAGGAATGAGGACGACGGGGGAAGTGGCCAGATATATGGAAGGAGGTCGCATAAGGGGGGAGGATGACGAGATTTCTCTGGAATTATTCTCTCTTTATGTTTGTGTGTATACGCATGTGAATAAAAGAGAGAGAAAAGTGGCTAAAGGTCAAATGGGTAAAGAGGGTAATGGGGTGGACATTTATCATTATGTAAATGGTGTTTTAACTAATATTTTTAGTTAATAGGTAAATTGACCAGTTTGCCCTTGATTTAACGAAACAAATTTAATAGTGTTAGTGATAGGGACCTAGGTTGAAACAAAATGTAAACCATAGGGACCCCTGATGTACTTATTTTAAAGAGTTAATTACACCGTTGGCCCTGTGGTTTACTCAAAATCTGGATATGGTTTCTATTTTGAAATAAGTACACCAGGGATCCATGTGGTTTGCATTTCGTTGCACTTTGAGTTCCTAATCACAGGGACCAACAGTGTAATTACAGGACCACGGTGTAACGAAATGCAAACCACATGGATCCAGAGTGCAACGAAATGGAAATCACAAGGATCCTTGGTGTACTTATTTCAAATTAGGGACCATATCCAGATTTTGAGCTAACCACAAGGACCCAAAGTGTAATTAACTATATTTTAAAATAGGGACCATATCCAGATTATAAGCTAACCACAAGACCAACAGTGTAATTTACTTTTACGTTTTTTGTCCATGTGGTTTGTAGTTTATTGTTATTTTCGTCCTTATGATTTACAATTTATTATTGTCTTGGTCCTTGTGTTTTACAATTCTTTAATTTTTTAGTTCCTTATACTTAAAAGTAAGAATTAGCTGAGACACGGAAATAATAATAAATTGTAAACCACTGAGACAAAAATAATAAATTTTAAACCACGAAGACTAAATTATTAACCAACCACAGGGACGAAAACTATAATTTACTCTAAATGCTTTTGGGAAATTAACAAAAATAGTTGTTTTGCCCGACCAAATTTATCTTTTAGCCATTTATCTCCCAAGTTCTTAAAAAAGTCACTGCTTCAACAAATAATCATTCATCAACCTGCAAAATAGTCAAAAAGTAGATTTTCAGTCTTAAGCTAATCAGTTTTGACTGTTTAGCGCCTTTCCAAAGTAAACCTAAAAAACCTTTGCTTTGGGAATCCTTAGGCTCTTTTTGATTATGTTTCGACCTGCGGGAGTATACAATCCTTTGCGGGATTGGATTATTTTTATTTTTGGAAATGCCATAAAGCGCGTTAAGCTACAATTGGACGTCATGTCCCCCGCAAAAAAATCTTTGTACCCTAATAAGAAGAAGTTTTTAAACATGGTCAACAAAAGACCAAATCTTTAAATTTTTCTATATCAACAAGTTGAGGAAATATTTAAATTAATTTATAAACTTGGTCTCTATGCTTGCGAAGGATGTTCATTTTTTTTTCTTTTCTTTCAATACTGTTTGATCCGTTTCCAAGTTGAGGAATAATTACTTGTGGAGATAATGACTTTTTAAAAAACTCAAACACAAAAATGATTTAGGGGCCGTTTATTAAACGCCTACCAGGTAAGCACTTACCAATATGATTTACCGTACTGATTGAGCATAACAAGGATTGAGAGTCTTACCCGGTAAGTGTAGGAAATAACTATTAACCGGTAAGTGCTTACTGGTTTGTAGATGTTTACCAACAATCCATTTTATGGTCAAAGATGTTACACAATAAGGTAAACGAAGGTGAATATTGTAATGCATTAAGAATTTGGAATTTGATGTGCCATTTTCCATATTTTTTGCTTGTTAATGGAAGTAACCGAATTGTTTGGAAAATCTGTCCGATGGTAACTTGGGATACGAACCACTTTTTTATTTGGATTCCGGTCAACAATGGCGTATAAAACAAGACAACCAAAAAACCGTTAATGGGCCTCCGGTGCCCCCAAATCCTTTCCAAAAGTTTCACCGGATTTCAACTTCCGGCCGACCGATTTCAAGCTCCAGTTTATCCCTATCCTTTTTCAGTCATTTCCGACGGTTTCCTCAACTCTGTTCAGCTCTTCGATCGAGGTTTGATAACTTTTCATCCAATTTTGAAGTGTATTATGTGTTTTTATAAGTATTTTTGTTCTGTTGGTATCCTATTGAAGTTAATTTTCTCATAGTAGTTTATGTAAAGCTTATCTCAATCTGGTCCAGAGTAGAAGAGGACTTTCACCAGAAGCTAGATCAAAAGAGAATTTAGATCCTGCTCTTGAGATATAGATCAGTACACCACATTTATACATGTAATTCACTTCGTTTTTTATTTATTTCTTCAATTGATCTTCATAAAATTGTGAAATACCACTAGGTGTAGTATATAAACAATCGTTCTCAGCTTTGAAACCTATTAGAGCTAGATGATTTAGTGGTAAATTTAACATTGGAATAACACAGTTATTAGACACACCTTTAATCTAGCATTTTTCAATGTTTAGATCAAGAGGATTTTGGGGGAAGAAGTTGCGAAAGAAATGTTTACGGGGTTTGTATCACTTTGTTCATCGAACAAAATCGTAGTATCATGTTCATTTGGGTTGGTTTGGTTTGGTTTCAGCGTTCGATTACCAATTGAATAACATTATAATTTATTTCGAATAACATAAAAATTATCCTCATTTGATTAATGTAGACATGTAGTTGAGTTTGATGAAGCAAGTTTAGCTGACTGCTCTACTTTATTTTTTATTTTTTTTTGGACTTCTATAGTTCTTATATCAAGGGGATGGGTGTAAGAAATTTCGAATTGTGCTGCATCCTAATTCCTAAGTTGACAAATTATATTAATCTTCACTCTGAGTTTTTTTTGAATGTTATCAGAATATGACCACCGACTGTGTGTGTTTGCAGTGATATTGCAACTTCTCACACTCTGGAATATGCTTAAAGCATGGGACAGTACTAATGAGCTGTTAAATGGAATAGGATTTCAAAAATTTATGTTGTTGAGTTCCATGAGGAATGGTAGGTTTATGAAGAGGATTCGGTGTTTGTGGGTCCCGCAAATTGATATTTAATTTGGTGGCGCTGAGTCGCTGACATTTAGTAGTAGAAGCAAGTGCTGAATTTGGAGGAGATGAAGAAGATAGGACACCCTATCATTGTTTTTTTGATGTTCAGAATTGATTGGAAGAAGTTACTGCCTATCGGAGCCATTATCACGATAACTTTTGCTCTTCTTCAAACGAAAATGCTTCCTTATCAACTTATGACACGGAATTCATCTCTTCCAAATACAAATCACTTTGATGGTAACTTGAAGAGTCAAATCACTCCTTTGATCAGAGATAAACAGTCTGAGGCTATTAAGGTAGGCCCTGTGACTCTGCTTAATTCTTCTGGTCAATTAGTTCAGCCGATTGCAGTTGTACAAGAGAAAGTCAAAGTTACCCAAAGGAGGAACCAGATGAACGTCGTTAAGCCAAATATTACAAGGAAACCATCTTCACCATTTTCCTTATCTGCTTCTGAAAGAAGGCATAAGCGTTATCTAGTAAGATTACCAATCTTATGAAAATTCAAGGTTGTTGTTTATCCTCATTCCTGATAAAATTAACAAAATGAACTGAAATCTGCAGAGAGATATAAAGATGTTATCACCGTATGAAGCACTTGTGTATGCCAAAAAGGAGGTTGACACTGTCTCGATTGGTATTGATGACCATGATCCAAATCTATATGCCCCTTTATTCAAGAATGTATCTGCTTTTGAAAGGTAGGCTTGATGATCCTTGTAAAATTATTGCATGGTATTTTATGATTCATCCGTCTCTGATCTATATACCTTGTGAAATGTTTAGAAATATGAACATGAAAGATTATACTTTATTTGTATCATACCGATGCTATCTTTTACCAATATGCGACACATATTTCCTAATGCACCCATATAAGCCTCCATATGGACTACGCCTTATGAATTTCATTGTGCTATTGTCTCGAAATGGGTATCACTTGAATTGATTCACACATCTCATTGCCATATGCCCATATCAAAGACCGGCTTTGATACTCGTGTTATAATCAATTTACTATATGTAAACATTAAAAGGAGAAAAGAGGTGGCCATGAACACCATTTTGTGGAGTCTGAGGGTCTGAATAGTTATGTTAAACCCTTTTTATCTGGATAGGGTCAAACAGAAGTTCTTGACCATTATTGGGACCAAATGGATTGTAACAGGAGGAATAAGACAACTTAAATTAAGGGAATATAGGCCAACCCAAATCATCACCGCATTAGCAATTGCACTGAGTGGATGGTCCATACAGATGGCACTGTTATTGACCACCTTTTGCCAGTAAACCTCAATTAAAAACCTTTCAGGGTTCCACAAATGTAGTTGATCTGCGACTTATATACGGTCATTTTGTGGTTTCAGTTTGGGCAATTAAGGAGAATGGTTTAAGTCATGCTTCAAGTATAAAGAGTGAGGCAACCATAGGCTTCTCAGATTTGAGATTCGTGAAAAGAAACACTGAAGTAGGTATAGCCAAATTATCTCTGCATTTTCATTTAATGGCAACATACCTTCATTTCTCTGGAAATATGATGGGTTGGTGAATAGGTTTCTAGAAATATACAAAGCAGAATGACAAGACTTTCTTGCTCTCATATTAAAGTTAATTCAGCTCTGTTTGCATCAATTTTGGAATATGAAAAATTGACATGATTTGTGTTGTAGATAGAGTTTTCCTTTGGTTTTTAGTTGGTCAAACATTAGACCACATATTTTTTATACTTTCACTCGTTCATATCAGTAAAAGATGTAAATATAGATGCTAATCTATGCTATATTTATACACATGAATAATGACCATCATCCCTGTGAAAACTGCAACCATTTTCATTTCAGGATGTCCCATCTCTAATGCTTATTGTCATCATTACAGATCATTGATGAAATTGATTTTGCCCAAAGATTCCTCTATTGTTTAATTATTGAAGAGAATTTAGTCATTTCACAAATACTTACACTTCCATAAAACTAAGTTATAAGTTGAATGCTACAATTTTCATTAAATCATTACACAGGGACACATTAGTTACTTAAATCGTCACTTGCATGTTGTTTCTAGCTACTTAGATCGTCACATGCTAATTTTATGCTTCACTTATCCACAACATAGTTTCATTCACCAACTGTTTCTGGCAGGAGCTATGAGTTAATGGAGCTGATACTTAAGGTTTATATATATCAAGATGGAAAGAGACCTATTTTTCATAATCCATATCTCAGAGGAATTTATTCTTCGGAAGGATGGTTTATGAAGTTCATGGAGGCAAGCAGACAGTTTGTCACAAAGGACCCAGAAAAGGCTCACCTATTCTATCTGCCATACAGTGCACGTCAACTCCAACGTGCTCTCTATGTTCCCAACTCGCATAATATCAAGCCGTTATCACTCTTCCTAAGGGATTATGTCAATAAGCTTGCTTCAAAGTATCCTTTCTGGAATCGGACTCGTGGTTCGGATCACTTTCTTGTCGCTTGCCATGATTGGGTATGATACTCAACTGTCTTGATTTATTGCTTTGCTTTCTGCCAGTAATGCTTTTATGAATAAAAATCACCTGTCCCCAATTCCGATTTCCCCTCCCTGTCGACCAATCAAAATAAGACACATCATTAGAGAAAGAATACAAAGTTGAATTATATAAATGTAAAAATTAAACGAAGTAATGATATTTCTTATTTTGATTGGTGGGATTCTGCTATTTTTCCAAATAATTTTGCAACAGGCCATTTTAGGTCATTTTACATTGTCATGTAGCTTACCAGCACGAGCGGACCCACTTTAATAGATACGGTGGCACGGGACACCGCTTCGTTCCTCCGTCGTAGTGTAAAAAAAACAATAAAAGACTTGAACACATGACATCACATATGAAAAGCAAAGAACTAACTAATAAATCAATGATTATTTTGTGAAAAGTATTCATATCGTTGTTTCTTATAGTCAAATGGTGCCACATTTCTAGGTCCGTCTCTGCTTACCAGCTTAGCTTTTATCAAACATGGGTACCTCTAGCTTATTAATCAACAACTGCTTTTTAGCAAATAGCTAGTTTATCAGATAATATCTAGCTTATTAGTCATCAACTAGCTTTTCAGCTAACAGATATAGCTCCCTCTCTCTCAGCTCCTATTATGGTTTGTACTTTTCCAGGGTCCATACACATTAAAAGAGCACAAAGAACTGGCCAAGAACACCATAAAAGCTCTCTGCAATGCTGACACTTCTGAAGGCGTATTTGTCGCCGGAAAAGACGTTTCCCTACCAGAAACCACCATAGAAAATCCCCGGAGACCTCTTAGAAACATGGGCGGTAAAAAGATCTCCCAGCGTCCTATGCTTGCTTTCTTTGCCGGAAGAATGCACGGTAGGGTCCGCCCGATGCTCCTCAATTACTGGGCCAATAAAGACAACAAAATGATAATTTCCGGACCGATGTCCTACAAAACATCCCGAACCATGTCCTATTCTCTCCACATGAAATCCAGCAAATACTGCATCTGCCCAATGGGTTTCGAAGTCAACAGTCCAAGAATCGTGGAAGCCATATATTACGAATGCGTTCCGGTGATCATTGCCGACCATTTCGTTCCTCCGTTGAACGAAGTGTTCGATTGGAGCGCGTTTTCCGTGATTGTGGCGGAAAACGACATTCCTAAACTAAAAGAGATCTTGGAAGCTATTCCTATGAAGAGGTATCTTACTATGCAACATAATGTGAAAATGTTGCAAAGACATTTTTACTGGAACCGTTCGCCGGTTAAATTCGATATGTTCCATATGATCCTGCATTCGATTTGGCTTAGCAGGCTTAACCAAATTCAAATACCGACATCGTCTTAGTTCTTAAAATTCGAGTTCTTTCTATTTGCTTTACTTACCATGTCGGGGGTATTCTTGGAAGTAGTTTGTCTATCTCTTGAGATGGAAGTAAAATCTGCATACATCTTAGTTCCAGATCCTACCTTCGGATGGGATATACTTCGTTTGTGTGATAATTTCGAACTCGATCATCTTGGTTCATAGAATTCTAGTGCTTTCTTTTGTTTTACTTGCCCTTTTTGCATGTCGGGGGTATTCTTGGAAACAACTTGTTTGTCTGTCGAGACAGTAGTAAAGTCTGAATACATTCTACCTCCAAACCCAGATGGGATATACTTGGTTTGTTTGATTTTGTGTAGTTTTTAGTTCTTCAAACTCGACTCCAGTTTGAGATGAGATTCAAGAAACGGGAGGAAATCTTGGATTAGACCATTCTCGTTAGTGTTAGATCTTCATTTATTTGTGGTGATGACCGTGGGATCAGTATAGTCGGGCTCGAGAGGGTGGTGTAGTCGGGCTCCAGAGGGTGGTGTGATGCTTTTTTTGTGTGTGTAACATTTGGTAGGTGTACTCTCATTGTGTGATTTGAGTTGGGGACTTCTTAAACATACATTTTGATTTGGTCATTTGTTGTCTGTGATATGTGAAGGCATGTGTATGTATATCTAGTATGTATAACATTGTGAAGGTATGAAAAACACCGAATTTTTTAACGGATTTCTTGATATGCCAATTTTTCTACAAATTTATAAAATTTAGAGTGTTTTGAGAATAATTTTTGTACAATTTATTACAAACCGCACAAACCGTGTTTTTCTTTGTTTAATTGAATGAAATTGTTTTATGAAAGTGTTTAATATGATGAATTTGTTTCATATAATTCTTTTCTTGATGAAACGTGTTTCATATATTTTTGTTTATATGTAATAATCAAATTGTTTCATATATTTCTCATTTTGATGAAATTTGTTTCATATATTCCTTGATTAATGATTAACCCTCATGTATTTTTGATGAAATTGTTTCATATATTTTTGATTAATCAACCCTCATAATAAAGAAAAACCGAAAAAATGAAAATTTATGATTGATTGAATACGGTTTATTAGATTTCAATGGTTTGTAAAATAACCGAACACTACATACATATACATTAACTTGATAAAAACTCTAATCATAAATAATCATCTTGAACAGACAACAACAATCAAACAAAGGTTTTGATTTCTTGTAAAATATTAATATTATATTAAAATGAAAGCAAATTACGAGATCCTTAAGTGAGCAATTATATAATTGCACAAATGGTAAACAAAATCAAGATGTCATATTCTTAAAAATCGATACATCAGTAAACTAGCTACCATGGCCATGGGAGGACCGACATCGCAGTGGCTAGAGTTATGATCAGAAAGATCATCTTGATCAGACCAAGGGCGAATGTAAAAGGTGAATCAGGTGGGGGGATCAACATCGCCGCCGTGAAGAATACGACAGACAATGAGGAGATCTCGATCATACCCATTTGCACAGGATGAGTTTCAAAAGGAAACCCATCATGTCGGGAAGCCGCAAGGATCCCAATCAAGCCGAATATTACAAAGAACAAAAACTTAATCGTATTGGGAATCTTGTTGAAAGGTCTTGTGTTGCGAGGCCGGTCATATTTATCGGCATTGATGATGGCAGCATCTTGTGGTGGCAGTTGGTTCTCCAAATCAAATGGCGGTTCGGTGGTGGCGACGAGAGCTTTAAAAGAAAGACGGTTGCCCATCGCAATGAAGAAAATCTAACAGACAGAAAGAAAGAAAGAAAGAAAGATTAGAAAGTGAAATGTGATCATGTATAGAACCGAAGGTAGCAAGCATTTTATAAAATATAGAAAATGAATGGTATATATATATATATATATATACATACATACTACCTGAAATGAAATGAAATGAAATGAGATGATGATTAAACCTAGCTATATAGATGATAGTATTAGTTAATATTATTCAATCTTTAGATATAATTAAAAAGAAAAAAAAACATGAAGGCTGGTGAAGAACAACAATGAAGAAATGGAGAAAGATACCTGATGAGTGTTGTGAAAGAAAAGAAATTGTCTTCTTTGTTTGCTACTTGTTTGCTAGCTAGACTCCAATTTGTTGGCTGGCTCTGTTAGTGTTGTACTAATAATAAAACGACGACGCAGGCAGCAGCTCAGGCCGGGGCACCACCATCTGTATCTGCTGTGGTTGTTAGTGCTCTTGCAACTTTTCAACTTTTCCATTCCTTATTGGTGTCGATTCACAAATAACGTTTTCTTTAATACCTAATTCCAGAATTATATATATATATATATATACTAAAAATAGAGTCGATGCTGCTAGATACATCACAATTTTAATGTTTCGTTTTATTTTCTATTTTTTATCGATTTACATTACGATTTTGGTTGGTTGTGAAAGATTGATAATGATTTTTTATATAAATTTGTTTAATTTAGACTTAATAATATAATGTAATTTATTTTGGTTTAAAAATATAATTTTTTTTATAAAATATTCTGTTAGATTTTTTTAATTATATTTTATATTTTTATATTTAAAATTTGATTTTTATTCTATATTTAATTATGCTGAGAGTTATTTTAGGGGAGTTAAAGTGGGAAATGATTTTAGGAGAGTTAAAATGGTTAGAGATAATGATTGAAAATTAATAAATAGAATTAAGGTGTCGTTTGTTTTTTAAGAGGTTTAAAGTCTAAAGTCTTAATTTAGTTATGATTAATAAGAGGTGGTGTGTAAAAAGGTTTGAACGATTTAGACTTAAGAGAGATTAAGAGATTTTTTTTAAAAAACAAACAACCCCTAAGTGTAGTACATACAACTTTAATGGTTGTTTTTTAAGTAATTAACATTAAATAGTTGTACATTAAGCTTAATGAGTTGTAATTAAGAGTTTTTTATGCCATATTTATAATATAGTATATATATATATATATATATATATATATATAGGGGTTGTTTCATTTGCAACCCTTAAAAAGGTTGCAAACCTTGCAACCCACATCTTAACCGTCGGATTCATGATCGGCGGTTACAATAGATATGGGACTCAATATTTTTAATTAAAAAAAATAGAAAAATAAAAATAAAATAACCATCGATCATGAATCCAACGGTTAAGATGTGAGTTGCAAGAGTTGCAATCTTTTTCAGGGTTGCAAAATATCCTTCCACTATATATATATATATAGTGGAAGGATATTTTGAGAGAGAGAGACGAGTTCACTTTCGAATTTTGTTCATTTTTCGTATTTTTTCGAATAAAAAATAGGGGGTGGAGGTTTTTTTAATTTAAAAAATATTACTGTAACCGCCTGTTTAATCATATTCATCATATCATCTAATCTAACGATTGATAAGGTGTTTTTTAGTTTTCCATTTATTTGAGGTTTTCCCTTGAACCTCCGTCTATATATATATAGGGTGCGTTTCTTTTGCAACCCAAGCAATTTGTACAAACTATGCAAACCATTATATTAAAAAACAATAGATATATTTATGGATAATGATTATGATTCATTAATAATGATTGTGATATATATGAAAAATGTTAAGTTTATTCATTATAATCATGATTTTAAATTAGTAAACATAATAAAATCATATATTTATTAGACTTGATGAACGACTAAGATTTGTTTGCATAGTTTGTACAAAATGTTTGGGTTGCAAAAGAAACGCACCCTATATATATATATATATATAGGGTGCGTTTTATTTGCAACCCTTAAAAAGGTTGCAAACATCCAATATTTTTAATTAAAAAATATTTTAATTAAAAAGGTTTGCAACCCACATCTTAACCGTCGGATTCATGATCGGCGGTTACAATAGATATGAGACCCAATATTTTTAATTAAAAAAAACAGAAAAATAAAATAACCGTCGATCATGAATCCAACGGTTAAGATGTGGGTTGCAAGGGTTGCAACCTTTTTCAGGGTTGCAAAATATCCTTCCACTATATATATATATATATAGAGAGAGAGGGACAATCATTTGAAAACTTTTTAAATAACGCAAACTTACAAACCCATCTACACCATCCAAATTTTTGATCAACGGTTGAGGATTTTTTGGATTTAAATTTTTAAAAAAAATAGGAAAAAGGTAGTTTATGAATAATTTTAACTATTTAAAATTTAAATTTTATTAATTAATTTAAATTAATCTATTTATGGTTAGAGTATCTCCTTAATTATCTCTCCATAATTACCTAACCCCCCTCTCTCTCTCTCTTTCTCTCCCTCTCAAAATTCTGGCAATCTCTCTTTCTCTCTCAAAAATCCGGCCATCATGATGAACAAGAAAGTGAACTCGTCTCTCTCTCTCAAAAATTCCGGTTACCATTATGAACAAGAAAGTGAACTCGAAAGGGATGTCAAACTCCAACGAATCCTTCTAAACTCCGGTGGGTTTTCTGTATTTTCATAAACGGGTTCATATGTTTTTTCTTATATGAAATGTGAAAATTTTCGAAATAATCATATATTTTTATATAATTTCATATTTTTTTCATAAACGGTTTTATATTTTTTCATAAATAGTTTCATATATTTTTCTCTTATATAAATAATCAGATTTTTAAGTTTCATATATTTTCTTGTATATGAATATTCAGATTTTTTCGAAATAATCATATATTTTTGAAGTTTCATATGTTTTTTCTCATATGAATTGTGAAAAATGCAAAGCTAGTTTTTTAGGTTCTTTCTCATATGAAACTCACCGGAAATAGGGGAGGTCGCCGGAGTGGGAGGAGGTCGCCACTGGAGAGGACGTCGCCGGAAGTGGATGGTGACGGTGGATCGTGTGTGGTTGTGTGTGTGTGTGTGAGAGAGAGAGAGAGAGATGGAGAGATAATTAAGGAAGTTAGTTTTTTCCTAAAAATAAGAAATTTATAAAAAGACATAAATACCCTTGGGTTACATAGTTTCTACTAATAAAAAAGTTTATATTTGAAGGAGCCTATATATATATATATATGTATATATGTTCGAATGAAAGAAAATCGCTACAAGAAATGCAGTTGAAAAATTACAGGAATGGAGTTGAAGGTACCTGTAAAGTGTTCGAGAATGGTGGTGAAGAATGGTGTTCGCGATCGCGGTGCGGTCTGGAGCAAAACCGCAAACCGCACCGCATGTGCGGTTTGAACATTTTCCCAAACCGCACCGCATA
The DNA here is from genome assembly GCA_954870635.1 of Arctium minus. Lineage (NCBI taxonomy): Eukaryota > Viridiplantae > Streptophyta > Magnoliopsida > Asterales > Asteraceae > Arctium > Arctium minus. Next base: position 1,579,529 of record OX941089.1, on the reverse strand, counting down.
TACCTCAAACCGCACCAAACCATAATAAACTACCACAATAAAAAGCATACTCGTGCAATCCAGCGAGATACATCACGATTTTAATGTTTTTTTTTTTTTTTGTCGATTTACGGTACGATTTTGGATGGTTTTGAGAAAGTGATAATGTTTTTTTATAAATTTGTTTAATTTATGCTTAATAATATAATGTTTTTTATATAAAAAAATTAAGTATTTTATTAGAATTCAATGATTATCTTTATATATTTTAATGACATGTAGAAAAAATAACCAATTACATATTTAATAATATAATTAAACAAAATTATAGTAATACTAGAAGTGTACTCGCGCAATGCAACTAGATATATCACGATTTTAACGTTTCATTTTATTTTCTGTTTTTTATCGATTTACATTACGATTTTGGATGGTTATGAGAGAGTGATAATGATTTTTTTATATAAATTTGTTTAATTTAGACTTAATAATATAATGTAATTTATTTTGGTTTAATAATTTAATAATATAATGTAATTTCTTTAATTTATTTTGGTTTAAAATATTTTGTAAGATTTTTTAATTATATTTTAGATTTTTTATATCTAAAATATGGTGAGAGTTATTTTAGGGGAGTTAAAGTGGGAAATGATTTTAGGGAAGTTAAAATGGTTAGAGATAATGATTGAAAATTAATGAATAGCATTAAATGTAGTACATACAATTTTTATGGTTGTTTTTTAAGTAATTAGCATTAAATAGCGATACATTAAGCTTTAAGACTTGTTTTTAAAAGTTTTTTATGTCATCTTTATAATATAGTATAGAATAGATAGATAAAATATGGTGAGAGTTATTTTAGGGGAGTTAAAGTGGAAAATGATTTTAGGGGAGTTAAAATGGTTAGAGATAATGATTGAAAATTAATGAATAACATTAAATGTAGTACATACAACTTTTATGGTTGTTTTTTAAGTAATTAGCATTAAATAGCAATACATTAAACTTTAAGACTTGTTTTTAAGAGTTTTTTATGTCATCTTTATAATATGGTATAGATAATATATTAATTAATAGTGATACATGGAAAGATCTGCATAAAAGGAAAGCCTACACATACCAAATTGGTGGGTGTTTGAAGTCTGCAATAGTAATATGTATTTTGTGCTTTGAAACTTGTAAATTAAGAAAATTTTAAAATCTTGCATAAAATGATGGTACCTTGTGCCTTATAATTTGTATTTAAGAGTTTTTTATCCGTGCTTTATAATATAGTATAGATAGATACAAGTCTTGTTAAAGGTTGGGCCGGGTCGCAGCGGATTAGTGGGATTGCCCGTAATGGAGGCCCGATACCGTTGGAACGTGTTTGTGCGTTAATTTTCCGTTCAAAAAAAAAAGTCTTGTTATCTCATTTTCTGGTTTTCTTAAATAGCTTTTGGAGTCCATATCAGATACGGAGAAAGCAAAAGCTAATGGTAAGTAATCGTCTTAATAATTGATGGAATTAAATTATTAATATTAACTGTTGGAGAAAAAAAGTTGCTAAAAAATCTTGCGTCTCTGTATTTTAACATAGTTGTCGGAGATGCCTTAACTATTTGATCATCTTCCATCTATAATTGTACAATACTACAATTATATATGATCGAAAAAATGAATTGTTGTTTGTGCATTAGGAGAAACCAGCATCGAAACGAAGACGAGCCCGCAAGCAACGAATGAATAGTCCGCTAATATCGAGGCACTTATGCCGAAGTTGCGTAGTCCTTCATATTACTACACGAAACCGACGATCGAGGAACTAGCAGCGAAAGAGCGAGCGGAACCAGGTTACATTGGTCGTGTAAAGGACTTTGAGGTGGGTCGTCGATTTAGGCGAGCAGTTTGTTTCGTATAGACCGCTTAGCGGGGAATATAAATGGCGGACTAAGTATTTCAGCGGGCTCCGGTTGATCGGGTTTAAGGAGAAAAAAAGAGACTTCAAACAACAAGATCAAGATGCTCATCAAGTGTTTTATATGCAGCAGCACCCAAGATTAAGGGCCTGTTTGTTAGCAGCTTAATGAGCTTAATGGGACTCAGTGCTTATTTGGTCAGCTATACATGGCTGTTTGGTAGTGGCTTAATGATATAGAAAGTGGCTTATTCAGTAAGCTTCTATGGGGAGCTCTATGCAGAAAACCAAATTTTTTTCCAAACTTGACCCTCCCAATTAAAAAACACATTCCTTCCATCTATGAAAAAACCCTCCCAAGCAAAAATCTTCTCAATCTATACAGACAGATTAATCCACACAACCAGTTTTATCCATACAAGACTTAATGGAAAACCAATCAAACAGCCCCTAACCGACCCTAAGCTAAACCATCATCAAAGGATATAAATATATATATATATATAGTTTATATTTTTAGATAATAATCCAATTATTAATTAGGTATCATATATATAAATATATATTGTTCCATTACATTAATTATTAATTTAATTTTTATGTTTTAATTAATATATATATTGATCTAATTTGTCGATTTTATTTTTATATCATTGTGATACATACATACATACATATATTAACTTGATAAAAAACTCTGATCATAAATAAATGATCATCTTCAACCAAATAATAACAATCAAATATTGTAAAGTTTTAATATATTCAACTGTAATGATAACATACAGCGAGCAATGGTAAACAAACAAAATTCATTCCATACAGTGAGCAATGGTAAACAAACAAAATTCTACCATATCCATGGGAGGACGGAAATCGCCACGGCTAGAGTTATGATCAGAAAGATCATCTTGATCATACCAAGGGTCGATAGTAAGATCTTGACAAGACCGGTCTGTATACGGTCGGTTTCAAAGGAAACCCATCGTTTCGGGAAGTCGTGAGGATCCCGACCAACCCGAAGGTTATGATGAACATAAACTGAAGGGTTTCGGGAACCTTGTTGAACAGTCTCCCTTTGCCATAGTTGCGAGCGAGGTCAAAAATGGGGTTGAGGAAGGCTTGGATATGACGTATTTGAGCTCCGGCAGCACCGTCTTGATTCAGTTGCTGCTGGTTACTGTTACTGCCGCCGCAACCGGAATGATGATATAACATAAAGTGAGCAATGGTAAACAAAATCCTACCATATCCATGGGAGGACCGACATCGCCATGGCTAGAGTTATGATCAAAAAGCACATCTTGATCAGACCACGGTTTTATTCTTACTTTATATTTATCTAAACACAGAACATTAATACTATTTTATATATCTATCTATCTACGTATATATGATCGATAGACTCTATATTTCTAATGTTACTTCTCTCTTTCTTTTCTTTCCGTGTTAGATTCTTCGATGGGAAACTGTCCTTCGTTCAACGTTTTCCTCCCCACCGAACCGGCCGGTGATTTGGAAAACCAAATGCCACCACCGCATCCAGACCCCGTCGCCACCACCTCCGCAACCACAAGCTACCACCGATCACCAGCACGAGCAGGAGCCGCACGGATGGGTAATGGCTCATATGCATGCCTTCCGCAACACCATTTTTGATGTCGCTCGCAACTATGGCGAAGGAGATCTTTCGACAAGGTTCCCGAACTCCTTACGTGTCGACCTTCGGGATGGTCGGGATCCTCGCGGCTTCCCGAGACGATGGGTTTCCTTTTAAAATCCACCGTATACAAACCGGTCTCATTAAGATCTTCTTAGGGGCTTCCGCAGTTTTCGGGTTGGTGATGTTGATCCCCCACCCCGATTCATCTTGGACCTTCATCTTTGGCCTGGTCAAGATGATCTTTCTGATCATCACTCTACGAACATCGCCATGGCCAGAGTGATGATCAGAAAGATCATCTTGACCAGGCCAAAGATGAAGGTCCAAGATGAATCGGGGTGGGGGATCAACATCACCAACCCGAAAACTGCGGAAGCCCCTAAGAAGATCTTAATGAGACCGGTTTGTATACAGTGGGTTTCGTAAGGAAACCCATCGTCTCGGGAAGCAGTGAGGATCTCAACCAACCCGAAGATTACGATAAACATAAACTAAACCGTATCGGGAATCTTGTTGAACGGTCTTCCTTCGCCGTAGATGCGAGCCCTGTCATTAATGGCGTTGAAGAAGGTTTGCATACACCTTATTTCAGATCCAGCAGCATCGTCTTGATTCGGTTGCTGGTTACTGCCACTGCTGCCGTTTGGTGGGGGGTCCTGTTGCTGATGGTTACTGCCGCTGCCTGTCTCACGGATGATTTCGGGGTGATCGATGGAAGCTCCAGTGGTAGCATGCTGTGGGGGGTGGGGTTTAGTCTTAGGATTATTGGTTACACTCCAATTACTTCGAGACAGTGACCGACTTCTTTTACCATCTCTAACCCTACCACCTATTAGCAGTGCATGATGCATGGTGCATTCCACTACCCTCTTTAGTAGCACATCAGTGGACAGTGGCGGATCCAATATTTTTGCCCTGATCGGAATTGGAAGCTGGACCTGCACTGCAACAACAACAAACTCCTATTTCAACATCTAAAAATACAAATGATTGCCGGTGCCACGAATGAAATGTAAAAACGCCAAAACTTCATTCACCATTTCCATAAGAGTGAGTGTATTGAATCGCAACGAATCATGTATAAGCATTTATAGATTCAACGAAGTTGAATATAATCTTCACACATTTGGTCCAACACGATGAAAAGATCAAAATCCTCAAGATATAAATTAACAGAAACTGACTGCATCAAAAAAAAGGCTAATAGACAATGCTATGGGGTCCTATCTAATCTAAACAATAGTTATACAAGTGTTCACTATGGTTCATTTCTTCATATTAACAATCTTCTATTTGGTAGATTAGTCATTAGATATCATCCAAGATTCTCTATATCTTTCATCCAGTTCAATATAACTCTTGAAATTTTAGAAATGCAATGGTAATACAAAGTACATATTCAGCTTGTTTGTTGGTTCAACTCAATATGACAGATTTATTTGTTTGTTGGTTCAATATGGACTCATGAATCAAAACACAAAAACACAAAATCAATGGAAATCATCCAACGTTTAGCAAAACATCAAGTGGAAATATGGACTCAAGTTTGCAAATCTGGACTCAGATGTCAAAATCAAAATCGAGATGGAAATCATCAACATACATACCTCATCGAAATCAATACACGTTATGATATTTAGCTGCAAAATCGAAATGGAAATGGAAGTGTAAATCAAAATCAAAATGAAATGGAAATCGAAATCGAAATTAAAATCGATAGCATACCTCATCTCTAGGGTTTTGAAGAACCTGTGTGGAGAAATCAAAACCTCAGAGCCCTAGTTATATGCAACGATGAGGTGGTGATACAGCTGTTCATGGAGAAATTTGATACACCAAATCTTCCATTTTGTGCAAAGGTAGCAGGAATGGCCAGAAAGAAAGAAAGCAAGCTCTGAAGCTACCCAAACCCGCTTTGGCACAGAGAGACGTGAAATTAGGAAGAAGAAGACTGCGAGTGAAGAAAGCAATGTCAGAAGCGTCTATTCTCGGTGGTGGCGTGGGTTTAAAACCCTTAGCATAAAAAACTTGTACATTATGCTTTATCTGTTGTAGTTAAGAGTTTTTTTTTGAAATACTTGCATAAAAAGGTGGTATTTTGTGCTTTATCAGTTGTAAATATAGATATAGATATAGATAAATAGATATTAGTAGTGTATCTAGGGGTGCTTAAAAACCCGATCAACCCAACCTGACCAACCCGTAAAAAATCAACCGATGTAATTCGACATACAATCGATACAAAATTAGGACATCCCGAATCTTGTGGGTTGATATTGGGTTAGACTCAAAGTAACCCGATAAACGTTTTAGTGACTTCTTTAAAATTATTTATATTTCCTTTTAATATGTATAAGTTACCAAAAACAACTGGACAATAAAGAGCAGTGAAACTCATAAGAGGATATTATTGGAAGGTTATATCTAATACCTAAATATTTGACAAACTCGTATATTTTTTTGAATGATGAATCATATTTCAAAAAAGTTTTTCTTATTTTTATGTTTTTATATTGTTTTTACTTTGTTTAAACACAACTCGACCAACCCGAACGAGTGGGTTTAGGTTGGGTTGCACTTTTGTTTGGGTTGAGTTGGGTTGAAAATTCTCAAACCGCCAACATTGAGTTGGGTTGTTGAAATGCTTTCAACCGGATCAACCAAATCCGTGAGCACCCTTATGTGTATTCATGCGATGCATCGGGATTCAAAATTCTATTTTAAATCGAGAATTAATAATTTATTAAAAAAAACTTATCGTGATTTCTATATTATAAAAAAAACATGTTTGAATAAAATATAAATTACAATTAGTTGATGAATATATCCTACGGCGAAGAATCATGCGAGAATTTGAGGTTAATGTGAAAAACATGAAAAAGTAGATCTTAACCGTTGATTACTTCTAATCAAATGTCCACTCATGAATTGCGGCTTAGAAGATAATTGATCCAGTGCATCTCATCCTTATGTGCATCTATTTCTCATCCAACGGTTGATATCCATTTCTCACGTTTCTCACGTTAACCTCAATTTTTCATCGGAACCTAACCCTATATCTATATCTATACTACACTAATAAGCTTAAGGCTATGTTTAGCAAACTAGTTGATAAGCTAGCTTATAACTGTTAAGCTAGCTGATGACTGATAAGCTTGCTGGTAGCTGATAAACTAGCTGATGAAAAAGTCACGTTTGACAAAAACTAGCTTATAATAATTTAAATTACCAAAAAGGACATTAATTATTTATTTATAATTAAAAGTTAATATATAATAATGAATATTAATGAGGGGCATAATTGGAATATTTACAAAAAGGTCCTCATAAGCTACTCTAATTAGCTTATCAAAAAGCTAGCTTATGGTCATCCAAATATGTACCCAGAAAATAAGCTAGCTTATAAGCTAACTTATTTTTGCCAAACAACGTCTAAGTGCAACCCTTCAAGCACAAATAGATTAACCAGGTTAAAATATATCAAATCACAACACTAAAAATCAGATTATGAACTTGATAAGACACATTCAAAAAATACTAAACAACATCACACATTCAAAAAAAAAAATCCTTAAACCATACTCTAATAAACCAGTGAAAGAGCAAAGAAAAATAGAGATGAAAATATTTAAAAAAGTAGTTTTCTTGATACAAAGACTGAATCAATAAAGAATCACCAAAGCTGAAAATGAATGCAAGTAAATTTGAATGCCATAAAGAGAACTTTGAAGCATTCCAAATTTGGTGGTGGCTGGCCAAAAACACAAGGAAGAAAATTTATGCATGAACAAATTGTACATTATGCCTTTTAAGTTGTAAATTCATAGTTTTTCAAAATTCTTGCATAAAATGGTAGTACTTTATGCATTGTGAGTTGTTTTTAAGAAATTTCTTAAACCATGCTTTAAAATGTAATACCTTGTGCTTGAAGGGTTGCACTTAAGAGTTTGTTGTAAATGTTTATAAATGTAGTACTAGTTATGTACCCGTGCAATGCGGCAGGATGTAATATAAATAAGTCTATGTAAAAAGTATGGTAATAATTAGGGATGTTTGTGGTTCGGTGTGTTACGGTTGAGTGCCAAAACTACAAAGCAAACCACATGTGCAATTTGAACATTTTTCCAACCGCACATGTTTGAAACCAAAAAAAATATTGCACCGCAAAATACAGTGAGGTTTCCATGTTGTTTACGCATATGCATAATTTACAATATACAACACATTTGAGTGGATTAAAAAGGTTTATTGTTAGTTGAAGGTGTTGTGGTAGGGCTAATTGAGAGTCAAATTGATTAACTTTTAACATATAAGATTATATGAATATATTAGTTTTTGTATAAGACAAATAATCATATTAAACCTTACAAGTCCTAAAATTATCTTAACAATGAGAAGTATTGTGTATGATAATATCAAATAAATGTCAAGCTTGGAGATATTTTCCAAGTTAGATCCACTTTGCTAATCAAGGATCATTGGTTCATATATGCAATGTCAATAGTGACTCCAATAAATAGAGGCATAAACAGACTAAACTCGTCGATAATACAAGTGCAGTGATGACTTGTACCATAAGCTATTGTGTTTAAGACTTTTGTGCTTGAAAGTGTAATACTTTATGTTTTACATGTTGTGGACTTTAAGACTTTTGATTGATATGTTTTATAAAGTAGTATAAGAATAGATATAGATATATTAATTTACACTAAAAAACGACCGAGAGAAAGAAATAGCGATAGGGACCACCAGAGCACCGCCGGTGGCGAAGAGCGTATGGAACGAGAGACAGAAAAGGTTTAAAACAGAGGACAAACAAGCATACTTGGAGTACGAGTTGAGAAATGGTGGAAAAGTGAAGGATATGGTTCACACTTTCGTTCCGCCAACCAAAAGAGGTTTAGGTTTAGCTTCACATCTAACTCTTACCGCCTTCAATCGTGCAAGATCCAATTCATTATACGTTATTCCTACATGTTCTTACATCTCTGTAAGCTCGAATACCTCCATCTCTCTTCAATTCAATTTTGTACATCAATTTTAGGGGTTTTTATTTTATTTTTTTTTATCATCATATGAATGTTTGTCTGTGCGCGATGTAATCTGGAAGGACTTCGTATCAGTTTCAGTTTGTATCTGATTGTAGAATTTTTTTTACAAACTTTTATTAGTGATAGAAATTGTTTTGCTGCTGTAAAAAAGGAAGAAAATTGTTGTCAATTTTGTGTAATTGACCTTGAAAAGTAGTGTTTTGTTCTTCTAAATACGAGATTGTTGTGATCATATGAACTTCACTTATTAAATCACTAGCATCAGTAGAATGCATTAAGGAGGTTTATTAAATCTAAAAGATACTACATGTGAATTTGAAAATAGATATACAATATATTTAGTAATAAATATATATAATATGTAGTAATAATTATATAATATACTTCCTCCGTGTCAAAATAAATGTTCACAATGAAAATGACACATAGTTTTAGAAATGTGTAATTATTACACTTTTTAAATAACCAAATGACAATTTTACCATTGATAATAGAGAGAGAACTTTTTCCACCTTATAATTAAGGGTAAAATGGGAAATTTGAAAACTTACTTTTGAAATAGGACATTTATTTTGGGACAAACTAAAATAGTAATGTGGACACTTAATTTGGGACGGAGGGAGCATTTAATATACGGGGACGAGGCAGGACGGGGATCACGTTACCCTTCCCCGTCCCCATCCCCAGTTTTTAACTTTCAGGGATCCCTGTTCCCATCCTCGTTGGAGCGGGTACACTGGTTCCCAATGGGGCAGGTCTCATTTCTATGCCTAACGTGACGTGAGATACAAGCCTTGATGTCATGACGGTTGTACAACGAGTTTTTTTAGAACAATGGATTTAACATCAACAAATAATAAACCGCGGGTCGTCGCGGATTAGTCGGTGCTGCCCAATTGGATGCCCGGACACCGATGGTGCGTGTGTGAGTTTAATGCCGTACAAAAAAAATAATAATAATAAACCAAGTCTTGTAATATAAAGACTAAATAAAGGTCGGGTGTTACTAAACCCATAAACAATTGTTATCTCCAAATATCAAAGATGTGCTAGCCTAGTGGTAAGGCCCTGGGGGGATAGTGCATGGTATGCCTATCTACCAGGGTTCGAATCCTGGGGGATGCACTTCGGCGATACCCAGACCTTGGGTCGGCCTTCGGGTCGGTTCGGGTCCATGTTTACGGGCATACCAGTCTATAGGTATGCGGGTTCGGTCTTGACCGAGCTTAGTCGTACCTGGGCGGGTCCAGTCGATTTGGGCTGGGCCGGGTCGCCGCGGATTAGTCGGTGCTGCCCAATTGGATGCCCGGATACCGCGGGTGTGTGGGGGGGGGGCATAGCCCAAGTTGCCGTACAAAAAAAATTTGTTATCTCCAAATGTGTGGATACATCACTTAATAATTACATCATTCTCATGCATCAAAATAGCACTAAACTCTTCTGGTGTCGCTAGTAAAAATCCCCGACAAAGCCTGATGTACATGTAGACAAATAAAAAGGTTAAACTTAATGCCTAGTGAGTTCAACAGTTTTATTAACTATATAAGACGAAAAAGCAGAAAAAATATTATTCAACTTACAATTCTCAATATGAAAAGTAATTAGAATAGAAAATGATATCTTTCCAAAAAAAAAAAAAAAACATTTTCGTGATGAAATGAAGAAAGTACAAAAGAAAAGGTAAATTTCTACATATTTAGAGATTTCTCAAAAACTCTATTTTGTTATTCCACAACTAACCAATGAAATAAATATAATAACTTTTATTATATTATTAAATGTTTTAAAATAAAAGTTATAAAGCATAATCAAGATTTTTTTTCTTTCACATTTTCTTCATATTACCATAAACAACACCATATACCAAAGTTAATACTCATGTAATAAAATTGGTTTTAAAGATGACTACCAATGTAGAGGAAGGATCAAACGATAACAGTAACTATTTAAAATAATACGAAAACTAACAAAATCATTAATGATTTTACATTAACGCATAAAAAGGCCACGCGACCTGAAGCCGCGGCCAAAGTCCTTTTTTCGTGTGTTAATGTAAAATCACTAATAATTTTGTTAGTTCTCGTGTTTTTTTAATAGGTACTGTTCTCGTTTGAATCAGACTACCAATCTATATCCATATATATGAGAATCAACTAACAAAAACATACCAAGTATGACATAAAGCCCAACATTGTTAGGATTTGATAAGAAACCTTTTAGGCTTATAGTGATTGGAGAGGTTTGAAGATGATGAAAGGAGAATACTTGAAGAGAGAGACTTAAAGAAAGTATTTGATATCTTTAACTTTGCTTGATTTACAATGCAAGGGTTCACCACCTATTTATACTACTCCATGGAAGGTTCTACATTTTCTAGATATTTCCATGGATGTACTTAATATCTTAGATATTTATACATCTCTAGATAATTCTTATCTAGATTATTCTACACCCTTCCACATGAGATATTTATACATCTCTAGATAATTCTTATCTAGATTATTCTACATCCTTCCACATGAGATATTTATACATCTCTAGATAATTCTTTATCTAGATTATTCTACATCCTTCCACATGGTATCAGAGCTTGAAGATTAATATGTCAAATCTGATGAACTCATTCCAATTTCCTCGTCTTACAAAAGATAATTATGGAAGTTAGTGCATCCGGATGAAGGCGTTGCTCGGCTCACATGATGCATGGGAGGTAGTCGAGAAAGGCTATGAAGAAATTGAAGACGAAAGTCCGTTGAGTGCCGCCCAAAAGGGGGAATTGCATAAGGCACGAAAGAAGGATCAAAGTGCTCTCACACTCATTTATCAATGTCTTGATGATGCTATGTTTGAGAAAGTTGCAAATGCAACCACTTCCAAAGAAGCATGGGAGATTCTACAAAATACATTCAAGGGCATTGACAAGGTGAAAAAGGTACGTCTTCAAACTCTTAGAGGAGACTTCGAAAAGTTACAAATGAAGGAGGCTGAGACAATTTCAGATTATTTCACTCGTGTTTTGACTATCTCAAATGAGATGAAGAGAAATGGTGAAAGTTTGAGTGACACAAGGGTGATAGAAAAAATTCTTCGCTCTTTGACACCAAGCTTTGACTATATCGTTGTGGCCATAGAAGAGTCAAAAGACATTGACTCTATGACCATTGATCAACTCATGGTTCCCTACAAGCCCATGAAGAGAAAATAAAAAAGAGAAGGGAGAAAGAGCCCTTGGAGCAAGCTTTATACTCAAAACTCTCTTTCAAAGAAAGAGAAAGAAACTTTATACATGGAAAAGAGCAAGGACAAGGACGTGGAGCTTTCCGAGGTCGTAGTGATTTCCATGGTCGAGGACGAGGAAAAGGAAGGGAAGGTTACATACAAGTCAACAAAGAAGACGAGAACCAAAATTCTCCTTCTAGAAGAGGTCGTGGGAGAGGTTTGCAAGCCCAAAGAGGAGGTAAGTCTCACATACAATGCTATAATTGTCAAAAGTATGGTCACTATGCTACAGAGTGTAGAAGTTCGAGACAAGTAGAAAGGAAAGCTAATCTTATGGAGTTGGAATAAGAAGTCGAGATCACGTTGCTAATGGCAAAACATGATGAACAAGAACATAAAAGAACCACATGGTACCTGGATTCCGCTGCAAGTAATCACATGACAGGGGAAGAAAATTTGTTCGTGGAGATGGAGCAAATTAAAGGAAATGTGACGTTTGGAGACAACTCAAGAGCAATGGTGAAAGGGAAATGTAAAATACTAATCCTTGCTAAAGATGGAAGTCACCAATTTATTTCTGAAGTTTATTACGTGCCTAGCCTTAAAAATAATATTTTGAGTTTGGGGCAACTTTTGGAGAAAAACTACGATATTCACTTGAAAGATCGTAGTGCTATAATCCGAAACCATGAAGGAAAACTTATAGCCCGAGTGTCAATGGCTAAAAATCGAATGTTCCTTCTAAATGTTCAACATGATGATGTCAAGTGCCTAAAGGCTTGTTTGAAGGATCATTCATGGCTATGGCACATGAGGTATGGGCACCTAAACTTTGGTGACTTAAAGTTGCTATCTACTAAAGGTTTGGTTAAATATTTGACTTCTATTAATCATCCTAATAAAGTATGTGAAGGATGTCTTCTTGGGAAACATGCAAGAAATCCGTTTCCAAAAGAAGCAACGTCAAAAGCTAAGGAGCCTTTACAACTTATTCATGCAGATTTGTGCGGACCCATTACTCCACCATCTCATGGTAAGAATAAATATTTCATACTCTTTATTGATGATTTTTCTCGAAAGATTTGGGTATATTTTCTAAAAGAAAAATCCCAAGCTTTTGATGCCTTTAAAACATTCAAAGTCATGGTCGAAAAAGAAAAGGTTTAAAAATTAAAGTCATGAGATCTGATAGAGGTGGAGAATTTTTATCAAAAGAATTCAACAAATTTTGTGAAGAAAATGGGATCCGAAGATTTCTAACAGCTCCTAACTCTCCACAACAAAATGGAGTCGTTGAAAGGAAGAATAGAACTATTCTCAATATGGTTCGTAGCATGTTAAAAAGTAAGAATATGCCAAAGGAGTTTTGGGCAGAAGCTGTTGATTGTGCAGTCTATCTCTCCAATCGGTGTCCATCCAATAGTTTGGATAACAAGACTCCACAGGAAGCATTGAATGGGATAAAATCTACCGTATCTCATCTGCGAGTGTTTGGGAGCATAGCCTATGTTCACGTACCAAGACAGAGGCGTTGCAAGCTTGACAACAGAAGTGAGAAGCATGTGTTTGTTGGCTACGACAAGCAATCAAAGGGTTATAAGCTTTACAATCCAAACACAAGAAAGGTGATCGTAAGTAGAGATGTGGAATTCGATGAAGAAGGACTATGGGTTTGGAATATAAACAACAACGAAGGATACGAGTTTCTTCCCAATATCTCTGAAGGTGAAGAGGCATGTGACACAAGTGAAGATGGTCAACCACCTTCAAGTCCAACTCTGACTCAAGATTCACCTTCAAGTTCAACCGAAGCGTCTCCAAAGATGAGAAGCTTGCAGGAACTATATGAGGTAACATATTAGCTTACACTCTTTTGTTTATATGTTGATTGTGAACCTTTAGGTTTCGAGGAAGCTATGCAAAGAAAGAACTGGAGACAAGCAATGGATGAGGAGATAAAGTCAATAGATAATAATGACACGTGGGAGTTGACATCTCTTCCAAAAGGTCAAAAGGCTATCGGAGTCAAGTGGGTTTACAAAGCAAAGAAAAACGCTAAAGGAGAAGTGGAGAAATACAAGGCAAGACTTGTGGCAAAAGGTTACAAGCAGAAACATGGCATCGATTATGAAGAGGTATTTGCTCCCGTTGCTCGCTTAGAAACTATAAGAATGATAATTGCTATTGTTGCTCAATATAAATGGAAAATTCACCAAATGGATGTGAAGTCCGCTTTTCTGAATGGACTTCTCGAGGAAGAAGTTTATGTAGAGCAACCTCAAGGGTATGTGTCAAAGGATAAGAAGGTAAAGTGCTAAAGTTGAAAAAGGCCTTATATGGCTTGAAGCAAGCACCACGTGCTTGGAATACTAGAATTGATAAGTATCTTCAACAAAATGGCTTCACAAAGTGTTTAAGCGAGTATGCACTTTACAAGAAATTTTCAAATGGAGAAATATTGCTTGTTTGTTTGTATGTGGATGATCTTATTGTCACAGGAAATTCTCCAAGCATGGTGGATGAATTCAAGAAGTCTATGGCCCAAGAGTTTGAGATGACTAATATTGGGCTTATGACTTACTATCTTGGCATTGAGGTAAAGCAAACAAAAGAAGGAATCTTCATAAACCAAGAAGCATAAGCGAAAGAAATTTTAAAGAGGTTTGGCATGGAGAATTGCAAACCTATTGGCACCCCCATTGAATATGGAACAAAGCTCTCTAAACATGACGAAGGAGAGGCGGTTGATGGAACTCTATTCAAGAGTCTTATTGGAAGTTTGCTGACGGGTGTCGAGCCTGACAAATAATAAAGTATCCTATTTACCTCAAATTACAACCTAAATTGCAACAGCGGTAAGCAGGGTCGATTCCACAGGGATTGGATGTGAAATGGTGTCAATTTCTACGCTTTATTTAAAAGGGGGGGGGGGTTGGATTGATAAACTAAACATATAAAATTAAAACGTAAAACAAAGAATTATAAACTAGCAATGAGTTCAAATTGGTTTATAACTTGATAAAAGTTAAATAAACCTAGAGTGAGATATTGGATAGAGATATACCAAGTAAACTCTAGTTTATGTTGTGATTCTTATGCTTAATGAGTTGAATGCTTATATATATTGGTTGAGAGACTTCAATATATATTGTATGATACATTCTTGCTATTTCTTGAGAGAGAGTAGTGAGTACATTCGGAATTGCTAAATTTAACCTTGTGTATTGATTTATTAAATGTGTGTTATTTATTTATTGGTGGAATCCAAATGAAATCCGACCCCTAGCCTTTCCCTAATCATATAAGTATTATCTTCGTGGTTCTTGAATCAGTTGTTGAATAGTAATTATGTGCTTGTTTCCATTGTCTCTTGATAAATATTTAATTAGTCCTGCTCAAACCAAATTTATCGACAGTTCAGTTAGTAGTTGTGATAGCCTTTGTGGTACTTAAACTCGTAGTTCCTTGGATCGATACTCGTACTTAGTACGTATTACTTGATTGACACCGTACACTTGCGGTAGATTTGGAGGGTGCATAAAACCTCTATCATAGACCACTCTCGAAAAGAGCCCACGAGGAGAAACTAGTATATATATATACATATATATACTAGTTGTGTACCCGTACAATGCGGCAGGAGTTGTGAATGTAAACAATTTTGAATAAATAAAAGTAAATGGTTCAAAAAAATGTATGATTGTTCAAAATCCAATGAATCATACCAATTCTGAAAACTTATAGGCTAAATGTAGTGGTGATTGACGTCAAACAATATTTTTCGATATATAGTGAAACGAATGATTATAGGCTAAATGTCGAAAACTTATATAAAGTCAATATGTCTACTTTTTTGTTGTGTAATCACTGTTTTCATCAATGTCAGATTCTAAAGGGTTGTTTGGCAACTTTAGAATCATTTGGTGGAGAATGATTAAGAGGCTCTGTAAGATTTAGGGGTCGTTTACCTATCGCTTACACGATAAGTACTTACCAAGTCACATTACCTTGAACATGGCAAGGACCAAGAGTTTTACCCGGTAAGTGATGGTGCCACTCCTACCCAATTGATGTATTACGTACGATAACGTTTTTCATGGACTAAAATCTTCACTATTCATAGCCTACCGCCAACCTTGTTTTAATCTATTCAGAAAACTCATTTCAATGCAAAATATACCTCCAACTCTAGTAGATCATGGCACATTGACTTGAAGAAGAAATAAAGACAATTACACCAACAAAATGTAGAACAGGAGAAATGGAATATGGTATTATAGATGAATGTGAATGGTTATGCTTTTGCTGCACAACAATATTAGTATATTTTTGCCAAAATACATAAAGAAGACCATGGTTTGCAAGAACAAAAAGAAAAGCGTTGTCAGGTTTTATACCTCATTTTTACAAACTGTATATACTACTTCAATAAGCATTTCATCGAAAGGTTAGTAAGTAGGCAAACCTTAACATAAATTTGAAACAAGTAAACTCAACTTAAAAGAAAACCCTTGTTAACCAATCAATATAGCACATGAAAAACAGAAAAGGAATGAACATATTGCAATCAAATTCAAATTCAAATTCAAATTGTTGGACATCGACAATAATAAAACTGAAAACAATTAATAAAGACTACATTAGATTGAACATATAAAGTTTTAAGAAGAAGAAGAGGTGTTACCAGAATCAAGAGTGACCAATGGTGCGCTGGAGAAGGTGCCGGTTACTCGTAGTGTTACCTGCAGAATCGAGAGTGAGGATTGTGAATGAAGAGGTGAGAGAATGGAGGGGAGTTATATGTATCCATGATACATCAAATCACGTGATACCTAAACCTATATGTATGGAGACTGTGAGGGAAGAAAGCAAAGTCTGAAGGTACCTAAACTGATTTTGGTGCAAAGCAGACGTGAAATAAGAAAATATCAGGACTGAGAGGGAAGAAAGCACGTCTCAAGTATGCTATATATGAGACATGCTTCTATTTCTCACTTGTACATGAAGCATAACAACTTGTAATTAAGAGATTTTCAATTTTTATGCATGACAATGTTATACTTCATGCATAAGTAGTTGCACTCAAGAGTTCAACTGGTTTTTTGATAAAAACCGGTTGGTTGGCCATAAATTGTCATAAACCCGGTCGCAATTGACCCGCTCTCTTTCCCGGTTCAACCGGCCGGGTCGACTAGTAATATAAATATAATTAATTTGCTTTGTAATTGTCTTGATTGATCTTTTCGTTTCTGTCCTATACCTTGTTCTAACAGTATATATATTTTAACAATTAAATAAAGATGACATGAAAAGTAGAAGTAGAAGCATGTACCAGAAAACCATCTTTCCCGATTGACCGATAACCGGAGGTGTGATATGAAATTGCAGTAGAACCGATCACCTTTCGTTCGTTCTGCACAACAGAAAAAGAGTACACAAATATATAATAAATCCACAATGTATAAGTCATTTAATGACTTTTTATTTTTGCCACATAGATTTTCACTAACTTTATTTATCAAAAACTTATTCCTAAAAGCCTTATCCAATGCAAAATCTTTTTTAAGAACATTTTTTATCAACATTTTTACCAAAAAGCTAATGCAATACCAACACCAACCCTTTTATCAAAAAGCTTTTCGTTCCAATGCATAAAAACCCTTTAGAAAGCTTTTTATAATAGTAAAAAGATATGAAAGAATTGTGGAGATGCTTTACCTCTAAAGTTTAAGAAAGCATGTTGTCCCAGTGTGCATCATACTACCACAGTGTACAACTGATTCTTAGCCATCAATGACACCTTAATTATTATTTATTATTTATCATTTTATTATTGATGACTAGTGTTGTACTAACTACTAACTATCAAAAATAAAATAAAGAAGCCAAAGATACAACAAATGCGTAAATGAAAATCATATTTCCCCAACGAGCAACAACGCCATAAACAGGAATAGCATCGTGAAACGCAACGGAAACGATATGTTTGAGTCCGGCGGACAAACCGTACATGAGCAGGCTAGTAACGATGGCGACGATGGATCGAGGGTGGGTTTCGAATGGAAATTCGGTTTGTCCCTGACATTTGATTCCAACCAAACTAAGTAAAACAACAACAATAAAGTTAAGAGACGAACCAGGGACGATCGCACCTTCTTCTCCGATTGCTACTCGATCGTAATAGTTGGTCCAAGTGGGAGATCGTGTGATGTTAAAGGTGTCCCCTTGGAAGGGATTAATTCGGTTTGGAAAGCGCGGGAAACTAAGTCCCCATTTCCTAGGGCCGTTTGCTATACTCGAACGCATCGGGCTCCAAGCTCACAAATTGGATTTACCGCCGGAGATGGATGGGATTCATCCCACATTCCACGTATGTTATCTACGGAAGTGCTTAGCGGAAGAGGAAAGCGTTATTCCTTTGTCCGAAATTCGAGTGGATGATAATCGTTGCATTGAAGAGCCCGAGGCTATTTTGGATAGGTTAATCAAAAAGCTCCGACATAAAGAGGTAGCGATGGTGAAGGTTCAATGGAAACACCACCGCGGCACCAATGTGACTTGGGAGGCGGAAGAAGACATGAGGCGTAGATACCCTCATTTGTTTAGCCAATAGGATTTCGGGGACGAAATCATTCCCAAGTTGGGGAGGATTGTAACACCCCGAATTCTGAGAACCTATGTATTGTTGGTCTTATTTTGGAACCTTATGATTTCAAGGATTTATCAGTTTTATATTGAACCTATTTGGATTTAAGCATCGTGGGCTAAAAAGTGTCAAATTCGTGAAGTTCGGCACGGCTCACGACAGTGCCCGCGAGAGTGACAGGATGTCACAATCGCGAAGGCACAATCGCCGGGGGACTAGAGCCCTTGGTACGTCTCTCGCGATAGTGCCATGCGAGAGTGACATGGTCACAATCGCTGGGCACTATCGCCCAGTTTATACCGCGGGTGGATGGGATCCCGCGACTATGCCACTGGCATAGTCATCGTGTCACTATCGCCGACGGGTGTTTGGCTATAAAAAGCATGAGTCGCGATTTTCAGTCTTTTTATCTGATTTTAGGGTTTGGTGTGCGATCCTCACTGCCGAAAATCAGTAGGTATGTCCTCCTAGACTTCTTCCTTCATTTATGGTGGTTCCTAAGTCATTAATGGTGGTCCTTAATGTATTTAGGAAGTGTTGTTGGAGAGCTCTCAAGTGGTTTCCATCTCCTCCATTTCTAGGGTTTGGTTTCTTTCTTAAGGAAACTACCAAGATGAGTTCTTACCTATTTTCCCAAACCTTATACATGTCAAAAGGTGGATTTTGAATACCTAATATCTCCTCTTTCATATATTGGAATTGTAGAATATTATGCTAAACCTAACTTTTGGGGGATATTAGTGTTTGTGAGGATTTTGGGGAAATGATGATTTACGAACTTTGATAATGTTCTTTAACTTGTTTTACTTGGGTTATACTTTTAAGAGAATGGTACTTACTACGTGGAATTTATGATTTTAAGAATATGGAAATTATGGTTAACTGCTGATAAGTTTCTGAATCGACTTGCATCATGTTTTGGGATTTGGAAATGAAGGATAGATCAAATATATTTTGATTTGAGATCTATTGGTAAACGATGGAAATGGTTTTAGTGGAAATCAACCTTCATATCACTTATGCATATTAACCATTATTGGGATTACTTGTTGGGTCTTATGCACATTATTTGGCTAATTGGATGCATTGGGAGTCATGACCCCGTATTTGGTTTGTTATTGTCCGGCGTTGGGACGACTAGTTTTCCACGTCGAGGCACGTTAGGCATCGGATGTGGTATAAGTTCTTCGTGCTCAAGTACTACGATATTGGATGAGGAGCTCGACGTAGGAACCTCTCAGGGTTGAACTTGAGTTTCTGTGGGTGTATGTTTAAAGCCATTGAGCCTGACATCCCTTGCGTGTACTTTACTTGTGTATTGGCTTTACTGACTTATCGAATGGCTTACTTTTGTGTTCCGTCATTTGTGTTAGTAAGCGGGTCTCCCCCGTTAACCCAAGAGGTATTTGCTATATTTCAATGAGCATTATTATATCATTCTATCATTTTCATTGTACAAAAGAAATTGCTTTTACTCATCTTTACGTTAATTATTTGAACTGCAAATGTTTGATCTCATTAGGCTTTAGCCTAACACTTTTTCTTAAAATGACATGTATAACAGGTCAGGTTTCCGGTGGGGTTCGTCGGGAATGAGTGGATGGCTTCGAGGCCAAGATCGGTCTTTTTGGGAGATGTGTAGACCGACATTTTGGATAGCGAGCATACTTTTGGAAGAATAGCAACACCCGATATTAATCTTTTTTATTTAAGTTAGATTATTAGGTTGTTAGTATATTCTTCATTTGTTTAATTGTAATGGTTATAGTTGTTTCCCCGTTCTCTCGGGATGATACTTTGGGGTTGTTTACAACAGGTTTTTATATACCCAGGTTTACCAATTTATAGCCGTCATATTGCAGAAATTTTGAATTTTTATTTTCGCTAAATTTAGGGTGTTACAAGTTGGTATCAGAGCTTTAGTTTAAGTGAACTAGGTATGGATGTAGAGTACCTAGACTTAAGCTGTGAAATTAAGCAATGATTTTGTGAGATTGGGTAGAACTCTTAAGATAAGATAGTTTTAGAGTCGACGGAAGCTACACAAGTTAAGAGTTATGGTAATGGGAATGAAAATTTTTATGTATCGCATGTTCATAATTTCGCCTAGCTAACGTTATTATGAAGGTGCTTTACGTGATTATGCTTGTCTTCCGTTGTTATGATAATTAATGAAGGTGGTAGTATGTTTCCGTGTTTAATTTCGGTTCAACTTCATCTCACCTATATTCTCGCGTGTGTGGCAGACTATGGTTAATACGCGTAATCGTCCAGAAGGGCAAGATACTACGGCGTCCACGGCTGATCAACCGAGAGTAACTAATAATGATTTCCCCCCACCTTTGGTAAACGCGTTGGGTGGAGGACCGGAATTCATACCTCGACAAAACCTAGCTGCAACTCATCCGATTTTGGAAGAGGTCACTCCAGAATCTAGAATGATGGAACGGATGATGCAAGCAATGAACGCCGCTATGGCTCAACAACAAGAAGCTTTCCTGAAACTCTTGGATGACCGAGACGTTAACCACCGTAGGCCCGAGACGGTGGCGGAAAACGTAATTGTGGCGGGATCTGGGGGTATGGGACCCGTTGTCCCTTCTAATGAAACTCCACCTCCCGAAGTAAGGCAATCGTCTAAGGTTTGTACCTTCAAGGCATTTCTCGGATGCCGACCACCGGAATTCAAGGGCACTGATGACCCGGTGGCATGCATGAACTGGATAAGGGAAATGGAGCAGGCTTTCCGGTCAAGCGAGTGTGGGGAAAGCTAGAAAGCCGTATTTGAATCTCAAATGCTTAGAGGTGCGACCCTCACGTGGTGGAATGTATTTTCCGCTTCTATTGAGGTCACCGTTTTGGCCCAACTGAGTTGGGAGACCTTCAAGAAGAAGGTTATGGAAGAATTTTGCAATGAACGAGCTATGGATCGAATCATAGATGAGTTCCAGGGTTTGAAGAAGGGAAATCTGTCGGTGAAGGAGTACAACAAATCTTTTATGGACAAGCTGGGATTGGTGGGACATCTGGTCCCCACCGAAAGAGAGAAAGTCAAGGCATACATCAAAGGTTTGCCTACAGAAATGATGAATATGGTTCGGGTATCAAGGGCCTCTACTCTCCGAGAGGCAATAGAAGAAGCACAGTTAATAGAAGACTCCTACGGCTCGAGTAAGATGGAGAGGAGCGGAGTAGTCGAGAAAAGGAAGTGGGAAGGGGGTCCCACATTTTCAAAGAGGCCAAACCACTTCAACAACAACCGACGGGGGAATGGTCCGAGGCAGGATTCCCCGTGGTGTTCCAGATGCCGAAGAAAGCACACCAACCGTTGTAACTCGGGGTCCACTCCGTGCTTTAAATGTGGTAAACTCGGTCACCGTTTCAACGACTGTCCAATCAAAGGCCGAGTTTGTTTCGAGTGCAAAGAGTCCGGCCATATCAGAAGCGAATGCCCGAAGGTAATGACGAACTTTAGCGGAGGCAACAAAGTGGACGCTCCTAAAACAACGGGGAGAGATTTCCAGATGACCACCGAAGAGGCGAAGGCGGCAACGGACGTAGTGTCGGGTACGTTTCTCCTAAACTCCGTACCTACGCGTGTACTGTTTGATTCGGGAGCTAGTTTTTCGTTTGTATCAAGTTCGTTTTGCCCAAAACTATCCATGCCCACTACTAGTTTAGAGGACGCGTTAGTGGTAGAGCTAGCGGATGGTGATCAAGTAGTGGTCCGAGATATCTTAAGGAATTGCAAGATTGAAATCGAAGGGAGAGAGTTCCCAATTGACTTAATACCTATGGTCATCGGGGGATTTGATGTTGTAGTCAGTATGGATTGGTTGTCGACCAATCACGCCGAGATTCTTTGTGCTAAAAAGTTAATCCGAATTCCGGGTTCGGATGGTCATGCGGTAACCGTGTATGGTGAGAGGCGAAAGGGTGAAGTTGCAATCATTAGCATGGCAAAAGCACGAAAGTGTTTAGCGAAAGGATGCTCATCCTTTTTGGCATATGCGTTAGATGCCAAACTCGAGAAGAAGAAGCTAGAAGATGTCGAGGTGGTAAGGGAGTTTCCCGATGTATTCCCGGACGACTTGCCTGGCTTACCACCCGACCGTCAAGTGGAGTTCAAGATTGATCTGGCGCCGGGAGCGGCTCCTATAGCCCGAGCTCCCTACCGTTTGGCTCCGTCAGAGATGAAGGAAATGATGAGCCAATTGCAAGAGCTCTTAGATAAAGGGTTTGTAAGACCGAGTTCCTCGCCTTGGGGAGCACCGGTCTTATTCGTGAAGAAGAAGGAAGGTACTATGCGAATGTGTATCGACTATAGAGAGTTGAATAAGGTAACCATGAAGAACAAGTATCCACTCCCTAGGATTGATGATTTGTTCGACCAACTTCAAGGAGCGAGTTGCTTTTCGAAGACCGATCTCCGTTCAGGTTATCATCAAGTGAAGGTCAAAGAAGAGGACATTCCTAAAACCGCTTTTAGGATGCGTTATGGTCACTACGAATTCTTGGTGATGCCCTTCGGATTGACGAACGCCCCAGCGGTGTTTATGGACTTAATGAACCGCGTGTGCCGACCCTTTTTAGATAAGTCGGTCATCGTGTTCATTGATGACATTCTTATCTACTCGAAGGATGAAGTCGATCATGCGCGTCATCTTCAAGATGTCTTGGAAATATTGAGGAAGGAGAAGCTTTATGAAAAGTTTTCCAAGTGCGAGTTTTGGTTGAAGGAAGTGCAGTTCTTGGGGCACGTAGTTTCAAAGGATGGAGTGATGGTGGATCCGGCCAAGATTGAATCTATGATGAATTGGGAACCGCCCAAAAGTCCATCAAAGATTCGGAGCTTCCTAGGCTTGGCGGGGTACTACCGAAGGTTCATACAAGACTTCTCCAAGGTTGCTTCTTCGTTGACGTCGTTGACTAAGAAGAATGTAAAGTTTGTGTGGACCGAGGAGCAAGAGAAAGCATTTAGGACGTTGCAATGGAAGTTATGCGAGGCTCCGATCTTATCCTTGCCGGAGGGATCGGAGGATTTGGTGGTCTATAGTGACGCGTCAAAAAGGGGACTTGGATGTGTACTTATGCAAAGAGGAAAAGTAATCGCATACGCATCTAGGCAATTGAAGGTGCATGAGAAGAACTACCCCACTCACGACTTGGAGTTGGCGGCGGTAGTATTTGCATTAAAGTTGTGGCGACATTACCTTTACGGCACAAAGTGTACCTTGTACACGGATCACAAGAGCTTGAAATATGTTTTTGATCAGAAGGAGCTCAACATGAGGCAACGAAGGTGGTTGGAGTTACTTAAGGATTACGACTGTGAATTACTCTACCACCCGGGTAAAGCAAACGTGGTGGCCGACGCTTTGAGTCGAAAGGAGTATAGCGGGAGACTTCAAGCCAAACTTATGAGGATCGAGTTGGTGTCAAGCCTCATGGAAAAGATTAAAGAAGCGCAAACCGAAGCATTAAAGGAAGAAAACCTCAAGGAGGAAGTGATGACAAAGCAACGGTTATTGTTGACCGAAGATAGTCGAGGGATAAAGTGCTTCAATGGTCGAGTTTGGGTACCAAAGTTTGGTGGTTACCGAGAGCTACTCTTGGAGGATGCGCATAAATCCAAGTATTCTATCCACCCGGGGAGCACCAAGATGTACCGGGATTTGAAGCTACACTATTGGTGGCCAATTATGAAGTTAGATGTAGCTCATTATGTGGAGCGATGTGTGACTTGTTCACAAGTGAAGGTCGAGCATCAACGACCCTATGGGAGACTTCAATCGCTTGAGATACCCGAGTGGAAATGGGATAAGATCACCATGGATTTCGTGACCAAGTTACCGAAGACTTTGCGAGGGAACGACACCATATGGGTCATTGTCGATCGATTGACGAAGAGTGCTCACTTTCTAGCGATGCGGGAAACGTTGCCAATGGATAAGTTGGCGAAGCTGTACATAGATGAAATCGTCTCTAGGCACGGAATACCCTTGTCGATAGTTTCCGATCGTGATAGTCGGTTCACGTCGAGATTTTGGGAGGCCTTGCATCAAGAGTTGGGCACACGGGTGAACTTGAGCATGGCTTATCACCCACAAACGGATGGACAAAGTGAAAGGACGATTCAGACGCTTGAAGATATGCTTAGATCATACGTGATCGATTTTGGCGGTAGTTGGGATGCCCACCTACCTTTGGTGGAATTTGCGTACAACAATAGTTATCACTCTAGTCTCGGGATGGCACCATTTGAAGTGTTGTACGGACGGAAGTGTAGAACCTCTGTGTGTTGGTTAGAGGCGGGGGAGAAGCAGTTTGCCGGTCCGAAAATCGTGCAAGAGACGGCCGACAAAGTCAAATCAATTCGAGAGCGGTTAAGAGCAGCACAGGATCGTCAGAAGAGTTACACCGACAAAAAGAGGAGACCGGTAGAGTTTCAAGTGGGAGATCCTGTGATGTTAAAGGTGTCCCCTTGGAAGGGATTAATTCGGTTTGGGAAGCGCGGGAAACTAAGTCCCCGTTTCCTAGGGCCGTTTGCTATACTCGAACGCATCGGGCTCCAAGCTTACTAATTGGATTTACCGCCGAAGATGGATGGGATTCATCCCACATTCCACGTATGTTATATACGGAAGTGCTTAGCGGAAGAGGAAAACGTTATTCCTTTGTCCGAAATTCGAGTGGATGATAATCGTTGCATTGAAGAGTCGAGGCTATTTTGGATAGGTTAATCAAAAAGCTCCGACATAAAGAGGTAGCGATGGTGAAGGTTCAATGGAAACACCACCGTGGCACTAATGTGACTTGGGAGGCGGAAGAAGACATGAGGCGTAGATACCCTCATTTGTTTAGCCAGTAGGATTTCGGGGACGAAATCATTCCCAAGTTGGGGAGGATTGTAACACCCCGAATTCTGAGAACCTATGTATTGTTGGTCTTATTTTGGAACCTTATGATTTCAAGGATTTATCAGTTTTATATTGAACCTATTTGGATTTAAGCATCGTGGGCTAAAAAGTGTCAAATTCGTGAAGTTCGGGACGACTCGCGAAAGTGCCCGCGAGAGTGACAGGATGTCACAATCGCGAAGGCACAATCGCCGGGGGACTAGAGCCCTCGGTACGTCTCTCGCGATAGTGCCATGCGAGAGTGACATGGTCACAATCGCTGGGCACTATTGCCCAGTTTGTACCGCGGGTGGATGGGATCCCGCGACTATGCCCCGCGACTATGCCACTGGCATAGTCGTCGTGTCACTATCGCCGACTGGTGTTTGGCTATAAAAAGCATGAGTCGCGATTTTCAGTTTTTTTATCTGATTTTAGGGTTTGGTGTGCGATCCTCTCTGCCAAAAATCAGTAGGTATGTCCTCCTAGACTTCTTCCTTCATTTATGGTGGTTCCTAAGTCATTAATTGTGGTCCTTAATGTATTTAGGAAGTGTTGTTGGAGAGCTCTCAAGTGGTTTCCATCTCCTCCATTTATAGGGTTTGGTTTCTTTCTTAAGGAAACTACCAAGGTGAGTTCTTACCTATTTTCCCAAACCTTATACATGTCAAAAGGTGGATTTTGAATACCTAATATCTCCTCTTTCATATATTGGAATTGTAGAATATTATGCTAAACCTAACTTTTGGGGATATTAGTGTTTGTGAGGATTTTGGGGAAATGATGATTTATGAACTTTGATAATGTTCTTTAACTTGTTTTACTTGGGTTATACTTTTAAGAGAATGGTACTTACTACGTGGAATTTATGATTTTAAGAATATGGAAATTATGGTTAACTGCAGATAAGTTTCTGAATCAACTTGCATCATGTTTTGGGATTTGGAAATGAAGGATAGATCAAATATATTTTGATTTGAGATCTATTGGTAAACGATGGAAATGGTTTTAGTGGAAATCACCCTTCATATCACTTATGCATATTAACCATTATTGGGATTACTTGTTGGGTCTTATGCGCATTATTTGGCTAATTGGATGCATTGGGAGTCATGACCCCGTATTTGATTTGTTATTATCCGGCGTTGGGACGACTAGTTTTCCACGTCGAGGCGCGTTAGGCATCGGATGTGGTATAAGTCCTTCGTGCTCAAGTACTACGATATTGGATGAGGAGCTCGACGTAGGAACCCATCGGGGTTGAACTTGAGTTTCCGTGGATGTATGTTTAAAGCCACTGAGCCTGACATCCCTTGCGTGTACTTTACTTGTGTATTGGCTTTACTGACTTATCGAATGACTTACTTTTGTGTTCCATCATTTGTGTTAGTAAGCGGGTCTCCCCCGTTAACCCAAGAGGTATTTGCTATATTTCAAAGAGCATTATTATATCATTCTATCATTTTCATTGTACAAAAGAAATTGCTTTTACTCATCTTTACGTTAATTATTTGAACTGCAAATGTTTGATCTCACTAGGCTTTAGCCTAACACTTTTTCTTAAAATGACATGTATAACAGGTCAGGTTTCCGGTGGGGTTCGTCGGGAATGAGTGGATGGCTTCGAGGCCAAGAGCGGTCTTTTTGGGAGATGTGTAGACCGACATTTTGGATAGCGAGCATACTTTTGGAAGAATAGCAACACCCGATATTAATCTTTCTTATTTAAGTTAGATTATTAGGTTGTTAGTATATTCTTCATTTGTTTAATTGTAATGGTTATAGTTGTTTCCCCGTTCTCTCGGGATGATACTTTGGGGTTGTTTACAACAGGTTTTTATATACCCAGGTTTACCAATTTATAGCCGTCATATTGCAGAAATTTCGAATTTTTATTTCCGCTAAATTTAGGGTGTTACATCATATATGAACCTGTATGATTCACATATGAACCATACGTTCATATGTGAATCAGTTAATTAGTCATATGAGAATCAGTTAATTAGTTTATATATGAATCTGTTAATTAGTTCAACTGATTCATATATGAACCTACAGTTAATTAGTTCATATGTGAAGCAGTTAATTGGTTCATATATGAATCACAAAAGTTCATATATGAATCAGTTAAAAGAGTTCAGATGTGAATTATACTGGTTCATATATGAACATATAGTTCATATATAAACATATAGTTCACATGTGAATTATACAAGTTACAACCCGTGTATTTTGTAAAAATTACGAAAATGTCCTTCTATTTTTGGAATAGCTGCAACTTTTGACCAGTCAAAGACAGAATATTTGACCAGTCAAATCCGATCTTGACCGTATGAATGGTTAGGATTACTTCTCTATTTCTCAAATGAACCTAAGGCTATATATATATATATATATATATACACACAAATTACCGAAACAATCTGATAGAAATTAGTGAAGCAACTAAGGTGGGTTGTAATTTTACATTTGTTGATTAAATACTCTAAACAACTTTAAAATTCTATTCAAAATCAGACATTTAACATACTAAAAATTGGCCCTGCTTTTTACGAATATAGTGGAGTTTAACATCTTGCTAGTATTAATACCTAAAGGTTGAACTTAACTAGGAAAATTATATGCAGTAATTTACATGGTTTTTATTGTATCAAGTTTCAAAAGAACAGGACATGTATACAGCAACCTAAATCAAGTGTCAAAATAGAACAAATACGCCAAAGACCCCACCAAAATGCACAAAGAACCAATCCTTCCCAACCGAGCAATCATTGCATAAACGGAATCAAGACGTGCAGCAAAAGTCACAAGTTCGATGGCAGAAATCCAACTTTCCCCTGCGATTTGATTTCTGCAAATGCAAGTAGAGCAGTGATGATGAAGGTAAGTGTGGATTTGGGCATGATTACAGCTTCTTCCCCAACTGCACCTACTGCCGCTAAATTGAAGATGTTTCCGATTAATCGGAAGAAAAAGACGGCAGTGATAATTTGTTGACCGGCCGGATTGTCCATGGGGGCAGAGAAATGGAAATGGAAAGATATTGGGGTTTTGTCAACACAGACTTTCATAGGAAAATATTTATAGAGAAATGTTTGTATTTTATGTTAAAAATCACCCCCATGGCTAAAACGCGGTGGGCCTCCTAATTGTATTTTTAGTACTTGTGGTTTATAAAAATATAGTTTTAATACTTGGGACAGTTTACCAAATTTTTCATTAAGTCTTGTATAGATAAATTTGTCTGTTCGGATAAATTAATGTTGGTGTTTACTTTTTTTTTCTGAATCAACAGTCTAAACGAAGGAAATGACCAAGTTACCCTCAATATGTATTATGTTCAATTTGATAATGAATGCATCTTTCTACTTGTCTACATCTTTCTGAATCAACAGATGGCAAGAAACCGATGTAGAAATCAATATACAAACACATAAAAATCGATGAGAACGTCCATAGAAGCAAAATTCCATGTTGAAATCGATATACAAACACATAAAAATCGATTAGAATCGATTTCCATAAGATTAATCAAACATAGAAAAAGAAGGGCATAAATCAAGCTAGCTTTTGTAGAAATGGTTTTAGAATCGATTTCAGAATCGAGAATACATAATCGATTTTCAGAATCGAGGATCCAGAATCGATTATCAGAATCGAGAATACTCGATTTTCATAATTGAGAATCCATAATCGATTTTCAGACATCAACTTCCAGAATCGATTTGGTTCGATACAAGCCCTAAAAACCAAGAACAACATCAACTTCCAAAATCGAAAATCAAACCAAAATCAAACCCATTTGGGGATAAATACAAAGAAAACGTCGTTGGAGGGAAGAGGGTTTCGATGTCGCCATTTTGTTGACCAGAGAAGAGGGTTTGATGTCGCCGAAAAATAGAGAAGGGAAGAGGGATTCGCACCAGGAAGAGGGATTCGATGTTGCCGGAGAATAGAGAAGGTCGCACTGTGTAGAAGAAAGGAGTGGTTCGCCGGAGAGAGAAGGTTCGATCACTTCGACGTGGGAGGGAAAGCAACATGGAGGCGTATGTGGGAGGAAGCAATCTGATAGGTTTTTTTCTTTCTTTTTGTTAAAGGGTAGAATTGTCAAATTTTTGGGTTAATGGGGACAACACCTCCCTTACCCACTTAGCGAATAAGCCACTTTTGTCTGCGCGAATAAGCCATTAAGCCATAAGTAAACACTCCAAACGTCTGTGCGAATAAGCCACTTTTGTCTGCGCGAATAAGCCATTAAGCCATAAGTAAACACTCCAAACGTCTGTGCGAATAAGTCATTTTTGTCATTAAGCCACAAGTAAACACCTCCTACATTCTTAGCCTTGGTTATGTGTGTGTGTATGTTTAATTTAAATGATAAATAAATTTGATTAATTAATAAAAAAATAAAGTTTAAATTAAAATATGAAATAGTGGGAGTAAATTGCATTTAACAAAAGCAGCAACCGGTTGTTATAAAAACTATTTTGTTCTCGAATCTTATTAAACTTTTTTCCATTGGTAATTTAAAATTAAAAAAAATAAATCAATAGATAAAAATAATAATAATATTAGGAGATTTCAACCTAATACTTTGGAAAAAATATCATGTATTTATCAATCTTTTTAATGAAATTATTTGATTATTTTTATAGTTAAAGTTATAATAATTTTGAAAATATACAATATAACTAATAGAAAAATAAATGTCTTGATAAAATACAATAAATAAAGAAAAAGTAAAAAGTAAAAAATATAAACTTTGTAATTTAAGGATAAAAATATAAAAAATTGTTATACCACAAGAACCAAATATGTAATTTTCTCAATCATTTTTTGAGGAATAAACCCTAATTTTAACAAAGTTGGATGGAGAAACAGAAATGGAAGCAAAATAGAAACCACATGGATAAAAAAAAAACAATTTTAAAAGATCAAGGACAAAATTCATTATAACCATCAAACTACAGGAATGAAAATCATAGTTTACTCAAAAGACAAAGAACCCAAAATGTTACTATCTTCATCCTCATGAGGCTTATTCTTCATCTTGATTTTGAGTTTTGATTTATGCTCTTGATTTGGGTTGATGATATTTATCAAGTTATGTTCTTTATTTATTTTTGATTTGGGTTGATGTTCACAAGGTAAAATATTTTCAGATTATATGTTGTGAATTTATGTTCTTGATGACAATGTTTTTCTGATAATGTACTTAAGCTTTAAACATTTGTACAATAGAAATCATTTTATAAATATGATATAGAATGACCAAATTACCCCTCACCTGCTAGTTATATGAGGAAACTTAACTTCTCATTTTTTTTTTCATCCTATAGTTTGTAATTTATTACTTTTTTTGTTCATCAAGAGTGAAGGCAACTCCTATCTTAAAGTATTATCGTACGAGGGATAAAAACAATAAAGAATTATGAGTTATAGACATGAAAACAATAATAAACTAAATTTATAAGAACAAAAACAACAATAAATAATAATTTATATGAATGAAAATCATAATTTCAAAAATATAAGAAATAAAATTATCAATTTTTAACAAACGACGAAGAGGAAAGTAACTACTGTGAACAGTGGCAGAACCACGTTGGAACCAGAGGGTGCAGATGCACACCCTGAAATTTTAAGGAAAGAAGTTTGATATAGTCAACACAGAGATGGAAAAGAGAAAGAAGGTAAACATGTTTGATATGGGAATAAGAAAATTTCCAATTGATGACGGTGAGATGAGTCAAATTTACATTTAACCTCTTGTATTTTGATGAATTTCTAAAATGACCCTCAAATTTCTAAAAGCAAATTTTACAATTTAACCCAAAATATATACTAAAATATTTATTTCATCTAAAAGTTTTTTATAATAAAAAGTAAATAATTATTCTAATAACATGAGGACATCAAACACACCAAATTACACTATTTTAATACAAAATGTATTTTGCTGTTTTTTGAACTAAAACTAAATATTCATATATACTTTTTATATTGTACATAGATTTACAATAATAATTCATTTATGCATTGACGTATATATTTTATATTGTCGTGATAATTTTCTAATATTACTATTTGAACCAAATTAAACTATCCAATATGCTTTAATTGAAGATGTTACCATGTTGTATGTATATAAAAATTAATATTTTTTTTAAATTAGTTGTATATAATAAAATCTAATTTAAAACTCATGTCAATTAGTTAAAATGTTATATGACAATCAAATAAAGCAAAAAATACGTAAAATTTTAGACTTTAGAGATTAATTTGTAAATACTAAAACTTAACAAAAAAAATATCGTTGGTTTAGAGTATTGCATCAAGTTTAGCGCTTTACTATTCAAAAATATCTTACAAAAAGAAAAACAACCAATGATTCATCATCATTTGTATATGCTAGAGAAGAATAATTATAATATTAGAGCATGCAAGATTCTTATAAGCAAAAAGTGCAATGGCTTATAAGAACTAGCATTGTGAAGTATTCTTATAAGAACCTAAAGCCCTTTAGGTTCTTAAATAAGAACATTGGTTCTTACCATGAAGTTTGTGTTAAATGACAATTTCCTCATTTTTATTGATAGTTAAATTAAATATTTGATATTTATTTATTAATATATAATAATTATTGATTTTGACATGAGGTTCTTATAAGAACTACTATTGTGGACTTTTATATAAATTTATAAATTGATGAGTTGGAAATTAGGTGGTACCAAAAAGTGTAAAAAATGGGTTCTTATAAGAACCTCCATTGGAGATGCTCTTAGATCATCTCCAATGGGAGGTTCATGATGTCAAGTCATCACAAGAAGAACTACTTTGTTTTTAACATCTTAATGAGAGTAAGGGGTTGTTCGGTTCATTTTCTGTTAAGACCTGAATGGATATAGTTGTCTAAGTGGATATGGTTGTCTGGATGTTAACAGATAAGTTGATGTTCGGTTGTTGTGCTGAATAAACAGTTTGAATATCAGAAATGACGATTTTACCCCTAAATCTATATGATAAAAAAACAAAATAACAAATTGCATGAGAATTATATAACCTCTAAAAAAATTTCATCTAGATGTTTTTAAAGCTGGTAATATTTTTTTGCTTAAAAATTGTTCAATATATAAAATTGGTTTAAATTTATTTTATTAGAGTATGTTTTATTTGCATCTCCCTTGAATCTAAAATATTATTAAATCCAAATCTAAAAAAAAATATTATTAAATCATTTTAAAAACCCTAATCTTTCCATCTATCTATGTGTCGTCGATTGCCTGTTGAGCTTCTTTTTCATGTGAAAACACATTAACAGACCAAGAACAAAAAAGATCAATAGCAAATCAGGAACAAAAGCAAATAACTCGGTGTCTTTTGCTAACCACCGATTTCAAGAGAGTGAGAGAATCGATTTTGGGTTAGGCCAACTTCGAGAAAACTTTTAGAGGAAATCACACATAACCAGATCGATTTCAGAAAGCTTCCAGAACCATATCGATGAAATCACACAGAACCTGTTGAGAGAATCGATTTCAGAAAGCTTCCAGATCGATGAAATCACACAGAACCAGATCGATGAAATCGATGGGTTTAAACCACAAAATTGATGGCTTTAAATCCATAAAATCGATGTACTTGAGAGAGAGCTCGATGGAAAGAAAAATACTTGAGAGTAGTAGCTCTGCAATTCTTCACTTTTTGAGAGCTATGGAAGAAAGGAAGAGGTGGGCTTAAGTTTTCTTTTAATTAAGGTCAATGGTTGGGAGCGTAGATAGGGAATTAACAAAATAACAAATGGTTGAGTGTAGATGACTTCAATTTTGTAGCTGATTCGGTCAGCCACCAGCTGACCGATTAAGCTGCTACCGAACACTAAGATATGGCTGACCGAATAAACCATATCCCTTATTCAGCCCATTAAGCTACTACCGAACATGACCTAAGAGGTCCATGCCTACATGGCATGAACCAGGTTCAC
The DNA here is from genome assembly GCA_954870635.1 of Arctium minus. Lineage (NCBI taxonomy): Eukaryota > Viridiplantae > Streptophyta > Magnoliopsida > Asterales > Asteraceae > Arctium > Arctium minus. The sequence goes on along the minus strand of OX941089.1, from coordinate 1,546,191 downwards.
AGTTAAGCGGTTCATTTGTTAAAATTGGGTCCACAACATAATAAATTTCATTATACAATAACTAAACAATTATTAATTAATTTATTTTTATTTTATATTTTATATTTTTTATATCTTCTCATACATATTACAATATAAAAATAATTTATTTAATAACACATATTATAAGTATTCTATTTCAATAACTTTTTATATTTTGTCATAATTTTTATTTATTATCTTTTTTTAATGGTTTTCATTCATGTATCCTTTATTTTACATACCTTTTTAATTATTATGGCTGTTACAATTTTAATTTATAATTATTGTTTTTTAATTGTAATAAGTAATTTTAATTGTTATAATTTTAATATTGTAGTTTTTTATTATATAAATCATGAACCGGTCCATAATTGAGAAAAAAAAGTTTATAAAATGAATAGGAAAGAGAAAACTGATGTGACAAAGAGAGAAAACTGGTTTGACAAAATTATGAACCTTTTTAGAGGTTCATGACTATAGATGCTCTTTATAAGCATGTTCCTATGGAAATCAATATAATTAATATGGTTGTTTTTCTAAATTTCTAAATTTTAATATATTTTTTTTGGTACAACCCTCATATTCACACGGAGTGTAGGCAGTTTCCTAGAAGTTGATGTGGCTTTTAGCATTTTGCTGCTGCAAAAGTTAACTACAATTTTGGTCCGGAAAACTATTTACACCAAATTTTTTGCTATTTGTACCAAAAATGATTGTGTTTTTTTTCTTCTTTCTGTTGTTTTTTTTATTTTTATTATATATTTTTTTTTATTTGTATTATATAATTTTAAAAGATTTTTTTTTTTTACTTTTTGTTTTGATTTTAAAAGAAACAAATATTTATAAATATAAATATTACTAATTTTTTGTAATTATATAATTATAAAAATAAAACATAAATATTACGATTTAACATATAAATAGAACATAAAATAATCTATATTACATTCAATTATTCTAAAATAATATTATCCGTAGTACAATTAACACGTAAAAGCTTCATGTACTTCTTTATTCGCTCTGAATACGAGGTAGCCCATCCAGCAGCACACAGATAACTGTAATGGAAAAATGTCCTACAATTTACGAAAACGGGTATCCTTCTGTCATATCTAATTTCACATAATGGTTACCATTAACGTACCCGATTGTAAAAACAACATGTTCATACCACACTGGCGGAGTGGACCTAAGCGGCAAGTACGTCCCACTGCCGGTCATACTTATAACATGTAATATCACATTATATTTTGAAGCAATCAAGACACCTATTTCAGGCATTGTCATCCAGTGTTCAAATGGTGCACCTTGATCTGATCAAAAGAAGTTTAAAGTGTTGTAAGTAACATCCCAATGTTCACCTCAAAAAACGTTGATGTACTCTGTCATGTATGTATCTAACTCTTCCATCAAGTTATACCGAATTGTGGGTCATGCATCTTCATGAAGACCTAGAGAGACAGCTATTGCTCGGAATCTGTAATTTCCATCACCTATCACATCATGTACCTGCTTGATATGAGTGTCAAACAATGTTGGAAATTGATTGATGTATGGATGTGCATTATAATTTTTGAACATGAAAGAACTGTGTCTCGCTGGTTCTTGGTAGCTCATTTTTTCCTTGTCAACAAATCTAGAAGCGTTCGAACTAATACGTCTAAGGGGTCTTTCATTTGTAAAAGACGGGTCAACATGAGTCGGAAATGAGAGATCAACATGAGTTTTTCTGAAAAGTTTATCCTTCAACGAGGGTCGTCCACGAGTAATCTTGTTAACAACAGGTTCACGAACCCATGTTTTTGATGCACTGACTATCTCTTTTATCTTCCTCAGTAAACTGAACTTACCAGATCTCGATTGCTTGTTAAATTCCTCAGTAAACATTTGGACTTCAGCTTCACAACCTACATCATCATCTTGTAAAGATTTGCACGGTGATAAATCAAGCGTCGTCCAAAATACATCAACCGAATCAATTGGGATATGATGACCTTTGTTTAAGTATTGCATTTGTTCGTGCGCACATGGCAGCCCATAACTTGTATGTAGTAGACAACTACAATTTTCAGAAAATAAGTCAACAGATTGAGCTCGCTCATACTCTTGGAATATTATGTTTAATGCATAATGTGAAACAAAACCACACAATATGTTTAATACATTTTACAAAGTTATAATAAAATCAAAAGTTACAAATTTATAAAATAAAATAAAATCAAAAGTTACAAATTTATAAAATAAAATAAAATCAAAAGTTAAATTTTTTATAAATTTATAAAATAAAAACATACACATATATATATATATATATATAGAGAGAGAGAGAGAGAGAGATGATCATGCGAGAAGCAAACTAATTTGCGAGAAGGCGAGAAGAAATGTGAGCCACATAATTTATTAATTAAAAAAACCATTAATAAAAATAGTTTTAGAAATTAGGATAATTATCATTTTAAATTGGATAAATCCTTAAAATTCTCATTATATCTTTTAGATTTATTTATTTTTTAATTTCAATTATTTATTAATTTATTTATTAAACTTTTTTCTAAATATACTTTTAATAAAAAAATTCACAATTTTAACCAAATATCACATGTGATATCATTATATGAATATTTATGCATATCACATATCATATTATCACATGTGATAATTGTATATATTTTAGTTAATCATATGTGATTATGTATACTTGTATTTGTAGATCTTTTTGTGATGTAAATATTATCACATGTGATAATTGTATATATTTTAGTTAATCATATATGATTATGTATACTTCTATTTATAGATCTTTTTGTGATGTAAATGTTATCACATGTGATAAGTGTATATATTTTAGTTAATCATATGTGATTATGTATATTTATATTTATAGATCTTTTTGTGATGTAAATATTATCACATGTGATTATGCCTTATGTGTCATTTATATTCAGACATATATTATCATATGTGATATTTACAAAAATTCACCTAGTGGGATCATATGTGATACATAATAATATATCACATGTGATTCAAAACGTAAATCTAAAAAATAGAGAAAAAAATGGTGAATTAAATAATGAATTAGTTATGGATATCACATGTGATATTTAATGAAAATTATGATTTTATCTACAAAATAATAATATAAATTTGATAAAAATATTATGAATTTATTAAAATTAAAAAATAAATAAATTTAAAAGGTATTATGAGATTTTTAAGGATTTATCCAATTCAAATTGTAATTATCCTAAATTTAAAAAAAAAATTATTTATGCTATTTTTTAATTAATAAATTATGTGGCTCATATTCTTTCTCGCCTTCTCGCAAATTGACTACCTTCTCGTTTGAATCTGCCCCTATATATATATCATATATATATATATATATATATAAAGATAATAATCTATACTATATTATAAAAATGACATAAAAAACTCTTAATTACAACATTTTAAGCACAAGGTATAACTAATTAAAGCCAATTACTTAATTTACAATTTCTTAATGCTTTGGTACAACCTTTCCAAGCAGAGTATCTCACATAATCATCTATTTGTGGAATGAATACTCATTTATTAATATAAACATTTGTTTTTTTGGTGGAGGATTTTATAAAATAGATTTTATATTAGCATAATCTATTTTAAATGTAGATTTTACATTTAAATTTATATTAATGAGATGTAATATAAAATCTTTTTTCTTCCGTATTTTTTATATTACATCTCATAATGATTTTTCCATATTTTATTTTATAAATTTTTTTCCATATTTTATTTTATAAACTCTTTTTACATAATGAGATGTAATGTAAACTCTTTTTTCTTCCGTATTTTTTTTGCTAATATAAAATCTATTTTATTTTATAAAATCTACACGTATTTTATATTAGCATAATATAAAATCTACACGTATTTTTTTTGCTAATATAAAATCTACACGTATTTTTTTTCACGAGCATTAAAGAGAAGAAAAAAGAAGGTTGATATGAATTAAAAATAAAAAATAACGAGATACACTAATAAATTATTGTATTCTTTAAAATAAAAATATTCCGCAATACTTTTCAAATTAACCAAATGTAAATAAAATAAAATAGAAACGATGTAGATATAAAAATATTCTTCCATATTTTTAATATATTTACATTTAAATGTAAAATCGAAAATGAAAATAAAAGATTTTAAAATATTCTCTATATTATAATCATCTATTTGTGGAATGGATATTCATTTATTAATATAAATATTTGTTTTTTTGGTGGAGGATTTTATAAAATAGATTTTATATTAGCATAATCTATTTTAAATGTAGATTTTACATTTAAATCTATATTAATGAGATGTAATATAAAATCTTTTTTCTTCCGTATTTTTTTATATTACATCTCATAATGATTTTTCCATATTTTATTTTATAAAATCTTTGAGTTGTAATATAAACTTTTTTTTCTTCCGTAATTTTTTTGCTAATATAAAATCTATTTTATTTTATAAAATCTACACGTATTTTATATTAGCATAAAGAAGGTTGATATGAATTAAAAATAAAAAATAACGAGATACACTAATAAATTATCGTATTCTTTAAAATAAAAATATTCCACAATACTTTCTAAATTAACCAAGTGATATGTTGTGAGACATGTCGTTTGAGTTTTAAATAATATAATACAAAACTATTACCAATATTATTGCACAAAGTCATAACAACAAACGATTAAAAATATATACAAGTTAACCACTTATGAAAATACATTCGTTTTTCACATTGTATTTCATTAACTGTTAACAGAGAAATTACGTTTCATTTTAACTCGGTTCAATATTCCAACAAAAAATTTATCCTCTCGTGCAATGCACGGGCCCAACACTAGTATATATATAAGTGAAATGACATTTATTAAAAATAATTGGATCGAAAAATCAAACATTCACTATTTACACCTTTTGATACAAACAACACCCTTTTTGGTCGCTTTGGTTTACAAAATTACAAACAATGTTTCTAGATTTAACTAAATACAATAATCATCCTTGCAGTTTACATTTTGATTTATAAAAAATATTTTATTTTAGATTTAGAAAAGATAATATTTTATTTTATTTTAAGAAAGAATTTATATTTCGATAATCCAAATCAGAAAAGAAGATATATTCATGGATTTTACAAACCTTATTTTAGTTTTTTTTTGGAAGGTAATGCGGCATCGAACCATCGAACGACGAACAACTACCACGAACACACGCACACACGCACGCACACCTCCCCGGCGGTATCGGGCATCCACGGGCAGCCCAATAATCCGTCGCTGTCCCTGCCCAGCTTACGCTGAACCTAGGGCCCAACCACTGTCTATGTCAGGGCTGGGGGACAGCCCAGTCATAGACTGGACTGCCCAAGGACTGGGTACTCCTCATGCTCTCAGGATGGTTTTGCAAGAATTCGAACCTGGGTAGATTGGGATACCATCCACAATCCTCCCCAGGGTGGAACCGGCCAACTGAGCTAGACATGATTTGTTTTATTTTAGAATTGTTTTACAAAGTTCTTTTTTTTACCCTTTTAAACACTACTTAAATATTTAATATGGTTAAAATTTGCTATATATTATAAAAATGTTATCTTGTTTTATAACTTTTGATCAAAATCCTTAGATAGTTGAGAACTTGAGATTGGTTCACAACCTTTTTAGAGTTTCCATTTGATGTAGCCTTTTTGTAGAGATGTTATATATACACGTATTTGAACTTAATTAATTCATTTGTTAAAATGGATCCTAATGGAATTTGAGTGTGAACACTACAACGACTTCTTTTGACTTTTTACGTAAATTACCAATGATTATTCAGATTTCTTTTTCTTCTCAAAATTAAGTTAAAATCACAAATAAAATAAAAACAAAAATTCTTTCCCACCCCTGCAAAAAATCTCACCCCCTTTCTCCGGCAATCACCATCAACCTAATACGTTATCATTGATACGTACGGTTTCTCTAATCAAGCAGTACTCTCTCTCTCTCTCTCCAACAATCACCATCAATCTACAAAACTCAAAACATGTATAGAAAAATGTGGTTAAATGACAAAGTGGAATTCTAGTTTAGAACTTCAAACAAGACTTGAGCCATCATGAGTGAATTAAAGATGTTAGTATATATTTTGTATCCAAAAAACAGCAACGAATTAATAACATGTATACATATATATATATATATATATAGAGAGAGAGAGAGAGGTAGAGGTGACTTGGAGAAACTAATTAACAATCAAATACTATATATAAATACATCTTTTTTATTGACTTAACTATACATGGCTTTAATTAGCCAGACACAAAAGGTATAAATTAACAAATAAAGTATAGAAAGTATGTAATTTTGTACATCAAAAAAAGAAGAGCGAAGCAAGTGATGCTATCAAAATCACTAAACATATCATCCATACCCAGCGAGCAAAATTAGTATAAGTTGAAGTGCGATTGGTACGCCAACGAGAAAAGATGTGTTCGGCAGCGGAAACGAAAGCAAGGAGTAATAGACTGATGACGCAGGCGGTCATGGTTCGAGGATGTGTTTCAAATGGAAATTCAGTATTTCGTTGCGACTTGATTTGTAGCAAAGCAAGAAAGGCACCGACTATGAAGCTCTGAGGGATTACCGGCGGCATGAGCGGTTGGTTTTCCCCAAATTCTTCTCCCGCCACTGGGTAATATTTGGTCCACAGGTCCCCGAAAAAAGCTATTAGCCTTGCAGCTACAGATTGGGAAGGCATTAAGGTTACAGGGATGGATGACGGATGGTCATCAACAACAACGACAATAGAGATGTCGTCATCGACCACCGCAACAGTATCAATATTCGTAACTGAACTATTCATCTCAACAACTCTTAATGGCGGATGGTCATCAACAATGGCAATAGAGATGTCATCGTCGACGACCACCGCAGCAGTATCAATATTCGTAACTGAAGTATTCATCTCTTCGTCGCACCTTCCTCAACAAACCTCTTGCTGCTGAAATATATATAGAGAGAGTTGTTTGGTAAATACCGAAGAAAACAATGGAGTATTATTTTGCAAATATAAACTGCATGCATATTTGAATTAGAACATAAAAACATCTTAATTACCAAGCTATTGGGAACATAAACTGAAAATGAGGTACCTTAACTTGAGATCAACGAGATGGCGAGCAGAAAATGAGAGCAGAGATCGAACGTCGTCGGAAGGAATCGCCGGAGATCGTCGTGGTGGGCTTCCGTATATTCTTCAGGTTTTTATTTAACTCTAGTCGATAACTCTTAACGTTTTATACCACAACGTTTTGGACCATGGTAGGCTTCCAGTTATCGTTTATACCATAACTTTTTGGGACCATGGTAGGCTTCCGTGTGCGGTGTGCCTTCTATTGCAGCGGATACGGGAGAGAGACATCAAACACCAATTTTGGTCGTTTACATTTAGTTTTCTTTGAAAGAGGTCCCTATCGTTTCATAATTTAAGTTTACATTCTCAGGGTTTGGATTTTGCTCTAGAAATGGTCCCTTACCCCTAACGACGTCAAAATGGTCCGTTAGTGCCAGGGTAATTTGGGTATTAAAAGTTTTCCGTCCTTTTTAACCAAATCAACTCTTCCTCTAACTCCGTTTTAGCGACCTTCTCTTCTCCATTACGTTCTTCTTCTCTAGAGTTCCTCTCCTTCTCCAAATTCGAAAGTCTTCTCCTTCTCCAACCAAAATGGTGCTATGCTACTGTGGTGTCCAAGCTACTGTGAGAACCTCGTGGACAAACTCAAATCCCGACCGTAGGTTCTACACTTGTGGAGGAATTGTAAGCTAATTTCGAATTTCAACATTTCCTTCATACCAAGGCTCGATTTTTTTCATCTCCTTCACAAAATCATCTCCTTTTTCTATTCCAACCTAATTACCCTTTTTTTCATTTTGACAGGGCAATGTTCATTTTTTGGTTGGTTTGATCCACCCATTTGTGCAAGGTCTATAGATGTCATCCCTGGTTTGCTAAGATCCAAGAATCGAGCTGAGCAATATGTCAAAGCTAGAGAAAGGGAATCTTTTAAGTTGAATTTGATTATAGTGATTAGTTGGTTTTTTTTGGTTTTTGTATATATTTCTGTTTGAACTAATCTGGGAATGTTGGCTTCTCTTTTGGGATAGCTTTTTGGAATGTTGGTTTTTGTTTGGTAGGAATTAAGTGTAATTGGGAAGGCATTAAGGTTACAGGGATGGATGACGGATGGTCATCAACAACAACGACAATAGAGATGTCGTCATCGACCACCGCTACAGTATCAATATTCGTAATTGAACTATTCATCTCAACAACTCTTAATGGCGGATGGTCATCAACAATGGCAGTAGAGATGTCGTCGACGACCACCGCAGCAGTATCAATATTCGTAACTGAACTATTCATCTCAACAACTCTTAATGGCGGATAGTCATCAACAATGGCAGTAGAGATGTCGTCAACGACCACCGCAGCAGTATCAATATTCGTAACTGAACTATTCATCTCTTCGTCCTCTTCGTCGCACCTTTCTCAACAAACCTCTTGCTAAATAGTTTAATAGCAAATGATTAAGTGGTCAGAATGATTAAGAGACTTATATCTTATAGATATGGTGCTGCTGAAATATATATATAGTTGTTTGGTAAATACTGAATAAAACAATGGAGTATATATTATTTTGCAAATATAAACTGCATATTTGAATTAGAACATAAACATCTTGTTGGTCCCGGAGGTGCTTAACAGGTTTGTAGAAGGGGGGGGGGGGGGTTGAATACAAACACAGAAATTTAAAGTTTAATAAATTGTTTATTGATAAATCAAACACAATTTACAAGTTTGTTGCGGAATAAGATTAAGACAAATTCAATCTAAATAAACTTAAGAAACACTAAGATGGTTGCACAAGAATTTCAGAGAATGGGGGATTAAGGAATATAGAAAACAAAGGTTTCTATTTGGAGTTCAAGGATTGAGCACACCCTCAGATGGAGGGGTGATCTTCCTATTTATACCTTATGCATTAAATGCATGGCAGAGAACTTTACACGTGGTGTTCACTGATTGGCTTTGGAAGTCTGACTTTGGGAGACATGCTTTCGTCCGAATCATGAACAGTGTAGTTGACAGAGTTGTTGTACGAATTGTGGCAGAGGCATGTCCTTTCTGACACATCGTCCTGAGTTGTGCAAGGTAAGACAAAAGGAAACTTGAGGTATAAGCTTTGTGATCATTTGATCGCTGAATATCTCTTTCTTCAGAGACATCAAGAGTTCAGCGATCGCTGAAGCTTTCCTCATGTTCCTTCGCGTATAAGTAGAGTTGTCTTTGCTTCACTGATATCCGCATCAGGTCACTAGTAGACTTCTCTTTGTTCAGCAGCTTCGTCTTCGATTCAGCTATGAACATCTGTTGACGCGAGACTTGTCTTCAGGGATTACGTTACTGTTTACATCAGAACTATCAGCGATAACTGAACAGACTCAGTTTGATCACTGATAGTGAAACACTAATACATATTAAATGTTTATAAGAAAAATTATCAGCGATAACTAAACAGACTCAGTATGATCGCTGATGGTGAAACACTAATACATATTAAACGTAATTTTCACTAAGTATAGAAAAGGGTCGTTATCAAATCACTGAGAGAGCTTGAATCAACAATCTCCCCCTATTTGATAATGACAAAGTAACTGAAGAAAATTACTTTTTAATTCAAAATGATGGAATAATCAGGACTCATAACATACATGTCCCAATTACTATTTTGAGGGATCTTTTACAGTACTGATAGAGTTAAGTACTTCACTGAAATTTTCATTAATCCAAGAAAAGAATTACAAGGTATGAAAATTTTAAGTACAAGTGATGTACTAACTACTGTAAGTTTAAACTAATAGATTACAAGAAGAAAACTAATCTATCAGCTATCTAAAGAGGGTTTAGGAGGATTGATTAAATACTCAGGTATATCTTCTCCTTTTTGCTTTCGCTCTAAAGATTCTTTGCTAATGATCACTTTGATTTGCTCAGCAACAGGAGAGAGATCACACCATAAGCACATGAGATCCTTGAGAAGACCGAGGGGACAGATAGGGATTTCAGAGATTCTTTGAAATCTGAGCTGTTCCTCGTCATCTCTGAAGAAGATTCCAAAAGGTTCTTCAAGTACTTGTTCCGCAACATATGGTCCACCAGGAGGCAGAGATAGATCCAGAACTGAAAGATCAGGAGGAGGACCGAACAAAACTTCTCTTGAAAATTTGATGGAGGTTTCATTCCTGATCACCGCGACATTTTCAGAGGAGGAGGAGACAGGCTTTCTTCTGATCTGCTTTGGCTTAGAAGGAAGAGCAGACGACACTTTTAGGATTGCATCGACTCTGTTGATGAGAGCATCATTTATTCTTTCAACATAGCCTCTATAGATTGACTTTGATTTCTTCAGTGCGTCTTTGAACTCAAGCCATTCCATATAGCCGAGGCTTTCCAGCTTTGAAACAAACATTGCCTTGCAGCTTCCATCCTCTCTGGTAATCTCCATAGTGACAGAAACTTTGTCCTTCTTCTTTCTTACAGAGATAGTAACAGCTATGATCTTCATTGGGTCATAGCGATAGTCGACTTTATGTTTGCACCAATCGACTGAGCTATCGCTGACCCTTTGTTCTTTTGAGCGCTCCTCTTCAATCTCTTTCAAAAGAGCAGCATGGACTTCAACTGGTTTCTTCTTCAGCTTCTTGTCTTTGACTTGAGAAGACTGAATTTTGAAAGCTAGAGAGGCATCTCTTTGACAATCAGCAATCAGCTTCTCAGCCCTGACGGATTCTTCAATTTTAGCTTCAGTCAGGAACTCTAAATCTGTTGATTGAGAGGGGATCTTCAGCCGTTGACTCTCCAGATGAAAGATCATCTCTGTTCTTTTCTTCATCTCTTCCTCTGACCAATGAAGTGGTCTAGAGGGCCTTCGTGGGTGTTGCATGGACTCATCTTCTTCTTCATCCTCTTCATCAATCTCTCTTACAGAGATTGGGATTATCAGGTCATCAGCTTCAGCAGCTGGGATTATTTGGAGCTCTTTACCCTTAAGCAGGGGAGAGAACTGTCTGGTCAGAAAATGAAAAAGGTTAGTTTATTTTTAGAGAAGAGAGATAAAGGCTTAGAAAGAAACAAGGGTGGGATTTTTATAGAAGGATAAGGGAACGAGGGAAAGGCATACCTGAGAAGGATTCTCCTCAGATAGTGAAGTCATCTTCAGACTTCCCTCAGCAGTGGTACCTTTGCTTTGGGAAGGGGTTCCTGAAGATGTTCCATGGCTCCCCCCTGTTTTGATAACTTCTTTCGAAGCTATCGCTGATGAAGTGACGGCTGAAGAACACCATAGTGATGGATCTTCTTCATCGTCATCATCATCATCATCATCATCTTGATGAGGTTCTTCCTCTTGATCTTCAAGATCAAGGGCTTCATCTTCATCGTCCTCCTCTTCCTCTTCATCGATTAACTCATCGATGGTAGGAGGGGATTTTTCAGCAGCTATCTCCCCCTCAACATGAGAGGGAGTTTCCTTCTGTTGGACCTCAGTAGCAACTTCTAACTCCGTATTTTCTTCAGCTACTTTCTCCCCTTCTTTGTCATTATCATTGAGGGAGAGATCTTTGAAAGGAGATGAAGCTTTTGCAGCGGCCAACTTCTGAACTTCAGCCTCCAAACTGTCCAGACGGCCTTCAATCGCAGGAAGATCTGATGTAGCCTGATGAATGAACTCCACGGCAATGTTCAGAGAGGTACGATCGTTCTCTGTGAATGAGGGAGTAGGAGTCGGAGCTGGTGCCTTCAGGTGAGTCAGGATTTGCTGAAGAAGAACTTCACAGGAATCAACCTTTGTAGCCAGGGCTGCAAACTGTTGCTGTGAGTCCTCTGTAACACCCGGAAATTTATAAGGTAAGTAATCGTTTCTCCTACTTTTAATTTCTTAAATTGCTAATGTGGAACCTTAATTTGAGCACATGTCCACTCTTAAGATGCCTTAATGTTATATGAACTGTGTATTAATATTCTCGGTTGAACCTCGCGCTCGTAATTGAAATTGGTTGAATTTTCGGGACTTCAGGGAGTTGGCGCGACTATGACACGCGATTGTGACATGTCACTATCGCGGTGTCATATTCGCTGGAGGTGTACCGTAGGTGGGTTAGAGCTCGCGACTATGACACACGATTGTGACATGGTCACTATCGCGGTGTCAATGTCGCCGAACATGTACCGTAACTCAGGGGGAGACCGCGATTGTGACACGCGACAATGCCCATGGCATTGTCGCCGGGCAAGGTCGCGAGCGGGATGAATCCCTTAAATGGGTTCCAACCGATCTTATTTCATTCAAAACACATTCTACTCCTTTCTTTGGCGATTTTCTCTCCCAAAATACTGATTCCTCTCCTCACCAAACCCTAACCTCATTTATTGCAAAGTAGTTGGGAGGTTGGATCTTTGGCTAGCATTAAATCATCAAGGATGATTTCTAGGGTTCTCCAAGTTGACCTCCTCTTCACTTCAAGTCTCATCTTCTTCAAAAGCTAGGGTTTCATCTTTTCTAGGTTTTGGTCAAAAACCTAGATTGTGAGTTTACTAATCTTTTGTTAAAACTAGATACACATCATTGTCTTCTACTTTTCAATGTCAATGTATATCTTAAAATGTTCATATTTAATGTTTCAAGTATTTGGAGGGTTTTTACCCATGGATTTATGTTTATGGAAGTTACCATGGGTTATATGTGTATATCTTGGTATGTTGATGATTCCTTCTTGGAATGCCTTTTTGGCGACCTTATATTCTCACGAAGTATTTGAATGGATATTATGTCATATGATGGATTTACATGCTTAGGATGGTAATATTGTGTTCTTGGTTGATACCCGAATGACTAACGGGATGAAACACATCTTTGAGACCTCCTATATGCATTATGTGGATGAACCAAGTCTGTGATTCACTATAGGAATGTAGGTGGGTGACATTTGGAGAATTTCCTAAGGCGGTAGTCTCCTATGTACCTAGACCTCCGCCGTCGGGGAATTTCCAAAGGCGGTAGTCCCCGGTGCGTGTCGGACCTTTGGGTTGCCAGAGAAAGTGGCTTCAAGGTGCATTGCCTCTTTGGGTGAACCGGATTGGAGATATGGGTCGCTCCCGTTGACTCCACATTTATGTGATTATTTGTTAACTGCTGATAAGAACTGTAACTGTTTCTGGCATGATTTTACTTGTTCAACTCACTAGGCTTTTTGGGCTAACACTTGTTTGGTGTCGATGTGTATCTCAGGTGTTAGCAGCGCGGCTCCTAGACAGGTATAGATGCTTTGGGCGAGAGCTTGGGGATACGGCACTTGGACTATTTTGAGAAGCCTTGGGTTTATAGATGACACCCCTTTTTGTAATCTCTTTTCTAGATGTAGAAATTAGATTAGTTGGTTTTTGTTTATTTATTCGTTAAATTACAAATGTGATTAAACATGTTTAATTGTATTATTCCCCTTTTTGGGAGGCTTTTGCTATGGCAATTTTAGTATACCTCATGTCCGTTTTTCGGATTTTTGTTATCCCTATTTTTAGGGTGTTACATCCTCCCTGACTTTGACAATCGCTTCTTAGAGAGTAGCGATTTGAGAAACGTCAGCTTTGGAGGCGCATTGAGCTGTCAGCGTCTGCAGTGCTTCACCAGCGGTATGAACAGCGCTGGTGGTGTTGTTGAGAGAGGCAGTCAGAGACTCGACCTTTGCACTCAAACTGTTGACATTGGTGTCAACAGTCGCCAAACTAGGACCTGAAATATAAGTTAGTTTTTGAGAAACAGGCTTATATGGTGAGTTGGGAGAAGTGTTTAAGGTTATAGGTGTACCTGAATTATCAAACATTTTGTAGAATTGCATAGATTCCTCAAAAGATTGATGTTCAGGTCCTATGGGTCCAAACTGTGGTTGTGTAGAAATAGATGGAGGGTTAGAGATCAAAGAAATAGAGGGACTAGAGATGGGGATAGAAGATGTAGGGATAGAGGTAGTTACCTCAGTTTGTTGCTGAACTGAGATCGAAGGTTGCGTCACTGTTGTTGTGACAACGACCGAGATCGCTGACACGGTTGAAGTGGGTATTTCTGAGGATGTGGAGGAGAGACCCACGAATGCATCCAAGGAGGTTTGTTGAAAAACATCCTTAGGTATTGAGCAGGAGGTACCTTTCTCCTTGGTTACCTTGGCCTTCTTCGAAGGACCAAGGGAGCCAGTTGATGGTCTTTTGGAAGGTGTAGCGGCAGGGATAGCAGAAGAAGGAACCTCCTGCGTGGCCGCTGAAGACGAAGAAGTGAGGAGAGAGAGTCGGGAGCAAAGTTCAGAGATACTTACCTCGTTGGGGAGCGTTTTGACCTCCAGTGAGCGCTGACCCATTTTGGGAAAAGTGGCATCAGAATTGGTGGGGTAAGTAGCAGGGTAGAGGAACTTCAGGTACGCACAGATGAAGCGTACATAGGGAATCTTGGGATCCCTCTCGGTCTTCTCTATCTTTGACCTTAGATCGTCAAAGATAGCTGTTGCGTAGTCGAAATTTCTTCCGACGATCACTGAGTAAGCCATTTGGACCTGAATCTTGCTGGCCTGGTCCAGTGACCCACTCTTCCCACTCATACACTGAATGAAGTGAGAGAAGATGTAGTTAAGCTGAGAAGGCATGGGCGCCTTCTTCACAAGAGTCAGCTTCTTGTTGGGAATTGTCGTCCTCGGCTTTGGTTCCCAAGAGTATTCCATAGCATCCAGGAATTGGATGAGTTCAGCATCAGTGGGCAAGGCATCAAATCCATTCCTGGGTTTGTCAGGAAATCGCAGAGCTTTCCTCAGCCCTAAGGCCGTCATCATCCCTGGTCCAAGTTCAGTGCTGAAGGAAATAGCAGGAACCAGGTCACCCTTTTTGTTGGTGATAGAGGTTTCTTCAGCGGTAAACCAGAATTGTTGGAGAAGAGCTTTTGAAGGTGTGGGATCCACAGTGATAGCATAGGCAATGCAGGATTGCTTCAGAAATTTTGCGACTTCCACCAGATGTGGGTATTTGACACCATCAAAATCAAGGCGAGCAAGATGATTGTTTTTCGGAAGCTCAGAGTCAGTGATGGCGAATTTGACGTTCTTAGAGGCGACAAGTGCAGATTGAGCCATTCTGAATATGAACAGAGAGAAGAATAGAAGAAAGGTTTTAGTCTAAAAATAAAGAAGGTTTTCCCAGTTTCTATTTTGGGAAAGAAACATAGAAAAATCAACATATTTGAAGATTAAAAAGGTGTTCTTAATATAAGATATAAGAACAAGAAGAAAAACCAAAGATTTTGAATGAAGATAATCAAAAGAAAATGGTTTTGAATGAATAAAATCAAAAAGAAAGATGATTTTATGAAAAAAAATCTTATAAACCCATAATGGAAGTCCATAAATGGAGTATTATGTAAAAAGATTTAGAACGAGAATAAGAAGAAGATCAAGAATAACCTGTTGATCTTGAAGGAGATGATGCAAATGCTTGAGAATGCTAGAATTCTTTTGAGAGAATTTTCTTGCCTTGAAAGTATTTCCAGAAAGCGTAAAATGATAAGAATGGAAAAACATTCTTTTTATACGTGAGAGAGAAGGAGAGAGAGTGTGATATGCGGGAAAACAAATGTTCATCATGACATGGACACGTCCCACGAAGTTGATTGGATGGAAGGGCAACGGACGAACGTGTCAGAAAAAGGCATGTCGTGGATTGTCGGTTCAAATGACGTCATAGAAGAGAGAGAGACTGTTCATTTGTCCATTTTGAAATTATCGCTGAAGAAAAGTCAGCGATAGATTTTTCTTTTTGAAAGTATTCTTGATGGTAAAGTTAGGGATAATCATTTGAAGAAAGTTCAGTGATTAAAGTTTATATTTTGAAAAACATCTTAACTGAATGAAGATTCAGGTGTAGGGATGAAGAGAACATACCTGAGAGTCAGAATGTTTATCAGAGAGTGATAAAAAGGGAAATTTATGATTACTTACACAATGCATGATCTCTGAAGAATTATTCTTCGAGATTCAACATTCCAAGCTCACCGATGAGAAAGTTGAACCTTGTCTCATCAAGAGGTTTGGTGAATAAATCAGCAAGCTGAAAGTCAGTAGGGATGAAATGAAGTTCAATATCACCGTTCATCACATGATCTCTGATAAAATGATATCTGATCTCTATGTGTTTCGTCTTTGAATGTAGCACTGGATTATTTGCTATAGCGATAGCACTAGTGCTGTCGCAATAGATTGGAATATTGGATAGCTGAAGGTCATAGTCTAATAGTTGATTTCTCATCCATAAGATCTGAGAACAACAGCTTCCAACGAGTACGTATTCAGCTTCAGCTGTTGAAGTGGACACTGAGTTTTGCTTTTTGCTTGTCCAGCTTACCAGCTTTCCTCCTAGGAGTTGACATCCACCAGTGGTACTCTTTATGTCAAGTTTACAACCTGCAAAATCACTATCAGAATAACCAGTTAGATCGAACTCTGAGTCTTTGGGATACCAAAGACCGAGGTTAGGAGTTCCTTTCAGATACCTGAAAATTCGCTTAACAACGATCAGATGGGATTCCTTGGGTTCAAATTGATAGCGTGCACATAAACAAGTAGAGTACATGATGTCAGGTCAGCTCGCTGTTAGATACAGCAGGGAGCCTATCATTCCTCTATAGGCAGTGACATTAACAGGTTTTCCAGATGGATCTTTGTTAAGTGTCAGGGGAGGTGCCATAGGAGTTTTCATCGCTGAAGTTTGTGTAAGATCAAACTTCTTCAGCATATCTTTAACATACTTACCTTGGCTGATAAAAGTACCTTTGTCAGATTGTTTAATCTGAAGACCAAGAAAATATGTCAGCTCACCCATCATACTTATTTTGTATTCTTTCTTCATTCTTTCAGCGAAGCGAGTACACAGTGATGGGTTAGTAGAACCAAATATGATGTCATCGACATATATTTGTACAAGAATAATATGACCTTTTATCTTTCTGAAAAAAAGTGTATTATCAATTTTGCCACGTTCAAATTTTTCAGAGATAAGAAATGATGAGAGAGTGTCATACCAAGCACGAGGGGCTTGTTTTAGACCGTAGAGAGCCTTATCCAATTTATAAACATAATTTGGATACTTAGAGTCATAGAACCCTGGTGGTTGTTCTACATAGACTTCTTCATTCAACTTTCCATTTAGGAATGTTGATTTTACATCCATTTGATAAACGATGAAGTCTTTATAGACTGCATAGGCTAAGAATAGTCGAATTGCTTCGAGCCTAGCCACTGGGGCAAAGGTTTCATCATAGTATATGCCTTCCTCTTGTCTATATTCCTGAGCAACAAGTCGAGCTTTGTTGCGGGTTACAGTTCCATGTTCATCTAACTTGTTTCTAAACACCCATTTGGTGCCTATAACAGTTTTATCAGATGGTCTAGGAACGAGATTCCAAACTTTGTTACGAGTAAACTCAGTCAGCTCTTCTTGCACAGCTCTGACCCAATTTGGATCTCTGAGGGCATCATCTGTCTTCTTTGGTTCTAATAAAGAGAGAAAGTTAACAAAGAGACATATATTACCTGAGCTTCGTCGTGTCTGAATGCCTGCATCTGGATCACCGAGAATTTGATCTATTGGGTGATCTCTGGTCCATCGCTGAGTAGAAGCATGATCGCTTAACTCAGAGGTTGGATCAACATTTGGGATGTTTACTGATGAGGACGTTTGAGGTTCATCAGCAATTAACTGTTGAGTAGTGGACAGACTATTGTCATCAGAGAGGTTTTCAGACGAAGGTAGATCTGATGGTAGCAGTGTGTTAAGAGGTTCAACTGAAACCCATGAGTTGGATTCAGCGTTAGGATGTATGATGGTTGGATCGTCATCAGCAGTAGGTGGTTCTGTGTGCTAATGGTTTGAAAAGAAGGGTTCGGTTTCTTTGTAGTGAGAGAACATCCAAGCATTTAACTCTTCATTGTCAGCGATTGGTTTGGAGTTCGCTGAGCGAGTTTCATCAAAAGTGACATGAATTGTTTCTTCCACAGATTGTCTTCGCTTGTTGAAAACCCTGTAGGCTTTGGAAATAGAGGAATATCCTAGAAATATTCCATCATCAGCTTTTGGGTCGAACTTTCCAAGCTGATCTTTGTTGTTTAAGATAAAACACTAACAACCAAAGATATGAAGAAAACTGAGAGAAGGTTTTCTTCCATGAAAGAGTTCATAAGCTGTCTTTCCAAATCGCTTTACTATCAGCGATCTGTTTTGAGTAAAACATGCAGTGTTTACAGATTCCGCCCAAAATTGAGTAGGGAGGTGAGAATCCCTGAGCATTGATCTAGCAACTTCAATGATCGTTCTGTTTCTTCTTTCAGCGACTCTGTTTTGCTGAGGTGTTCTTACTGAGGAGAAATTATGAGAAATTCCCTTGTTCTCAAAGAAATTGTTCAAATAACTGTTTTTAAATTCAGTTCCATGATCACTTCTTATAGAGCGAACAATAAGATTATTCAGCACTTCCATCTTTTTAACAAAAGATATTAGTTTTTCTGGAGTATCACTCTTGCAGCGAAGAAAGATAACCTAGGTATAGCGAGAGTATTCATCTACAATGACAAGTGTATATTTCTTTCCAGCTATTGATTTGATGTTGACAGGGCCAAATAGATCCATATGCAAGAGCTGAAGAGGACTTGTCACTGAGGAGACTTGTTTTGACTTGAAACTAGCTTTTGTTTGTTTTCCTTTTTCACATGCTGAGCAGAGAGATTCTTTAGCATATGAGTGCTGAGAAAGACCAGAAACCAGTTCCTTAGAAGATAGAGAATTCAGGGTTTTGAAATTTATATGAGAGAGCCTTTTGTGCCATAGCCAGTTGAGATCAGAAGAGGATTTAGAGAGAAAACATAAGTTTTCAGTAGTAGTAGAGTCCATATCTATTATATAGACATTTTCTCTGCGATAACCACTGAGAGCAAGTTTTCCTTTCTCATTCACCACTGAACATGCTTTCTTAGAAAAGCGAACTTCGTAGTCTTTGTCACATAGCTGGTTGATGCTTAGAAGATTGTGCTTCAGTCCATCTACATAAGCGACTCTTCGAAAGGTAGTTGTTCCATTGCTGAACACCAAACCCTCGGGTATATCCTTTTCCATTTCCACTAAAGGTCACAGAGGGACCTTTTTCTTCCTTGTATTCAGTGAGCAGGTCTTTTTGTCCAGTCATATGACGAGAACATCCACTATCGAGATACCAGATGCCCTTTGATCCCTGCACACATAAGGAAGATTAAGCGTTGTTTGGTACCCACTTTTCAATGGGTCTTTTAGTGTTAGTGGATATGGAAGATTCAACAGTCTTCACAGCAGATGAAGATTCAGCTTCAGTGATAACCTTCACTTTGGTTAATTTCTTAACCTTAGTGGTATTCTTCACCTTGGTCGACTTTTCAGCTTTAGTGACCTTTTCAGCCTTGGAGGCATTTATCTTCACTTTAGCTGATTTATCAGCTTTAGTGGCAGTTGGACATTTGCTTGCAATATGGTCAGTAAAACCACAGTGATAGCATTTTCTATATTTGAAAATGGTTTTAGGACCAGAAGTAGAAGGTTTTGCAAGTTTAAGATGAGCGGGGCCAGGTCCAAGAATGCTTTTCTCATGAGATCTGGGAGGAATTTTCATTTCTTCAAATCTCATGGGTTTAAGGTCAATCTTTAGCTTTGGAGGACAGAGATCGAAGATTTCTATCATAGAGCTAGAGGATTGATTCACTGAAGGTTTAGTAGGAACTTTCAGCTTTGCTTTCTTGGTAGCCTTCTGAGGAGAATGGATTTTCCTTTATCCGCAGACTTAGAGCCTTTGGATTTTTCCTCAGGGATAGAATTAGAGGAAGAACAGGGATAGAATTGATTATAAGAAGTGTCAAAGAAAGAAGTGACAAACGTTCCAAACTTAAGCGTGGAACTTTCTTCTTTAGTTTCATCCTGTGGTTTCCAAAAACCAAGACCAGTTCTATCACTTTCAGGAATTTGAGCATTTATTATCTCAGAGATCTTTGTTGATGATTTGCACCATTTTTCAACATGAGCCTTTTCTGCTTTTAGAGCAGCGATGGTTTGTTCGTGTTCAATGCTGATGATTTCATTTATAATGACTTGATCTTTCAACTTTTCTTCTAAAAGAGTTACTTCTCTGATCTTTTCATGACATTTTTCTAGATCTTGAGTTAAATGAACATTTTTGTTCTCAGCTTGAGTTTTGTCGTTTAGAGCATTATAAAGATCAATCGTCAGCACATCAACAGCGCGACTTCTCTCAGCTTCAGGCAGAGAGGGATTAGTAGAGATAGATACCTGAGATGATATGTAGCTCATAGAAGGTTCAGATGGTTCTTCTATTTCTTCTTTAATCTCAGCCATGAGGCAGAGATTAGCGACTTCTTCATCATCAGAACTTGATTCTTCTGATTCAGCCCAATCATGTTCTTCAGCGATGAGACCTTTACCTTTTCTCTTGTAGCTTTTCAGCTTTTGATATTTGTTCTTCAGCTTTAGGTATTTGTCATCACTGGATCTTCTTGAGGTAGAAGGCTTGAAGACCTTTTTAGACCTGTACTCACTAGCAAAGTGTCCAATCTTTTCACAGTTATAGCAAGTAGCAGAAACCTTATCAACAGGAGTTGATTTTGGCTTGTCAGTGATAGAGAGAGGCTTATTTCTTTTGAAATTGCTCTTTCTTGCAAATCTCTTAAAAGAGTTTGTCAAGAGTGCTAAGGATTCATCGAACTCTGAAAGATCAGGGTCTGATAGATCCTCAGATTCAGAATCTAACTCAGTGATGGTGAGAGTAGATCGCTGAGATGGAATTATCTCTGAAGAGACTAAAGCAACAGGAGTGATTTTGGAGTCTTTAGAGTCTTTTACAAGATTCTTCTTCAAGAGATTCGATTGCTCATAATTGAGCAATATTCCATACAAAGTGCTGAGAGAAAGAGAATTTAAGTCTTTTGTCAGCTTAAGACATATTGAATAACTGTCCCAGCTTTCAGGAAGACATTCTAAGAATTTTGTTAGGACCTCAGAATTTGAATAGGTCCTACCAACTGTTCTTAGATCAATGATTAAGCAGTTAAACCGCTGATGAACGTCAAAAAGAGATTCATTCTTACCAGCGATGAAACTTTCATACTGTCTTACCAAGTTAATCTTTCGAGTCTCTTGGATTTCAGTGGTTCCCTCATATTGAACACATATGGTTTCCCACATTTCTTTAGAAGTTTTCAGATGCATGATGGAATGAAAAACTTCATCAGGCAGAGCCATTGAGATAATGGTCTTTGCTCTTGCATCTATACCTACCTTCTTTTTGTCTTCATCACTCCACTGTCTTATTTCCTTAACGACATAGCGTTCAGGGACAACTTCAGTGGTGGCAGTAGCGGGAACTGCATCTATAATTCTAACAGGTGCATAGGGTCCATTTTCTATATATTCAGGTATAGTAGGATCAGCACCTTCAAGAAATAGCATCGTTCAATTTTTCCATAGAGAAAAGTTATCTCTGCTAAATCGAGGAGGTTTAGAAAGTGAACCATTATCATAGTAGTTTGTGTTTGTGTTAAGTGCCATTTAGAACAACAAGGAAGAGAATAAAGGAAGATCTTGTTTATCAGATTAAACAGACTGCTCTGATACCACTTGTTGGTCCCGGAGGTTCTTAACAGGTTTGTAGAAGGGGGGGGGGGTTGAATACAAACACAGAAATTTAAAGTTTAATAAATTGTTTATTGATAAATCAAACACAATTACAAGTTTGTTGCGGAATAAGATTAAGACAGATTCAATCTAAACAAACTTAAGAAACACTAAGATGGTTGCACAAGAATTTCAGAGAATGGGGGATTAAGGAATATAGAAAAAAATGTTTCTATTTGGAGTTCAAGGATTGAGCACACCCTCAGATGGAGGGGTGATCTTCCTATTTATACCCTATGCATTAAATGCATGGCAGGGCACTTTACATGTGGCGTTCACTGATTGGCTTTGGAAGTCTGACTTTGGGAGACATGCTTTCGGCCGGATCATGAACAGTGTAGTTGACAGAGTTGTTGTACGAATTGTTGCAGAGGCATGTCCTTTCTGACACATCGTACTGAGTTGTACAAGGTAAGACAAAAGGAAACTTGAGGTATAAGCTTTGTGATCATTTGATCGCTGAATATCTCTTTCTTCAGAGACATCAAGAGTTCAGCGATCGCTGAAGCTTTCCTCATGTTCCTTCGCGTATAAGTAGAGTTGTCTTTGCTTCACTGATATCCACATCAGGTCATAGTAGACTTCTCTTTGTTCAGCAGCTTCGTCTTCGATTCAGCTATGAACATCTGTTGACGCGAGACTTGTCTTCAGGGATTACGTTACTGTTTACATCAGAACTATCAGCGATAACTGAACAGACTCAGTTTGATCACTGATAGTGAAACACTAATACATATTAAATGTTTATAAGAAAGATTATCAGCGATAACTAAACAGACTCAGTATGATCGCTGATGGTGAAACACTATTACATATTAAACGTAATTTTCACTAAGTATAGAAAAGGGTCGTTATCAAATCACTGAGAGAGCTTGGATCAACTCATCTTAATTACCAAGCTATTGGGAACATAAACTGAAAATGAGGTACCTTAACTTGAGATCGACGAGAGAGTAGAGATGGCGAGCAGAGATCGACCGTCGCCGGAAGGAATCGCCGGAGATCGTCGTGGTGGGATTTCGTATTTCTTCAGGTTTTATTGGCAAAGCAAGGAGTAAACTCAAGATTTATCCATTTTCTCGAACCACGACCGTTCACGTGGTTTGGTTGAGTATAACCCCTAGTCTTTAAAAATTGTTTTTTTAGTCCCTATAATTTTCATTTCCTTTCCTTTTTCGTCTCTGAAACCAACTTTGTTAAAAAATAGATTAAATGAAGGGCATATTTGTCTTTTTACCAATTTCATTTTTTTCTTATACTTTTATTAAATAGTATATTATATTAAATGTAATATATATATATATATATATATATATATATATATATATATATATATTTATTAATTAACCTCCCCCAAGTCACAGTCGAGTTTTCCTTGTTCTCACCTCCCCTTCACCGGTGCAACCAACTAGAACCACCACCATCGTCTCTTCCATATTCTCGTATAACTGCAGCAACTCCTCTTCTCGAGTGGTCGAGTCCCCATCTCAAAATCTTAGCTCACAAGTCAAAACCAAAACCCGTCCAAACCTTAAGCTTCAAAATGAAAATTTTGTCCATTTTTCTAAGGTTTAATGTTAAAATTTATCCATTTCTTCAAGAAATGGTTTGTGTCCCTGTTTATCTGTTCATCTGATCTCTGACCAACAACCCATCTAAAGATTTATCCATTTTCTCGATTTCCCTCTATCTACTTCTACACCACCAAGATAGTCCCTTACAAGAGTTACAACCCCATTTCCTTTTTATTTTTCTTACCATTTCCTGAATATTTCTATATAAGATTGATGAATGTTTCTTCAAAGATTGGTGGATATTCTTAAGAAATTGAACCCTAAAAAATTTAGTATCTAACTCTTTTCTTTGGTATATTTGATTAAACAGGAGGTATCAATTGGGTTTTGGTAGCTGATCACTTAAGTAGACTATTGATAAAAAGTGGAAGGTTATTCATGGGCTTTCAATTCTTAGTCCATCCTGTAATATCCCATATTTTTTTTTAGAAATTAATAAGCAAAATGTAACGTTTGAAATTTGGAAGCCTTATAAAACAAGAGGGACTAGTTTTGTAAATAATAAAAACTTCCAAAGATTAGGAGGAGGGACCATATATGTTACTAAACCTGTGAATGGAAAAAAGGGGACCATTAGGATACTAGCCTCCAATGAAAAGGTAGAGGGACCGGTTTGATTGAAGAGTTTTCCACGACCAACACCTTCACGGGGATGTACACAGTACATACAAATTAGAGGGGGGAAAAGGGCCCATTAAATGGGAAAAATAGAGGATTTTTTTTAGGTAGAAGTATGTTCTTTTTTTTAAATTATACCCTTAGTCCTCCAGTAATTTTTTGTTTAGGACCCCATCAACCAAAAAAATTCATCGAAACCAACCAAAAAACACTCTTGAAATTAACTAAAAAAACGGAAAAATTCTCTCAAAATCGACAAAAATGCTTAAAAATCCGTTGAAATCAACCAAAAACACTTTTAAAATCCTTCAAAACGGTGGATTTAGGCTAAAAAGCACCGGAAAACTTTACAGACATTTAATCTACCTTAAAAGGTGTTCCCACCAAGAAAAAATCCTAGATCCGCCACTGACCTTCACCATCACCATCAGGGCCGGATGTAGGGTTAAAAAAGAGGGGAGAAGGGATCCCACTCAAAAAGTCAAAATACCAAATTTTCAAGGTTACAAACAATTTTTTTTTTAATTTCTATCATAGATCTCCCACTGATTTTTCGTATGGGACCCCATCAACCAAAAAACGTATCTCGAAATCAATAAAAAAACAAAAAAAAAAGCTTTTGAAATCAACTAAAAAACTGAATAAGTCACTCAAAATCACCAAAAACACTTAAAAATTCCTTGAAATCAATCAATAAAACTTCAAAAATACCTCTAAACGTTGGAATTAAGTTAAAAATCTATGAGACGACTTTGCAAACCTTCAATGTATCTTAAAGGTGCCCCACCAAGAAAAAATCCTGGATCCGCAACTGATCACCATAATAACCCCTCCAAGTTTCTATACTTGGCCTCCCTCGCATTCATTTTTTATTTATTTTTTTATAATTACATTTCACATCCCCTATTTTTTTCATAATTTACTTTATGCATTTTAGTTTTCTATTTTTTATTTTACATTTTCATCATCCAATATTGAATATATTTTTATTTAATTATATTATTAAATATCATAAATATATACGAATTAATGCATCGTGATTAGTATGAGGATTGTTGAAATTAGTATGAGATTTGATACAAATAATTATTAAATTGTCGTGATTTTCTTTTTGCAATTTCATATATATTGTTTAATTACATTTAATTATTAATTTACTCCCTCCGTCCCAAAATAAATGTCTACATTTCTATTTATGTTTGTCCCAAAATAAGTGTCCACTTTCAAAAAGTAGATAGCTAAATTCTCACATTTACCCTTAATTAATGCACAAATACATAAGAGTTGTGAAGAAAAAGAAACATTAAATAAGGGTAAAGATGTCATTTGATACCAAAAAGGGGTAATAATTATGCATGTCTAAAACTGTGTGCCAAGTCAATTGTGGACACTTATTTTGGGACGGAGGGAGTAATTTTCATGTTTTAATTAATAAATATATTGATCTAATTTGTTGATTTTATTTTGTCATTATGATACATACATACATACATATATATTAACTTGATAAAAAACTCTAATCATAAATAATCAACTTCAACCAAACAACAACAATCACGCATTGTAAAATTTTAATATATTCAACTGGAATGATGATATAACAACATACAGTAAGCAATGGTAAACAAAATCCTACCATATCCATGGGAGGACGGAAATCACCATGGCTAGAGGTATGATCAGAAATATTATCTTGATCAGACCAAGGGAGAAGGTAAAAGGTGAATCAGGGTGGGGGATTATAACACCCCAAACTATGTGCGAATTATCCCTTTCATGTATCATTATAAATTAACCTTGGAGCATAGTGCATGCGTATGTTATTGAGTTCTGGGCTAGTGGACAGCTACTTGTGCCGTTATCTGATCAGTTTATAATGGAAAAAGGATTTTTTTTTCGTGCAGCTCACACATCAGGCGACAGTGCCCGACGACTATGACACCTGTCAAGGTCGCAGGGCATAGTCGCGGAGAGACAACGGGTCTCGGTACAGGTTCGGCGATAG
The DNA here is from genome assembly GCA_954870635.1 of Arctium minus. Lineage (NCBI taxonomy): Eukaryota > Viridiplantae > Streptophyta > Magnoliopsida > Asterales > Asteraceae > Arctium > Arctium minus. The sequence goes on along the minus strand of OX941089.1, from coordinate 1,520,103 downwards.
TGCCCGACGACTATGTCAGGGTCACTATCGCATGGTCATAATCGCTAGGGGCGTACCGAGAGGACCCCAACGCGGGCGACATTGCCCCGCGACTATGACATTGGCATAGTCGTCGTGTCATAGTCGCCGACGGGCTGTTTGGGTATAAAAATCAGATTTTCGGGATTTATCAGTTTAGTTGATTTTGGAGAGCAGATTTGGGGGTTTCTCACTTGCGATTTTGGTAAGCTTCTAACCCTAGTTTCACCCTCTTCATTTATGAATCTACTAGGTGCATTAATGGGGATTTAATGTTCCTCTAGGGTTGGCTCTTGTGAAGTATATTATTGCAATCATCTCTCAAGCTTCCATCTCACCACTTCCTCTCCTAGGGTTTTGATTTCCTTGTAAGGGGTCACCAAGGTGAGGGTGTTTCTTGACCTTCCTACATATTTACATGCTTATTTATGTACTAATGATTATTTCAATCTTTCTTGTTCTTGGAGTGGTTTAAAGGAAAGTTAACCTAAAAATCCTATTTTGGGGTAAGGTCTTAAAGGAGAACATTTGAAGAGAAAGTTGAGCGTATCATGTAATAAGGGTTAAGTGAACTACCATAACATGTATTGGTATTATTTATAGCTTGTTGGTGGCTTTACATTTATCGGACTAAAGACTCGGTTTGAGTTGATGTCCCTACTAGACTAAAGACTCGGTTTGAGTTGATGTCCCTACTAGACTAAAGACTCGGTTTGAGTTGACGTCCCTAATAGACTAAAGACTCGGTTTGAGTTGATGTCTCTAATAGCTAAAGATCTCGTTTGGGTTGATGCTATCAAGTACATGGCTTGTTGGACTTATGATCGTCAATGGTGAAATGATATTGTAAACTAATCTTTGATGACAGGTGAAGTAACTTGGTGTTGATACCATATCAATGTGGACGATCCCGCGTAGTATAACTTTATTTCGCTAAATACTTTTCGAATATTGCTCCTCACTAGACTTAAGTCTAACACTTGTTTCTTTGGCTGTCATGTATGACAGGAAATCCTAGTGGCGGGAACCTTCGGGAATGAGTGGTCGATCGTGTGATCGCGAGTGGTCCTTTTGGGAAATCTAGAGACCGGTATACACGATGAATAGTCTACATTTTTGGAAGAATAGCGACACCCGACTGTAATCTATTAGGGCAACCTAGATTATTTAGGTTGTCGTTTATTATTCTTCATTCGCTGGGTTGTATACCTAATATTATATTCCCTTTTTGGGATGATACTTTGGGATTCGTTGGCAGTTTTTTTGTACAACAGGTTTTTATCAATTTACAGCCGTCATATTGCCAAAATTTTAAGTTTTAAATTTCCCCTATTTTTAGGGTGTTACAAGTTGGTATCAGAGCATTAGTTTAAGGGAACTAGGTATGGACGTAGAGTACCTAGACTTAAGATGAGAATTTAGGCAATGATTTCGTGAGACTGGGTAGAACTCTTAAGATAAGATAGTCTTAGAGTCGACGGAAGCTACACGAGTTAAGAGTTATGGTAATGGGAATGAAAATTTTTATGTATCGCATGTTCATAATTTCGCCTAGCTAACGTTATTATGAAGGTGTTTTACGTGATTATGCTTGTTTTCCGTTGTTATGATAATTAATGAATGTGGTAGTACGTTTCCTTGTTTATCGTTGTATAGTCCTATCTTATTTATATTCTTGCGTGTGTGGCAGACTATGGTAACCACTCGTAATCGACCGGAGGGTCAAGATACGGCGACGTCTACGGCCGACCAACCAAGGGTAACCAATGCAGATCTTCCCCCACCGTTTATTAACGCATTGGGCGGAGGACCGGGGCACATACCCCGTCGCAACATAGCTGCAACTCATCCGGTCATGGAAGAAGTAATCCAGGAGACCAGAATGATGGATCGGATGATGCAAGCCATGAGTGTTGCCATGGCTCAACAGCACGAGGTGTTTCTGAAATTGTTGGACGACCGGGATGCCAACCACCGTAGGAATGAAACGGTGGCGGAAAACGTTATAGTGGTAGGATCTGGGGGTTCGGGACCCCGTATCCCTACCAATGCGACGGCAACCCCGACCGCTAGTCACGAGGCAAAGTCGTGTACGTTTAAAGCATTCATCGGATGCCGAACGCCTGAGTTCAAAGGATTGGATGACCCGGCCGCATGTGTGGGTTGGATTAGAGAAATGGAGCAGGCTTTCCGCTCAAGTGAATGCGGAGAAGATCAAAAAGTAATTTTCGGCTCGCGTATGTTGAGGGGTACGACCCTCACGTGGTGGGACGTATATTTCGCCTCCGTAGAGACGGCTATTCTGGAGAAACTATCTTGGGCTACTTTCAAGGAGAAACCGCTAGAGGAATATTGCAACGAACGGACAATGGATCGGATCAAAGAAGAATTCCAAAATCTGAAGAAAGGTAGTTTGTCGCTGAAGGAGTACAAACGGAAATTCATGGACAGATTAGGGTTGGTGGGACATCTAGTTCCGAGTGAGAAGGAGAAGATCAAAGCCTACAGCAAGGGTTTACCGTCGGAAATGATGAACCTAGTGCGGGTGTCTAAGGCCTCCACCTTGCGGGAGGCAATCGAGGAAGCTCAATTGGTAGAAGATTCCTACGACCCGAGCAGAGAAGAAAAGAGTAGTCCAGTTGAGAAGAGAAAGTGGGAGGGGAACTCTACGCCCTCAAGAAAGTCGAGACCTTTCAGCAACAACTACCGTGGGAACGACTCTAGTCGTGAGGCTAGGTGGTGCTCTAAGTGCAGGAGCAAGCATGTGGGTCCGTGCACGTCAGGTGGGTCGAACTGTTTCAAGTGTGGGAAGTCGGGACACGAGCGTCGCGATTGCCTGGTTAAGGGAGTCACGTGTTTCGAATGCCATGAAATTGGTCATTTTCGGAGCGAATGTCCGAAGTTGAAGTCAGGAAGTAGCGGGGCGAAGAAGCCGGATCCTCCTAGAGCATCGGGCAGAGCTTTTCAGATGACCAACGAGGAGGCGAAAGCTTCAACGGATGTAGTGTCGGGTACGTTTCTCATAAACTCCGTACCTACGCGTGTATTATTTGATCGGGAGCTAGTTTCTCTTTTGTATCAAGTTCGTTTTGCCCAAAACTGTCTATGCCCACTACTAGTCTAGATGATGCTTTAGTAGTAGAGTTAGCTGATGGTGATCAAGTGGTGGTTCGAGAAATTCTAAGATCTTGCAAGCTTGAAATCGAAGGGAGAGAATTCCCTATTGATCTAATGCCTATGGTCATCGGGGGATTTGACGTTGTAGTCGGTATGGATTGGTTGTCAACCAATCACGCAGAAATTCTTTGTGCCAAGAAGTGATCCGAATTCCGGGTTTGAATGGTCATGCGGTGACTGTGTACGGGGAAAGACGAAAGAGTGAAGTTGCAATCATCAGTCTGGTGAAGGCCCGAAAGTGTTTGGCGAAAGGATGTTCATCTTTTTTGGCATATGTGATAAATGCCAAACTCGAGAAGAAGAAGTTAGAATATGTCGAAGTGGTGACGGAGTTTTACGACGTATTTCTGGACGACTTGCCTGGTTTACCTCCCGACCGTCAAGTGGAGTTCAAGATTGATATGACACCGGGAGCGGCTCCTATAGCCCGAGCTCCATACCGTTTGGCTCCGTCGGAGATGAAGGAAATGATGAGCCAATTGCAAGATCTTCTGGAGAAGGGATTCGTGAGGCCGAGTTCCTCGCCTTGGGGAGCACCGGTCTTATTCGTGAAGAAGAAGGATGGTACCATGCGAATGTGCATCGACTATAGAGAGTTGAATAAAGTAACCGTGAAGAACAAATACCCACTCCCTAGAATCGATGATTTATTCGACCAACTTCAAGGAGCGGGTTGTTTTTCGAAAATTGATCTCCGTTCGGGTTATCACCAAGTGAAAGTCAAAGAGGAGGACGTTCCTAAAACCGCATTTAGGACGCGCTACGATCATTATGAATTTCTAGTGATGCCCTTCGGATTGACGAACGCCCCAGCGGTGTTTATGGACTTAATGAATCGTGTGTGCCGACCTTTCTTAGATAAGTTTGTCATCGTGTTCATTGATGGCATTCTAATCTACTCAAAGGATGAAGTCGATCATGCTCGATACCTTCGAGAAGTCTTGGAAATCTTGAGGAAGGAGAAACTCTACGCAAAGTTTTCCAAGTGCGAGTTTTGGTTGAAGGAAGTGCAATTCTTTGGGCACGTGGTTTCGAAAGATGGAGTGAAGGTGGATCCGGCCAAGATTGAAGCTATGATAAATTGGGAACCTCCCAAAAGTCCATCCGAGATTCAGAGCTTTCTAGGTTTGGCGGGGTATTACCGAAGGTTCATACGAGATTTCTCCAAGATTGCTTCTTCCTTGACGATGTTGACCAAGAAGAATGTAAAGTTTGTGTGGACCGAAGATCAAGAGAAAGCATTTCGGACTTTGAAAAGGAAATTATGTGAAGCCCCTATCTTATCCTTGCTGGAAGGATCGGAGGATTTTGTGGTCTTTAACGACGCATCTAAAATGGGGCTGGGATATGTATTAATGCAAAGAGGAAAAGTGATCGTGCACGCATCTAGACAATTGAAGGTGCATGAGAAAAACTACCCCACTCATGATTTAGAATTGGCGGCACTAGTGTTTGCATTAAAGTTATGGCGACATTACCTCTACGGCACAAAGTGTACCTTGTACATGGATCATGGATCATGGCGACATTACCTCTAGAGCGATGTGTGACTTGTTCTCAAGTGAAGGCCGAACATCAACGACCCTATGGGAGCCTTCAATCGCTTGAAATACCCGAGTGGAAATGGGACAAAATCACCATGGACTTCGTGACCAAACTACCAAAGACCGTGAGAGGGAACGACACTATTTGTGTTTTTGTACATCGTTTAACGAAGATTGCCCACTTTCTAGCGATGCGGGAAACCTTGACAATGGACAAGTTGGCAAAGTTGTACATAGATGAAATCGTCTCTAGGCACGGTATACCATTGTCAATAGTCTCCGATCGGGATAGCCGGTTTACATCGAGATTTTGGGGAGCTTTACACCAAGAGTTGGGTACCCGGGTGAATTTGAGCACGACTTATCACCCACAAACAGACGGGCAAAGTGAAAGGGCGATTCAAACGCTTGAAGACATGATTAGATCTTGCGTGATTGATTTTGGCGGTTGTTGGGATACCCATTTACCTTTGGTGGAATTTGCATACAACAACAGTTATCACTCAAGTATTGGGATGGCACCGTTTGAAGCCTTGTATGGGCGGAAGTGTAGAACCCACGTGTGTTGGCTAGAGGCGGGGGAGAAGCAATTTGTCGGCCCAGAAATTGTGCAAGAGACGGCCGACAAAGTTAAATCTATTCGGGAATGGTTGAAAGCGGCGCAAGATCGTCAGAAAAGTTACGCCGACAAAAAGAGGAGACCGGCAGAATTCCAAGTAGGAGATCGGGTAATGTTGAAGGTGTCCCCTTGGAATGGATTGATTCGATTTGGGAAGCGCGAGAAGCTAAGTCCCCGTTTCCTTGGACCGTTTACTATTCTTGAGCGCATCGGACTCCAAGCTTACAAGTTGGACTTACCGCCGGAGATGGATGGAATCCACCCTACATTTCATGTGTGTTATTTGCGGAAATGTTTGGCGGAAGAAGAGAGCGTGATACCACTATCCGAGATTCGTGTGGAGGACAACCGTTGTGTTGAGGAACCCGAAGCTATCTTGGAGAAGGAAACTAAGAAACTTCGCCATAAGGAAGTCGTGATGGTTAAAGTGCAATGGAGACACCACCGAGGCACGAACATGACGTGGGAGTCGGAGGAGGACATGAAGCGTAGATATCCTCACATGTTTGTATAGTAGTGATTTCGGGGACGAAATCGTTTCCAAGTTGGGGAGGATTGTAACACCCCAAACTATGTGCGAATTATCCCTTTCATGTATCATTATAAATTAACCTTGGAGCATAGTGCATGCGTATGTTATGGAGTTCTGGGCTAGTGGACAACTACTTGTGCCGTTATCTGATCAGTTTATAATGGAAAAAGGATTTTTTTTTCGTGCAACTCACACATCAAGCGACAGTGCCCGGGGACTATGACACCTGTCAAGGTCGCAGGGCATAGTCGCAGAGAGACAACGGGTCTCGGTACAGGTTCGGCGATAGTGCCCGACGACTATGCCAGGGTCACTATCGCATTGTCATAATCGCTAGGGGCATACTGAGAGGACCCCAACGCGGGCGACATTGCCCCGCGACTATGACATTGGCATAGTCGCCGTGTCATAGTCGCCGACGGGCTGTTTGGGTATAAAAATCAGATTTTCGGGATTTATCAGTTTAGTTGATTTTGGAGAGCAGATGTTTGGGTAAAAAATAACCAAGGTCCTTTGTCGTACGTGTTTAGATTACATAGTCGCACGATCAGAGAAATAGCTGACGTCCTTCCTTTGAGCGACTTTGACCAAACTATCAAAACTCGTCCACGATGGCTGTCGTACGACATAATTTCAGTTACTAATTTTCGATATAGATTATATTGAATTTAATGCAGGATTTCAATGACGTTTATGATAAGAGATCATAACGGAAGACGTTACCAACAACAACGGATATAACAGATGCTATCATCAATATCGAACGGTTACCTTATTAAAGATATGCATTCAAGACTTGCTAACGGATAATAGGAGTATAAATATGAAGATTGAACTTTACATTCAGACATCTGATTTATAGACCTTACAAGCTCACTCATTCTCTCTCGAAGTTCATAAAGCCTACTAGTGTTGGTTGCACGACGCACGATCGAAGTCTAATTACACACGATGCACGACCGACTTTACTTTATCGTATTATTTTATATTGTTCTACACTTGTAACACTTGTTATAAAGGACGACGTCCCTGATTGACGTCCATAGTGCACGACGACTCATACTCGTCCGTGGTTTTTACTCATTTCAGGGGTTTTCCGCGTCACCAATTCCCTTGTTTTGTTTATTTCATTTTTATTATTGTCGTACGATTATTAAAGCTACCTCCTTTGGTTGGATTAAGCTCCACATTTACCTTAAATTTTCCTTGGGAGATTTTTGGCATAAACAGTTTGGCGCCCACCGTGGGGGCCCATCCAAAGAAAATCTTTGATAATCTTACGACGTGCTAACGTTTTCCTTCGAGTATTCTCTTTTTTCAGTTATTCAGGATAATGTCATTCCAAGGAACTCAAGATCACGTTCTGGCTCAAATGAACATGGAGCTGACTGCTGCTCGTGCCCGTATTGACGCCCTAACAGCTCAGGCTCGTCAGGCGGCAGAAACCATCGAGCATCTTAGAAGTCGAAGTGGAAACAATGTGACTGGGACTACGAATGATTATACTGGTGCTTGGAACGTACCTCCTCCATTGCCTAATTATCCTCGTCCACCACCAGTTAATCCTGCGACCTTCGTAATCCCAACTATGCCTATGCCTTCTATGCTGTTCAGTGGATATGCCTCTGATTCTTCGCAACAGACTAACTTCAACGGATCAGGTTATGTTCCATTAGGTGTTCCCAGGGGTGTATCAATGGATCCCGTTGCACAACGATTGAAGTTTCTAGAGGAGCAGAATGAGCGTGTCTTGTCTATGCTGGCCAAATTGCTGGGGGCAGCAGTCCCAGTTGATGTCGAACCACGAACAGGATTTCAAGCGTCGCCGTTCGTCAATGAAATTGCTTTGGTGGACATCCCAAAGAAATATAGCATCCCGACCTTCTCCCCAAAATATTCAGGTGTCACTGATCCGACAGAACACGTCGCCCAATACAAACAGCTCATGTGGACTATTTCAATACCGCATCAATTCCAAGAAGTCTGCATGTGCAAGAGTTTTGGAGCAACTTTGACTGGAGCAGCTTTACAATAGTTGATCAATCTCAAACCTAAAACTATCGGGTCTTTTGCAGAATTAGTGAATCAATTTTCTCAACAATTCGCTAGTAGTCGAAAAATGGAAAAACAAACAAGCGACCTTTACTATGTCGTACAGAAGAATGGAGAGTCCATCCGGGACTATTTTAACCGGTTCAACGCAGAAATGATTAGTATCCGAAATTGTGACGTGAAAACAGCAATTGAAGCGTACAAACGGGGTCTGGATGATAGTTCAGGGTTGTATCTCGACCTTACGAAGTATCATCCGGAAACCTTTGAAGACGTACGAGCAAGGACGCTTGCTCATTTGAGGGTCGAGGATGACCTCGTTTTCAGAAATAAACATTCAAACGACAGGAAAGGTCTAGGTGTTAAAAATCCAGACTTCAAACCGAAACCAACCGTTCGATCAGAGCCTGCCCGACAGATTTCAAATGTCAGATTCGAAAAGAAAGGGCCGACGACTTCTAAATCAGTCTAGTATCCTAAGGTGTCATCTTATGGTTTCCCTGGGTCAGCCAAAGATGTCGTCGCGTCCCTGAAACAGCTCCAACAAAGCGTTCGATGGCCAAAGAAAAGCGATAAGGATAGTGATAAGAAAGACAAAATAAAATGGTGCGATTTCCATAATGACTTCGGTCATCTAACGGATGATTGCATCGCCCTGAAGAAAGAACTGTCCTGGCTTAATTCGAAAGGTTATTTACAAGAATTGACGGAAAAGAAGGACGTGCATCCCACATCCCCAGAGCATGCCAAGGTGATTAATTGTATCACCGGAGGCTCTGATGTCTGTGGGACCACATATTCAGCTGCTAAAAGACATGCTAGTCGCGGTCCTGATGACCGACCAATTCCAAAGGAGGCAAGACCCAAAGAGGACGCAGAATTAAAAGCTATGCCCTTGACGTTCAATCAAGCAGACCTCGACGACGTACATCAGAAACATCATGACGGACTAATTATCCAATTGAGCATTGGAAATTGTTTGACAAAGAGGATACTCGTCGACGGAGGTAGTTCAGCTAACATTATCTTTTTTGATGCAGTGAAAGCAATGGGAATCGATAAATCCGAGATTACACGACGTTCGACTACACTCGTTGGATTTAACGGAGGAGCGACAAGTACCATGAGGGAAATCACACTACCAGTATAAGCTAAAGGAATCAACAGACAGACGAAGTTCAACGTCGTCGACTGTTCATCAGCTTATAACGTCATCCTTGGGCGACCATGGATCCACGATATGAAAGCTGTACCTTCGACGTACCATAAAATCTTGAAATTTCCCATGCAATGGGGGGTACAGGAGATCAAAGGCGAAAGAAAAGTTGCTAGAGAATGTTACAAAGTCTCTCTAAAGCCCCCGAAGCAGACAGTATAGCAATTACAGAACCAGGACGTTCCTGGGACTGACGACGACTATCGCTTGGAAGCTGTCGTCCTAAACCAGGATAAGCCTGATCAGATGGTTTACATAGGTTCGACGCTCGACCCTTCTTTTAAAAAGAAACTAATATCTTTTTTGCAGGATCACAATGATTGTTTCGCATGGACGCACGAAGACATGGTGGGCATCGATCCAAGTATTATTTCTCATAAACTCAACGTTGATCCCTCATTCAAGTCTGTTCAGCAGAAAAGACGAAAATTCGCTCCTGAAAGAAATAAAGTTATCAACGACGAAGTTGATAACTTACTCAAAACAGGAAAAATACGAGAAGTCAAGTATCCAGACTGGCTCGCCAACGTTGTTGTCGTCCAGAAGAAAAATGGCAAATGGAGAGTCTGCATTGATTTCCCAGACCTTAACAAGGCTTGTCCAAAAGATCCATTTCCATTGCCACACATCGATTCTATTATCGACGCTACAGCTGGACATGAATTACTCACTTTCATGGACGCATATTCTGGATATAACCAGATATTGATGCATTCTGACGACCAGGAAAAAACAGCCTTCATGACAGATAAAGGTATTTATTGTTATAAGGTAATGCCTTTTGGTCTTAAGAATGCAGGTTCGACGTATCAACGATTGGTCAATATGATGTTCAAAGAACATTTGGGCGACACTATGGAGGTATACATCGACGATATGCTCGTCAAATCAAAGCATACGAACGATCATATAGGACATTTGAAGCAATCGTTCGACATTTTGCGTGAATACAAAATGAAGTTGAATCCAACAAAATGTTCTTTTGGAGTTCGAGCTGGCAAATTTATCGGTTATATGGTCACACGACGAGGAATCGAAGCTAACCCAGACCAAATTAAAGAAATTATCGAGCTCAAATCACCCAGAAATTTTAAAGAAGTCCAACGTCTAACAGGACGTGTAGCAGCGTTGAACAGGTTCATCTCTCGGTCGTCCGACAGATGTCACCTATTCTACAACGTCCTGCGAAAGAACAAAGGATTGGAATGGACTGATAAGCATGAGGAGGCACTGCAACAACTCAAGAAATACATGACATCACCTCCCTTCCTCTCTAAACCTGAGAATGGTGAAGCTCTTCAACTCTACCTGGCCGTCAACATTAATTCAGTAAGTGCAGTCCTTATTTGAGAAACCGACGGACGACAATTGCCAATCTACTATGTAAGTAAAACTCTACTAGACGCTGAAACCAGGTACTCATCTATAGAAAAACTTTTGCTTTCATTAGTCATGGCCGCTAAGAAACTACGGCATTATTTTGAATCGCATCCTATAACTGTGGTAACTAACTTTCCATTAAAGTCTGTGTTAAGAAAACCTGAACTAACAGGACGACTAGCTAAATGGAGCATCTACCTCAGCAATTATGATATGGATTTCAAACCTAAGACGACAATCAAATCACAGGTCTTGGCATATTTTGTTACAGATTTCAGTCCGGAGCTAGAAGAAGCGACGACGTCCAACGAGTTAATTGTGGAGACTTTGCACGACACTACTTGGATGCTCGACGTCGATGGTTCGTCGAACATACGAGGAGCAGGCCTAGGTGTCGTCCTACAGTCTCCATAAGGGGGCAAAATAGTGTACTCCATACGGTGCGACTTCAAGGCAACAAATAAATAGGCAGAATATGAAGCACTGATTGCAGGAATGAAAATTGCTCATGATTTGGGGGCAACATGTCTACATGTCCGGAGCGACTCGTCTCTAGTTGTTAACCAAGTTAATGGAGAATTTGCAGCAAAAGATTCAAGGATGATTGCTTATTATAAAATAGTAAAGTAAGAAGCAAAGAAGTTCAGTCGCTTCACAGTTGAATAGGTACCAAGAGATCAGAACACTCAAGATGACGCATTAGCCAACTTGGGATCAGCACTTAGTCGAACGACATTCGACAATATCCCAATAGTCCATCTTGCAACACCAACAATCAAAGACGACGGTAATACTATGGTCGCACCAATTGAGGAAGAAAGCTCCTGGTCGGATGATATTAAAAATTATTTGGAAAACGATCAACTGCCTGATGACAAAATGGAAGCCAGAAAGGTTAGATTTAAAGCATCAAGGTATGTTATGATCAGAGGACAATTATATCGAAGATCATCGACTGGTCTGAATTTGCGATGTATGACCAACAAGATGCAAGTCCAGAAAATCCTACAAGATATGCACGACGGTGAATGTGGAAATCACTCAGGAAGTCGCAGTCTAGCCAACCGGATATCATGACAAGGTTACTATTGGCCGACATTAAGGCAAGATGCGATCAGGTATGTACAGTCGTGCGACGCATGTCAAAAACACGCAGGTATGTCTCATAAACCCTCTGGACCCTTACACTCGACTTTGATCTCATGGCCCTTTATGAAATGGGGAATGGACATTGTTGGAAAACTACCACCTGCCCCTGGGCAAAAAGTTTTTCTTTTAGTTTTAACAGATTATTACTCTAAGTGGGTCGAAGCAGCGACTTTCTCCCAAGTTCGGGACAAAGAAGTCGTTTCTTTTATCCAAACTAACATCATTTGTAGGTTTGGAATTCCATCTGAAATAACGTGCGATAGTGGGACACAATTCATCAGTGATCGAACGCGAAGATTTTGTGAAGAAAGGAACATCAAGTTGGTGACATCGACGCCTCGATATCCACAGTCGAATGGTTTAGCCGAGTCGAGTAATAAAACTATCATCAATTCAATCAAGAAAAGACTCAAAGCTGCCAAAGGGAAGTGGGTGGAAGAATTGCCTTCCGTTCTATGGGCCAATCGTACGACACCTCGTACGTCCACAGGACAAACTTCCTTTTCCTTAGTCTATGGATGTGAAGCTGTGTTACCTATTGAGGTACGACTACCGACTTCAAGACATACGTCCGTTGAACATAACTTGGTCGACCTAAGTTATGACCTCGACGCTTTAGAAGAGTTTAGAGAAGCTGCGCACATTCGCATGGCGGCACAGAAATAAGTGGTCGAACGACGTTTCAACAAAAATGTCCAAATCAAAGTCTTTCAAGAAGGTGATTACGTTCTACGTCGAGTATTTCAAAATACTCAAGAGGTCAATGCAGGTAAGCTTTCCACTAAGTGGGAAGGTCCTTATCAAATCTTGTTGGGAACTGAAGAATTCATCAAGTATGGTTAATGCTGCTAGTTCAGAATTACTACTGCTAGAAGACTTCAAAGTTAATATTGCTGAGTATTACTACTTCTAGTAGAATTAATACTGCTAGTCAAAGTTAGTGCTGCTTGAACAAAGTTAGTACTGCTTAGCTAGTTAGTACTGCTAGAGGTTAGTGCTGCTTAGTAGTTAATGCTGCTTATGATTAGTGCTGCTTATGAATTGAAGATCTGGATGAAGAGGATGACAGCTGTAAAGAATAAAGATATTCATGGAAGGATTGAAGATAACTATGCAAGATATACTGAAGATATTCTATTTTTTGTAATTATCTTTTTGTTCAGTATTTGTATAGATTTGACAGAATAGTTTAGATACAGTTTAATTCTAAGTTTTTGTTTAAGAGAGAATCAACCTCAAGGCATAGTTCCTAATTCTAGAGAAGTAGAATTCGTCTTGAAAGAGCTTGTTCTTCAAGATTGAGGTTGTGTGTGTAATCTTGTGATTTTAATACAAGTTTGCAAGTTGTTAATAATATACTGGTTGTTTACTGTTACATTGAATATCAAAGTGTTTTTCCGCAACTTCTTTGATATTGTTTCTGAGACTTTATTCTTGTTAAGAAATCGATCCTGACAAGTGGTATCAGAGCCTGTTCTCTCAGAAACATCTATTCATTCATCATGGAAAACTTTGCAGAATCAAACAGTACTCTGGTCTCAAAGGTTCCAATGCTCAGACCCAATGAATTCGATATGTGGAAGATCAGAATCAAGCAGTACATACTCCTCACTGACTATTCTATGTGGGATATCATAGAGAATGGTCCTTCTGAAGCAGGAAAGATTGGTGCAGATGGAAAGAGAACTCCACCAAAAACTGATGCTGAAAGAAAGACTAGACAGACAGAGATGAAAGCCTTGAGCACTTTGCTCTTGGCTATCCCCAATGAATATCAACATCAGTTCTGCAACTGCACTGATGCAGAGATGCTCTGGAATGCTCTAGAGAAGAGATTCTCAGGTACCAAAAGTACCAAGAGAAATCAGAAAGCCATTCTGAAGCAACAATATGAGAACTTTATGTCAACCAAGAATGAGTCCATGACTCAAACTTTTGACAGGTTCAACAAGCTTATTGGTGAACTTGCTACAGTGGGAGTACAAATTGATCAAGATGATCTGAACAGAAAGTTTCTAAGGTCCCTGAGTGATGAATGGACCATGTATACTGTGTCTTTCAGACATAATGATCAACTGGAAGAAAAGGAACTTGATGATCTATATAATGATCTAAGAGTTTTTGAATCTGAGGTAGAGGCTAAGAAGAGGCCTTCTGGATATGTTCACAATGCTGCACTCCTTTCAGCATCAAGTGATTCTACTTCCAACTCTGAATCAGTTAGTGCTGCCAATGGAGCAACTCAAGAGAAAGGCACTGAAACTGTATTTGAAGCCTTTCTAGCAAGTCATGGAAACTCTTCTCTCATTAATGATGACTTGGAACAACTCCATCCAGATGATCTTGAAGAGATGGACATTAAATGGCAGATGGCCATGCTCTTTATGAGAGTTAAGAAGTTCATCAAAAGAACTGGAAGGAACAACTTCTCACAAAGAAGAGAAGATGGAGCAGGTTTTGACAAGTCAAAGGTGGAATGCTATAAATGCCATCAGAAGGGACACTTTGCTAGAGAATGCAGAAGTGGAATGCCTCAAAACAATAACCACCAACAAGCTCAATCTGGAAGCTTCAATAATAACAGAAACTCTGCACAAGCCCTTGTCTCTCAACAAGGCATGGGGTTTGATTGGAGTGATCAAACTGAAGAGGCCATCCAGAACCAAGCTCTAATGGCAGAGGTGTCTGATCTCCCAACAGAGGTAACTTCCAATCTTTGTTCTCAAAATTGCATTAACACTGTTAAAAGGTATAGGGATCACAATCAGAACATGAGTGATGACCTTAAGAGATTGGAAAAGGACATAAAAGATTATGTGAGGATAGTTGAGAGATTTGAAGAGCAGATTAAGGGTTTTCAAGCCAATGAGCTTCAACACTCTTATGACACAAACTACTGGAAGTGGGAGAAGAATGACTTAGAACTTCAACTGACCAGATCCAAAGAAGAGAGTGAAAAGCTAAGAGTTGAACTAGCTAAAGTCAAGCTAGATGTAGAAAAGTTTTCCAATGCCTCTAAAGCTATGGATTCTTTACTACAATCTCAGATTCATGATAAACTGAGAAGAGGAATAGGGTACAATACCACACCACCACCCTATAACAACAACTACATCCCTCCTAGTTCAGATTTATTAGAAACAAAGGATAGGAAGGACCTACCTAAGGGAGCCACTGAGCTAGATCCCTTAGATGAAGTAGTTGTTAAGGATAAAACTGAGAAAGAAGTTGTCAAGGATAAAGACAACACTGTGAGTGGTGAGATTCCTATAGAAAACCACATAATCACCAATGAGGGATGTGGAAAGCATTGGATCAAGTCCAATGAGATAGAGAAGACTGAGGGAAAGAACAAGAAGGTTCACTATAAGCAGACCACTGTTGTGAACCCTATCCCTTGCAAGCAGTGTGCATGCAATAAATCTAAGCCCCAAAAACATGATAAACCAAGGGGAAATCAGAGAAACTGGAATAACCAATGGGCACAAAAACAAGGCATTGATCTAAGTAAAATCAATAGACCAAAACCTTGTTTCATATGTGGAAAATTAAACCATTTGGCTAAGCATTGTTTCTTTAACCCTATTAACCAACAGATGAACTTTCAAAGATTTGTGCAAAAACCTGTTGGTTATAGGAAGGCTGGAAAGAAACATGTGGTGAAGAAATCTGATGAAAACAAAGGCCCCATGAAGAAAAAGGTTTTGAAGGAAAGTATTAAAATGTGGGTGCCTAGAAGCACTAAAACTGTTAGTACTGCTGACAGGGATAGTGCTGCTGGAAGCATTACTGCTGCTACCAGTGTTAGTACTGCTGAAAATATTAATGCTGCTAATACTGTTAGTACCTCTTCAAAGGTTAATACTGCCAACACAGTTACTGCTGCTAACACAGTTACTACTTCTAACAAGGTTAGTACTGCTAAGCATGCAAGTGGTGTTAAGGCAGTTAGTACTTCTAAAACCAGTACTGCTTCTAGCAAAAGTGTTTCCAAGCCTATCATTGTGACAAAGTACTCCAGAAATGAGGAGTCAAAGTTTAAAAATCTTGTCAAGAAAGAATGCAAGTATTTTGATGAGAAAGGGGTACCCAAGACCACTTTGGCTTGGGTTCCCAATTCAT
This sequence comes from Arctium minus, assembly GCA_954870635.1. Lineage (NCBI taxonomy): Eukaryota > Viridiplantae > Streptophyta > Magnoliopsida > Asterales > Asteraceae > Arctium > Arctium minus. Next base: position 1,504,294 of record OX941089.1, on the reverse strand, counting down.
ACTAACTGATTTATCTTATGTGCAGGGCAACCAACAGCTCAAGGGGAAGAGCATATGGCATGTTGATAGTGGTTGCTCTAGGCACATGACAGGTAACATGTCATGCCTTCAGGATTTCAAGCATATCAATGGAGGACATGTTGCTTTTGGAGATAATCTTACTGGTGGTAAAATAAGTGGCAAAGGTAATGTTACAAAAGGTAAGATGACATTTGAGGATGTCTACTATGTTGATCAGTTGAAGTACAACCTGTTAAGTGTATCACAGGTTTGTGACAAACAACATAGCATATTATTTACAAACACAGAGTGTATGATCCTTGCTCCAGGGTTCAAGGTAGTTGATGAAAGCATGATACTACTTAGAACTCCAAGAAAGGACAATGTTTATTGTCTAGATATGGACAACGTTGACAGTGATTCATCCATGAACTGTCTTGTTTCAAAAGCTTCTGTGGATGAATCCTCTCTTTGGCACAGAAGGATGTGTCACATGAATTTCAAGACTATGAACAAACTTGTTAAAAACAACCTTGTAAGAGGTTTACCATCAAAAGTCTTTTCATGTGATGATCATTGTGTTGCTTGTCTTAAAGGCAAACAACACAAAACTTCTCATAAGACCAAAGAGTTAAACTCTATTTCTTCTTGTCTCCAATTACTGCATATGGATCTGTTTGGTCCTACAAATGTTATGAGTATAGGCAAGAAATCTTACTGCTTGGTTATTGCTGATGATTACTCCAGATTTACTTGGGTATATTTTCTAAGGACTAAGGATGAGACAAGTGGACTGATCAAATCCTTTATCCTAAGAATTGAAAACCAAACTAATCAAAAAGTAAAAGTCATTAGATCAGATAATGGGACTGAATTTAAAAATCTTGATCTAAACACCTTTTGTGAAGAGAAAGGCATTGAGAGACAATATAGTGCCCCTAGGACTCCTCAACAGAATGGAGTTGCTGAGAGGAGAAATAGGACACCAATAGAGGCTGCTAGATCTCTGTTGGCTGATTCAAAACTGCCAATTACCTTCTGGGCTGAAGCAGTCAATACTGCCTGTTATGTCCAACACAGAGTTCTAGTGGTCAAGCCAAAGAACAAGACCCCATATGAGCTTTTAAATAAAAGAAAACCCTTTATTGGATTTTTCAAACCTTTTGGGTGTCCTTGTACAATTCTCAATACTAAATCTCACTTAGGTAAGTTTGATAGCAAAGCAGATGATGGGTTTCTTGTTGGTTACTCATCTCAGAGTAAGGCTTACAGAGTTTTTAACTCTTCTTCTAGAATAATTGAAGAAAGTGACAATGTCAAATGCAATGAGAACACACCAAATCCAATTGGGTCTGGTCCTCAGTGGCTATTTGACATTGATTCACTAACTAACTCTTTTGGTTTCAGTAGTGATGATTATGCAGATTCAGGGAGTGGAGAATCAAGAACTACCCAAGTCCAAGACAGTATGTCTAAATCTGTGATCTTTCCCATACCCACAGTGAATCCTGTTGAAGACTGTGAAAAGGAACCATCTACTGGACCAAGTCAGAGTGAAGAAGAAAGTAGAGATGAGGAGACTCAAGACATTAAAGAATCAGAAGTAGCTGCTGAAAACACCTCAGTTGAGTTGAATTACTCCAATCTGGAGGTGGGACTTAATGAAGAACCTAATCATCACACCAGAATTCAAAAGAATCATCCTCCACAACTAGTAATAGGAGACATATCCTCTCCTATGATGACTAGAAATCAAAGCAGACTGCAAGAAATGCAAGATCAACAGCATACAGTGCTTTCTTGCTTTCTATCCCAGCTTGAGCCTAAGAAGGCACATGATGCTATGAAAGAGTCCAGTTGGATAGAAGCAATGCAAGAAGAGCTACTGCAATTCAAGCTGCAAGATGTTTGGGATCTGGTAGACCTTCCTAAAGGCCAAAGAGCAATAGGAACAAAATGGGTCTTCAGGAATAAGAGAGATGAAAGAGGTATAGTGATAAGGAACAAAGCAAGGTTGGTGGCTCAAGGGTATACACAAGAAGAGGGAATAGACTATGATGAAGTGTTTGCACCTGTGGCCAGGATAGAAGCAATTAGATTATTCCTGGCTTATGCTTCTTTTATGAAATTCAAAGTCTATCAAATGGATGTGAAAAGTGCATTTCTTTATGGCTCAATTGAAGAAGAAGTATATGTCTGTCAACCACCAGGGTTTGAAAACCCAAGCTATCCAGACAGGGTATACAAATTGAAGAAAGCACTTTATGGACTGCATCAAGCTCCAAGAGCATGGTATGACACTCTGTCATCCTATCTCTTGGAAAATGGCTTTGAAAGAGAAGTCATTGATAAGACTTTATTCATCAAGAGAAAGAAGAAGGATATCTTGCTGGTCCAAATCTATGTTGATGATATTATCTTTGGATCTACAAGAAACAACATGTGCAAGGAGTTTGAGGAACTAATGCATCAAAGGTTCAAAATGAGTTCCATGGGGGAACTTACTTTTTTCCTTGGACTCCAAGTTCAACAGAAGTCAGATGGAATCTTTATCTGTCAGTCCAAGTATGTGCAGGACATTCTAACCAAGTTTGGTTTCTCAGATTCAAAACCTGCCAGCACACCTATGGAGACACACAAGCAGATAACAACAGATCTTGAGGGGGAGGATATGGATGTTCATCATTATAGATCCATGATTGGCTCTCTCATGTATCTTACAGCCTCTAGGCCAGATATAATGTTTCCAGTCTGTGTATGTGCAAGATTCCAAGTTAGGCCAAAGCAATCTCACTATCAAGCTATTAAGAGGATATTCAGATATCTCAAAGGGCAACCCAGATTGGGACTTTGGTATCCTCATGACTCATCCTTTGACCTACTTGCATACTCAGACAGTGATCTAGGTGGAGCAAACTTGGACAGAAAATCTACTTCTGGAGGATGTCAGTTCTTAGGTGCAAGACTAGTTTCATGGCAGTGCAAGAAACAAACCACAGTGTCCACATCTACAACAGAGGCAGAGTACATAGCAGCTGCAAGTTGCTGTTCTCAAGTCTTATGGATTCAGAATCAAATGCTGGACTATGGGGTAACCTTTCTACGCACTCCAATTTTTATTGATAATAGCAGTGCTATTAGCATTGTGAATAATCCTGTCAAGCACTCAAAGACAAAGCACATTGAGATCAGGTATCACTTCATAAGAGACTGTAATGAAAAGAAACTTATTCAAGTTGTAAAGGTTCATACTGACAACCAGTTTGCTGATCTATTCACCAAAGCATTTGATGTGGGTAGATTCACTTTCTTGGTAACAAGTGTGGGAATGATCAACTCTGAATAAGCTCCTACTTAAAAAGTGGTTCAATACCTGTATATTGTTTATTCTTGGTGGTCCTAATCTTCTTTTTCAGGAAAAGTATAGCAGTACTCAGTCCTTCACAAAGCTTAAAAGTGTAAGCATTGTTAATACTGCCAGTGCATTGTTAATACTGCCAGTGCATTTTTAATACTGCCAGTGCACAGTTAATACTGCTTTCAGTTAATACTGCTAGTGGTTAATACTGCTTTTAGTTAATACTGCTAGTGGTTAATACTGCTCTCAGTTAATACTGCTAGTAGTTAATACTGCTATCAGTTAATACTGCTAGTGGTTAATACTGCTCTCAGTTAGTACTTCTAGTGGTTAATACTGCTAGTGGTTAATACTGCTTTCAGTTAATACTGCTAGTAGTTAATACTGCTATCAGTTAATACTGCTAGTGGTTAATACTGCTCTCAGTTAATACTGCTAGTGGTTAATACTGCTAGTAGTTAATACTGCTCTCAGTTAATACTGCTTGTCGTTAATACTGCTAGTGGTTAATACTGCTCTCAGTTAATACTGCTCTTGGTTACTACTGCTTATGTCCCGAATACTATAAATACCCTTTGCCCTCCTAAAAGTTCATAACGACTCTTTGCATACTGTTCACTTGCGCTCTAAACCCTTTCTCTCTCGAGTTCCAAGTTTTCAGGCAAGAACCTTCAAGGTCAATGGCATCCATGGCGTTCATTGACGAGCACAATGAAATCGCGATGCTCCAAAAGCCAAAACAAGCTGAAGGTTTTCACCAGATAGTCGACTTTCTGAAGTCCAGCCACATTGCCCATGCTCTCACTATATCTCCTACCATCTTCATAGAGCATCAGAGGCAATTCTGGGCAAATGCCACCATTGTTACTGAGAATGGTGTGCAAATGATCAAAACAAGGGTGTGTGACAAACCCTTGACAGTTACTGAAGAGGTAATTCGCATCAGTCTACGTCTAGACGATGCCTCTGGTATAACTTCTATCTCTAATGATGAACTGTTTGCTACTCTTACAAGAATGGGGTATGGAGTCCCATTGGGTGTGTTCAAGTTCTCAAAAGCCAAATTTTCACCCCAATGGCGTTTCTTTGTCCATACCCTTATGCATTGTATCTCTAAAAATACTACTGGATGGAGTGAGTTCAGTAGCACCATTGCTTATGCTTTGGTATGCTTAGCCACTATCAGAAAGTATAATTTTTCCCAAATGATTTTTAATGATCTTGTCTCAAACCTGGGAAGTAAAAAGAGTTTTTATATGTACCCCAGGTTTGTCCAAGAAGTTATTACCCATGAATTGATGGATATACCTCATTTTGATGGGGTATATGTACCAAAAATTCCCAAAGGTAAGGTCTTTTCAAACATGAAAAGATCTCCTCTGGACTCGGAAGGAGTTGACACCCCATTGTTCTCTACAATGATGGTGGTGTCCCAAACTGATGAAGGTATGGCAGCAGGGTCAAGGCCCCCATTAGACCAACCCACTGCTAGCCAATCCCAACCTTCCCACCCTAAATTAATTCCCCAGTCTCTTCTTGATAAACCAACTTCACCAATCACCCAAACATACAAAAGGAAACAGGTAAAAAAGGCTCCTTCCCTTCTTGTACCATCAACCCCTAAGCCTTTAAGCCCTCTAAGGGAGGATTCTCCCTTAGAGAATATCTACAGGGAAACCACAAGGGTGTCTCCCAACCCAAAGGAGGTGCTCTCTGAGGAGGAGGAAGAGCATATGGGTGAGCAGGCTGCCACTACTCCTGCTAACACAGAGGAGGACAGTGGTAACATAAATAAGACCTCCCCCATGGCAACTTTGAATGAGCAATCATTCAAAGGTCCCCGGTGCCAAGAAACCAAGGGGGTGGATAGTGCTTCTGCTAGGCAGAAGACTTCCACTACAAAAAGATCCTATGATCCTTCAAAAGAGGGTAACACTTCTGGAGAAGGTGAGGACAGATATGACTATGATGAATTGATGGAAACAATGGGTAACATCAACCTGGATGTTATTAAACAAGGCAAAGAGATAGAGGAAATGAAATTGGTAATCTTGTCCCAACAAGTACAGATTGCCAAATTAAAGAAAATGGTAACAAGGTTGGTGCACAAGCAGAGGAGAAAGCAGTTTGTGTTGAAGAAGAGGTCAAATAATAAAGATGCTTCCAACAAGGGGGAGAAAGAGGCTGAAACAGAGAAAGAAAATACAGTTGAGAGGGCATTTGAGGTTGAGGGGGAGGAAGAGGCAGAAAAAGAAACAGAATTTGCTGAAGCAGTAGAAACTGTTAATGCTGCTGAAGCAACAGAAACTGTTAATGCTGCTAAAGCAACATAAACTGTTAATACTGCTAAAGCAGCAGTAACAGGGCTTTCTGTTGAAGAAATGGAAATTGCTGAAACTTTGATCAAAGCAAAGAATGACACTCCTAAGGCTACTCAAAAGGCCAAGGGAGTGGTCATCAATGAAGGAGAAATTCAACAGAAGGAAACAGAAAAGGCAAAGGAGTCAAAAGGAAAAGGAAAGGAGAAGATGGTTGAAGCTGAACTGCCTGCCAAGAAAAAGAGTCAGATTGAGTTGGATGAAGAAATGGCAAAGCTACTTCAGGCTGAATTGGAAAAGGAAGAACAACTTCAATCAGAGAAGGATAGAGAGCTTGCACAGATAATGGCAAGAAAACTCAATGCTGAGTATCAAGAGAGTTTAAAAGATGCAGCAGAAGCCAAGAAAAGCTCTGTGAAAGTTTCTAAGCAAAGAATGCCATTCAAAAAGCAAAAGAGACAACCTTCCAAAACATTTTTGGCCAATCAGGAAAGAAGAAAGATGATAAATTTCCTAAAAGGTGCAATTGGTGTCAAGGGGGAGATGTTCTCTAACATGGCATACACTCAGGTTGAGGAGTTGTATCAGAAAGAGATGCTCAAGCTTCAAGGGGATTCAGTCCAAAGGGAAGAGGCTGAGAGAAGAATGAAGGAAAGGCATGACCTTAATATTCAAAAGCCATTCCCTGAGGAGACCACACCCTCAAAAGACAAAGCTGAGGAGATGAAGGAAGAATCTGAGAGTGTTGGTGTAGAAGCCAAAACTGGGAAGAGGATGAAGACTATAGCCTCCAAGAAGCAGAACAAAAGGCCAAAAGTTGAAGAAACAGCAGAACCTTCAGTTACTTCTACAACTGAATCTGTAAAGAACCCAGAACAATCCAATAAGCAATATAATCTTGATCTATATATAACTACAACAGCTGATGAACCAGTTTCAGCTGATCCCATTTCTATGAAAGCGCCAGAAGTCATCTTTTGGGATATTTTGGAAGATCAAAGGAAGAAATACTTCAGGCTTAAGAGAGTGGGAGATATATATGAAGTGTACTCTACTTGGGGTAGACTCATAAGAAGCTGTTCAAGATCAGATTTAGAAGAGATGTTTAAAGTTGGGTTGGAGATGTATGAAAAGGAGCTGAAAGGAGAAGGAATGAGCTTAATCAGATTAGCCATGGAGTACTTATGCATGATGTTTGATCCTAGCAAAGTTCAACATGTGATCAGAGATCTGCATCTACAGAATAAATTCCAAAGAATAGAAAACTGGATGATATTTGAAAGGTGTGGAGTCTATGTTATCACTGTGGACAGAGCTTATCATGAGTACTACTTAGTTGATAAAATCTATGATCACAGCAAGGCCAAATTACAAGCAATGTTAAATGCAAAGCTTACATGTTCAAAAGATTCAGAAATGGCAAAGATTGTGGTTAGCAGAATCATTAATCAAAGTTTGGGTTTGGATCCTAATCTAGGAGTGTGAACTGAAGTGTTGAAAGCATCTTGAAGAAGATCTGAAGAACTTGACTTCTTTTCCTAAAAGTCAAGTTAGGGGGAGATTGTTGGGAACTGAAGAATTCATCAAGTATGGTTAATGCTGCTAGTTCAGAATTACTACTGCTAGAAGACTTCAAAGTTAATACTGCTGAGTATTACTACTTCTAGTAGAATTAATACTGCTAGTCAAAGTTAGTGTTGCTTGAACAAAGTTAGTACTGCTTAGCTAGTTAGTACTGCTAGAGGTTAGTGCTGCTTAGTAGTTAATGCTGCTTATGATTAGTGCTGCTTATGAATTGAAGATCTGGATGAAGAGGATGACAGCTGTAAAGAATAAAGATATTCATGGAAGGATTGAAGATAACTATGCAAGATATACTGAAGATATTCTATTTTTTGTAATTATCTTTTTGTTCAGTATTTGTATAGATTTGACAGAATAGTTTAGATACAGTTTAATTCTAAGTTTTTGTTTAAGAGAGAATCAACCTCAAGGCATAGTTCCTAATTCTAGAGAAGTAGAATTCGTCTTGAAAGAGCTTGTTCTTCAAGATTGAGGTTGTGTGTGTAATCTTGTGATTTTAATACAAGTTTGCAAGTTGTTAATAATATACTGGTTGTTTACTGTTACATTGAATATCAAAGTGTTTTTCCGCAACTTCTTTGATATTGTTTCTGAGACTTTATTCTTGTTAAGAAATCGATCCTGACAAGCAGCATTAACCATACTTGATGAATTCTTCAGTTCCCAACAAATATCGAGCATCGTGGGTAAGGGAGCTTATAAAATCCAAACCCTCGACGGTCGAGATATCCCACGAAGCTGGAATGCAGTTCATTTAAAGAGGTATTTCTTTTAAATTTCATATTTATTTCCTTCGATTATTTCTTAAGAAAGATTACTGACTTAAGCATCGGAGGGTCGTTGGTCAAACCAACGACCACCCCACTAATATTGTTTTTCGCAGGGACGCACGACTTATTCAAAATCTTTGTGTCGAGTAAAACTCATGTGATCACACGTATATGCTCAATTTTAATGGATGACAAAGATTAAACTCTGTATTTGATGTTCAAAACTTAGAATCAAGAATCATTGTTATAAATAACCCAAGGTCGATTGAAAGTTTCAGTTGATTTTAATGATTGTGGTTGAATGTCTGATATAATTATCCATCTACTCGACATACGATTAATTATAAATAAGCGTCGATAAGCAAAAGAAACTATTTTTCATTTCCAAAAGAAAAAAAAAATACAAGTATAAGAGACGACCACAGACGGCCGACCTCTAGGTAGTAGGTTCAAAAGGAGTTCAAGATGGAGGAACGTCAGGTTGTCCCTGGACGACAACGGTGTCCTCTACTACCACTTCTTCTACAACGTCACCCTCTTCCAAATCGTCGTCTTCATCCAAGTCCCTCTCAGTCCCGACAGTGTCGAGGTACGTTTTGAGTTCTTCGGAGGCCGATGCCATAGGATCTTTCCCCTTCAAGTGACGTCTCATTAAAGCAGCTCGGGCCGTGAGGCGGGAGAAAGCCTCGATTTGCTTATTATCCATCTCCAAGTCTTTGACGTCGCCCTCCAGATCTTCGACCCTCTTCTTCATAATCGCGATCTTCTCAGCAGAAGCACCAGCAATGGTAGTAGCCTTAATCTTTTCGACCTCCAACTTAGTCGACAACGCCTCTAGCTCAAGAAGTTGGTCCCTGAACTTGACCTTCTCACGATTCGAAATCTCTAGCAGACTTCGAGCATCGGTGAGTTCAATCTTAAGGCCCTCGACCTTCGTTTTTTCAGCCTCGACCAACTCCAAGGCGACCTTCTCTCTTTCAAGAGCCTCGTCAGCCCTTTTCTTGACGTCAGGAAAGGACAACCTAAGACCTTCTGTCTGAGCATAGAAGCTCAGACAAGCTTGGAAATCCTGCACGACAAAAGGAAAAGAATTAGTAGTAAAAATACGAGCAATGCAAAAGATTCAAAAGAAAAACTTACCATGAAAGATAGGCCAGCAGCATGTGCCCCCGTGTCCTCAACCCGAGATTCTTTGTAGCGGTCGTAGAAAGTCGGGAGGAGAAATTTTGCTAAGTGTGGAAAAATGACGTCTCTTTCGAGAACGTCATTAGCCATGAAGTTAGCCGGGAGAGTGGCTTTGAATATCATCTCCCTCACTTTTTCTTTATTCTTCTCCTCACTCCTAGAGGAAGAAGAAGGTGCAGCAAAGGGCTTGTCAACCTAAGACCTTCGTCGCCTTGGTCGAGCCTCCAAGCTCGACCCCAACAACGGTTTCCTTCGCTGGTGTCGCCCCTGAAAGGGACGACGGATTGGCATCTACCCCCATGGAAGGGGCAGATCTTTTCCTCGCTTTCTCCCTCCCTTGACGAGCGAGCTCCAGTTGCTCGGCTCGCTTAGCGGCAGCCGACTTTACAGCTCCGTCCTCTGAAAAAAGAAAAACAAGTTAAAAAAAAAATGAAATGACGTACGATATACAAGTTAAAGATATTGTCGAACGACTTACCGGTCATTTCCTCTTCTCTTTCTTCTTCTCTTTCTTTTTCTCTTTCTTCTTCTTCTTCCCTCTCTCCTTCTCTGTGAGATCCCTCGACAGGTGTCACCTCAGCTATAAAAACAGCCTCGTCTTCCTCGTCGTTCGACCGAGGGGAAAATGAACGATCAGTAATACATTTCCCCAAGATCCTCTGAATCTTGTAGAGAGAATCTCTCCTTGGCTTCACTTTAGTGAAGTCGATCACTGTCAAACAAAGAAACACATCAAAATATACATCAGAAAAAACGCACGACGAAAACGCACGACAAAAACGCACGACAAAAAACGCACGACCTACCCGATTCGTTCCAGCCAGATGACAACCATTGGCTGTCTTCGTCATTTACAGACGCCACTTGGAGGAAAACGTACTAACGTTTCCAACCACGATCATTTACCGCGGTGTTATGTATCAGTACATTGTCTCCTTCGAACTAGGAAACAGACTATACCGGTGATAATTATCCGGTTGAACGCTATAGGCAGTCAAGAGGTCGTTCACATTGAACGGTACCTCCCAATCGGCCGTAAGACGATCGATCACCTGGACAATCCGTCAGAATTGAGGCATTAACTGTCCAGGAGTCAGGTCAAATGCATCTAAAAATGCCCTGACCAAAGGGCTAAAAGGCCAAGAAAAACCTATCTTAAAGGGATATTCATACAGAACACAATATCCCTTCGGAACTTCATCCGGCCTTAAATCTTCAGGCGACATCAGATTTATTTCATCTGGAAGCTTAGCCAAACTCTGAAAGTAATCTAAATGTTCTTCCTCCCTAAACATGCTCACAGGTTCACTCGACATCTGGAAATCAGGGATGTTAAGGGTCGCACACCAATAGCTAAGAATATCCCAAGCTTTCCTAGGCTTCTTGGCTGTAGACTTCTTATGCATAAACCGACACAGAGGAAAAAACAGGAGAATCGTACCTTAAATAGTGTTATAAACCTCGAATTTAGAATGGAAAGGATTCTGGTCGATCGGAAAGTGAATCTCGCCGGAGATATATTGTTTTAAAAAAAAGGTAAGCGTTAAAAAGGTAAGGATTGAGGGTAATCCTTATTTATACTGAAAATCGGAAACCAAATCGTCAGAAAACTGAATCGCCAGAAAATCAATGGTCAATGAGATTAACACGTGTCGTTCGTGTCAGGTAGACACTCGAGTACACTCAATAAGAGTATGACACCTGCCCTTCATTAGCTGTCAAATTGTTTATTATCATTAACATGACGTCATCATTCAATTGAAAATGAACCAATTCGGTTCTATGAAAGTTACCCGCTTTTTCTCTTATAACACGTGTCTTAGTCTTAAATTTAAATTTCAAAAAGTTGTCGCTTGAATTTTAAATTTGGGGGTAAACTGTTTGGGTAAAAAATAACCAAGGTCCTTTGTCGTACGTCTTTAGATTCCATAGTCGCACGATCAGAGAAATAGCTGACGTCCTTCCTTTGAGCGACTTTGACCAAACTATCAAAACTCGTCCACGATGGCTGTCGTACGACATAATTTCAGTTACTAATTTTCGATATAGTTTATATTGATTTTAATGCAGGATTTCAATGACGTTTATGATAAGAGATCATAACGGAAGATGTTACCAACAACAACGGATATAACAGATGCTATCATCAATATTGAACGATTACCTTATTAAAGATATGCATTCAAGACTTGCTAACGGATAATTGGAGTATAAATATGAAGATTGAACTTTACATTCAGACATCTGATTTGGAGACCTTACAAGCTCACTCATTCTCTCTCGAAGTTCATAAAGCCTACTACTGTTGGTTGCACGACGCACGACCGAAGTCTAATTACACACGACACACGACCGACTTTACTTTATCGTATTATTTTATATTGTTCTACACTTGTAACCCTTGTTATAAAGGACGACGTCCCTGATTGACGTCCATAGTGCACGACGACTCATACTCGTCCGCGGTTTTTACCCATTTCAGGGGTTTTCCGCGTCACCAATTCCCTTGTTTTGTTTATTTCATTTTTATTATTGCCGTACGATTATTAAAGCTACCTCCTTTGGTTGGATTAAGCTCCACATTTACCTTAAATTTTCCTTGGGAGTTTTTTGGCATAAACAACAGATTTGGGGGTTTCTCACTTTGGATTTTGGTAAGCTTCTAACCTTAGTTTCACCCTCTTCATTTATGAATCTACTAGGTGCATTAATGGGGATTTAATGTTCCTCTAGGGTTGGCTCTTGTGAAGTATATTATTGCAATCATCTCTCAAGCTTCCATCTCACCACTTCGTCTCCTAAGGTTTTGATTTCCTTGTAAGGGGTCACCAAGGTGAGGGTGTTTCTTGACCTTCCTACATATTTACATGCTTATTTATGTACTAATGATTATTTCAATCTTTCTTGTTCTTGGAGTGGTTTAAAGGAAAGTTAACCTAAAAATCCTATTTTGGGGTAAGGTCTTAAAGGAGAACATTTGAAGAGAAAGTTGAGCGTATCATGTAATAAGGGTTAAGTGAACTACCATAACATGTATTGGTATTATTTATAGCTTGTTGGTGGCTTTACATTTATCGGACTAAAGACTCGGTTTGAGTTGATGTCCCTACTAGACTAAGGACTCGGTTTGAGTTGACGTCCCTAATAGACTAAAGACTCGGTTTGAGTTGATGTCTCTAATAGCTAAAGATCTCGTTTGGGTTGATGCTATCAAGTACATGGCTTGTTGGACTTATGATCGTCAATGGTGAAATGATATTGTAAACTAATCTTTGATGACAGGTGAAGTAACTTGGTGTTGATACCATATCAATGTGGACGATCCAGCGTAGTATAACTTTATTTCGTTAAATACTTTTCGAATATTGTTCCTCACTAGACTTAAGTCTAACACTTGTTTCTTTGGCTGTCATGTATGACAGGAAATCCTAGTGGCGGGAACCTTCGGGAATGAGTGGTCGATCGTGTGATCACGAGCGGTCCTTTTGGGAAATCTAGAGACCGGTATACACGATGAATAGTCTACATTTTTGGAAGAATAGCGACACCCGACTGTAATCTATTAGAGCAACCTAGATTATTTAGGTTGTCGTTTATTATTCTTCATTCGCTGGGTTGTATACCTAATATTATATTCCCCTTTTGGGATGATACTTTGGGATTCGTTGGCAGTTTTTTTGTACAAAAGGTTTTTATCAATTTACAGCCGTCATATTTCCAAAATTTTAAGTTTTAAATTTCCCCTATTTTTAGGGTGTTACAAGTTGGTATCAGAGCATTAGTTTAAGGGAACTAGGTATGGACGTAGAGTACCTAGACTTAAGATGAGAATTTAGGCAATGATTTCGTGAGACTGGGTAGAACTCTTAAGATAAGATAGTCTTAGAGTCGACGGAAGCTACACGAGTTAAGAGTTATGGTAATGGGAATGAAAATTTTTATGTATCGCATGTTCATAATTTCGCCTAGCTAACGTTATTATGAAGGTGTTTTACGTGATTATGCTTGTTTTCCGTTGTTATGATAATTAATGAATGTGGTAGTACGTTTCCTTGTTTATCGTTGTATAGTCCTATCTTATTTATATTCTTGCGTGTGTGGCAGACTATGGTAAACACTCGTAATCGACCGGAGGGTCAAGATACGGCGACGTCTACGGCCGACCAACCAAGGGTAACCAATGCAGATCTTCCCCCACCGTTTATTAACGCATTGGGCGTAGGACCGGAGCACATACCCCGTCGCAACATAGCTGCAACTCATCCGGTCATGGAAGAAGTAATCCAGGAGACCAGAATGATGGATCGGATGATGCAAGCCATGAGTGCTGCCATGGCTCAACAGCACGAGGTGTTTATGAAATTGTTGGACGACCGGGATGCCAACCACCGTAGGAATGAAACGGTGGCGGAAAACGTTATAGTGGTAGGATCTGGGGGTTCGGGACCCCGTATCCCTACCAATGCGACGGCAACCCCGACCGTTAGTCACGAGGCAAAGTCGTGTACGTTTAAAGCATTCATCGGATGCCGACCGTGTGAGTTCAAAGGATTGGATGACCCGGCCGCATGTGTGGGCTGGATTAGAGAAATGGAGCAGGCTTTCCGCTCAAGTGAATGCGGAGAAGATCAAAAAGTAATTTTCGGCTCGCGTATGTTGAGGGGTACGACCCTCACGTGGTGGGACGTATATTCCGCCTCCGTAGAGACGGCTATTCTGGAGAAACTATCTTGGGCTACTTTCAAGGAGAAACCGCTAGAGGAATATTGCAACGAACAGACAATGGATCGGATCAAAGAAGAATTCCAAAATCTGAAGAAAGGTAGTTTGTCGCTGAAGGAGTACAACCGGAAATTCATGGACAGATTAGGGTTGGTGGGACATCTAGTTCCGAGTGAGAAGGAGAAGATCATAGCCTACACCAAGGGTTTACCGTCGGAAATGATGAACCTAGTGCGGGTGTCTAAGGCCTCCACCTTGCGGGAGGCAATCGAGGAAGCTCAATTGGTAGAAGATTCCTACGACCCGAGCAGAGAAGAAAAGAGTAGGCCAGTTGAGAAGAGAAAGTGGGAGGGGAACTCTACGCCCTCAAGAAAGTCGAGACCTTTCAGCAACTACCATGGGAACGACTCTAGTCGTGAGGCTAGGTGGTGCTCTAAGTGCAGAAGCAAGCATGTGGGTCCGTGCATGTCAGGTGGGTCGAACTGTTTCAAGTGTGGGAAGTCGGGACACGAGCGTCGCGATTGTACGGTTAAGGGAGTCACGTGTTTCGAATGCCATGAAATTGGTCATTTTCGGAGCGAATGTCCGAAGTTGAAGTCAGGAAGTAGCGGGGGCGAAGAAGTCGGATCCTCCTAGAGCATCGGGCAAAGCTTTTCAGATGACCAACGAGGAGGCGAAAGCTTCAACGGATGTAGTGTCGGGTACGTTTCTCCTAAAATCCGTACCTACGCGTGTATTATTTGACTCGGGAGCTAGTTTCTCTTTTGTATCAAGTTCGTTTTGCCAAAAACTGTCCATGCCCACTACGAGTCTAGATTATGCTTTAGTAGTAGAGTTAGCTGATGGTGATTGTTGGTCCCGGAGGTGCTTAACAAGTTTGTAGAAGGGGGGGGGGTTGAATACAAACACAGAAATTTAAAGTTTAATAAGTTGTTTATTGATAAATCAAACACAATTTACATGTTTGTTGCGGAATAGATTAAGACAGACTCAATCTAAACAAACTTAAGAAAACACTAAGATGGTTGCACAAGAATTTCAGAGAATGGGGGATTTAGAATATAGAAAACAAAGGTTTCTATTTGGAGTTCAAGGATTGAGCACACCCTCAGATGGAGGGGTGAACTTCCTATTTATACCCTATGTATTAAATGCATGGCAGGGCACTTTACACGTGGCATTCACTGATTGGATTTGTAAGTCTGACTTTGGGAGACATGCTTTCGGCCGGATCATGAACAGTGTAGTTGACAGAGTTGTTGTACGAATTATGCCAGAGG
Organism: Arctium minus; assembly: GCA_954870635.1. Taxonomy (NCBI): domain Eukaryota; kingdom Viridiplantae; phylum Streptophyta; class Magnoliopsida; order Asterales; family Asteraceae; genus Arctium; species Arctium minus. The sequence goes on along the minus strand of OX941089.1, from coordinate 1,489,077 downwards.
TATGTCCTGTCTGACACATCGTACTGAGTTGTGCAAGGTAAGACAAATGGAAACTTGAGTTATAAGCTTTGTGATCATTCAATCGCTGAATATCTCTTCCTTCAGAGATATCAAGAGTTCAGCGATCGCTGAAGCTTTCCTTGTGTTCCTTCGCGTATAAGTAGAGTTGTCTTTGTTTCACTGATATCCGCATCAGGTCATTAGTAGACTTCTCTTTGTTCAGCAGCTTCGTCTTCGATTCAGCTATGAACATCAGTTGACGCGAGACTTGTCTTCAGGTATTACGTTACTGTTTACATCAGAACTATCAGCGATAACTGAACAGACTTAGTCTGATCGTTGATGGTGAAACACTAATACATATTAAACGTAATTTTCACTAAGTACAGAAAAAGGTCGTTATCAAATCACTGAGAGAGTTTGGATCAACAATCTCCCCCTATTTGATAATGACAAAGTAACTGAAGAAAATTACTTTATAATTCAAAATGATGGAATAATCAGGACTCATAACATACATGTCCCAATTACTATTTTGAGGGATCTTTTACAGTACTGATAGAGTTAAGTACTTCACTGAAATTTTCATTAATCTAGGAAAAGAATTACAAGGTATGAAAATTACAAGTACAAGTGATGTACTAACTACTGTAAGTTAAACTAATAGATTACAAGAAAGAAAACTAATCTATCAGCTATCTAAAGAGGGTTTAGGAGGATTGATCAAATACTCAGGTATTTCTTCTCCTTTTTGCCTTCGCTCTAAAGATTCTTTGCAGATGATCGCTATGATTGGCTCAGCAGCAGGAGAGAGAGTACACCATAGGCACATTAGATCCTTGAGAAGAGCGAGGGGACAGATAGGGATTTCAGAGACTCTTTGAAATCTGAGCTGTTCCTCGTTATCTCTGAAGAAGATTCCAAAAGGTTCTTTAAGAACTTGTCTCGCAGCATATGGTCCGCCAGGAGGCAGAGATAGATCCAGAACTGAAAAATCAGGAGGAGGACCTAACAGAGCTTCTCTTGAAAATTTGATGGAGGTTTCATTCCTGATCACCGCGACATTTTCAGAGGAGGAGGAGACAGGCTTTCTTCTGATCTGCTTTGGCTTAGAAGGAAGAGCTGACGACACTTTTAATATTGCAGCGACTCTGTTGATGAGAGCATCATTTATCCCTTCAACATAGCCTCTGTAGATTGACTTTGATTTCTTCAGTGCGTCTTTGAACTCAAGCCATTCCATATAACCGAAGTCTTCCAACTTTGAAATGAACATAGCCTTGCAACTTCCATCGTCTCTGGTAATCTCCGTAGTGACAGAAACTTTGTCCTTCTTCTTTCTTCCAGAGATAGCAAATGAAACAATCTTCATTGGGTAAGATCGATAGTCGAGTTTATGTTTGCACCAATCAACTGAGCTATCGCTGACCACTAGAGCTTTAGAGCGTTCCTCTTCAATTTATTTTAACAGAGCAGCCTGGACTTCAACTGGTTTCTTCTTCAGTTTCTTGTCTTTGACTTGAGAAGACTGAATTTTGAGAGCCAGAGTGGCATCTCTTTGACAGTCAGCGATCAGCTTCTCAGCCCTGACGGATTCTTCAATTTCAGCTTCAGTCAGGAACTCTAGATCTGTTGATTGAGAGGGGATCTTCAGCCGTTGACTCTCCAGATGAGAGATAATCTCTGTTCTTTTCTTCATCTCTTCCTCTGACCAATGAAGTGGTCTAGAGGGCCTCCGTGGGTGTTGCAGGGACTCATTTTCTTCATCCTCTTCATCAATCTATCTTACAGAGATTGGGATTATCTGGTCATCAGCTTCAGCAGCTGGGATTATTTGGAGCTCTTTTCCCTTAAGCAGGGGAGAGAACTGTTTGGTCAGAAAATGAAAAAGGTTAGATTATTTTTAGAGATGAGAGATAAAGGCTTAGAAAGAAACAGGGGTGGGATTTTTATAGAAGGATAAGGGAACGAGGGAAAGGCATACCTGAGAAGGATTCTCCTCAGATAGTGAAGTCTTCTTCAGGTTTCCCTCAGCAGTAGCACCTTTGCTTTGGGAAGGGGTTCCTGAAGAAGTTCCATGGCTCCCCCCTGCTTTGATAACTTCTTTCGAAGCTATCGCTGATGAAGTGACGGCTGAAGAACCCATAGCGATGGATCTTCTTCATCGTCATCATCGTCATCTTGATGAGGTTCTTCCTCTTGATCTTCAAGATCAAGGGCTTCATCTTCATCGTCCTCTTCTTTTTCATCATTGATTAAATCTTCGAGAGAAGGAGGGGCTTTTTCAGCAGCTATCTCCCCCTCAACCTGAGAGGGAGTTTCCTTCTGTTGGACCTCAGCAGCGACTTCAAACTCCGTATTTTCATCAGCTGCCTTCTCCCCCTCTTTGTCATTATCATCTAGGGAGAGATCTGTGGAAGGAGATGAAGCTTTTGTAGCGGCCAACACCTGAACTTCAGCCTCCAAACAGTCCATACGGCCTTCAAACGCACGAAGATTTGACGTAGCCTGATGAATGAACTCCACGGCAATGTTCAGCGATGTACGATCGTTCTCCGTGAATGAGGGAGTAGGAGTCGGAGCTGGTGCCTTCAGGTGAGTCAGGATTTGCTGAAGAAGAACTTCACAGGAATCAACCTTTGTAGCCAGGGCTGCAAACTGTTGCTGTGAGTGCTCCCTGACTTTGACAATCGATTCTTGGAGAGTAGCGATTTGAGAAACGTCAGCTTTGGAGGCGCAGTTGGCTGTCAGCATCTTCAGTGCTTCACCAGTTGATTGAACAACATTGGTGGTGTTGTTGAGAGAGGCAATCATAGATTCCACCTTTGCACTCAAACTGTTGACATTGGTATCAACAGTCGCCAAACTAGGACCTGAAATATAAGTTAGTTTTTGAGAAATAGGCTTATATGGTGAGTTGGGAGAAGTGTTTAAGGTTATAGGTGTACCTGAATTATCAAACATTTTGTAGAATTGCATAGATTCCTCAAAAGATTGATGTTCAGGTCCTATGGGTCCAAACTGTGGTTGTGTAGAAATAGATGGAGGGTTAGAGATCAAAGAAATAGAGGGACTAGAGATGGGGATAGAAGATGTAGGGATAGGGGTAGTTACCTCAGTTTGTTGCTGAACTGAGATCGTAGGTTGCGTCACTGTTGTTGTGACAGCGACCGAGATCGCTGACACGGTTGAAGTGGGTATTTCTGAGGATGTGGAGGAGAGACCCACGAATGCATCCAAGGAGGTTTGTTGAAAAACATCCTTAGGTATTGAGCAGGAGGTACCTTTCTTCTTGGTTACCTTGGCCTTCTTCGAAGGACCAAGGGAGCCAGTTGATGGTCTTTTGGAAGGTGTAGCGGCAAGGATAGCAGAAGAAGGAACCTCCTACGTGGCCGCTGAAGACGAAGAAGTGAGGAGAGAGAGTCGGGAGCGAAGTTCAAAGATACTTACCTCGTTGGGGAGCGTCTTGACCTCCAGGGAGCGCTGACCCACTTTGGGAAAAGAAGCATCAGCGTTGGTGGGGTAAGTAGCAGGGTATAGAAACTTCAGGTACGCGCAGATGAAGCGTACGTAGGGGACCTTGGGATCCCTCTCGGTCTTCTCTATCTTTGACTTTAGATTGTCAAAGATAGCTGTTGCATAGTCGAAGTTTCTTTCAGCGATCACTGAGTAAGCCATCTGGACCTGAATCTTGCTGGCTTGGTCCAGTAACCCACTTTTCCCACTCATACACTGAATGAAGTGTGAGAAGCTGTAGTTAAGCTGAGAAGGCATCAGTGCCTTCTTCACAAGAGTCAACTTCTTGTTTGGAATCGTCGTCCTTGGCTTGGGTTCCCAAGAGTATTCCATAGCATCCAGGAATTGGATGAGTTCAGCATCAGTGGGTAAGGCGTCGAAATCATTCCTGGGTTTGTCGGGAAATCGCAGAGCTTTCCTCAGCCCTAAGGCTGTCATCATCCCTGTTCCAAGTTCAGTGCAGAAGGAGTTAGCAGGAACTACTTCACCCTTTTTGTTGGTGAGAGAGGTCTCTTCAGCGGTAAACCAGAATTGTTGGAGAAGAGCTTTGGAAGGTGTGGGATCCACAGTGATAGCATAAGCAATGCAGGATTGCTTCAGAAATTTTGCGGCTTCCACCAGATGTGGGTATTTGAGACCATAAAAGTCAAGGCGAGCAAGATGATTGTTTTTGGGAAGTTCAGAATCAGCGATGGCGAACTTGACGTACTTAGAGGCGACAAGTGCAGATTGAGACATTCTGAATATGAATAGATAGAAGAATAGAAGAAAAGTTTTAGTCTAAAAATAAAGAAGGTTTTTCCAGTTTCTATTTTAGGAAAGAAACATAGAAAAATCAACATATTTGAAGATTAAAGAGGTGTTCTTAATATAAGATATAAGAACAAGAAGAAAAACCAAAGATTTTGAATGAAGAAAAATCAAAATAAAATGGTTTTTAAAGAATAAAATCAAAAATGAAAATGATTTTATGTGATAAGAATCTTATAAACCCATAATGGCAGTCCATAAATGGAGTTTTATGTAAAAGATTTAGAAGTAGAATCAGAAGAAGATCAAGAATAACCTGTCGATCTTGAAGGAGATGATGCAAATGCTTGAGAATGCTAGAATTCTTTTGAGAGAGTTTTCTTGCCTTGAAAGTATTTCCAGAAAGCGTAAAATGATAAGAATGGAAAAACATTCTTTTTATACGTTAGAGAGAAGGAGAGAGAGTGTGAGAGGCGGGAAAACAAATGTTCATCATGACATGGACACGTCCCACGAAATTGATTGGATGGAAGGGCAACGGACGAACGTGTCAGAAAAAGGCATGTCGTGGATTGTCGGTTCAAATGACGTCATAGAAGAGAGAGACTATTCATTTGCCCGTTTTGAAATTATCGCTGAAGAAAAGTCAGCGAAAGATTTTTCTTTTTGAAAGTATCCCTGATGGTAAAGATAGGGATGAATTTTCTTTTAAGAAGGATCACTGACTAGAAATATCAGTGATAAATTTATTTTTCAAAAAGCTTTTAATCATTTGAAAAAAGTTCAGTGATTAAAGTTTATATTTTGAAAACATCTTAACTGAATGAAAATTCAGTTGTAGGGATGGAGAGAACATACCTGAGAGTCAGAATGTTTATCAGAAAAAAATGATAAAAGGGAACTTATGATTACTAACACAATGCATGATCTCTGAAGAATTATCCTTCGAGATTCAGCATTCCAAGCTCACTGATGAGAAAGTTGAACCTTGTCTCATCAAGAGGTTTGGGGAATAGATCAGCAAGCTGATAGTCAGTAGGGATGAAATGAAGTTCAATATCACCGTTCATCACATGATCTCTGATAAAATGATATCTGATCTCTATGTGTTTCGTCTTTGAATGTAGCACTGGATTATTTGCTATAGCGATAGCACTAGTGCTGTCGCAATAGATTGGAATCTTTGATAGCTGAAGGTCATAGTCTAATAGTTGATTTATCATCCATAAGATCTGAGAACAACGGCTTCCAGCGGCTACGTATTCAGCTTCAGCTGTGGAAGTGGACACTGAATTTTTCTTTTTGCTTGTCCAACTTACCAGCTTTCCTCCTAGGAGTTAACATCCACCAGTGGTACTCTTTCTGTCAAGTTTACAACCTGCAAAATCACTATCAGAATAACCCGTGAGATCGAACCCTGAGTCTTTGGGATACCAAAGACCGAGGTTAGGAGTTTCTTTCAGATATCTGAAAATTCGCTTAACAACGATCAGATGGGATTCCTTGGGTTCAGATTGATAGCGTGCACATAAACAAGTAGAATACATGATGTCAGGTCGGCTCGCTGTAAGATACAGCAGGGAGCCTATCATTCCTCTATAGGCAGTGACATTAACAGGTTTTCCAGATGGATCTTTGTTAAGTGTCAGGGGAGGTGCCATAGGATTTTTCATCGTTGAAGTTTGTGTAAGATCAAACTTCTTCAACATGTCTTTAACATACTTACCTTGGCTGATAAAAGTACCTTTGTCAGATTGTTTAATCTGAAGACCAAGAAAATATGTCAGCTCACCCATCATACTCATTTTGTATTCTTTCTTCATTCTTTCAGCGAAGCGAGTACACAGATATGGGTTAGTAGAACCAAATATTATGTCATCGACATATATTTGTACAAGAATTATATGACCTTTTATTTTTCTGAAAAATAACGTATTATCAATCTTGCCACGTTCAAAATTTTCAGAGATAAGAAAAGATGAGAGAGTGTCATACCAAGCACGAGGGGCTTGTTTTAGACCATAGAGAGCCTTATCCAATTTATAAACATAATTTCGATACATAGGGTCATAGAACCCTGTAGGTTTTTCTACATAGACTTCGTCATTCAGCTTTCCATTGAGGAACGCTGATTTTACATCCATTTGATACATAATGAAGTCTTTGTAAACTGCATAAGCTAAGAATAGTCGAATTGCTTCGAGCCTAGCCACAGGGGCAAAGGTTTCATCATAGTCTATGCCTTCCTCTTGTCTGTATCCCTGAGCAACAAGTCGAGCCTTGTTGCGGGTTACAGTTCCATGTTCATCTAACTTGTTTCTAAACACCCATTTGGTGCCTATAACAGTTTTATCAGATGGTCTAGGAACGAGATTCCAAACTTTGTTGCCAGAGAACTCAGTCAGCTCTTCTTGCATAGCGTTGACCCATTTTGGATCTCTGAGGGCATCATCAGTCTTCTTTGGTTCTATTAAAGAGAGAAAGTTGACAAAGAGACAGATATTACCTGAGCTTCGTCGTGTCTGGATACCTGCATCTGGATCACCAAGAATTTGATCTATTGGGTGATCTCTGGTCCATCGCTGAGCAGGAGCATGATCGCTTAACTCAGATGTTGGATCAACAATTGGGATGTTTACTGATGAGGACGTTTGAGGTTCATCAGCAATTAACTGTTGAGTAGTGGACAGACTATTGTTATCAGAGAGGTTTTCAGACGAAGGTAGATCTGATGGTAGCAGTGTGTTTAGAGGTTCAGCTGAAACCCATGAGTTGGATTCAGCGTTAGGATGTATGATGTTTGGATCATGATCAGCAGTAGGTGGATCTGTGTGCTGATGGTTTGAAAAGAAAGGTTTTGTTTCTCTGTAATGAGAAAACATCCAAGCATTTAACTCTTCATTGTCAGCGATTGGTTTGGAGTTTGTTGAGCGAGTTTCATCAAAAGTGACATGAATTGTTTCTTCCACATATTGTCTTCGCTTGTTGAAAACTCTGTAGGCTTTGGAGATGGAGGAATATCCTAGAAATATTCCATCATCAGCTTTTGGGTCGAACTTTCCAAGCTGATCTTTGTTGTTTAAGATAAAGCATTGACAACCAAAGATATGAAGAAAGCTGATAGAGGGCTTTCTTCCATGAAAAAGTTCATAAGCTGTCTTTCCAAATCGCTTTACTATCAGCGATCTGTTCTGAGTAAAACAAGCAGTATTTACAGCTTCAGCCCAAAATTGAGTAGGGAGGTGAGAATCGCTGAGCATTGATCTAGCAGCTTCAATGATCGTTCTGTTTCTTCTTTCAGCGACTCCATTTTGCTGAGGTGTTCTTACTGAGGATAAATTATGAGAAATTCCCTTGTTCTCAAAGAAATTGTTCAGAGAACTGTTTTTGAATTCAGTTCCATGATCACTTCTTATTGAACGAACAGTAATATTATTCAGCACTTCCATCTTTTTAACAAAGGATATTAGTTCTTCTGGAGTATCACTCTTGCAGCGAAGAAAGATAACCCAGGTATAGCGAGAGAATTCATCTACAATGACAAGCGTATATTTCTTTCCATCTATTGATTGGATATTGACAGGGCTAAACAGATCCATATGTAAGAGCTGAAGAGGACTTGTCACTGAGGAGACTTGTTTAGATTTGAAACTAGCTTTTGTTTGTTTTCCTTTTTCACATGCTGAGCAGAGAGATTCTTTAGCATATGAGTGCTGAGGAAGACCAGAAACCAGTTCCTTAGAAGAGAGAGAATTCAGGGTTTTGAAGTTTAGATGAAAGAGCCTTTTGTGCCATAGCCAGTTGACATCAGAAGAGGCCTTAGAGAGAAAACATAAGTTTTCAGTGGTAGTAGAGTCCATATCTATTACATAGACATTTTCTCTACGATAACCACTGAGAGCAAGTTTTCCTTTCTCATCCACCACTGAACATGCTTTCTTAGAAAAGCGAACTTCGTAGTCCTTGTCATATAGCTGACTGATGCTTAGAAGGTTGTGTTTCAGTCCATCTACATAAGCGACTCTTCGAAAGGTAGTTGTCCCATTGCTGAGAACACCAAACCCTCGGGTATATCCTTTTCCATTTCCACCAAAGGTCACAGAGGGACCTTTCTCTTCCTTGTATTCAGTGAGCAGGTCTTTTTGTCCAGTTATATGACGAGAACATCCACTATCGAGATACCAGATGCCCTTTGATCCCTGCACACATAAGGAAGATTAAGCGTTGTTTGGTACCCACTTTTCAATGGGTCCTTTTGGGTTAGTGGAGATGGAAGGTTCAGTAATCTTCACAGCAGATGAAGATTCAGCTTCAGTGGTAATCTTCACTTTGGTTAATTACTTAACCTTAGTGGTATTCTTCACCTTGGTCGATTTTTCACCTTTAGTGACCTTTTCAGCCTTGGAGGCATTCATCTTCACTTTAGCTGTTTTATCAGCTTTAGTGGCAGTTGGACATTTGCATGCAATATGGTCAGTAAAACCACAGTGATAACATTTTCTCTATTTGAAAATGGTTTTAGGACCAAAAGTAGAAGGTTTTGCAAGCTTAAGATGAGCAGGGCCAGGTCCAAGAATGCTTTTCTCATGAGATTTGGGAGGAATTTTCATTTCTTCAGATCTCGTGGGTTTAAGGTCAATTTTTAGCTTTGGAGGACAGAGATCGAAGATTTCTATCACAGAGCTAGAGGATTGATTCACTGAAGGTTTATAAGGAACTTTCAGCTTTGCTTTCTTGGTAGCCTTCTGAGGACGAAGAATGGATTTTCCTTTATCCGTAGAGTCTTTGGATTTTTCCTCAGGGATAGAGTTTGAAGAAGGATAAAATTGATCATAAGAAGTGTCAGAGATAGGAGTGACAAACGTTCCAAACTTAAGCATGGAACTTTCTTCTTTAGGCTCATCCTGTGGTGTCCAAAAGCCAAGACCAGTTTTATCACTTTCAGGAGTTTGAGCATTTATTATCTCAGAGATCTTTGTTGATGATTTGCACCATTTCTCAACATGAGCCTTTTCTGCTTTTAGAGCAGCGATGGCTTGTTCGCGTTCAATGCTGATGATTTCATTTATAATGACTTGATCTTTCAACTTCTCTTCTAAAAGAGTTAGTTCTCTGATCTTTTCATGACATTTCTCTAGCTCTTGAGTTAAATGAACATTTTTATTTTCAGCTTGATTTTTGTCGTTTAGAGCATTATAAAGATCAATCGTCAGCACATCAACAGCGCGACTGCTCTCAACTTCAGGCAGAGAGGGATTAGTAGAGATAGATACCTGAGATGATATGTAGCTCATAGAAGGTTCAGATGGTTCTTCCACTTCTTCTTTAATCTCGGCCATGAGGTAGAGATTAGCGACTTCTTCTTCATCAGAACTTGATTCTTCTGATTCAACCCAGTCGTGTTCTTCAGCGATGAGACCTTTACCTTTTCGCTTATAGCTTTTCAGCTTTTGATATTTGTTCTTCAGCTTTAGGTATTTGTCATCACTGGATCTTCTTGAGGTAGAAGGCTTAAAGACCTTTTTAGACCTACACTCACTAGCAAAGTGTCCAGTCTTTTCACAGTTATAGCAAGTGGCAGTAGCCTTATCAACAGGAGTTGATTTTAGCTTTTCAGTAAGAGGGAGAGGCTTATTTCTTCGGAAATTGCTCTTTCTTGCAAATCTCTTAAAAGAGTTTGTCAAGAGTGCTAGGGACTCATCAAACTCTGAAAGATCAGGGTCTGATAGATCCACAGATTTAGAATCTAACTCAGTGATGGTGAGAGTAGATCGCTGAGATGGAATTATCTCTGAAGAGACTAAAGCAACAGGAGTGATTTTGGAGTCTTTTGAATCTTTTATAAGATTCTTCTTTAAGAGATTCGGTTGCTCATAGTTGAGCAATATTCCATACAAAGTGCTGAGATAAAGAGAATTTAAGTCTTTTGTCAGCTTAATACATATTGAATAACCATCCTAGCTTTCAGGAAGACATTCTAAGAATTTTGTTAGGACCTCAGAATTAGAATAGGTCCTACCAATTGTTCTTAGATCAATGATTAAGCAGTTAAACCGCTGATGAACGTAGAGAGAGATTCATTCTTACCAGCGATGAAACTTTCATACTGTCTTACCAAGTTAATCTTTCGAGTCTCTTGGATTTCAGTGGTGCCCTCATATTGAACACATATGGTTTCCCACATTTCTTTAGAAGTTTTCAGATGCATGATGGAATGGAAAACTTCATCAGGCAGAGCCATTGAGATAATGGTCTTTGCTCTTGCATCTATACCTACCTTCTTTTTGTCTTCATCACTCCACTGTCTTATTTCCTTAACGACATAGCGTTCAGGGACAGCTTCAGTGGTGGCAGTAGCGGGAACTGCAGCTATAATTCTAACAGGTTCATAGGGTCCATTTTCTATATACTCAGGTATAGTAGGATCAACACCCTCAAGAAATAGCATCATTCGATTTTTCCATAGAGAAAAGTTATCTCTGCTAAATCGAGGAGGTTTAGAAAGTGAACCATTATCATAGTAGTTAGTGTTTGTGTTAAGTGCCATTTGAGAATAGCAAAGAAGAGAATAAAGCAAGATCTTGTTTATTAGATTAAACAGTCTGCTCTGATACCACTTGTTGGTCCCGGAGGTGCTTAACAAGTTTGTAGAAGGGGGGGGGGGATTGAATACAAACACAGAAATTTAAAGTTTAATAAATTGTTTATTGATAAATCAAACACAATTTACAAGTTTGTTGCGGAATAGATTAAGACAGACTCAATCTAAACAAACTTAAGAAAACACTAAGATGGTTGCACAAGAATTTCAGAGAATGGGGGATTTAGAATATAGAAAACAAAGGTTTCTATTTGGAGTTCAAGGATTGAGCACACCCTCAGATGGAGGGGTGAACTTCCTATTTATACCCTATGCATTAAATGCATGGCAGGGCACTTTACACGTGGCATTCACTGATTGGCTTTGTAAGTCTGACTTTGGGAGACATGCTTTCGGCCGGATCATGAACAGTGTAGTTGACAGAGTTGTTGTACGAATTATGGCAGAGGCATGTCCTGTCTGACACATCGTACTGAGTTGTGCAAGGTAAGACAAATGGAAACTTGAGTTATAAGCTTTGTGATCATTCAATCGCTGAATATCTCTTTCTTCAGAGATATCAAGAGTTCAGCGATCGCTGAAGCTTTCCTTGTGTTCCTTCGCGTATAAGTAGAGTTGTCTTTGCTTCACTGATATCCGCATCAGGTCATTAGTAGACTTCTCTTTGTTCAGCAGCTTCGTCTTCGATTCAGCTATGAACATCAGTTGACACGAGACTTGTCTTCAGGTATTACCTTACTGTTTACATCAGAACTATCAGCGATAACTGAACAGACTCAGTTTGATCACTGATAGTGAAACACTAATACATATTAAATGTTTATAAGAAAGACTATCAGCGATAACTGAACAGACTCAGTCTGATCGCTGATGGTGAAACACTAATACATATTAAACGTAATTTTCACTAAGTACAGAAAAGGGTCGTTATCAAATCACTGAGAGAGTTTGGATCAACAGTGATCAAGTGGTAGTTCGAGAAATTCTAAGAGATTGCAAGCTTGAAATCGAAGGGAGAGAATTCCCTATTGATCTAATGCCTATGGTCATCGGGGGATTTGACGTTGTAGTCGGTATGGATTGGTTGTCAACCAATCACGCAAAAATTCTTTGTGCCAAGAAGTTAATCCGAATTCCGGGTTTGAATGGTCATGCGGTGACCGTGTACGGGGAAAGACGAAAGAGTGAAGTTGCAATCATCAGTCTGGTGAAGGCCCGAAAGTGTTTGGCGAAAGGATGCTCATCTTTTTTGGCATATGTGATGAATGCCAAACTCGAGAAGAAGAAGTTAGAAGATGTCGAAGTGGTGAGGGAGTTTTCCGACGTATTTCCGGACGACTTGTCTGGTTTACCTCCCGACCCTCAAGTGGAGTTCAAGATTGATATGACACCGGGAGCGGCTCCTATAGCCCGAGCTCCATACCGTTTGGCTCCGTCGGAGATGAAGGAAATGATGAGCCAATTGCAAGATCTTCTGGAGAAAGGATTCGTGAGGCCGAGTTCCTCGCCTTGGGGAGCACCGGTCTTATTCGTGAAGAAGAAGGATGGTACCATGCGAATGTGCATCGACTATAGAGAGTTGAATAAAGTAACCGTGAAGAACAAATACCCACTCCCTAGAATCGATGATTTATTCGACCAACTTCAAGGAGCGGGTTGTTTTTCGAAAATTGATCTCCGTTCGGGTTATCACCAAGTGAAAGTCAAAGAGGAGGACGTTCCTAAAACCGCATTTAGGACGCACTACGGTCATTATGAATTTCTAGTGATGCCCTTCGGATTGACGAACGCCCCAGCGGTGTTTATGGACTTAATGAATCGCGTGTGTCGACCTTTCTTAGATAAGTCTGTCATTGTGTTCATTGATGACATTCTAATCTACTCAAAGGATGAAGTCGATCATGCTCGACACCTTCGAGAAGTCTTGGAAATCTTGAGGAAGGAGAAACTCTACGCAAAGTTTTCCAAGTGCGAGTTTTGGTTGAAGGAAGTGCAATTCTTGGGGCACGTGGTTTCGAAAGATTGAGTTAAGGTGGATCCGGCCAAGATTGAATCTATGATGAATTGGGAACCTCCCAAAAGTCCATCCGAGATTCGGAGCTTTCTAGGTTTGGCGGGGTATTACCGAAGGTTCATACGAGATTTCTCCAATATTGCTTCTTCCTTGACGATGTTGACCAAGAAGAATGTAAAGTTTGTGTGGACCGAAGATCAAGAGAAAGCATTTCGGACTTTGCAAAGGAAATTATGTGAACCCCCTATCTTATCCTTGCCGGAAGGATCGGAGGATTTTGTGGTCTTTAGCGACGCATCTAAAATGGGGATGGGATGTGTATTAATGCAAAGAGGAAAAGTGATCGCGTACGCATCTAGACAATTGAAGGTGCATGAGAAAAACTACCCCACTCATGATTTAGAATTGGTGGCAGTAGTGTTTGCATTAAAGTTATGGTGACATTACCTCTACGGCACAAAGTGTACCTTGTACACGGATCATAAGAGCTTGAAGTATGTTTTTGATCAGAAGGAGCTCAATATGAGGCACCGAAGGTGGTTGGAGTTACTTAAGGATTATGACTGTGAATTACTCTACCACCCGGGTAAAGCAAATGTGCTGGCCGATGCCTTGAGTCGAAAAGAGTATAGCGGGAGACTTCAAGCTAAGCTTACAAGGATTGATTTGGTGTCAAGTCTCATGGACAAGATTAAAGAGGCGCAGACTGAAGCATTAAAGGAAGAAAACCTCAAGGACGAAGTGATAACCAAGCAACGGTTATTATTGACTGAAGATAGTAGAGGGATAAAATGTTTCAATGGACAAGTTTGGGTACCAAAGTTCGGTAGCTGCCGAGAGCTACTTTTGGAGGATGCACATAAATCCAAGTACTCTATCTACCCGGGAAGCACCAAGATGTACCGGGATTTGAAGCTACACTTTTGGTGGCCAATTATGAAATTGGATGTAGCTCATTACGTAGAGCGATGTGTGACTTGTTCTCAAGTGAAGGCCGAACATCAACGACCCTATGGGAGCCTTCAATCACTTGAAATACCCGAGTGGAAATGGGACAAAATCACCATGGACTTCGTGACCAAACTACCAAAGACCGTGAGAGGGAACGACACTATTTGGGTTTTTGTCGATCGTTTAACGAAGAGTGCCCACTTTCTAGCGATGCGGGAAACCTTGACAATAGACAAGTTGGCAAAGTTGTACATAGATGAAATCGTCTCTAGGCACGGTATACCATTGTCAATAGTCTCCGATCGGGATAGCCGGTTTACATCAAGATTTTGGGGAGCTTTACACCAAGAGTTGGGTACCCGGGTGAATTTGAGCACGGCTTATCACCCACAAACAGACGGGCAAAGTGAAAGGGTGATTCAAACGCTTGAAGACATGCTTAGATCTTGCGTGATTGATTTTGGCGGTAGTTGGGATACCCATTTACCTTTGGTGGAATTTGCATACAACAACAGTTATCACTCAAGTATTGGGATGGCACCGTTTGAAGCCTTGTATGGGCGGAAGTGTAGAACCCCCATGTGTTGGCTAGAGGCGGGGGAAAAGCAATTTGTCGGCCCGAAAATTGTGCAAGAGACGGCCGACAAAGTTAAATCTATTCGGGAACGGTTGAAAGCGGCGTAAGATCGTCAGAAAAGTTACGCCGACAAAAAGAGGAGACCGACAGAATTCCAAGTAGGAGATCGGGTAATGTTGAAGGTGTCCCCTTGGAAGGGATTGATTCGATTTGGGAAGCGCGGGAAGCTAAGTCCCCGTTTCCTTGGACCGTTTACTATTCTTGAGCGCATCGGACTCCAAGCTTACAAGTTGGACTTACCGCCGGAGATGGATGGAATCCACCCTACATTTCATGTGTGTTATTTGCGGAAATGTTTGGCGGAAGAAGAGAGCGTGATACCACTATCCGAGATTCGTGTGGAGGACAACCGTTGTGTTGAGGAACCCAAAGCTATCTTGGAGAAGGAAACTAAGAAACTTCGCCATAAGGAAGTCGTGATGGTTAAAGTGCAATGGAGACACCACCGAGGCACGAACATGACGTGGGAGTCGGAGGAGGACATGAAGCGTAGATATCCTCACATGTTTGTATAGTAGTGATTTCAGGGACGAAATCGTTTCCAAGTTGGGGAGGATTGTAACACCCCAAACTATGTGTGAATTATCCCTTTCATGTATCATTATAAATTAACCTTGGAGCATAATGCATGCGTATGTTATGGAGTTCTGGCTAGTGGACAGCTACTTGTGCCGTTATCTAATCAGTTTATAATGGAAAAAGGATTTTTTTTTTCGAGCAGCTCACACATCAGGCGACAGTGCCCGGCGACTATGACACCTGTCAAGGTCACAGGGCATAGTCGCGGAGAGACAACGGTCTCGGTACAGGTTCGGCGATAGTGCCCGACGACTATGCCAGGGTCACTATCGCATGATCATAATCGCTAGGGGCATACCGAGAGGACCCCAACGCGGGCGACATTGCCCCGCAACTATGACATTGGCATAGTCGCCGTGTCATCCAAACATGTACCGGGAAAAAAACTAGCTTATAAGTTAGCTTATCAGCTAGCTTTTTTTGCCAAACATAGCCATAATATGATAAATAATGTGTTTATTTCATTGTGTAAAAGATGATGAGCATAATGAGGTTGTTAAAATAACTCAATCTTTGCACCCACCACCACACTCCCAAATACCACAATCTTAACCTTACAAAGTTCCTTTTTTGCCTTATGTTGATACTCATTATGGGAATTTCATTAAATACGTGGATCATTTTAAATGAAGAACATTGGCATTTTATAGAGCCTAAAGCTTGAGGTTATAGCGCAGAAATTCAATGAAAAAACCCTTTCAGACCTTCCAAGTTTGATGATGCATGGAAGAGGTTAAAAGTCTGAAAAGAAACATAAAAGCTGAAAATAGAAATAAAACTCTTTTCCTTCAAAAAGAAACACATAATCAATCCTCCCTCTATCTGTATCTATATCTATACTACATTAATAAGCATTTTGATCAAAACTCTTAAGTGCAACCTATAATGCATAGAGTACAACATTTTAAAGCATAAAACTAAGAAATCTCTTAATAACAAATGTTTATGCATGAGGTACAAACTCTCATTGCATTCCTTTTATCAATGAAAATGTCACTTTTCAGAGATGTAAAGTTATTTGTTGAGATTCAAATTTTTAAGTAATTAAGCATAAAGTACAACTATTTTATGCAAGAAATTCAAAAAACCATGAATTACAACTTATGAGAACATATTGTACAAGTTTAAAGTTTAACAACCCCTGCAACCACCACAAAATAGGAAAGCATCATACTTGCTTTCCTCAACAAAGTTTTTCTTACCCTATTTTAAACTCCAGCTTTATTTCTTATGTTTTATCCCAGATGCCAACAACAACAATCAAATTTGGGAGGTTTCAAAATCTCTTTTGTTCCAGAAAATTTGTTCATGCTTATTTTCAGCAACTTTCTTTCTTCCTAAATTGTTTTAACCAATTAACCTTGTGCCCCTCCACCACCACCATAGAGCAGTGACAGACCCATGATTTTAGGTGAGCGGATGCACAAACGAAAAGCTTAAGAAATTGTTGTCGATGTGTTTTTAGCCGAATTCCCCTATTGGGTGACTTTTTATGTTTTTGGTTGATTTTGAGAGATTTTTTAAGCTTCTGTATTTATTCGATGGGGATTTTTTTTGTGTGTTGATTCAAAGGATTTTTTGGGTTTTTTTTATTGATTTAAAGAGATTTTTTCGATTTTTTGGTTGATTTCGAGATTAAATTTTGGTTTTTTTTTGGGACTTGTGCACCTTTCAATGCTAAATAATGTATGTATATATATATATATATGTGTGTGTGTTTGAATCAAACAAAATCACCACAAAAAAATGCAATTCAAAAATTAATTACAAGAATAATTTATGTCGTATTTTTTTTAAATTATATTAAATTAAGCTCTTATGTATATTTACATAAGATGTAACACCTTTAATTCTGAAGATAGCAACTTATTAAAAATTTTCTAAATACATCAATAAATGAATTATCTACAGCCACAATTTAGATTCAACTTCAAAACAGATGAATAATCTATACAACAATCTATGGTAAGGACGGGTGCTACTAAAACCCATGCATAGTCACTATCTTCAACTTGCGGAAGACTTCACCGAAAACTTACTTTCGAACCTAGCTAAGGCTCGACTCTTCATAGCACTGCTAGAACCGAAACCCCCGACAGGAACCTGGTGCACATGCCGACAAATAAAAAGGTTAGGCTTAACGCCTAGTGAGCTCAAGAGTTTTAACATGAATGAATATATCTTTAAAAGAAAGGAAATCAGTTTAAAACAAGATCCTTCGAAATATTATACTTCAAATGGGAACGACACGTTTTCTCATAATATGCACTTTTAAAGACAATGCTCCCAAACGCACATTTCTTATAAAACGATGCAACCCGTAACTCACCCATAACGGGGTCATAGTTCGATACTCAAATGTGCTAAAATGTAAATAACACCTCGTAGCCCAAAACCCCCAAAAACTCGAGTAGGACATAATACTCGACCCTTAAATAACGGAAAACAATCCATATAAATATGATACGCCATTAAAACATGAAACTGAAGCTTAATACTCACGCGACCATAAAGTGGAATGAAAGCCAAATATAAAAGCATGGACAATTAAATATCCAAAATACAGCGGGCCGACAACGGGGGATACCCGTATCCGTTGAGAGCGGAGGAACACAAAAGTATGCCACTCAAACAACGTTGATCGTACGACACTTCACGACAAGCAAGCCCAAGTGTCCCTACAATCTCTTAACAAGTTTCACCCGAAGAGATAATTGACCTTAACGAACAACACCAGAATTACCGCCAAAGGCTCGGCACACGGGGGATACAACGAAGGCATTGCCCCACATGGCGAGGGTCCCAACGCCCATCAGAGGACTCCCCATAGTCATAATAGCTCAACCGGAACTCAACCACTCTTAGTGCCTACTCGTAAAGACAAGGTCATAAACCATGAGTCCCGGAGTCCAACCCCGTACCACTCAATTGACCATCAAATAAGACTGACTTATGTGCCTATGGATCCAATGCAACACAGTCTAAGATTACATGACTATCCCTGAATGACTAAAGCACTCGAGTCTGTAATTATCAATAACATGCAATAAAATGCATTAAGATGTAAATCATAAATTGGACTCTACATCGTGCCATTAAAACCAGACAAATGTTCTCAAGACTCTTTTAAGCCAACACCGAGCTAAAAATGCTCGAAATCCATTTGACCAACAATTACCGGTCCCCCAAAATATGAAATCTCTTTAAACGACGAATACGTAGACACGTACCTCAAAGACGTGATTAACCCAAAACTCAACACGTATTGGGACCAAGATTTTCCAAAGGATTTATAAATACAAATACACCAAAATGCATGTAACATGAAATAGACTTCATTTGTGCATAATCGTCAAAGATGTATAACTCGTAAAATAGATCTTGCTTGTACAAGATCACCAAGAATACGTAATTCATGCTATTTAGTTGTTGAAGCGTTCAAAACCCAATATAAGCATTTTAAGAGGTTAACACAACCCAAGCTTACCAAATATGAAAACTTATCAAAATACTCACACTTTGACAAATAACCACTTAAAACATATTTTACTTCAAAATACTAAAAACTTATCAGCAGTTAACCATTTCATGTAAAACATTTTAAAATAAACATTTTGGCATGTACACCGTTTTCACAAATCAACTTGAACTCACCTTGCTAGATTTAGGCTAAATCTAGATTTCACCCAACGAGCTCTTTTGAAGGCCGCTTGAATCCTCAAGCCGAGAACTTCCAAAACCTAGATCCATACATTCCAAACCATAAATATCCATAATCAACAACATAGAAACATTCCCCAACATTATATACCAAAATCCCTAAACGAGATCAAAACCCTAGTTTCTCCAAAACTAGCAAATCCGAGATTAGAGATACCAAACACTAAGAAACCACCAATGGAGCATTTATAACATTAAATCAAGAAAGCTTACCACTAGAGATGACGAGACTTGCCGAGAACACCCAATCCAACTCTTCAACCCGAGCTCCCAACCGTTAAACTTGATGAGGAAGATGAAGAGGGAGGTTTTGTGGCTCAAGCTCCCAACTAGCTAGATGGTGAATAATCATGTGATTTGAGGAGGAAAAACCCCCAAAATATGTTAGGGTTCGGTTTTGGTGTTTGGGAGAGAAAAGGGAAAAAGATAGAAGTGAGAATGAGGGAAATGGTTGAGAATCGCGACTCTTAAAAGACCCTGGGGCCGACCGCGATTGTGCCCGGAGATTGTGCCAGGGCACTATCGCCCAAAACGTACCGCGGGTACACCCCCGCTGGGGATTGTGCCCGGCGATTGTGCCCAGGGCACTCTCGCCAGGGCACTATCGCCCAGAGTGTACCGAAGCTCGTTTCTTCCCATTTTCCATATAGACCACCCATGACGCGATAAGGCTTAATAGGTAAAATATAGGGGATGAAATTCTACGTTAAGAAACAAGAATTTCTCAAAGGGTTAACTTCACGGGTAGAGATTTACGAGTGTTACAATCCTCCCAACCTTAGAATGATTTCGTCCTCGAAATCTAGATTCCCATGGAACTTTGCCCGCAGAAGGATTTCCCTTAACTCTTCTTCCAGCACCACTATTAGGACCTTTTTACTGATACACACATATGCTGCCCCTCTTGGGCACAATATGCTCATAACCGAGCGAACACTTAACTCTCCAAAGTAACCTTTTACCCACAAGGTTACGGACGTCTCCCAACCTTGGATGACCATTACTACCCCGAGGTAATTTTGTGATCTCAACTTTACACTGACCAATTCCCTTCGGATCTATACGGTTCCGAACTCAATCGTAACCAAGCTTCCAAAATCCTCGGAGTTCAGCCGATCCATTCCTAATATCTACAAAGATATTCTTCCGAGGCGCACCAATGCGTCCTTCAGGTAACTGCTTAGCCCAGATTCGGTCAACACTCACTCCGTTCCAATACCAACCTCACAGCATTCTCCAACATAAAGTCCTTATCACCATAGGAATGCCTAAACACATCGGTACTTGCTCATCCACACCTAATCTTCTTTCAAATTTCCATCACCGTAAGGTCATTATTTCCCATGATCCAACCGGGATATTTCTGAATACCCCAAGATATTTTGACTTCAAGGACACAAGTCGACACCTAGGACTAAATGGTGACCTCGAAAACGTGGGCACCCCACCCAAAATTTCAATCCAGACGGATGGTCGCACTAAAGATGACACCAAACAGGGTGCTAAAAATCCCAAGTCTTACATTTCTAACAGATGGTGACCTCGAAAACGTGGGCACCCCACCCAAAATTTCAATCCAGACGGATGGTCGCACTAAAGATGACACCAAACAGGGTGCTAAAAATCCCAAGTCTTACATTTCTAACAGACGGACCGCAAAAATTTCTTTTGATTGCGAAGTCCACAAGGACGGTACACCATCACATAAACTATGATGTCACACCGACGAGCAGTCCACCAAGACGAACCCAATCTAATTGCAGACCATCACCTAAGACCTTATCCCGCATGATTACCGAAGTATAATATCACCCCTTAAATAACTGGGAAACTTAAACCTACTATTTCCATAATACAAGCGCGCACAGATTCCAAAAACACTCCACGCCCAAAATATCAAGGCTGACCGCGAGTCGGATCATCCGACGCTTCAAATCCCAAGGACTCCCTTAGTCCCTAATTACAACTCCTTTTTCTACAGGGGTTTAAATCTATAGGCCTAATGAGTTTAAGGTTTTTCGACCAATATGCCACTTTGAAATTTATAAAACTTTCAAATACACAAGCGATTAAGCGATTAGACGTGCGGTAAAAATACACTACCGTTCAATCGATAGGTTTCAAAATTGATCAACAACACAGCGCATAATAAACTATTTCCAAAACTCATCGATTCAACACTTACGTTAATAAAGGCAATAATAAAATATGCGCAACAATTTACACTATATACATGAAAATAAATTCTTGCACCACAACACGTGCAATAAATGTTTGTAGAACTCCAAAAGGGAACTCACAATTTTATCTTTAAAATTCTGCCCCTTTAACCAAAAGACGTTGCGGCGTAAGGTTAACAACAACTCTATATGCAACAGTTTAATCCCCAAAACCAGGTAAAATGATGGAAATGCAAATAAAATTTCAAAT
Source organism: Arctium minus (assembly GCA_954870635.1). Lineage (NCBI taxonomy): Eukaryota > Viridiplantae > Streptophyta > Magnoliopsida > Asterales > Asteraceae > Arctium > Arctium minus. Next base: position 1,467,879 of record OX941089.1, on the reverse strand, counting down.
CGAGTTTAAAGCTTTAGGTCGCCAAGATAAACACATTTGACCATAACATAAATTACAACGGCATGGATGCCGCTAACTCGTTACAAGCATTGCGGAAATTACTTAGCAGTAAAAGTTGATGATTAAAATACGATCAGAACAAAAGTCCTGTTTTAAAATAATGTAAATCGTTTATGCAATCACTCACACCAACGTTATACTTAAATCCAATGCACATAGCATGCGACGATTGACGTTTGCATAAAGCCAAAGATAATTTACATGGTAATGAAACCCCCAAAACAACATGTGGGATGACGTCAATTAACAATATTCATAAAATAACGCACACCATGATGTACAAGTACATGATCCCAAAATTATTTACGCGACGCAAAAGACGTAAGATGAGACATCATAAACTCAACTGAATTTTCGCAAAACTCATAAACGCTAAAATCAAGTGGTGTCAAAATTTTCATTTCTCAACAAAGTGTGCAAGACGACAAGATGGCTGGAATATTAAACTTTTAAGAGTTCCCTCTTTTGAGTGCAATGAAAGGTAAGTGACACTTTTGACAAAATTTACATGGAACACGACGCCGAATAAACTCGTAAGTTTATACGAAACAGAAATTAAAACCCACGCATCGAAATAGACATGCAAAACAATACTCCATGAAATTTAACAAAATTCATACAAACTACAATTCTCAAGAAATTCCGACTCAAAGCATGGGAATAACTTTTCCTTTAAAACCATTGACATACATGGAGGTGATCCAATGTCTAGGTTAAAATCTCCTAGTTGCTTTCCCAATACCCAAACGACCTTAAAACATGGACATTTACAATATCCGGAAATAGCATTAAACATGAGGCGTAAAAGAAGAGAATTTAGATAACACTTTACAATTACGTGCAACAAACAATTTCATGCATGCTTAAGCTCACAGTTCAAAATCTGATGAGGGCTAAATGTTTTCTAAAACTTTATAATTCAAAACACTTTAAGTTTGGCGAACATGAGAAACAATTTATGCAAACTTATTTTAGAAATAACTTTAGTGCATGAATTTGGTCGGCATTCACCCCTCCGGACTACGCTTCTCAACAACCCGACATACTAATGTCATCCGGGTGTATCAAACATCTTAGGGCAACAATCCCATTATTTAACTTACAACTTTCCTCGAAACAGAATCGATCTGTCGAACCGATAGTTATACTCCAACCAAAAATTCTGACCCAAGGTGGTCAACTTAAGGCATTCCTCACACTTTAACTATCACTTCTAATTGACATCGCTATGAACGTCAATCCTCCCTTAGCATACTCGCTTAGAAACTTTCTCACTACCCCAACGGTCATCATACCAAGGTAGTTCAAGTATACAAATGTAACACGTAGGTTCATCATAACACTGGCCAGGTGCCATTATGAACGTACCGTACATGATCATCCTTGCGACCCTCAGCAAGTTTCCCGTTTCTAGCGACTCGATCAGTCCTCAAAGTATCTTATCTTAGGGTACCTAATGTGCAACTTCACTTTCAATTACTTATAAGAACTCTAGTTTGAGTCTAGGCATTCAAAAATCAATACCCAATTCTCTCAAACTTAAGCTCTGATACCAACTTGTAACACCCTTAATTCTGAAGATAGCAACTTATTAAAAATTTTCTAAATACATCAATAAATGAATCATCTACAACCACAATTTAGATTCCACTTCAAAACACATGAATAATCTATACAAGAATCTATGGTAAGGACGGGTGCTACTAAAACCCATGCATAGTCACTATCTTCAACTTGCGGAAGACTTCACCGAAAACTTACTTTCGAACCTAGCTAAGGCTCGACTCTTCATAGAACTGCTAGAACCGAAACCCCCGACAGAACCTGGTGAACATGCCGACAAATAAAAAGGTTAGGCTTAACGCCTAGTGAGCTCAAGAATTTTAACATGAATGAATATATCTTTAAAAGAAAGGAAATCAGTTTAAAACAAGATCCTTCGAAATATTATACTTCAAATGGGAACGACACATTTTCTCATAATATGCACTTTTAAAGACAATGCTCCCAAACGCACATTTCTTATAAAACGATGCAACCCGTAACTCACCCATAACGGGGTCATAGTTCGATACTCAAATGTGCTAAAATGTAAATAACACCTCGTAGCCCAAAACCCCCAAAAACTCGCGTAGGACATAATACTCGACCCTTAAATAACGGAAAACAATCCATATAAATATGATACGCCATTAAAACATGAAACTGAAGCTTAATACTCACGCGACCATAAAGTGGAATGAAAGCCAAATATAAAAGCATGGACAATTAAATATCTAAAATACAGCGGGCCGACAACGAGGGATACCCATATCCGTTGAGAGCGGAGGAACACAAAAGTATGCCACTCAAACAACGTTGATCGTACGACACTTCACGACACGCAAGCCCAAGTGTCCCTACAATCTCTTAACAAGTTTCACCCGAAGAGATAATTGACCTTAGCGAACAACACCGGAATTACCGCCAAAGGCTCGGCACACGGGGGATACAACGAAGGCATTGCCCCACATGGCAAAGGTCCCAACGCCCATCAGAGGACTCCCCATAGTCATAATAGCTCAACCGGAACTCAACCACTCTTAGTGCCTACTCGTAAAGACAAGGTCATAAACCATGAGTCCCGGAGTCCAACCCCGTACCACTCAATTGACCATCAAATAAGACTGACTTATGTGCCTATGGATCCAATGCAACACAGTCTAAGATTACATGACTATCCCTGAATGACTAAAGTACTCGAGTCTGTAATTATCAATAACATGCAATAAAATGCATTAAGATGTAAATCATAAATTGGACTCTACATCGTGCCATTAAAACCGGACAAATATTCTCAAGACTCTTTTAAGCCAACACCGAGCTAAAAATGCTCGAAATCCATTTGACCAACAATTACCGGTCCCCCAAAATATGAAATCTCTTTAAACGACGAATACGAAGACACATACCTCAAAGACGTGATTAACCCAAAACTCAACACGTATTGGGACCAAGATTTTCCAAAGGATTTATAAATGCAAATACACCAAAATGCATGTAAAATGAAATAGACTTCATTTGTGCATAATCGTCAAAGATGTATAACTCGTAAAATAGATCTTGCTTGTACAAGATCACCAAGAATACCTAATTCATGTTATTTAGTTGTTGAAGCGTTCAATTCCCAATATAATCATTTTAAGAGGTTAACACAACCCAAACTTACCAAATATGAAAACTTATCAAAATACTCACACTTTGACAAATAACCACTTAAAACATATTTTACTTCAAAATACTAAAAACCTATCCGCAGTTAACCATTTCATGTAAAACACTTTAAAATAAACATTTTGGCATGTACACCGTTTTCACAAATCAACTTGAACTCACCTTGCTAGATTTAGGCTAAATCTAGATTTCACCCAACGAGCTCTTTTGAAGGCCGCTTGAATCCTCAAGCCGAGAACTTCCAAAACCTAGATCCATACATTCCAAACCATAAATATCCATAATCAACCACGTAGAAACATTCCCCAACATTATATACCAAAATCCCTAAACGAGATCAAAACCCTAGTTTCTCCAAAACTAGCAAATCCGAGATTTGAGATACCAAACACTAAGAAACCACCAATGGAGCATTTATAACATTAAATCAAGAAAGCTTACCACTAGAGATGACGAGACTTGCCGAGAACACCCAATCCAACTCTTCAACCCGAGCTCCCAACCGTTGAACTTGATGAGGAAGATGAAGAGGGAGGTTTTGTGGCTCAAGCTTCCAACTAGCTAGATGGTGAATAATCATGTGGTTTGAGGAGGAAAAACCCCCAAAATATGTTAGGGTTCGGTTTTGGTGTTTGGGAGAGAAAAGGGAAAAAGATAGAAGTGAGAATGAGGGAAATGGTTGAGAATTGCGACTCTTAAAAGACCCTGGGGCCGACCGCGATTGTGCCCGACGATTGTGCCAGGGCACTATCGCCCAAAACGTACCGCGGGCACACCCCCGCTGGCGATTGTGCCCGACGATTGTGCCCAGGGCACTATCGCCCAGAGTGTACCGAAGCTCGTTTCTTCCCATTTTCCATACAGACCACCCATGACGCGATAAGGCTTAATAGGTAAGATATAGGGGATGAAATTCTACGATAAGAAACAAGAATTTCTCAAAGGGCTAACTTCACGGGTAGAAATTTACGAGTGTTACATAAGACAAAAAGGAGATAAAAAGAATCTAAAGATTTAACATTATTTTTTATTGAGTACAACAAGGGTTCAAAAGATATGGACAAAAATATTCTTTTGTCAAACCCGATTTGAAAATTGTTAGTTAAATATCAAATGCCAATACGTTATAGTGTACTATCCTGTATTTTTTATGGAATTCAATTCTTTCACTTGAGCCAAGGAAAAAAGATGAATTCCATCATCTTCTTTATGTCAACCGAACGTATAACGTATAGGATTTGGAATTTGGTCAAAGGTATTATCCATTCCAATTCCTTCAAAATCAATGAACCAAACATCTCCTAAGTATTTTTGAAATTTAAGATTACAAGTTACTATAGCTTACGAGTTGAGTTATCTTAAAAATATAATGAATCTTTTAATTAAACAAATTATATTTAAAAAGAAAAACGAGTATTTTATTCGATATCCATATTGAATTATATATATATATATATATATATATATATATATATATTTACAATTTATTTTAGCATGATTTTCAAAATTTCGATAACAATATGTTTTCCGAGGTTTATTGAGACTTACGGTTTTTAATGTTTACCTGTATTTTACTATTCATAATCAATTCATTTGAAGAAAGAGTGCTTGATAAAACTTTTTTTTATTTTAATATAATAACGGAATTGGCATTTGTTATTAAAAAATTATTATACTTTCAAAATCTGGTTTTAAAAAAGAATAGTTTTATCCATATGTTTTGAACCCTTGTTAAAATTCTTTTTTATCTCCTTTTTGTCTTATGTAAATATACATTAATATAATTTAAAAAAAATAGGACATAAATAATTTTTAGTAATTAATTTTTGGATTTTAGGTACTTTAAAGCATGAACCACAGAGCAGATACGGATGGTGGTGGAGCTCTGCCTCCTCCTCCAACCCTTGGTACAAAACGATGGGGGCTATAAATTGTAGGCCAACAAAAACAAGTAGCACACAAGACACAAGACCAAATGTCTCTCTCTCTCTCTTTCATTTCTTTTCTTTCAGGTACGTCTCCCTCCCCCCCCTTCATTGTTCTTCATGGTTTTTTCTATTTTTACTTTATTTTTATCTAAAGACAGAACATTAATACTATCTTTATATATCTATCTATCTATGTATATATGATCGATAGACTCTATATTTCTAAAATCCAAAAATTAATTACTAAGAATTATTTATGTCCTATTCTTGTTTTTTAAATTATATTAATGTATATTTAGTTATTTACATAAGACAAAAAGGAGATAAAAAAGAATTTTAACAAGGGTTCAAAACAAACATATGGATAAAACTATTCTTTTTTCAAACAAGATTTTGAAAATATAATGGTTATTTTAATATCAAATGCCAATTCCGTTATTATATTAAAAATAAAAAAAGTTTTATCCAGACCTTGTCGTCACCGTCACCGTCACCGCCACCGCCACCGCCACAGGAGCAGGAGCAGGAGCAGGAGCAGGAGCAGGAGCAGGAGCAGGAGCAGGAGCAGGAGCCACACGGATGGGTAATGGTTCATATGCATGTCTTCCGCAACACCATTTTTGACGTCGCTCACAACTATGGCGAAGGGAGATCTTTCAATAAGGTTCCTGAACTCCTTACGCTTATGTTCGTGGTGACCTTCGAGATGGTCGGAATCCTCGCGGCTTCCCTAGACGATGGATTTCCTTTTAAAACCCACCGTATACAAACCGGTCTCATTAAGATCTTCTTAGGGGCTTCCGCAATTTTCAGGTTGGTGATGTTGATCCCCCACCCCGATTCATCTTGGACCTTCATCTTTGGCCTGGTCAAGATGATCTTTCTGATCATCACTCTGGCCATGGCGACGTCCGTTCTCCCATGGAAGGACCGACATCGCCATGGCTAGAATTATGATCAAAAAGCACATCTTGATCAAACGAAAGGCGAAGGTGAAAGGTGAATCGGGTGGGGGATCAACATCACCAACCCGAAAACTGCGGAAGCCCCTAAGAAGATCTTAATGAGACCGATTTGTATACGGTGGGTTTCAAAAGGAAACCCATCGTCTCAGAAGCAGTGAGGATCTCGACCAACCCGAAGATTACGATGAACATAAACTAAACCGTATCGGGAATCTTGTTGAACAGTCTTCCTTCGCCGTAGATGCGAGCCCTGTCATTAATGGCGTTGAGGAAGGTTTGCATACACCTTATTTCAGATCCGGCAACATCATCTTGATTCGGTTGCTGGTTACTGCCACTGCTGCCGTTTGGTGGAGGATTCTGTTGCTGCTGGTTACTGCCGCTGCCTGTCTCACGGATGATTTCGGGGTAATCGATGGAAGCTCCAATGGTAGCATGCCGTGGGGGGTGGGGTTTAGTCTTAGGATTCTTGGTTACATTCCATTTACTTCGAGACAGTGACCGACTTCTTTTACCATCTCTAACTCTACCACCTATTAGCGGTGCATGATGCATGGTGCATTCCACTATCCTCTTTAGTAGCACATCAGTGGCGGATCCAATATTTTTGCCCTGATCGGAATTGGAAGCTGGACCTGCACTGCAACAACAAAAAACTCCTATTTCAACATCTAAAAATACGACAGCTGAAGAAACATGCACATAATCATAATACAAAAGTTGTAAACTTTTAACAATAAATATGAAATAAACAAATCTCAAACGGTTTTAAAGGATACAAAATATAAAACTTTTAAGCTTTTGCAACAACTAGAGTGTAGTTTCATCAAAACATGATCAATTTTATCAAGTTTACCACCAAGCCAGTTAGGTCAAAGTTAATACAATTTAAGACTTAAATGCATGTCGAAGAAAACAGTTTATAAAAAATGAACTTATTGCATCTATAAACCAACTAAAACCCATCAAGGCAGAGGTAGACCATATTATTAGCTTTTGCTCTAGTCCACATCTTCCATCAAAAACCAACAGATCTGGAGTACACTTATGAGACCACAGTAACAGAAGAATATATGTTACAATTTGAAGGTTTTCATACATGTTCATAATTGTATAAACAATAAACCGAGGTTCTAAATGACGTGAGGCGTGACGTGGCGGCGAGGCCAAGCCTCAAGCCTTAGGAGCCACGGTGAAGTCATGGCGTTTTCAAGGCGTGACTTATGACGTCAAATTTCTAATTCATATATAATATTATAAATAAAATCGTATGTTTTATAGTGTGACGCTTCATCCAAAATAACGTGCCAATATTCACAAGGTGAGATGATTAAATATCATAATGCACACATGTTGAATTTGCAGTAAAAATTGCAACTTATTCATTTCAACCTAAGGCACCATTTGACTATAAAAAACAAACCTATGGATATTTTTTTTACAAAATCATCTTTGGTCTGATGATTAGTTTCTTGCACTTTATATCCTATATGCAGCAGCACCCAAGATTAATTAACCGTAAATAGGGGCCGTTTACCGAATGCTTATCCGGGTAAGTGCTTACCGGTAAACTTCAACACTATTTCTTACTTACCGGGTAAGATTTTAGTCCACAAAAACGGTATCGTATGCAACAATTTATCGGGTAAGCGCTAACTGTGGTAAGAGATGACGACCCTCACTTACTGGGTAAGACTCTCGGTCCTTGCCTTCGCTTTTAACCGGGTAAGATTCTTGCTCCTTTCCATATGCATCCGGTAAGGTAAGGTGGCTTGGTAAGCGCTTACCCGGGTAAGTGAACGACCCCTAAATGACCCTAGCTAAATCATCATCAAGTATAAATTGTTTATACTTTTAAACTGAGGGGTTATCAAATGAGAACAGTAACTATTTAAAAGAAAATGAGAACTAACAAAATCATTTTGGATTTTACATTAAAAAAGCCATGCATACCTGAAGCCGCAGCTAAAGTCCTTTTTTGGTGTTTTAATGTAAAATTATCAATGATTTTGTAAGTTCTCGTGTTCTTTTAAACAAATATCGTTCTCATTTGAATCTGAACTTCTTTAAATAATACTCCAATTATTAACTAGGTATTTAGGTATCATATATTGTTCAATTACATTAATTATTAATTTAATTTTTTGTTTATATATATATATATTGATCTAGAGTATGTCGATTTTATTTTTATGTCATTATGATACATACAAGTTTGAATGTGCTTTCCCAACGCGAATCCCACCACTTCCAAGTTGCAAAGAGGTCCAGGTGATCCTTACTTACCGAAAATTACGGGTGTTACAATGTAGTTGCTAGCTCGCTAGTCCTCTGGATGAAAACTCAACTGAAAGCGCAATTACTGCTAATCCTATGCAGCACTCAAAAACAAAACACATCGATGTGCGATACCATTTCATAAAGGATCATGTGGAAAAATGTGACATAGAAATGCATTTTGTTCAAACTGGCTACCAACTCGCCGATCTTTTTCCTAAACCGTTAGATGAAAAGAGATTTAAAATTTTAATTAGTAAACTCAGCATGTTGAATGTATGTTTGAATGACCATCCATGATATGAGGGGGAGTACATGTTATTATGCTTATTTGTCTATGCTTGGTTTACCTGAACAGTTGCTAATATTGCTCAAATACTGACCAATGCGGAATCATTTATAAAATGATTACCAAAATCTTAACTTTGCAGGATATTTCGTGTGACTATGGCTTCTGAATAATTCAGTTCAGAACCCGTTCTTCATAGTTTTTCTTCTTATGGATGCTATCACGATTATATCTTTCAAAAGAAGTTTTTACTTTGAGGAGGAGTTAGTGGAATTTTAATGCTATATCTTTTAGGGGGAGTAGATATAAGAACATTAAATTTTCATTGTTATATTTTTCTGATAAGTTGACCTTTTACATGTATTAAGGGGAAGTACCTGACGTTTTGTCAAGATGATATTCATCTTAAATGTACAAGCCACTTCTTATTCTCAAATGTTTTAATGAATTAAGAAGTGTGATTTTAAATGATTTTCGTTTGGATACTTTATTGTTTAACTGACCGTGTTTCCAATAACAAATACTTGTGTAATTGTCATGTCTTTATACTGTCAAGTATTCTTACACGCATCGGTTCAGTACATTTCTTTTTGACTTTGTTATTACCATGTCTCAAAAGTTAAATCTTTCGATGGTAATACTCCCGTTTGAAATTCATTATTTGTTTGAATCAGACACCATTTCTTACTAAATGTGCTTTCATTGATAATATTGTTTATATTTTGTTCTTATAAACATTTTACGTCTTTGATATCCCAACTTATTATTCTTCATGATAATTTGATCTGATCGAATCATTGTCAGATTCTCAAAACACTTAAATCAAATTCATTTCATTCATTCAATTTTATTGTTTTGAGAAATCTTAAATGCTTCAAATGCTCAAATTCATTCTTATCTTTTAATGAGCATACATATACCGATGATGATATCTTGTGCTAAATTGTCAAGATAAACTGTTGAGCAACATTATTGCTTTTTAGGATAAAATCATGGGTTCAATGTGAGATCTTAAAAGAACTTCCATGGATTCACGTTAACCAGTGTTTCCTACTCTGGAAATAATCCTACGAGTGATTGAGGGGAGATGGGTTAAAAGATTAGAGTGTGGGAGTGTGCTGAGACAAAATGAAAATGAGAGATTGGTTAGAAGTGAAAGATTAGAGTGTGGGAGTGTGCTGAGATAAAATGAAAATGAGAGATTGGTAAATTTTCGAAAAAAAAATCCTATAAAACGCTTTCACTAAACACAATCTTGCACAAAATTGTTCGAGCCTCTCTTGTGTTGCGACTCAAAGATAAGTACGCTTGCTTGAGGTATTTTAGAGCGTGTTCGATAGAGTCTCCATAATTTCACCAAAATGGAGAAGAAAAAAAAAGTTAAAAGATTTACATTCAACTCCACATATCATCAATAAATTAATTTATTATTAATCAAATATCGAACATAACCCTTCAACAATGACAAAATAGGTAAGTTCAAAGCAACATAAGGGCAGTAAAGTAATACTTTCGATCAGAGGGCGCATAATGTTTTACCTGGTTCGAGGTGAGATCTGATTGCCTAACATCTTCTTCTTGCCTGAAAGATATTAGTGGTACCTCCAAATTCAATCATGCACCTAATGATGTTAATTTATAGGGGTTCTTGAACAAAAAGCTATCTGGCCAAGGCTTGACATTCATAGTTGGGGGTGGATTGATCTCGTATGTTGTTCCTAACTTACCCCTCGTGATAACTTTACTATATTATTAAGCATTCGACCGAAACGAATTTGATGGAATTTGATCACACATTTGGTTGGTAGAAATTTGATGGAATTCAATTCTTTCACTTGAGCCAAGGAAAAAAGATGAATTCCATCATCTTCTTTATGTCAACCGAACGTAGGATTTGGAATTTGGTGAAAGGTATTATCGATTCCAATTCCTTCCAAATCCATGAACCAAACATCTCCCAAGTATTTTTGAAATTTAAGATTACAAGTTACTATAGTTTACGAGTTGAGTTATCTTAAAAATATAATGAATCTTTTAATTAAACAAATTATATTTAAAAAAAACGAGTATTTTATTCCTTTTATTCGATATCCATATCGAATTATATATATATATATATATATATATATATATATATATATATATTTCAATTTATTTTAACATGATTTTCAAAATTTCGATAACAATATGTTTTCCGGGGTTTATTGAGACTTACTGGGTTTTTAATGTTTACCTGTATTTTACTATTCATAATCAATTCATTTGAAGAAAGAGTGCTTTATAAAACTTTTTTTATTTTATTTTTAATATAATATTGGAATTGACATTTGATATTAAAATAATCATTATACTTTCAAAATCTGGTTTGAAAAAAGAATAGTTTTATCCATATGTTTTGAACCCTTGTTAAAATTCTTTTTTATCTCCTTTTTGTCTTATGTAAATATACATTAATATAATTTTTAAAAAAAGAATATGACATAAATAATTCTTAGTAATTAATTTTTGGATTTTAGGTATTTTAAAGCACCAACCACAGAGCAGATACGGATGGTGGTGGTGGTGCTCCATTCCACAACCAACCACAGCAGCAGATACACAGATGGTGGTGGAGCTCTGCCTCCTCCTCCAACCCTCGGTACAAAACGATGGGGGCTATAAATTGTAGGCCAGCAAAAACAAGTAGCACAATCACCACCACCATCCGTATTTGCTCTGTGGTTGGTGCTTTAAAGTACCTAAAATCCAAAAATTAATTACTAAGAATTATTTATGTCCTATTCTTTTTTTTAATTATATTAATGTATTTTTACATAAGACAAAAAGGAGATAAAAAAGAATTTTAACAAGGGTTCAAAACATATGGATAAAACTATTCTTTTTTCAAACTTTGAAAATATAATCTCTCTCTCTCTCTCTATTTCAATTCTTTTCTTTCAGGTACGTCTCCCTCCCCCCTTCATTGTTCTTCATGGTTTTTTTTATTTTTACTTTATTTTATCTAAAGACAGAACATTAATACTATCTTTATATATCTATCTATCTATGTATATATGATCGATAGACTCTATATTTCTAATGTTTCTTCTCACACAGAAAGAGAGAAGAAACATTAGAAATATAGAGTCTATCGATCATAGATAGATAGATAGATAGATAGATAGATAAAGATAGTATTAATGTTCTATCCTTAGATAAAAATAAAGTAAAAAAAAATACCATGAAGAACAATGAAGGGGGGAAGGAGACGTACCTGAAAGAAAAGAATTGAAATAGAGAGAGAGAGAGAGAGCGCCACTTGGTCTTGTGTCTTTTGTGCTACTTGTTTTTGCTTTTGCTGGCCTACAATTTATAGCCCCCATCATTTTGTGCCGAAGGCTGGAGGAGGAGGCAGAGCTCCACCACCATCTGTGTATCTGCTGTTGTGGTTGGTTGTGGAATGGAGCACCATCACCACCACCATCCGTACAGGCCCGATCCTGACATTTTTTAGGCCCTGGGCGAAATGTAAAAATGGACCCTCGATAACTACGAAATTATTTTCAATATATTGTTTATATCATCAAAAATAACATTCAAATAATACTAATAATTCATATAAAACCGATTTCCCCAATATTTCTAGCGCACGATTAATCAATAATAATTTTCAAATTAATATTATCTACCATATCATTTTTACATAACATCGTCAATCAGTTTCATCATCAAAGACATCTTATGATATACCTTTAACATATAGATTAAAATCATTTGACGCCACTATATTGACCATTCAGAGTAATAGTTTAAGTAAATCATCATAAATCAGTAGATATTCCACATGTTACTTGATGTTAATCATCATTTTGAACTTTTAGGGATGAAACAAACTTTTTAAGAACCATCAATCTTAGAATCAAAATTCATGTTGATTGTAGTTTGAAATCTTATTCTTATTTTAGAGATAAGAGAGTACTTAATATTCATGCACCCAATATTAGATAATAAAGAGTCAATAATATATGAAAAAGAAGTATCTTTGAAATCCTAAATATAGATATATTGGGTCGTTTCATATAGTTTGGTAATTGTTTTTAAAATGTAAGAGTTTTCTTAGTTAATAACAAGAAATCTACTATATTCTAACACAATAAAATTCATGTGGATGGCATAATAAAAAGAGTATATAGAAGATGAGTAATGGAGTATACATCAAAGATTATATCAAAAATAGTTTTTATATATTAGTACTAAATAAAAAAACTTTGAGAAACAATAAGCAATACTATAAAATGAAAGACTAAATAACTTTTTACAAATTTCTTGTCCAATGTTATTAATTAATACATATTTGGGCCCTTAATATAATGTTAAATTCTTTTTGGGTCCTATTATATATATACTATAATTTTTTTTATCTACCAACCAAATGTGTGATCAAATTCCATCAAATTCGTTTCGGTCGAATGCTTAATAATATAGTAAAGTTATCACGAGGGGTAAGTTAGGAACAACATACCAGATCGATCCACCCCCAACTATGAATGGCAAGCCTTGGTCAGATAGCTTTTTGTCTCAAGAATCCCTATAAATTAACACCATAAGAACATCATTAGGTGCATGATTGAATTTGGAGGTACCACTACTATCTTTCAGGCAAGAAGAAGATGTTAGATAAACTTGGTAAAGATGTCTTGTATATTATGATTGTAATTGGTAGAATACAAGAGTATTTATAGGAGAAATATTTACAGACTACACCCTCTAAATATACAAAGTTTGTCTAATATTCTCCCTCAAGCTAAGGCCGGGAATCGACTCTTAGCTTGGACTTCAAAAAAAAAAAAGCTCAGATGACAATGGCTTTGTAAAGACGTCGGCTATTTGATCATGTGTTGAAATGAATTGAACCGATAGTTTTCCTTGCGCAACTTTTTCTCGAACGAAGTGAAAATCAACTTCTACGTGCTTTGTTCGCGCGTGAAAGACAGAATTCGAAGACAGATATGTAGCTCCCAAGTTATCACACCATAGAGTTGGAACCGATTTCATTGGAACGCGAAGTTCTCGTAACAAGGTTTCAAGCCAAGTTAATTCAGCTACCGTATCTGCTAATGCCTTGTATTCCGATTCTGTGGATGACCGAGATACAGTCTTTTGTTTTCTAGCAGCCCACGAAACAAGATTAGATCCAAGATATATCGCATATCCGCCCGTGGATCGACGGTCATCTGGGCAGCCAGCCCAATCCGCATCAGAAAAGGCACTCAAGGAGTTGAACGCAGCATCAGTGTAAGCATGCAACACAGAGGACGATGAACGAGAGATTAAGAGGCCATGGCTCGCCGTACCGTGAAGGTATCGTAAGATACGTTTGACCGCAGACCAATGATTCACAGTGGGTGAGTGCATAAATTGACATACTTTGTTGACTGCAAAGCTAATGTCAGGCCTCGATAGCGTAACATACTTCAAGGCACCCACCATCTGTCTATATTTCACCGGATCATCAAAAGGAGCGCTATCACCAAGAGAAAAGTTTGCGCTGGTGGTACACGGCGACGGAACGGGTTTTTATTGTGAGAGGTTTGCTCGAGCTAACAACTCGTTTATATATTTCCGTTGAGAGAGAATGAGATCAGAGTCTCGGCGTGCAACCTCAATGCCCAAGAAGTATGATAAGGGCCCCATGTCTTGGACTGCAAATGACTTGCTCAGGATATGAACGATGTGGTCGATGGCTTTGTTGTTGTTTCCTGTCAAAATAATGCCATCGACATACACAATCATATACATAAGTGTACCATAAGCCGAGTAAATAAATAATGAAGGATCCGTTTTGGAACCCCGAAAACCAAGAGAGATCAGAGCCGAAGAAAGTCGTTGAAACCAAGCTCTCGGTGCCTGTTTGAGATCGTATAGAGACTTGTGAAGCAGACACACATGATCCGGTTTGCGCGGATCAACGAAACCTTGGGGTTGTTGCAGATACACAGTTTCCTTCAGATCACCAAGTAAAAAGGCATTTTGGACATCAAGCTGTCTGAGAGACCATTGGTTGGTAACCGCGAGTGAAAGAACAACTCGAATAGTGGTGGACTTTACCACTGGACTGAAGGTTTCTGTATAGTCAATGCCCAGTTGCTGGTTAAAACCTTTTGCAACAAGACGCGCTTTGTAGCGTTGAATCGCCCCATGCTGATCTCTCTTGATTTTATAAACCCATTTGCAAGCTATCACATTGGCTTTGGGAACACGAGGAACAAGCGTCCAAGTGCCATTTCGGATTAAAGCCGAGTATTCATCCGCCATAGCTTTACGCCAGTTCTAATCTTTGTTGGCAACGACAAAGGTGGTTGGTTCTTGAAATGAGGTATTGGTGGATGAGTGAAAGGCTGATGGGTCGTATGGTTTTGTCTTTTTTGGATTTTGCCGAAGATGGGTCGGTCTTGAGGGCTGGGAAGGAGGAATGGTGGTCGAGGTGGGGGGCTGTGGTTGTTGGTCTGGTATTGGATGGGTAGGTGTTGGAGGAGGGATTGGAGGGGTAGAGGCTGCTGGAGTGGTGGTGTACTTGTCAAAGGCAGGAGTTGTGGTGGTATGAGGGTCGGTGGAGGTGCGACGGGAGTAGGTGTGAGTTGGTAAGGGGCTGGTCGGTTGTGGAGGAGTAGTATGTAGAGGGATGTTTGGTTGAGAAGAGGAGTTTGGTGAGGAAGTTGTAGTTGTAGTTGTGGTTGTTTGTGTGGCAGGTATGGACGTAGGATAGGAGGAGATATAGGGGTTGTTGGGAGAGAATGTGGAGGTTGTGGTAGGAGGTGTAGAAAAAGGGAAAGAGTTTTCGTTGAACCGAACGTGACGGGCAATGTAAATGCGTTCGGTGTCGGGGTCAAAACATCGATATCCATGATGTGCGGTGCTATAGCCAAGAAAAATACAAGAAGTGGATCGTAGATCCATCTTGTGGTGATTATATGGGCGAAAATGAGGGTAACATTGGCATCCAAAGACTCGAAGAAACGAGAAGTCGGGTTTGTGTTTAAAGAGATGTTCAAAGGGAGAAATGGTTTAGTTTGTTCGTGACGGCATTCGATTTATAAGATAAACCGCGGTTTCAAAGGCAAAGTGCCAAAACCGGTTTGGGACATGAGATTGAGCCATGAGAGTGAGTCCGGTTTCGACAACATGACGATGACGTCTCTTGACAACCCCATTTTGTTCGCTGGTGTGAGGGAAAGAGAGACGGTGAATAATGCCAATAGAGGAGAAGAATTGTGATAAATTTCGAAATTCACCCCCCCCCCCCAATCGGTTTGGACTGTTTTAATTGTGGTGGAGAATTGACCTTCAACCATGGTGACAAAACATTTAAACACATCAAACACATCCGATTTTCGTTTTAAAGGAAATAACCACATGAATTTGGAAAAATTATCAACACATAAGAGAAAGTAGTTATGACCATCAAACGAGGTTACCGTTGCGGGACCCCAAACATCACAAAAGATTAAATCTAGAACATGAGAACTTTTATAATCAGAAGACAATAAATTGAGTTTGGAAGATTTCCCAATCAAACAGGAATTACAATGAAAATCAAAAGTCTTATTGGAAATAGGTAAACAATATTTGGAAAGCATAGTCTGAAACAGTTGGGAATGTGGATGTCCGAGTCTTTGGTGCCAGGTGGTTGTGGTGGCTCGGGCTGTTGAGAAAGCAACTTTTGGAAGGGGTTGATTTGTTGGAAGGTTGATTGAGTAGAGTTCACCGTCACTTGGACCCATGAGGAGGGTAGTGTGTGTTGACTTGTCCTTAACAACAAAAAAGGCAGAGTGAAATTCAAAATAGACATGATTATCGTGACAGAATTTTTGGACAGACAAAAGGTGTTTCTTGATTTCAGGGACGTGAAGAACATTATTTAGGTAAAAGGTTTTGTTTGGTGAATAAAGGCGTGAGGAACCAATATGTAGGATAGGAAGGGCCTTACCGTTACCAACATGCACACTGTCATCCCCGTAGTAGGATTCGGCAGAATCAAAACCCGTCATATCCGATGCAACATGGTTGTTTGAACCTGTGTCCGGAAGCCAAGAGGTGGACGCTTGTGAGCGATAATCAGCGTAATTGGCGGTCGGTTGTCTCGTCCGAAAGGTAGATGGGTCGCGGTTCGGACATTGTGATGGAACATGTCCAATTCCACACCTGTTACATGTGCCATAAACTGTGTTTTGGTTAGAAGCCCAATTAAACTGACCTGGATTGCGATTTCCTCCTCCTGATCGGTTTCGATTAAAGTTGTTACTACGACCTCCACGACCGCGACCACGGCTGCTATTAGAGGACCATATCGATTTGTGTAAAAGGCCTGAGAAGTCGGTATGGATGATATATTGGAAACCGACTGTAGTTGGAAGCCAAGGCGTGAAACAAGTTGTTGCAAGGCTTGAACTGTATCAGTTTGGAGAGAGGAACCGGCTGCTATAGCAGTCGTGAATGCTTAAACCGGGGTAACGTCTGGAACCGGTTTCCGTATCAAAAACTCATGATCGGCCAGAAGTCCAGGAAGTTCTGAAAACACAGCCGTGAATTGTCTTGCAAGGAGACTTTGTTTGACTCCGTTATATTCATCCCGAAGACCTGCAACCACTAGCATAACAATGTCTTTTTCTGACATAGGTTGTCCGATATTAGCAAGAGCAGTGGCACACTCCAGCAAGATAGGCTGAAGAGGTCTCGTCACCCTTCATTTGTATTTTTAACAACTGAGCTTTCAACGTGAACTCTCTTGAAGAGGTATTAGGTGCGTAAGAACGTTCAAGAGCCAACCAGAGATCACGAGAAGTCGTACCTTGAACATGTTGAAAAGATGCCTCCAAGATGGTTGACATGAGTAGCATACGGACGTGGGCGTCATTGGATATCCAAATCGCGTGACTAGGGTTTGACATAGAGGTAGAAGTAGCGGCTTCTCCTTCTTTTCCAGATGATGCGATTAGCGGCATAGGGCATGGGATCGTGCCATCAACGTATCCAAATAAACCGTTTGTAATGAGAAACGGTTGGATCATAGCCTTCCAATAACCATAATTTGTAGGGGACAACGTGAAACCAAACTTATGAGAGTTGTGGGTAGTTTTCTCGGTAGAAGAAAAGGCTATGAGAGGGGCTGCCATTAGGATCGTCGGAAAGTACTGTTCACGCCGGAAAGTACTGTTCACGCAGAAAGTATTGTTCACGCCGGAGCACTGTTCACGCCGGGTTTTTTTTTCCCGGAGCGGCGGCTATTAGGGTGGCTATTAGGGTTTTTAGAGAGGTGGCTCTGATACCAAGATAAACTTGGTAAAGATGTCTTGTATATTATGATTGTAATTGGTAGAATACAAGAGTATTTATAGGAGAAATATTTACAGACTACACCCTCTAAGTATACAAAGTTTGTCTAATATTAGGCAATCGGATCTCACCTCGACACCAGGTAAAACATTATGCGCCCTCTGATCGAAAGTATTACTTTATTGCCCTTATATTGCTTTGAACTTACCTATTTTGTCATTATTGAAGGGTTATGTTCAATATTTGATTAATAATAAATTATTTTATCGATGATATGTGGAGTCAAACCGTTGGAGTTGAATGTAAATCTTTTAACTTTTTTTTTTCTTCTCCATTTTGGTGAAATTATGGAGACTCTATCGAACACGCCCTAAAATACCTCAAGCAGGCGTACTTATCTTTGAGTCGCAGCACAAGAGAGGCTCGAACAATTTTGTGCAAGTTTGTGTTTAGTGAAAGCGTTTTAGGATATTTTTTCTCGAAAATTTACCAACATTTTAAAGAAATAAACATTAAACACATGTATTATGCGATTATATGATCTTATACCCATGACATACCTTCCGTTTCCACCACCACGTTTCTCAAAATCACGCTTCCACTTTAGTTTGGCTAGTCCTTGCTTCAAATTCCTCCCGACGGCGGTCCACCGGGTCCGCCACCGTTCATGTCCATCCCCAACTCCGCAAGATCCGTGTATTAACATATTTTACGGAAATTAAGCACCACGGTTATCCAGGATGTCCATGAAAACACGTCATAAGAAAAAAAAACAAATTAATATCACAGATGATTACTAATTTTCAGTACTTCCAGGATATTAATTCTGATTAATCCACCCAACATTTATTTCCCTAATGAAAATGACTTCTGAAAACCTTCAAAAACAAAGTTGTCATCATCTTCGAGAATGCATATGCACAGTCTTGGATATGACTACCCAGGTTCGAACCCCGTGGTGAGCATCCTGTGACATCCATGATCATAGGCCTGCCACATAGTGGTACCCTTAATTGGGCTGGGTCGTGATCGACGGGGATTAGTCGGGTGGCACCCTTAAGTGGGAGTCCGGATACCCCGGGAGCGTGTGTGTGTGTTAACTTGCCGTTCAAAAAAAAAGTCTTGGATATGACGTATTTGAGCTCCGGCAGCACCGTCTTAATTCAGTTGCTGCTGGTTACTGTTACTGCCACTGCCGCCGCCGTTTGGATTCGATAGCTCGCCCGGTTGCTGCTGGTTACTGCTGTTGGGGTCACGGATGATGATTTATTGGTAAAATTTTAATATATTCAACTGGAATGATGATATAACATACAGTGAGCAATGGTAAACAAAATCCTACCATATCCATGGGAGGACTGACATCGCCACAGCTAGAGTTATGATCAAAAAGCACATCTTGATCAGACCAAGGGCGAAGGTGAAAGGTGAATCGGGTGGGGGATCAACATCACTGCCGCGAAAAATGCGAAATCCGATAAGAAGATCTTAATCAGACCGGTTTGTATACGGTGGGTTTCAAAAGGAAACCCATCGTCTCGGGAAGCAGCGAGGATCTCGACCAACCCGAAGATTACGATGAACATAAACTGAACCGTATCGGGAATCTTGTTGAACGGTCTTCCTTCGCCGTAGATGAGAGCCCTGTCATTAATGGCGTTGAGGAAGGTTTGCATACACCTTATTTCAGATGCGGCAGCATCGTCTTGATTCGGTTGCTGGTTACTGCCACTGCCGCCGTTTGGTGGAGGATCATGTTGTTGCTGGTTACTGCCGCTGCCTGTCTCACGGATGATTTCGGGGTGATCGATGGAAGCTCCAGTGGTAGCATGCTGTGGGGGGTGGGGTTTAGTCTTAGGATTCTTGGTCAAGATGATTACATTCCATTTACTTCGAGACAGTGACTGACTTCTTTTACCATCTCTAACTCTACCAGCCATTAGCCATTAGCCATTAGCCATTAGCCATTAGCCATTAGCCATTAGCCATTAGCCATTAGCCATTAGCCATTAGCCATTAGCCATTAGCCATTAGCCATTAGCCATTAGCCATTAGCCATTAGCCATTAGCCATTAGCCATTAGCGGTGCACAATGCATGGTGCATTCCACTACCCTCTTTAGTAGCACATGTTGGAACGAAATATAGAATTGCAAGATTGAATCAACCAAAGTTTATTGATTATAAACGAGAAAATACACACTTGAAACATACATAGTTGATACATATTTATAGATACCGAAAAGGTACCATAGAACCATCGCACCCCTTCGTGTATAACTAACTATAACTAACATATATATAAACTATATATATATACTAAAAATACAAATCTGATTATATCATTAATTCCAACAATCTCCCCCTTAATGATATAATCAACTAATTCTTGGTACTTGAGATACGCTCGGTAGATTCTGCTGCTGCATTGATTCATCCTACAGTTCCTTCAAAATGATCAGCAAGTCCGTCTGCTTGATCTATAAAAGTACCCAGTCCTTCGGTATACTTGTTTGACTTCTCTTCCAGTATGAACTCGTAGGAGTGTGTAGCAACTAATCTTCGAACATCTTTCTTAGTCTGCTTCAATCTTCACAGGATGATGACAAAGTCATCATCTTCTTTAGTGTTTTCGCCTGGTCTTCATGTCTGTATGAATAGTATCCATTAATGCTAGGATCTTCTTCGTCTCTTTCTTCAACACCTTGTGTTATGCATTGCTTGGTTTGATCGGTTGCCTGAGTTCCTGTAGCGTTCTGATCTTCCTGATCCTTGCTCTTGGTTACACCACCAATTGAGCTTCCACTGCCGTGATCAAACGTATATCCCGATTGATCATGATCCTTGTTGGTTATTCCACCAACACTTTGATCCCTTATACTTGGTAACTTATCAAACATTTTCAATGCAAAGTTATAATGTTCTTGAGGGTGTAGCAAGTACTGTTCAAGTAGCTTGTTAAATGCTTGATCATAGTATTCTGGAAACCTGAAGCTCATTGCGATATCCTTCCAATTCCATGTCTCATCTTCCTTGAATTTTACGTCCCGACTGACGCAAATCTTTTTCTTTATTGGATCAAACAGGCGGTATGTTTTTGATCCTGGCTCACTGCCTAAGTATGCCTTTGAAATGTCCCATTGTTCTTTGTTTTTGCATTCCATCTCTACGTATGATCCATCTCCGAATCTTACGTTCCGAGTAATCTTCTCGTCAATTTCGTTGAAGTGATCTTTGATTCCCGTCATATGATTGCTTGTACCATTGTCTAAATACCATACACTTTCAGCATTTGTAGTTATCTTGTTTGGTTCGAGGCTTCTCTCGTTCAAGAAAACTTTTTGGTGCTCTTCAATAGTTGCCATAAGCAGTGTTGGTTCTAAATCTTCTTCAATGAGATTGGAGTGTTCTTTCTCTTGATCATTCTGTGGACATTTGTTTGCATAATGTCCATATTTCTTACACTTGAAGCACTGTATTTCACTCTTATCAGGAATAAATTTCTTTGTATTGTTGTTTGTTTCTTTCTTGAAACTATTCTGTGAGGAATCCCAGTTCTTTCTTTCCGATCTGAATCTGTTATTCCCTCGGCCTCGTGACTGGTTAAATCTGCCACGGCCACGTCCTCTGTAAGATTGGCCTTGATGTTCATGTCGTGTGAACATCAATCCTTCTTGAGTGTCCACGACTCTTTCTTTCTTGTGTTTGAGTCTTTCTTCAAAAGTTTTCAGTCTCCCGATTGCTTCGTCTAGTGACATAGTATCTAGATTCGAGTATTGTTCAATGGACGCAACAATTTGAAGAAAGCGATCGGGTACTACGTTTAGTAACTTCCGAACGAGAGTGGAATCTTTATATGTTAGTCCCAAGCTTGCTGCTTTGTTCATAATACCCGTTAACTTCGTAGTGAATGAATCAGTTGATTCGTTTTCTTTCATCTGCAACATCTCAAATTCCATCTTGAGTGTTTGTAATCTTGCCTTTTGGAGACTGTCTACTCCGACATGTCTGATTTTCAGTGCATCCCAAACTGCCTTTGCAGTCTTGTATTTTGAAATGAGAAGCAGTTGATCTTCTGGTAGCGATTGATAGAGATAAGCAGTAGCGGTTTTATCTCTTCTCACATCGTCTTTCGTTGTTGGTTGTGGTTCGATTGCTTCCCAAAGATTGTTTGCTTCCAAAATAATTTGCATTCGAATTGCCCATGTTGTGTAATTTGTTGAATTCAACATCGGACATTGAAAATGAACATTATGACTCATTTCCTTGCAAATTTTGGAATTTTCTCCTTGATCTTTGTTTCCTTTGCCGGTCATAATTTTGTGTAAAATTTTAAATTTTAAATTTTGTTTGTTTTGATTTTTAATAAACTACTAAAAACAATTTTTAGTAATAAATTAAAACAATAAACAAAATTGTTTAAAAAAAGGTTTTATTTTTATTTTCTTTAAAAGCAATAAAACAAAAGAAATTATGTTTTGTTTATAAAAATGGGAAAAGAAAAAGATAAAAGAAAAAAAGGAAGGGTGTACAGTTTCTAAATGTTGCCGTTTCCAATTTTTCTCTGGTTCAAATCGAGTAGCCCTCGATTTCGATCGGCGGTTGACTGTGATTCCGGTCGATGCTTGGTTCTTGATTGCTTAAGTAGAGTATCCCTCGGCTTCTTCAATCGTTGGCTGCCCCTGCGATTTGACGTGATGATCTTCTCTGGCCGATTGCGATTTTCGGTTCCTCCGGTTGTCTTCTCCGATTAAGGTAAGTCCCCTTAGATCGGTGGTGCCAGTTGGTGGTAGAAACTCTGTTGTGGCCGCCCTGGGTATCCCCCTTTAGATTCAAACGAACCCCGTATGATATTCTTGACGGTGGTTCCTTCTGTTTGAGTCTCCGGCGATATTTCTCGGTTTTCTTTTGTGGTTTTCCGGTCACTCTAACCCCCGATGATTCAAACAACGCCGCCCTTATGGTGTTCTTCTGTTGAATCTCCGGTGCCGGATTTTGATGGGTTTTCTTGATTTCTCGGCCACACTGGGTATCCCCCGCTGATTCAATCAACACCCTTTATGTGGAGTTCTTCTGTTGAATCTCCGGCACCGATTTTCTGATGATTTCTCGGTTTCTTTGTTTATGGTAGATGATGAGAACTTTGGTTTGATTATAACCTGATGCTCTGATACCAATTGTTGGATCGAAATATAGAATTGCAAGATTGAATCAACCAAAGTTTATTGATTATAAACGAGAAAATACACTTTTTGTTTATGGTAGATGATAAGTACAAGTCATGATGCTTGATGAACAAATTACTAATGCACACTTTTTGTAACCTTCCACTTTTATGTCAAACGCTTTATGCCTTTTATCTTCCAGAAAATTTAGACTTGCCAAAAAGAGACAAAACTTTGGTATTCAAATATCAATTACAATCTCCTAAGCATGGTGTACAATCCTTTTAAGGCATGCTTTTATATATCTTCCAAAAGAGCACTGCTCAGACTCACCTTTCTTCTCGCTCAGGTTCTTCAGAGCCTACTTAATTTTAGCATTCAACATATATAAATATTATAATTAATTTGCATTATATATGCAAGCGTAGTTTTATGTCTCTTATGCACTGCATGCACAATTAGCAGTTTTATGTTATGTCTCTTATGCATTATGCAAGCGTACTTCACTTGCTTTCATAAATTGAATTCAGTAATATAAATATAATTAATTTGCTTTGAAATAACATGGCATTTTGCACAACTTCTACATTGAATGTGATTATTGCTTGATTGCTCTTTTCTAAATACTAATATGCAACCGTGAATGGTATTATTTGGAATGTTTATTGATGGGCCTATTTGTTGGGTCTTGGTCCACTTTTACATTTTGCGTTGTTAGGTACACTGAGACTGAATAGGACAAAACAGAACAAGAATCTTTGTCTCACGTTTGGCAGAATTGTTAGGTGGAACAGACAGGAACAAACCATAAAACAAGCTAGAAGTCTGGAACAGACTTACGTTTTACAAATATAACATCAAAATAAAATCTAATTCTTTTTTAAAACATTAAATCCACCTTCTTTTTTATATTTTATTCATTCTTTAAATTTTATTTATTTTATTTTATATTCTTTAAATTTTCACTTTATTTTCTTCGAGTATTATTTTTATATAGTTGCTAAGTTTTGAGTAATTTATTTAAATTGTTAGATATTAATAATAAAAAATATATAAAAAAGGTAGGCTAAGATGAAACTCAACTATAACTCAAGGGTTATAAGACAAAAACAACACTATTCCACATATCTTTGTACACCACTTCTGTGTCAATCTTAACTAAGAGGGCGGGTACCTATACGCTTACCCGGTAAACGATTACCGGTATATTTTTAAACTATAATTTACTTTATCGAGTAAGAGTCATCATTATCACTAACTGAGTAAGACTCTCAATCATTGTCTTTCATCTTACCAGGTAAGATGATCGTTCATGTTTATGTTCGTCCGATAAGGTAAAAAAACAGAATAAAAAAACAAAAAGGATCACTTTATCCTTTACCACTAAAAACTACTCAATCAACTTTAATGTCATAAGCCAAACCTTTACCACTGTTTCATCATGTTTGTAACTCTATGTATCCCCTAATTTATATACAAGACAAACAGGGTAATTAGTTTATGAATCGAGTTAAATGGATGCACGAAGAAACCCAAGTAACTAACCCTAAACAACATGCCTTTTGTTGTGGTTAGAGTGATCGGCACTACTATATATATATCTTTATATTATAAGAACAGAGAGGGGTTTTAGAGAGCGCGTGATAGACCACGCAGGGGCGCGTCTGCTCTCCTTCACTCCACTCGCAGTCAGCTATTTCCCCCCAAAAATTGACCGTCTCTTTCCTTCTTCATTCTTCATCCTTTTTCATCTTCTTCAATTGAAACCCTTTTTTATTCCGAGATTTTGTAGAGAGAAAGAGAAGAGAATGGAGTCGATGAAGACGGAAATGGAGGCTTTCGAAAAGCTAGTGAAAGTCGGAGAAGGAACCTATGGCAAAGTGTACAGAGCTAGAGAAAGAGCCACTGGAAAAATGGTCGCTCTCAAGAAAATCAGACTTCATGAAGATGATGAAGGCAACAAATCCGCCGTTGTTGGCGTTGGAAACGGCGGCGGTGACACTGTTGGCCCTATCAACCGGAAGAATCAGTTCCGTGGTGTCATGTTGAAGTATGGCTCTAAGCCTGCTCAGGTCTGGGCGAATTAAATTAAAAATTCTGGTTTCCTATATCATCTTCTTCGTTTATTGCATGATGAATTCATTGTTCAATCATCAAGTAATCTACATATTTGCAGTCCTGGAGTTTATATGATAGACCGAACGTATTTTGTCCTTGTCCAGCAAAATTGAGACCATTTATGTTAATTCATTGAGACCAGAGAAGAGATGGAAGCAGAAATGGTTATGAACGTTTTGAATTATGGCATATTTTGTCTAGCGCTCCAACTGTTTGATATAATGCTTGAGAGAAATTCTTCGAAAGTAACATCTATTTTCAGCATCATCGATCATATATAATGCGTTGTACGGTTCTGGATCAAGCAAGTACGAGTTGTATGGTTGGTACCAGCTGTTGTACCACAGCAGATGTCAAGCACTTG
Source organism: Arctium minus (assembly GCA_954870635.1). Classification (NCBI taxonomy): domain Eukaryota; kingdom Viridiplantae; phylum Streptophyta; class Magnoliopsida; order Asterales; family Asteraceae; genus Arctium; species Arctium minus. Next base: position 1,442,189 of record OX941089.1, on the reverse strand, counting down.
AAGAGGATGGAGCATTGAGGACTGTTACATTTAGTTGTTTGCTGTTTTTGTTTTAGTTCAATTCTGTTAGTTCCCCTTCATATATTGGTTACTGTCATCATCAGATTATGGATGCCAAGCTCTGTCGTGTGTTTGTTCCCATTGTTGTCACTTCAATCGCTACCATTTATGGATGTCGAGCACCGAGGAGATGATATTGCCGTCGTTTCTGCTCAATATGTGCTTTTCCTTCTCAAAGTTTGTAAATCTATTTACTTGCCCATTACATTGTTATTGTAGAAATGAAGCGTGTTTCAATGGTCGACACAAAAACATTTGAAACTCCAGCAGCTATATATCTGAAACCACCACCCATGGATGGTCACAAATCATTTGATGACAATGATTTCTCATCAAAGCCCATTGTTCCCAGGAAAGTAAGTGTGGCTCCACCAGACGCCATGTCATACTGGATAGCTGATCTTCAAATACCTACGGATAGATTTAGTGTTGAGAACCTCATCGGTGAAGGATCGACTAGACGTGTCTTCCGTGCAAAATTTGAAGATGGAAAGGTATAATTTCTTCTTCTGTATTCAAGAGTTTTAGTTAATGAACAGTTTAATTGTTTGCTTACTACATTGATGAAGAAAGAAAGTCTTTAAATGGAACAAGACTTAATTCCACATAGGCAGTTCGAACAGAACTTCATATGAGAAAAAAAATATACAGAGGGATCTTTTTTACTGGGCAACAAATTATTGTTTGTTTATTAAAGAAGTTGGCTTTCCCAAAACCTCCGAGTAATAATGACATGCCATTGTTTGCTTTTTCCTGAAATTTTGTAAGGTAAACCTCTTGGTGTAGAAAAGTTCACTTCATATTTGAATTACTACATTTCCGTGAATCATTCTTTTGTGATGGGTTAATCACTTGCTTGGTTTTTATGGTATTGTAGGTTCTTGTTGTTAAGAAAATAAAGTCATCTGCTCTCCCTAGATGCATGTCAGAAGATTTCATTGATAACCTCATCATAAATGTTAGTAAAAAAATTTACGTTCATTATTCATGATAAATGGAGACACGTGTGGTGCTGTCCTTCGTCTCTTTGTTCGTAACCCCCCCCCCCCCCCCCAATATACATTATGGGGGTAGTTTTGTCCTTTTAAGACAGTGGGTCGGAATGGAATTCAATTCCTTTTTTCTTGTGATGGAATGAACAAATGTGTGGAATTCAGTTCCATTCCATATGTAAAACCAAACATTAGAATGGAATTTGGTCAACGGGATTGACCATTCCAATTTATTCATGTTCCATCGGAATCCTTCATACAGAGCTCCCCATAAATGGTTTATCATTAGCCTTTTTGTCTGAAAAACTAGATATATGAAAGAGAGTCAAGATGTTTGAAGAACCTTTCAGACTTCTGGTGTGGCTTTCTTAAGCCTAATATTCCTAACAAGTCCAATATGTACCTTTTCCTGAATAATTGACTAATCTGAAATTAATCATTTCCCAGATTGTTGATTCGGTCATTGCTCGGTTCCTGGTAGACTTCACAGGAAGAGGAGAACTTGCAGAGCGTCAGGTTAACTTCCAGTCTCATTTTCACAAAACTTGACCCTTACGCAGTTATGCCTATATATATGTTCAAAACTAACATCATTTATGCATATGCCATTTTTTACAGCAAAAGCTGGCTCAGATGCTCTGCCTATTGACAAAGAATGCAGAGGAATTTAACGTAGCAGTGTATATGACAAACCAACGTTCTAAATATATTTGGAAACTCTCTGGACTTGCACTAAACATTATAAATTTATTCCATTAATGATGAAAATCTTAGATGGTCAGTTTGTATATGTATGTTGCAGTGATAGCTGGCTCAGGTGGAGGGGTATTCATGTCAGATCCAAAGAAACCAGCAGGGGGGCATGTTCTTGCTCATGCAGCCACAGTGAGGTTAATGTTTAGAAAGGGCAAGGGCGAACAGGGTGTGTGCAAAGTGTTTGACGCACAGAGTCTGAAGCAATATCATTACACCATTTTTATGTGCAAATATTACTAACCCCTTATGATCACATCTATATATTTTTCTTGAAAAAAAAGTACATACTTCAGATAACACCAGGATGAATTGCAGATGCAAAAGACTGAAATCTCTGCATTAATATGGACATACGGTACATGCCTTGGCATGAAACATGTTTATATTTTCCTTTCAGCCATCTACTGAGTACATATATTATAGTCTGAATATTCAGCTTTGCTAGAAACAAGCAGTAGGTGTAGGTTGTAAACCATAAAATTGCTATGGCAATTTCAAGAAACCCCAACATTGTTTCTGATAAGTTCTTGGTTAACTTGTTCTATTTTCATATACCTGTAAGCCATTGATGTTTATGATCAATAATACACACGATTGCAAAATTGCAGCAAACAAAACATTGAAGACATCAACTTTGTCTGCTAACTGTGTTTTAAAATTGCTCTAAACAATATATGCATTGTTACGCTGTTGTAAATTTTAAGAAAAGTAATTAAAAGCTTTTTGTGGATTAGAATTTAGATAGGAAGCAAGACCTGTTACGACCAGCAACGATGATACGGAGGTCAGGCGAAAGGTTAAGAGAGAGCGATGGTGGCAGAGGCACCGACTCTACCAGTTCCTTCGAGAACCAGAACCCTTGAATTGAATTGACGGTTTCCTTTGATGTTCTTATGTTTGTTAATTCGAAACCTATTGATTTTGATCGTTTATAAAAGAAATTTATTAAGGTTTAATGATGATAATAATGGTTAAAAATGGAACTAACCTCGATGACAATATCGCGGTCGAGAAATCCATCGTCGTCGTACCCTTCTTTACAGTGGCAGCGATATCCCATCGTTCTATTCTCAAACTAGACATTCCGGCAAACGACGTTCCATGGCAAAAGCTGGAATTCATGCATCATTGAATGCTCGATGCAATGTGGTAGCAGCTGCCAATCCTATCTATGGAACGGTAAGTAGTTCAATGACAGATATTCAGGCCATTTGTGTTCCTGTGTTTTGCTTAACTTTGTGTATGTTAATTAATTGACTGCAGTATGACCGTTCAATTACTCCAACAAACAATATTGGACTGCCTGATTCCTTGCTGTCTCGATTTGATTTGTTGTTTATTGTGTTGGACCAAATGGACCCTTTTATAGATCGACGCATTTCTGATCATGTACTGCGTATGCACCGTTTTCGCTCTACCACAGATAGAGGTAGGACCATTTGTTTTTTTTTTTTGGAGAGGGTATCCCAGACCACATTGGGCCCAGACTAATCCCTGGCAATATGGGCCGAAGCCCGACTGCTAAAGCATGCAGCCCGGGGTCGAAGCCCCCGTACCTCCAGGATGCGTCCCCCAGGGTTCGAACATGAGACCGCTACTAGCTAGTCCACATGCCTTACCACTAGGCTAACACCCTTTTGGTAGGTAGGACCATTTGTTTGTTACAATGTTTTGACATAATTCTATATTATGTTCAAAATTGCTTAACGTCAAACATGCTTGTTCTTGACATTCTATAGGCCCTGGGCGACATGTGAAAATGGACCCTCGATAAGTACGATAAAAAATTTCAATATATTGTTATTATCATTAGATTAACAACGAATTTAGAAAATACTAATAATTCATATAAAACTGTTTTTTCGAATATTCTTAGACGTAAATCAATCAAAAATTATTTGTAATCTAATATTATTTACCATATCATTCTTACATAGCATTGTAAATTTATTCTACCATCAAACACATCATATGGTATATCTTTAATATATAGATTGACATCATTTTGGATCAGAATTTTTTAACTCTTCAGAATAGCACTTTATGAAAATCAATGTAAATTAGTTGGCTTTCCATGTCATCTCACGTTAATGTTTTCATCACCATTTTAAAATTTAATTTTGGGTTAAAACAAACTTTTTATTAACCATCAATCTTAGAATTTAAAGTCCATGTGAGATCTTATTCTTGTTTTAGAGATATGAGTCAATATCGTATGAATAACAATAGTAGTTTTGAAATCCTAAATACATATAAGTTGGATCGTCTCATTTTGTGGTAAAAAAAATCAAAATGTATGAGTTTTCTTAGTTAATAACAAGAAATCTATTATATATTTTAATACAAAAATATAATTCATGCGGATGCAAGGGCGGATGTAGCATGTAAAAGGTGGGGGGATGAGCCCCTATTTAAAAAAAAAAGATTTTTACCTAGGTTAAAAATAATTTTATTAACTTCCTATCATAGTTCCACCCAGTAATTTTCCGTTTGTGCCCCCACCAACCAAAAAACTCTCTCAAAATCAACTAAAAACCAAAAAAGTCTCCTAAAAAAATCTCTCGAAATTGACTAACTTCCTCGAAATCATGGAATTAGGCTAAAGACACATCGGACTATTTGCGAGTCTTTAGTCTACCTTAAAGGTGCCCCACTAGGCAAACATTGTGAATATGCCACTATGTTGATTTAATAATCAAAAGAATCAGTAAAAGATTAATGATGGAAAATATATCAAGGTTTCTTGGATAAAATAGTTTTATATTTTAGTACTAAATAAAAAAACTTGAAGAAACAATAAGCGAATAAACAATACTAAAAAATGAACGATCGATAAACTTTTTATATATTTCATTCCCCAATGTAATTAATTAATATATGTTTGGGCCCTTAATATTATGTTAAATTATTTTTGGCGACCTATTAGATACTTAAAAAAATTGTTTCTCTTTTATTTACTAATTTTTTTTACTACTACTATATATACTAAAAATTTTGGACCCTATCTCTTGTGGGTCCTAGGGGTGCTCCCGACCCACCCACCCTCCCCAAGCACGACCCTAACGTCAAAATATGCTTCTTTAGGCGAGGATTCAGTTTCAATGTATGGAAGGGAGGATGAAACTGAAGCACATGGTTCTGTCTTTGTGGAATACAATCGAATGCCACATGGACAAACAAGAAGTAGGAGACCTCATATTGAGGCTCTGAAAATCAAGTTTCTTAAGAAGTAGATACATTATGCAAAGCACAGAATTCAGCCAGATCTCACTGATGAGGTATTTTCTTTCTCGAAGAATGAGACTGCTGTATCTAAACACAAAACATAGTCATTGATGTCGAGGTCTTTAACATTGTTAGACATTGGCTAGACTTGGATCATTTTTTCTCAATATATGTAGGAACCTCTGCTTCTCCACTTAAGGGAGAGTAATCTAACGGGGACATTTAGTATCCAATCATAACATTGCACTTTATAGGACCCGTGGGCAGAGGACCGTCTAAGGACGGCAGAGATGATGCCTAGTATATATATATATATCATAACTAAAAGTAAAATTAATTACATCTTTATAATAAATTATAAGTTGTACCAAAGCATTATGAGATGACGGACATCGCCAGAGTTATGATCAAAAAGCACATCCTATCATACCATGGTGTTTTTACTTTATATTTATCTAAACACAGAACATTAATACCATCTTTATATATCTATCTATCTACGTATATATATGATCGATAGACTATATTTCTAATGTTTCTTCTCTCTTTTCTTTCCTTGTTAGAATCTTCGATGGGAAACCCTTCTTCGTTCAACGTTTTCCTCCCCACCGAACCGGCCGGTGATTTGGAAAACCAAATGCCACCACGCTAACAGTAACTATTTAAAAAACCACAAGGGCTGTGGTGTGGTGGTAAAGGCTTGGGGAGTTCATAGCGTTCAACCCGGGTTCGAGCCCCACTAGCAGCACTTGTGGCCACTGAGGATAAACTCAGGGTTGCACGCTTTAGCAGCTGGGCCAAAGGTCCTAATTGCCGGGGATTAGTCTGGGCCATAGGCCCAGGATACCCTTTCCAAAAAAAAACAGTAACTATTTAAAATAATGTGAAAACTAATAAAATCATTAGTGATTTTATATTAACGCGTAAAAAGGCCATGCGGACCCGAAGCAGCAGCCAAAGTTCTTTTTTCGTGTGTTAATGTAAAATCACTAATGATTTTGTTAGTTCTCGTGTTCTTTTAAATAAGCACTGTTCTCGTTTGAACCCGGCTCTACCAATCTATATCCATATTTATGGGAATCAACTAACAAAAACATACCAAATATGACATAAAGCCCAGCATCAGACACGCGGAAACGGCTTTCACCCAGCGAGCGATGACGTAAATACGCCCACGGGATACGGCAGAAATCCCGGAAGCCAGAGCGTATATGAGCAGACTATAAGCCAAGAGACTGAAGGCCCTCGAAGGCGTAACAAATTCAGATGGCAGTCTGGCTTGTTTGCAAGCCTTGATTATCATCACACATAGTAGGATGTAAGCGAAGAATCTGAAAGTCGGCTCGGGATCGGTCCACTGGCGGCGGGGGGGAGCGGCAACATGTTCCATCTGTGTGTTTGAAAAATACAAAATTCAAGAAACCCACATACATGAACCCTTAGCAAAAAGATAAATAGAAAAGCAAAATGGAGGTAGAACAATGTGAGAATATGACTCTCGAAAAGAGCCCACGAGTAGAAACTAGTATATATATACTAGTTGTGTACCCGTGCAATGCGGCGGGAGTTGTGAATGTAAACAATTTTGAATAAATAAAAGTAAATGGTTCAAAAAATTGTATGACTGTTCAAAATCCAATGAATCATACCAATTCTGAAATAGGCGTGTGTATGCAACTGTATGTTGAAAACTTATAGGCTAAATGTAGTGGTGATTGACGTCAAACAATTAATAAAGACTACATTAGATTGAACATATAAAGTTTTAAGAAGAAGAAGAGGTGTTACCGGAATACCAATGGTGCGCTGCAGAATCGAGAGTGAGGATTGTGAGGTGAGAGAATGGAGAAAGGTTTTGAAAAACCTGTGAAATCAAATCACGTGATACCTAAACCTGTATGGAGCTGTATGAGACATGCTTGGTTAATTGGTAAAAACCCACTGCATAAAAACTTGTAAGAATTGACTTTTCCCATTAGAGAAACTTAGAGGTCTGATAGGAAAAGGAAAGAAAAAAAGGCAGGTTTGAAACTACCAAATTAAGGGATAGTGTATTTCTCACTTGTACATGAAGCATAACAACTTGTAATTAAGAGATTTTCAATTTTTATGCATGACAATGTTATACTTCATGCATAAGTAGTTGCACTCAAGAGTTAAACTACTCCGAGCCCTAAATTGTCATAAACCCGGTCGCAATTGACCCGCTCTCTTTCCCGGTTCAACCAGCCGGGTCGACCAGTAATATAAATATAATTAATTTGCTTTGTAATTGTCTTGATTGATCTTTTTGTTTCTGTCCTATACCTTGTTCTAACAGTATATATATTTTAACAATTAAAGAAAGATGACATCAAAAGTAGAAGTAGAAGCATGTACCAGAAAACCATCTTTCTCGGAGGTGTGTGACATGAAATTGCAGCAGAACCGATCACCCACCCTTTCGTTGGTTCTGCACAACAGAAAAAGAATACACAAATATATAATAAATCGAGTAAATGAGACCATTCTTTGAATAAAATATGAGGTTCATCTACTAGCATTTCAATTGTTGCCTTTTGTTCTCTAGTGTTCTTACCTCTTGTCCCTCCTTTTCCAAAAAGAAAAAAGAAAAAAAAGCAAAAAAATACCTTTTGTCCCAGTGTGCATCATACTACCAGAGTGTACAACTGATTTTTAGCCATCAATGACACCTTAATTATTATTTATTATTTATTTATCATTTTATTATTGATGACTAGTGTTGTACTAACTACTAACTATCAAAAATAAAATAAAGAAGCCAAAGATACAACAAATGCGTAAATGAAAATCATCTTCCCCAACGAGCAATAACGCCATAAACGGAAATAGGATCATGAAACGCAACGGAAACGATATGTTCGATTCCGGCGGCCAAACCGTACATGAGCAGCCTAGTAACGATGACGACGATGGATCGAGGGTGGGTTTCAAATGGAAATTTGGTTTGTCCCTGACATTTGATTCCAATCAAACTAAGTAAAACAACAATAATAAAGTTAAGAGACGAACCTGGGACGATCGCACCTTCTTCTCCGATTGCTACTCGATCGTAATAGTTGGTCCACAGGACACAAAGAGACGCCATCATTGCAGCCATTGATGGATTTATTGTTCAGCTTTTGCGCTACGAATGTGGTATTTGTATATCGAAACAACACAGTGACGAACGATGGCTTCGTTCTCTCCTCGAAAATGTCGATGGGAATGGATTTTGCGGTTGGAATACACGATGTTAATTTTGTCCCCAAATGATGATTATGCCTTGTATACTTCCTTAAATTATATGTAAATGAAAACAATTGAAGTTAGAACAAAGAAAATATGTCCCAAATGTAAATTACGATGACAAGTAGGTGAATGAAAGTCCAAAAGTTATGATGTTGTATGCATTGTGTTTCCATATTTTGATTGTTACGATTAGGGCTGAAAACGAACCGAACGAAACGGAAATTTTTGTGTTCATGTTCATTAATTAAGAAAATGTGTTTGTTCGTGTTTGTTTATGTTCGTTCATTAAGATGCTAAACGAACGTAAACGAATAAACATAAATGAACAAACACAAATGAACAAAATACAACCACTATTAATCATCATTTCGTTCCTAAAAATAACATAACAAAATGAAAACCCGGGTAAATTTAGGAGGGATAAATAAGGAATTATAAAAATTTAATTTAATTAATGATTTTATATATTAATGTCATAATATATAAATATATTTATATATATATAAACGAACATACACTAACTTCTCACTGCACGGTTCACGAACAGTTCGCTGAACGTTTGGTTCATTTACACCCCTCCCCTAAGATGGTTTTGGATCAAATAAAGCTTTTGAACAAGAGTTGTGGGAACTTAGTTTTGACAAATGGGTTTTAAACGAAGAAACACTCTCATTAATTGAAAATGGTTGCTAGAGTAATTAGTAGGCCCTCCCCCCCCCCTACCTAATTTCACACTACATCCTCCCCTATGTCATGAATGGGCCCATTGTAGAGCATACGGTGACCTGTGCCACCGTATCGTTCCTCTGTCGTAGTGTGTAAAAAATTATCAAAGAACAATATAAAGACCATATATATATGTTGTGTTCTCCTGAATCTGACCACAAGGGTTGTGGCGTTCTTCATATATACATAGGCGAAGGATGATGTGAGAAGTTGAGTTAACGATGAGAAGCGTGAGAAGTGGATCTGAACCGTTGATCTCTTTTAATCTCAAGCCCTCCCATGAATTGTGGCTTAGAAGGGAATTGATCAGGTGCGTTGCAGTGCATCTTATCTCGATGCATCTTATCCTAATGTGCGTTCATTTCTCAGCCAACGGTTGATAACCACTTCTCACCGTTAACTCAACTTCTCACTGGAACCCAACCCTACATACATATATATACTAAAAATGGAAAGATCAAACATCAAAACAAGAACATACTTGCCAAAGATCCCAATAACTAGAATTTGCTGCAGAAATGGTTGTTCTGCTACATAAACACACTGATAATGCCAGTCTTGAGGTCCAGGGTTATTTTTGGAATAGAAAATCAGATTACTGTCTGGATTAGGGGCAACCTGATATTCTGTTCCAAATGCACCCCAAAGACCATCAATCATATGGCAGAAAAAGGTCATCTGGTTCAACACTGGTGCTAATTTCTGTAGAATGTGAGGATTTTGTAAAAGGTTGCAGAGAGTCACCTGCACAAAGAGCGGTGGTGGTGGTTGGTGGTGTCGATTTCTGAATCCTCGGCACCCTAGCTGGTTCTGAAGAACAACAGAAAAAGAATACAAATTACATCATAACCAACAAAAACAAATGAATGAATTCATGATTGTAGTTATGTATGTTGCAAAAGAACACAGAAGAAAGATAAAACTGCTGAGCATACATTCACAATATTCATGTGTGAATAGAGATATCAAAACAATCTTAGATTCAGCATTAACGGTTTATGGTTCCAATATATGGTTCAAATCTAGTTATGCATCTCCAAGAACCAGAAACTTAAAAGGTGAATAAAGAACCATATTCAGGCATCTCATACAACATGTAAAACACCTATATACATATATATAGCTGACATAGATAGACAAATGATCAAGAAAAAAGACATTTAATGACCCAGATCAATTCCTATATAAAAGCTCCAAAACGACTAAAACTATGGTAAAATGATAAAAGAACAATTCTGATCTAGAACATCAAACAAGATTTGAGCCATCATTAATGAGACTCGAAGCTTATTCGGGCAACCATAGATGACTGTATGGTAGTGGCTTATTCTGTTAAAATGATAAAGAGCAATTCAATTAAGAAAACACTCTCTCACTCCATCTATGAAAAAAACCTCCCAAACAAAAAGCATTCCTAATTAATCCACCTAGTACTTAATGGAAAACCAATCATAACAGACTTGGTATTTGTTGGTTATTTCGCATCCATGGCCACAAAAATTAAAACAGCAACGAATTAAGAACATGTATATTGTAGAGGTGACTTGGACAAACTAACATCAAATACTACTATATATAAATACACACACACTTAACTATACATGGCTTTAATTAGCAGCCAGACACAAAAGATATAATAAATTAACAAATAAAGTATAGAAAAATCTAATTCAATCTATCCAGAAAAATTGTACCCCCTCCGTCCCCATGTCCACAATTGATTTGGCATACAGTTTTAGACATTCATACTTATTACACATTTTTATTATCAATTGACATCTTTATCCTTATTTAATGTTTCTCCCACTTCACGACTCTTATGTATTTGTGCGTTAACTAAGAGTAAATGTGAGAATTTAGCTATCTACTTTTAAAAAATGGACACTTATTTTGGGACAAACATAAATAGAAATATGTAGGAGTGTAAACGAACCGAATGAATACGAACGAAGGCTTGTTCGTGTTCGTTCGTTTAACTTAACCGAACAAACGAACGAACACGAACGGTAAACGAACGAAATTTTCTGTGTTCATGTTCGTTCGTTAAGAAAATATGTTTGTTCGTGTCCGTTTATGTTCGTTCATTAAGAGCTAAACGAACGAACATAAACGAAATAAATGAACGAACACAATGAATAAAAAACAACCACCGTTAATCATCATTTCATTCATAAAAAAGAATATAACAAAATGAAAAACCGGGTAAATGAGGTATAAAAGAAAGATTTTAAGAAAATTAATTTAACTAATGTTACACATTAATGTCATAATATATATATATATATATATATAAACAAACATAAATGGATATAAACGAACATAAATAAACGAACATTAACAAACATAAATGACCGAACGAGATCATTGTTCATGTTCGTTCATTTAACTAAACGAACAAAAAAATGTTTTCAGGTTCGTTCATTTATTAAATAAACAAACATAAACGAACTTCCCGGTTCCCTGAACATTCGGTTCGTTTATAGCTTTAGAAATATTTGGGACGGAGAGAGTATATCAAGAAAAGAAGAGTGAGGCAAGTGATGCTACCAAAATCACTAAACATATCATCCTTCCCCAGCGAGTAAAATTGGTATAAGTTGAAGTGTGATTAGTACGCCAATGAGAAAAGCTGTGTTCGGCGGCGAAAATGAAAGCATAGATTAATAGAGTGATGAGGCAGCCCCTCGCGGTTCGAGGATGTGTTTCAAATGGAAATCCAGTATTTCCTTGCGACTTGATTTGTAGTAAAGCAAGAAAGGCACTAACGATCCAGTACTGAGGGTGAGGGGTTACCGGCGGCATGAGCGGTTGGTTTTCCCCAAATGCTTCTCCCGCCGCCGGGTAATATTTGGTCCACAGGTCCTGAAAAAAGCTATTAGCCTTGCAGCTACAGATTGGGAAGGCATTAAGGTTACAGGGATGGATGACGGATGGTCATCAACAACAACGGCAATAGAGATGTCGTCGACCACCGCAACAGTATCAATATTCGTGACTGAACTATTCATCGCACCTTTCTCAGCAACTCTTAATGGCGGATGGTCATCAACAATGGCAATAGAGATGTCGTCGACGACCACCGCAGCAGTATCAATATTCGTAACTGAACTATTCATCTCTTCGTCGCACCTTTCTCAACAAACCTCTTGCTGCTGAAATATATAGAGAGAGAGAGAGTTGTTTGGTAAATACTGAATAAAACAATGGAGTATATATTATTTTGCAAATATAAACTGCATATTTGAATTAGAACATAAAAACATCTTAATTACCAAGCTAGTGGGAACATAAACTGAAAATGAGGTACCTTAACTTATGGAGAACAGAAAATGAGAGCAGAGATCGAACGTCGTCGATCGGAAGGAATCGCCGGTGATCGTCGTGTGTGCTTCCGTATGTTTTTTGAGGTTTTTATAACTCGAGGGGCTTCGGTATATTCTTCAGAAAATGAGAGCAGAGATCGAACGTCGTCGTAAGAGCATTGAGAGAAAACTGTCAATTTTGAGAAACCACTCCAGACAAATGAGATTGAGCTTCCGAGTCCCTTCGACAAATTTGCTTTTTTATCCAAATAACCGTGTCCCTTCAGGTGTTTATACCTACATATGTGTTGACAAAAAATTTAAAATAATATAAATTATTTAAAATAACATAAATAATATGAAATCAACGAGTTGATAGGACAATATTTAATAACTTGAAAATATATTTAAAACAATAATATATTATTGTTTGATTATAGATTTTTTAATTTATGCATATTGGTAACTGAACTATTTATTTCTTAATGAGACGTGTGATTGAGTTGTAGGACAAGGGTAATTTTGGAAATTTTTTAACTTAATGTATTAAGTTAGGATGGGCTAACTTAACATACTAAGTCAATCTCTTAGTATTAAGTTAAAATCAAACACCTTAATATACCTTAACCAATTAAGCTAACTATCCATTAAGCTTATTAGGTTAAAAACAAACACCCCCTAAATATGTTTTATGTTCAGTTTTTTTCCATGTCAAATGATGTCAATGTTATGGTTTTATGTGTTTTTAAATGGTATATAAATTCAAGATCAATATGGTCAAAAAAAATTGAAAATGATTCGCTAGATAATGGGGTCATCAAACCCATAAATTGAGTTCATTTTGAAGGTTTTTATGAGACAATTAGACCATCTCCAATGGAGTCACTAAATACTAAATTTGGTGTAAATCTCACTATTCATATCTTTAATGATGTGGCAAGACTTCTCTATACTGGTGAAAAAAGAAGTTTTCCAGAATGTTGGTAAGCTTATATAGATTGCATGCACTGAAAATGAAAAAATTGTCCAACTGCCTGGGCTGGGCAATATGCGGGTCGTGGTGGATCACCAACTATTATTCTTAAAGTTGTTGGAGATTATGATATTTGGATATGGCAAGCTTATTTCGGTATGTCGGACAAGAACAACGATATCAATGTGCTAGAGTCTTCTCAAAATCCAATTTGTATATATGTATATTTTTTATCTCATTTTGCATTGTAATCAAAAGTTTTAAATATAACAAGGACTCCAAAAAAATTGGAATGTTGAGATAAACCAAACCAAACCATGTGAACTAATTTTTTTAGAGTAAATTACATTTTTGGTCCTTGTGGTTGCTACTCATTATTAACTTTGGTCCCTCTTTTAAACTAATTGCACTTTTGGTCACTGTGGTTTGTCATTTTGTTTCACTTTTGGCCCCTCTAAGTAACTTTAATAAAAAGTGTTAGTTGATTTAAGGGTATTTTAGTCCATTTACCTTTTCTTTGTTTTTTTTTATTTTTTGTTTTAATAAATTATATAGTAAATTACAATTTTAGTCCTTAAGGTTTGTCTTTTTTATTTCTTGTCTTTCCTACATTTTTTAATTTATAGTCTTATTATATCAATTAATTAATTATAAACTTAATAACAATACATTAAAAATACATATTTCATTTTGTAAATTACACCGTTAGAAAAGTATTGTTGATATATTTAAAATAAATTTAATAACAATACATTATCTGCAAATTCGTCTATATTAATCTTTAAAAAAAACTTTTTTATTTTAAATTGTGTTAAAAAAATTATCATTTATTCTTATTTTTGTAAGAAAAAAAATCGAAATTTATCTATGTCATTAATGAGAAAATGTATGTTTTCATATATTTCATTTAATTAAATGTATTTTAAATGTGTATTAAATAAAAACATTATCGTATAATAATTATTATTTTTTTCAAAATATAAACTTAAATTTATCGTAAGAAAAATAAATAATAAACTAACAACCACATTTTTTCATTATTTTATTCAATGATTCATAAGCCTGCATTTCAGATCCAACTAAGCAATAAGGTGGCGTATGGTACTCATACATAATTGGACTGGATTAAACAAGATAGAACCGGACGGGACAGGAGTAGACATGACAAATGTTTGTCTTCTTAATTGTTATTTATTTTTCATTATTATAAATTTAAGTTTATAGTTCGAAAAAAGTCAAATAATAATTATATTATAATGTTTTTTATTTGATAAACATTTAGTTAAATAAAATATACCAAAATGATGCATTTTTTATAATAGACATAGATATGTTTCGATTTTTTTCTTATATAAATAAGAAAAAGGATATACTTTTTAAACACAACTTAAAATACAATTTTTTTAGATTAATGTACACGGATTTGCAGATATATATATATATATATATTGAATACATTGAATTTTTTAAAATATTCAATAATTAACCTTTTCAGTTATCGACAAGACTTTTCTAATGGTATAATTTACAAAATGAAACATGTATTTTTAATGTATTGTTAAAAATTATCATTAGTTAATTAATATAAAAAGGGTATAAAATGAAAAAAAGGTAGAAAAGACAAAAAAAAACCACAAGAACTAAAAAATGTAATTTACTATATACTCTAATAAAACAAAAAAAAATGAAAAAATAAAAGAAAAAAGTAAATGAACTAAAAGACCTTAAATTAACTATTCTGATTAGAGTTAGTCATAGGGACCAAAAGTTAAATAAAATGGCAACCATAATGACCAAAAGTGTAATTAGTTTGAAAGAGGGACCAAAACTGATAATGAGTAGCAACCACAAGGACTAAAAATGTAATTTGTAACACCCTCAAATCTGGAAATATCAACTAATTTAAAATTTTCTAAATACATCAATGAATGATTCATCTAATATCACAATTTAAGATTTAACCTCAATACACACATTCATTCTATACATACAATCTATAATAAGGACGGGTGCTACTAAAACACAATAACAGTTATTATCTTCAACTACGGAAGACTTCACCACACTACTTACTCTCGTGTGAATCTAAAGCTCAACTCCTTGTAGTACTGCTAGAACCAAAACCCCAGTTGAACCTGATGCACATGCCGACAAATAAAAAGGTTAGACTTAACGCCTAGTGAGCTCAAGAGTTTTCATTAGAGATATGTAAAACAATAACTTTAAGAATGTTATTTAAAATCATGATTTCCAAAATGCAATACATTAAATTTGAAAGCACCTAAAAGTAATACATTAAATCTTAAAACAATATCTTTTTCCTCATTCACCCCTTTCGTGATGAAAATCATAAAACAACACCTCTTTAAATAAAGCCAAAACCCAAGCGCATGTAAAACATAACTGACATTATAATGATCAATCACTAAAAACGTAGATAACTCCAACTTCCAAAACATCCCAAAAGCTCGGATAAGTTTCAATATTCAAAACCTTATAACATGGATAAATACCCATACTCAAACGTCTCCGAAAACATGGATTATAAAACTCCATAACCAAAACAACACCTTGCGGTGACGGGGAAGACCCGATTACATAATACGTGACGTAACACAAAATGTAGGTTAAATAACTATGTAGGAAAACCAAAACGTGTAGGTCACACATAGAAAACTTACCGAGCTCAACTACTCCAAGTCTATTGCTCGAAAACATCAAGTCAACCACTCAAAGTCTATCCTTGAGAGTTCCAAAACAGGGGAACTCAGACACCCAATGGAATTACACCTTACTGTCCATGGGACGCTGCCCGACCGTATAGGCCCACACCTTACTTACCATGGAGCCCGATGCCTATTCTATGCCAATGTGGTGAGCCGAATGTCCAAAACGGGGACATAGGAACACCGTGCCTATGGATCCATTGCACTAACTAACCCATTACATAACTCAAAATGAATGAACTAATGCATTCAAAACATGTAATTCTCAACTAAGATGCAGTAAATGCAAATCATAACCAAACGTTCAACATTGAGCTATTAAAAGCGGACAAGTGTCCTCAAAACCCAACGAAATCCAAACCGAGCCATAAGCCCAATAAATCCAAAAACCCAACGTTGAAATTCATAAAATAAAATCAAACATAAACAACCCGTACTTATGTAAACCCATGCTCCAAAACATAAAATTAACTTCAACGTAGTTTAGTTTGGGGCAAATCGTTTTTCCAAGTGAGTTCATATAATTTATTCCTTCAAAACGTCCCATGACATAAAATCAAACACTTATCCCATAATACACAATAAAATGCATTTATACTCAAACTCTAACTCATAAAATAAACCATTAAAATACCAATGCGTATTATTTATTTGTCAAGATGCTTAAAATCCCAAACGTGGGTGTTTTACAACGTTTATAAAACCAAATACTTCTAATAATCAAGATCCGCCAAATAGCTCAACAGTTAAAAATCTCATGTAAAACATATAAACACTTTAAAATAAGCATTTTGGCATGTACACCTGTAACACCCCGAATTTCGTTTGGCCAGTTTTGAAGAAGTTTGGAAGCAGTGGCCCGCGCGAGTTGCAGCGCGGCTTGGCCCGCGCCATGACCCGCGCGGAGGCCTGTTCTTTTGCGATTCCAGTGTTCGGCGCGAGTCACCGCGCGACCCTGCCCGTGCCGCTATCCGTGCGGAGACCCTAACCGACTTAATTGAGTTTTCAGCCAAATTACCTCATTTCCCATTTCTTTTCTTCCAAGTTTTCTCTCCCAAGTTCTCCCTCTTCATTAACTTCATTTTAGGGTTTGGTTCAACCTCCATCTACCTCATTGATTTCTAGAGTTAAGAGCATCATCCAAGGTCTCGGTTTTGGAAGCTTCACCACCATCTTCATCTTCATCTTCTTCCAGAAGTCAAAATCTAGGTTTTGGGTTTTCTTCTAAAACCTACTTGGTGAGTTCCTACTATCATTTTTCTAAACTTTATACATATCAAAGCTTACATTTTGAACTCCTATATATCTCCTTGGTGTTGGATTTATGTTTACTACATTTTGACCTAACTTGAGTTTTGGGAGATTTTAGGGATCTCAATCATTTTCAAGAAATATAAAGGGTTTCATCTTATTTGAAGTAAAATGGGTATTACTTGCACTTTTATGTGCGTCACTTGAAAGAATGTATATAATCTCATTTTTATGATTTTCATTCTTATCAGCAGTTAAACTTGGAAATGCATTTTGGGAATTAAAATGTTATTGGAACCATATGACTAACTATGGTTGGTCACAAATGAAATTGAGACAAGTCTGTACTATTATTAGTGGATCCCTAGGTATTGAGTCGACTTATATTATTAGGATGTCTATTCCCCTTTTTGTAGCTATGGATGCATTTGACCCTCGGGGGCCTTTGATACGGTTATGTGAGATCGGTTACTAGCCATGGGTCATAATGTAGTCCTAGTGAACGAGTATGACTTGGTTTCCTCGGGGGCCTTCCCTCACATCTTATTACGGACCGACGTTGTTTGTGGCCATGGATTCTAAGTATTTAGCTCACAACTCGGATTAAAGCCTACTTTTGTGTTCCGCTACAATCCTTGGTAAATCGGGTATCCCCCGTCATCGCAAGATGAATTTTCGGACCAAAGGGTCCTTATGTGACAAAGATTTCAATTGTAAACTAAACTTTCTTGAAAAGGGTTTCCTTTCGGTACAATTGTTTATGTCTCTTTAATTTATAAACTGTATGTTCTCACTAGGCTTTAAGTCTAACGCTTTTTCTCAAATGATATGTATAACAGGTTCCCTTAGCGGTGGGTTGCCAAGGTCGTGAGTGACGAGCATGGTCTTGAGGCATTTTTGAGATGACTAGTATTTGATGTTGGGCATTTGTTTAAGTCCCATATTTTGTTGATTTGGGTCGACAACCGATGTAATCTAGATAGTTATGTTTAGATTAGTTTGTTGTTGATTTCCATATCCGTTCACAGGTTTTTGTAAAGGCTTAGTACTTTTCCCCTTTTGGGAGGTTTATACCAAATACAAATGTCATATTGCCTAATTTCTGAATTTTAAATTACTCTAATTTTAGGGTGTTACACCGTTTTCACAAATCAACTTGAACTCACCATGCTAGATTTAGGCTAAATCTATATTTTATCCCATTTGAGCTTTCTTGAAGAAATCCGAATCCACGAGCAAGAATCCTTCCAAAACCTAGATCCACAAGTTCCCAACCATAAATAGACATATTCAACCACATAGAATCATTCTCCAAACATTTCACATGAAAACCTCAACTTATATCGAAACCCTAATTTTCATAAATGAAGAGAAGAGATGATTACCTCAACCACAACTTGAATCCATCAAACAAACACTTCTAGGACACCAAAACAAGCCACAAACTACCAATCTCCAAAATGGTGAAAAGGGTTGGACGAACCCTAGAAAATTGATGAAGGAGATGAAGATGAGAGGATTCTAGTTTTAGCTTCCAAAACCTTGTTAGACGGTGAAGAATCTCTTGGAATTCCAAGTCTTGGTGCCACAAATGCCCAAAATCACAATGGAAGCAAAAGGGTTCGGTTGAGAGAGTTTTAGGAGAGAGTGGGTGAAAGAATGAATGAGAAAAAGGTCTAAAAATCTGATTTATTGAGGCCAGCATCCCATCGGCGACTATGCCATGCGATAGTGACCATGGCACTGTCGCGGGTCACTATCGCGGCACATGTACTGCGGTCACAACCCTCTCCACGATTGTGCCACGGCGAGAGTGACAATGTCACAATCGTCGGGCACTCTCGCCCTAAATGTACCGAAGGCCCTTCAGATCCCGCGACATTGCCCTCGGCGACAGTGACTCTGTCACAATCGTCGGGCATAGTCGCGCCACCCCTGCTGAAGCCCGAAAATCCCATTTTTCATGCACAAGCGACCATTGAGGATAAGAGGGTCTAAAAGCTTACTTGGAATTGCGGGTGTTACATAATTTACTCTTTTTTTATGTTCAATTATGTTCGTTTATTTAATAAATGAACGAATGTGAACACATTTTTTGTTTAGTTAAATGAACGAACATGAACAATAGTCTTTTTGTTCATTTATATTCGTTTATTCATATAAATATACTTATATATTATGACATTATGTAAAGGATTAATTAAATTAAGATTTTAGGATTTCATTTTTATCTCTCCTAAGTTCACGTAGTATTACATTTTATTATGTTATCTTAGATGAATAAAATGATAAAGTAGTGGTGGTTTCTTCTTGTTCATTTATGTCCGTCTGCTTATGTTCATTTATGTTTGGTTACGTTCATTCATTTTGCATCTTAACGAACGAACATGAACGAACACATTTTCTTAACGAACAAACATGAATGCAAAAAATTATGTTCGTTTATCTCTCGTGTTCATTCACTTGTTTGATTAACTTAAACGAACAAACACGAACGAGCCTTTGTTCATGTTCGTTCAGTTCGTTTACAGCCTTACCGGCTCTACCGACACTATAGACCAACTTGACGAGTATTAAATTAAACAAAATATAAAAGTTTATATCATAAGTTATATTAAAAGTCATGCAAAATATTTGGTTCGATCTTATTTTTCTGATTACGAGCATTTTCACTTTGTTTAAAATATTCATATACTACAGAAATAGGTATTTTAAACGGTTGTTTTGGACATTTTTAAACGGTTTTACAACCGTTTGAAAGGGCACCGTTTGAAAAAGTCGGGGGCTTTTTTAAACGGTTTTTGAACCGTTTAAAAAGTCACATTTTTAAACGATTTTTAAACCGTTTAAAAAAATAAAAGAATGTTATCTGCTGTACATAGGACTCGATCTTGGAACCACAACCATGCAAACCCAAGACACTTACCATTCCGAACAGCAGTCGTCGAGACCCTCTCTTACGCCGCTCTCTCTCACCGGCGCTCTCGCTCTCTCTCACGTCGCTCTCGCTGTCTCTCACCGGCGAGACCCTGTCAACAGCGTTCTCACCCTCTCTCACATCGCTCTCGCTCTCTCTTCTTCATTTCTGCAGGTTTCTTCCTTCATTTATGTATTTCTGTATCTGGTTAGGTTTGGATAAGGGATCTGTATTTCTGTATTTGTTTGGGTTGGAAATCAAAAATTATATATGATTTCTTGTTTCTGTATGGGGTTTGGTCAAAAATTATATATGATGATAATGTCAGTGAATTTGTTTCTGTTGGGTTGGAAATCCCCCCATCATTGATGATTTGTTTCTGTTAGACTTTGCAAAAAATTTTAAGAGAAAGAAAGGGTATTGTTGAAGTTTTTTGTTTTAATGTATGATTGTTTCTGTTGGGTTGGAAATCCCCCAAAAGAGCTCACTTCCATCATTGATGATTTGTTGTTGAATTCTCTGTTACATTTTTCTGTGCTCTCAAACAAGAGAAATGATTTCCTGTTACATTTCTCTGCTGAATTCTCTGTGCTACCAAACAGGAGAGTCAATTCCTATTCTCCAGACCAATTCTCTTTCTCTGCAATCATTTCTCTGCAATTCCATTCTCTGTACCAAACGCACCCTTAAGGGTGTCACCCGACTAATCCCCGTCGACCACGACCCAACCCAATTAAGGGTACCACTATGTGGCAGACCCATGATCATGGATGTCACAGGATGCTCACCACGGGGTTCGAACCCGGGTAGTCAGGGATACCATCCACTGACCCCCCAGGATGTTACCTTACCACTGGGCTACAACACGAAGGACAAATGAAAAGTGATTACTAATTAACTACAATTAAATATAATGCAAAATAATTAATGTATTATGATTGTTTTAGAAGTAAATTATTCTTTATCGATTAGTTTTTGAAATATGCAATCTTTAGGTTATTTAAGTCAACCTTCGCCTTCCTAGTATCAAACATAACGATTTCTTTTGTCTTCTTGGCAATGATTATTCATATTTTTTTCTCAAAATAAAATAAAAACAAAAACAAAAAGACAACGTTTCTCAACTCTGCTTCTCCATTGACGCGATCGGTTATCAATGATACGGTTTCTCTAATCGGTAATGAATCATGCAAAAAGTTAGAGCATGGGTCCCTGGTATGATTATTTATTAAGAATATTGCAGAAAAGAAGTGATATGGCATTTTTGGTAGCGGTTGGAGGATAGAATCCAGTTAATTAACATTTATCCATACAAAACTTAAATAAAAACCAACCAAACATCTTATCTGCTTGCAACTCAACATCTCGCCATGCATAAATATATCTTTTATTCACTTAACTATACATGACTTCTAAAGCCAGGCACAAAAGATTTTAACAAAGAAATATATATTTAACGTGAAGAAAAATCGTATGTCAAAGAAAGAAGAGCGACGCCAGAGATCCTACCAAAATCCCCAAACAAACGATCCTTGCCCAGCGAGTAACAATGGCATAAGTCGAAGTGCGACCAATACGCCCAATGTGTTCGGCCGCGGAAGCCAAAGCATAGATTAGAAGGCTGTTGACGACAAACCTCATGGCCCGAGGGTGGGTTTCAAAAGGAAATCCAGCATTTCCTTGCGACTTGATTTCTAACAAAGCAAGTAAGCTGAAAATAGTGAACTTAAGAGCGGGTCCAGGAATGCGTCGCTCGTCTTCCCCAAATGCCCCTGGCGGGTAATAGTTAGTCCACAGCCTACGGAGAGACGCCATTGATCGATCAAAGATAGAGCTTGCGACGACCTCAACAGGATCATTCGTAATTGAACTCATTAATTAATTAATTGCTCCTTTCTCAATGGTTTCTAGCTCTTGTTGTAGTTATGAGAGACACCATCGATCTGTATCCTCTGAATCGATTTATATAGTTTTTGTGAAATGTTGCACAGCTTCCTGGAAGTCACCTGCTTTTCTTTTTTAATGGTTAAAAAAAAGTTTAATTTTTTAAAATTGTGTGTGAACATTGAAACCTGGAGGCCAACCTTCCCGTCGGTATTAAACTTGTTGGGAAATCTGGGTTTTTAATTTCTGTTTGTAAAGACTTGGATAAGTTTTTGGATCGTGAATTAGAAATCACTTTCTGAATACTATAATTAGCGCTTAGATATGGCTTAAGTTAACACAATTGGTACCGGGATAATCCAGAAATTTCATACACAAATTAAGACTTTCGATATTTGTCATTATTCTTACCGGATAAGATTAATTCTCATTCCGTTTCATATTCATCTGATAAGGTAAAAGTGAGTTAGTAATCACTTACTGGTAAGCGTTATGTAAATGGCCCTTACACAGTGAAGACTAGTAACCTCTGATCAAAAGACTCTAAACAACATTTAGACAAATTTTCACCAAGTTTAGGCATTATTTCAAAAGGGGGATGGTCCCCTTGACCCTCTGTCTTATGGCAATCCAAGGTGATAGAGAGACAACATTAGTAAGTGTGTACTCTGCACCTCCTAACTCACATCGGATGTTTTATCACCTTATCGATCTCAAAGTGAATCAATCGATTGATGATACCAAAATCACCAACAGAACTACCCATCACCGTCCCCTCTTCCCCGACTGTAGTCTGTAGGAGTGGACACGACTTGGGTTGATTGCATTCAAAACATTTGAACAACCCAACCTAAAACTGTGCATGTTGTGTTGGGTTAGTCGGGTTGATCGAGTTGAAACTTTGGTACGTCTTACCTTATGGTGTTGTCTTTTCTCATAATTCATTTGTTTATCATCAATCAATTGGTACATCCTATCCCTATTTCTTATGTACTAACTCAAACATATTATAAGTTTGATAAAAGTTAAAGTGCAGGGTTGGTACTAAGAAATGGCTGATTTTTGAGGGACCATTTGTGTAAATGAGAGTATAAAACTGGAGCAACCTCTTCTCTTTTCTGCCGACTTCATTCTTCTTTCTTTTTTCTGTTCATCTTCATATGTGAATTTTTGAGAGGGAGGTCAATGGAAAATTTGGTTAGTGCTTTGATTTAAGGAAGCATTATTTTGGGGTTGTTTGTTTTTTTTAAAAAACCTCTTAATAACTCTTAAGTCTGAATCGTTCAGATCTTTTTACACACCACCTCTTATTAATCATAACTAAAATAAGATTTCATACTTTAGATCTCTTAAAAAACAAACGGCACCTTTATCTCTCAAGATATAAACTCTCTCTTATCTTTTTCAATTTAGGGTTTACTCTAAACTCTTGGATAAAGGTTTGGGTTGTTCGGTTATTATGATCAATGTTTTAAAACCCAGTTTTTTGGTTGACTCGGTGTGGTGACCGGGTCACGGTTCAACCACTGGGTCAACCAAATACATTATAAAAACACACATAAGTATAAGTTTTTCATAAAAACATTTAAAAAACCAAATACATTAAAAAAAACCCGGTTCAACCACCCGGGTCAACCGGTTTTTTGATAAAACGTGCCGGTTCAATTCGGGCCATAAATTGCCATAAACCCTGTCGCATTTGACCCGCCCCCTTTCTCGAGTCCTGGTTCAACCGGCCAGGTCGACCCGGTTTTTAAAACATTTATTATGATTTTGATGATTATTAAAAGGGAAATTAATTAAACTAGCCATTTCAGAAAATCGGCTTTATCTCCTAACCAATCTCTCCCTCAATTTATTAAAATAGCCCATAAGTTCGTGAAATGTGTTCGTATATACGAACACATCCTTAAAACTGATAAATTTGACATATGTTCGTAATATACGTTCGTATATACGAACATAATTTAAAAACTCATTAAAAACTGATACGTTCGTGAAATGGTTCGTGGAATTCCAATATATTACGAAGATGTAATATATCACGAACTTAAAGTTTCATTTTTAGCCCAATATCGTGAAATGCCTTTGTTATATACGAACCTGAAAGTTACAGTTTTGGCCCTTGATCGTGATATACGAACATCAAAACTTAATTCAAATTAAAAAAAAAAAGTTACAATTATGGTCCCTTATCTTGGGAACCCAATTCAAAAATATTTACACATTTAACCCAAGTTCGTGAATTGTGTTCGTGTATCACGAACTCAATTTATAAAAATTAAGAAAGTTACAATTAGGGTCCCTCAACTTTGTCCCAATTATCAAATGATTTACAATTTTGGCACATGTTCGTGATCATGTTCGTGGGGCACGAACATGATATTTCAAATAAAATCAAAGTTTCAATTATGGCCCCTCAACTTTGGCCCCATTATCAAATTATTAAGTTCGTGATATATTACATCTTCGTAATATATTGGAATTCTACGAACCATTTCACGAACGTATCAGTTTTTAATGAGTTTTTAAATTATGTTCGTATATACGAACGTATATTACGAACATATGTCAAATTTATCAGTTTTAAGGATGTGTTCGTATATACGAACACATTTCACGAACTTATGGGTTATTTTAATAAATTGAGGGAGAGATTGGTTAGGAGATAAAGCCGATTTTCTGAAATGGCTAGTTTAATTAATTTCCCTTATTAAAAACTCTTGATTGTAAAGAATATCTCTTATGGTAAACTTTAGGTTTGTTTAGTATTTTATAAATGAATTAATTTAATGAACTTGCATCTTTTACACTTTTAGTTTTATAAACTCTTGAGCAATTTTTTTTTTTTTTTTGGGGGGGGTGGGGGTTGGTGTTAAGCATTTTGATAATAGATTATAAGAACATCTCCAACAACTTTGCTAAAATAGAAAAAATTGGGTTTTTGTTCTCTAAACCTCTTCAACAGCTTTGCTATCTTGTTTGCTATAATAGATAAAGTTGAAAATTTTCCAAGTTTAGATAATTCTCTAAAACTTGATGGTAGGAGAGAGAAATGATTATTCTATTCAATCCTATCAAAGAGATTCAATTTTTATTATTTTATATTAAAAAAAATTAAAAGTGTATTGGGATGATAAATTAGAGAATATTATAATAATATAAGTTGTTTTAAAATATCTAAAATAACAAATCTGTTGAAGTTAAATGTAACACTTTTTAGAGATTTTTACTTTTAATTCTCTATTTTAGAGAAATTATAAAAATATTGTTGGAGATGCTCTAAGATGTTTGGATTTTAATGATTTATTCCTCGATGGGATTTACTAGATGTTGACATATTTTGGGGGCCATTACTTGTTAGAAAATGTTTATTAATTTGATAAAGACTTTCGAATGATATAGTTTAATTATAAAAATATTTATTTTATTATAATTTAATAAATT
The DNA here is from genome assembly GCA_954870635.1 of Arctium minus. Classification (NCBI taxonomy): domain Eukaryota; kingdom Viridiplantae; phylum Streptophyta; class Magnoliopsida; order Asterales; family Asteraceae; genus Arctium; species Arctium minus. Next base: position 1,416,678 of record OX941089.1, on the reverse strand, counting down.
ATATAAATTGATCAAAATATATAAAAGATATAAATATAATGATGAAGTAAATTTTTATTAGATGTTTATATTAAAAATGAGGTGTTTACTATGATTGTTCTTATTGGTAATTAGTTATGAATTCAAACATTAGGCTTTAAAAAGTTAGTACTCATACATAATTTAGTTATGATAAGTTGATGTATAAAAAATTGTTTTTAATACTTTAGTTTAAATACTATAGATATAATTATGGATATAAATATAGACGAATAATCGTGTGAGAAGTTGAGTTAACGATGAGAAACGTGAGAAGTGGATCTGAACCGTTAATCTCTTTTAATCTCAAGTCCTCCCATTACGGCTTATAAGGGAATTGATCCAAATCAATCCATTGAATCGAATCGCAGCTTATTCTACTCCCGTGGGCATGTCTTGTTAATTCCTTCTATAATCAATGGTCAAATATTTTCCTATTATATATATATATATATATATATATATATATATATATATATATATATATATATATACTTGAATGAATGTAATATTCATTGATTTAGGGGTTTATAATTATCGATTCATGTGCAATTTTTATGCTTGATTATATATGACTAGAAGTGTACTCGCGCAATGCAGCGAGATACATCACGATTTTAATGTTTCATTTTATTTTTTTGTCGATTTACAGTACGATTTTGGATGGTTTTGACTTTTGAGAAAGTAATAATGTTTTTTTTATAATTTTGTTTAATTTAGGCTTAATAATATAATTTTTTATAATAAAAAAATTAAGTATTTTGTTATAATTCAATGATTATCTTATATATTTTAATGACATCTAGAAAAAATAACCAATTACATATTTAATAATATAATTAAAACAAAATTATAGTAATATATTATATTAATTAATAGTGATACATGGAAATGTCTACATAAAAGAAAGATCATGTACATACCAAATTGGTGGGTGTTAGAAGACTGCAGTAGTAATATGTATCTTGTGCTTTGATACTTGTAAATTAAGAGATTTTTAAAATCTTGCATAAAATGATGATACCTTGTGCCTAATAATTTGTATTTAAAAGTTTTTTATTCGTGCTTTATAATATAATATAGATATATATTAAGTTATATATTTTGTATCAAGAAGTTTTGTAAGTAACATGATGTTCTTTCAGAATTTGGATCATTGTGCGTATACTGTGAACTTTTGGAAGGAATTATTTCTCGTAATCGAAAGTTTTTTTTTTCCTTTTTCTTCACACTCATTGTTTAATTTTCTGGTTTTCTTAAACAACTTTTGGAAAACCGAAGTCAATACTAGATATGGAGAAACCAAAAGCTAATGGTAAGAGCATCCTCAATGGGAAGTTCATGATGCCAAGTCATCACATGAAGAATCACTTTGTTTTCTAAGATCTCATTGAGATAAAGAGGTTCATGCCCAGGTTCATGGTTAGGAACCGGTTCATTTGTTAAAATTTGGTCCCACAACATAATAAATTTCATTAAACAATAAATAAACAATTATTAATTAGTTTATTTTCATTTTATATTTTTATATCATCTATAAAAGTAATTTATTTAATAACACATATTATAATTAATCTATTTCAATAACTTTTTATATTTCGTCATAATTTTTATTTATTATCTTTTATTTTTTTTAATGGTTTTCGTTCATGTATCATTCATTTTACATAGCTTTATAATTATTATGGTTTTTACAATTTTAATTTATAATTATCGTTTTTTAATTGTAAAATGTAATTTTTAATTGTTATAATTTAATATTGTAGGCTTGTATTATATAAATCATGAACCAGTCCATGATTGGGAAAGAAAGGTTTATAAAATGAGTAAGAAAGAGAAAACTGATGTAGCAGAGAAAGAAAGCTGATTTGACAAAGTTATGAACCTCTTTAGAGATTCATGACTGCATATGCTCTAAGTAATCGTCTTAATAATTGATAATACTAAATTATTAATATTAACCGTTGGAGCGTTGCTAAAATCTCGCTTTTCTACATGTTAACATAGTTGTTGAAGATATTTGATCATATTCCATCTATAAATGTACAATTATATACGATCGAAAAAAATGAATTGTTGTTTGTGCTTTAGGAGAAAGCGGCATCGAAACTAAGACGAGCCTGAAAGTGACGAATGAATTCGACCGATAACATCGAGGCAATTATGCCTAAGCTGCATCATTCATATTACTACATGAAACCCACGATCGTGGAACTAGCTAGCAGCCAAAGAGTCAGAGGAACCAGGTTACATAGGTCGTGTAAAGGACTTTGAGGTGGGTCGTCATGGTGTCGGAAGCATCAGATTTCTCGAAAAATAGACTTGAGAGGGGTCGACCTCGAAGAAGATTTCTTCAAAATCGTTCCTGGAAGAGTGTCGTACAGTGGGCTAAGACCGCTCAGTCCACAGGCGTTTAACGACACAGCCGAAATGACGCTGGTGACCGAGAAATATACGCCCAAAGAGTTGGATCGCTCCTACATCCAAGCACTCATCCGCTGGAGAATTAGAAGTTTTAAAAAGGAAGTCGAGGATTTAGGCGAGCAGTTTGTTTCGTATAGACCGCTTAGCGGGGAATATAAGTGGCGGACTAAGTATTTCAGCGGGCTCGGGTTAATCGGGTTTAAGGAGAAACAAGAGACTTCAAACAACAAGATCAAGATGCTCATCAAGTGTTTTATATGCAGCAGCACCCAAGATTAAATGACCCTAGTTATCAAAGGATATATATAGTTTATATTTTTAAATAATACTCTAATTATTAATTAGGTATCATATATATATATATATATATATTGGAATGATATTTTGCAACCCTTAAAAATGTTGCAACCCTTACAACCCACATCTTAACCGTTGGATCCATAATCGACGGTTATTTTATTTTTATTTTTCTGTTTTTTTAATTAAAAATATTTGGCCCCATATCTATTGTAACCGCCGATCATGAATCCAACGGTTAAGATGTGGGTTGCAAGGTTTGCAATCTTTTTAAGGGTTACAAATGAAACAACCTATATATATATATATATATATATATTGTTTCATTACATTTAATTATTAATTTAATTTTAATGTTTTAATTAATAAATATATTGATCTAATTTGTTGATTTTATTTTTATGTGATTGTGATACATACATACATATATATTATTAACTTGGTAAAAAACTCTTAATCAAAAATAATCATCTCCAACCAAACAATAACAATCAAGCATTGTAAAATTTTAATATATTCAACTGGAATGATGATATAACAACATACAGTGAGCAATGGTAAACAAAATCCTACCATATCTATGGGAGGGCGGAAATCGCCATGGCTAGAGTTATGATCAGAAAGATTATCTTGATCAGACAAAGGGTGAAGGTGAAAGGTGAATCGGGTGGGGATCAACATCGCCGCCGCGAAAATTGAGAAAGCCGATAAGAAGATCTTGATGAGACCGGTTTGTATACGGTGAGTTTCAAAAGAAAACCCATCGTTTCAAGAAGCCGTGAGGATCCCAACCAACCCGAAGGTTACAATGAACATAAACTGAAGGGTTTCGGGAACCTTGTTGAACGGTTTCCCTTTGCCATAGTTGCGAGCGAGGTCAAAAATCGCGTTGAGTAAGGCTTGGATATGACGTATTTGAGCTCCAGCAGCACCGTCTTGATTCAGTTGCTGCTGGTTACTGTCACTACCATTGCCGCCGGTGGTTGCTGCTGGTTACTGCCACTGCTGCCGCCGCTGTTTGGATTCAATAGCTCGCCCAGTTGCTGCGGGGGTCACGGATGATTATTTTCTTGGTAATTGGTGGAAGCTCCGGTGGTAGCATAGGGTTGCGGAGGTGGTAGCGATAGCGGTACCGGTGGCGGTAGTGGTGCATCTTATCTCGGTGCATATCATCCTGATGTGCGTCCATTTCTCATCCAACGGTTGATAACCAATTCTCACGCTTCTCACCGGAACCCAACCCTTCGACGGGGAGGACCCTATATATATATGTAGGTAGGGTCAGGTTCACGTGAGACCAAGTTGTTTCCGTGAGACGGCGTGAGACCAAGCCTTAAAACATGAAACTTCACACCGAAACACTGTGAAGGTAAAAAACATTCGAACCTTCATAATGTAATCACACTATGAATGTAAAAAAACCTAAACCAAGTTAAAAAAAATCAAACCTTCACAGCTAAAAGACTGTGAAGGTATATTCGAACCTTCACAGTGAAGACGCTGTGAAGGTAAAAAAAAACGAACATTCACAGCGAAAAACACCGTGAACGTAACATTTACGGTGTTTTCCCTATGAAAAGTTCGTTTTTTTTTACATTCACAATTTTTTGGTGTGAACTTTCATACTTTAAAGTTTGGTCTCACCGGTCTCACGGAAACTGTTTGGTCTCACGCAAACTTAAGTCTATGTAGGTAGGTAGGTAGGTATGTAACTGATGAAACCAAGAGGTTAACATAGGAGGATCATACCTTTTTTTATATACATTCATGCCTTTCAAATGAAAAAAGAAACAAATCATTTACATCTTCTTGTAATTGTGTTTAATCATGTATGATTAAACGTCTAGGGGAGGGATCAATTGGAAACCAGTATTACATTGGAAACTTTGGAAACCGAAATCAACCAATCATTAAATTTCTTTTTTTTAATTTTATTTTTAATTGATAAGGTTATTTTAGTCTTTTACATAATTTCATAATATATATGGTAATTGTTATTCTTATTATATTAATAATTATTTATTTTTAATTTATTTTATATATGGTAATGTTAGTCATTTATTAATGTAAAAATGAGATATTTAGTTTAGGAAAACAAATTTTAATCATATGATCCTCTATTTTTGATTCTGATGAATCATTGATTGATTAAAATATTAATATAAAAAATAAATATTTAAATTTTCAAGTATTCATATGAAATTATCTCCATGCACAAAATATTAATATAGTAAAACATAATGGATTTGATATAATGAAACAAAATATTAATATAGTGAAATCTAATGAAACATAAAATGTTAATATAGTGAAACATAATGGAAAGATAATGAAACAAAATATTAATATAGTGAAACCCGATATAGTGAAACAAAATATTAATATAGTGAAACTTGATGAAACAAATTTGATATAGTGAAACATAATGAAAAGATAATGAAACAATAATGGTAATGAAACTTAATTGGGTTTTTACATACTGCATATTGATGAACAGGTGATAAAAAGATAATATTAATATATTGTTATTAACATTTATTAATAAATTAATTAATTTATCACCATATATAATTATTATCTTTTATTAATAAATTAATTAATTTATTACCATATATAATTCAAATGAATCTTAACCAATTGTTGAAATTTGGTTTCCAATATTACATTGGAAACTTTGGAAGGGATCAATTGGAAACCAATATTACATTGGAAACTTTGGAAACCGAAATTAACCAATCATTGAATTTCCTTTTTTTATTTTTATTTTTAATTGATAAGGCTATTTTAGTCTTTTACGTAATTTCATAATATATATGGTAAGTGTTATTATTATTATTATCATATTAATTATTTAATTTTAATGTATTTTATATATGGTAATATTAATCATTTATTAATTTAAACATGAAATATTTAATTTAGGTAAACACAAATTGATTCATATGCAAACTACAAATCAAATTATTTTTCCTGATTCTTATGAATCAGTGATTGATTCATCCAATGAATGAAATTTTATATTCATATGAAATCTTCAATATATTACCTCTAGGCACAAAATATTAATATAGTGAAACATAATGGATTTGATATAGTGAAACAAAATATTAATCTAGTGAAACCTGATGAAACATAAAATGTTAATATAGTGAAACCTGATGAAACAAATTTGATATAGTGAAACATAATGGAAAGGTAAATAAACAAAATATTAATGTAGTGAAACATGATATAGTGAAACAAAATATTAATATAGTGAAACCTGATGAAACATATTTGATATAATGAAACATAATGGAAATGTAATGAAACAATAATGGTAATGAAACTTAATTGGGTTTTTACATACTGCATATTGATGAACAGATAATAAAAAGGTAGTCTTGATATATTGTTATTATTATCTTTTATTAATAAATTAATTAATTTATTACCATTTATAATTATTATCTTTTATTAATAAATTAATTAATTTATTACCATATTTCATCTTTGTTGCCAAATTTGAAACACAAAATAAAAGGACATATTTACCCTTTTGACATATTATTATTATCTTTTATTAATAAATTAATTAATTTATTACCATATATAATTCAAATGAATCTTAACCATTGATTAAAAAGATCAATGGTTGAAATTTGGTTTCCAATTGATAGAGGATCATGCGAGAAGCAAACTAATTTGCGAGAAGGCGAGAAGGAATGTGGGTCACATAATTTATTAATTAAAAATACCATAAATGAAAAATAAAAAATAATTTTAGAAATTAGGATAATTATCATTTTAAATCGAATAAATCCTTAAAATTCTCATTATATCTTTTAAATTTAATTTTTTAATTTCAATTATTATTTTACTATTTTTTTTTCTAAATATACTTTTAATAAAAAAATCACAATTTTAACCAAATATTACCTGTGATATAATTATATGAATATTTATGTATATCACATATCATATTATCACATGTGATAAGTGTATATATTTTAGTTAATCATATGTGATTATTGATACTTATATTTATTGATCTTTTTGTGATGTAAATATTATCACATGTGATAATTGTATATATTTTAGCTAATCATATGTGATTATATATATTTATATTTATAGATCTTTTTGTAATGTAAATATTATCACATGTGATTATGCGTCACTTATATTCAGACATATATTATCATATGTGATATTTACAAAAATTCATCTTGTGGGATCATATGTGATACATAATAATTGATTACATGTGATTCAAAACGTAAATCCAAAAAATAAAGAAATAAATGGTGAAATAAATAATGAATTAGTTATGGATATGGATATCACATGTGATTTTTGATGAAAATTATGATTTTATCTACAAAATAATAATATAAATTTGATAAAAAAATTATAAATTTATTAAAATTAAAAAATAAATAAATTTAAAAGATATTATGAGATATTTAAGGCTTTATCCAATTCGAATTGTATTTATCCTAATTATTAAAATTAATTTTTTTTATTTATGCTATTTTTTAATTACTAAATTGTGTGACTCATATTCCTTCTCGCCTTCTCGCAAATTGACTACCTTCTCTTTTGAACCTGCCCCTATATATATAGAGAGAGAGAGAGGAGCAATCAATTGGAAACCAGTATTACATTGGAAACTTTGGAAACCGAAATCAACCAATCATTGATTTTTTTTATTTTTTTTAATTGAAAAGGATATTTTTGTTTTTTACATTATTTTATAATATATTTGGTAAGTGTTATTATTATTATATTAATAATTATTTATTTTTAATTTAGCTTATATAAGACAATAATAATCATTGATTAATTTAAAAATGAGATATTTAATTTAGGTAAATAAACTTTAATATTAAGAAGACACTTGTTGATTCCGATGAATCATATTCACCTAATGTACGTGAGTTTTAATTGATGAAGACACACAGTGGTATGCATTTGATTTTTTGATTGCCTCAACCAGCTGTTCATATTGAGTTTTAACTTCATCAAAATAATTCAATGACTATTATTGCTCCTTTGGTATACAGAAACGTTTCTGGTCCACTCTTCACTAGAACATTGTGATGATGCGAACTTTACCTTTCCAGTATTTGCTAATTTGAAGGAGCATACTGTGTATGTGAAGCAGAGGCCCTACCTTAGGACATTTTTGGAGAGAGTTTCCGAAATGTTTCACATTGTAATCCACAAATTCATTCTGTTTCATCACAATGGTATCATCATTCTGTTTCATCACATCGAAACTGTAATGAAGTGCTTTTATTGATCCATTCTTTTAACAATAAAATCAAGAGAACTATGTTTCATCCCAATGAAGACTGTGTCTAAAATCCGTTTCATTCCAAATGTAGATATTATATGTAATCTGTTTCATCCCAATTAAATTTGTTAACAATAAAATCAAGTGAAATCTGCTTCATCCCAAATGTAAACATTATATGAACATCAATCGATTTCATTTACTGAAATCGTTACCCATTGGTATTTATCGCAAACGAAAACCCCAAATGCAAAATAAACTAGGGTTTTCCCCTAAATATGAATCCTTTTCTACATTATAACTTCATAATCGATTTCATATACTGAAATACTCCACTCTGATAAATACCATTATACATAAACTAACCTTGAGGTGAGCATTGCTTATTAACTTCGATGAGTTGTTTCACGACAGCCGGTATGTTACTGGTTCTCCCCTTCGATTTCTGATTGATTTCATTACCATCTTCATCGAGAGGATTCTCTGTTGTGTTCATACAGTTCGAAAACGAGTTTTTCTTCATCAATCTTTCGATCCTTTTCCGACCTACACGATGAAATCAACGCAAGTTTTCTTATCGAAATCTAAATCGATGACAATGGATGTTTAGCTCTTCTTATTCAGGACACAAATCGATGAAATTGGAGAGATCCTCTGTGTTCAGATGGTAAGCAGACAACTTCAATAACGTAGTGATGCGATTCTCTTTCTTTTTTTAAGAAACAAAAGCTTTTCTTTATTTCGGGGGGTTTTTGGGATTGCTTATTTAAGATGTTTTTTAGCTTATTGCGGTTTGGCACCGCAGATAAACACTTTCTAGTGTTTGGATGGAGAAAAAATGAAAGTGCTTATAGCGGTGTCAAACAGCAGATAAACACTTTTTCATAAATCATTTTGTTTTAACTTATTAGCTTGTTTGAAAAGTGCTCATCACTTTTTAAGTTATTTTATATGTATAAGCAATCTCAAACACCTTTAAACAACAACTTGTTAGCTTATTACGTTTTTGTACCACAATAAGCTAATCCAAACACTTTTTTAAAAACTCCGGTTTGACACCGCATAAGTTGATAAGCACTTATCAAAATAAGCATAAGTTGTTTTAAATAAGCAATCCCAAACACCCCCTTCATAGTATTTCCTCATAATTGCCATATTTGAAACACAAACCAAAAAGACATATTTACCTTTTTCAGCTATTATTAATATTATTTATTAATAAATTAATTAATTAATTATCATATATAATTCAAATGAATCTGAACCATTGATTAAAAAGATCAATGTCTGAAATTTGGTTTCCAAAGTTTCCAATGAAACTTGGTTTCCAATTGATAGCACCCCTATATATATATATATATATATATATATATATATATATATATCACCCCTATATATATATGATGAATTTTTTTGGGTTGATGATAAATCATCTTTTTTGTTCATAATTATGTAAAGTTGTTTGATTTATGTGTTTTATTTTTAAATATAAAAGGGATATAAGAAAATCTTAAGAAAAAAGGATAAGGATTAAGGTGAAAATTAAGAAGATTGGGACTCTCTCATTACTGAATACTCTTTCATTTCTTGGAAAAATGGATATGGAATATAATACACTTAAACAGGCACTCATAGAACAGAGATATATTAATAAAATACTCATAGAAAAGAGATATATTGGTAAAATAGAAAAAGTAGAAATGATAATCGAATTATATAATATAAGGATAGAACAGTTGAAAGAAAATGTTTCAAAAATTGAAAACAGTAACTTAACAGAAGAATTGGAATATATGAAAGAACAGAGTAATCAAATTATTAACGAATTAAAAGATATAAAAGAGAAAGACACTAATATTAAAAGATACACTGATAAAATAGATAAATTTGAAATAATAACAGGAAATACATAAGCTAAAAATGGATAAAATAGAAGAAAAAATCAATAATATTGAAAATCAAGATAATAAGAAAAGACAGGAAGAAGAAATTATAGTCAAAATGAATGAAGAAAAAACAAAGAGTATTAAAAACAAAGATAATGAGAAAAGACAAGAAGAAGAAAACATGATAACAAACATGAGTGAAGAATACAAAAAACAGGATGACAAAACGTTCATTCAAACTACAGGATCTACAAACATGATCAATTTACAATGTAGATTATGGTTAGACAACAATAAATTCTTAGATTTAACAGCCTTATTAGATACAGGAGCAACAAAAAGCGTAATTTTTTACAGTTTAGTACCTTTACAATATCATAAAGAATTACCATATAACATAGTAACGAGAACAGTTGAAGATAGATTAATTTCAATTCAACATTATATAAAACCAACAGGAATACAATTTTTAGATTTTGCAGGAAATTACAGTGCGAAATATGACATACCGCAGGTAAATATTAACCCAGAATACATAAAATCAACAAATTTTGTGTTAGGTTTAAATTTTATTTTTGGTATAAATGGTAGTATGACAATTAACAGAAATTTTATTACATTAAGTAAACATAGTTATAGCTTTCCTACATTATGATACAAAAATACATCAGAGTTTGCTCGAAAGCGTGGTGGACAAGGAAATCTAGATTTTTTAAAACAACATCAAAATAAAGCGTTTATTGAAAACGAAGCGTTTAAATTACTCACAAATTTTTTGATACATGAATTAGAAAAAGGAAAAGATGTCACAACAAGTATAAATTATCCTATAATTCTACACTTAGAAAAAATAGGATTCATTGGTGAAGACATTAAAAAAGCAAAAGTAAAATACATATGTAAATTTAAGCTTAAAAACCCAGATATTACAATTAGAACTGCAAACATAGAATATAGTCCCTTAGATAAAGAAGAATTTAAAAAACAAATACCAGAAATGTTAGAACAAGGTTTAATTAGAAAATCTGAAAGCCCTCACAGATCAACAGCTTTTATAGTTAGAAATCACAGTGAAATTAAAAGAGGAAAAGCAAGAATAGTTTATAATTACAAAAGATTAAATGATAATACAGAAGATGATGGCTACAACATACCTAACAAAGATAGCTTATTAAATCTTATACAAAGAAAAAAGGTTTTTTCTAAATTTGATTTAAAATAAGGATATAATCAATTACAATTAGAAGAACAGTTTAAACCATGGACAACATTTATATGTTCAGAAGGACAGTATGAATGGAACGTTTTGAGCTTTGGACTCAAAAACGCACCATCAATATTTCAAAGATTTATGGATAGTATTTTTCTTAAATATGATTTTTGTTTAGTTTACATTGATGATATTTTAGTTGCAAGTGAAACATTGCAGGAACATGAGAAACACTTACAGAAGATCTTCGAAGAGATTAAAAAGAATGGTATAGTAGTTTCAAAAAGAAAAATGGAATTATTTAAGAGAAAAATATCTTTTCTTGGCCTAGAAATAGGAAATGGAAAGATAGAATTACAATCACATATTTCTACAAAAATTTTAGATTTTCCAGAAAAATTTGAAACTCTTAAACAAATTCAAGCCTTTTTGGGACTAGTAAATTATGCTAGAAAATTTATCCTAAATCTTTCAAAATTAGTAGGGCCATTATACAGTAAAACAGCTAAAAGTGGTCAAAGACATTTTAATAAAGAAGATATAAAGTTAGTTCAAACAATAAAAGAAACAGTAAAAAACATAAAACCATTAGAACTACCATTGGTTACAGATTATATAATAATTGAAGTTGATGGATGTAAAGAAGGATGGGGAGCAGTACTTCTCTGCAAACCTAATAAATACAGTCCTAAGGATACAGAAAAAATTTGTTCATATGCTAGTGAAAATTTTAACAAAATTGGCATGAATTGGACAAGTTTAGATTTTGAAATACAGGCATTAATAAATGCTTTAGAAAAATTTAAATTATTTTTACATAATGAATTTACAGTTAGAACAGACTGTGAAGCTATTGTACGTTTCTTAAAAAATGACCAGAGCAAAAAAGTTAACAGAACAAGATGGATTAATTTATAAAATGTTATACAAGGATGTGGCTATAAAATAAATTTTGAACATATTAAAGAAAAAAATAATGGAATAGCAGATATGCTATCTAGAAATCTTAACAGATTATTTTCTGCAGATGGCTAGTAAGGACAAAGGAAAAAGAAAGCTCATACAGCCTTCACAGATGAAGAAAAACTCATCGTCAATGAGTATTTCTTCAAATGAAGACATAACAGCTATTACAGTCTCCACAGAGATTCCTACAGTTTCTACAGAAAAACTGATGCAATCTGCCATCAAACCACAAAAAATTACTAAGTCAAAGATAGCTCAGATTAACCGTTTTCATAACTATTTACAAGGTCTTGATGATCCTACACTTCAACAGTTTTTACAAGGGTTTATAGCTCGGCTGGTTCATCAAAAACATCACAGAAGTCACAGATTCCTACAGACAATATCATTGCATTTGGACAACATCAATTACAAAAATGTTCTGATATTCATAAAAAATTTCGACCCATGAAGGGAATAATTTTAACAAAAAAACAACAGTGCTTATTAGATAATCTCTGGCATTTAAAAACTTTGCCAGAATCATCTAGTAACAAAGTTTACATTCTCAATGCTCTGAGTACATATTTTCAAGAACAGAGTCAAAAAACCCCTGAGAAACAAAGTAAGAAATTTTCTTACTATGTAATTTTCAGAGGAACAAAAACAGGAGTTTTTAACAAATGGGAAAGTGTAGACAATTACACAAAGTGTTACGAACCTAGATATGAAGGATTTTACACGTTCTCTGAAGCTTTAAGAGCAGCAAGAGAAGCCTTCGGAGTTAACCAATTTTACATCGAACCCGAAGAAGTAAAAACGTTTTCAGAAATAGCAAAAACAAATCCTAAGCAGTTGATTAAAGCTCAAGAAAATGTTATTGCTAATTTACAGAAACATCTCCTTCAAGCTGGAAAAAGTCAACAAGATACACAAATTCAAATTGATAATTCGATTCTCAAACAGAAGAATGCAATTCTCGAGGAAAAAATTTTACAATTACAGCAACAACTCGAGAAAACAGAATCGAACACATCTACAACTTTTTACAGAGATTATAACAGCTTCAAGGCAAGACTTTTAGATCTTCCTTGGAAAAACACAATGCAACCAATTTTGGATAAATTTCCTGAATTGGAAAATATCATTTCTGAAAAAATTTGTACAGAATTTCCTATACATTTGTATGGTTTACAACAACAAATCATAGATATAGCTTTCCATGAGGAAAACCATAAAGGTGTAAAGGTAATACAAAGATCATATGATGATCTTCCTTGCCGGAACACATTTCTACTCCAGATTGATTTACAAACCACAGATCTTACAACAGATCAGATTCTCAATTTTTACCACAATGGTTTTATTGATTATCTAGAGTTCAGTTTGAATTCCAAAACAGAGGAGCTTCTCAACAAGTTCGAGGAAAAGTTCCTTTTAACAGCAGGAAACATGGCATCCTTCTCTGATGCATCCACAATAGGATGTAAAATCTTTGCATCCTTTCCAGAAGCAGATAGATACACATATAGACCTGCAAGAAAAAGAGTTTTTCTCAGTCACAGAAAGACGGAACAAGCATATCTCAAGAACTTGGCTTGTTCAACAACTCTATATTTTGATCACAGCCGCACAGATATCATTGAACAATGGATTACACAAGGAAAAGAAACATCAGGGCTTCCATATCTTTTTAAATGGACAAATTATAAATTAATTGCAGAAGGACATTACATCCAGATATGGACTCATAAAAACTGGAACATGCTTCTCCCCTTCATAGGAGAAAGTGAGTTACTAAGTCCTATTGATATTATCAATAACGACTTATCAGAAACAGATTCAGACGAAGATCAAGACTCACCACCATCAATTGACAGTACACACAGAGATTTCTAGAAGACAAAGTGACGTAAGAGATGACATTTTCACAACAATAATTCACAGTTGACGCAAGGGATGACATTTTATCCCGACAATTTACAGTATAACTTTTTACTTTTGTATTTTGTACTTTTGTCTTTTTTTTTAATACGTGTATTGTACAAAATAATTCTTTTTTAGATAGGATAGACCTAGACTAGGTATGTGGCACTTAGAGTTGCCACCTTTCATTTCTTTTTCAAATTAATAATTATGTAGCCAACTAATGAAGGCCTATATAAACCTTCATTTAGTTCATTGTAAGGCACACCTTAGCCAACACCTTAGCATCCATAATAGAAGTATGAGTTGCTAAAAACCTCTCCTCTCATCTTCTTAGTTTGATCCTTCAATCCTTCAATCTTTTTTAAGTTCTTCATATTATATCCCTTACCTTATAAAAAAAATAGTACTATTCCTTATAATTAGAGTGTACTATTCATATAATCCGGCCACCGTCGTACATAAAATCTGGTGTTTCCGCTCCCTTCTCTGTAAGTTTTTTATGTTTTTAGTTTGTTTATGTTGTTTGTTTATATTGTTTATGTTGTTCTTGTTATTTTCTTTATTTTATGTCATTATTTTAAAGTTTATTTTCAAGTGGTTTAACGGAAAACCCTAAAAAATCCGCCATACCCCCTGAATGGTATCAGAGCATAGATCGATTCATTGATTTAAAAGACTGGGACAGGCTCGTTTTTTGTTTGGTGGCGTCATTTTAATGCAGTAAGTTCCACCGTTGTATGCGAGAACCCGCTCAGGTGAAAATCAAGGGATTAGTTAGTGCTATGGTATTATTGAGACGGTATTGATGAATTTTTTTTTGGGTTGATGATAAATCATCTTTTTTGTTCATAATTATGTAAAGTTGTTTGATTTATGTGTTTTATTTTTAAATATAAAAGGGATATAAGAAAATCTTAAGAAAAAAGGATAAGGATTAAGGTGAAAATTAAGAAGATTGGGACTCTCTCATTACTGAATACTCTTTCATTTCTTGGAAAAATGGATATGGAATATAATATACTTAAACAGGCACTCATAGAACAGAGATATATTAATAAAATACTCATAGAAAAGAGATATATTGGTAAAATAGAAAAAGTAGAAATGACAATCGAATTATATAATATAAGGATAGAATAGTTGAAAGAAAAGGTTTCGAAAATTGAAAACAGTAACTTAACAGAAGAATTGGAATATATGAAAGAACAGAGTAATCAAATTATTAACGAATTAAAAGATATAAAAGAGAAAGACACTAATATTGAAAGATACACTGATAAAATAGATAAATTTGAAATAATAACAGAAATACATAAGCTAAAAATGGATAAAATAGAAGAAAAAATCAATAATATTGAAAATCAAGATAATAAGAAAAGACAGGAAGAAGAAAAGAAAAGACAGGAAGAAGAAATTATAGCCAAAATGAATGAAGAAAAAACAAAGAGTATTAAAAACAAAGATAATGAGAAAAGACAAGAAGAAGAAAACATGATAACAAACATGAGTGAAGAATACAAAAAACAGGATGACAAAACGCTCATTCAAACTACAGGATCTACAAACATGATCAATTTACAATGTAGATTATGGTTAGACAACAATAAATTCTTAGATTTAACAGCCTTATTAGATACAGGAGCAACAAAAAGCGTAATTTCTTACAGTTTAGTACTTTTACAATATCATAAAGAATTACCATATAACATAGTAACGAGAACAGTTGAAGATAGATTAATTTCAATTCAACATTATATAAAACCAACAGGAATACAATTTTTAGATTTTGCAGGAAATTACAGTGCGAAATATGACATACCACAAGTAAATATTAATCCTGAATATATAAAATCGACAGATTTCATATTAGGATTAAATTTCATATTTGGTCTAAAAGGTGGTATTACAATTAACAAAATTTTTCTTACATTGAGTAACACATCAGAGTTCGCTCGAAAGCGTGGTGGACGAGGTACTCAAAAGAAACTCACTCAAACGAAACTCACATCGTATTTTTAAAAACAAAAGAAACGTTTTCAAAATACAAGTTTTATAGACATTTGTTCAATGAGATGGAAAATACAGACAAAGGCAAGCGAAAGATTATACAGTCTTCCAACTCAAAGAAAGGCTCATCTTCCATGAGCACTTCTTCTGAGGAAACAATTTATACAACACCTACAGTAAAGTTGATGCAGTCTGCAATCAACGCACAGGCATTTACACAGACATTTATACAAGATTCCCAATTGGTACAAGATGCACAAGGACTTGAACCTTTGATGACATCTCAAGAATTACAGTGTATACAGGATGATTATACATCACAGATAACCCCAAAAACATATGTTCCAAGAAAAAACACCCAAAAAGGACATGATGTTATTCAATTCGGGACATACACATTATACAAATGTTTTGATACAAACAAAAAATTTCGGCCAAGTGCTGGAATGATTTTAACAGAAAAGCAACAGTGTTTGTTAGACAACCTGTGGCACATTCAAACTGCACCGCGGGTATCATCTTTCAAAGTACAGGTTGCTAATGCTTTGAGCTATTATTTTCTAGACCAAAGTGAAAAAGCTATTACAAAACAAAGCAACAATTTCCCATATTATGTAATCATAAGGGGAACAAAAACTGGAATTTTTAATAAATGGGGAACAGTTATCAAGTTTATAAAGTATCACAACAAACCCCTTTATAAAGGATTTTTAAGTTTCTCAGAGGCTATGAAAGCAGCACGAGAACATTTTGGGTTAAAACAGTTTTACATTGAGCCCGAACAGGTTGAAACAACTTCCCACACATCACAAATTGAAAAAGGTTTACAGATGGTAAAAACTACTCCTGAGCAATTGATTAAAGCTCAAGAAGAAGTTATTACTAGTTTACAGGAACAATTGCTTTCAAAAACTGGAAAAAGGACGACACATGTGTTGCCCATTCTCTTTGAAAATGCAGTTCTTAAACAACAGATTGCAATTCTCGAAGCAAAAAATACACAACTAGAAAAACTGCTCGAGAATACAGAAAAACCTACAGCAACAGTTTTGCATATAAATTTTGACAGCTTCAAAGCCAGGATACTAGATTGTCCTTGGAAGAACACAATGCAACCATTGTTAGACCAATTCCCAGAATTCGAAAACATTGTATCAACAAAAATTTGTACAGAATTCCCTTTAATGTTGTATAAGTTACAACAAGAGATTATCAACATTGCTTGTGAAGAGCAGAAATACAGGGACGTGAAAGTTATACAAAGATTACATCAAAGAAATCCCCCACTAGACATTCCAGTAGAATCAGTTCCAACAAATCTGTTTCTACTACAAATCGATCTAAAAACAACAGATATGCCAGAAGAAAAAATCCTACAGTTCTATCACAATGGCATGATCGATTATGTGGAATTCAGCCTCACTTCGTCAACAGAAGCACTTCTCAACAAATTCGGAGACAAGTTCATTTATACAGCAGGCAATATTGCATCTCATTCCCATGATTCCATTGTAGGATGCAAGATTTTTGCCTCATTTCCTGAAGCAAATATTCACACATACAGACCTGCAAGAAAAAGAGTATTTATCAGCGACAGTATGAGTGAACAAAATTATCTAAAACAGCTTGTCTGCAGCACTCAATATACATGGTTGGACAGCATCAATAATTTTAACACACTGGAACAGTTAACAACAATGATTTCACAGGGCCAAAGAACACCTTCAATACCTTGGGAATTCGAGATATCATGGTGTAGAAAATACAAGTTGGTAGCTTGAAGGCCACTATATTCAAATATGGACTCACACAAATTGGATTATGCTTCTACCTTTCGTTCGAGACGAAGAAAAACCAGTGCACATATTCAACACAGACGATATTAATCCATATTATCCCTATTAATGACATCTACACACAATTGACGTAAGGGATGACGTTTTATCCCGACAAGTTACTGTATTTCTTTTTGAAAAGTTGTATTTAGTATTTTATATTTTTTTTTAACTTTGTAATTATGTAACTTAGGCCTAGACTAGGTATGTGGCACTTAGAGTTGCCACCTTTCATTTCTTTTTCAAATTAGTAATTATGTAGCCAACTAATGAAGGCCTATATAAACCTTCATTTAGTTCATTGTAAGACACACCTTAGCCAACACCTTAGCATCCATAATACAAGTATGAGTTGCTAAAAACCTCTCCTCTCATCTTCTTAGTTTGATCCTTCAATCCTTCAATCCTTTTTAAGTTCTTCATATTATATCCCTTACCTTAAAAAAAAAAAAAAAAAATAGTACTATTCCTTATAATTAGAGTGTACTATTAATATAATCCGGCCACCGTCGTACATAAATAAATATATATATATATATATATATATATGTGTGTGTGTGTGTGTGTGTGTGTGTGAGAGAGAGAGAGAGAGAGAGAGAGAGAGAGAGAGAGTTCAATTATATGTGAAATACATCACGAATTTTCCCTAAAACAGAGCCGAAATTAGGGTTTAAAGATAGGGAAAAGTCCAAAAAAACCCAACGGACTTTAGTGTTTAGAGTGATTAAATCCTTGGACAATTTTTTGGAACAAATAAGTCCTTAGACATTTCAAAACACACTAAATAAATCCTTGGACTTTTTTAAACATGTTAAATACATCATTATTACTTAAAAATGTAACTTGCAACCTACATAACAAATAAAACTACAAATTAAAAAAAAAAAAGATGTCACCTACTTTATCCCCCTACAGATTAAAAAATGGGAAAATTAATTAAAATAATCAATCGTATTAACCAAATTCATTTTTAAACACTTTTCAAAATCTCTTTTTAAAATAGTCTAAGTTTATGCATAATTTTTTTTTGCCTAAAAAATTGTTTTTGGCAAATATATATATATATATATATAAAACATTTTTATAATTTGTTACTTAATTTACTTTATATCTTCTGATTTTTTTAATTTCAGTTAACCCTTTATTATATTAACACACATAATCGTATATTAAATAAAATAAATTAAAAAGAATATGTTCTTTTTTCATATTACACGACTATAATTATCTCGTCAATTTCATGAGCTTAATATTGAATTTTTTGGATTTATCATAAATATGTACGAATTATATTTAATATTTACACTTTCTATCCTTTTAGGGTTATTTATTTAATAATATAAGATATATCTGTAACTATAAGTATTAAAAATAGTTCGTACGTATTTTGAACGTATTGACCAAACGATTATAATGATATAATTTGTAAAACAGAAACCAATTTTTTTTATATATTTTAGTTCATATATGATTATGTGTTAACATAATAAAAACTAAAATGAAAAAGTAATGCATATAAAATAAATCAAATAACTAATTATATCTTTATAAGGATGGAAAGTGTATTTTTTTCTAAAACTATAAGCAAAGTGAATATTTATACATAAAATTTTCTATGTAAGGATGTTTTTTATTTTATTTTTTGGAAAAAACAATCCTTACACAGGAAAAAAAACATTATGTGCAAACTTTAACTATTTTAGAAAAAAAAAACTTTGAAAAGTAGTTAAAAAATGAACTTGGTTGATAAGATTGACTTATTTCAGTTAAATTCCTCATTTTTAGTTTGTAAGTGGATAAAGTAAGTGACATTTCTTTTTTAATTTGTAGTTTTACCTGTTATGTAGGTTGTAAGTTACATTTTTTAAGTAATAACTAGTGTTGGGTCCGTGCATTGCAGAGGAGGATAATTTTTTTGTTGGAATATTGAACCGAGTTAAAATGAAACGTAATTTCACTGTTAACAGTTAATGAAATACAATGTGAAAAACGAATGTATTTTCATAAGTGGTTAACTTGCATATATTCTTAATCGTTTGTTGTTATGAGTTTGTGCAATAATATTGGTAATAGTTTTGTATTATATTATTTAAAACTCAAACGACATGTCTCACAACATATCACTATTATTGAAATAATTATAAATATGAACATACGTTTTTACAGATTTTGCAATTTTTTTAAAACCTCATCGACAACACTTGACAATCACTTTGAACGTATAAATCTGTAGATTAGTTAACAAAATTCAACCCACATCAAATATGACAAAGAAAATAAATAATTTCTATCTTTTGTAACCGGCAACTCAACTGGTATAGTTCAAATTCACTCAGTACCACTTGAAAATTTATCTGACTATTGACTTCAAGACCTCATAGTATTAGTCGATAAAAATAAAGATATGTATATATATCTTATTCCCCTACTTCAAAAAATATGATTGTGGTTTTAAAAAATATAAACAAATCCTCAGTAAATAAAATAAAATATAAAAAAATAGTTTTAAAAAGAAACAAAAATATAGTGGAATACCTTTTGTTCAGTTGCAGGTTCCGCCATTGACACCCGACCGTTCGTCTTCTTCTTGTACTCGGATGATATATAGAGAATATAGAGAATATTTTAAAATCTTTTATTTTCATTTTCGATTTTACATTTAAATGTAAATTTATTAAAAATATGGAAGAATGTTTTTATATCAACATCGTTTCTATTTTATTTTCTTTACACTTGGTTAATTTGGAAAGTATTGCGGAATATTTTTATTTTAACGAATACGATAATTTATTAGTGTATCTCGTTATTTTTTATTTTTAATTCATATTAACCTTCTTTTTTTAATGCTCGTGAAAAAAAATACATGTAGATTTTATATTATTCTAGTATAAAATACGTGTAGATTTTATAAAATAAAATAGATGTTATATTAGCAAAAAAAATACGTAAGAAAAAAGAGTTTATATTACATCTCATTATGTAAAAAGATTTTATAAAATAAAATATGGAAAAAGATTTTATAAAATAAAATATGGAAAAATCATTATGAGATGTAATATAAAAAAATACAGAAGAAAAAAAATTTTATATTACATCTCATTAATATAGATTTAAATGTAAAATCTACATTTAAAATAGATTATGCTAATATAAAATCTATTTTATAAAATTCTCCACCAAAAAAACAAATATTTATATTAATAAATGAGTATCCATTCCACAAATAGATGATTATGTGAGATACTGTGCTTGGAAATGTTGTACCAAAACATTAAGAAATTGTAAATTAAGTAGTTGGCTTTAATTAGTTGTACCTTGTGCTTAAAATGTTGTAATTAAGAGTTTTTTATGTCGTTTTTATAATATAGTATAGATGATGTATTCAACAGGTTATCAAAAGTCCAAGAATTTATTTAACGGGTTTTGAAATGTCCAAGGACTTATTTGTTCGAAAAAATTGTGCAAGGACTTAATCACTCCAAACCCTAAAGTCGGTTTTTTTTTTTTTTAACTTTTCCCTTAAAGATAAATAGAATACCAGCTTCATTTTAGCACGGTTCTGCTGCTTGTAAAGCTTTGTCTGACTTGATGTGCAAGGATTTATAATATAGTATAGATGATGTATTCAACATGTTATCAAAAGTCCAAGGATTTATTTAACGGGTTTTGAAATGTCCAAGAACTTATTTGTTCGAAAAAATTGTGCAAGGACTTAATCACTCCAAACCCTAAAGTCGGTTTTTTTTTTTTTTTTAACTTTTCCCTTAAAGATAAATAGAATACCAGCTTCATTTTAGCACGGTTCTGCTGCTTGTAAAGCTTTGTCTGGCAAGATTCAAGGGCATTAAATAGAGGCAGGCAGGCAAAGAGCGGGAAACTGTTGCTCGAGACGACATCGTATAATCTCCAATCTTTTTGCAGTTAACCTGCAGCTTTGATAAAGGAATTTCATGAACACATTAGAAAGAAACTCACAGGAGGTAGATCGACCAAAGTCACTTTAATTTTTGAATTTTGAAAAGTAAAACGTGGTTTTGAAATTGGGAACATAAACTCTGAAAATTAAAATCAGATTCTCTAAAGTGATACATGCATTCCTCACTTGTACATAATGCATAAAAACATGTAATTAAGATATGCTACCGTATTATTTTGGAAATTTTCAAGAATGTGCAACCGTACCTCATAATCAAACAAAAAAAACTATCGAAAAACCGAAAAAATCTCTCGAAATCGATAAAAAAAAACTTAAAAATTCTTCGAAATCAAACAAGCAACTTTAAAAATCCCTCGAAATTGTGGAATTAGGCTAAATATTGAACGCCGGTAAAAAAAAATGAAGACACGTCGATAAAAACCGTGTCTTTAGTAATTATTTTTTGTCTATGTTATATGGTGTCACCGTATGAAAAAAATTATGGGTCCGTCCCTACTTCAATCATGCTCGATCCAATTCATTATCCGTTATCCCTACGTGTTCTTACATCTCTTCAATTCAATTTTGTACATCAATTTTAGGTTTTTTTTAATCATCATATGAATGTTTTGTCTCTATGATGTTATCTGGAAGGACTTCGTATCAGTTTCGGTTTGTATCTGATTGTAGAATTTTTTTTACTAACTTTTAGTGATAGAAATTGTTTTGCTGCTGTAAAAAAGATAGAAAATTGATGTCAATTTTGTGTAATTGACCTTGAAAAGTAGTGTTTTGTTTTGTTTGTCTAAATATGAGATTGTTGTGATCATATGAACTTCACTTATTAAATCACTAGTATCAGTAGAATGCATTAAGGAGGTTTATTAAATCAAAAAGATACTACAACTGAATTTTTATAAATAATATATTTGAAAATAGATATACGATATATTTAGTAATAAATATATATAATATGTAGTAATAATTATATAACATACTCCCTCCGTCCCAAAATAAATGTTCACAATGGAAATGACACACGGTTTTAAAAATGTGCAATTATTACACTTTTTAAATAACCAAATGACATTTTTAGCCTTGATAATAGAGAGAAACTTTTTCCACCTTATAATTAAGGGTAAAATGGGAAAATTGAAAACTTATTTTTGAAAGTGGACATTTATTTTGGGACAAACTAAAATAGTAATGTGGACACTTAATTTGGGACGGAGGGAGCATTTAATATACAGGGACGGGGCGGGATGGGATCACGTTACCCTTCCCTGTCCCCGATCCCCATTGGAGCAAGTACCTGGATTCCCCAATGAGGCAGGTCTCATTTCATGCCTAACGTGGCGTGAGACACAAGCCTTGATGCCATGACGGCTGTACAACGAGTTTTTTAGAACAATGGATTTAACCTCAACAATTAATAACGAGTTTTTTAGAACAATGGATTTAACCTCAACAATTAATAAACCAAGTCTTATATAAAGACTAAATAAAGGTAAACAATTGTTATCTCCAA
Organism: Arctium minus; assembly: GCA_954870635.1. Lineage (NCBI taxonomy): Eukaryota > Viridiplantae > Streptophyta > Magnoliopsida > Asterales > Asteraceae > Arctium > Arctium minus. The sequence continues at coordinate 1,393,405 of OX941089.1, read as the reverse complement.
ATGTGTGGAATACATCACTTAATAGTTACATCATTCTCATGCATCAAACTAGCACTAAACTCTTCCTGGTGTCACTAGTAAAATTCCCCGACAAAGCCTGATGTACATGTCGACAAATAAAAAGGTTAAACTTAATGTCTAGTGAGTTCAAAGTTTTATTAACTATATAAGACGAAAAAGCGAAAAATTATTATTTAAATCACAATACTCAATATGCAAAGTACAAAAGAAAAGGCAAATTTCTACGGATTTAGAGATTTCTCAAAAACTCTATTTTGTTATTCCACAACTAACCAATGAAATAAAAATAATAACTTTTATTATATTATTAAATGTTTTAATAATATAATTAATATTAAAATCTTTAAAATAAAAGTTATAAAGCAGAATCAAGATTTGTTTTCTTTCTTTCACATTTTCTTCATATTACCATAAACAAACACCATATACCAAAGTTAATACTCATGTAGTCATGTAGTAAAACTGGTTTTAAAGATGATTACCAATGTAGAGGGAGAATCAAACGAGAACAGTAATTATTTAAAATAATACGAGAACTAACAAAATTATTAGTGATTTTACATTAACGCGAAAAAGGCCACGCAAACCTGAAGCCGCGATCAAAGTCCTTTTTTCGTGTGTTAATGTAAAATCACTAATGATTTTATTAGTTCTCGTGTTCTTTTAAATAGGTATTGTTCTCGTTTTAACCCGACTCTACCAATATATATCCAAATATATGGGAATCAACTAACAAAAACATACCAAATATGACATAAAGCCCAGCATCAGACACGCGGAAATGGCCGTCACCCAGCGAGCGATGACGTAAATACGCCCACGGGATACGGCAGAAATCCCGGAAGCCAGGGCGTACATGAGCAGACTACGAACCAAGAGACCGAAGGCCCTCGAAGGCGTAACAAATTCAGATGGCAGTCTGACTTGTATGCAAGCCTTGATTATCATCACACATAGTAGGATGTAAACGATGAATCTGAAAGTCGGCTCGGGATCGATCCACTGGCGGCGGCGGGGAGCGGCAACATGTTCCATCTGTGTGTTTGAAAAATACAAAATTCAAGAAACCAACATACATGAACCCTTAGCAAAAAGATAAATAGAGAAGCAAAATGGAGGTAGAACACTGTTAGAATATGCGGAACCCCTAAGGGGCTGTTTGGCGATTAAGTGGTCAAAATGATTAATAGACTCTTATGATATAGTCCAAAATGAAATACAGTTGTTTTTTAATCGTTCAGAATGAAATTAAGGCTCTGAATGGTTAAGAAAGTGTCAGGATAAAAATCATTCAGAAAGTTTTGGAACCATTAAGAGGTAGACCTTTTTTTTGGCCAAACAAGATTCACCTCTTACTGGATCAGAGATTGCCTATTAATGAAACCATTAAGAGGTAAACAAACAACCCCTCAAAAAGATCCCACGAGGAGAAACTAGAAAGAAGAGGTTCCAATATATATAGATATAGATATATACAGGGAAATGGTCAAAGTCTACGATGGACAAGAATCGTCCCAGGGTGTCGAGAGGGGGTTAGCCAGAGTGTCGAGTCCCAAAAGTACCATGTGAGAATACGTAAAACCCCCATATCACTCTCCAAAAGACCCCTTGAGAGTCTAGTCGATGTGGGATTCCAACAAAAACCAAAGTTAAGAACCAAAATCGAATATCAAACAAGTGATGAACCGAAATCAAATACCAAAATCGACCTTAAAAGCGATATCTAGTAGCAACACGACAACGATGCAGTGAGGTTTTTTTGTGACCAGGGCGAAAAAACTAAATAATGCCCTCGATATTACAGCAAAAACAACCTAGTAGTTTACCATGATTTTAATTGTCTATAAATTGGTTGAGAAATTCGGTCCCTCGATCATAAATCATAACCGGGTGAACAAGAAGAATTTATGCACAACCAAGTGCAAATTACATCCAACATTCTCTTTCTCTTCAACACAATTTTCGCCAGCTCGAGAAAGAAGACAACCAAAGTAACGAAAAACAGGCATATTTATCAAACTCCTAAAGGCTAAAACATTAAACATGGTATTAGTACATTCATCTTAACGTTAAGCTCCAAATAGGGGTGTAAATGATTCGAGTCGAGCTCGAGTATCAGTAAACTCGACTCGAACTCGAAAAAAAGTTCTCAAGCTCGAACTCGACTCGAAAGATCGTGAGTATTGAAAATCCAAGCTCAAACTCGACTCGATAACCAATTTTCAAGCTCGAACTCGAACTCGTTTCAAACTCGAATCAAAGCTCAAGCTCGAACTCGTTTCAAGCTCGCTCAAGCTCGAACTCGTTTCAAGCTCAAACTCAAACTAGTGTTTGTGTTCAATCATTTAAAAATTCAATGTGTTCATATTTGTTTATGTTTGTTTGATTAAAATTGTAAACAAACATAACAAACTAGTTGCACCCACTTCCATAGGTACCAACAATTTTTTTTTTTTTGCCTAACTTCAAGCCAAAGGTCTCAAGCCACTAGGCACAATAGAAAGGCTATGCCACAAAAGCTATGGAATGGCAAGGAAAAGGAAGGGGGTGAGTCCTATTTATAGTTGAATGCAAAATCCTTGGATGGATTGTCCTACCAATGTGGGATGAGTTTTTAAGCAAAAGGAGGACAATCCTTATTTAAATAATGGTACCCATAAGTCATATGAGGTGTTATTACTTTTTTTTTTTTAAGAAAATGCTAGTAATTCTTTATTAATAATAATTATTATTATATAATTATAATATATATATATATATAAATATAATAATAATTATATTATTATTTTAATGTTTATTTCTTTAATATATGTTCTTTAGATTACTAACGAACGTAAACGAACGTGTATATATATATATAATATTCGAGTATCTCACGAGCTTATCGAGTCGAGTATCAGGTCGCTCGACTCGACTCGTTAGTATGTCGAGTCGAGCTCGAGTTCAAGTCGAGCCTATTCGAGTCGAGCGTTGACCGAGTTTTGACCGAGTCGATCTCGAGTAGCTCGCGAGTTGTCTCGTCTCATTTACACCCCTAGCTCCAAACATAGTCAAATCTAAGAGGCCGTTTACCAATGCTTACCCAGTAACTTATCTTACCGGGTGAGCATGGAAACGGGAATCTTACCTGGTAAGAGGCAAGACAAGGACCGACAATTTTACACGGTAAGTGAGAGCCGACAATCTTACACGGTAAGTGAGAGTAGCGACTATTACCGTTTAGCACTAACCGACTCTTATCAACGATATTACTATGTCATTTTGATGACCAAGAATCTTATACAGTAAGGTAAGTGGGGATGGTAAATGGTAACTCTTATCAGTAAACGCTTACTTAAGAACCGTTTACCTATAACTGTTTACTGGTAAAAGTCATCACTCTCACTGATAGAGACCGATTTGAGATGGTCAATCTCCAAGAAAGCCGAATCTCGAGAGAAGAAGTTTTGGAATAATTTTCTAGTTAGTTTTCCATAATGAAACTAAGTACAATATTTATAGGAAATCAACTCTAAACTAACCCACTACTAAACTAACCCACTATTTCCTAAGCCACACTTAAAGGGAATACATACCCATCACTTCTTATTACATGTGTATTTTTGGTGGTCTTCAGTCCCGAGTCCAGACCGATCAAAAAAGGGTTAAACCGCAAACCAAACTAAACTAAACTGAACGGTTTGGCTATTTTTCGAACTGGGCCGCCAGACCCTGCAAACCGCCAAAAACGGTCCGGTATAAATGCTGTTCATCATTTTCTTATTTTTATCCTAACCAGCAAAAATCTAGATTTCTTTTTCCTCTTTCGCTTTTTTGATTGAACTCCGACGGATTTCTCACATCCGAAGCCTCACGACGCATCGAAATCGACGAACGATTTCGAGATTTGAAGAAATAATTTGTAGGTTAAGTTTAGGCATTATACGAACTGATAACGATTGTATTAGATAATCGTTTTTCCTTTGTGTACTTCATTCTAATAATAGATTTATGCTAGTTCTACCCATATATCATTTGTATATTCATAATCTCGATACTCTCATATAATCTTATATAATACATGTTTTATTTTATTAATAAATGAATATAATGATATTCAACAATTTAAACTTCATTTATACGTAAATATATTGAACGAGCTCATTGTGTCATTTCATCGAGCAGGTTATAGGCATAATAATCCATATCGGTAACTTTTAAAAACTTTGATTAAGAATGATCACCATTTGATGCCTGATTTGCGCGAGGAAAAAACTTAAACAACAGGAATTGAAGTTTGATGTTTAGGTACTATCATTGGAAATAAATAGTGACATACCTCTGTAGCCTTTTTTCTCTGTATTCAACAATGGAGTTTCAGAAATCTAAATTCCACTTTCAGCAGCAACCAACAACTAGCAAGTCAGCAACAAACAAAATCAAAAACTGAAATGGTATCCTTGATGATCGATGATGTGAATTTCGAGTGATTTTCAGAATACGAATTTGTTTTTTAATCCGTGTGAAATAACCATTGGATATGTTGCAATAAAATAAGAAAATATTCATACCTTACTGCACAGAGCAAAATGGTGTAGCTTCAATGGTGAGGTTTTTGTTGGGAGGTTGCAACTAATGAGAGCAAAATGGAGTGAGTTTGGAGTGAGCCGCCCCCTATCTCTAAAAGGGCCCGTCACTTCGTTCGTACCTTCTTGGCTTAGGCTTGCCGACCCGGCACGAAGAAATCTCTTAGATGGGCGGATGCGAATCTGGATCTATCAACGGAGCAATTCCATTCCAATCGTAAAGAATTGCTTATACACTAAACAGTTGCTTATATAGGCTTACTAAAAGACTTGACTTTTATTCATATTCAATTCATTAGGCAAGCGTGAATTGTAAAATCAAGAAAGAAAAACGAAAATTTTATTTTATTCTTCACGTCCAGGATTACGTCCTGGATCATTGGATAGGAAAATATGCCACACCCTCTCTCCCTCACATCATTTTTTTATTGTTTTTAATTTCATAATTACATTTTTGGTCCCTGAACTATTTTAATTGATTTACTTTATATCTTTTAGTTTATATTTTTCATTTTACATTTTTATCATATTAACACATATAATTGTATATTAATTAAAATACGTTAAAAGTACTTTTTAATTTTAACAAGTTACACTATTATAATCGTCTCGTCGATACCTTCAAAATGAGCCTAATATTGAATATTTTTTGATTTAATTATATTATTATATGTCATATATTGTACCTTGGTTAATTGATTTTTTTTAAAAAGAGAAAATGTATCACATCGAACGTAAGTTTTTAACACAAAGATAATAAATATATTGCGTATTTTTTTTATTCCATTTGTCTTAGTCTTTGATCTTTTGGTAACAACAACGACACCAACCGAAAGTCCCACATTACGCACTCAGTCAGTTATTTCTTCTTGAGATTTGAACACCTGAAATTATTATATTTTGTTATAACTTTCACTTTACCCGTAAATTAAAATTAACATAAATGTTAGTTATCATAATACGTTAAAAAAATACTTTTTAATTTTAACAAGTTACACCTCATATATTGTACCTTGGTTAATTGATTTAAAAAAAAATGCATCATATTGAACGTAAGTTCGTTTATGTTCGTTTATTTAATAAATGAACGAACATGAACACATTTTTTTGTTCGTTTAGTTAAATGAACGAACATGAACAATTGTTTCGTTCGTTCATTTACGTTCGTGAACATTCGTTCATTTATGTTCGTTTATGTTCGTTTACGTTTGTTCATTTATGTTTGTTTATATATATAAATAGAGGGAGCTTCTTTTATACCAATCTAGGTCATCCATTATTTTGATCGACGGTTGAGAAATTTCCAGATTTAAGAAAGGTGGTTGTTACTAAAAATATAAATTATTCCTAAAATTATGAATTTGGAAAAAAAAAACCTAAATACCCAATACATACAGTTTGAAGATTTTACCTAAAATTATGAATTTTTAAAAAAGATTTTGGTCGGGTTTTTTGAGCACCCCTATATATAAATATACTTATATATTATAACATTAATGTGTAAAAGCATTAATAAAATTAATTTTTTAAAAATCATTTTTTATACATCCTAAATTTACCCGGTTTTTCATTTTGTTATGTTATTTTTTATGAACTAAATGATGATTAACGGTGGTTGTTTTTTATTCATTGTGTTCGTTCGTTTATGTTTGTTTAACTCTTAATGAACGAACATAAACGAACACGGTATTTTTATGTAGTATATTTATGATATATAATAAAATAATTAACTCCAAAAATATTCAATATTTGGCTCATTTCGAAGGTATTGAAGAGACAATTGTTGGGTCATCTGAAGATTTGAAGATAACCTCCTGATCTTCCATCTTATATCATCCTACTTAGAATATGTCTGAGGTTCTTTTAGCAGCTTGGTTTCTTTTACAATTGTTCTTCATTCTCTATGTGTAAGATTGTTTGAACATATCTCGTATGTTCTCTTCCGCAACAATCAAAGTTTTCTATGTGTAATTCTTGATTTCAAATCAATAAGAATTAAATTAAGTGAAAAACTGTGTGTATTGTATTCAACCCCCTTCTACAATACTTTTCTTATTTACTTACTGCTATTTGGGACCAACAAGTGGTATCAGAGCGGTTCAGTTTAACTCAATAAACTAGATCCGCAATGGCATCCTCTTCTTCTTCTTCTTTGAAAAATGATTCTTCTCAAAACTTCACTGTTGTTTCATACGACAATGGCTCTATAGCCAAACCACCAAGGTTTAACCCCAATAACTTCTTCTTGTGGAAAAGTCGTATGATACTCTTTCTAGAAGGAGTTGACTGCAGATATCCTACTATTTTGCATGAAGGTCCTTTTATTCCTAGAGTTTGGGACCGATATAATGCAGACAAGGGAAAAGCTGATGAGGACTCTTCTGAGGAAGAAAGAACTCCAGCTACTGGGAGATACATTGTAAAGGACCCCAGTAAATACAATGATGAAGACAGACGTCTTATAGCTCTTGATACTAAAGTCAGAGCCATCATTGCCCTCTCTCTGCCTGATGAGGTCTATCACTTTCTTGTTAACCTCACCACTGCTAAAGAAATGTGGTCTACTTTGTGTGTTCTTTATGAAGGTACGTCTGAGGTGAAAAAGAGCAAAAAGATTGCTCTTGTAAGGAAGTATGAACTCTTCTCTCATGAGAAGGGTGAGTCTCTCTTAGACTACTACAATCGCTTTAACAGTCTTCTCAATGATCTTAAACTTGTGGGTCGCATCTATGAAAATGAGGAAGTCTTGTGCAAGTTCATGGACTGTCTTCCTGAGTTTTGGGAAAATGTATGCACTTGCATCAAGTCTACCAAGGATCTTGACTCCATGCCTCTCACTGCCTTGTATGGTACTCTCTTTAACTATGAGCAAACTAAATTGCTTAGGAAGTCTATCACAAATGACATTAAAAGCTCTTCTCTAGCTCTTGTTAGTGATTCTTCCAAAAACTCTGTGTATGTTCCTAGAATCACCTATCCCTCCGATTCTGACCGTGATAGTCAAGAGGATCCCAATGATCCTTCAGAAGCCTATCTTAGTGAGGCTGATGATGAAGGTGAAGAAATTTCCAGTAACTCTCGCATCTCTTCTGGAAAATCCAGATTTTCTAGAAAACCCTCCTCTACTCTTTCTAAAAACACTCCCTCTGACAAATCAAACGAGGAATGTTACAGGTGTGGGAGGAAGGGACACTTTGCTTCTGAATGCAGAAGCAGGTCCTCTGATAAATCTCGACTGCCCTCCTCTAACCGTACATCCTCTAGGTCTGTCAGAACCAAGTCTGATTCCTCTCTACCCTCTTTTCAAAAATCAAACACTTCGGCTCCTTCAAACTCTGACCGTGCTGAAAAGTACAAGGCAAAATACAAAAGAGAGAAGGAAAGAAATGCTCTTTTAGCAAACAAAGGAAAAGGTCTTCTTGCCGAATCTCATGATTGGGCAGATGAACCAACTTCCAAAAGTGACAAGGACATGGCCAACCTTTGCTTTATGGCTAAAATAAATGATGTTGATGACGGTGAAACCTCTTCCACTTCCATGGCTCTTGTGTCCACTGAGTGCTCTACCTCATCTATTCAGGTACATCCATTTTTCTCTCTCTCTAATGCTGAGAAAATTGAAGCCTTTGACTCTTTGACCATTGACTTCTATGAAGCCAAGGATGCAAAGAAGAAGGCAAATGCTCAGATAAAATCTCTTTCTTCTCAGCTACAAATCTGTCTTTCTCAGTTAAAACACTTTGACAAAATCAAGGTTGAGCTTGAAGATTTGAAAACCATAAATTTTACTCTTGCTAAAGAGAAAAATAACATTCTTAAAAGGTTTAAAAAGGAGCAAGAAATTGTGAAAAGGTGGACAAGTTCCTCCAAAAACTTAGAAAGGATTTTTCAGGATCAAATAACTTGTGATGACAAGTCTGGACTAGGCTTTGGGAAATCTGACCTTGAACCTCCATCTGACTCTCATGATCCTTTCTCTCTTCCCTCATTCTATGAATCTTCTGAATAGAACTATGACAACTCCGAACCTTTGGACTCTTCTGACCCCTCTAAAGATCTCAAGTTTGGAATGTTCATCAAAATTAAGAGCATTGATTCACCTAATGAGAGTGAGGAAGCCCAAGACTCAAATGACCCTTCTAAACCCATTGTTGAGTCTATGTCTTCCTTAAAATAAATGAGGATTCCTCTTCTAAACCCAAACTCTCTAAGATTCCAACCAGAGATCCTCAACCTTCTTCAAGGAAATTTTCTTCTTCTGAAAAAGGAAAATCAGTCGTTACCGATATTCCTCCCAAAAGGAAACTTCCCAAGAAAAACTCAAAGAAACCATCTTCTCTTCAAATCCCTAGACCTCTGATGTTGAAAGAGCTTCATTCCAAGACACCTTCTTCTATTCCTTCAGCTGACTCTCGCAAAGGTATCTTGGGTCCTAAGCCTCTTGACTATCCTCTAACCTCTAAGGCCATGAAAGTCAATATGACCAGTCATCACAAGGAAGGTGATCAAAGCTCCAAAAAGGTTTTTATCTATAGAAAGTGTTATAACTGTGGTAATACCTTTCACCTTGCTAAGGATTGTCCTATGGAAAGATTTGATAAAACTGCTTCCAAGGATTCTTCCAAGGATTCTTCCTCTTCTTCTAACTCAAAAGGACCCATTTCCAAATGGGTACCAAAGAAATGATTTCTCTGTGATTGCAGGTGTTTGAGCATTAACAAATCTTATGAAGGAATGTTAGTAGGATATTCTTTCTCTTCAAAGCCCTACTTGGTCTACCATCTTCGGAGAAAATGGATCTATCTATATGAAGTTTGATGATCTTAAGTCATCATCTCTTCATGTGATGATGATGGTGGATTTCATCATGTGTTGGTGAAAATTCTCAAAATCACTCAAAACCATATGTTCCTTTCTCCTCAGTCACATCTCATCAAAACAATGACCTACCTTTCTTCTCATCTCTGAAGATCAAGATCCCTACTATCCTATTCTTTTCCATTTTTCATCATATCACCTCTCCTTCCTCCATCATTCCCATTCACCACAAATCATCCCACCTTCTCAACCATACATTCTTTCTTCACCTATTCCTGTCGATCTTCCATCTCTCTTTCTTGAAGAAGTCTATGAAAGTCTATGTGAAACACCCCTGGCTTTGAAGATCCAGTCCATCCTGATCATGTGTATAGGCTCTAAGATTGATAGAAAGAGCACCACTAGCAGCTGTCAACTTCTTGGTGGCAAGCTTGTTAGCTGGTCCAATAAGAAGCAGAACTCAGTCTCCACTTCTACTGCTGAGGCTGAGTATGTAGCTGCTGGAAGTTGTTGTGCTCCAATCCTTTGGATGAAGAACCAACTGAGAGACTACAATCAACTGTACTCTCATATCCCGATTCTGTGTGACAACTCAAGTGCGATCGCAATCGCAAACAATCCGGTGTTGCACTCTCATTCCAAGCACATCGACATCCGATATCCTTTCATCCGGGATCACATCTCCAAAGGTGACGTCGAACTTCACTTCATCTCTACCGATCAAGTTTCTAATTGGAGAACTCGGTATGTTAAATATCGATCTTTGATATTAAATAGTGTTTAAAAAAATCATTTTTTAAAAGAAATCAGTGCAGCCGATGAGGTTTGGTATTAAAAAAATCCCTTTTTTATTTTTTGGCCAAGTAAAAAAAAAAAGTTTTTTTTGGTCTCTTCCCTTTCTCATTCGGCTCTCTCTTCTCTCCCTTACCTTTCGGTTCTCTCTCTCCTCTCTCACCCTCCCTTGGCCGAACCACTCTCTTCCTCTCTCCCTCTTTCGGTCTTTCTCTCTCTCTCCTCCCTCCCTCATTCGGCTCTCTCTCTCCTCTCTCACCCTTGCCACCAAAATCCCACAACACCTCCCTCTTCCTTTCTTTCGGCTTCCCTCCCACCGAAACCACTCCAAGCCACACACCCCTTCGGCCCAATCACCTAGCCACCGAAATCCCAACACCCCCGCACACCTTTCCTTTCTTCGGCCGAAACAACCCCCGAATCCTTCAATTCCTCTTCTCCTTTCGGCCTTACCCTCCCACCGAACCCTCTTCCATCTCCTTTAGCCACCGAACACCCCCTTCCTCCTTGCCCCCTTCGGTTATCTCTCCCTCTCTATCCCCTTTATCCACCAAAACACACACCCCACCCCCTTATGCCTCCCCAAGCCGAACCAACCTCCTCCCTCTCCACCGAAAATCAAACCCCCACCCTCTTCCTCCTTCTTCGGTCCCTAACACCCACCGACCATCCCCTTATCTCTTCCCACACTCGGGCCCCCCCTCCTCCCTTCGGCTCACTCCAATCGGTAGCCGACCCCCCTCCTAGCCGATCCACCCCCCACTTCCCAACCTCACTCATTCGGCCTCCCCTCCCTTCCCTTTCGGTTTTCCCTCTCTCTCTCCCCACCCCTAGCCGAACCCCTCTCCCCTCTCCTCCCCACTTCGGCTACCAACTCCCCTCCCCTCCCTTCCCTTTCGGTTTTCCCTCTCTCTCTCCCCACCCCTAGCCGAACCCCCCTTAGCCGAACACACCCCCTCAACCGAACACCCCCTAGCCGATCCCCCCCCCCCCAACCTCACCACCCCATTGGCCGAAACCTACTTCTCACCCCCCACTCCTCTCTTCTTTGGCTAACATCTTCCTACCCTCTCCCCTCCCCTCTCCTCTCCCTCGGTAGCCAACACCACACACCCCCTTAGCCGAACCCTCCCACCCCCACATCCCCTTAGCTGAAGACCTCCCCTCCCCCCACCAAATCTCACATTTTCCTTCCATAATCTTTTCCACTCTTCTCCTCTTTCCCCAATTACTAGATATTCTCCATCAATCACTTCCCTCCTACATACCTTTTCCTTCCCTATTTTTTTTCTTCCATCTATCACCTCCTACCAAATCTCACATTTTCCTTCCATAATCTTTTCCACTCTTCTCCTCTTTCCCCAATTACTAGATATCCTCCATCAATCACTTCCCTCCTACATACCTTCCTCCCATCTCTTCTCCTCCTTATTAACCATCCTCATTTTTTTCCACTTCCAATCTCACCATGATTACCTACCTTTTTCTACCCCCCCTCTTTTTCTTTTCTTTTAATTTCCTGTTAAAAAAAAACAGAAAAGAGCCCCCACAAAAAAAAGGGCCAATGAATTTATGAATTCTTCGTGTCTTTTTTTTTCTTGGTGTTTGTACCATTTCTTTTCTATGTGTTGGGGTCATCATCAAATAGGGGGAGAAAAATTGTTGGCTCTCTAGTTGATTTGGTGATGACTCTCCTATCAACACTTAGAAACTCAAGAAGACCTCTCTCAACAAGGGCTCTCTATCCACCAATCAAGCTCTCAACCCAGGTATGTTCTCCTTCATAAACTCTCCCGATCTACAATGGGGTGATACTAAGGACACTCCGGTGTCCAAAGGTCCCTCAACTGTAGTGGACCCTTCTTTCCCCTCCTTAGTGACGCCGGCTAGCAAGAAATCCTCAACCGCTACTGGCACCGCCGCACTTGCCCAAATGGCCATACCACCGAAAGAACCTTCGACGGTTACCCAGGTCACACCCCATACCTCAGCAGCGGCACTCTACCTCTTCCCCTCCCTCTCTTCTCAAGAGGCTGAGGAAGGTTTCAAGAGCCAAGCCACAAACTCCACCCACCAATTATCCACAATCGATAGGTGTTGAAATTTTCCCATCTGGGCCCGGGGACTCTGCTAAACCACCCAAAGCCACCCCCTTTGTATCCTCACAAAAGGATACAATTGTAAAATCGGGGACCCCTATTATTCCCTCATCAACCTTTCCTTGGTTGATAAGGATGACTTGGACTCCTTCCCTATCCAAGGTGCCTCTTCTCCACCTCACAGCCTATCACCCAGGATTCTCAGTCCTGATGTTTCTGCACGATCCAAGGATGAATCTGCCCTTCCAGGAGCAGGTTCGGAGGATCCCGAAAATCTTCTAACTTCTTTCTTTCTGAACACCATGAATTAGTTGAGGGGGAGTATGAATTGAGGGGGAGCAACCAACCACTCAAGTTCAAACAATCCCGACTACTGTCTTCTATATCTTTGTATTTTCTCTTTCTCATTCTTTATTCATTGTATTCATTTATTCGTTTGTATAACTATACTTTTTCTTTCACTATGTAAATGTCTGATATACCAAAAAAAAAAAAAGAATGGTCTATGTGAAAAGAACCCAAAAAGAGTAAAGATGGGTCAAAATGAATTTATTCAGTACACTCTTTGTTCTATTCTTTAGTATGGATGTCATCCTCAAATAGGGGGAGATTGTTGGGTCATCTGAAGATTTGAAGATGACCTCCTGATCTTCCATCTTATATCATCCTACTTAGAATATGTCTGAGGTTCTTTTAGCAGCTTGGTTTCTATACAAATGTTCGGTGAAGTCGAAGATCAGCCGAAGAAGACAAAGAAGGAGTACATCTCTCAAAGCGAATTGAAGATAGTCTCCTCAGCCTAAAGCCAAGCATGCCCAAGTGATCAGCACCATCGGCCAGGATGGTGTCAATCACATATCTCTCAGGAGTATGAAGGTGTTCTCACATCTTCAGGAGCCAAAGATCTCTCAAGTCTTTGGCAGCCGATGATCTCATCTCTCCTTAGAGTATGAAGGTGTTCTCACATCTTCAAGGAGCAGCCGAAGATCTCTCAAGTCTTCGGCAGCCGATGATCTCATCTCTCCTTAGAGTATGAAGGTGTTCTCACATCTTCAGGAGCCGAAGATCCTTCAAGTCTTTGGCAGTCTATGCTTAAGGATTTCTTTCAAACACATTATACTTGTCTGACAAAGTATATTGTGATATCTTGCATTGACATGGACCTCATCCCAAGATCAGAAAAAGTAAGTTTGTCTCTTACACTATTTTAAGGAAAGGTCCACACCATCCCTGCAGGTCAACACTTCAAGACAAAGTCACTCCAAGACAAAAGGTACATCATGTACCATGCAGAAGACCTGTGTCCATCTCTTGCTCAACAGGTGTCTCATGCATTAAATGCATGAGGCACTATAAATATGATGGATGTTTCAACATGCAAGATCAACCAGCTCTACTACCTTCAAGTTCTCTAAGTTCCTGGCAACTTTCTCTCTACGAAGATCTTATTGTTTTCTAAGTGTTTTACAATTGTTCTTCATTCTCTATGTGTAAGATTGTTTGAACATATCTCGTATGTTCTCTTCCGCAACAATCAAAGTTTTCTATGTGTAATTCTTGATTTCAAATCAATAAGAATTAAATTAAGTGAAAAACTGTGTGTATTGTATTCAACCCCCTTCTACAATACTTTTCTTATTTACTTACTGCTATTTGGGACCAACAACAATTATAATGATGTAACTTGTTAAAATTAAAACGTATTTTTTAACGTATTTTAGTTAATATACCATTATATGTGTTAATATGGTGATGGTGTAAAATGAAAATTAGAAAAGTAAAAGGTATAAAGTAAATTAACTAAATAATTATAGGGGTATAAAATGTAAATATATATTAAAAATTAATTAAAAATCACATTTTGGATTGTTGTTGTCGATATTGTGAGAGAGATAGGGGGTTAGGAGGGGGTATGGGTTTTATAGGGAGGTAGGGTTAGGAACACCCTTTTATATTCTACAAAAAAGCCTGTTTTATAAAAGCAACTTAGAGCATCCACAATGTACGTGTTTTTCACCGAGCTTTTTCATAGCTTTTTTCTTACACATTATTGCCACATCAACAACTTAAAAACCTCCACTATGTGAAAAACCTCACTCAAGCTTTTTCATTACTTTTTTAAACTATTCAGGGTCCCACTATTTTAACTTTATATCATTTTTATTCTTATTTATAAAAATAAATACATTAAAATTCATACAAATACATATTTATTATTAATTTAATTATGTATTTATTTTACATAATTTTTTTAAATATATAAAAGTTGTATAAAAAGTATGTAAAATAAAAATTAAAAAATGTTAAATTTAAAAGTATGTATAACCGAAAATGAAAATTGGGTCATTAAGAAATCTGTTAGAATTGTATAAATATGTCAAATTTGAGATATTATTTTAAAAATATAAAATATAATTACTTTCATTATGTATTTATTTATATTATTTATTTAATAATTATATTTAAATAAGATTACTTTAAAAATATTAATAAATAAAACTGATTAAATACGAAACTTTTATAAAATTCTATAAAGTTAAAACTGATTAAATACGAAAAAGCTACGAAAAAGCAGGTCGTGCAGTTACGAGCTATGACGAAAAACCTCACGAAAAACCTCAATTAAAAAACCTCTCCACTATGTGAAAAACCTCAAAAGGAGGTTTTTGCTTTTTGAAAAACCTCCCAAAAACCTCACCAAAAACCTCCCTACGAGTACATTGTGGATGCTCTTATTTGAGAGGGATCTTTTCATTCAACAAATGGCTGAAACAAAATCGTCCTTTTTTGCAGGTTGGAGAATTTTTTGTTGTTGGAAATAGTCATGGAAATGAGACCCGTCCAATACCCGGTGTATCCGCCCCGACGGGGACAGGGATTCCCCACAAAATCGGGGAACGGGGATGGGGACGGGGACGGGTAACGTGGTCCCCGTCCCTGAATATTAAATACATTTTATATGTTTATTATTAATTATATTATATTTATACATAATTAGATTCAATATCTTTTAAATTTAGAAATATAATTTTGACATTTTTTCTTATTTATATATATATATATATATATATATATATATATTGAGTTGTTTTACTTATTTTAAATTAAAAAAAAAAAGCAAAAAACGTTTGATCAAACGATTAAGTATGATTTTGCGACTTTGTTCACATATGAATATTTGATACTCTATAAAAACAAATTTAAAAATATGTGAGATTTAAACATGAACCATTATCGATCGAGTGTGGTATTTAACACATTTGATTTAAAACATCTTATATTATTGGGGAAAAAATCCCCGATTCCTCGTTGGGGATCCCCGTTCCCCATCGGGGACGGGGATGGGGATGTAATCATATTCTCCGGTGAGGATGGGGATGGAGATTGGGATCGGGGACGTGGATGGGATTGAGGTCTCCACCCCATTTCCATGCCTAGTTGGAAAGAGAACTCTACAACATCTAGTTTTGGTGGTGGCTGAAAGGTTAAAAAGTATTGGGTAAAAGCATTCACAAACAAAGAAGTTTTTTGTACATTGATTTTTTTTTTATTTAAGAAAGTTAGTGTAAAGTATTATTCAATTGATAGAAATTAAGAGTTTTGATATGATGCATTATGGATAGTAATTGATAGATTAATCCTTGACAAATTATGACCGTATGACATCAGCCCTAAATAAACTTCAGTGGTCACAACTCACAATTGTTGTGTACGTCTGGATTTGAAAATGTTCAACCTTCTCTTCTGAACATCCATTCACAAATTTCCTGCATATTATTTAAGAAGTAAATAGTTTCTTTTATCCAATGCATTAGTTTTCTAATGTAATCACTTAAGAAGTAAATAGATCTTTTATTATCAACAATAATTTAAGCAAGAACTTTACCACATATATAGACTTTCAGTTCCTCGAATTTTTTTTTTCTATTATGAAATTCTTATTTACAGAGGTGGATACAAACTTACAGATTCCATGCAGCTGGACTACCTAAAATGGGGTTTAATTCATTACTCAGGTCTATTCATTTGAAATTATTTGTTGGATAATAACCATGAATTTTCTTTTTATGTATATTCTAACTTTGTTGTTGATTTACAAACGTATTAGTTCTTCCATTATTTTCAGAGTTTGGATTGCTTCAATGGTTGGTGTTCTTCAACATGGTGTACACTTTCACCATTCAATAAAAAGTGGTACAAGCTTAGGGGTTGTTTGTTTACCTCTTATTGGTTTCATTAAGAGACAATATCTGAACCATTAAAAGGTGAATCTTGTTTGGCAAAAAAAAAATTGTCTCTAGTTCCAAAACTCTGATTTTGTATCTTGACCCTCCCTTAACCATTCAGAGCCCCGATTTCATTCTGAACAATTAGCAAAAAACTGTATTTCATTTTGTAGTATATCATAAGAAACAATCATTCTGACCATTTAATCATTATGTACCACGCCATTCAACAACTGTCAAACAGTCCCTTAGTGGTCAAAAAGCGTTTGGGTCTTGGTCCATTTTTGTTGTGGGTTTGAATGATATTATTTGGTTGTTCTGTTGATGGGCCTATTTGTTGGGTCTTGGTCCACTTTTACATTTTGCCTGTATTGATCTGTTAATGCACAATAACATGCCTCCGGTTTGGTTTGATATTTATGGGTCGTTTATCGTTACCTTATCAGGTAACATTCTTAATCAATATGGATTGTTAGTAAAAAAAAAAGTTGACGTTTGTTGTACGATTGGAGGGGAGCAAAATGGCAAATCCTTAATTTGCCGTGCAATTGAAGAAGCCCTTAAAGCAACTCCAACCATACAGCAAAAATGGTCATTTGCATAATAGTGAATTCCAACCATACTCCAAAATAAATTTCTTTTTTGCCGGCCATTCTTTGTTTAGGAAAAAGACACCAAATTTGGTGTATCAAGAAGCCCACCACTAATTGTGTATTTTAGTTTTTTTTAATAATATCATTATTAGTTGTATGATAATTATTTATAAATTATAGATATTGTATTTTAAAATGTTTAATAATAATGAAAAATGGTTTTTTTACATAGGCAAGTCAATTTGATGTTTTTCTTAAAGTATGGTTGGAGTTGATATTTTTTTTTTAGTGTCGAGGTCCCATCAATTTTAGTGTTATGTTATTATTTTTATTTGTTATGTGTTAGAGTTGCTCTTAAGTCTTAACATTCGAATATCTTTACACTAAAGTTGTGTTCTCGATTATTTTTTTTATGAAAGAAAGGAAGGGAAAGGGAAGGAAAGTAGGAGGGAAATAAAAAATGTTGTGTTCTCGAGTTTTTTTAAGGAGAGAAAGGAAAGAAAGTGGAAGGAAAATATTGTTGATTTTTCTCTAAAAACTTTCCTCCCAAGTCTGGGAGGAAACGGAAAATGGAAAGAAATTAATTTAAAAATAATTAAAATTATTTATAAAATTATGCATATAACCATTAATTATATTCCACTACGAAATAAATAAGAGTATATTGATAAAACTAACATATTTCATTTCATTTCCTTTCTACTTAAAAACATGAAAATTTATTTTCTTTCTATCTCTTTCCTTTCTTTTCGTTCGATCTCAAGAAAACAAATATAAATATTTCTTTCTTCTTTTTTTTCTTCTCTTTTCTTTTCCTTCCCTTTTTTTTATTAGGGTGTTGTTAAGGCTACCCCCTTACCTCATCATCTCTCTCATACCCCATACCCCCTTACGGTCATATCTTTCTCTCACATCCAATTTTTTTTAATTTATAGTTACAGTTTTAGTCTCTAAACTCATTTGATTAATTTACTTTATACCTTTTGCTTTTACATTTTACATTTTTATTAATCGTCTCGTCAATACCTTCGAAATGAGCCCAATATTGAATATTTTTTAATTTTATTATATATTAAAATGTGTCAAAAATACGTTTTGGTATGAAGTATATTGCAATTGCATTTTTCACTCGACATGGTTCAATGTTATTTGCATTGCAATTTCATTTTTCACTCGACAGGGTTCCAAGTCATTTTGCAAAACATGTGTTTGTTGGGGGTGTTCAAAAAAACCGAAAAAACGAGCTGAACCGTTTAATCTGAAACCAAAAAATCCGATAACCAAAAATTCGGTTCGGTGCGGTGCGGTGCGGTTCGGTTCAACCAGGGACGAACGCAGGGACTTTTTCGACGTGCCTTCATTTTTTTACCAACATTCAATATCGTCCGATCTGTTATTAGCCTAATTCCGCCTTTTGGAAGGACTTTTAAAGTTTTTCGAGGGATTTTAAGTTTTTTTTATCGATTTTGAGAGATTTTTTCGGTATTTTTAGTTGATTTCAAGAGACATTTTCGGGTTTTTTGGTTGATTTAAAAGTTTTTTTGGTTTTTTGGTTGATTACGAGGTACGGTTGCACTTCTAAAATAATACGGTTGCACCTTCTAAAACGATACAGTTGCACCTTTCACAAACCTTAATTTTTTTACCTTGCGAGGGAGAAACAATACGGTGGCACGTTCCACCGTGGGCACCCCTTGAGATCCGTCCCTGGGTTCAACCTACCCCTTTAAATAAAAGTTATTGATTTGAAATAAAGTAAAAACAATTCGAGATATATATCGAACGAAAGATTCATTTCATTTCAAAACGAACGATTCTTTTCGGGATTTCATTTCAAACTCTCTCCCTCAAACATATTCATACGTTTCAAAAGTGACAAATGAAAAATATTATTATTAGTAAAATACGTTTAACCATATTCATCGTATATTAACTAAAATACGTTTAAAAAATACTCATGACTATGTTGATTTAAATGAATAATTAAAAAAATCGATTAACCAAGATACAATATATGACATATAATAATATAATAAAATCAAAAAATATTCAATATTGGACTCATTTCGAAGGTATTGACGAGACGATTATAATGGTGTAACTTGTTAAAATTAAAAATTATTTTTTTAATATATTTTAGTTAATATACGTTTATATGTGTTAATGTAATAAAAATGTAAAATGTAAAAGCAAAAGGTATAAAGTAAATTAATCAAATGAATTTAGGGACCACAACTGTAACTATAAATTAAAAAAAAAAAGGTAAAAGGTACGATTGTGAGGGAGGAAGGAAGGGGGTATGTTTTTCCAAAATTTTTGCAGGGTAGGATTAGAAAAACCCTTTTTATTATTTTCTTTCAACACACATAAAAGCAATCGAGAGAAAGAAATGGCGACAGGGACCACCGGAGCACCGCCGCCGGCGAAGATCGTATGGAACGAGAGACAGAGAAGGTTTGAAACAGAGGATAAACAAGCATACTTGGAGTACGAGTTGAGAAATGGTGGAAAAGTGATGGATATGGTTCACACTTTCGTTCCGCCAACCAAAAGAGGTTTAGGTTTAGCTTCACATCTAACTGTTGCCGCCTTCAATCATGCTCGATCCAATTCATTATCCGTTATCCCTACCTGTTCTTACATCTCTGTAAGCTCCAATACCTCCATCTCTCTTCAATTTTGTACATCAATTTTTAGGGGTTTTTTTTATCATCATATGAATGTTTTGTCTCTGTGATGTTATCTGGAAGGAATTCGTATCAGTTTCGGTTTGTATCTGATTGAAGAACTTTTTCATTAACTTTTAGTGAATATAAATTATTTTGCTGCTGTAGAAAGGAAGAAAATTGATGTCAATTTTGTGTAATTGACCTTAAAAAGTAGTGTTTTCTTCTTCTAAATATGAGATTGTTGCGATCATATGAACTTCATTAGTATCCGTAGAATGCATTAAGGAGGTCTATTTGAATGATCTGTGAAGCATACATGTTAAGATTGTTTCACCTGGAAGTAGGATTGTCTATTTGGATTATTAAATTTCACACTCTTTGATTGACCGATTATGGATAACAATTGCCGATACTCGATAGCGATCAAGGCCATGTTTCGCAAACTACCTGTTAAACAAAGGTAGTTTTTTGGGGAAGGGTCGATACCTTGGCAAATTATGACTGTAAAACATCAAACCTGATTAAACCTCAGTGGCCACAATTGTTGTGTACGCCTGGGTTCGAACCCTGGGCTGAGTTGATAGCTGATAAACTAGTCAAGTTTGGTAAAAACTAGTTGATATGCAAATGACCTTAAGAGGACATGTTAGAAAACTAATTGGAAAATTACAAGGGGCATAACCGGAGAAAATGGATAAAACCTGCTAGAGCTTATTGAAACGCTACTTCAAAAACGAGGCTTTTTCAATAAGCTCAAAAAATAAGCTAGCTTATGGTTGCCAAACATGACCTTAGAACAACGATTTGTTAATAAAATGTTCCTTTTCGTTGTTGAACTTTAAAGGGACAAAGTCTGTCATCCTTTGATCCTGCATTTATGATAATTATGTTTACCTTTGTTTACGAGAGTTGAGTTGTGAATCATAGAGGAACCGATAATGTTAGATGTCACAACTCACAAGAAAAAAGACGGTCTAAACCACAAACAAAGCCAAAGAATATTGGTGTATGTGTGTAGCCCTTTACAAATTCCGTTTGATGTCAATTCATCCATACCCGATCCCCCCTAACCCCCTCCCCTTGGTGCATCTTCTCTTTGATTCGTAACATAATTTGGTATTAACCACAAGGGTTGTGGGTACTGGTTAAGGCCCTGGGGGATGTGGTGGAATATCTCATCTACCTAGGGTTTGAATCCAGGCGTACACAACAATTGTGGTCACTGAGGTTTAATCAGGGCTGATGTCTTACAGTCATAATTTGCCAAGGGATTAGTCTAGGCATAGCTTAGGACACCCTTCCCCCAAAAACATAATTTGGTATTTGTTTTGGTTTGTAAATAGAGGTAAGCTAATGTATTATTTGTTGCATATTTCAGGACACTTTTATACCAAGAAATCCATCTTGGAAGTCTGTATTGTACTCTGAAGATCTCAAATCTAGCATTTGAAGCTTACAGTTTAAACTGGCATTTGGCATTGGCATTGGCATTGGCATTATTGCTTGGTTAGTGTTTGTAGATGATACAACAAACCTTGTTGAAGGATGTGTTCAATAAGCCAATTTTTTTGTTCCTGTTGGTCAAAATGCTATGCTCACAAAATCTATCTTGGAAGTTTGTATTTTTCATATTATTGACTTATTAAGTGTAGTGCTGTAAACGAACCGAACGTTCAGCGAACCGTTCGTGAACTGTTCGGCGGGAAGTTCGTTTATTTAATAAATGAACGAACATGAACACATTTTTTGTTCGTTTAGTTAAATGAACGAACATGAACAATGGTCTCGTTCGTTCATTTACGTTCGTGAACGTTCGTTCATTTATGTTCGTTCGTTTATGTTCGTTCGTTTACGTTCGTTTATATTTGTTTATATATATAAGTTTATATTGTGACATTAATTTGTCAAAGCATTAATTAAATTAATTTTTTAAAATTCCTTTTTTATACCTCATAAGTATAACCGTTTTTTTTATTTTGTTATGTTATTTTTTACGAACGAAATTATCAATAACGATGGTTTTTTTTTATTCATTTGTGTTCGTTTATGTTCATTTATGTTTGTTTGTTTACGTTCGTATATGTTCATTTACGTTCGTTCGTTTATGTTCGTATATGTTCGTTCGTTTATGTTCGTTCGTTTAGCTCTTAATGAACAAACATAAACGAACACGAACAAACATATTTTCTTAACAAACGAACATGAACACAAAAAATTTCGTTCGTTTACCGTTCGTGTTCGTTCGTTTGTTCGGTTAAGTTAAACGAACACGAACGAGCCTTCGTTCGTGTTCGTTCGGTTACAGCCCTAATTAAGTGAAAAAAATATGTGATGGGATTATAAACACAACACACATGTACATTTTTATTTTTATTTTGTTACCAATGGTCCAACTAGGCTTGCATTGACAATCTTGTTTCTTTCTAAATGCTCCCCATTTTTCTCCTCCCTATTTTTCATCTTCTACTGGATTTGTTATCTCATGTATGCTTTTCGTGAAAAAAAAATACCAATTGAAGTGGAGGGTTTTTTCAAACAAGGGGTTGGGTCAACTATTCAATCAAATGATATTGAGTATGTTTCCCATCTCTTCACGAGAAACAAGTGGGATATTTCTTTGCAAAATTGTGCCCAATTTCATATGTGGCAATTCTGCCAAGATCTCTTCGTTAACTTTTAAGTCAAAAGGTGTAGGATGATATTCAAATTTCAGAGTCCTTTTATTTGTTCACCTCTTTTTTGCTTTCATGGGTTTCATTGTTAGCATAACAACTAGTTTTTGAATGTTGTGATAAAGGTTTTGTTTTTCTTTGTTAATCGTTGATGACAGTGTCAGTTTGTGTGCACCTTGACTAATTCCAGTGGTTCTGGAAAACAGCCAGAAAAATCAATAGTATTCTTACAAATGTCGAACCAATGACATTCTTAAGAGAGAGAAACTTCAATGCTATTTCATTCCAACACTTCAATGATAATTTTCTATCTATTCATAACATTTACCAAAACAATGATTTTTTTTTCTTTCTACATTAAATCATATAGCACATCTTGATCATTTAGCATCTCCAACCAAAATGGAGAAGTAAAAAGTCAAAATCTCCAAAAAGAATCACCTTTATCTTCAACTTCAACAGATTCTCTATTTTAGAGATTACATAATTAATTTTATTATTAAAATATTTAATACAACTCATAAGATATTATTTCTCTCTCATAATCATTTGATTTAAAACAATTTTATTGGTAGAAGGAATAAAAAACTATTTCTCTCTCATAATTAATCATTTTTGGAGATTTTCATTCTCTCTTCTACTTTCTTCATTTTGGAGAATCTGTTGGAGCAAAAAAACTCCAAAATCCCCATTTTGGAGAAGCTGTCGGAGATGCTCTAACTTCGTTTTCTTTGTACAATTGGGAATAGTGAAGCATTTCATGGCACACAACCATAGATATTGAACCAGCATGACGGATTCTTATTGCTAAAATAATAATCCCTTCGTTTCAAAATAAATTTTCACAATAAAGTTGACACAGTTTTAAGAACATGTAATTATTACACACTTTTTAAATAACTAAATTACACTTTCACCCTTAAAAACAGAAATTTTCTCCATCACACATAATTAAGGTAAGGGTAGAAGTGAAAATTTAAGACACTTAATTTGGGACGACGTGAATAGCATTTTTTTTCAATCTTTCAAATCTCCGTACACATTTACATGTTATCAATATCAATTAAGACACTTAATTTGGGACGACGTGAATAGCATTTTTTTTCAATCTTTCAAATCTCCGTACACATTTACATGTTATCAATATCAATTACTTTTCAATCGTGGTTTCCAGATCAGCTTACATCCATCTCGAAAAATCCCCAATGGAGTAGAATTCCTTATCGAAATGATATTGTGGGTGTTTGGTCAGCTTTGAACACACCTCATCTAATCTCATAAAACATCGACACTAAATTTCCAGTAACCCTGAGAAGACTCGAAACAATCTTAGTTAAACGATTTTCATGCATCAAAATTCAAAAAGAATCCACATAAGAAGCTAAATATTATTGTCATGTATATATATATAGGGATTTTTCTGATTTGGTGAAACCTTACAAACATAACTAAAGCCTAGCAAATAACCGAAAAGGTACCCAAATCGTTTTTTACCGTTTAGACCGCATGAATCGGATTGTGGTTCGAATCCGTTCTTCGACCGGGATTATTTGCATGAAATGCAGATTGTCGGTTCAGCCCTCCGACTAGTTTCAGTGAATTCGGTGCACCATCCCCGATCGATTCACCTAACGTCAGCTTCGACATTCCCACAAGATCATCCACATTGATCGGGTTCTTTGAATGGACCGCTGTTGGCTTAAGAACCTCGTGAGACTCCGTTTTCGCCGATGAAGTTAGATCTTGACCAGATTGACCAGACCCGGGTCCGGGCCAATATGGGATAGCGACCGGTATGAGTGGAGACACGTATGTTGGAAACATAACCGGATACAAGCATTGCGAACCGTCGAGATTTAGAGGTGCGTGTGTCGGGTCAATGGACGGGTCAACGGTGTTCGAGTTTGCGGAATCCATTGACTCACATTCTTCTTCCTCGAGAGTCGGTATGGTCAACGGGTTGTTGACGGATTGAGCCTCCGGTTGTGACGGGTTCCCAGCAGGGTAATCAAGGGAGGAAACCATATGTGTGTCCGGGGACTAAACAAATTCAAGAAACACAAAAAAGAGCAATGAATTAAAACATCTTCAACAGATTCTCCAAAATCGAGAAAAAATGAAAGACGGGATTCTCGAAATTGGAAGTGAACCCTGATCTCGAGTCCGAAAAGTGATGTGATACTTACATCGTCAGCTACGATATCGAAGAGGCTAGAACGTCTCTTTCTCCTAGACATATTGCTTTGCCTGATGAAATACTTTTGGGCATGGCTCGCGACTTGAGTCGGTGTTCTTGAAATCACGTAGTTTCTTGCTATTCCGCGCCAATCGCCTTTCCCGAGCTTTTGTAAACCTAATAGAAACATCCGATGTTCTTCCTCCGTCCACGGAACACCTGCAAATCAAATACCCACATCCCGTTTTACATGAAGAAACGACATTTTCATAGCAAAAGTTGTCGAATTTTATTATCATGTTAGTGTTATGGTCCCAGAAAGGGGTTGCATTTACCAACACAAATTGCATAAGCGCTAACTAGGTAAGTGCCTATTTGTCAGCTTAACGAGCTCAATGAGACTCACAACTTATTCAGTAGCTATACATGATTGTTTGGTAGTGGCTTAGTGATATAGAAAGTGGCCTACTTAGTAAGATTTTAAGGGGGGAGATTTATGCAGAAAGCCAAAAAAAATCCAAATCTGCCCCTCCCAATTAAAAAAAAAAAACATGTTCCTTCCATCTATAAAAAAACTCACCCAAACAAAAACCCTCCCAATCTATACAGATTAATCCACACACACATTTTGTTTTTCCATACAGAACTTAATGAAAAACAACCAAACAGCCCCTAAAACTGTGGTCTAGGTCAACACTAATCAATGACCGACTAAAAGTCTATCCCTTAGCTTACCAAGTCAACATCATGGATCAGTAAAAAGGGGCTTGGTGAAAAGCAACATCGCTGAACGGGTAAGAGGCGGTAAGCAGGTAATAAACAACCCCTAACTACTACATTATGTTCCGAGCCACCAGATCCCGAGGGGCGAATCCTAGCATTGTCATTTTCGAAGTTCATTTTATTATTTATTAACTTTGTTTCATGCAATATTTTCCAATAATCATACCCATTACATATTCACATATCCAACTGGCAAATCAACCTAAAGCATTTCTCTATATACTTCTGGGCTTCAAGTACAAAAGAAACAATACAAATGCAAATAAATACATGTTCCAAAAATCAGTCAAATGAATCTGCAAAGTTAGTGTACATAAGATTAGATCATTAGATGATTGGAAAATCAAATCTAACCAATATATATATATATATATATATATTAGACTTGGGATCATGTGATACCAACATGTTTTCGTGAGACCTGTGAGACCACGTTTTTATACTTGAAACTTCACAGCAAAACATTGTTAAGGTAAAAACCTTCAAAGCAAAACAATGTGAAGGTTCGGATTTTTTTACCTTCACAAACGCTGTGAAATTTCAAGTGTAAAATCATGTATCACAGGTCTCACGAAAACATGTTGGCGTGAACCCAACCTATCAGGTTCAGTGGGAAAACATAAAAAATGAAAAACTAAGAACACCCTAGTAATCATTTATATGTACAATATACATATATATTCAAGTAATTTATCCAATGTACACATGTGTACACATGCATAAAAACCCATAAACATTTTCTATTACTGGTATGTACATATGCATATACTCTATAGATGATTAGATATTAAGGTGTTCTCACTCTATTTTTCCTTTTTTTGGGTTTCCCCCAAAGAGCACAATATATATATATATATATACACACACAGTTACACACTATACACACACACACACATATATATATATGTGTATATATAAAAGTGCTATAAGACTAAAGATTAGCTCCAAAAAATGAAAATGACTCAAAAAGGTTTTTTTTTTTTTGGATCATGAATTTAGCATCAATTTGATCACCAAAATGTAATCAATTTAAACTCAAGTTTTTTTATTTTTTTTGAAAGGCAATTTAAGCTCAAGTTAGAAATCATCACCTCCAGTTGATGCTAACTAATTAACAAAATAGAAAAATCAAAACACAAAATTACGACGAAATCGAACCAAACCTATAAATTTAAATTCAAAATCATCACCTCCATGATTGCGAAATCCAATCGTTAAAAAAAATCAAATTAAATTAAATTAAATTAAAAAAAGACATTTTTTAACCTTTTTTCCTTTCACGGCTTGAAGACGACCCGGCAACAAAATCCTCCGACCCGTATCCATCAGCAGCGGCGTTATGATCCGGAGTATCTCCCGGCGAATCAAGGTCGGTACCGCCGCCGGCAGAAAATCCATTTAAGAAGTTGCTGCTTCCGGATCCGGTATAGTGGGTCAAGTTCCCCATACTAGCACTCTTTCGGATCGATCCATCGGTGATCCGAACCCCAAATAACTTCACGCCTCGATTAGGGCAAGTTCGTGAGTTGTGGCCATTGTTACTGCAATGAGAACATCGTCTCGTCATGGCTGAAATTACGCGATTAATCTCCTTTGTTCTTCGAATCGATTGTTGAAACAACGATTAATTGAATCCGATTTAACGTAATCCGAAAGTGGGAAGGTGTAAATTGAGAAATTGGGGGTAGAAATTGGGGGATTGCTAGGTTTGGTTAGATTGGATTTGGGGTTTGGATTGAAGTTGGTTGGGGATTTATAATCAATTTATGAAAATTTGGATTGAAATTGATTAGAGATATGAAGCAAGAAGAAGATACGACAAATAAAGAGACAACATGATCCATTTGCAAATAAATGTGTAAATAGTATAGACCAAGTATAAATTACAATATAACCTTGTGGTTTTGGTAATTGGCAGATTTAGTCCTTGTATTTACTTGTTTTGTTATTATTTGTGGTGTTAATTGCTAGATGTATCTGATATTATGTTTAGTGGCGGATCTATGATTTTGTTTGGTGGGTGCATTTTTAAGGTATATCAAAGATCCGTAAAGTTGTTTGATTTGTTTTTAGCTAAAATTCACCATTTCAAGAGATTTTTGAAGTTTTTTGGTTGATTTCTAGGGATTTTTTTGATTTTTCTGTTGATTTTGAGATGCTTTTTCGGTTGATTTTTCTTATATTTTATAGTATCCAAAGCACCCTCCAAGTTTAGGGGATGAACATGCCAAGCTCTAAGAATCTTATCAGGGTTAAAACTTTTACTTGGTCAATGCTTACTAGGTAAGAAAGATTATCAACAATCCATTTTAATAGTCTATAATGTTACCCAATAAGATAACCAAGAGTATTGACTCGTGTTGGTAAGCATTTAGAGCATCTCCAAGAGATTCTGCAAAAATGGATAATCAATAATCAAAATCTTTAAAGAAAATTTGAGTTTCTCCATTTTTGGAGATTACAATAATAGTTATATTATTAAAATATTTAATATAATTCATAAAATATTCTCTCTCTCTCTCTCTCTCTCTCTCTCTCTCTCTCTCTCTCTCTCTCTCTCTCTCTCTCTCTCTCTCTCTCTCTCTCTCTCAAACATTTAATTTCAAAGATTAATTGGAAAGAAGAATAAAAAATCATCTCTTTCCTAATCATTATTTTTTTGATAGTTCTCCAAATTTGTATAATTTTATCATCACTCTCCTACATTCTTCATTTTGGAAATTTGTTGAAACAAAAATCCTAAGGGCGCGTTTGGTTTGCGGGATTGGAATGGATTTGGAGGGATTTGGATTTCAAATCCATTCCAATCCTGCGTTTGGTTTGCAGGAAAGAATTTCGTTGACCGAATTTCAAATCCGTTGACCATTTTAAAATCCCTCATATGATAGATTTGGAAATCATTGGCATTGGGCATGGATTTGAAATCCAAATCCTATGGATTCTAAAACGCAATGTTTTAAACACCGGTTTTTTGGTTGACCCGATGTGGTGACCGGGTCACGGTTCAACCACCGGGTCAACCCGGTTTCAAGAATTTTTTTGTAATTTTCATTTTCCTACATACATATATACATATAAAACCAAAAATTTGATGTTCACAAGTTAAAACATTAAAAATACACATAACAACAAATTTTACATCATTAAAAAAAACATAACAGGTTTTACATCAATCCAAAAACATCAAAACGAAACATAACGATCAAACCAAATCATGGATCTGGAGACATTGGAGTGTTCGTTTTTAATGCTAATACGTATTGTCTATTAGACTATTGGTTTTTAATTTTTGTTACCGGGTCAACCGGTTCGATACTGGTTCGTTATAACTGGTTCAACCGGTTTTTAAATAGAACCGGCCGGTTCAAATCCGGGTCATAAAATGGCATCAACCCGATCGCAATTGACCCGGTCTCTTCACCGGTTCCCGGTTCGACCGGTCGGGTCGACCCGGTTTTTAAAACATTGCTAAAGCAACAATTAATTGATGTTTAAATATATAATTTTAGAAAAATCGATAAAAAAATTTTAATTTACCAACAAAAACAAATTCTTTATAAAACGAACAAATAATTAAAAAAAAAAAAAACTCAATCCAAATCCTAGAAACCAAACAAGACTTGTAAAGCAATGGATTTAAAATCCATTCCAAATTCTACAAACCAAACACATGAAGGGATTTCAAATCCCCCCAAATCAAAATCCCTCCAAATCCAAATCCCTCCTTGAAATCCATTCCATTCTAATCCCGCAAACCAAACGCACCCTAAAATTTTCTGTTATGTAGAATTTGTTGAAGATACTCTTACCTAATAAAGCGTTTAATAAACGCTCCTAACTAAAGGAATCACGAAACCTTTTATTTTTTTTTCTCCATTGAAAATCCTTTTCAAAAAAAAAGTATAGGGGTTAATAGTGAACATAAGGTAAAATGCAAGGGCTACAAATTTCCAATGCTTTCTTCCACCGTTACGCGCATAAGCTCGGTGCATATTCGCGTAGTCAATACGATATAAAAGTCAATTTTTGGTCAAAAGTATTTGAGGCCTAATAAATGTAACAAAATAAAATATTTATCGGTGATATTATATTATTATTTTTAAATGAATTAAAAAATTATAAGATCTTATTTGATTTAATTATGACGATACAGTCAATATATATATATATATATAATAATTATTTTTATAAATAAATTTTATACCTTTTTTCTTGTTGTTTTCTTGGATAAGTTTATGAATACCGATTGATCTTACAAATGATTATGAAAAATTTGAAGTTATTGTAAATAAATCTTTATAACCACAAATAATAATAACTTTGTCTAGAAAGCTCTCGATTTAGCAAATTAGGATAATAATTTGTAAAATATTATTTAATTAAATTTTGAATTATAATTAATAATGATTATTATTCATAGTTTTTTTAATTTCTTTTATGAATCGATGTTTTACATATGAGTATTTGAATATGCCAATAGAAACCATTAATTAAAAAATAAAAATAAAAGGTAGACGTTTGAGTATTTAAAATTTCTCTAAAATATGTTTAATTATTGTTTAAATAAAAATCTTGATTGTCATCCGTCCATTTGTTAGTCGTAAAGAATCAAGATAATATTAAAAACCCTCTTTTCAACATTAAATTATAATTCATATATTTGTAACGATAATGTTGTTAAATCCTGAAATTAGTACAAATAATATCAATCATTCGACTAATTTAATAAATATTTGATTTTATAAATTTATCCATTGTTAATACTGATGATAATGAATGATGTTTGATCATCCTACATAACTATCCAGATCATAAATGAATCTTATAATTTTCATAAGTATCTCATTTGATTTATTTGTATGGTTTGTATTAGTTAGACATTTTTCTTTGACACTCTCCCCCCCTCCCCCTCCCACTCTCTCAGGTTGCGTTTGTTTTTTAAGAGGTATGAAGTTTGAAGTCTTAATTTACTTCTGAACCAATAAAAATGTTTGTTTTTGTAACGTCTTGAGGCGTCTTGAGGGGAAAAAGAGCATATGAACTGAGGCGGCGATAAGAGATTTTAAGAAGTTAGGTTACCACTTCTTATTTCAGACGTATTTAAGAGTTAAGAGATTTTTAAAACTGGAAAAAAAAAACAGTCTGAATGTAAAAAGGTTTAACCGATTCAGACTTAAGAGTCATTAAGAGGTTTTTTAACATCAGTCTCTCTCTCTCTCTCTCTCTCTATATATATATATATATATATATATTTGTGTATATTAGAAGTTTCAAATACATATAATGTCAATCAAACATATACAAATCAATTAATTGAGATATTTGTAGAAATGATGAGGGTTCATTTATTACAATCTGAATATTTATGGAAGAGAGTTAATTAATTATGATCAACATTTTATGTTATTAAATAATCAAGATATTTATGAAACACATATATTTATTAGACTAAACGAAAGACTGAGATTGGTTTGTATAAATGACATTGTTTGTATTTGAGATTGGTTTGTATAAATGATATTGTTTGTATTTGAAACTTCATCCTCTCTCTCTCTCTCCATATATATATATATATATAGACGGAGGATCATGTGAGAAATTGAGGTTAACGTGATAAATGGATCTGAACCATTAATCACTTTTAATCTCATGTCCTCCCATGAATTGCGCCTTAGAAGGAAACTGATCCAATGCATTTTGTGCATCTTATTTCGGTGCATCTCATTCTAATGTCCATTCATTTCTCATCCAACGGTTGATAACCACTTCTCACGATTCTCACGTTTACCTCAACTTCTTATCGGAATCTAACCCTAAAGAGAGAGAGAGAGAGAGGTTCAAACGAGAACGCTAACTATTTACAAAAAACAATAGATCATGTACAAAATCATATGAGATTTTACATTAACCCGAAAAAAAACAGACGCGGACGACTTTGGGCACCACATAAAGTCGCGTGCAAAGTTGCGTACGTGAATCATATATAATTTTGTATGTACTCGACTATTTTCATATTTTCTTAAATAGATGTTCTCATATAAACTCACCCCCTCTTACTCTCTCTCTCTCTCTCTCTCCCTCTCTCTCTCTCTCTATATATATATATAGGGAAATTGGCACAAATAGTCATATTACACATCCAATTTCACCTCCTAGCCATGTCTCTCCTGCATTTGCATATTTGGCCCTAGGTCCACAATGGAGGACCTAAGTCTGATTGTGGACTTGCATTAATGTTTGTTATGGGAATGACGCGTGTCGGGATATTGCGGATTGCGGACCTGGGTGACCCGACCCATTGTGGACCTGCCGCAATCCACGATTTTTTTTTACTTTTAGTTGTCCTCCATTGAGGACCTAGGGTCAAATCTGCAAATACTGAAAAGACATGACTAGGAGAGTAGGAGGTGAATATGGAGGTGTAATATAACCATTTGTGCCAATTTCCCATATATATATATATATATATATAACTTATGTTTTTAAAATAAATTAATATACAAAATTACTTCACAATCAATAATTGTACCCAAAGTTGTACAATGAAAAAAAAAACTAATGAAAATAAATATTTTGTAGTAAAATTTGCATGTAAATTCCGTAATTGTGTGGTCGACACGTTTAACATGGGCTTGCATGAACACCACGTTTCCTTCGGAGTCTTTGAGGTAGTCTTTACCGACACGTGGCATACATAACATCCGTTGATTACAAAAAGTCTTTTCTTTTTTCCTTTTTAAGCACCCAAAATGTCAATGGTATGAATCAAGGACTTCTTCTTCTCTTCTTTCTTCAATTAATGTCATCCAAAATATGAGTTGTTAAATTTAGAGGCTTTTAATTTATTATCCTGTATATTTTAGTTAAAATGATTTAATTTAAAAAATTAAATATGATGTATAACAAAAACTAATAATTCTACCGTTCCAAAACAAGTATCTACATTTCTATTTATGTTCGTCCTAAAATAAGTTTTAAATTTCAAAAAGTAGATAACTAAATTATCACATTTACCTTAATTAATGCACAAATATATAAGGGTTGTGAAGAGAGACAAAAATTAAATAAGAGTAAATATGTCATTTGGTAAAAAAATGTGTAATAATTATGTATGTCTAAAATTGTGTATCAAGTCATTTGTAGACACTTATTTTAGGACATAGGGAGTAGTATCTAGTGAAATTAAACTTGATAATTATTTTTGGTGATTTTAGTGTCATCAATCCATTTTAGGTAATTGTGATTGTGATTTACTTGATATCAATAAGGTGATAAAACAAAGGATGTGAGTTAGGAGATGCAGATTGCACACTCACTAATGTTGCTTTTATCACCTTAGTTTGTCAGAAGGTGGGGGTCAATGAGGTTGTGCCCCCTTGTGGGGTCCTCGGGGCAACGTCTCTGGTGGTGGTCCCGTTGAACGAATTTAAGAAGGTTGTAAACTTTTTTGAAGTTGTCCGTCCCTTAACTTAGCAAAATTTTGCCTAAATATGAATCAGAGCCTTTGGACATTCAGCTTAGAGCTTATAAGTTTACTCATATTCTAAGGTGTCGTTTGTTTTTTAAAAGGTCTAAAGTCTGAAGTCTTATTTTAGTTATGATTAATAAGAGGTGGTGTATAAAAAGATCTGAACGATTCAGACTTAAGAGTCATTAAGAGGTTTTTTTTTAAAAACAAAAAACCCCCAAGTCTTAAGACCAGAGCCTCTGTTTATATAACAAGAGTCTATGAACTCGAATATTGCTTCTAAGGCTAGTGATCAAGGCCTATGATTGTGTTTTCCCCACTGGGGCACGATTCTTCTGACTCGAAGCCTATGAGTCAGTTGGAACCGTTACTTAATCTTAGCCATTAGCAGTTACATATTAACCATCAAATGGTTTGTAACCGTTACTAATTTCGTGATAACCTAAAACACTCTAAAGACAAAACATAGTATTTGAAAAATGATTCTAAATTCATGATCCAAAGAACTTATCCAAATTTTCATAACCACAAAATCCAGAATCCCCAACAATTAGTGTGTTATAACAACTTTTTGAATGTTGAAGATTTTGTGTGGTATGTGTAGGGTATAAAAAGAAATGAGACAAAGAGAATGCTTGGATGTGGAAAAAAGGAAAGAGATTCGAAATTTCTGATTTTATAATTTTGATATTATTCTATAAATAATTAAATTAATATTTTTTTGATGGTATTTTGTTTTAGCTTATTTAAGATAAGATAAATAAAGTGGTTACCTAGATCTTATATACTTTAATAACGTATATTATAAATAAATTAAATTCTATAATTGTATAAATTAATATTTATAAAGTACTTTTTTTTAGCTTATTTCAGATAAGATAAATAAAGTGGTTACTAAATTTTATATAGTTTAACAACTTATGTTATAATAAATTAACAATTGTTTTTATTTTCTTCTTACATTATTATTTTCATCAGTAAATAAGCAAAAGTAAGTTATTTATAAAAAGAGTACATAGACCATTAATTATCAAATAATTAACTTTATGAATTTCACCCAGTTAAATTAAAATACTGTAATCAATATGATTTTAAAACTTTAATTTTTTTTTTAATGTACTACTTTTTGTTACAAAGAAATTACACCCCAATTTCATTATTAATAGATATTTAGAGTTGATAGCTAAATATCAATTACTCATGATCTCATTTGATTATTATAATCATTTAGCATATGATTATTTATTTTTTAAATTAAAAGAATTTATTTATTGGAAAATGAAAAAAAAAAATTGGGTTTGGGTTTGGGTTTGGGTGTGAAATGGTGGTGGTTGAGATGTACTTGGTTTTGACATAAAAACACATGATATCTTATCATTTACAAAACCTTATCATAAACACTTTATTCGACACTTGGCTTCCTTTTATTATCAAACCCCATAAAAAGAAATTTATCTTCACCTTATCTCTTTGCTTCCTTCCCAATTTTATATTTCCCACACAAATCACTTGGGTTGTGGCGTACTGGTAAAGCCTTTGGGCGATGTAGTGGAAGATCTCATCTACTCAGGGTTCAAATCCAGACGCTGTCAAAGCCCTTGTGGCCATGGAGGTTCACCTGCGATGACTCCAGACCATTCGTGATCGCCCGGGGATTAGTCGGTGCGCGTAAGCTGACCCGGAAACCCACGGTTACCAAAAAAAACTATACACACATATACAGTGTACAGGGTTTGATTGTAGTCGGAATGAAAGTTATTGTAAGAATGATAAAAAAAAAAAAAAGATCTATACTTTTGGATAGACATTAACATATGATATACTGAGATGAGATGCATCAAGATGTAACAGATCAATTCTCGTATAAAGCACGATTCATGGGGTAAGTTTAAGATTAAAAGTGATCAAGGGTCTAGACCATTTTTTACTATATCACCTTAACTCTTATTCTCACACGATCATTCGTCTATGATCAGATAAATATTTGTATGGTTATTATCCATGGTTTTGATTATCATTACCAAAATTATTTTAGTTTGATAAAAGATCTACACTTTCAAAAACGATTTTAAGAAGGAAAAATATGTAATATTATACGTTTAAAGAAAATATTGATGTACAACTTATATTATAAAAAAGAGAGTAAAACAATAATTGGTGTCCCTATCTTTTAATAATTATTAATAGTTATATTATGGGATAATATAAACAACAACAATATCCAATAAAGCTTTAAAGATTCCACCCTATGTTTATTCATTATTGTAGCTTTATTTTAATTTCTTTTTACAGAGGTTTCTTGGTCAAATCAATTGACCCAAATTCCACCCAACAGTTTTCAATCTATTTTGGAATGGAAATGTTTCATTATTTTTTTTTATCTAATAATCAAAGTTGCATTTCATAAATTCTTTGTTTTAATTAAATATATAAAGTAAATTATATGAATATATTTGGATTTTAGAAAAAATCATAAAAAAGTTAGATCCTTTTTATTAAAAAAAAAAAAAAAAAAAAAAAAAAGGTAGCATTTTACAGAAAATGGTATCAACTTATCATACTACTTTCACCTATTATTATTTCATAATTCTATGTCAAATAATCAGGGTTGGATGTAAATGCAACAACATTTTATTTTTCACCAAGATTTGTAATTTTGAATTAGTATATAATCATTTTTTCAATTTAAAATTAGCTATTATTACATTTTAGAGAATATCGACATGATTCAAACAAATCTATTATTTAGACTAAAAAAGAATAATACAGTATCAAGTCGTCACAACCCAAGTGCATGCTTTAAAGTTCTGATTAGACGAACAAAAAATGATCTTTTT
The DNA here is from genome assembly GCA_954870635.1 of Arctium minus. Lineage (NCBI taxonomy): Eukaryota > Viridiplantae > Streptophyta > Magnoliopsida > Asterales > Asteraceae > Arctium > Arctium minus. The sequence goes on along the minus strand of OX941089.1, from coordinate 1,357,686 downwards.
ACTTCCTGTCAAATTTGCACATCAAATTCACTCTTAAGGGGTGTTTGGTTCATGGATTTTGAAGAAATTGGAATGGATAATTCCTTTGTTTGGTTTACATATTGATCATGATGGAATCCTTTGAATTCCACAAATCAAGGAATTCATCATTCCTTAGCTAAAGTGAAATAATCGAATTTCATTCAATTTCTACTAATCAAACACGTGGTCAAATTCCATCAAATTTCATTCCAATTTCTTTAAAGTCAAATTTCTTCAATAAATTTCAATTTCATCAAATTTCATTATACGAACCAAACGCCACCTTATAGCTTGTTTGTTAACAACTTAGGGGTTGTTTGATTTTTTATCCATTAAGTTCTGAATCTGTTAAGTTATTTTTAAACCTTAATCTATCTAGATAAATTAAGATAAGTTGTTGTTTGATTTTTATCCTGAATAAGTAGTCTGAACAATAAAAATTATCATTTTAACCTTATACCTACATATGTGTTGAATGAAATTAAATTGTTTGATAAATATTTAAATGACAAAACAATTAAAATAATATGAATTATTTAAAATAACATTGAAATCAAAGAGTTCATTAGACAATACTTAATAACTTAAAATATATTTAAAACAATAATATATTATTGTTTGATTATATTTTTTTTAATTTATGCATGTTGGTAATTAAACTATTTATTTTTTAATGAGACGTGTGATTAAATTGTAGGACAAGGGTAATTTTGAAAATTTTCTAACTTAATGCATTAAGTTGGAATGGGTTAACTTAATATGTTAAGTCAATCTCTTAGTATTAAGTTAAAATCAAGCATCTTAATATACCTTAACCAATTAAGCTAACTACCCATTAAGCTTATTAAGTTAAAAACAAACACCCCCTTAATGAGTTTAATAAGACTCACAACTTATTCAATTAGCTATATATGATTGTTTGGTAGTGACTTAATGAAATAGAAAGTGGTTAATTTAGTAAAATTTCAAGAGAGAGGGAACTTTATACAGAAAGCCAAGCTTTTTCGAAACCTATCCCTCTCAAAGAAAAACCTTCCATCTATAAAGAAAACCCTCTCAAACAAAAACCTTCCAAATCTACAAATACCGATTAATCCACTCAGACAACTTTTATGCAGATAAAGGGGATAGTTTATCAGAATTTTTGGCTTACATAAATTTTATTTTTTCCCACTATTGTCCATTACATCAAAAAACCATATATTCCAATCCATTTGCCTTGCTTGCTAACATATGAAACATGAGTTTCAGGATTCCAAAGAGCAACTCAATTCAAACAAAACAAGAGTCTTCTTATCTTTGACTTTCGAGTTTCGAAATAAACTCGATTTTGACTTCTAAAAGAACACGATTCATCTTCTCGAAACCGTACGATACAAAACAATGGCTTGCTTTACCCTCACAACTTCCTTATGCAACATACACCAAGAGGGAAAAAAAACATGCCAAATCAAAAAGGGTGACACACTCCTCTTGTATCAAGCAATCCAAACCATGAGCTACCTGTTAATCAATCGGGTTGGAATCACGGAGGGCGTAAACGACATTTTACGCTCACAAAGAGTCATCTTCTGGTGAGCCTGCTTCTTCTGAATCCTCTAGAGGGCGTTACGCCTCCCGTAAGTCTATCGGGGCTCTGCTGATCTTCGTAATCACTTGCATCGTCCGACCTCCATCTTGGTCCACCGTTCAGATTTGTTTGCACAGGAAAACTTTCCTCTTTGTTGCTGAAGATCACCAAACAAAACCCAATAAATCTCACAGAAGTAGGGTATGGGGGTAGAATTCAAACGAGCCAAGTAAATCCCATCAGGAGGTGGGATCTGGGGAAAGTAAGATGTACACAGACCTGACCTCTATCTCAAATGGTAGAGCGGTTGCATGAAAACCCCCAGCTTGTGAAATAAAGAAAAACCGGTATGCTTAAATCTAGAAGAGCGTAGATATAAGTGGGCAAAGCAATACAAACAAAGGGAAGTACGCGAACAACGTTGGATCCCAAGAAATTGGAAATCACTCTTTTCAAATTGTAACATTTTCTTTTTTGGGAATATTCCAAGTGAAAACTACTTCAGTGTCCCAAAATAAATGTCTACGTTTCTATTTTAGACGGTCCCAAAATAAATGTCCACTTTCAAAAGTAAGTGTTCACTTTCCATTTCTATCCTTAATTATAAGATGAGAACTTCTTTACTCCCTTAGCATTAAGGGTAAAGTTGTCATTTACTTGATTAAAAAATTATAGTAATTACACATTTATAAAACTGTGTGCCTTTTTTCTTTGTGGACATATATTTTGCGCTGGAGGGAGTTCATGTTTGTCCATTATCAACTACATAAATGTATTGATGGTATATGAATTGGGTCAATATGATATACTTATTTGTCAAAGGGTATTTTAGATATTTCACAAATAGTCTTACTTAAACTATATGACAAATCAATTATTGCTATTTTCATGGAATGAGTGAGTTAAAAAAGAAAGATGTACACATAGAGAAAAAAAAATGCCAGAAAACTAAAGGAACTTTACCTCCAAGACATGTCCATAAGATCACCCGAAGCCTCGACCAAATCTCTACCAAGTCTGCTCGATCGTGCAGATTTACCAGATGCTTTCAAAACCCCATCTTGACGAGATGATTTGAATAAGCCGCCAATGCTACTTGGTGAATCTTCAGGATTAGCAGCAACGCTTCCGAAATACGGACTAGAACTTGGAAGATGGTCAATGGACATATTATTCTGGTCATTCTGGAGATACTTGTTCTTCCGAATCGTTGAAGAGCCTCTGTTAATTTCTTTTAACGGTGTAGTAATTACGGGTCGAACAGGTCGATTTGCAGATGTCGTAATATCATCGAATTTGATGTTTTTACTGATGGACCTAAGCATGCTCATTCCTCTTTCTGCATCACTAAAGGCATTCACTTGTGAAACCGAAGGAGAACCGTAGTTTGTTAATCCGCCTAAATTTGATGGAGCCGTTTGAAAAGAAGATCTGGGTGAAGAATTTCCGTCACCCGCTCCGAAAAGAAGAGAAGAGTTGACATAAGAAGGGACTAAAATGCCGGTAAGAGCGGGATTTTGTACTTCGAGAAGATCAAGCTTTCCTGGAGTGTTATTGTCACCGTCTGGGGAGGCTAATTCAGTCATTTGTCCACTTTTCACCCTTTGTTGTTCAACTTCTGGCAGTAGTTGAATGCTTTTGTCCTGTAGAAGCACACAACTCAATCAATTAATCATAATGCTATAGTCATTCTCCCTTCCCATCTCAAGATTAGCTAAAAGTACCAAAAGTTTCATCGACCCAACGGTATCTGGGATACTGGTAAATTCCAAATCCCAACCTCCCCGGAGGTCAAGGGTTCAAGCCTCACGAAGGGTGAGAAGTGTGTGTGAGTTTTGCAGCATATAATTATATTATATAACTAATTTGTTGAATCTTAAGACAACCATCTCCTCCCAAAAAAAAACTCTTGGAATTAAAAAAACGTAAGGTAAGGACCAAAAATATGGCCAAAAAAATATCTCAAAAAATTTTGAGCATACACTCAAAGGCATAGAGATGCACAAGGCCCAGGCTTTTCGGGCCTGGACACGGGCCTTCCAAGCCTATTTTTAGTCAGAAAAAAAGTCCCGGGCTTTTTTAATCCCAGGCCGGGCCAGGCTTTGGGGTTGAAGAAGGGCCCGTTTGGGCTTTTTCAGGCTGGGCTTTTTAGGCTTTTTCAAGTTTGCCCCCAAAATTTCGGCCTGATCAAGCTGTGAGGCCTGGACCGGACCGGGCTTCGGGAATGAGTTTTTTTGTGCATCTCTATTCCCACTTCATAAGATTCAGATATTGTTCTAGATGTGGCATCATCAAATCACCTTCATTCTTACATAAAGTTCCTTCCATTTCACTTTACTATGCAAGGATGACTAGTTATCTTGTACAAAAGCTGGTAACAACACTGGAAGGGTCACAAAACACCAGTATCAAAGTAAAACCTCCATCTACCAAAATAGAGGAGGGATGTAAACTTCCTTCCCAAAATACTAAAACATCTTGCAACTGTAACATTTTCTCTTTTCGTATTTCTACCATGTATTGCATTACCAAAAAAAGATTGAAAAATTAACTTACAACTAATCCTGCTCTCCAATCTCTTATTGATTCCATTCTGTTTACTACATCTTCATCAACGGGATTCTTGGAAATGAAGTCCTGCTCAAAGCTTTGAAGCTTACGATCAACTTGATATGCTTCCACGTATCGATAACGCTAGAAACAATAGAGAATACAGATTTGTTACTAGTCAGACACCATTAACATATTCCTGTTTCTGAAGCATGACAAAAACACATTCAAAATGGAAATATTTAGTTTCTTATAACTAGCTGAATATTAGAACATACTTAACACATTGAATATTTATATAGTTTAACGTAAACATAAACACGACTTTAAGGTAACATGATATGTACAAATTGTCCTTGCTTCTTAAGGTCTCAAAGTAAGATCCAACTGTCAATCTATTCAGGGTGACCATGGGAATTCCTATCACCAGTCTACAGATAGTTCTTTTTTTTTTTTTTTGGAAGGGGGTCTACAGAATTCTTGCAGCTCACTCTAGTCAGACATGTTTTCATGGTTCTTATCAGCCATGCCAGAATTATTCCTCTAAGTGGTGATATCAAGCCATGGCTTCCAATAAGTAACTTTTCTGAGTAACAGTGGCCATCTGGGCCAGCTTACACGCACCAACTAATCTCCCGAATGGCCTGGAGTCATCACAGGTGAACCTCCATGACCACAAGGGCTTTTGACAGGGCCTGGATTCAAACACGGGGAAGATGAGATTTAGTGAATTTTAGTGCATTGCAATTAAGAAACAAGCAGCCTCTGAACTGAGTAATCCTGTAGGTCGTAACATCACTTACAAAGCTGCAATAGGCCATAGTTATTCAAATTCATCATGATGAGTCATCGGGATGGTGATAGTGATAAAGTGGAAAGTCATTCGTCTTCAATGTATATAAATCAGAGCTCAATGTTTATCAGAGTTGAAGCAATAGGAAGAAAGTAGATAGATACCTGTAAATAGAACACAACAAGAAGACTTCCTGTGTTTGATAAAGGTTGTTCTAAAGCATAATCCAAAAGACACTTGTGTAGATGCTTCTCCTCATCCACATTCCAAGGTAAGCCAATAATTCGATCAACCAAATTCCTTCGAATGCAAAGAAGACAAATTTCTGTGACGAGTACCTCCAACCAATTCATCCCAGCTTCGAAATCATCATTTAATCCACTAGAAGCATCAGGGTACAACTCACGCGTCGCTTTCTTTTTCTTAACTTTGGTGCAAAGGGATCTCTGATACATAAATGCTTCAATCAGAAGTCCACACTCCACTCTCACCCGAACGGCAGTGACAGCCTCGTTAAGTGAGACCAACTCTGCTCTACTATCACTCCCAGACCAACGTAAGACCATAAGAGCTGCATAAGGATTTTGTCTTTCTAACAGAACTTGTGCAACCTTCGGATGTGTTGTGGGGCCTGAAATCTCTTTGAGAAGATGACAAGCTTCCTTTAAAATAACGTCAACAAACAATTAGTATATAACACCATAAAGAATTTGAGGCCTCAAAAATAGCATATCAAAGCACATTGCCATTTGCCATAGGAACGGCAGCATCAAAATAAATATCTATAACTTTTATGTTTTGGCATTCTTAAAGTTCTGCTTGCACTTAATATGGGGAAAATATGTGGTACTTTTACTCATCAATCTTGTCAGATACCACACTTTGAAATGGCAAAATAGTCATGGTAACCATTTAAAACTAAAATATGTGACCATTTTAGGAGAGGAAAAATTGTATTGGAAATACTATTGATAAAGTCTTAGGTACTTCTTTTTAAATCAAGAAATACTAGTTTTAAATTAGCTTGTAACATATCTACACACTTGTCATGGCTGTGAACTTTAACAGTCATTATTATGATGATCCAAAAATTTCCTTATCACTAAACAGTATACTCTTGGAAGTTTGAGCAATTGTCAGAATACATAAAATAGATAAGCTTTCATGAAAAACAAAGCATAGATATCTGCATAACTTACATAGAAACTTTTAAATAATCAATAATGAAATGAATAAAGTACAATTTTACATAAGAAACTAAAACTAGAAAAGTTATTACAAGGGAGGAAAGAGGCACCTGCAGGGCCTCATCGCTCTGGTCATCGAGTAGATAAAAAGTAAACGATTCCAATATTGAATGCCTGGCTATATTAAAAGTAGCAGAAAAGTCATCCACACAGAATCTCCATTTCTCATCAGGTATATTCCAGAGTCGGTCAAACAGATAATATAAGAGCTGCTTGAAGTTAAAGAGATACAAAAAGTAATTCTCTACTGATAGCTTAGAGTTACCCAGCTTGCATCACAGCAGACCAGTTAGAATATGGATATCAAATTGCTGTCTTATTAAGAACAAAAAAGGACTCTGCATGGTAATGTATAATAAATGACAAAGGATACAATTGCTTGTTTTGCTACCACCAGATCTGAACTTCCACATAGAAAGAGAATGTCAATAGCCGACCGCAGGTTTTCAAAAGGATAGCTTCCTACCATCCCCTCTATTTTGACTCGAGAAAATGATAAGCCCCCATCCTTCTGCAGAGAAGCAATCTCTAGTTCATCATCCCTATCTCCCGTATACTCCTGTTGTGTATCAAGATTTGATAAAGCATCTTCAATGAAGAGCATTGCGACATCCTGCCTTGAGGTTCCCATAGGAGAAGGCCATGCACGTTTGATTGCCGCTGCTTTTCTCTCACGGACATCGAAACGCCATGAGGAGAAACTATCATGCCGACTTAGACCTTCAAGAGAATGATGCCTTGTATACCAAATAATCATCTCCATATGCTGGGAAATGGGAACCCGAGTTCAACAAAAGGTAAGAAAATAACCATCTCTAGCAACTCGCATCTTTTCAAGCAAAAATGAATTGGTTGTGTCAATTTAAGATTCTTCCACAATTGAAGTCCAAAGCTTTTATTTCACATTTTGGAAAAACTTCTCCAATGACAATTATATTACAATCCATCCAGACAATGCACATATCTTTGGCAAATGTTCAAACTGTTACTGTAACATTTTGCTAAGAAAATTTATGCAATCAGCGACATCCAAGTAGAGATTAATGTTTAAGTTATGTGCATCATTATAGAGCCTGTTAGGATATTCAGGAACGAACATCAAATATATGCAAAAAGTTGTCATGGAAAGGATGAGATGCAAATGAAATAAATATAAAAATAATGAGCCCCTTATTACAAGTATCGCAGACCTGGCCTTCACCCCAAAGTAGAGAGCGGTTGTTTCTATAAAGACCCCCCAGCTTGTGAAAACAACCGCTCTACCCTTTGCGGTGGAGGCCATACTTGCATACACCACCACCCCCACAAGACCCTACATTCGGATGGAATTTACCGGGCTTGTTTGGTTTGCTTTGGTCTTATCCTTCCCATTACAACTTTTTGCATATGTTTGATGTGTCTTACTGAATATTCTAAATGGCTCTATAACGATGCATCTAACTTAAACATTAATCTCTACTTGGATTTTGCTGATTGCATAATTTTTTACGGTAACAGTCTAGACATTTGTGTGCATTGTCCAGATGCATTATGACATAATTGTCGGCCAGAGGAGTTTTCCCAAAATGTGAATAGAAAATGTTGGACTTCAATTGTGGAATAATCTTAAATTGTCAAAACCAGTCCATTTCTGCTTGATAAGATACAAATGAAACAAAGATAAAAACAATGAACCCCATATTAAAAGTATCACAGGAGTACATAGCTAGATATCATGATCTACAAGTCTATTATCAAGCATACTAAAATGAAGGCTTGTTTGAATAAGATCTTTACGAAAACCAAACCTGTTTTGTCTTTAGTATGCTCTCTTGTAGGTGGTGAATATCATGAAGCTGTGCAGAAAGTGAACCCTTAAAAGATGATTCTAACTCTTCAAGGACAGTGGATATGCAGCTTAGCCTCGCTGTAAACTTGAGAAGTGCACTTGACCTTTCCTTGATTTCCTCTACATTAAGATTATCTTTTGAAGAGTCAAAGAAAATAGTCGTTATTCTAGAACACATACTAAATGCAAATAAAAACGCCAAAGGATACAAATAGAATGAAGCTCAGCAATAATATGTTTGAACGTCCTCTTGCACCAGTCTTTGACAACCACTTCATCCAGTAACAAAGCAACAACTGGGTCACTAGAAACAGCAGTTTCATCCATACAAACATCTGTAATATCTGTTTAGCAAACTGTTAAGAAGAACGGAACTTATAATTAAGGAGGCTATACCAATTTTTAATATAGAAAAGTTATCTTTTTGTTGAAAACAAAAATGTCCTAGCAAGTAGATTCAATATTAGATATGAGTTATGAAAAATAATAGAGCTGAATAAGGATACAATGGCAGATCAGAGATAACAAATTGTTCTCCAATGCAACATCAAAAAATAAATACAGCCTTTCAACATCAGCTGTCGGTTGTTTCTCCCAATCTTTTTCTTGAAACCTGTCATCGTATCTCTTGGAAATAAGACCAGCCTCAATGCACTCATAATATAGGCGAAGAGATAGTCTATTTCCACTTTTTGGTATGGGAAATCTGCAGATTGGGCAAGCATCACAACGCTGACTGCATTCTTCACATAAAGACGCATGGCCACACGAATTCAGCACGCTTTGAACACATCGTCCACAGCTTCTCAAGTCTCTTGTAGCCCGACAATGCTCAACTTTTGCTTCATTGCACAATTCTATCAGCTCAATTGATGCCAAGTGCTCCAGTGCTTCCTGAAATCAAAACCACTAGCAGCATAAACTTCCACAATATGACTATGAACACAGAGAGTCTTACAAGAAAAGAACCAGACCTCCAAGGCCCTAATACATAAGAACCAAAGGTTGTTGAAGTTAATATAGTGCAATGCAATTGCGGGTTACTGAAAGTTCCAGTGAACTATAGATTCTTGAACAGATACATGGGAATATGTGTTTCCCAGCAGAAGGTAATTACTACGCACTTGCAACAAACAGAGAACAGTTTTCCACCCTTGAGACCTATATACATATATTTATACACACACACATATGTATAGAGTCAGGTTCATACCAAATAAGAAAACGGTCGAATCACATGTGATTTTACACTAAAAGCAAGTCTAAAATCACATATAATTCACGCGACTTAGGCAGCGGCCTGAGGTTGTGGACCACGCCCCCCCCCCCCCCTCCCCGCACACACTTGCATTGACCGTTAGTTTAAAGTCACATGTGATTTGGCCGTTCCCTTATTGTCTTATTTTGTTACTAATCTCGTTTGAACCTCCCTATACACACACACACACACACACATATATATATATATATAGCGGGAAGTTCAAATAATAAGGCTAAATATCGTGAGAAGGTAAGAAATGAAGGTTCATATATGAATCATTTGAAAAAATCGATTTGCAAATGAATATGTGAACCCATATGAAAATATGTAATGTCGGTTTACATATGCATCTGCTCCAACTATATTTCTTTCATTGAAATCACATATGAACCTTCTTTTAACCTTCCTTTCTTACCTTCTCATGGTATTTAGTTTAGCCTTATTATTTGAACCGGCCCATATAGTATAAGCTAATGTGTCTACTGTTTCCTTTTAAACATATCACAGCTTCGTATGAACCTTTCTATGTCCGCCATATCAAGTTCTAATTGCAAAAGGACAACAAAAACTAAAAAACACTTGGCTTCATTTAGATGAACAATCCCGTTATAATCACACTACTACTAGGCTTTAGCTCAAAATAAACCATACAAAAACGAGATAACAAAAAGAAGAACAAATAACGATCCAAGTTCCAAAAACACAATCAAAAAGAGCGCCTGAGATTCCTTAAATTCCGAAAACCCTAATTCACTCACCAATTTCACACAAGCCAATACTCCGTTATTCACTGATTAAATCCCTTCCGCCCATGCTACGAGTGTAAATAACCGAATATCGAAAAGGATTTCAACAAATGAACAATTTCCATGCGCAAATAGATGTATTATTGTGCATATGTATATATATACCTCAACTTTCCGGCAACTGTAGTTTGGTTGAAGTGCGGGGTGACCAGTAGTAGTCCTCACGGTGGCGCTCCGGTTATCGGAATCGAAATGTACGGTGGCTCCGCCGTCTAATTGCCTCCTTGCTTCCATTTTTCACAGTCGGAGCTCAGAGCAGCAGCTCTCTGATTTTTTTGGTGTTTTGAAGAGAGAGGGAGAGTCAGGGTTTTGATTTTATTGTTTGGGAAGAAAATTGAAATTTCACTTGTAAAGAAATCACTATGTGACTAAAAACACCCCTCTAGATTTGTTATTGCTAAAAGTTTCCTAAAAATATAAATGTTTATCATTCAAGTTACGTTAAAGAGAAAAATAATTACAAAAATGGTCCCTTAACTAACGTGCAACTTGTATGTTGGGTCTTTCTTTTAGAAGTATGTTTTGGTAATCATATTTAATACATTAATTATTTATTAAAAAATTAAAAAAATGAAGGGTCGGTTAGCGACCTTTTTTTGACCGATGTTAAAATGCTACATGTTTTAATTTGCATTCGTTATTTAGTCTGTTTCACCCGTTAATTTTATCACTGTTATAACATTGTTACAAATTTTCATTATTTTCTTTGTTTGTCATGTCCAAATAATCAATCATGTACGATGTACGGATATTCGTTACAAAATCATCATGTCTACACCATGACCGCATACGCCTGTGTCCAACTTCTCAAGACACACAACCCTTTTCTTTTATTAATTGTAATATAACATGGTTTACGTCTTCTTTCGTTTGTTTTGTATGATATATTTGATTATCGTTTATATTGTTGTTTTATTATTAAAACGGTTAATCCATATTTAGGTTGTTGCGTTAATGATCTCAAGTAAATATGTATGATGAGCAACTAAAAAAACTTGCATCTTATCTGGTCTCTAACTCCAGATAACAAACCCTTGGTTTCTTACCAAGTAAGAAGTCTGGTCAATAATGGGTATTGGTATGATATAACCTTTTTTCTGTTGTTAAATAACTTTTATTTCTTATATGATAAAAGGTTGTAACAAGGGTTGTTATTTTTTTAGATCTATTTATGGAAGCAAGATGTAACACCCCGAATTTCGTTTGGTCTTTTTCGATGAAGAAAAGAAGGAAAAGAGGGTTGTCTGCGCTGGTCTACAGGGCGCACGGGTCGTGCGTTCCTCCTTCAGAAATTCCGCACGGGTCGTGCGCAAGGTCAGGGGCGACAGCAGTGGGTTTCGCACGGGTCGTGCGTTCCTCCTTCAGCAAAGCGCACGGGTTGTGCGTCGTGTTAGGGGCTACTTCAAAGTGGGTTTAATGAGATATTTCCCAAATCTCATTCATATCTCATTTCTTTATTCCTTTCCAAGTTTTCTTTCTCTCTCTCTCTTTCTTTATTACTCTCCTAAGGGTTTGGTTCAACCTCAAGCTTGTCATTTATTGCTAGTATAAGAACTCCTTCCAAGGTTTCGGTATTGGATTCTCCACCTCCATTGTCATCTTCTCCAAAGTTCAAGGTCTAGTTTTTAGGTTTTCTCCTAAAACCTACTTGGTGAGTTCCTACTATCATTTTATAAACTTTATACATGTCAAAAGCTTTCATTTTGAGCTCCTACATATCTCCTTGGGTTTGGATTTAAGTTCATTTCATTTTGGCCTAACTTGAGTTTTTGGGAGATTTTAGGGTTTCTATCATTTTCTTGAAATGAAAAGGGTTTGATCTTATTGGAGTAAAAAAGGAGTTTTACTTGCACATATTATGTGATTTACCGGAAAGAATGTATATAAACTCATTTTATGATTTTCATTTTTATCAGCAGTTAAACTTAAAAATGGCATTTTGGTTATAAATGTTTTTGGAAACTATATGTTTAGCTTTGATTAGTCACACATGTTATTGTGACAAGTTTAGACTATTACTAGTGGATCCCTAGGTTTTGAGTCGACTTATATTTTTGGGATGTCTTTTCCCCATTTTGTAGCTATGGATGCATTTGATCATCGGGGCCCTTTGGAACGGTTATGTGAGACCGGTTACTAGCTATGTCAAATGTAGTCCTAGTGAACGAGTATGACTTGGTTTCCTCGGGGGCCCTCCCTCACATCTTAGTACGGACCGTTGTTCGTGGCCATGGATTCCAAGTATTTAGCTCATAACTCGGATCGTGGTCTACTTTTGTGTTCCGCTACAATCCTTGGTAAATCGGGTATCCCTCGTCATCGCAAGATGAACTTTTGGACCGATTGTCCTTTCATGATAAAGATTTTCAATTGTAAACCAATCTTCTTGAAAGGATTTACTTTAGTTACAATTGTTTACATCTCTTGAATTTATAAACTGTATGTTCTCGTTAGGCTTTAAGCCTAACACTTTTTCTCAAATGATATGTATAACAGGTTCCCTTAGCGGTGGGGTGCCACGGTCGTGATTGACGAGCATGTCTTAGAGGCATTTTTTAGATGACTAGTAGTCGATGTTGGGCATTGTTTAAGTCTCATCTTTTGGTGATTTTGAGTCGACAACCGATGTAATCTAGATATATATGTTTAGATTAGTTTGTTGTTGATTTTCATATCCGTTCACAGGTTTTGTAAAGGTTTAGTACTTTCCCCCATTTTGGGAGGTTCATACCAAATACGAATGTCATTTTGCCTATCTTCCGAAGTTTTATTTTACCCAGATTTTTAGGGTGTTATAAGTTGGTATCAGAGCTCTAGTTTAAGTGAACTAGACATTAATGTAAGATGACTAGACTTAGATTGAGTATGTTAAGCATTGATTCGTGAGTTTGGGTAGAACTTCTAAGACGGGTTAGTCTTAGAGTCGACGGAAGTCATGTTCATCAAGCATTATGATGATGGGAACGAGAACCCTTATGTGCTATATATTCATAATCTCACTTAGCTAATGTTATTATGAGGATATTTTACATAAGTGTACTTAGTTTGCCAATTTTATGACAATTGGTAGATGTAGTAGTACGTTTCTTTTGTGTTTGTTCCGTTAACATCTTCCTCTTACCTCTTTCTCGTGCTTGTGTGGCAGCCATTTCTCAATTATGGTGAACACACGAAGCCCTCAGTTAGACGTCGAAGACCTTCGCGATGATAGTTCGCCAGAGCGGAACCCGGTGGTCAGAGTACCGGCGGTCGTTCCTCCCGATATGCCACTGATATTTACTGGGGAGGTGGAGCAGGTGCCTCGGGTGGAGTTGGCATCCACCAACCCAGTTGTGCAATTGGCGAACCCTCAAACCGACATGATGGCCAACATCATGCAAATGGTATCGACGGCTATGGAGAAGCAGCAAGAGGAGTTCATGAAGGTATTAGAGGATCGCGATGCTAGTCTCAAGAGAAATGAGACGGTCGCGGAGAATGTGGTTGTTCTTGGTTCGGGCGGCACAGACAGTGGGGTTAGAACTGAAGAGCACAGAGTTGTTGGTGCTCCAAGAGGAGGGAAGAGTTGCTCGTACAAATCCTTTCTGGGATGCGGGCCGCCAGAATTCTCCGGTTCTGACGACCCCGTTATGTGCGTGAAGTGGATTAGAGCCGTCGAACAAGCTTTCGGCTCCGCCGAATGTGGAGACGATCTGAGGGTGCGGTTTGGCACTCAGTTGTTGAGAGATGCGACACTCACTTGGTGGGACGTTACTCAATCCACCCTCTCTCCTACCGTTTTGGCTCAGTTGTCTTGGGCCGAATTCAAGAGAAAGCTTATGGAGGAATTCTGCAGCGAAAGATCGATGGACCGCATCGAAAAAGAATTTCGGTCCCTAGTGAAGGGAAGCTTGACGGTGAGGGAGTACACCCGTCAATTTATGGAGAAGCTGAGATTGGTGGGGCATGCGGCCCCAACGGAGAAAGATAAGATGAAGGCTTATCTCAATGGCCTACCAGCAGACTTATTATCCATGGTCCACAATTCTAAAACTTCTAATATCCGGGAGATGGTTGAGGAAGCTCAATTTATGGAGGAACTGTTCACGAGAAGCAAGGCTGAGAAAGTTGTGGTGGTGCCTGAAAAGAGAAAATGGGAGAGCAATTCCGCTCCTCCTAAGAGGACTCAACCTTTTGTCGGGAACCGAAGCTTCAACAACAACAACCAAGAGGCTAAGTGGTGCCAGAAGTGTCGGTTCAAGCACCATGGCAACTGTAGCACCGTTCCTCGATCTTGCGGCAAGTGTGGCAAGAATGATCACATCGCCCGTGACTGTCCTATCGTGGGGATGGTCTGCTTCGAGTGCAAGGCACCAGGGCACATGAAGAGAGATTGCTCGAAGCTCAAGTCGGGTAGCGCACCAGAAAGGAGAGAGAACCCATCTAGGGTTCCGGGTCGAGCATTTCAGATGACGGCCGAAGAGGCCAAGGCATCCGTCGACGTGGTATCGGGTACGTTTCTTCTAAACTCCGTATCTGCTCGTGTGCTGTTTGATTCTGGTGCCAGTTTCTCGTTTATATCTGAATTGTTTCGTCAAAAGATTGTCATGCCCACTAATATTCTAGAGGATGCGTTAGTGGTAGAAATAGCAAACGATAGTCAAGTATTGATCCGCGATGTTCTGAAGATGTGTACTATCGGTATCGAGGGGAGAGAATTCCCGATTGATTTGATGTCGATGACTATCGGAGGTTTTGATGTGGTGGTCGGCATGGATTGGTTAGCGAACAATCATGCCGAGATTGTATGTTCCAAGAAGTTAATTCGACTTCACAATCAAAGTGGTGAAGTCGTTGTCATCTATGGTGAGAAGAGGAAAGGTGAAGTGGCATTAATCACGATGGCAAAGGCACACAAGTGCTTGGTGAAAGGATGCACGTCTTTCCTAGCTTACGTAATCGACGTCAAGCTTGAGAAGTCAAAGTTTGATGATGTGAAGATCGTGCGGAAGTATCCCGATGTCTTTCCGGACGACTTGCCCGGGTTACCACTCGATCGTCAAGTGGAGTTTCGGATTGATATTGTGCCGGGAGCAGCTCCGATTACTAGAGCTCCTTACCGTTTGGCACCATCGGAGATGCAAGAGATGGTGACACAACTCCAAGAGCTTTTGGAGAAGGGTTTCATAAGACCGAGCTCGTCTCCTTGGGGAGCTCCGGTCTTGTTTGTCAAGAAGAAGGACGACACGATGAGGATGCGCATCGATTACCGTGAGTTGAATAAAGCAACAGTGAAGAACAAGTACCCGCTTCCAAGGATAGACGACTTGTTCGATCAACTCCAAGGAGCGGGGTGTTTTTCCAAAATCGACTTATGTTCGGGTTATCATCAGGTGAAGGTGAGAGAAGAAGACGTTCTGAATACAGCTTTTAGAACGCGTTATGGCCATTACGAGTTCCTTGTAATGCCTTTTGGCCTAACGAACGCACCAACAATATTTATGGATTTGATGAACAGAGTGTGCCGACCATTCCTCGACAAGTCGGTTATTGTGTTCATTGATGACATACTTGTGTACTTCAAGAGCGAGATAGAACACGAGCAATACCTTCGCGAAGTTCTAGAAATGTTGAGGGAAGAGAGATTGTACGCCAAGTTCTCCAAATGCGACTTTTGGCTTGAGGAGGTACAATTCTTGGGTCACGTTGTCACTCGAGACGGAGTGAAGGTGGACCCCTCCAAGATTGAAGCCATGATGAATTGGGAGCCTCCCAAAAGTCCGTCCGAAATCCGAAGTTTCTTGGGTTTGGCGGGTTACTACCGAAGATTTATTCAAGACTTCTCGAAAATCGCTTCTTCCTTGACGACTTTAACTCGGAATAATGTGAAGTTCGAGTGGACCGAAACGCAAGAGAAGGTGTTTCGGGTTCTTCAAAATAAGTTGTGCGAAGTTCCAATTTTGTCGTTACCCGAAGGGACGGAAGACTTCGTGGTTTACAGCGACGCTTCAAAGATGGGGTTGGGTTGTGTGTTGATACAAAGGGGCAAACGCATCGAGACAACTCAAGATTCATGAGAAGAATTACCCTACCCATGATCTGGAGTTAGCAGCGGTGGTGTTCGCCTTGAAGCTTTGGGGACACTACCTCTATGGCACAAAATGTACTCTTTTCACATATCACAAGAGCCTAAAGTATGTCTTTGATCAAAAAGAGTTGAACATGAGACAAAGGCGGTGACTCGAATTGCTCAAGGATTACGATTGTGAGTTGCTTTACCATCCCAGTAAGGCGAACGTGGTGGCCGACGCGCTAAGTCGGAAGGACTATAGCGGAAGTATTCGAGTGACCCATTCGAGAATCAAGTTAGTGTCTAGTCTTGTTGGGAAGATCAAGACGTCGCAGGTTGAAGCATTGTTGGAAGAGAACCTCAAGGATGAAGTCATGACAAAGCAACGGTTGCTCCTAACGGAAGATAGTCGTGGAGTCAAACTGTTCAGTGGTCGTGTGTGGGTGCCCAAGATTGGGGGCAGTCGGGGGCTACTTCTTGAAGATGCCCACAAGTCCAAGTATTCCATTCATCCGGGAAGTACAAAGATGTACCGGGACTTGAAGTTGCATTATTGGTGGCCGGTGATGAAGCTCGATGTGGCACGTTACGTAGAGCGTTGTGTGACGTGTTCACAAGTGAAGGTCGAACACCAACGACCGTATGGGAGTCTTCAGTCCTTAGAGATTCCCGAGTGGAAGTGGGAACATATTACCATGGACTTCGTGACGAAGTTGCCTAAAACTCTTCGAGGTCACGATACCATTTGGGTAATAGTCGATAGACTGACTAAGAGCACTCACTTTCTAGCAATGAGCGAGGCATTACCGATGGAGAAATTAGCAAAACTGTACATTGATGAAGTGGTCTCGAGACATGGAGTACCTTTATCGACCGTGTCGGATCGCGATAGTCGGTTCACTTCGAACTTTTGGGATGGCTTTCAGAAAGAGCTTGGTACGCGTGTGAAGTTGAGTACGACTTACCATCCACAAACCGACAGTCAAAGCGAGAGAACGATCCAAACGTTGGAAGACATGTTGAGATATTGTGTCATCGATTTCGGGGGCAGTTGGGACTCTCACCTACGTTTGATGAAGTTTGCTTACAACAATAGCTACCACTCGAGTATTGGGATGACACCGTTTGAGGCATTGTATGGGCGAAAGTGTCGAACTCCCGTGTGTTGGCTTGAAGCGGGAGAGAAGCAATTTGTCGGACCTGAAATCGTGCAAGAGACAGCCGATAAGGTCAAGGGCATTCGTGAAAGATTGAAAGCGGCTCAAGATCGGCAAAAGAGCTATGCCGATAAGAAGATGCGGCCGATGGAGTTCCAAGTGGGCGACCGTGTGATGCTTAAGGTGTCGCCATGGAAGGGCATTATCAGGTTCGGAAAGCGTGGGAAGTTGAGTCCCCGTTTCCTCGGACCTTTTAAGGTGCTTAAGCGGGTGGGTTTGCAATCCTACCAATTGGAACTACCGCCGGAGTTAAGCAGAATCCACAACACGTTTCATATTTGTTACCTTCGGAAGTGTTTGGCGGTTGAAGAAAGCGTCATTCCCCTCTCCGAATTGAGAGTGGACGAGGGTAATCGATGTGTAGAAGAACCCGACGCGATCTTAGAGAGAAGGTCTAAGAAATTGCGTCACAAGGAAGTCACTATGGTCAAAGTGCAGTGGAAGCATCATCGGGGAGCCAATGTGACGTGGGAAGCCGAGGAGGATATGAAGCGAAGATATCCTCATCTCTTCGAGTAGTTGGGATTTCGGGGACGAAATCATTCCCAAATTGGGGAGGATTGTAACACCCCGAAATTCGTTTGGTCTTTTTCGATGAAGAAAAAAAGGAAAATGGGGTTGTCTGCGCTGGTCTACAGGGCGCACGGGTCGTGCGTTCTTCCTTCAGAAATTCTACACGGGTCGTGCGTTCTTCCTTCAGAAATTCTACACGGGTCGTGCGTTCTTCCTTCAGAAATTCTGCACGGGTCGTGCGCAAGGTCAAGGGCGACAACAGAGGGTTTCGCACAGGTCGTGCGTTCCTCCTTCAGCAAAGCGCACGGGTCGTGCGTCGTTTCAGGGGCTACTTCAACGTGGGTTTAATGAGATATTTTCCAAATCTCATTCATATCTCATTTCTTTATTCCTTTCCAATTTTTCTTTTTCTCTCTCTCTTTCTTCATTACTCTCCTAAGGGTTTGGTTCAACCTCAAGCTTGCCATTTATTGCTAGTATAATAACTCCTTCCAAGGTTTCGGTATTGGATTCTCCACCTCCATTGTCATCTTCTCCAAAGTTCAAGGTCTAGTTTTTAGGTTTTCTCCTAAAACCTACTTGGTGAGTTCCTACTATCATTTTATAAACTTTATACATATCAAAAGCTTTCATTTTGAGCTCCTACATATCTCCTTGGGTTTGGATTTAAGTTCATTTCATTTTGGCCTAACTTGAGTTTTTGGGAGATTTTAGGGTTACTATATTTTCTTGAAATGAAAAGGGTTTGATCTTATTGAAGTAAAAAAGGAGTTTTACTTGCACATATTATGTGATTTACCGGAAAGAATGTATATAAACTCATTTTATGATTTTCATTTTTATCAGCAGTTAAACTTGAAAATGGCATTTTGGTTATAAATGTTTTTGGAAGCTGTATGTTTAGCTTTGATTAGTCACACATGTTATTGTGACAAGTTTAGACTATTACTAGTGGATCCCTAGGTTTTAAGTCGACTTATATTTTTGGGATGTCTTTTCCCCCATTTTGTAGCTATGGATGTATTTGATCATCGGGGGCCTTTGGTACGGTTATGTGAGACCGGTTACTAGCTATGTGTCAAATGTAGTCCTAGTGAACGAGTATGACTTGGTTTCCTCGGGGGCCCTCCCTCACATCTTAGTACGGACCGTTGTTCGTGGCCATGGATTCCAAGTATTTAGCTCATAACTCGGATCGTGGCCTATTTTTGTGTTCCGCTACAATCCTTGGTAAATCGGGTATCCCCCGTCATCGCAAGATGAACTTTTGGACCGATTGTCCTTTCATGATAAAGATTTTCAATTGTAAACCAAACTTCTTGAAAGGATTTACTTTGGTTACAATTGTTTATATCTCTTGAACTTATAAACTGTATGTTCTCGCTAGGTTTTAAGCCTAACACTTTTTCTCAAATGATATGTATAACAGGTTCCTTTAGCGGTGGGGTGCCACGGTCGTGAGTGACGAGCATGTCTTAGAGGCATTTTTGAGATGACTAGTAGTCGATGTTGGGCATTGTTTAAGTCCCATCTTTTGGTGATTTTGAGTCGACAACCGATGTAATCTAGATATATATGTTTAGATTAGTTTGTTGTTGATTTCCATATCCGTTCACAGATTTTGTAAAGGTTTAGTACTTTCCCCCATTTTGGGAGGTTCATACCAAATACGAATGTCATTTTTCCTATCTTCCGAAGTTTTATTTTACCCAGATTTTTAGGGTGTTACACAAGACACACAATGTGTTAGATGTTGGTAATAAAAAGATAGATAAGTTGCACCAAAATGAAACCAACTACATATTTATTTATGTTTTGAGAACCCCAACTTTCAAAACTGTCATTTTATAGTCTATAAGTAAACTTTACAAATAATTACATATTTAGGTGACATTTTTAGTAGGTAACTGGTGATTTTGCTGGCATGACAATGATGTGTTATTTTTCAAATGTTGTTTCACATTCACTATATAAGGGGGTGTTTGGGATTGCTTATTTGTGGTGTTTTTTAGCTTTTTGCGATTTGACACCGGAGATAAGCATTTTTGAGTGTTTGGATGAGGAAAAATTAAAATGACTTATAGCGGTGTCAAACCGCTGAAAAACACTTTTTGATAAGTCATTTGGTTTTAACTTATCAATTTATTTGAAAAGTGCTTATGACTTTTTTGGTTATTTTATATGTATAAGCAATCCCAAACACCTTTAAATAACAACTTATTAACTTATTACGTTTTGGTACCACAATAAGCCAATCCAAACACTTTTTTAAAAACTCCGGTTTGACACCGCATAAGTTGATAAACACTTTTTAAAATAAACATAAGTTATTTTAAATAAGCAATCCCAAACACCCCTTAAAACCATAACTTTTCAAAATGGATTTTAATTTCTTTTCTTTGATCAATTTAATTGCAAAAATGCAAAATACTTATATTATAGAACAAGCCCAATTTTGACCGAAATCTATAAAAAAAATGTGGGCCAAACAACTTAGAGCCCTTTTGAACCATATGATAGAGGCCCAATATGTCTTGTTTTACTGAGTTAATCATCCAATGCATTTATTGGGCTTATTTATCCAAATTGGGCCAAGGCCCATTACCAACACTTAGTTACCCACAAGATGAAGCATATTTTGAGGTGTTTGGTTTGGTCCTAAGTTTTCAAAAATTGGAAATTAGAATTGATGAGATAAAATAATGAGATGTTATTTTACATATGCCTTTAAAAAAACAGTTTTGTTGCAATAAGTTTTTTTAGTTTGATTATTTTGGTCTTCATGAAAAAATCAGAATCAAGTACAAACATATTTATTGTATAAATATGTTTCAGTATTGACATATCTGGGTGTAGGAATAACAAGCCAGATAAATATGGAGAGCCAAAAAAACGGATGCATGATAGACGTTAAATAATTGAATTCGCTTTTTTTGTGGGTGCGTATATGGATATGTATAACTACACATGTATGTTTTTTTTATACATCAGTTTCTTGAGATATTTCTAGATGTCATAAATGTTTATCGATTAACTTTTAATCAAAATTGATTTTATTCTATTAGTAATTATTATAGTGTACTGATTTAATTTACTTTTCGTCTAATAACAATAACGAGAGCAAATTAAAACCTCGTCCCTAGGGTTTGTGGGAACTCCGAAAAATGTCTTTAACTTTTGGAAATTACAAGAACCATCATTCGGGTTTGTATTTCGTTAACGAAATCATTCTTGACCCTAATGTGTGTTATTTTGTGTCTTTTAAGTGTCGTCACGTGCTAGTCACGTGAATGACATTTCAATCATTTCCCTTGTTTTTATTAAAATAAATAAACAAGTGTAAACCATGTGTCAGTAATTGCATTTATAAAAACCTAAAAACGTCAAGAACGTGAAAAATCCATCTCATGTCCGGACGATACAATCCATGATACTCAATGATATGATCATGAACAAGCCATATGATCACGAACAGGCCATATCCCATCTGCTCAGGGTCCGAATCCAGACGTACACAACAATTGTGACCACTGAGATTTAATCAGGGTTGATATCTTACAGTCATAATTTGCCAATGGATTAGTCTAAGCATAATTTATGACATCTTTTCCAAAAAAAAAATGCAAACACAAACGACGGTCGTTGTAATTTCCAAAAGTTATGGACGACATGTAACGTTTCCACAAACATCAGGGACAATTTCGGTAATAATGACAATAACAATAATCATAATATCTCTTTCATTACAAAAATAATAATAATTTAATGATTTGCATGAATTTATTTTGAGATTGTCTTAAAATAGAAGGACAATAATAAATGATGGTGTTGGAGACCAAACATGCTTCTGAAATAATGGTCCTACATTTGCCTCCCTTTGAAATTACGAAAATACCCTTGTGTAGGAAGGTCAAAATGGTCCATTTATAAGATTGCGATCATGATTGGAAGTGAGTGGTAATCATGTTTAGGATTCCAACTTGCACGTGCGAGTTTCAGTTAAACCTCCAAGTTGGGGGATTTTAATTAGTTATAATGACGTGTAATCACATGCTTAACAGCTAAGCCCAATCACATGGCCCACATATAATTTCGGCCCATTTACCAACTCCTTATTTTCCTTTTTTTTACATCTATATCTATATTTATACTATATTATAAAGCACGAATAAAAACTCTTAAATACAAATTATTAGATATAAGGTACCATCATTTTATGCAAGATTTTAAAAATCTCTTAATTTACAAGTATCAAATCACAAGATACATACATATTACTATTGGAGGCTTCTAACACCACCAATTTGGTATGTGCAGAACTTTCTTTTTATGCAGATCTTTCCATGTATCACTATTAATTAATATATTATATTACTATAAATTTGTTTTAATTATATTATTAAATATGTAGTTGGTTATTTTTTTCTAGATGTCATTAAAATATATAAGATAATCATTGAATTCTAACAAAATACTTAATTTTTTTATATTAAAACATTATATTATTAAGCCTAAATTAAAAAAAATTATAAAAAAAACATTATCACTTTCTCAAAACCATCCAAAATCGTACTGTAAATCGACAAAAAAATAAAATGAAACATTAAAATCGTGATGTATCTCGCTGCATTGCGCGAGTACGCTTCTAGTTTTTTTAATTCACGTATAATTTATAATTAAATTTCACATGTAAATTTATATTACGATTTACGAATTTACATATGAATCAGCATACATCTGATTATTATCGTTTGATGATGGTTTATCAAGATCTTTTGAATTTGGTTCAATTTCAAATGATCAATAAATAACATCGATGTTTAAAGGCTATAGCATCTCTAATGGAGGTTTTTATAAAAACCAACTTTTTGTATTTTTTTTATCACATTATTTCCATCTTACTTAATTAAAAACCCACATAAAACCTCTTGAGTAGTTCTTATAAGATACTTTTTTGTGTTCCATGTATTTTTTAATATCAATAAATATATAAAAAAACTATTTATATATATATATATATATATATATAGGGGAGTGATCAATTGGAAACCAATATTACATTGAAAATTTTAGAAACCGAAATTAACCAATCATTGAATTTCCTTTTTTTATTTTTATTTTTAATTGATTAGGTTATTTTAGTGTTTTACATAATTTCATAATATATATGGTAAGTGTTATTGTTATTATAATATTAACTATTTAATTTTAATGTATTTTATATATGATAATATTGATCATTTATTAATTTAAACATGAAACATTTAATTTAGGTAAACACAAATTGATTCATACGCAAGCTACAAATCAAATTTTTTTTTATTCTTATGAATCAGTGATTGATTCATCAAATGAATGAAAGTTGATATTCATATGAAATCTTCAATATTACCTCCAGGCACAAAATATTAATATAGTGAAACATAATGGATTTGATATAGTGAAACCTGATGAAACATAAAATGTTAATATAGTGAAACCTGATGAAACATATTTGATATAGTGAAACATAATGGAAAGGTAATGAAACAAAATTTAATATAGTGAAACCTGATACAGTTAAACAAAATATTAATATAGTGAAACCTAATGAAACAAATTTGATATAGTGAAACATAATGGAAAGGTAATGAAACAATAATGGTAATGAAACTTAATGAAACTTATTTGAGTTTTTACATACTGCATATTGATGAACAGGTAATAAAAAGATAGTTTTGATATGCTCTCTCTCTCTCTCTCTCTCTCTCTCTTTTTAAGAAATATACGCTTTTCTATATTTAAGAATATTTCATATTTGTTGCCAAATTTGAAACACAAAAGAAAAAGACACGTTTACTCTTTTGACATATTATTTTTTTTATTAATAAATTAATTAATTTATTACCATATATAATTCAAATGAATCTTGACCATTGATTAAAAAGATCAATGGTTGAAATATATATATATATATATATATATATATATATATATATATATATATATAGGCGAAAGATCATGTGAGAATATGAGATTAACGTGAGAAATGTGAGAAGTGGATCTAAACCATTGCTAACTTTTAATCAAATGCTCTTCCATTAATTGCGGTTTATAAGAAAATTGATTCGGTACATCTTGGTACATCTCATCGTAATGTCCATTCATTTATCATACAACATATAACCACTTTTCACATTTTCCTCAACTTCTCATCGGAACCATATATATGTATATATATATATGGTTCGGTTCCGGTGAGAATGAAAGTTATTGTAAAAAGGGTAATAATGGATCTCCACCCTTAGATGCACATTATGGTGAGATGCTCATCCTTTTCTTGCTTTCAAAGAAATACTCACTGAGATGAAATACATCAGTCAATTCATCGTGAGAAGTGTAATTCATGGTTGAGGGTGTGATTAAAAGTGATCAGGGGTCCAGATCCCTTCTTATTTTCTCACCTTTAACTTTTTTTCTCACACGATCCTTCGTCTCTCTCTCTCTCTCTATATATATATATATATTAAAATGTCAATTCACAGAAAAGTTCAAGGTAATAACCAAGGTTATTATACAATATCTCCAAAGACGTGAGTGCTTATAATGGTAGTTCTTATAATAACTTCCAATTGGAGAAACTCTTATGTTTATAAATGAGGTTCATGCAAATGATATCTAACACGATTTATGAATTGGTCGCCAATGATCTCGTGGTAAAAAATTAAATGGGACAATTTATAATTCGGTTTATGAATTGTAAAACTAAAACCTCCACATTTTGATTTGTGTTATTTATAAATAACATATAATATATAAAATCATCAAACAACTTTTAAGAACAATTTGTGTAGTCTTGCTATATGTAGTTATAGTCGTACTAAATGCCAGACAGATAACTTGCTCTGTCAAGTATTGTCCAATCCAGTCATGTTCTTTTGTTTTGTCTAGTTCTGTGATGTTCAGTCCAGTCCAATCATGTCTGTATACCAAACGTTACTTGAACATATAAAAAGATTTTTTTAAGATCATTTATATAATAATAATAGTAAAATGGAATTAATATCCTGAAATCTAAAAATTAATTATTAATTAAAGTAAAAGGAAATTATGAAGCTGGCTTTCTACAAGTTCTCGAAATAATCATCGGTGACAGTTGCACATGCATAGGTGCACGTGTGGGTACCCCGGAATGACCTGCCCAATTATTATTACTATTACTTTATTATTAAATATATACTCCATTTATTATTAAATCATTTCAGTAAACATTTTTTACATTTAATTATTACTTGATTAGTAATAAAATATATCAACACATTTGTCATTTGTGTATAGTTTAGTTGGTAAAAATGTGGAGCGACTTTGCCTAAATATAACATCTGCCTCTGAATGAGTCAAAAAAATGTCTTCTGATGTTTAGTGTCGGATTTAGGATTTTTTTTTATTGGTGGAGGCACTTTTAAGGTAACTTAAATGTCCGTAAAAGTTGTCCGATGTATTTTTAGCTTAAATCTAACATTTTGAATGCTTTTTAAAGTTTTTGGGGTTGATTTTAAGGGATTTTTAAGTTTTTTTTGTCGATTTCGAAAACTTTTTTGGTATTTTAATCGACTTCAAGAATTACTTTTGTTTTTTTGGTTGACTTAGGGACACTTTTTGGTAGATGGGGTCCCGGACGAAAATTTACTGGGGATATTAAGATAGAAAACTAAAAAATCCAAATTCAACCCTAAATTTTTTCTCCTTTTTAATGGGGCTCCATCCCCTAGTAACATACAACTACATCCGTCCGTCAATTAATGTCATTGGGTATGAAACCGGTTGAAATTAATGGTAATTAAGTTTTTACTGAAAAGTATTGAAAAATTAATGGATTTGAAAATATTTAACCAAAAGACAATAGGTAAATAATAAATTTTGAAAATTAAAGTTTAAAGAAAAATTATATCTTCTAGAAAATGTAATTATATGACCATTTATGTAGGACTAAACCTTGGTGTTATCTAGAAGGATTTTGAATCATGAGCACATGAATGAATGCATAAAAGTGGTTATTCCAAAGAAATTGATTGTGAGATTGTCCATATCCAATAAAATAATTGTGGTTAATTTGCAAATCCAATAAACATTATTTCTTAAAATCTACAAATAAATATATAAAATTATTTTATCATTTGATGAGATTTTTTGAGTATGATCTTTAAGGTATTTTTTGGTACAAAAAACTAGTTTATAAGCTAGCTTTTTTTGTACATGTTTGGATGACCATAAATTAACTTATAAGTTAACTTATTGAAAAGTTATTCATAGTATCGTTTTGAAAGCCTAGCTTATCAGCTAGTTTGCCAAACATAGCCTAAATGTTCTAAGTTTAAGTTATTTCAAGGTCTTTAAAGGGTTATGTCTCACAATTAACTTTAGGATACCATTAAATTAGTAAAGATGCGTATAAGACGATCGAACACCCATGGCTACAATATTTCTTGGTATGTATAATAGGTGTATATAATAAATGACGCTTTTGATTTGTGTTAGTCTAAAAATTATCGGATAATTGGATTTTTCATTGTTTTTTTTTAAGAAGCAAAGTATTGTCTGTCAGTATCATTGTATTGTTTGGAATTTACGTTAAAAGTTTTCAAGCCCCAAATAATTAACTTGAATCGTCATTGTTAGAAATCTTAAGTTCAATGAATATGAAATCATCAAGAAATACAAGCAATATGAGACCTTATATAATTATATCCAATTTATTTTGGAGTCAAAACAATATTCCAAATCAACATCAAAAACTTAAATCTTAAAATAAAATCATTTCCTTAAGTTTGGTTTGAGGAGTTTGGAATTCGATAACATTCCAATCATGTGTTTGGTTCAAAATTAAGTTCGGAATTGAAATCTCGTAAACATTGATTTAGAAAATCCCGTTGAGGTATTTGGTATTTTAAAACATTCATTTTTATAATAATCAATTAATTAAAAGTAATTTAATTATTTTTATAGTTATTTATAATCTGCTTTTTGCAAATTATATATAAAGAATAAAATTCATTTCCATTCCAAGTCTTATAATTCAAATACACCAAAAATTTCAAATCCTTTCGGAATATTTCGGGCGGATGCCCCCTAAAGAGTAACGGAGGTGTGTGAAGGTAGGCTCAAGCTAAGATTCTGCTCGTGAGCTTTTGCTCTTCCTTCGGGTTGCCCCCACGAACGCGCCACCTAAGAGCCCTACTCATATTCCAAAGGCGCTCGTTAGCTCGTTACAGATTGGTAAGAAGGGGATTCTAAAAGCCTTTTTTAACGACAGTTGGCTAAGTGGCGTTAAGCATCCCTAGCGGTACGAAAAGAGAGGTCGTGATGATATCATCTACGTCCGTACCGCTCCTCGTGGAGTAGATCCCGCATCCAACCAAGTCTTTGACCAGGGAATGGGATAATTCCCATTACCACTGGCAGGCCAGCCGGGCCGTGAGCACGGTGGGGACGGGCTTCCCAAAAAGCCAGCCCGGGCTGCTACCAAGCTGCGCTACATCCCTTCCATTAGTCTACAGTGTCATTGTAGAGAATTCCTGTCTTGTTTTCCACATCGTTATCTCCTCTATCCTCCCCCCTGTCATGTATTGGCTCTCTCTCTTTCCGCTGATAGAGCAGTTTGCTAGTTTGCATTCCTCGATCTGAATGCAAATCCCTTAAAAACATCCCATCAAACCAAACACCCTTTGAGTGTTTGATTTATTAAAACATTTTTATATATTTTTAACCACACTTCAGAAAGTATCAAACAAATTTTTATATGCAATCAATCAGGCAAGACATATGTATGATTGACGAAAAATAGTGATTTTTAAATTTAAAAATTTAAATAATTGCTAGAGGAATCCAAAGTTGATCAAAATAATTTGAAATGCTCCTTCATAATTAGAACCCGATGATCCACAGTTCTTAGATTGCTAATAGCTCTCGGGAAGGATATAAAACTTTCATTCATGATATTCAAATCTCTAATTTCAAAGGATTGTAAGTTTGATTGACAAAATAGTCTAAGTATCAGAATCTTTCTTTGAATTTGTTAGAATGGGAAATGCACGTTTTGGGGATGTCTGGTTGAAATAATGATTTGAGAGATTTTGATTTTGTGGAAGAATTCGAGACTACAGTGATTTGGACTTGAAATATTTAGGCATTGTTTGGCAAACTAGCTTATAAGCTAGCTGGTAGCTGATAAGTTAGCTTTTCAAAACGCTACTATGAGTAACTTTTCAATAAACTAGCTTATAGTCATCCAAACATGTACAAAAAAAAATTATCTTATAGCTTTTTTTGCCAAACATAGCTTTAGTATTTTTGGTTTGTAGGATTAGATTGGAATTTGAAGGATTTGAAATTGAATTCCACTCCAATGTCAAGTTTTGTTTTAAGGATTTATTTGATTTGAAATTATGGGATTTCATCTGACAAACGTAGGACTCCATAGGATTTGTATAATATATAC
This sequence comes from Arctium minus, assembly GCA_954870635.1. Classification (NCBI taxonomy): domain Eukaryota; kingdom Viridiplantae; phylum Streptophyta; class Magnoliopsida; order Asterales; family Asteraceae; genus Arctium; species Arctium minus. The sequence goes on along the minus strand of OX941089.1, from coordinate 1,329,354 downwards.
TATATTATAAAAACGACATAAAAAACTCTTAATTACAACATTTTAAGCACAAGTTACAACTAATTAAAGCCAATTACTTAATTTACAATTTTCTTAATGCTTTGGTACAACCTTTCCAAGCACAATATATCACATAATCATCTATTTGTGGAATGAATACTCATTTATTATTATAACTAATTGTTTTTTTGGTGGAGGATTTTATAAAATAGATTTTATATTAACATATTCTATTTTAAATGTAGATTTTACATTTAAATCTATATTAATGAGATGTAATATAAAATCTTATTTCTTCCGTATTTTTTTATATTACATCTCATAATGATTTTTCCATATTTTATTTTATAAAATCTTTTTCCATATTTTATTTTATAAAATCTTTTTACATAATGAGATGTAATATAAACTCTTTTTTCTTCCGTATTTTTTTTGCTAATATAAAATATATTTTATTTTATAAAAGTACACGTATTTTATATTAACATATTATAAAATCTACACGGATTTTTTTGATAATATAAAATCTACACGTATTTTTTTTCACGAGCATTAAAAGAAGAAAAAAAGAAGGTTGATATGAATTAAAAATAAAAAATAACGAGATACATTAATAAATTATCGTATTCTTTAAAATAAAAATATTCCGCAATACTTTCCAAATTAACCAAGTGTAAATAAAATAAAATAGAAACGATGTAGATATAAAAATATTCTTCCATATTTTTAATATATTTACATTTAAATGTAAAATAGAAAATGAAAATAAAAGATTTTAAAATATTCTCTACATTCACTATAAATATATATAGCTTCTCTATGTATCATCCGAGTACAAGAAGAAGATGAACGGTCGGGTGTCAATGGCGGAACCTGCAACTGAACAAAAGGTATTCCATTATATTTTTGTTTCTTTGAAAAACTAATTTTTTATATTTTATTTTATTTACTGAGGATTTGTTTATATTTTTCAAAACCCACAATCATATTTTTCGAAGTAGGGGAATAAGATATATATACATATCTTTATTTTTATCGACTAATAGTCTAATACTATGAGGTCTTGAAGTCAATAGTCAGATAAATATGTTGTGAGACATGTCATTTGAGTTTTAAATAATATAATACAAAACTATTACCAATATTATTGCACAAACTCATAACAACAAACGATTAAGAATATATGCAAGTAAACCACTTATGAAAATACATTCTCGTTAATTGTTAACAGAGAAATTACGTTTCATTTTAACTCGGTTCAATATTCCAACAAAAAATTTATTCTCCCGTGCAATGTACGGGCCCAACACTAGTAATGTTTTAAAACATGTTAAAAAGTAATTATTTTTATAATTATTTATAATTTATTTTTAAAAATTATTTATAAATAAAGTAATTCCATTCTATTCCATATCCAATAAATCAAACATACCAAAAATTTCAAATATTTTTAAATTCAGATCTCCTAATTCCAAATCATTCCATTAAACCAAACAAACTTTATTAAAAATTTTCAAATATCTTCAATTATATTTGTGTTTTTAAAATAGAAAACATCCATGATCATTAGTTAAGATACTATATTAAATTAATCACAAGTTGGAGCACCAAATGATGAAGAGATTTTAAGGTTGTGTGTGTCTATGTTTAATATTCTATTACATAGGAATGAGGGGTATTTTTGACCATTGACTAGATTAAGGTCGCACGTGCGAGCCAAAACATTGTCTTGCTGTTAGTGTGCTGTTTGAGATTAGTGGTGTGATTTGCCACGTACGAATCACATGACTACTAATCATGGTGTCCCATGCAACTTGACATTAATACTTAATCAACCCCCTAATTAATTAATATTAATCATATTTTATTAATCCAATCATAATTTGAATCCTTCTTCTCATCTTCCAAGAAGTTCATATAAACCTTCTTGATATCTATGCAAAAGGGTATTTAAGTCATTTCGTATAATAACGTCAAAATTTCTTAAATGATTTTAAAAGATGACCACATTTCAAGAAGCCTTGACTTTTTACACTAGTGTAGGTGTATGTGAGATCCCATATTGGTTGGGAGGGGAATAAAAGTTGTCTTATAAGGGACTGAATACCTCTTCTACCAGACGCGTTTTAAAACCGTGAGTCCAGGTGTGTGGACAAAGCGGACAATATCTGATACGGTTGGCCTGTGATGTTAAAGATGGTATCAGAGCCGGGAGCCGGACTAGTGTACCAGCGAGAACACTGGTCTCCCAAGGGAGGTGGATTGTAAGATCCCACATTGGTTGGGGAGAGAAACAAAAATTGCCTTATAAGGGACTGTATAACTCCTCTACCAGACGCGTTTTAAAACCGTGAGTCCAGGTGTGTGGACAAAGCGGACAATATCTGGTACGGTTGACCTGAGATATTACAGTGTACTTCCCAATGTCCTTCATAGAGTCGAAGGGTTGTTGATTCAATAGTAGCCGGTTAGCAGTAGACCCTGATATTACTAGAAGTTAAAGGTACAAATATCTGTAAATTTTATAAAAATTATATAAAAAGCATTTAAACATAAATTTCAGTTTTCTGGTTTTGTTTTGAGAAGATGTAACACTTTGTATGGGAGGAGTAGTGGGGCTCTAATAAGGTTAAAATGTAATTTAAGATATATTCTTATATATCTTTGAAAAGTAACTTGTTTCAAGAACCGAGATTGTTGCACAAGCGGCTTTTTCGTCCGCTTTGCAATTTACAAAACCTTGGAGAAAAAAATTCCATCATCTTCTCACGCTTTGAAAAGTTGTAGAACATCATGGTAGAACCAAATGGCATTTTGGTCATTTTATGAAGGGTTAAAATAGTCTTTTGATTGCCTTTTTATACAACTTTCAAAGGTATTATATTTCAAGAATTTCACTTCTCTTCCCCTACAACTTTAGAATATTTTAACATAAAAGGTGTCGGGGATTTGTGTATACGATTCGTGAAAAATCACAACCAACGACTTTGATAAGAATTTGAATTCGTGTACAAATCACTTTCATTAAGTAATATTTCTACATGAAATTTACTCAAGAATAATACAAATTCACATTATGGATATAGGCATAAAATCAAGAAAAATAAACACATATTTATTTGTAATGATTTGTACATTCAAACATAGAATGAATGCACATTCAAAAGGTAAATAGTTACCTAAAGTTATGAGCAGTTATTGGGCAGTTGCGGGAGGTTTACAAAGCAATCACGAATTGTTGGGATCAATAGGTATAAGGTAAATTATCCACTGATCAAAGCAATTACCCACTGATCAACAACAGTGGGTAAACACTAATAATCATCAATGTTATATTGATCAGCATTAGTGAGCAAACACTGAATCGATGTTACGTTGATCAGCATCAGTGGATGAATCCATTGATTTGTGCGACTAATAGCACACATTGACCCTCATCATCAGTGCCACAAAAAGAATATTCATCAATGTCATTGATATATATTCATTGAAATCCGCTTGAAACTAAAATTGTTAAAGTTAGCTTATCTTAAACTCCGTTCAACTTTGAATACATAGGACCTTATGGAATTCTTCAAGTTATAACAAATAGCACCGAATTACTTTTCAAAGGCTTTTAAGGTACTGGCCCGACCCCTAGTTTGTTGGACGTTAGGTTTAGGACCATAGCAGGGGGCGCCCCCTTGACCTCCCCACCATATGGCAAAATCAGACAATCCATAGTTTTAACTAAATCATATAAATGTACCCTCCACATCTCCTAAATCGTATTTTAACTTAACTAACAACCCCTTCATTCACTTGTAAATTCAATTACACCAAACAACCTGATAACTTACTGAAATCACCACCAACAAAAAAAATATGTTGATATATATATATATATATGTTTATAATTTCAACTAATAACTACCTTTTCAATCATAATATTGCAATAAAGAAAGCTTTATATATAATTTTAGAAAATATATGTGATTGAAAATGATGTGTGACCAAAAAAATCATGGGTAGAGCCACAACAATCTATGCAGAAAAACCAGACATGTGGAAACCAACCTCTTTATGATTCAATGATGAAGACATGAATGGACCTAACTCATAAACTCATATCTTCTCACAAATTATTGAAACCATACCACCCAATAATTGCTTTCTGTTCTTCCACTCCCTATCAAATTATCTTGATTCTTGTAGATTTTTGGAAATATATATATATATATATATTCTATTTTCAAGATTTCCATTTTTGTATCACTATCATACAATAATTTTTTAAATTTAATTTATTAGAAAACTCAAAAAATAATATATAATACTACAATTTATTCAAATTGGTCCATCTTATAATTGTTAACAAAATAGAAAAATAGATATTTACTAGGGAATTTAATTAAAATACCAAAACATAAAAAATAAGTACCCAAAGTACCCAAAATCTTAAAGTTTTTGCCAAAATATCTAACAACCCCGTGTTTTTGAGCCGTGTAAATGGGAAAACGTGGGTTGAGATTTTGGGCATTTTGGGTACTTATTTTTTATATGGTTCATTTTAATTAATTAAATTCTCTATTTCATATGGTTCAACCCCGCGTAAAATCTATAAAACGCGGGGTAACCCCGTGTTTTTGCCACAATACGCGGACCAAAATCGAAGGACCCCATGTTTTGCCCGCGTTTTATTTGAATACACGGCCCAAAATCTCAACCCCGCGTTTTCCCATTTACACGGCCAAAAAACACGGGGTTGTTGGGTATTTTGACAAAAACTTAAAGATTTTCGGCATTTTGGGTACTGATTTTTGATATTTGGGTATTTTAATTAAATTACTTATTTACTATGAAAATAAAATTGTATTTTATAACAAGGAGTAAACAACAATTTTGATCCTTTAGTTTATCAATATAACATTTTTTGCCCCTTTACTTTTGAAATTACAATATTGCCATCGTAGTTCAAAAAAAGCATCCAAATTTTGTCCCTTTCTATAACGGGGGTTAAAAATTTCCATTCAATGAGGGATGTTTTCATTCGGTTATCGATTTATTTTTGTCTTTTACCAAATTAATAACCATAAGGACCAAATGGTAGGGTTCCGGTGAGAAACGTGATAAATGGTTATCAACTGTTGAATGAGAAATGGATGCACATTAAAATAAGATGCACCAGATCAATTCTCTTCTAAGACGCAATTCATGGGAGGGCATGAAATTAAAAGTGATCAACGGTTCGGATTCACTTATCATGTTAACCTCAACTTCTCACACGATCTTTCGCCAAAGACTAAAATCATAAAATCAAGTTTGATAGAGTGAAAGACAAAAAAAATTGATAACAAAACAAAAATGTCCCTCATTTAACGAAATGTTTTACCAGTAGTTACAGAAAGATACAAAATCCGAACGTTTTTACAACCCACAATAACCATCTTGTAATTTTCAAACTGCAGAGATGAAAAGTCTTATTTTCGACAAACCGAAAGGATCAAATTTGTATTTTACTCTATAATAAATAAAAATATAGAGTAAATTACACTGTAGGTCTCTGTAGTTTACTCAAAATCTGGATATGGTTCCTATTTTGAAATAAGTACACCATGGATCCTTATGGTTTGCATTTTGTTGCACTATGGGTTATTGTGGTTTGAAATAAGTACACCATGGATCCCCGTGGTTTGCATTTCGTTGCACTCTGAGTCTCTGTGGTTAGGGATCCATAGTGCAACAAAATGCAAACCACATGAACCAGAGTGTAACGAAATGCAAACTACAGAGACCCAGAGTGCAACAAAATGCAAACCACAAGAATCCCTAGTGTACTTATTTCAAAATAGGGACCATATCCAGATTTTGAGTAAACCACAGGGACCCACAATGTAATTTACTCAAAAACATATAAAAGAATGGAATATATATCTTTTTTAATGAAAATTTTATTAAACCAAAAAATAAAAATAAAATTGGAAAAGGAGAAAATTGTAAATAGACAATAAACAAGTTGATTGGAAGAGAATAATATTTGATTATAGAACCCCTCCTCCCCTCATGGGATTGGGCCAAGTTCACGTGCGTTCACATGGGGTGGGAACGATGTGGCCTCGTACGGACTGAAGGATAAAAAAGAACCACTGTTTTAGTGGGGGCCCACAGGAGATGAAGGGTGAAGAGATCCATTATTGAGGTTAGGGGAACACGTGGGAATCTGCTAACACGCACCACTGGGGACAGCTAATCATCATCCGACATCATGTCGGACCACACACATACCTTTCTCTCACGCGCCCACCTTCCGCCGTTCTTTTCACACTCGCCTTCTTTAAGAACATGTTGAACAGTTTCTCTATTTTGAAGAAAATGGAGATATTGAGTCTAAATTATGCTCTAACAACTTCTGTAAAATTATGTCTAAAATGGAGAAAATAGGAGAGATAAGAGTTTTTATTTAAATATGGAAATTACCTCAAAAATGATTATCAAGTGAGAGTACTAAGAGCATCTCCAACAATACTGCAAATATGGTAGTTTGCAGTATGGTGAAATCCAACCATACTCCAAACACCAATTTTTTTTACAGTTTCAATTTTTTTTTCAAGAAGAAATCACCAAATTTGGTGTCATACTATTCACCCTTCAAAAAGAAGATGGCCCACCACTAATCAATTTTTAATTTTTTTTTATAATATCATTATATTATTTGTAATAATATTATTAATAATAATAAAGAATATTTAATAATAATGAAAAATGTTTTTTATATGGTTTTAGAAGATTTGGTGTTTTTTTTTTGAAGTATATGGTTGGAGTTGAATTTTTTTTTAGTATCAACGGTCCCACCGATTTTAGTGTTTTTGGTGTTATGGGTTGGAGATGGTTTAATAGGAAACTTTGAAAATAAATATGTAGAGAGAGAAATAATATTTTAATAAATGAATTGAATATCTATACTATATTATAAAAACGACATAAAAAACTCTTAATTACAACATGTAACACCCGCTATTTTGGGGTTGGGTGAAAAGTTGACTTTTACCCGAAGTTCAAGGGGGTAAAATGTAACTTGGGTTATATAAATACAATTCAGATTTTAGATATTTTGAAAATATCACAAATCTCAGTTTTTGAGAATCAGAGAGAGAGAGGAGAAACAGGAGAAAGAGGTCGTTCGGTTTTCTCCAAATCCAGGTACGAATCTAGCTTAATGCTTTGATCTGAATGCTTTTAGCCGTGTAGAATCTCGTTGTGAAGGTTTTGAACCGTTCCATGTTAAGATCTGTGTATTTCTCTTTTGGATCTGGGTTCTGCATCGAACTGTTCTTGATGAACAAGGAGATGGTCGTTCGACCGGATGGTCGATTCGACCGAAAGATTGTTCGACCGAGTGGCCCCTTCGACCGGTCGGTTGTTCGACCGAGGTTGGGATTCGACCGAGGTTGGGATTCGACCGAGGGTGGGATTCGACCGAGGTTGGGTTCGACCGAGGTTGTGTTCAACCGGTGTTGTCTTTCGACCGGATTAGTTTCTGGTAGTTGTTAGGTTCTGTTGTCTTTAAGTTTTGTTTGAGAAAGTTATCTGTGTTTCGACTTACCGATTTAATCGGTGTTGTCATAGGTAGCAATCGTAAGAAGCAGTTTTATTCAGGAAGAAATCTGAGGTGAGTCCTTTAAGCTAAATCGGTCTGTATTACAAATGGTATGTGATAAATGTATTATTTGAAATGTGGAAAACCTGGTTTCAAAATGACTTATTGTCGTATGGAAATACCTTCTAAAAATCCCATATTTTCAAGAAACAAGATTTATAGAATTGAACCGTTGTTCATATGAATTGCCTGCATATCTGATTTAATAGGAGTATGCTCTGAAATGACATGTTTTGGCTTTGAGTCTTAGTGCAATGGATCCATAGGCACGGTGTTCCTGTGTCCCCTGTTTTGGGCATTTGGTTCACGTTTAGCACGGGATAGGCATCGGGTTGCCATGATAAGTAAGGTGTGGACCTATACGGTCGGACAACGTCTCATGGTGCAGTAAGGTGTAATCCCATTATGTGCTTGGGTTCCCCCTGTTTTGGGAACTCTCAAGGATAGATCCAGAGGGGTTGACTTGAATGTTTTGAGCAACAGATCTAGAGGGGTTGAGCTCGTTATGTGATTTTTGGGTATTACTTATACCATGTTTAATCACTAATGGTTTATTTGATTTCTTGACTTAGCTCATGGCTATACTACCGCGTGGCACCACTTGGGTTTAGTACTCTCTTTTATTTTGGCTTGTTCTCACTAGGCGTTAGCCTAACGCTTGCTCTTGGTTGTCATGTTGGCAGGTTATCTTAGCGGTGGGGCTCGTCGGGGCTAAGGGAGCGACCTTGGGGTCGTGAGAGATTCTTTTGAAGATTTATTTTGGAAGTATAGCGACACCCGTCCCTAATCTAGATATAATTGTAGATTATTAGGTTGTCGTTTTATGCTTCAGTTATATACCACATTAATATCTTCTCTATACCCGTTGGGTTGTTTTGTTTATTGGAATTGTTACACCTTATTCCGCAAGTTAGTCTTTTGCCGAATTGTTTCTTCGAAATTTTAGTTCCGCAGTTTTTGGAGGTGTTACACAACATTTTAAGCACAAATTACAATTAATTAAATCCAATTACTTAATTTACAATTTCTTAATGTTTTGGTACAATCTTTCCAAGCACAGTATCTCACATAATCATCTATTTGTGGAATGGATACTCATTTATTAATATAAATATTTGTTTTTTTGGTGGAGGATTTTATAAAATAGATTTTTTATAGCATAATCTATTTTAAAGGTAGATTTTACATTTAAATCTATATTAATGAGATGTAATATAAAATCTTTTTTCTTCCGTAGTTTTTTATATTACATCTCATAATGATTTTTCCATATTTTATTTTATAAAATATTTTTCCATATTTTATTTTATAAAGTCTTTTTACATAATGAGATGTAATATAAACTCTTTTTTCTTCCGTATTTTTTTTGCTAATATAAAATCTATTTTATTTTATAAAATCTACACGTATTTTATATTAGCATAATATAAAATCTACACGTATTTTTTTTCACGAGCTTTAAAAGAAGAAAAAAAAAGATTGATATGAATTAAAAATAAAAAATAACGAGATACACTAATAAATTAGCGTATTCTTTAAAATAAAAACATTTCGCAATACTTTCCAAATTAACCAAGTGTAAAGAAAATAAAATAGAAACGATGTAGATATTTACATTTAAATGTAAAATCGAAAATAAAAATAAAAGATTTTAAAATATTCTCTACATTCACTGTAAATATATATAGTTTCTCTATGTATCATCTGAGTACAAGAAGAAGACGAACGATCGGGTGTCAATGGTGGAACCTGCATCTGAACAAAAGATATTCCACTATATTTTTGTTTCTTTGAAAAACTATTTTTTTATATTTTATTTTATTTACTGAGAATTTGTTTATATTTTTCAAACCCACAATCATATTTTTCGATGTAGGGGAATAAGATAATACTATGAGGTCTTGAAGTCAATAGTCAGATAAATTTTCAAGTGGTACTAAGTGAATTTGAACTATACCAGTTGAGTTGCCGGTTACAAAAGATAGAAATCATTTATTTTCTTTGTCATATTTGATGTGGGTTGAATGTTGTTAATTAATCTACAGATTTATACGTTCAAAGTGATTGTCAAGTGTTGTCGAGGAGGTTTCAGAAAAATTGCAAAATCTGTAAAAACGTATGTTCATATTTATAATTATTTCAATAATAGTGATATGTTGTGAGAAATGTCTTTTGAGTTTTAAATAATATAATACAAAACTATTATCAATATTATTGCACAAACTCATAACAACAAACGATTAAGAATATATGCAAGTTAACCACTTATGAAAATACATTCGTTTTTCACAGAGAAATTACGTTTCATTCTAACCCGGTTCAATATTCCAACAAAAAATTTATCCTCCCGTGCATTGCACGGACCCAACACTAGTTTTAATATAATAATTAATGTTGGATTCTTCAAAATAGGGAATCTGTTGGAGATGAATGTAATTTATTTTTTGGAGATTTTGATTTTTTGGTTATCCATTTTGGAGAAATTTTGGGGAAATTGTTGAGCATCTCAAACAGTTTATCTAATACGAAGAAAATAGAGATTTTGAACAACTTTTTACTCCAACAGCTTATCCAAAATGGAAAAAATAGGAGAGATGGTGTGATTTTTTCCAAATATGGAGATATCCCCAAATGATTACTAAGAGAGAAAATAGTTTTTATTATATCCCATAAATGAGAAACTTCGAAATTAAATGTTTAGGTGCGAGAAATAATATTTTATTAGATATATAAAATATTTTAATATTAAAATCAATGATTTATCTTTAAAATGAGGAAGTTGTTAGATATAGATGTAAATATTTTTGGAGATTTTGAATTTTGATTCTCCATTTTGGAGAAATTTTGGGGAAGCTGTTGGAGATGCTCTTATTATGCTACTCATATTTTAGAGAAAAATAATTTTATTGTAGTTTTTTCACTAATCAAGTACCTAAAGGGTTTCCCAAACACATCGGGGATTCCTTTCCCCCGAACCCATCGGGGATATATTACCCGCCCAATACTCGCCTTGTTTCCATTCCTAATTGTGGAAGTAAAATGTAGGTTTTGATGTTAATGTGTATGAGGAGGAAATTACTAAATAAGAGTACATTCAGCAATGTATAGAAGTGCAATTACAGCATTTCCAATGCAAGGTTTTTACAAGCAAAAAATCACCTTTAAATTATATAAACTTTATATATAAAGATACAATTATATAAGATTTAAATATAATGGTACAAGTTAAAAAAATTTATATACAAAGGTTCTTACATCTCAAATCTAATGGTACATTTTAATTATTTTATATATATAAATTTTAAAGGGAAATTAATTAAAATGACCGTATTTCAATATTGTAACACCCTCAAATCTGGGAATAACAACTAATTTAAAATTTTCTAAATACGTCAATGAATGGTTCATCTATAAGCACAAATTTAGATTCAACCTCAATACACACATTCATTCTACAAATACAGTTTATAATAAAGACATGTGTTACTAAAACCCAATAATAGTCACTATCTCCAACTGCGGAAGACTTCACCAAACTACTTACTCTCGTGTAAGTCTAATGCTCAACTCCTCAAAGCGTTGCTAGAACCGAACCCCAACTGGAACCTGATGCACATGCCGACAAATAAAATGTTAGGCTTAACGCCTAGTGAGCTCAAGAGTTTTACATTAGAGATAATTAAATCATTAACTTCAAGAATGTTATTTAAAGTCGCAAATTCCAAAATACAATACATTTGATTTGAAGTCAACCCAAAATAAAATACATTAAATCTCAAAACAATCTCCTTTCCTTATTCACCCCTTTCGTGATTAAAATCATAAAAGAAACACCTCTTTAAATAAAACCAAAACCCAAAGCGCACGTAAAACATAACTGACATTATAATGATCAAACACTGAAAACGTAGACAACTCCCACTTCCAAAACATCCCAATAACACGAATGAGTTTCAATAACCAAAACCTTAAAACATAGATAAATACCCAGAGTCAAACGTCTCCGAAAACATGGATTATAAAACTCCATAACCAAAACCACACCTAATGGTGACGGGGGAGACACGATTACATTGTACAAAACGGAACACAAAGTAAATCTCGTAGTTATGTAGTAATTCAAAACATGTGGGTTACACATAAAACACCCACCGAGCTCAACTACTCCTAGTCTATCGCCCGAAAACATCAAGTCAACCACTCCAGGTCTTTCCTTGAGAGTCCCCAAAACCGAGCAACTCGGACACAATGGGATTACACCTTACTGTCCATGGGACGCTGCCCGACCGTATAGGCCCACACCCTACTTACCATGGAGCCCGATGCCTATCCCATGCCAAATGGTGAACCAACTTCCCAAACGGGGACAGAGGAACACCGTGCCTATGGATCCATTGCACTAACTAAACCATTACATGACTCAAAACGAATGAGCCAAAGCATTCAAAACATGACATGCTCAACTAAGATGCAGTAAACGCAAATCATAACCAAACGCTCAACATCGAGAAATTAAAACGGACAAGTGTCATCAAAACCCAACAAAATCCAAACCGAGCCAGAAGCTCAACAAATCCAAAGACCCAACGTCGAAATTCATAAAATGAAATCAAATATAAACAACCCGTATTTATATAAACCCATGCTCCAAAGCATATAATTAATTCCAACGTAGTTTAGATTGGGACAATTCATTTTCCAAGTGAGTATACAACATTTATCTTTTCAAAACGTCCTGTGACACCAAAACCATGCATTTTTTTTCCAAAACACAATTTGAAACACATTTATGCTCAAAATCTACTTCCATAAAATAAATCATTAAAATACCAAAATACGTGATTTATTTATCATAATGCCCAAAATCCCAAGGACGTATGTTAAATGAGTTTATAAAGTTAAGCACCTTTAAAATAACCAACTTATCAGCAGTTACAAACTTCATAAAAGTTAACAAAACTTATCAACAGTTAACAATTTCGTGTAAGGCATAAAATACTTTAAAACAACCATTTTGGCATGTACACCGTTTTCACAAATCAACTTGAACTTACCTTGCTAGGTTAAGTTAAACCTAGGTTTCAATCCACAACCATTGGCCTCCAAAAGCATAGATCTCACCCAAATCTTTCCGAAGACACCCATTCCAACCCTTCAACTCAAGCTTCCAAAACCTAGATCCACATATTTCCGACCATAAATAACCATATTCAACCATAAATAATTGTTCCCTAAACATTTTACACAAGACCTCATCATATAACCAAAAACCCTAATTTCCATAAATGAAGAAAACAAGAGGTTACCTTACCCATAGCTTCAATCCACCAACCCAAAATACCACTAGAACACCAAGATGAGCCGCCCACTCCCAATTTTCAAGAACAAAGAAAAGGGTTGGGTGAAAACCCTAGAAATTGATGAAGGCGATGAAGAGGATGAAGATGGGGATGATGAATAAATGCTCAACTTGAACCTTTTGATGAAATACCCAACAACTAACAACAAATGACGTGGTTGATGAGTTCAAGAACCCTAGGTTCGGTTTTTATGAAAGGGATAGGTTGAGAGAGAATAACAAAAGAAAAGGTTGAGTTTAGAATGAGAAATGAAGCTAAAATCATATTTTAACCTGTTACACCCTAAAAATTTGCGGAAATAAAAATCGAAATTCTGAAATAGACTAAACTTTCGAAGTAAGGTATTACAATCCCAACATACAAAGTTATTCCAAACGGAGTATGGGTTAGACATAAACGCGGTCAATAAATGAAGTATACAACGACAACCTACTAATCTACAATTGATTAACTAGATTAGGGTCGGGTGTCGCTATCCTTCCAAAATATATCTTCCAAAAATCTCAGGACGATGGTCACTAGATATCCTCAAAAGACCACTCACGACCCCAAGGTCGCTCCCTCAGTCCCGGCGAGCCCCACCGCTAAGATGACCTGCCACATGAAAATCAAGAGCAAATGTTAGGCTAAAGCCTAGTGAGAACAAGCAATTAAGAAAAGAGTACTAAACCCAAATCGATGTCACGCGGTGAGTATAGCCAAGAGCTAAGTCAAGAAATCAAATAAACCATTAGTGATTTAAACATGGTACAAATACACCAAATCACATAACGAACTCAACCCCTCTAGATCTGTTGCTCAAAACACCAAGTCAACCCCTCTGGATCTATTATTGGGAGTTCCCAAAACAGGGGGAACCCAAGCATATAATGGAATTACACCTTACTGCACCATGAGACGCTGCCCGACCGTATAGGCCCACACCTTACTTATCATGGCAACCCGATGCCTATTCCGTGCTAAAGCGTGAACCAAATGCCCAAAACCGGGGACATAGGAACACAGTGCCTATGGATCCATTGCACTAAGACTCAAAGCCAAAGCATGTCATTTCAGAGCATACTCATATTAAATCAAATATACAGGTAATTCATATGAAAAATGGTTCAATTCCATAAATCTTGATTCTTGAAATGATTGAGATTCTAGAAAGCATTACCCAACAAATAATAAGCCGTATTACAACAAGATTTTCCACATTTAAATAGACACATTTATCACAAAATTTTCGTAATACAGACTGATTTAACTTAAAGGACTCACCTTAGATTTCTTCCTGCTTATAGACTGCTTCCTATGATCGCTTCCTACGACAACACCCATAAATCGGTAAGCCAAAAATAAAGACAACTTACTGACCTACGATTCCCGAATTCAAACACAACCCACTGCTGAAACACAGTACCGGTCGAGCCCAACACCGGTCGAACCAAGCACCGGTCGACCCAAGCACCGGTCGAACCAAGCACCGGTCGAACCCGATCAAAAACCATCTTCCCGGTCTTATTATGATGGGATGTTTACAGAACCCAGAATGAACTCAAAATACGTAAATCTCGAAATCAAACGGTTAAAAACCTTCACAACGAGATTCTATACGGCAGAAAACACTTAGATCAAAGTATTTAGCGAGATTCGTACCTTGATTTGGAGAAAATCGATCGACCTCTTAACTCCTGCTTCCTTCTCTCTCTCTCTCTGATTTCTCAAGAAATCAGATTGTGATATTTAGAAAAATTTCTAAAACTTGATTTATATTTATATAACCCAAGTTACATTTTACCCCCTTGAACTTCGGGTAAATGTCAACTTTTCACCCAACTCCAAAATAGCGGGTGTTACATAACCCGTCTGCACCTCTCTCGCGATTGTGCCCGGCGATAGTGACATTGTCACTATCGCGAGTCACTATCGCGCGGAATGTACCGCGGGTGGTACACCCCCGGCTATTGTGCCATGCGATAGTGACACATGTCACTATCGCGAGTCACTCTCGCGCCACCTGTACTGAAGCCCAAAAATGTCCAAAACTCGCGATTCTCGCATGGGTCGATTCAAGGTTCGAAAGCATAACATTTTCCACCCAAAAGGGTGGACGGAAAGCGGAGGGATTACCAACGGAGGGTGGAAACTTACTTACGAAAAACCGGGTGTTACAAATATCGTATTACCGAAATGCCCTAAATCTCTTTTGTTTTGCCAAAATACCCTTTTTGTCCGGGATCTAGGGCCGGGATAAGACCCATCTCGGGGTTATGGAGCTTCGCGGGCATCAACGGTACGATCCCGGGGTTAGGGTCGGGATGAACAGTGCAATCCCGGGGTAGGGCCGGGATGAACACTGCAATCTCGGGATTAACAAAGGGGGAGAAAAGACATATGTACAGAAAGCTTAGTCACATGACAGGTGGCATGATATAAAGACGTGGCAAGCACCGAACGGCCACACCACGTCATTACCTTCTTCTTCGTCTGTATGCACTTTCAACAAATGTAATTGCTGCAAATTTATATCATCTCTTCCTGCTGTGTTGTCTCATTAATAGTATATAGAAACTAGTTGCATCAATGGTTACATAAAAGAATGAAAGAATTCATAGGTAGATGAAGGTTAGAATCCATTGCAAGAATGAAATATATATATATATATATATATATATATATGTATTACATTATAATTGTTATAGATATAACAATAACACAGTGACTGCTTGTCTGCTTCTTCACCAACAGGACACAAATAGAGAACAAAGTGTTACAGAATAAATACATCAGACTCCGGGAACCCCTCCCCCCAATCCCGACCCTCACCCCGGGAAACCCTTCCATCCCGGCCCCCTACCCCAGCACATCGGTGTTGATCCCGGCCCTAACCCCGGGATTGCACTATTTGGCCCTGCAAAGCTCCATAACCCCGGGATGGGTCTCATCCCGGCCCTATATCCCGGCCAAAAAGGGTATTTCGGCAAAACAAAAGAGATTTAGGGCATTTCGGTAATACGATATTGAAATACGGTCATTTTAATTAATTTCTCAATTTTAAAACTCTTTAAATTATATAAATTAATTAATAATCAATTGATGAAGATGTTAAGGTACAAGATAATTTTCTCCATCATTAACTTTATATAAAAAAAACATCTAGTATTGAAATTAAAATAAATTACATAGGTAATCCTTTTATTTCCTCCTTTTGCCCTAAAACTTCAAACCCTCTGATTGAGAACTTAACCACTACAAAACCATTTGGATTTTCGTCAGGGTGATTGGGGAACTAATCATAGAACGTTTCGATTGTCAGTTTGTGATTACGATATTCTTCATCGAAGAAGGCAATTGGGTTTTCATTACTGTAGATATTTGTCCCTATGACTTTAGGTTTCGTCATCGAAGATGTTAGTATATATATGTGTATAAGGCCCATGCCCATGGGCTCATATAGTCTCTGTATATAAATCCCTTGTATCTTCTAGGTTAGGTTAAGTTATTCATATTACATTTGCCTTATTGTATGTTTGTTCTCTTAATCAATATATGAAGTCATCAAGCCTTCAACATATTCATCGTCTCTTTCAATCATCATCATCATCATCTTCTAACATGGTATCAGAGCTGTAGGTTTGCTTTCTTCCTTATTGCTGTTTCTATTGTTTCTTCCTTCTACCTCACCACAATCTCCGTCGATAGCCATCGCTATCATCAGTCGCCTACTGCCACCATCGACCTCACCCTCTCTCGATCGATCACCATTCGCCGGTCATCCCTCTCATATTTCTCTCGATCTGCA
Organism: Arctium minus; assembly: GCA_954870635.1. Taxonomy (NCBI): domain Eukaryota; kingdom Viridiplantae; phylum Streptophyta; class Magnoliopsida; order Asterales; family Asteraceae; genus Arctium; species Arctium minus. The sequence continues at coordinate 1,312,571 of OX941089.1, read as the reverse complement.
ATCAGGGACCTTCAATCGGGAATTCCAATCAAGTTCCTTCAAAGTCTTGCGCCAGACACGCGTAGCGCAAAGTGTTATTTTGCGCTAGACACTCGTAGCGCAAATCAAAGTTTTACGCCAGACACTCGTAGCGCAAAGTGTTATCTTGCGCTAGACACTCGTAACGCAAATCTGAAGTTTTGCGCCAGACACTCGTAGCACAAACCTGAAGTTTTGCGCCAGACACTCGTAGCGCAAACCTGAAGTTTTGCACCAGCCACTCTTAGCGCGAACTGTTATTTTGCACCAGACACTCGTTGCGCAAAGCGTTATTTTGCGCCAGACACTCGTAGCGCAAATCTGACGTTTTAGCGAACTGAAATGTTTCTCGTCGCATACATGGCTGCCAATCTCAGTCACTCAAATCCCATTTCGGTTGTTTTCAATGGTAGCAACTACATCCTGTGGCATCACCATATGACAATTCAGCTAAAATCCCATGGGCTTTACACCTATGTTACTGGTGCATCCAAACTTCCAGTTCAGACAGCAACTGAGAATGCTGTTGATTTTGCAAAACGCATGAATGAGTGGGACATCAATAATGCTCGTATTCTGGGTTTCATTAATGCCTCAACTACTCCTGAGATCAACCAACAGTTTCTTGGCTATGTCACCGCCAAAAGTCTCTAGGATTTTCTCGCCAAGCGGTACACGTCATCTGGCCTATCTCATCAGTATCAATTGTGGACCACCTTTCAGAACAAACGCCAACTTCCTGATCAATCCGTAAACTCTTATATCTCTGAAATGCAGTCTCCCAGAGATCATATAAGTCTTGGAGCACCACAAATTTTTGATGAAACGGCTCAACAATTCACAGCCTACTTCAACCAACTACATTTGATCACCATTCTGATGGGTCTTACTGATAAATTTGAGAATGTTTGTGCTTCTCTTCTTCATAGGCAACCACTACCCACTCTTGAAGAAACCATATCAGAATTGTTAAATGAAGAAATCCGTCTTCACATGCGTTCACTGATGCCCGCTACTGATAGCGTCCTCTACACTTCTCATCCCAAGTCCAAAGGTAAATGGACCAACAGCAACCATTCCAAATCTGTAGGAAAGACGAACACATCTAAGTGTGCCTTTTGCCATTCTACTGCTCATCTTCTCCTTGATTGTCCTATTTGCAAGTGTCGTCGGTGTGGCATCACTCATCCGCGCCATTATGAGTCTGATTGCCCTAAGAACTCAAAGAACACTGGCCCTCAGAACCGGACTCACGCTGTTGCTGGGTCTTCTATCGCTGATAACGAGGTTTCTCCAGTCTCCTCACCTGACCTCATGGAACTGATGCGTCGCAATCAGAAACTCATGGAGCAGATCATTGGTGGTGCTATGGGTATGAATTCTCAACACTCAACTGCATCAGGTAACTCATGGTTTTTTGACTCTGAGTGTTGCAATCATATGACTCCCTGCACTGATGGTTTTGTTTTTAAGAAACCACCTAAGCATTTTACGTCAGTACGAACTGCTGACAACACTGGCCTACCGGTATCTTTTGGTGAAAAGGGTGCTCAGGTGGGTTTCCAAAAATCGGAGGTGCATCATGAAATATTGGTGCTCCCCGTGGATTTTCCAAAAGCGGTGGTGGTCTCGGTCCTCTATTTTCAAATCCGGGTGGTGGTGGTTCCATAATTGGGGGTTCAATGATTAATGCGATTCTTTGCGTTCTTCTCCTATTACGAAACGTTTGTTCAATTTCTGGGTCAAGAGTGAACAATTCCCTACGTGGTATTCTTGGCATATACTTCCGAGATTCGAAAGGTGTAAGAAAAATCAAATCTTTTAAAATACTTTTATAAACTTTTAACGTGCCAATCCCCGACAATGGCGCCAAAAACTTGATAGTGCGTGGAATACACCTATAGACGTGTGCTAATTAAACCTCAAAGCAAGTATACAATGAGATCTAATATCGTCTTTCAAGTAATAAAACGGTAAAGTACCGGATATCGTCCCACAGAGATTGTCGTAAAAGTATAATAAAAGTGTAAGAAAAGAGATGTTTTCAGATGGCGAATTTGAAGACTTTGATTTGGTTTGGTTGGTTAACAGTTGATTAAGATACAGAATAATAAAGGTAGCAAGGGTGTAAGACTTTTAGGTGAGATTCAAACACAAATTCCAGCAGACTATGCTGCAGGTATGCTGCAGCATGAGTTCCGTATAACCAGATCCACCATCTATTTTGAGGGTATTCCTCTCGGACTTCAATACTCCCACTACTGTTTAGATTCAACCGAACATATCTCTATGCAGTTTCCAACTATTGATAGTGAAAAGTAGAGTCCTCAAAATATATGGATTTACAAATCTCTTCGTAAAAAACTACTCTCTTGAGTTAATTCCCATATCATCCAAGTTGGAGTGTTCGAAGGGGTTCATCTCTGAATCCTCTACACTTTAACACTTTTAACAAGCGACCAACCCGTCAAGAATAAATCAAGATGAAAAATAGAGGCGATAAATCTCTTTACCAGTCACTCTCTCAAGTCGGATTCTCATATCATTCAAGTTGACGTGCATATTATGGCTTATCTCTAGACCATAGCACTTTCACACTTTTAAAGTGATCAACTCGTCAAGAAGTGTCATTGGCTTTATAAAACTCGAATGAAATGATGGAGCATTGTTATTGCGAAACAATGTCCACCTTTCTTTGGTTTGAAATCTCATCTATCTATCTTACACCCAAGCTAATGGATTTAGCTACTCATACTTAAATGTAAAGACATAAAGCAATAAATTACATAAATTAAAGACATGAATTTAAATGACGGAATTATAAATTACAAGAAATATAAATGACTTAAATGTAAATTGCAAGAAAAAGTAAATAATTGAGTAAAGAATACTAGAAATAACAAAGCATAAAAGACAAGGGATGATGGCTTCAAAAGATTAATTGGAATTAATAAAGTAAACTAAAATCACAAGGTTATTGGTGCCAACCTTTGATTTTCACTAAGATGAGAGAGAATTAGATAGATATTTGCTAATAAAACAAAACCCCAAGCTCCCTTTATATACAAAAAGGGAGTGGCACAAAAGAGTAATTTAGCAACAACAAGTACCATAAGTACAATTAAGTACAAAAGGTTAATATCCAATGGTTAATACCCAAGGGTTACAAAAATATCAAAAAGGTGATGTCAATTCTTCTAATACTGCATTGGAGGCTCCTGATGTCAACAAAAATCCAGTCCAATGTCATCAATCATCCAGCCCTTAATCGATCTCCCAAAAGTTAGTTAACAGCAGCCGATGCTTCAGAAATGCTGCAGCATTGGGTCTGTTATACTTAAAAGCTGCCAAAACACACAAAATTAGCCATTCAAAGTAATAAAACAGATTATCCACTAGCTCTAGCTCCAAGAAACAGATAAATGATAAAACAAGTAATGAAACGAGTCAAATGTAGGGATATGGAAGAAAAAGAACTATAAAAAGCTACTAAAAAGGGCATAGATGGCACTACTAATGAGTGCACATCAGCTTCGCACAACTTTCTCTTGAGCGTCTGAAACGCTTGCTCTTGTGCATCGTTCCAAAGAAACTTGACGTTCTTCCTTGTAAGAGAAGTGAGCGGCGTACCCGTCTTTGAGAAGTCTTGAATGAAACGCCGGTAGTAACCCGCTAAACCCAAAAAGCTTTGGATCTCCGTCGGACTTGTTGGGGGTTCCAAACTCATCATTGCCTCGATCTTTGCTGGATCCACTTTTACCCCGTCCTTTGATACCACATGCCCCAAGAATTGCACTTCTTGAAGCCAAAATTCGCACTTCGAGAATTTCGCGAATAGTTTATCCCTTCTTAGAACTTCTAATACTTCCCGTAAGTGTCTTCCATGTTCGGACTCATCCTTTGAATATATTAAAATATCGTCAATGAAGACGATAAAGGATTTATCCAAAAATGGGCGACACACACGGTTCATCAAATCCATGAATACGGCCGGAGCATTGGTTAAGCCAAACGGCATCACCAAGAACTCATAATGACCGTATCTCGTTCGGAAAGCCGTCTTCGGAATATCTTCGTTCTTCACTCTCACTTGATGATAACCAGACCGAAGGTCGATCTTCGAGAAACATCCCGCCCCTTGTAGTTGATCAAAAAGATCGTCGATGCGAGGTAGAGGATACTTATTCTTCACCATGACTTTATTCAGCTCCCGATAATCTATGCACATTCGCATGGATCCGTCCTTCTTCTTCACGAACAGTACCGGTGCTCCCCATGGTGACGAACTCGGTCGAATGAAGCCCTTCTCCAACAACTCTTGAAGTTGCGTCATCATCTCTTTCATCTCTGTTGGTTCCAAACGATATGGAGCACGAGCTATCGGAGCCGCTCCCGGTGTGAGGTCAATCTGGAACTCCACTTGTCGCTCCGGCGGTAATCCGGGTAAGTCTTCCGGAAAGACGTCCGGAAAATCTTGCACTGCCTCTACATCTTCCACCGACTTCTTTTCTTTCTTTACGTCCACCAAGTAGGCCAAGTACGAAGGGTAGCCCTTCGCTAAAAACTTTCGAGCCTTAAGAGATGAGATAATAGGATTATTCCTCTTTCCTTTCTCTCCATAAATGGTAGCCACCCTATTTCCCGGCAATGGTACTTGGATTATCTTTTTGGAGCAAAAGATGTCCGCTTTATGCCTCGCTAACCAATCCATGCCTATGACTACATCAAACCCTCCTATAGTCATAGGTAGTAAATCTATCCCGAAAGAATTTCCATCGACCTCTAGAGTGCAATGACAAAAACGGTCACGAATGATTATTTGATCCCCATTCGCTATTTCACTACTAACGCATCGGGAAGAACACTAATAGGAGTGGTGAATTGTCGCCGAACACTAAAGGAACATGTAGCACCCGAATCAAACAAGACACGAGCAGGCATGAAGTTTACTAGAAACGTACCCGAAACGACATCCGCGGTCTCCTTTGCCTCTTCGGTAGTCATCCGGAAAGCTCGACTCGGTGCCCTTGGTGGTTGCTCGACCCTAGCCGTCGAACCCACAAAATTTCCACCACCTCCCCTAACTAGCCTCAGACATTCTCGCTTCATATGCCCCGACTCTCCGCATTCATAACATACCGACCCACGGAGGGAACACTCTTGAGTTGTATGGTTTTTCTTACCACACTTGGTACACCCGGCTGGGCCGGAGTGAGTCTTTGTAGCGCACGGCCCCGAGTGTTTTGACCTGAATTTGTGGCACCACCGATCTTCACGGCGTTGATCACCCGATCTCCCGCTTACAAAGGGTCTTGATTGAGGAACGGGCCCAGATGGCCCCTCCCACTTCCGTTTCTCACTCACATACTTCTTCTCATCCCTTTCCGAATTGATGTCGTCCTCAATGAGTAAGGACTCCTCGATAACCTCTTGTAGAGTCGAACACTTAGCATTTCTTACCGCCGTTCGCATCTCGGCCGGTAACCCTTGATGATAAGCCTTAATCTTTGACCTTTCATCGAGGACCAGATGTCCCACCAAGTTTAGTTTCTCCAAAAAGAGCTTGGAGTAGCCAACAATAGACATATTCCCCTTCTTCAGATTTCGGAATTCCCGTTCCAACTTGTCCCTCGAGCGTTCACTACAGTACTTATCCATAATCTTTTCTTTGAACACCGGCCAAGTTAACTTAGCCAGAACTTCCGGGATGAGGGCAGATCGAGTGAGATTCCACCAAATCAACGCCTCCCCCTGAAGTAGTTGGGAAGAAAACTTGACCCGTTGAGAAGGATCACACTCACTTGCCTCAAAGTCCATCTCCATCTCTTTGAGCCAATACATGCAAGCAATTGGGCTATCGGAACCCGCAAACTCCTTAGGGTGACACCCCAGAAACGTCTTGTAGGTGCACCCTTTAGTCTTCGTTCTGATTCCCTCAGCGGATGGTTCTTCAACCGATACCACATTCGGTCCACCCGACCCCACGATAACGTTTTCAGCCATAGTCTCGGGTTGACGGTTACTGACGTCTCGATCCTCTAGAAGTTTCATGAAAAACTCTTGCTGTTGGGTCATGGCCGAAGTCATGGCCAACTGTTGTTGAGCCAAAGCTGCATTCATGGCCAACATCATGCTATCCCGAAGCCGGGTCTCCATGGTAACTTCCTCCATGATGGCGTTACCTGTATTGAGGTTCCGGCGTGGAATATGCTCGGGTCCACCTCCCAAAATTCTGGGTATAGGAATGTCATCGGAGGTTGCCCCCACCGGGGGTCGTACTGCTGCAGATTCCACTTCTGGTTGCCCTTCTGGCATGTCTGGTAATCTACTTCGAGTGTTTACCATTAATAATTTGCTATGCATGTACGAGACATAGATTGAGAAAAGACTAAGCGAGTTGAACTCATTGTACGTACTACTACCTTCATCAATTATCGTAATAACAGTAAACCAAGAATGCTCACGTAACAATGCATTCATAATAGCAGTAGCTAAGTGAAATTATGAACGAACCATACACAAGAATTTGGTCACCATCATCGCAACTTTCAATTACAGTAATTCCGTAATCCTAACGCTCTCTCCACCTAGGATTTCTACCCCAAGTGGACAGTGAAGTCATAAAGTCTAAAGCTTAATTAAGTCTAGATACGCTAAACCATACCTAGTTCACTTAAACTAAAGCTCTGATACCAACTTGTAACACCCTAAAAATAGGGATAACAAAAAAAAATTCCGGAAAACGGACATGAGGTATACTGAAATTGCCATAGCAAGAGCCTCCCAAAAATGGGGAATATATAAATATAAATAACCTGTTTAATCACAATTGTAATTTAACGGACAATAAACAACAACCAACTAATCTAATTTCTACATCTAGAAAAGAGATTACAAAAAGGGTTGTCATCTATAAACCCAAACGGTCTATAACCAAAAGTATAACACGTCCATGTGCAATTCCCCAAGCTCTCACCCCAAAGCGACTAACCCTGCTTAGGACCGCCGCCGCTAGAACCTGAGATACACATCGACACCAAACAAGTGTTAGGCCAAAAAGCCTAGTGAGTTGAACAATAATAAGCATGCATGAACAGTCACATTTCTTATCAGCAGTTAACCATAGTTCAACAAATGTGGAGTCAATAGGGGAGACCCATAGCACCAATCAAGTCCCACCCAAGAGTCGATATACCTTGATGCCCTTAACAAGGAACACCCAAAGGCCCGGCACACCCGAAGACTATCACTAAGAAAATTCCCCGAATGGCGGAGGTCTAGGCACATACCATCACAGTGGCGCCCAAGACTATATCCTCCTAGTGTACTGACTTGGTTCGTCCACATAACATTTACAAGGGGTCCTTTAGGTATATTTCAACCCACATAATTCAATACCAACTACGGGTATAATATTACCACCTTATCCTCGTGATGTCTAACAAAAGACCCAATGTAAATCATGCTCATCATGCATATAAACATATCACCAAAATGGTGTTCCAACTAGAATCATCATAATACCCATATATGCATACATTTAACATATCAAGGTACTCACATTATGTATCTATGAGACAAATTCCAAATAACGATACATATAATAATAATCTTGGCAAATCACCCATATATATACATCTTCCAACTATTTTCATGAAGAAATCCCCAAACATTTGAACATATAGAAATAAAGTAACAAATAGAAGATTATGATGTGTATCTAGTTTTAACAAAGGTTTAGTAAACTCACAATCTAGGTTTTTGACCAAAACCTAGAAAAAGATGAAACCCTAGTTTTGAGAAAATGAGACTTGATGATGATTGAGATGAGAACTTGATGAAGATCTTCAATAAATACACTTTGATGAGACTTGATGAGCCAAGGATCACCCCAACAACCCCATACCCTAGCAATAAGTGTGTGTGTGTGTTTGAGAGGCTCAAAAATCGCCCAAATAAGAGAGCTCCCGTTTTAAAATGAAGAAGTGAGAAATGAGATATCAGATTTGGATTAAAAACAGAAGACTGGACACCGCGGGCGACAATGCCCTGGGCATTGTCGTGTGTCATAGTCGCCGACTCCCCGAGGGTCACGGTACACACCTCGCGACTATGCCCTGCGACTTTGCCCAGGGGCATTGTCGCGGTGGCATTGTCGCCGACTTCACCACACTTACGGTACCAACCATGCGACAATGACCAGCGACAATGACACTGGTCATAGTCACGTGGCATTGTCGCGCCACACCCAACCCAGACCGAAAATCTAACCAAGTTCGATTATGAGCGCGAGGTTCAGACGAAAATCATGAATACACAGTTCATAAATTATTAAGGCATTATAAAAGTGAGCATGTGCACATAATAGTCCTCATATTCTCAATTAATACAATTACAGGTTTAAGGGAGCGAAAACTTACCTTTTAAAATTTCCGGGTGTTACATTCAGGCTCTTGATAATGCTCAAACATGGGACTCTGTCCCTCTTCCACCGGGCAAGTCACCCATTGGTTCCAAATGGGTGTTCAAAATCAAGGCAAAATCTGATGGCTCTATCGATCGGTACAAAGCTCGCCTGGTGGCCAAGGGCTTCAATCAAGATTACGGCATTGATTATAAGGAGACATTTGCGCCTGTTGCTCGAGTTAATTCTGTTCGCAGTCTCCTAGCCATCGCAGCTACCAAACAATGGCCTCTCTTTCAGATGGATGTTAAGAATGCCTTCTTGAACGGTGACTTATCTGAGGAAGTCTACATGACACCTCCTCCAGGTGTTCGACTTCCACAAGGTCATGTTTGTCGTCTTTGGAAGGCTCTTTATGGACTCAAGCAAGCTCCGCGAGCTTGGTTTGAGAAGTTCAGTTCCACAGTCACCTCTCTGGGTTTCTCACCCAGCAACTACGATTCAGTACTGTTTACTCGGACCACTGAGACTGGCACAATCTTACTTCTTTTGTATGTGAATGATATGATTATTACTGGCAGTGACTCTACAGGCATAGCTCATCTCAAGACATCTCTCAGCTCCTGTTTTGAGATGAAGGACCTTGGTTCTTTACGCTATTTTCTTGGTCTTGAGGTGCTCTCATGTAACACCCGTAAATTTGGAAATTTCCCTAGGTGTTATTTCGGGAGTCGATTGACTCGTGGGACATAAAGGTATCGAGGTTCAGGCAAACTTTACTTTGGAATCATCGGGAATCAAATCTGGTACGAATGACGCGAGAAAACCGAAGTTTTGGGCTACCGCGACTTGGCACGCGACTTTGGCTCGCGGCACAAGTCGCGTAACTCACTGGATGTGAGTATTCGGGGAAACGGGCGGCTTAACCCGCGGAAGTGCACTGTCGAGATTAAAACCGATTTTCAGCCATTTGCCTCATCACTCTCAAATCTAAACCCTAATCTTCTTCCCTCTTCTCTCCCAAACCTCAAATGTCGAACCTCTACCTATTTGGAGGGTTTTCCTCCTCAACCCTCATACTTCATCATCACCTAGCTATGTTAGAGCACATAATTGTTGGATTCAAGATCATAAAGATTGAAGACAAAAGTTCAAGAAGTCAAAGGCTGAAAAGTCAACTCTCATCAAAGTCAAAGTCATTTGTTAATAAAAGTCAAAGTCAACATTTGTATTTGTTTGTTTCTTGGTATTTGGTAGTGGGTATAAATAGTTTTTGTTGTTTTTGTAATCAGTATATACACGAATTAGAGAAGAGGCTATTGAATATCATTCTAGTGAGAGAGAGAGAGAGAGTAGTGAGAGAAAGTGAGAGAGATTGTAATCTTTGTTTGAGATTAATACATATGATTTGTGATTCTCATCTTGAGTGTTTGTGATCAATTAAAACTTGAATATTGGGATTAACAAGCTAGTTGAGATCTTGAACCACAAAACCTCCATCTTCATTTTCTTCAAGTTCAACGGTTGGGAGCTCGGGTTGAAGTGATGGATTGGGTGTTCTCGGAAGTCCCTTTGTCTTCAAGGGTAAGTTTTCTTGTAATAAGTTATAAAATGCTCCATTGATGGTTTCTTAGTGTTTGGTTTCCCAAATCTCGAATTTGGTAAGTTTTGGAGAAAACTAGGGTTTTGTTCTCGTTTGGGGTTTTGGTATATTGTTTAGGGGAAATACTTCTAAATGGTTGAGTATGGGTATTTATGGTTTGAAATGTTTGGATCTAGGTTTTGGAAGTTCCAGCTTGAGGATTTGAGTGATCTTCAAAAGAGCTCGTTGGGTGAAACCTAGATTTAGCCTAAATCTAGCAAGGTGAGTTCAAGTTGATTTGTGAAAACGGTGTACATGCCAAAATGGTTATTTTAAAGTGTTTTATACGAAATGGTTAATTGCTGATAAGTTTGGAATATTTTGAAGTAAATTATGTTTTACTTGGTTATTTGTCAAAGGGTGGGTATTTTGATAAGTTTTCATATTTGGTGAACTTGGGTTGTGTTAACCTCATAAAATGCTCATATTTGGGTTTTAAATGTTCTAACGAGTAAATAGCATGGTTTTCACATTCATGGTGATTTTGTACAAATGAAGTTTATTTCATGTTATACGTATTTCGGGTACATTTGCATTCATAAACCTTTTGGAAAACCTTTGGCCCCATTATGTGTTGAGTTTTGGGTTAATCATGTCTTTGAGGTATGTGTCTTCATAAACGTTGTTTAAAGACATTTCGTTATTTGGGAAACCGTTAATGGTTGGTCAAATGGATTTTGGGCGTTTTAGCTCGGTGTTGACGTAAAAGGGTATTGAGGTCATTTGTCCGGGTTTTTATAACTCGATTTAGAGTTCAAATTGGGATTTACGTCTTAATGCATTTTATTGCATATTTATAATTACAGACTCGAGTGTGTTGTCATTCCTGGGAAGTCGTGTAATCTTAGACTGTGTTGCATTGGATCCATAGGCACATGAGTCAGTCTTATTTGATGGTCATTTAAGTGGTACAGGGTTGGACTCCGGGACATATGTTTTATGACCTTGTCCGTTCAAGGAGTACACTAGGAGGACTGAATCCGGGTGGTGCTATCGTGGCATGGAGTAGCCATTGGATGGGCGTTTTGGACCTCCGCCAGGTGGGGCAACGCCTTGGTTGTATCCCCCTTGGGCCGGGCCTTGGAGTGGTATTCTCGTTGTTATATCGCTAAGGTCAGTTCACTCTTTGGGTGTAGCTTGAAGGGAGTCGTAGGGACACTTGGTCTTGTGTGTCGTGAAGTGTCATACGATTAACGTTGTATGAGTGGCATACTTTTATGTTCCTCCACTCTCAACGGATACGGGAAGCCCCCGTCGTCGGCCCGTCGTATTTTGGATATTTAATTGTCCATGTTTTAATATTGGGATTTCATTCTACTTTATGGTCGCGTGAGTATTAAATTGGGTTACATATTTTCAATGACGTACCATATTATTTAAGAATCGTTTTCCTTAATTTATGGGCCGAGTATTATGTCCCGCCCGTGTTTTGGGTGTTTTGGGATATGAGGTTTTATGTACAATTTCATAATTGGAATATCGAACTATGACCCCATTTTGGGTGAGTTCCGGATTGCATCATTTTACATGAAGGGTGTGTGTGGGAGCATTATCTTTAAAAGTGCATGTTGTGGGAAAATATGTCGTTTCCATTTTAAAGTATATTAATTCGAAAGATCTCGCTTTAAACTGATTTCCTGTCTTTTAAAGATATATTCATTCATGTTAAAACTCTTGAGCTCACTAGGCGTTAAGCCTAACCTTTTTATTTGTCGGCATGTGCATCAGGTCCCTAGCGGGAGTTCAGTTCTAGCGGTGCTATGAAGAGTTGAGCCTTAGCCTTACACCAGAGTAGGTAGTTGGTGAAGTCTTCCGCAAGTTGGAGTTAGTAACTGTTGTTGGGTTTAGTAGCACCCGTTCTTGTCATAGATGGTATGTATAGAATGAATGAATGTATTGAGGTCAATTCTTAAATTGTGGTTGTAGACGAATCAATTATTGATGTATTTAGAAATTTTTTAATAAGTTGCTATTACCAGAATTAAGGGTGTTACATCTCAGACTCATCGGGAATTTATATTTGTCAAGCCAAATACACCTCAGATCTCTTGTCAAAAGCTGGGATTACTGACAACAAAACTGCATCCACTCCTCTTGAGCATAACCTTCATTTGGCTCCAAATTCTAGACCCCCTCTGCGTGATCATACTTTGTATCGATAGTTAGTAGGGTCACTTGTCTACCTGACAGTGACTCGACCTGACATTGCCTATGTTGTTCATACAACCAGTCAGTTCATGTATGTACCCTGTTCAGATCACTATGTTGTAGTCCTTCGCATCCTTCGATATTTAAAGGGGACTATGTTTCACGGTCTTCATTTTACATCCGCATCATCATTGACTTTGCGAGGATTTTCTGATGCTGATTGGGACAGTGACATGACTGGTCGTCGCTCCACTACTGGCTACTGTTTCTTTCTTGGAGACTCACTCATATCTTGGAGGAGCAAGAAACAATCTCTCACAACTCGATCCAGTATTGAAGTTGAGTATCGCGCACTCGCTGACACGGCTCAAGAACTTGTGTGGTTACGCTGACTACTCTCTGACATGGGGGCTTCTCAACATTCTCTAACTCCATTGTGGTGCGACAACAACAGTGCGATTCAGATCGCTCACAATGACGTCTTTCACGAGCGAACGAAGCATATTGAAATTGACTGTCATTTTGTTCGTCAACACGTGACTCGTCAGACTATCCAACTTCTTCCTATTTCAACTATTGATCAACTGGCCGACATTTTCACTAAAGCTCATCTACCAGGACGGTTTCGTGATCTTGTTTCCAAACTCCATCTGGCTCATTCTTCTCCCGATTGAGTTTGAGGGGAGATGTTAGTATATATGTGTATAAGGCCCATGCCCATGCGCCCATATAGTCTCTGTATATAAATCCCTTGTATCTTCTATGTTAGGTTAAGTTATTCATATTACATTTTCCGTATTGTATGTTTGTTCTCTTAATCAATATATGAAGTCATCAAGCCTCCAGCATATTCATCGTCTCTTTCAATCATCATCATCATCTTCTAACAGAAGAAATGATTTGAGTCTTCGTCATGAGGGGTTGATTTATGTACTATGTGTGAGGATGAAGGCTTTAGGTACAGATGGGACAAAGGCCTTAGGTACTATGTGTAAGGTGTGAGGTGCCATAAATATAGAAGGGGGAGAAGGGAGGGGTTCACCCGTGATTCTGTATGTTTATGTTTGTGTGTATATATATATATGTGTGTGTGTTATATCTGATAATAAATAAAAACTTATCTTTTTAACAGGAAAGAGTAAAACAAAGAATAAAGTGACTAAAATAACTCTAGAGTTAATTGGTTAACATATCTTATTAGAGGGAGTGACTCAAGGAGTGTTAAAATGCAAACCACATATTCCAAATCAATATTTATTTTGATTTATGGAAGAAATCAATTAAAACAATAAATCACAAGGACCAAACATATGATTCACTTTTAAACAAATTTTCTCAAAAAACCGAGAATTTTATTACCTTTAATTTGACGTCTATATCGATGTATTTTATAGGTTTTTACAATGTCTTTAGATTTATAAAACATGTTCAAGCACGAATTGAAATTTATATTTTGTAAAAATATAAAAATTCAAATTTATATTTTTTGATAAAATTATATGTATTTTTCATTAACATTTTACTAGAAACGTACTCGCGCAATGCAGCGAGATACATCACAGTTTTAATGTTTCATTTTATTTTTTGTTTTTTTGTTGATTTACAGTACGATTTTGGATGGTTTTGAAAAAGTGATAATGTTTTTTTTATAAATTTGTTTAATTCAGGCTTAATAATATAATGTTTTTATATAAAAAATTAAGTATTTTGTTAGAATTCAATGATTATCTTATATATTTTAATGACATCTAGATAAAATAACCAATTACATATTTAATATATAATTAAAACAAATTTATAGTAATATAATATATTAATTAACAGTGATACATGGAAAGATCTGTATAAAAGGAAGATCCTGCACATACCAAATTGATGGGTGTTAGAAGTCTGCAGTAGTAATATGTATCTTGTGCTTTGAAATTTGTAAATTAAAAGATTTTTAAAATCTTGCATAAAATGATGGTACCTTGTGCCTAATAATTTGTATTTAAGAGTTTTTTATTCGTGCTTTATAATATAGTATAGATAATACAAAATTTGTCGTTTACCTCGAGTAGACAACTACAACATTAAACATTGAAAGGTTATATAATACAATTTTTTATTGATATTTTATTTTTAATAAAATAATAAATAAAATATTTAGTTTTTTGCCCAGTCAATATGTCAACATATAAGTGCATGCTATCTAATTTCCTGTATTAATATGAATTTTGAAGATTATTTATGAGTATGTTGATATTTGTATTTAATTTTTTTCACTGTATAATATTTATTTTGTGATTTTCCTAGTATTTTTATTCCCATAATTTTTAACATGTAACATTTTATTGATTCACTTTTAGCGTAGTTGGCCCTTGGTGGGGGCTCACGCAATGGGTTAGTAGAGTGTGTTCCTGATAATTATGTCGTTATTTTTAGCTGTGAAGTTTCGCAGCTATATGAAATGTTCAATATGTTCATCGACACATGACTCTGAAACATGGATCATCTAAGGGGTTGTTCGGTTGTTTTTTTCCTTAAAGTCTATGTGGATTAAGTTGTCTGTATAGATTAGGCTAAATTGTTGTTCGATTGTTATGCTGAATAATTGATCTGAATGACAAAAATGACTATTTTACCCCTAAAACTAAAAAACATAAAAATCAGTGTTCCATATGAAAATATGATCTTCCATCATCGTCTCAATTACCATATTTCAAATAAAAAATACAATGAATTGTAAGGAAAAAAAAACACTATAAAGATGGAAATTGAAGAAAAGCATGGGAGCTTTATTTGTCGGCATGTTCTGGAAATTGAAGAAAAGCATGGTGAGCGAGTTTGATGAACATCGACAAAGAGATAAAGAAAGAAATATCAGATTCAACAGGTTTGATCTTCAACATCTCCATCTCTTCTAGCACCAGTACTGTGGGACGATGATGGTGAATTAGAAGGCACCAACGGTCGGCAATGGTGAGGCAAAGGAGTGGATCAGTGGGTTTGAGGGTTTCACAGAGAGGGCGGGAAATGGGTTTTCCAGAGAGGGTGGGTAACGGGTTGAGGGAATGAGGGGTAGAATGTGTCTTTTAAACGACTGAATGTAAAGGACAAATATTTTTTAGCTGAGCGATTCAGTCATTATCTGAGCGAATAAGCCACAACCGAACACCTATTTATGGCTGAGCGAATAATCCATATAGGTCATACAACCCATTAAGCTACAATAGAACAGCCCCTAAGACACATTTGCATCGTGAACTCCTCCTCCTCCTCCTGTTGGAAACCAAACTTCTCTTCTGGAGGATAAATTGGGTGATCCACGTGAGATCACATGTAGATCCAACTTTCGATTCACTCATACGATTCAGGCAGTCTGCAAGATACCACCATGGCTCATCTCTTCTCGAAAAGCCATACATCCCTTTAGTGTATGGACAACTTAACACACTGATCTTTTTTTTTTTTTTGAAAATAACATATCTCAAAATAAATTATCACAATACCATTAGTTTACACGTCTCACAGAAAATTATATATTTTATATGATTGTTAATTCAATGATTTTCAAAATTATCTAATTATTGATATATGATTGTCGCATAATGCTCTTATGATATCAACAAACTATAAATTTATGATGCGTGATGTTTCATGGTATCAAAAGGAGATCGAACTAAAATTTGTTAAAAGAAGAAAAAAAGACAGAGAGATGGAAACTGAATTTAGTTACGATTTGTTAAATTAAGACAAAGTTTTCAAAAAAACGATAAATGATGATCTGATATATTTCTAAATACATCCTCAAAAGATTATTGACGCCTTGCTCCTAATTTTGATTGTGGACCACCATAGTATGTTTGCACGGACTTCGTTTTCTCAAAAAATATTAATGGTATACAATTATATGCATTTCAGCCATCTTTTGTCTAGGCAAACATGGTAATATATTCGTTTGGTAAGAAAAATGACGGGTAATTACATAAAACTAGCAATATGTATTTTCAAATATGTATAATTTTCCGTCTTGAAAACCTGAAATATTTGTACCAAATTTGGGCAAGGCATGATGTATACATCGACCGAACGTCACTAACAAAAATCTTGTTTTTTCTTTTGTATTAGAGAGTCGAAAAAGTTGATCGTAACAAGACAAACTACAACAAAATTGGTTTTAGAGAACACCTAAAAAGTCTAAGCCTCCTAATAAAATCTTGTATAATACTTAAGTTTATAGTATCAAACCAAACCTAACTAAAAGCGTTATAATAGGTTTATAAGACACTTTTAGTTTTAACAAGTTTTTAGAACGCTTTTATAAAAAAAAAAGGTTTATTGGCGGGGACCCAAGGCCCCGTGGCCCTGTCGTATTTGTTATTTTATACGACACTAAGGTGCCGTTTGTTTTTTAAGAGATCTAAAGTCTGAAGTCTTATTTTAGTTATGATTAATAAAAGGTGGTGTGTAAAAAAGGTCTGAACGATTCAGATTTAAAAGTCATTAAGAGTTTTTTTAAAAAAAACAAACAACCCCTAAAAGTGTCATATAAACATAACTGTCCCATATAAAGATGTGTTTGTAGGACAATTCTAAAAAATGTACTATAAAATAGTTAATTAACATGGCATTTTATTTTAAAAGTATTCTAATTTTTTTGTTAAAACATCTAAAAATGTCTTACAAACATATTGTAACGCTTTTAGATATAACACTTTATAGTCTGGTCCTATAAATTTAAGTTCTATAAAGCATCATATTATGACGTTTAGACATCCTACGTTCTATAAAACCAATTTTATTATAATAACATATAAAAATAAAAAAATTTATTGAATTTACAAATTATTACATACTTGATCAATGTTGAATGTTGCATATCAATATGGGAAAATTGCATTAAAATGGAACAAACTTTCACCTTATTCCTATTTTGGGGAATCAACTTTTAAAATCATCAATTTGGGGCCTCAATCAAACTTTTTGTTTATTTAAGGGTCCAATCAACTTGTTGCCTGCTAATGATGACATCACATAAATTCTTTGCCAAGTAATATTCCACATCATTATTATGTTCATTAAATATAAATCTAAAATGCTGACGTGGCATATAAAAAAATTTATTTGAAAATTAAAATTTCATGTCATATTTTAAATAAAAAATAATTATAAAAAATTAACTAACTAAAATTAATTCAATAAAAATTTAATGCAATAAAATTTCGTTTGGTGTAGTATTCCACATTTCTCTCTTTTTTCTTTTAAGTTTGAAATTTCAAATTAAAGATTTTTTTTTTCAAATAATCAAACTAAAATTCATTGTTTATTAATGTAATAAAAAATTAATTTAATAAAAAAGCGAGAAAATATCACTAACTGATGCAATTAATATCAAAATAAAGATTTTTATATCCAAACAATAATATCAATTTTAAAACTTAAAATCAGTTCTGCTAAGTCAAACAAAAAACATTCAAATCGTCAAAATTAGAACAAAGTCAATGACAAAACATTATTACAAAAAAATGGTTGAAAATCTTCAATATTCGACTACTTCACGAATCATCCTTCAAACTTAACCATAACTTCAAATTATGAAACTGGTCGAACTTTATCAGGAATTGATACAACATGAATGTCAACTTGTCATATGTAGACATATGCAAGTTAGTGCAAATATGTAAGTTATATTATCGAGCTTAAGTCGATAAACGAGTTAATCGATCGCGAGTTTGAACCCGTAAACGAGCATCGAGCTCGATAATTCAAAAAATATTCGAGCTCGAGCCCTACATTGAAAAGTTAATCGAGCTCGAGTCGAGCTCAGTATTAATTTTTTGATCCCGGCTCGATTAACCTACTACAAGATTCGAGTAGTTTACACCCCTAGGTATACCCACCTCAAAAGCTTCTACTGTGACTACCTTCTTTACATACCACATTAACTCTTAATTTTTCTCTAACTTTCTCTCTTATATTTACACAAATTTCATCATCCGAGTTGCATATGCAAAGGAAATCATCTCCCATTGGCTATGCAAAGGAAAAATTGATGTAAGATATTGTGTGTTGCATGAATAAATGATGGGTTTCTATATCAACATGGAAACATCAATGGATGAACCACAATAACACTTTCTAATATTTCTAATGATTTATGTGGTCCTTTCCTGGAAATTAAAGCAATCAGGAATGATATGTACCAATTTTGGCCCTTTCCTCCTCTTTAATGTAGGTAGTGGTTGAGAACAATCTGAGAAAAATACCACTTGAGATGATTTGGCTTGCCATGGATAGAAGTAAGAGGGGTTATCTTCTAAAAATAAGAGAAGAAGATGAATAAAAACAACAGATTCAATCATCAAACATCAATGTCATGGTTTACAGCATAAGTGTACCTTATGAAGATGAACGACGCTATAAGATTAACGACATCCAACGACAGCGGCATCCATGGTTAAACAGGTAACCAACGACTGTTGTGCATCAACGACAGCGGCGGCAACGGCTAAGGGCCGAGACTGGAGCAGGGTGGAGGCAGGGAACGAATGGCGCTAGGGTGACGACAGAGGGGAGGATCGATCGACATACCAGAGGATGGGAGAACAGAGCTCATCTTGGTGACAGTAGGGTTTTTGAATCAATATGGACTTTAATTTTTTTTAACCTTTTTAAATAATAGTGATGATATGGTAATGAATATCCACATAATATTTTTTTTATTAATTTATACTTGCCACATCACACTTATTACCGGTTACCTGTTGAACAGGTAAATCAGACCCTTAAATAAACAAAAAGTTTGATTGAGGCCCCAAATTGATGATTTTAAAAGTTGGTTCCCCAAAATAGGAATAAGATGAAAGTTTGTTCCATTTTGATGCAATTTTTCCTATCAATATTATAAAGTTTATTTAATATTTTATAAATAAAATTGAATGTATTTTTGTTTATAAAAAAATATTATATGATTTTATATGGTTATTTGTTTTTTCCAACATATAAATAATTTTATACCCAAAAATTATTTTATTTGATACTTAAAATCGATGAGAGACGTTATTTTTTTTTTTAAAGACAACAGAAAAAACCCCAACAAATAAAGTTACTTAAATGATGGAAAATAGTATTGATACAAATATAAACATAAATTATTTTACTTAATAAAGCAGACTGCACCACGTATGTTTGTTAGTGGACCTCTTTTGACTTAGACGTACAAAACTTGTGAAATGTAAAGCACCAGTGACGAGTGGATACTTTATTAGCTGACACCGTATTTGTATCTATCCACATTCCACTAACGTATAAAGTCATACATATATACTTTTGACCTTTACTTCTTTCTTTAAAATTTATAAACACACAAGTAATCAGTTATATGCATAAACACATAAACTTAAGGTCATTATCACAATATTGAAAAAATCACAGAACAAAACCTAAACAACTTCAGAGCCTAAAATGTATAATCAAATACATTTTGTTTTTCACAATGGACACTGAAAAACTATTTATTTTATTAATTCGAACTATAACCTTAAAATAGATATTTTAGTAATGGAATTAAAAGTAGGATAGTATACTTACCGGCATAACTGACAAATAAAAGTTAGGTCTTCTGATCCTATTTATAGGTCGTTAATTCAAGTTTTCTCAATGCTAGTTGAAATTTTTTTACTGACACCTACAAAACGTGTCGAGTTTTGTGCAAATTAACCTGAAAACCTATGATTAAAATGATCTAAAACGGACCAAAAATAATCACTTGATTATACAAAAATAAAAATATGATTAATTGAAAAAAAAATGAAATTAAAAGTGAGGGTAGAGAGCACGCGCCAATGGTAGAGAGTGGGATTGTTTAAGAAGGAGGAGTAGTTCAAATGATTATACGAAGAGTGCGTGTCTGCTAACCGAAAGACAAGATGACACGCACGGCTTGTGTGTCTGTCGCTGACGTGGGCCACGCGCCCTTTAATTTCCAAACTTTAATTTCATTGCCATAACCCTAATTTATACTAATAAATTTCCTTCAAATTATCTTATTTAACAAAATTTAAATAATTCGTAGATAAATATATAATACCCGTTAATATTCATCACTATATATAAATATATACATATGCACGAAAGATCACGTGAGAATAAAAGTTAAGGTGCTAAGATAAGAACCCTTGATCACTTTTAATCTCAAAATAATCTACGATTTGCGTTTGATACGAGAATTTATTTGGTGTATCTTGATGCATATCATCTCAGTGCATCTCATTCAAATGTGCATCAAAGGGTGGAGATCCCTTACCCTATTCACTATAACTTTCATTCTCACTGAAGACGAACCACACACACACACACACATATATATATACACATAGGGAGAGGTTCATTTGAGAAATGGTAAATATATGAGAAATAGAGAAGTAATCTTAGTCATTCATTTGGTCAACATTTGCGGCTTTGACCGCGCGAAGCACCAGATAATTCCTTGTGTGGTCTATAGAAGATAGAGCGTAATTTCGCAAAATACACGGGATGGGTTCATATATGAATCTGTATGAATCACAAAGATTCATATATAAATTTGTTAATTAGTTAAACTGATTCATATATGAATCTTTGTGATTCATATATGAATCTTTGTGATTCATACAGATTCATATATGAATCAGTTAATTGGTTCATATATGAATCACAAAGGTTCATATATGAATATGTTAGTTAGTTCAACTGATTCATATATGAATCACAAATGTTCATATATGAATCAGTTAAAAGAGTTCAGATATGAATTGCACTGGTTTATATATGAACATATAGTTCATATGTGAATTATATAGGTTCATATACGAACACAGCCTGTGTATTTTGTAAAAATTACGAAAGTTTCCCTATTTTTGGAAGAGTCACAACTTTTGACAAGTCAAATCCGATAGTGACCGTGTGAATGACTAGGATTACTTCTCTATTTCTTATATATTTATCATTTCTCAAATGAACCTAAGACTATATATATATATATATATATATATATATATATATACACACATGTGTGTGTGTTGGAGGGGGGGGGGGTTCTCGTGAGATAAACCTATTTTGTGAACCCATGATACCATTATTAAAGAAAACTAGAAGTGTACTCGCGCAATGCAGCGAGATACATCACGATTTTAATGTTTCATTTTATTTTTTTGTTTTTTTGTTGATTTACAGTACGATTTTGAATGATTTTGAGAAAATGATAATGTTTTTTGTATAAATTTTTTTTAAGTATTTTGTTACAATTCAATTATTATCTTATATATTTTAATGACATCTAGAAAAAATAACCAATTACATATTTAATAATATAATTAAAACAAATTTATAGTAATATAATATATTAATTTATAGTGATATATGGAAAGATCTGCATAATAGGAAGGTTCTACTCATACCAAATTGGTGGGTGTTAGAAGCCTGCAGTAGTAATATGTATCTTGTGCTTTGAAACTTGTAAATTAAGAGATTTTTAAAATATTGCATAAAATGATAGTACCTTGTGCCTAATAATTTGTATGTAAGAGTTTTTTATCCGTGCTTTATAATATAGTATAGATAGTTCATGTGGTGTATTGAAAAAATCAATTTCAAGATGAATATGTAAAACATATGAAAAAACAATTGAGATTTTTATACAAATCAATCTATTAAGATATTTATGAAAATTACAAGGATTTATTTATTTATTATATTTAAGTATAAATATAAATAATATATAATTATAGTTCATTAATTATGATTAATACTTCATATTAAAAAACAATCAATATATTTATAAAGCTTAATATTTATCAGATTAAATGGATGGATAAAATTATTTTATTTAATTTGCATAAATAAAATGGTTTGTTAAGGGATGAGAGTGGTGTCACAAACATCAATTGTTTAATATTATTTTTATTTTACAAATATAAGTTTAGAAAACAAAAAATGACAATGGAAACACCTCCAATGGAGCGGTAAAAAAGGACATCATTTTAGTGACAATGAAATGTATTATGATGAGGTACTATTCAGTCGGCAAACCACTTGTTCATTAATGTTTTTTTTTTTTTAATTTGTAGTGGGTCAGGTTCATTTGTTAAACAATATTTTCTTGTTAACTTATAGTTCTTGATATTGGAAATCAAATGTTGAGATTGAAAATATCTTTTAGAAGGTATAATAAATGTACAATTAATATAATACTATTGATGAACTATGGTGTTGGGGGTATTTTGGAGAAAAAATCAATTAAATAAGATTCTTTATTATCTTCATTAATTATCCTTCCAAAAAATCGTACCCCATTCGTAACCCCCCGATTCACCCCTGAAAATGTGAGCATGTGTTCATCTATTAACTGTTGTCTCTATTTAAATTTTATACATAATTGCGATCCTTTTGTAGAAATATGAAACATGTACGTCATGTTTTAGGGTGCGTTTGGTACGCAGACAGGACATGAAATGACAAGATGGAACAGAACATAACAGGACAGCTGCCCAGCGTTTGGCAAGACAGACAGAACTGGACAGAACATGACTAGACTGGTTAAATGACGAATTTACCTCTGATAAAAAATCATAGATTACATCACATAAAACTAATTTACATTACTAATACATAGTGCAATGGATTATCAAAAACATAAAACTATTTATCACGATTGGATTTTGGATATGGAAATCAAAACCAAAATTTTAAGTTTCAGATTTTAGGTTGTTTCGGGTTTGTGTTAGTCGGGTTTCGGATTGATGTCGGTCGGGTTCGAGTATTATATAATGCAAAAGTTATATATAAATTCAATCGTTTTTTAGGATGAATACAATCAATTGAAAGATTGATGAAATCGATAACAAGTTTTATATTTAGAAAATATTTCAACAAACTATAATTTACGATTTTCAAAAAATAATTAGATATATATATATATATATAGTATTTAAAATATAGATTTATGTTATTTCGGGTTTTCGGACGGGTTGGGTGGCCAACGATCAAACTCAATCCGAACCCATATATCATCCCAAATGTCGGGTTTCGGATTATTGGATTTTGGGGTATTCGAGTTTTGCAAAAACACCATATTTTCGGTTCGGATGCGGATTTCGGACTATTCGGGTTTTGCACACCTCTAGCTTGGTGGCGTGGATGATGAGAAGACATGTATATTAGTCAAAATATTATTGTTCTACTAAGTTCCAGGGGGTTGGAATGGGATAAGTGTGTTCCATGCTTGTTCCACTTAGTTCTAGTGTGTCCCACATATGCCATATGGTCACGCCAAATATGGGACAAACTTGTTCTGTTCTGTCCTGTTCCACTCTGTTCTACATACCAAACACACCCTTAGGGAATAAACTGAAAAAGGGATCATATGTTTATTTGTTCACCTGTTTAACCACATGTGTATGATGTATTCATTGTTGGTCCTACTGTCAACAGGATCTGAGCTTGTGCATTTACTGAAAATGAACTTATATGCACACACACACACACACACACACACATATATATATATATACTGAAAATAAAATGAACTTATATGCACACATATGAAAACTGACCCCTGTTGTGCTAATAACCATCTGGTATACTGAAAATTTATGGTATACTGAAATTGAACTTATATGCACACATATGAAAACCGACCCCTGTTGTGCTATAACCATCTGGGTATGCTGAAATTTTGTGGTATACTGAAAATGAACTTACATGCACACATATATACTGAAAATAAAATGAATTTATATGCACACATATGACCATTGACCCATGTTCTGCCAATAACTCCAACTCATATACGTGCTTGGATGCCCAAAGGAATGTGCATTTTGTGTGCGTAAATAAACCCAACTAATATATGTGCTTGGATGCCCTGGTTTCATTGTACCAAATGGAAATATGTTCATAATACTCTTTTTCTCATAT
Source organism: Arctium minus (assembly GCA_954870635.1). Classification (NCBI taxonomy): domain Eukaryota; kingdom Viridiplantae; phylum Streptophyta; class Magnoliopsida; order Asterales; family Asteraceae; genus Arctium; species Arctium minus. Next base: position 1,288,422 of record OX941089.1, on the reverse strand, counting down.
GTTCATAATATTGGTTTCTCATATGTTCATACCACTAGGTCTTTGGCCTAGTGGCCACCTCTCTTCCGTAAACGCTTCTACCTAGGATTCCCGTATTAGGGTTCGAATCCGGGGGGAGACAGGATGTCTTTTCCGGTGCAGGCTTATAGAGGTAGGGCCTGTAGGGCCCACAAAAGTGGGCCACGGGGCCTTGGGTCCCCGCCAATAAACCTTTTTTATAATGTTACTTAACTGACATCGTATTCAAATAACGAAATATGAACATTATTTATTTTAAAAGTTGAAATCTTGACCAAAAATGCGGTTTCTTATGATTTTATATTATAGTTCACATAGTTTCGTCTGATTGGTGTAAAATGTCACTTGAATTTGCAGAAATCATCATATTTAATTGGTAGACAAACAACTTGAATTGAAACAAGTAGCTACTAGGCATCTTGGGATGTTCATAAAATTTTAGCAATTGAATAGAAAATATTTAATTATCAAAGAAAGCTAGAATTATGGAATTTGAATTTTTGTAACTCCCACATAATTGTAATAAATATTGTATACATTTAGATTTACCTTTCTAATAAATATTGTCATTAATGGTTAAAGGATTAAAAACAACATATGAAGGTGCAATTCTATTGGTTGGAGTGGTTCACAAAGTTAACAAAAAAATGTTGGTTAACAAATGAATCTCCCTCTATATATATGTGAATTTTTAAATATAAATTATGTAATTGTTATAAATCATACAAATCATAGTCAACGCTTATATTAAGAAACGATCGAAATATTTATGGATACTAATTTTGACTAATTCATTATGATCGATATATTTATTGACGATGATAAGGTTCATTTATTATGATCGTGACTTTAGAGAACAACATAATTATTAGACTAATTGGATGACTAAAATTGGTTTGTGTGATTTGTAATATATCGTTACATTGTTTATATTTGAACCATTTTCTCTCTATATAGGGGTAGGTTCAATTATAAACCTAAAATTGATTTGAAATCAGGGAATCGTGCACGCCGCGACACGTGATATATTCATTAGAAATATGAATGTATATTCATCATTAATGTATGATTCACGATGGAACCCTCCATATTCGTCATAAATATGTTATTCATGATGGATATTTATCAATAACAAGGACACGAAACGTCGCATGTAGGCAGTTCCCGGATTTCTAATCAATTTTGGGTTTGTAATAAACTTCCCTATATATATATATACGTGTGTGTGTGTGTGTGTAGTCGGGTTCAAACGAAACAATATCTATTTAAAAAACCACGAGAACGACCGAATCACATGTGATTTTACACTAACATCACGTACAAATCACATGTGATTCACGCAACTTTGTCAGCAACTTGAAGACACGGCCAAAGTCGCCTGCGTAGTTTTTTTGACCGTTAATGTAAAATTACATGTGATTTTGTATGTGATTTGACAGTTCTCGCGTTTTTTAAGTAGTTAGTGTTATTATTGATCCTCCACAAATATATATATATATATATATTTATTTATTTATAACAATGTTACTATAATAATAAAAAGGTTTTCACCTGTGGCATGGACCACCTAAATCTGTCCACATACACATCAAAACACCATTTCTTTGCCTTTTAAATCTTTTTATGAAGTTTTTCTTTGGTATTGAATTTTTGATGCAAATAACAGAAAAAAAAAATTACATTTTTGTAAAAGGAATTTGGTCAAAAAAGGAAAAGCTGACCATTTTATATATTTTACGTCATAGATTTTCAAAAAAGTAAATATATAAAAATATTAAAAAGGGAGAAAGTATATATGAAACTTCAAAAAACAATGTGTAAACCACATACTTTTTTTTTCTTTCCCACTTTCTACACCAAAAAGGAGGGGTATTTATACATAATATTAATTAAATGTTTTTTTATTTTCATTGTACTAAATATTAATATCATATTTAAAATACTTTGTAAGAGTTTATACAATTTCTCTCCAAAACACATTCAATTTGCTCAAACTTTTCTTTGGAATATAATAAATTATTAACTAATGTTTTCTTTTTTATTCACTAATATAATTTTTAAGAAAACAATTATATTTGGTAGAAGAAAGTTAATTAGATTTTGTTAATAAGAGTTTGTTTTTTTAATAAAGAAAGACACAAAAATAAATGGTTTTGGTACCCATGTAAAAGTCGGATTAAATTAAGATAAGTTATACATCTATTTTCAACATATGTTATATGTCAGACAAACTTTTTTATATCTAATTCATCGGTATATATAAACTATGTGCACTGTATTAAATCATGCGGTTTAAGACATTTTTTGTTAGTCGTGAGTGTGAATTGATTTATATTTTGTTAAACCATATTATGTGTTTCTGTTTGTAGTTTTGAACTATAAAACCATGTTTTAATCCGTACAACGTATTACTTTTTATTAAATTCAATAAATTCTTCAAATTAAATTCAAAATGGAGCATAAAAAATTAAAATTTTTTTGAAAGATTTTATTCAACACCAAAGTTTTCTATATTACAATATTAATTAAATTATTATTATTTTCCCTTACACATTTATTACAAAGAATAATATTTATCTATACTATATTATAAAGACGGAATAAAAAACTCTTAATTACTACTTATAAAACATAAGGTACTACCATTTTATACATACATTTCAAAAATCTCTTAATCACAACTTAGTATGCATAAGGTACAACTCATTTGAAAAAAATTCAAACTTTACTTTTTCACTACCTTCTATATTCAAGTTTTTTCCCTTCCATTTGGGGTTTCTCCAAAAGAAGAAAATTTATTTACTTGCTAAAATTAACATATTTCTTTAATTATGATGGTACATGTATTTTCTTCATGTATACAAGTTTTTAAAGCCTTTTGAATTCTATAAAACTAACTAATAATGAACCTATATATACGTTTAGATACACAATAATACTATCCAACATTATATTTGTTATTTTTACCTATTCTATATTTCAGTATTTTGAAAAAATATTATCATTCATTAGATATCGCTGATTAATACATGTTTTTAAAATTCAAATACACATTTAACGATTACTTTAATATAATTTCTTAAAGCTTCATGATTGAAAAAATTCAAGTTATGCGTTTATCACTACTAATGCTACATAAATTATAAATATATGATTTACTCCATATATATCTTTTTTCTTTTTTTTTCTGATAAGCTATTACATTAATTTTTTATTTTCATTTACAATTGCTCACCCCGATGCATTGCACGGATACACTGCTAATGGAATTAAAAAAATCATTCCCTCTCATAATATGTAACCATTTCCAAATTAAAGAATTTCACAATCTCTCTTTATATTTTATCATACCTTCATACTTTTCATACAATCACGAATACAATTTTAAAGATTTAATTCAAAAAATTTATTAATTTAATAATATAATATATATTTTGAAACTTTGTGTTCAAAATATCCTACTTTAAGTATATTTTAAACTTTTGTTTATACCTAAAAAAGAATAATGACTTAAAATAATGAAACAAATCATATTGTCGTAATTAATTGACTGTATATTTTAATAGAAACCATTAATTGAAATATATGCCGTTTGATTCACAATTTTTTTTTTTTTTTTTTTTTAAGTTAAAACCTTTTTTACATTTGTTTTTGTAGTTTTCACTTTAAACCGCATGATCAACTTGTATCAAAATGTAAAATAATTTTGAATTTTGTGTAAAATAAGAAATTTTATAATTAAAAAAAAGAAAAAAGGGCCCACGTGTATATAAACAAGACATGTTGTCACACGTGAGTTCTAGGAGGGGGGAGGTTCCTTCCCACGTGAACTCCACTCTCCTCGGTCGTTATTGGGCCCCACATGTTTTCTACGGCTCATTGGCTCGGCTTGGGGAAGCGGCTACGGCTTAAAGTCTTTATAACTGATTAATAAATAGTGTTTGACGATTTTACCCTTGACCACCCTGTTATTGTGGATTTTCACGTGTACCTGACTTAAAAAGCCAAGCCTCATGTTCGCAAGTGGGTTTTAAACACATTCTAAAAGCGTTGTCTTTGTCTCTTAAAACATTTTTCTTTAATACTTTTTTTTATTAAATATAGGATAATATTTATCAGGGGTGTTCATATAAACCGTTAAACCGTACAAACTGTCCGCACCACACCATAAAACACGGTTTAGAACTTTCGCGGTATAGTTTGCGGTTTGCATTTTTACTAAACCGCACTATACGGGGCGGTTTGCGGTTTGAGTTATCAACCTACAGTTCAAACTATACCGCACCGCATATTATATATATGAATATATTTTTAATTTTATATATTACACACACAGAGTTAGATTCTGTTGGGTTTAAATGCAATTTGTAACCGATAAAACGCAACGGAAAAATAAATAAATTTGGTTACAACAATTATATAGAAAACTTTTCTAAATAAACTTAAAACTCAATTGGATCAAATGATGCATTTAATCAAAATAAAACCACACCATAGGGTGTTTAGAATATGTATCTTTTATAGATCAGCCAGGATTTGAATAGAGCACCAATAAACCAAAGTAGGTTTCCTCTATTGGTAGTCCACACACGAACACGTTTCCCGTCTCCACCGGGTGCTAGCCTAAGAACCCTAGATCTATATGTGTTTTACAGAAAAGAAAATGTTTTTTTTTCCTGTATTTCTCTGGTAGACTAATTCTAATTATTTCAATTGTATGAAAAACGGTTTAGCCTAACGCCCTATTTATACCAGAAGAATTATAGTTAGATTATAATTCAACTAATGATTAAATAAGGTTTAGTAATTATCTGTAATATTCAAATTCAAATTCAAATATATATATATATATATATATAATTATCTTTTAAACTTTAAATATAATTATATATAATTACAGATAATACCCCGTAATTAACATAATTACAGTTTAACACATATTTTTCATAATTATCCTTTAAGAATAATTATTTTTTTAATCAACTTGATTTAATCCGGGTTTCTAAAGATGAAAACAAACGCATTCTTTGTGTGCGACCCTATAGGTTTACATAATCCTCAGCAGTATCTCTGTGTGACACGTGTCGTGGTCATATAATAACTTATAGGTTTCGATGAGAAGTTGAGGTTAGCGTGAGAAGTGGTTATCAACTGTTGGATGAATAATTGATGCACATTAGAATGAGATGCACCGAGATAAGATGTACCAGATCAATTCCCTTCTAAGTCACAATTTATGGGTGGGCATTTGATTAAATGTGATCAACGGTTCAAATCAACTTCTCACGTTTCTCACGTTAACCTCCACTTCTCACGCGATTTTCTCCTACACATACGTATATGTATATATAGAATAATTGCAATATTTATGTAATATGTATTTAGGAATCGAACATGTTGAATATTTTTATTTTTTGAACTACGGTCACGTTATCGTTGATTTTAAAATCAAGTTTTAATCTTATAATTATTGAATTGTATGTGTAACGTGTATTACGTACAAAACGCATAAACCGCATCGTATTTCGCGGTACGGTTTGAGGTATATTCGGTTCGGTTTGCGGTTTGGGAAAATGCTCAAACCACAAACGTGGTTTGCGGTTTTTTTTGAAACCGCACAAAACCGCACCATGAACACCTCTAATATTTAGTTATTTATTATTATTTTTATTGTTATTAAAGGTCATATTTAGTAACTATGGACTATTTAACCTTTTTAGTCCATTCAAAAAGATTTAATTTAACAACAATAACCTAATTTATTGCAACATTATTTGAAGTAACATTTTAACAAATTTTATAGATTATTTTACTATTTTTCAATTAATTATAATTAATATTCACTGTTAATTATTACTATTGTATACATTATTAATTAATATTAATTGCATATTATTTATTATTTATTAATATTAATAAATAATTGTTTAAAACAATCAATTAAAGTAATTTTTCTTATTTGGTTACAAAAATCCAATTTATTATATATATATTTTTATATATAATCAAATTTGAAGTTTATTAAATAACATAAATTAGTATTTAATTTTCACTACCAAGTAGCTTATATTAATTAACATATTATATTATTATTGATTCATTTTAATTATATTGTAAAATATTAGAAAGACTAGTTTTTAACATTACCTTTTTGGTTGTTTTAGATTTCTCAATCAAACCTGATTAATTAATCAGATAGGTCTTTAGCTACCAATAAGCTTATCAGTAAACATGCAGGTTATCAACTAATTTACCAAACATAACTTAACTAAAATTTATTATACAGTAATTCGAGTTTAATAAAAGTATGGTGTTATAATTTTTTGATATTGAAAAACTTCCAGTTAATTGATTTTATTTCTTGTGAATAATATAAATACTTTTATCAAAACACATTGAAGATGCCATTATATACGAAACTTATTTAGTGATATGTATTGTATAGATTAAATTTTATTTCTACAAGATGACATTGTGTATTTTTCAAATTTGTATATTTGAAAAATTAATGCATAACAAATAATATATTCAAAAAACTATTTCAAAATTGTAAAAGCCAACCGAACATGATAATTGAACGATAACGACCAATTCCGTTACCTTGTGATTTCAATCCACCATATGAAACATCTCATTAGTGTTGATGTTTGTCATGTGGTCGACAACAAGGACGAGTTGTCTGTTAATTCAATATATTGATATTTCTTTCACTCATAAAGGAGAAATGTGGACAGGAAAACTAAAGTTTACGCCATTACTGGTTGTATTTTAAATTATGTGAAATGTATATAAAACTTTGAGATTTACTATTTTTTAACAGCAGTAGGCTCTAAAAGAATTATTAATTAAAAATCAATATTATCAATTTATTGCAATAATTTCAAGAAGAAAACAAAGTAAATTTGGATTTTAAAGTCATGATCATAAATTGTGTGTGTGTGTTTTTAACTTGGTCAAAAAAACCCCATATGATTTACAATAAATTAGTTTTTTGAAAAGTTATTTCGAAGTAATTTTTCAGTAAGTTTTAGGGGTTATTTTTTCATTTTTTTCTATCATTCACTTTATATATTTATAATTAATTTTTCAATAGGTTTTTAGATCATTTTACATCGGGGCGGATGCAACTACAAATTGGTGGGGGGATGGCCAACCACTAAAACAAAAAAATCATGTTTTTGTAGGTTAAAAACAATTTTTTTTTAACATCCTATCATGGTTCCCCCATTGTGTTTTCTGTTGGTGTCCCCACCAACCAAAAAAATCAAAGAAAGTACCTCAAAATGAACCAAAAACCCAAACAAGTCATTTGAAGTCAACTAAAAAATCGAAAAACTCCATCAAGATCGACAAAAAGAAACTTAAAAATCCCTAGAAATTAACCGAAAAACTTCAAAAATCTCTCGAAACCGTAGAATTAGCCTAAAAAACACATCGAACAACTTTGTGAACCTTTAACCTACCTTAAAGTGCCCCACTATGCAAAAATCTTGGATCCGCCACTGTATTGGTTTATCAACTAGTTTTTACTAAACATGAATATTTTATCAGCTAACAACCGATAACATTAACCAAACTAGTTTTTCTAATCTTATCCAAAACAAGACTAAACAAGACTTATTGCGTTTATTTGATGACGATGAATGTAACTTTTTACTTTATTTGATTCCAAATAAACAAACGGTTTGATTTTGACCATTAGAAAAACTAACTAATTATTATAAGGGTTTAATTAAATACATATTAACAAAATATAATTTAATCTATCAACTTTAATAGAAGTTAAATAGTGATGTGATCATATGTTCCTAAGTCCTAACCTCTAAGAACATTGATATAATTTTTATAATTATTTTCTCTTTTAATAAATAAATAGAAAAAATATATAATTAGATATTAGCATTATCCGTTTTTAGTTTACTTTTTTCTCTAAGTGGAAAACGACATGCAAACATGCAATGTTCGAGCTTTTTTCTTAACGGAAAAAAGATAAGAATACTGACGCATATAATAAAGACTTCGATGATTCTTTTGTATAACACTACATCCTAGTGGTAATGTTTCTTTCAGAAAAAGCTTTCGATGATTATATTTACAGTCATTTTTTACAAATAAAACAACTTATGAGATTACGAAAAAAAAAGCATCAAAGCCAATGATCTAAATTAACTTTCAAAATTGTTATGGGTTTGGGATAATCTAGTGTCACTAAAGAATTATCCGAAACAAAATTATTAAAAATATAGTAGTTTAGAGGTTTTCTGACAAGACTTCCAAAATAGAGAAAATAAATATTTTAAGTTTTTATTGTTTTAACAAAATCTGAAAATAAATTTTCAAATGAAGAAAAAAGATAAAGTTATCGATAAATATATAAAATTAAATTTTCTTGAGTGAAACTATT